>CM076719.1:6947607-8205535 GCA_038501795.1 Pseudopleuronectes americanus
CAAAAGAAAAAGATGATCAAACATAATAGATAAAAACAAGAGAGTCAAAGCTATTTGGTAAATGTTGATTTAAATGATGATTTAAAAAAGAAAGCGATGTTTCAAGTCTTATTCCTCAGGCAACTTATCACAAATGAAGAACTATTCTCCTGAGTTGCAATAAGTAAGATTTAAATTCAGTAAAGAACTTTTGAACAAAGCATTTATGGACTTTTATCTTTTGTTCTATCTCTGACGGGTGAAATTATATGGTAAATTGTCATTTACAGGTTTGGTTTAAAGTAGAGTGAAAACAATTGAACCAATCCTTTTAATAGCATATGTGCGCTTCTGTTTCTGCCCTCATGCCTGCTTAGATGTATCTTTAGGCTTGTGTTACAATGTTGGCCTCCTTACTGTAAAATAAATAGTCCATCACTGATGAACATGTCAAAAGTCTCTCCCGGTCATTCCTGCGCCGGGCGGAAATATGCAGATGGCGTGCCAGAGGATTGAATCATTTGTTCCTGTGGTGAGTGTGCTGTTTACCGCAGCCTGCTGGCTTTGCCTTTTTGTTGTGACGTTTTTTTTATTTTTTTCAATATCAGAGCTCATCCTCTCATACCTCTCAACTCAGTGAACATAAAATACCTTACCACCCCTGTCTCTCTCTGTTCCCCCTTTGTGTCCATCTGTTCCTTTGTCAGCCTTTGAACTCCTGTTGAGTTTCAGAGAATGGGCTTCTGAAATCGAGGACTGAGTCACACGCAGCAGAATTTAATTTTAGCTGCCGTTTGCGGAGTTTATAAATAGTCAAAAGCTGTGTTGTTCTGCCTAATTTTCTCATTTGAGTCTTAATTGTGTTGTTGTGATATCGTCTGTTCTGCATCTAGGCTTTTTACAAGAGCAGCTTAGTTCCTCAGGTTGTCTAACTGCTATTGGCAGTCGGTTGTCTGGATTTCTGCTGGACATCCATTTAGATAAAGACGACATGAATGTAATCAGGTGATAAAAAACTAGTTGACCGACATGCCGAAGATATGAATTCATACAAAACAAAGGGTTGGGTGAAAGTTGTTGTGGTTTGAACCTTCCAGCCGGGGGTTCATTCCATTGAAGCTACTGTGTGTGTTTCCATGAAGTGACATCTTTTCTTGATGTTTTGTAAAACCACAGACTGATAAAGGTAGAACACATATTCTCCCCTTCTTTCAACTATCAAGCGACAAAGCCAAAATATCCAGAGTTCAAAGGCTGCCGTCTTACGCTGATGATGTCATTCAGAGTTAGCACAGTATTAATTGGGAGAGTGGAAACGTGACATCGAGGTCCTGCTGATTGCAAGTTCTCTTTTTTGTTTGGCCCATGTCCCATTCACTTACATGGAGGAGGCAAGGTTTCTGACAAATACTACAGCCAGCCACCAGGCGGCGATTAAGATGCTTTAGCTTTCACGGAGCTGTCAGCGTTCCTCTTGTTTCTATCTTCAGTTAAATATTCATTATCTGAAACTATAGACAGATTAATCTTCTACGATGTTGATATCAGCATTTGATAGAAATTATAATCTGATGATTACATGTTCATCTCCATTTACCTTTTATTTATGTCATTTGATTGTAGCCTCGAGGATGTTGCACAGCGGCTTTTCAGACTGGAAACTACAGATTCACACTCACTAACAGAAAAATTTGATGAGACACTGAGATAAAATAAAAGAAACAAAAAAGCAGTGCGGCCTTGAGTCTTCGGGGACCTTGAATCCATGGAAGTGTCCCTGCTTGGGGGATTGTGAAATGCCCGGGGAGTTGTTGTGTTTCCCAAGGTCTTCTCACAACTAAACTACAGACAATCAAAAGCTTAGCACAGTTGACGGTTTCCTTGTGTGTGTCTCTTTGAGCTCCAAGACAACAAAAAAAAGAAAAGAGAAACGTTGGGCATTAAATTCCTCCTTTTTTCCCTCCAAGGCACAGTGACTTTTCAGAGTGCACAGGGTGCTGGAAAAATAAGAGAAAAGCTGAAATGACGATGCAGTTATAATCACAAAATCTTAGAAAGTGTAGTTTGAATTGAGGATTGCTCAGTGCTCAGTTAACTACGCGTCCAACTAAGCCACAGATGGCAGGCCACACTAAACACAAGTGCCCAACGAGTCTTTAATGACTTAACATCTATGAATGGGGACTTGTTTTGTTTTTCCTTAATGGTCCTTTTTCTAAAAAAGCCTTTCTGTGCCAACACAAACGACAAAATAACTGTTTTCTCTCGGACCCAAATATAAAATGACTCCCGGGTAAGAAGTCAAACATGGCCTTTTCTCCACTGTCTGAACAGGGTGTCCATTTATAGAGAACATGACATTAGTCCAGTGTGCGGGGCTGCCAGTGTAAAGTTCAAGCAGATCAGAGTCAGTGCTGTCTACACACTGGACTCACACATGGGCACACATCTGCTTGTACAGAATGTGTATTTATGTTAAATACACATTTAACTTTTAAGAGTGAAGTTGAGATTAGTGTGCACAAATTCTAGGCCCATATTGAAGAGGCTTTCCAAATGAAGGAATGAATTTTTTTAAACTTCCGTCCATCCATGCATCCATGTCTTCAACTTACTGGGAGTGGGATTGGTTTGCTGAGACAGGCGCCTAAGCAGGTTGTTCCAGACATCCCTCGACCCAATCACACTTTCCAGCTCCTCAACGGAGATCTCTAATGCGAGGCTTCCAGGGACTATATGACTATACCCCCAAATCACCTCAACTGTCGCAGCAGTGGTTCTACTTCCAGCTCTCTCCAGATGTTCTCGTATTTGTGCTTGTATTTGCGTTATTTTTATTTCTTCTTTCAGTCACTACCTCAAAGCTCATGTTCATGGGTGAGGGCTGAAACGTCAGTCAATGTGTAAATCGAAAGGTTTGCCCTCTGGCTCAGCTCCGTCTTCATGATTTTGTAAATTAGATGTTGTTTGTTATCCCAAAAAGGGATGGGCCAAATGAACTGGCATGACTCAGACAAAAAATATATGTATGTGTGTATGCACATATTGCATTAACAATCAGAGCTTCTCCAGCAAAGATCAAACATCATGAACGTATGTTTATAATTAACTATTAGTTGAATTTGGGTATGCTTAATAAACTGTCACCTTTTCATATTTAGTGATTTGATTAATCTTTGTCCCTTTTTCCGATTTCTAATCTAATTTCTGCTTTTGATGTTCCTATTGCATTTTTAATGAAATTTGACAAATCATATCCTAAATGTTACTGCATGCACCCCGCCCCATCATTTTAATCTACGACAGGATAGACTCGATCTATAGCCTCATTCTGGCCTCTCTCGCTATAACCCCACTTTTGAAAACACGGAGTAATCCCTCGGCTTTGACAGTCAGTCGGCCGTGCACTGATAAATTGGTCTTCCCGGCAATTTCTTAAGTTTACTCCCTGTGTTTGATTGTTAACATAATCCCACATGCAGCTTTATTTGCTACCTGTTAAAACAATAGGTGTGTCGGAGCCTGACGTGAACTTTCTGACTCTGCAAATAGAGAGAGCTGTGCGTATGCAGAGGTCTACAAATAACCTGGCATGTCTATGAGAAGAAGAAACAAACTAAGCTGTTTCTTTTTTCTACGGAGCAAATCAAAGTTGATCATGTTTGCATTCAAACCTAAACATGCACCCAAACAGTCCAAGCTCCAGCATCCCACTCACCTTTTGCCGGGTGCAGCAGACAGAGCGAGCTCTTTGCTTCTGTCAGCCGCGGCAGAGGTGTGCGCTGAAACCTTTCTCTGTTAATAAACTTGCCCTTTTCCAGGTAATGACCTGTCTCTCACTGTCTGCATGAGCGCTCGGTGATCCCTTAACCTTTCATCAGTAAGTAGTGCTCTGGCTCCTCCTCCTCCACCTCCTCGCAGCGCTCCATCTATCACTCCATTTCGTGGCCATCCTCCCTGAAACCTCTCAGCCTCTGTTCTGTCCCAGCGTCTATTCTTTAATGCTCTCTGGCACACAAGTCTTGAAATTGTTCCAGGCCTAGTCAGGTGGATTGAGTGTCCATTGAGACGTTGATGGGTTTATTGACGGTGTGACAGAGTTTGACAGTGGGGCAATTGTCACTGTTACCTTTGAGTTCAGGTTCTCACTCCATGTGTCTGACTTGGAGAAAAGCGGGTTCACCCTGAGTTAGTCAATTTCTAGTAGAAGCATGTTTGTGATCATTGTAACTTTTATATATAAGTCAGTTTCTTCACAAACGCTACTTGAATAGAAGTAAGAGACTTGTCGACAGGAGGCTTTTCTGACAATCGCTGAATTGTACAATCAGACAAAATCACTCGCAATTAATTCAAAATCATCTCATAATGCCTCATGAACTAGTCCAAAAAATGTAGTAAGCATCTATTATAATTTTGAATAGTGTATTTTTATTGTCATTGGTCGTCAACAAACTTAATCAAATGTAAATGCTTTTTTAGTTTTCTCCTCGGAAAATATGTTAATCTGCATCTGAAACAAAGGATTTTCTTTGCCACCTATTTTTCTCTTGGAAAACACATTTGTAGATCGAAATCTTTGCTCAATAGTCAATTATAGGGTGGAAGGAAATGTTTTCATGATTTATCAAGCTAAACTAAGGAATCCCTTATGGTTCCAGCTTTTTCAAATGTAATGAATCTCTGCTTTTCTCTGTTTCTTCTCACTGACAATCTACTGCTCATTGGTTCTAGTAGAATAAAACAAGAAATTGAATATTTACATGGATCTCTGGGAAGACATTTTATAGTCTATTTATACACTTTCTTTAGAATAATCATATATTTATTGATTATAAAATAATCATCAATTTCAGCCTGGATTGGTATGAATCTATAATCTTCTTACGGCACCTTTTTCCCTTCCTGAATCTCTGTCATTCGTCTTTCCCGTTTTATCTACTTCATTTTCTGATTTCCCCTGCAGGGCTACAGTTGACATATTCAATATCTGAGTAGTCTCTGATAGGAACATGCCATCATGTTTATTTGATGATACGATGGCATGAGTAATGTATAATAAATCACGTGATCCACCAAATAATATAGGATCTTTAATGCATAAAACCACAAGACTTATCTCGTAAGAAATGCCTGAAGCACATTCCGCCATTCATCCCCTTTTGAATTCCAATAATTCATGATAATATTTCTTTAAGGGAGCGCTTTAAAGCTGCATTACTGTTTCTCTCAGATGAGAAAGTTGGGATTGGAAAAAAAAACATCAAAATGTAGCTATATGGATTCTTTAATGGTACAATAATGAATGCAGCATCCTTTTTTATTATTTGATCAAGTATAAATCACATAAAGATCTTGGATTTATAGAGATCTTGGAAAATAAAAGAACCTGAAGTCTTTTTACAATTTTCTAATCAAATGAAAGGAGAGGTAACTGAGCGACTGGTCAAGCAGAAATAATGAGGGTGTAGATGGTATCGATGGAACTAATGTCGCTATAGATTGAACGTTAACAGCAGAATCATGAACACTTTTCAATTGATCAGAAATGTGTAATGTACTGCTTCATATTAATGGTTTATATTTTGGATGAATATGTGCAGTTAATAATAAAGCATTACAAGTGGAAATGGTAAATAAAAACAGTTTAAATTGAGAATAATGCAATTAGAAAATTTATTTAAGTTAACATTCAGTTAAATTAGTATTAATAATTTTAAGAGGACTTCCAAGGGGAGCATATACATGAACGAGCTGATTAGGGTTCAAACGTAATAACTGTTTTATTTTCTGTCTAAGAAGCTCATATTGTTTCAGTTAAAGTAATTTATTTCTAATCCCCTGCCCACACATTTCTAATTATTGGGAGTTCCATAAAAAAAAACACTATTTAACATTCCTTTTCCCTTTTACACCTTCAATGTACCTGCACCTGCTTTTTAGAGGTGAACACGTTTTGTGGCCCTTGCCTGTCTCATGATGCACAGAGAGTCTGAAATTAAACACAAACCACTTGGTAAATCATGGTTTAATCAAGGTTTTCTAGTGGTTCATCAACGTTGGTGTCACATATCAGTCAGTCGCCTCTTATCAACATGCAGCACCATTTACAGCAGCTACATCAGTTTGTCCATATACAATTACAGCTTTGAGACATAAACTTGTGTAAAACTCTGGGAGAGTTGTGTTTTTTTCTTGTGTTTCAGTAGTAGAGCGAGTCAGAGTGTGACTCGCGGAGCCAGTGGCAGGCAGATGGAGTGACAGTGAAAAGAGCCAGTTTAATGCTTCTGTAGATTCCACGAGCTGTGGAGCTAGACCTGCATGGATTGGTTTGGACTATATTTCCAAAAGCCTGTCACTCGCTAAAATAAACCAACAGTGCTGCTGTGGCGGAGGGGAAATTGCCCTGAACTGTCACTGTTTCCTGTCAGTGGAGTTCTCTGAACCCGGTAGCAGAGGTTATGTATAGTGGCGCTGTCCAGGATTTATTAAAGAACATGTTGCATCGCTCTAACTCAGGCGTTTAACTTTTCTGTTTGCTTTTCCCCTTCTCCTTCCAGTGGCTTTGCAGCTTCCCGAGGGCCTGCAAATGTTCGCCTGTGTCATCGCTGACATAATTGAGAGGTAAGAAAGTGCTTCTGTATTTTGATTGCTCAAGTTATTTGCCAGCGTGTGCGAGTGAGCTGCAGGTGTAGGAGTCGCCACGGCCACTTGATAGTCATTAGCAGAGCGAGAGCGTTATCGTAATTCCCCACCTTCGACTCAATCTGGGATTTAAACAGAAAATGAGACTCAATTACGTTTTTTTTTCCTTTTTTTTTACGACAGAGAAGATATCACAACTTGCTGCGGTCACAGTTGGAGAAGGGAAGAGATATTATTCACGTTAATTACATCTTGTTTCAGTCTGCATATGCCCTACTGCACAGCGGTACTCCATCACACAGACACCACAAAGATAATCCTGCAGCAAGAATGGCTCCAGGATTAAAGTGCTCCAGGCCTAATAGTTTGTCTTATATAGCACACCGTGGTTTGGCCTACACTGTGCTAAATTAGATTTGTTCCTAAGTGCTTGGTAAATAGAAACACACATTGTGACATACACTTATGTGAGGGCCACTGAGAAGTATAGGAAAAGAAGAAAAAAAAATCTCCACTCCTCCCTGTTTGAAGTCACCGTGTTGTCACTTCGTCTTCAGGTGACCACTGTTCCTCAGGAGCACTCTCTGCTAAGTGTGCTCTCAAAGAAAATGGCTGCTATCAGTAAGAGTGTCTGTCTCATAGGTGTCCAGTCAATACTAACCTGATTACAAGATGGACAGAATGAGGAATAGAGTGGCAGGGGTGCCATAAACTTTTCAAGCAGGCTCTGTATTTGATTTAATGCAGAAAATGTGTATATTATGTTCTTCTTGCTTACATGTGCTTCATGTTACTCGACCAAGATGCTGAGGCCCATGTGTTTACTGTATATATTATAAAAACGTTGGTTTTACTCTCAAAAGTGAGGAAAGGTGTTTATTTTGATCAATCCTCTGTTTTCACACCATCAGTTTCTTCATCTCTTCTCCAGCCACATCAGACCTCCATCACTCTATCGCTCTATCTCTTTACAGCCACTTCTACTTTGTTATCACACGAATACTTACGTTTTGATGATAGCGTCTGGTCTTATCATTCCAGCTGCTATCATTCTCAGAGCTAAATGGCTTTTTTCCAGCACACACCCAGTGCAGTCTTCATTTTTTATGTGTGAGTAGTCACTGTCCATCATCGAATCTGCTAAATCAGGCCTCATCTCTTCTAATTAGAGCAATTAGCAAAAACTGATTCTCACTGTTGTTGCTCCTTGTCCTCCGTTGATAGCCTGTCTGTAATTTTCACCATCCACATAGTTTCTCTCTCAGGCTGCAGCAGAAAAAGATGATCCTCTAGTTTTCCCCTCATTAGGTCCTGCTGTATAGTTTCCCTCAAGCCATTTTGCTTCTGCCTGTGCTGTCCTATCATGTAAGAAATGTCTTAGTCATTTCAGTCTTTCCAGATTTAACAGACCTGTTCTTTGAATTCTTCTAAGCCTGTGCAAAAGTACTCTACATTACATCTTATGCGTGCTGGTTTCAAGATGGCTAGGACTGCAGATAAGGATATTTACAGTTTAATTCAACTTGGCTCTACTTTCTGCAGTTTTGGGCATCTTTTCTAATGTTTATATAATTTTACCGAGTTAAGTAATAGCTGGGATCTGGTAACATGTTGGTGTAGATGTGATAAAATCCGATAAAGGAAGAACCAAGTGGTCAGGCAAACAAAACACATTGTTCTCCCCCTGTTGGTTGGCTAAAGCCTCCTCATGGTTCATTAATCCCACCCCTTCACGTTGGTATATTATACCCAAAAAATTGTAGGTAAGTTAAGGTTTGATTTTAATTGGTTATCCGTCATTTCACGACATATAAAAGTGGTTAAAACAGTTTGGTTGGTTGTTTGTTCACAATGGCTGATTGAGAATCTTCGGCAACAAGCTTTGTGATATGGTGGCCACAGTAATGGAAGTTGTAGTTGACAGCCACATCACGTATAAGGGCTTATGGAGTAATCAGTAAATCTAAGGTCAACACCTTTTAGTTGGTCTGATGTTTTAGCTCGATGTGGTGGTGAAACTGTAACATCTTTGAAGAGGAACTAAAGGAACTCCTGGTCGCGGTCTTAGTCCCTCACCACCTCACACTGTAACCAGATACTGAAGATAGTGGCCTGGAAGTCAGAATAATCTTGATAACAATCTCAGAATATGGCTAATCCCTTCAAAGGCTTAACTGGCAGGTGAAAGAGGAAAGCGGTCCGTTTCTGGATGTTTAATCCGCACACCCCCCTCTATCCCTCAACCCCCCCACCAGCATGAGCCAGGATCGCCTTCTGAGAAACCTGTCAACAATTTAATCCACCAATTAAATAGAACTAAAAGACTCACAAGTCAAGTTTCTCATGTAAAACATAAAAATGTAAACCAAGATTGAAAATGGAAAATATTTGCAGCAGAAAATCCAGCAGCATACACGCATCCTAATGTGAATCTGGCATAGGATTTGATTGGTGTTTGGAACGAGTGAATGACAGTGACCTTTGCAGGGTGAAACAGCAGGCAGTTGACCTTGTGCCTTCTAGCTTATGCCGTGATCCCAGGAGTTTGGTCGCTGTGCCACCACCACCACCACCACTACCACTGTCCCTCGTTCGCTGGAGACAGGGCTGAGGTCCATATCAAAAATGGGGATGAAAGGGCTAAGCTGTCCTCAGTGTAAGGAGCTTCAGCGGGATGGACTGCTAAGTCTTAATGAGGACAAGCTGCTCTGAATTATAGCCATGTTGCAGTTAATACACTTAGGTCAAAGCACCCACCCTTAGCATATGCACATTTTGCTGTCAGAGTCCCCAGTGCTTAATGTCATATAGGTTCTATCTCCCTTTCTAGCATCGCATGTTTATATAGAGTTTTGTTGCATCTATTTATCTGTCTGCCAGTTTCTCTTACGGTCTAGCACTCGCAATCACTCTAGCATCCAGGGGAATAGACATGAACTTGAAGTCCTTTTTACACATTCACAATGACACTGCACCACAAACTGGGACGTCTACCGTGACCTTAGAGTTGGATCAACTCAAGTCTGACTCCAAAGTTCCATTAAAAAAGAGATAAAAACCAGAGTGATGCAGACTTTCTCTGACCTAGGTTTCATCTCTTAGGCAACATTTAGGCTGCCCCGTCTTATTTGGTGGTGGTTGTTGTGACTGTAAGCAGCCTGGGAATAATCTTGCCGACACTACTTAGGGATCTATGATGTCATTAATATGACATTAATCACGTATTTATCTCAAAAATAATAAGATATTGTGAGGTCATGTATTAACTAATGCTACCATTAGTTGTGTTTCCTGAGCACTCCCTTCCAAGTCTAAATAGCCGTTTAGATCTATGTTATGCCCTTTCAATTTTGACATGGTCACAGACTTATGATCTCTGTTTTCACAAATAAACAGTAGAGAAGAAGTTTTCAGAATAGAAAAATAAATGGGTAAGTTGCGCTGGCAGGCAGTGATGCATGTGCTGTCACTGTACCATATGTTTTATTGGCTTTGATGTTATGCCAGCTGTCTTGTCCCGGCTTTGAAAGACACTTCGATGAACTTACTTCAGTATTTACTGCTGCTGCTGTTGTGACAGTGGAGTGAATACAAAGAGAGTGGCAGAGAGCAGGATGTGCGCTGCCCTAATCCCGAGGAAAGCAGTGGCATTTAATGTTAATCATTGTTCTCCTGGCACAAAACCCTGGCCTCTGCATGGAGATATTGGCCTGAAACCTAATCCGAGGTCTTGTTCTTTGATATTTGGTGGTAGAACGGAAAATTCGCTGAGCACACAAGGCCAAAGCGCTCCTGTTATCAAAGTAAAAAAAAACTGGGAAAAATGAAACATTGCTTTTCCTGTCTGAACATGAGTCATCAGAATCCATTTATATAGATCACAAGAGACAGTGTCGATGTTTTAATAGTGCTGTTGTTTGATTGCTAGTTTCACAGGGAACCAAGACATATCGATACTGAATCATTCTGGAAATGTGGGACATCACCTCACAAAATCAGACATTGGATAATAAGTCAAATGGATATAGTGAAGAGAGGCAGGACAGGGAGAAGTAGAGATTAGCTAATTCAAATGTATGAGTAATATCTTAGTCAAAGCCTCACTAGTCACCAAAATATTCATTATTCCTCAAACTGGCAGTTGCCCTAAACCCATTCCCCAGTTAACAAATCCTTTAGCTTCATGTATTGCAGAATAGCAGTCAGCAAAAGTGTAAGTATACACTATAATGAGGCACACATTTTTGATTAATATTGAAACAAGAGTAGGAAGGAAGCTTACCCAAAAATGGCCTTATAAATAAAGATAGACCAGTGACTAAGCCTGCGCATTGAGAGAGATGGCCAACCAGCCCCTGCAGTGTATACAGTGATGAGTCAGAGATTTGCAATTTGTAAGAATCTTAAAACTGCATAATAAATGGTCTTAGATTTAAAAACACTCGGAATAAAATAAATCACCATGACAAAAAGTCAAATGTGGCCCAGAAAAGGAAAACTGTATTAGTCATGATCAGCCTGAAAAATGAACCAAATCAAGGAACTAGGTCAAGTTTTGACTTTTCATCAAGAATATTAGCACACATTTAAAGCATACGAGTAAATGCATTCCATTTAACAAATATCCATGACCAAGTAATTGGTTAGTAACCAATGAAGGACATTAAATTCACCAATTAATTCACATCAAATATATCAGGGAATCAGAAATAATCAATGGATAATAACATCAAAATCCAAGCAGCAATTGTGCATGATAGTTACCAGCTTTCAGACTAAAAGGCAAGCAGAGAGAGGGTTAAAGAAGATTCTCAGCCTGACCGTTTCCCTTAGCAATCGTCAAGAACTTCTTAAAGTTAATCAGGACAGGTTGACATTTTTGTGGTGCAGGTGTTTAACACTATGGATCTCGGAATAGTAAGAAAAAAGTGCAAAGGGAAGTGTCAGAAAAATGTGTGACCAGCAGCACCATGCTTGTCAGGGGAAAAGTGGAATTCAGTCAGGTCTCATCAGTGAGACGAACTGGTGTGGAAGTGGGTGGCTCGGAGCTGCTCGGCGGTGAGCCTTCTGGAGGAGTTGTGTCTCTGTATGTATGATTCAACAAAACATGTGATGGGAGACACGCACTTGCTGACCCCGCTGACAAGCTGTACCTGTTTTCTGTCGCCGTCCATCACGTAATATTCGAGATAACTGTCAACACCGGCCCCAGACATCTCAAGTAACAGTGATGTCAGCTACAGTGTGTGTTGGTAAATTAAGGTTCAGTATACACACACACACACACAGCTCTGGGTCCTTCACTGTTGCCATCTTGATCCATCAGAATCATTTCTTTGGGAGCAGCAGCCACAGTCCACAGCCTCCCGGGGTAAATGTCAGCTCCACCATTAGGAAGAATCCCAGCAGGAGCCTTGAACGCCTCCTTGTCCTCACATCGTCACGGTCTTCACAGCTCCTCCGCACTGCTGAGCTGTAGCAGCAGATATAGTGTATGTGAGTAAGGGAATTAGTGCCAGGATCTATGCATGTGTTGGCTTTGCACATATATGCACAATAGTCACTTCAGTCTACACTCAATCTATATGAGAACCCCACATATGAGAGATTCTCATATGAGCTCCCGATATCCCAATATCCGTGCGCTGTCTAATTGGCCCTCTTGCCAGGAACATCCCGTAATTCCTACCCAAAGCTTATGCTAAGCTCCCACAATATCTCATCATCAGCGACCACTTGCAAACCTATAGAAGACACAGATGTATGGAATTGAAGATAAAAAAAGGGGGGAAACGATTAATCCTTTTATAAACTAGTATATGGAGTGGAAATTTGTGTAGGTCAATCAAAAATCCACAGATATCAGAAAAAGGATCAATTACAAAAAGAGCCTGTCTTTGCTGCCTCCCCGGATGGTTTGGTCGGAGAAGGAGCTGGTCACCTCTGACACTGATTGCGTCATACGTGAATTTATAGAAGAGAGTGTAAAGTGAATCAGCCACACCTATATCCCTCTGTATCTCACCGATTTAAAAAGCCCAGAGAACCAGACAGATTCTTGGTCTTTGCCCCTTTTTAAAAATAGGGGAAGACGTCATTTCCATGCAGACTGCAAATACAGATAGGTGCTGACATGTTGTAATGGGATATTTTGGCAGATGGAACACATTGGAAATTGCCAGAGTTGCTGTGAAAATGCAACCTGGAGATACAGTAAGAAAAACAAGTGTTCATAAAATGGACATGACCAAGCAAACCAGATTTACGATGCGATTAGACCTTTGTTGCTCCAACATTTTACACCCAATGTATATCGTTAAAAAAAAAGGAAAGAAACTGATCCATTTGAGTACAGGTGAAGATGATCAGACCCGATCCACAATGCAGAATCACTCGAACAAGACCCCGACAGAGAGAGAAGACGGACACCAGCAGCAGCAATATGTGCCATTAGTCATTTTGATCAATTAATAGTCAGCTGCTGCACCATAATAATAACCTGACGGGCACTCAGAGAAAGTGTACCTCTGTCGTGTTAAATGGAAAGAAAGATATCCTTTATCTGCATGTTGAGTAAGAGGAATCCTTATATCTAACAAACAAACATTAAACTGTTAATGGAAACATAACCAGAGAATGGATGCAATGTAATAGAGAATACAAATGTTTTGTCTTGCCTCAAAGAATATTTTGTATGAATAGTTTAAAGTCCCATTTCCAATCTGTGATAGATGAACAAAAGCTAACGCAACCGATTTAATATCCAACACACGTCTCCTCATCAGAACAAAGCTCCCGTGAGCAGTTCTCAATCTCCCTCTCGCCTCAAAACACAGCACAGCCCTGATGCATTCAGACCTTTTTGTGACACATTGACATATGGACCCGAGACTCCCGGCAGTCAAACAAGTTCCTACTCAAACAAAAAGACTGAGTAATAGTTTGGATTAGGTGCGACTGCGCCATGTCTCGCTCGGTCCCTCAAAACCACGTGGACCCAAAGGACACGTTCACATGGTAATGGGTTTTGGCAAAGGCTGAAGTTGCTCATTTCACCGGTGAAGAGATGCTGGATACTTCTTCTTCATTCGAATGAATGAAATAAACACATTTCCCTCTTCTCACCATTGTGTGGAAGAGATAAGCAGGGCTCAATGCTGGAGGTTACAGTCCCGCTCCCCCCCCCCTCCCCTCTGTTCTCCCTCCAACCGAACCACTCAGACTGGTCTCATTTTGGATAGGACAGTGCCAGGCACATGTCCATGTAATTGCACTCATGGAGAACTGTGTAATATTAGATAGCTTGGAAAATAATACGCTGGGAGAAGAGTACATCTGCTTTTTAAAAAGCCATTTCCACAGTAAATACTCTGACATTATGATTATTCGAAGGACACAAATGTAGATTGCACAATTGGAAAAAAAAATTATGAAAAAAAATCAATGGGAAAACATAGAAAAGTTTCATTTGAAATTCTGCTTTATAGTGATAATGGCAACAGGAATTTGGTGTCAAGACTTTATTTCATTGATCCATCATAAAAAAAGATTTTCTGATATTTCGATCTGAATGTGTATTTTGTCATATTTATAATACTCTCATATCTCAGCCTGTTTTGTTTCAATCTTCTATGATGGGTAAAGGGAGAAGACAACACAATCAACCGGACCCTCCTTTAGTCATCAAGGTTAGAGCGACACCCTAACGAGTGGGCGTTCCCAAAAATGACATCAGAGATGCAATGACAGACAGCGGCTCAAAGGAGTGAGGACAAGGAGCATAGAGGGAGAGGACAGACGTCAAAAAGCTGGAGAAAATAAAGAGGGAGAGGAGAGAGTGTTGGATGACTTGAGGGAACAGAGTGAGAGGTGATGGAGTGAAGCCTTCGGCGTGAACGAAAGAGGGATTAGATGGATGGGACTTCATCAGCTGCAACAAGAAAAGCTTTTTATAATCGTTATTTGTCAGAGTTGAAAGAGTCGAGGATCGGGACTAGAGTGTCTATTTAGAGTTGTGTTTGATTCCACTTCCAGGGTTAAATTGTTTTCAATATGTCTCGGCTCATTTGTGAACGCTAGCTGCAATTTCAAAGTTCCCATTTTACTCGGTTAGCTTCTTTCTATAAGCACTTGTAAATACACAACATTTTGCAAAAGTGAGAATGTTTCTGATGCAATTTCAATGAGAATGTTATGACAGAGATTGGATTGTTTTTGTTGTTTTGCAAACAGTGTGGTAATGGGAGTCTAAACTGGTTAGATTGGAGCAATTAAACCAAAAACAATGAGCTGAAAGATGCTAAAAAACTCATCAGAGCTGTGATAACTATACAGCAACACGAGCTTTAAAGAAGCTTCTGTGATCTGTTCTTGTTTGGTCCCTTATCCTGATTCCGGTCTTTATAATCTCACATTATTTCTGTAATAACTGGTTATTTTTTGGAGATTCAATTTTTTCCTGGTTGTCGGCCAAGTCCTGGGTTTTTATCTCTAGAGCAATGTCTGTTGTTGTCATATTACCATTTTTTTTTAAATTGGATTACTGCTCTTTTAAGTACCCAGTATAGTTGGTAATGTTGGTGAAGCCCACAGACAAGCATAGAAATATAAATCAAATAATCTGAAATGAAACCATCCACCACATAGACCTTCAGCAAGTACTGTAGTTGACCGTCAGATTACTTGTTTGTGTAGAGATGGATTATGCACTTTAAGTATTTGCCATTTAACTGGGATGATACTCATGTCAGACGACAGAGTAGCCTCCTGTTCTTCTTGATCCGCTGTGGGAACGAAGTGCTTGGATACATTTCTGTAGACGCATGTAAATCTATCATTGAGCTGTGTTCACAAGCAACGGAGAAAACACAATTGTTTCAGCCCCCTCTTCTCTTTCTGTGTTCTGGAGACAACATCATTGATTCTACAGGTTTGTCATAAGATGACTTTGAGCCAAGGTTATGCTGAAGCTCCCTCTCACACAGCACATGTCAAGATGAACCGATTCGCAGCCATGACCACATGGGTTACGTTCAAGAGCAGCACTGAGGAAGGGGCTCACCTTCACCATGACTTCCAGCTATGAGCAGTGGAGGAGAGCATTGTCCAGCGGCGCAGCCCTTGTACTCGGCTGCAGTTCATGGCTCTGTCTTGATAGAGCTGTCGGCTTTTCCGTGATGACCCCGTGGCTCAGCCTTTTGAATAAATGCCATGACAAATAGATGAGATACACTCACCGAAATAGCAGTAATGATGTTGTTTTTGGGGGAGTTAAAGGATTATCTAATGGTATTACTGAAAACATCTGTCTGAGCGTCATCCCGTGCTCACTGCCTGACGTCCCTCTGTTTACTCATTCCTGGCAGATGCTCAGCGACTGCCGTTAAACTGTCATGTTTCACTGGGGGGGGGGTGTCTCCAAATTTACTTGGGAGAAGACAGCTAGTCCAGGTTTCCTGTGTCAACATGACAGTGACATTAATTAAAATTGGAGGGAAGAGACATCAAGTGGAAGATGTGCATTTAACAAGAGAAGGAGTGGAGCTCATTTAATCCTCATGCCCAGTGCCTCATGCCAAATTTATTTTTGGATGGGGTTATTTTCTATCTTATATATGCGGAAAGCAGATTACAGATATGAGATTTGCTAATATTACAAAACCAGCGAACAATTCATCCGTCTTACATATTCTGCCCTGTGCTTGTCCTCCTTTTCTCCATCTGTCTTTCTCTGCTCCCGTCTCTCTTGGGCTTGTGTCTTTCAGATCACATGTTGTGCTTGTTTACCCACTCGACCCTAGTGCTTCCACTGGACTTTGTTTTGGCTTCCGTGGTTTTGATTGAATCTTTTTGCCTTGCTCATTTTTCCAAACTGAACTGAGAGAGGAAATAATGATGGTTCATCTCTGCTGAGCTCCCCTGCTGCCCCTGTCTCCTCTCACGGGCCAGCCTGCCGTGGCTCGTGCCAACGCGCTCTCACAGACACACAATGAGCTGGTGTCTGAAATGTAATGGAATAAAAAGATGAACCTTCACCAGATGCGGGGAATAATTCACAAGTGTTTTGTTTACAGGAGGAATGTGTGTGTGAACTGGAGAGAGAAAGAGAGAGGGGTCTGGTGTAATCCTTCAGCTCCATACATTTATCAAGATCAGTAAAGGTGCATTAGGCTTTCATTTATCATGCATTTTAAATATTAATGCTAAATATACAAGAGTGTAAATGATCATGGAATGAGAATGAAAGGATGAAATGCTTCTCCTTAATCTCTGTATTCTTTAATTATCTCTGCCAAAGAGGTTATGTTTTTGTATGGGGTTTTTTTTTAAATCAGCGGGATTAATCCAAAATTAATCCAATTTCAACGGAACATTGTTGGAAGGTGGGACATGACCCAAGAAATAAAGGGTTAAATAAATAAAATCAAAACTTCATTGCACAATGATTCCTTTTAAATATGTGTATAAAAACATGCAAAACACAAAGTAACCCTATAGTCTGGTTGTTGTGGTTGTCTTACTACCAGCTATACTGTTTTATTCTTCTTCCTTACATAAATCAATATATTTCATAACATGCTAAAGCCCCCTCTGGGTTTAATTCCGTTATTCATTTCATTCCTTGAATTGCAGTACCATGATGAAAGGCCATCTATCTTACTCTTGTGCTCTCACGGCTGTCAGATGTTCTGGCTCCGATGTCACATATTATAGTCCACCATCAACAACTGCTGTCAAATAAAGCTTTGACAAAAGGAGGCACTAGCGTCACCTCCACTGCTTCACACCACGCTGTGCCAAAGAGGGAAAGACAAACAGATGAGAGGCTCACTGAAGTCGCACTGTGTTTAAATAGTATAACAGGTTAATGAAGTATAAGAACGTGATGTCATTACAAATCTATTTTTAGCTTTGGCAACAACAGCTTTTTACATCAGAATAAAGGCACCTGGTTTTGTGACCCAACTTTTTAGCATTTTAAAGGTTCATAGTGTAAGATTTAGGTGAAAGGGATCTATTGGCAGAACTTTTGTATATAATAATCCCATTTATGTTTTAACAAGTGTCTAAATTGTACAAATTGTTGTTTTCTTTACCCTAAAATTGGCCATTTATATTAAAATACTTAACATAGGGAGCGGATCCGCTCTACAGATGCCGCCATGTTTTTTACAGTCGTCAAAACTGGACAAACTAAACAGCTTTCAAGTTTTTATGACAACTGAACATTGAATCTTTTAAATAAACTCATCATCCACCAGTCCCTTATGCCAATAATTAAACAATCTTCATCTATTACTGTTTGACTGTGTTCAGCAGTTGACAAAAAAGTAATTGCTCATTTGGAACCTACTTTTGAGTCGGGCTAGTTAGTCCAACCCATTGCTTGGAAGAAGCAAAGTGAAAGTGTAGTTTAAGACAGACACAAACAGAGCAACTAATTAACAAACACTCAAAAACTCAGCTGTAGAAAGTGACTTAATAAAACTTGCTCAGACCGTGTTGTAGTTTCAGTTAAAGTCAGACGAGGATACATTGCGTCGTGCACTGATCTCTCCTTATAATCCTGCTGTTGTGCACTGTGCTTTCATTATTCAGATTGTTTGTCTCTTTTCTTAAATCTCTTTCCGTCTGTAAACGGCAGACATGATTTCCCTCTGAGGTGGGTTTTCGCAGCGAGATCAAGGCCTGCGATAAAATGGCCCGTTCTCAAATTCCTGAGAAGCAGAAGTCGTGCTGATTTGTCCATTAAAATAGTCCTTGATGTGAGAAAACGTAGGTTAAAATGAACGACTTTTGAATTTCCTTCCTGCGACAACAGCTGGTGGTGCTTTGAGAAAAAAGCTACCACGAGAACCGGGGTGAAAGATAAACAGGTGGCGTTGGAATATGACAGTTGTGAAGCCTCTTCATTTATCAAAACTGTTTCCCCTGTGTTGTAGCTGGTAGATATTTTTGAAGGGCTTGTGAGTATAGAGAAAAGCAACCCTCAGGCTTATCATACAAATCCTGTGTTGTCTTGTAAGGCCATTTCTCTTACCTGTCGTCTTTGTCATTGTTTAACCTTGAAAATGTCCCAATAGAATGGCAACTTATTAATGGGTTTTTCTGTCCAGTGTGAAAGGGACCATTTCGTTATTCATCGAATTGGATTCCATACAAAGAGCAATTTACTGTGTATTAACAAATCTTAGTGTGGACACCATAATAACTTAATAGGTTGGCCTGACATGTAAAGAAAAACATGGTCACAGAGTCAATCCCACCATGCTCTTATTAGAAGCTAGTGAATAGGTTCAAAAACTTGAAAAATCAACATATTCGCAATTCTGCTTTGCAATTTAAGAGTCACTAATCCATTTACATGTGTTTGTGCGAGTATGAGAGAAAACTCCAGACCCCATGAGGAAACCCACACAGCCCCGTTAGAACGTTAATTTAGAAAGAGCTTTTGCTGAAGATTAAAACCAGACGGAGAACTGTGATAACTACCAAGCTTATATGCTACTAAAGCAGCACCAGTGTGGTGGGCCTTCCCTGTCGCAGCTTCCCATATATGTTTGTTTTAATGGCTTTAATTAGAAGGCAGTTGTGCTTTAGTATAATGGAAATCACAATTAGACACACTGTGATGTTGACCATTGACCTCAAATGCTGCAAAACCTTCAAATCTGACGAGCGTTGAAGAATTTTCTCGAACCCATTTTGCACTTGAGTGGGAAAGTTAACACTGAACAAATTAAATCACATCTGTAGGGAAATAATGAAGCATGCAAATTTGCAAATTGGATTAGCCCACCTGACGACGTAATGCGACTTTGAAAAGCCGCTGTTGCTGTTTGTTTTTTTGTTTTTATTCTGACAGGCTTGTTGACCATCGCCACACACTCGCCAAGCAGACGCATAAATGAATGACAAGCAACACTAAGGCAGATTATGAGAAGTTGTTATTCTTCTTTAAATGGGCTCGACTGCACTCAGAACAACTGCGTGGCCTAACAACTTTAACTGTAACATTTCATCTACTCCTAACGACAGCTTCCAGTAGAATATGTGGGGGTTGGGAAGTTGAGCAGCAATGCTTTTCCATCGTTCTATATTCTTCTTCGCCCTTGAGCAAGGCACTTAACCTCCTACATTCGAGAAAGTGAGTCTGAACACAACATCCATTTTAGTGCTTTTTTGTCAAGATTACATATCTGTGCACTTAATATTAATATTTTTTTGAGTTGGACTGTTAATATAATTTAAGTATTTAGTTTTTTTCCAGCACATGTCTGGTTTGTTTAATTATGTAATGTTGCAGCAATTATACTCATACAATTCCTAAAAAATATGACTTATTCAATGTGTTGCAGAAATATTGTTTTAAAAGAAGTATCCACTGTATTTCTTTTGATACAAACGTCTATATATCATCACTATGGTTTAACATGTCTGGCTCATAAATATGGACGACACGTTTGATTTGTGTACTACTCAGTTTCCCTACATCAAAGAAAAGCTGCAAACTTTGACAGCGCTGTCTGCGTGACTTTGGGAATATCTGAAACACAACTGTTGACGTTGACGACTGATACTATATTCAGCACCTTCTAGGTTTGTGTGAAATATATTAATGTGATGTGCTGTTGCTTGAAGCTTGGTGAGTTCACTTTCCCTGAATAAATAAAGCGCCAAAACATCTTCTGTTAGCAGAAATTTCCCCATAGCCCTGTACACACACACTCTACTCCTGCAAACACGCAACTGGAAATTTGCATGCGTGTAGGGAAAACAATGCAAAAACAGTAAAAATGCATAAACTAAGCTCACTGCTCAGCCCCAAAATACTACAGTGTACTGTTGTTTTTTTAATATAGCTTTAAGTAAAAAAAAAGCCGCTGCAGTTTGATGCATTTCAAATTGTAACGCTTCCTCAAGCCGATGGGCCCAGAAGATAAAATAACCTGCAACTCCCCACATCCCAAAACTCTGCCATCCTCAAAACAAGCGTTTGTTCCAACAGTTGGAAGAAGTTAAATTCAACCCAGTAATTTTCAACAACAAATACGACGCGTCGCTGACAGAATGGCTTTGTGAGTCCTGATGGTTGCGTGACAGAGACTTTTTAACTTCTTTGTCTGCTGCAACCATCTCTGAGCCGTGAGGCCCCGGTGCCAACGAGTCCCTCTTTCATGGCGGCATCAGAGGAAACTCCTGTCAAAGTGACAGAAGGATCTCATCCCAGAGGAAGGGAGCTGAAAGATTAAACCGCTTTCATGCACTCTGCCACACCAGGACAAGAATGGAGCCGAGTGAGACGGTATTGATATAAAAAGAAAACATCAACGCATCAGCTATTTAAACAGTTGATAAACAGTGAAACAATCTACCGCCACTAAATCCACAGTTGTTTGCTGCCCATACGAGTCCACTGCATGTTTTTTTTATAACAAAGATTATGATCAGTCGGCAATTTCTCGCACATATTGAGCCGTATGCTAAAGAGCTAATTAACAAGAGCTGCTATAGAGCTCACAAGCTCCTCTGACATCTTAATTAGATCTTAATGACATTTCGGTTGGAATGGCAAAACCTGAGTATCTCTGCGATGTGGCCAAACCAGTGCCAACGTAGGGAAACAACTGACACCAGTGTGGAGACAGGAATGGAGGGATGGAGGAGTGGTTGAACAGAGAGAGAGAGACAGAGGGGAAGAGGAATAAATGGAGATGGTGGACATTTGTGCTCTATATGTACCCAGTATTCATATTGTGAGCCCTGTGTGTCAGAAATTAGTTGTTCTTAACACCGATACACTTTCTATTCTGTCCTCCTTCCTCCCTCTTTTCCTCTCTCTCCCACTGGTTGTGGGTCTATATGTCGGGCAAGTAATTACTCTTCCTGTGTCCCGGCAGCATCACATGTCTCATATGCCCTCCTAATCAGATTCTTAGCATTTATTACCATGAAATTTCCAGTGAAGTCACCCTGGAAACAACCGGATATGCCAATGACGACGGAGTGATAATGGTATTTCTGGCAGATAGATGGCTGATTAGATACAGTGATCCTCTGTAGTGCTGTGTTTTGCGCTGTGGATGGTTCTGCGTGGTCTGCAGTGGATTGTGGTGAATAGCCTCTCTCTTTCTGTTTTTCTTTTTTTTCTATCTGGTGGGCTGGCCGTGTATTTTTAGCTGAAAGGTTGATGCATGTTTATGCAACTCCAAACAAAGTCAGCGAACTGCGATGAAAGAACAATGGGCTTCAGTGAATGAGAAAACAAATGCACAAGTCCACAGTCCTCTCACTACCTGTGTGATTATATCGTTTTCACCAACCCGTAATTACCTCGCTCTTCTCAGTGGCACGTGTACGGAGTGCAAACACACACAGAGGCAAAATCAACACCCTGACAAGAGGGAGGGTAATTGATTCAAATCTGCAGATGCAAATATTTGTTTATCAGATGAGTTGTTCTGTCTGTGTTTCCCTGGGCTCAGCTGGCCCGCACTGCCCTTCACTTGAGAGGAGCTATTAGAAGAGAAGAGATGGGGCCGAGAGAGAGAGAGAGAGAGAGAGAGAAGAGGAGAGACGGGTGGGGTGGGGTGGGGGGGGCACTAGGGGACAATGATGAGAAGCCCGGAGAGAGCACAAACCAGAGATTACATCAGAGAAAATGAGGGAGGAAAGGCTAAATAGAAACTTTGCTCCTCGCGAGGAGCCGAGCAAAGGGATAAACAGAGAGAGTGAATGTGGGTTGAAAGATTGTGCGGCAGGAGACACATTACTGAGAGTCTGTCGGTTGCTTCAGATGCTGTTCTGTGTGCAGCCCTGTCTGTTTATCACTTTCCTCTTCTCTCCCCAAGACCTCAATCTCATCTCTACTCTCCCCAATTCATGTCTAGCCTACATCTGTCAGAGTACAGCCGCAAATACCTGGCAACTTCCCCCATTTACAGCCACCCCCTCATCGACCCATCTTTCTTCCTCCAGCTCCTGTTCATTTGCTCCTCGCGCTTGTTACTCTCTGCCTTTTATTCATTTTATTTAGCCTTTATGGGTTTACGTAGCATTTTATTTGCCCATAAAGGGTGATAAAAGCAAAGGCTTGTTTTTCTGTGGCGCAATCAGCAATTTGCTCTAACAGGTCTGGGTCCACAGATGCCCGTGTAAATTGGTAGTTTCCCTCTCAAGCAGGCTATGAATATTTTTTTTCGATTACAGCCACAAAGTGGAACATAAGGCCCACACGGTCTCTGCTAGGCTCCCGCAACCTACTTGTGGCACAACGCATCTAGTCTGCATGGGTTGTTCTCTGGCTGCAAGATGTGCTGTGAATCCAGGGCGGAGATAGACCACGAGGCCCCTTCAAACTCCAATCAGTTGATTTGTACCAGTCGTAGCCCTCCTCTCTCGTTTCTCCTTCCGTTAGAGGAGCTTCCTCTCTGCGGTCAGGCCGACTGGTGACCTGTCAGCCCTCGTCTGGCAGGGCGGTAACTACCAGGCAGCTCTCGACTCAGTGGCTGCCGAGAAAGAAAATCATCGTCTCACCCGGGCCGGCTGTGAGTCAGTCATTGACTAACAATGCGGTCAGATACTACATAGTGTAGTCCATTTGTAACAAGTGGTTAGGAATTGATCTTGGCCAGCTCTCTCATGATCACATTGTGCCGGGCGTATTGTGTGTATTGATCACTGTACTAACGAACAACAGGATATGCATGTGGTCCGTGACTGCCCTCCTTCTCTGTGCCATGCCAGGTTCACGGAGGCGGACACCATCGTGATGGGGGACGTGACATACGGCGCCTGCTGCGTGGACGACTTCACCGCCCGAGCCCTGGGAGCCGACTTCATGGTGCACTATGGACACAGTTGTCTCAGTGAGTCCCTCTAATGAGTCTGTGAGCATGTTTGTCTCTCCGTCACTCTGCACGCAGATTGTGCCGCGCCGAGGAATGTCAAGTTTTAACAAGCATCAAGGACTCCCCCCCGCTGAGAGGCAGGCTGCATGGAGAAGAAGTCGGACAGACGGTCTGCCTCAAACACAGACAGACGCACAGATGGAGCTATTGATCAATGGAAAGCAGAACTAGTTAGTGCTGCCTGCCCAGCTCAGGAGCATGGAAGGCATAGCAGACCTTTGGAGCCTGGACATCACATTTACCCTGCAGATCAATGGGGAACATGCATTAGAGCAGTTCTTTGAAAACCTTGAGTAGCTCTTGAGGACCTTCACCCTCGCCCCCGCTGTCTGTCTCTGTCCGAACACGGGAGGAAATGCTAAATCAATAGTTTTGATATATCCCTGCCAGAACAACCTCGCCCCTCCTAAATACCAGGAACGACCAACTGAATCTTAATACAGTGAAAAGCTCTCCCGTGTGTTTGTGTGCACACTCGTTGTTTGATATTCCTCGAGCGCCGGCGAGGACGTTCGCAAAAGAGATGAGATGTGAATCCTGCGTAAGAGCCGAGGAATCAAATAAAGGCAAAGAAATAGGCACCAAAGTAAAATGACATCTTAATTGATGGAATTTTCATACAAGAACTGCAGATTGTATAGTGTGTGTGTGTCTGTGTGTGTATCTACGTGTTTCTGACCTTCATCTCTCTATCATGTGGACACCATCTGATCTGTGTCCCAAGATGTCAGCCACCTGTGGGAGATTAAAGACACTGTGCTGTGGCTGACTCATAGAGAAACCATCTCTCCCGCTCTCTTTTATTTCCCTTTCATTTCCCCTGTGGTATCACCTTTTGAATATTGGTGTCACCTCGTCTTTTGTCTTCATAAAAGCAACACGGCAATAACAGTGCCGTCATAAAACCAGGTTTTATATTTATAGCAAGACTGGGAATGGATTCAACCATATTGGCACTTGCATATCATTACTATAAGTCTGAGCAAAAAAGAAAAGACCAAGATAAAAAGTGACACGGGTGAGATTGAGTGGGCGAGAAAGAGGAATAAACCCAAAATAAAACCTGTGTTTATTTGCCATTTATTTAATTGGAATCATTTAGTGAAATGGAAAAAGCGCAGGGGTAAAACCAATAAATAAGACTGGCAAGACATTGCTCAGATAAAGCCAGGCCAGCTGTCGCAGCTTTAAGTATTACTACACCATCTTCCCCATCACAAACAGAACCGCACTATTTTGGTGGCATGATTCATTCAAGAAGAGCTTCATGAAACACAGCATAGCCAAGGCACGACCAACTAAGACTTGGATATAAACCAAATGGCCAGTTAACATTCATATATATCTATTCCTTAATATTTATGCTGTTCTCCTACACACATTGATTCCATAGCCTCATTTCAAGCTATTAAATTCAGCACTAATTCACTGAAGCAACATTTTGCAGCCGAATGAAATAAAAGTTGCATTCTGGTTGAACTGCCAGACTATATATTATTATTATAATATAGATGAGCACAAGCACAATATAGAGTGGACACAGATCGTAAGGCATCGATTTGTAAACAGGCCAGACCACCATTAGGTCCAACCTTCTCTTAGTCCCACCTATTATGACCGTGGCTGCAAATTTGTTTGCGTGGACACTTGCAAGCTCCTGCACTGAGTGACATTATCGCTATAACGCACAAATGAATAAAACCCATTGATGGCGAAAGCGAGTCCTGTCCATCCCATTGACTGTTTCTCTAATTGCAGCGTCTAAATGCTCTCAGGCTGCCATGCTAATGTGAGCACGGATCGATGTCACTCTCCTTTGCCCTTTCACGTTCTCGAGTGCCTATAAACACACAACAGACAGCTGTTAGTCTTAGTCCTTTGTTTTTTTTTGTTTTTTTTTACTCAGCCCTCTCAACCCCTTTTAGCCTCATGATATATTTAACTCCTTGGCTTCTCACTCGTCATGTGGCTCGTGGCTCGCAGCGGGCTCACCTTTTTAAGTACCTATCCATCCCCATCCCTTCCCTCTCTGCGGAGATGTGAGCCCATTCATCACGTCTGTGGCCTGTTAATTGACAACCCACCCCCGACCCTCAAATACACACACACACACAAACACACACACACACACAGTATCCCATTACATTTTCCACTCCTCTCCTCCATGCCCAATCTTTTGGATTTTATAGAGTACATTATGAAATCACCTACCCCCTGCCATAAATTGAATTTCAATGTTTTTCAGTTTACTTTCAGAGGGATTTCCTGTTTCTCACATTCTTCAATTTCTGTTTCCATCCTATCTGCCATCACTTCTTTGTAAACATATGTATCTCACAGCTCTTCAGTCTCTCCCGGTCTCCTCCTCACTATATTCAACCCTCTATTTTCTACCCTCTTGTCAGGCTTTGCTATCTCCTATCGCTCTCTCCCTCAGCGTTGCTGTAATCTAGGCCATCAAGTGAGCTGCATGTGCTTATAAAACATTTGCATCGTAGTGGGCCATTTGCGTAATTACAACCCAAAAAATATTCCCCTTGCTCCTGATTTGCAAATTAAATGTAACACCAGAGGACGAATAATTATGATTATCAATTCTTCGTCCTCATCATGCCCCTCTCCCCCTCGTTTCTTGGACTCTCACCCACTTTCTCCGCATCTATATCAGTGCTTCTCTCTCTCTCTCTCCTTGGCGCTTGTGCGTCGTAAATGGCCTGTGAAATTAATGGCATTAATAGTAATCGCATGTGTCCTTCTCCTTCCCTAAATAA
The DNA here is from genome assembly GCA_038501795.1 of Pseudopleuronectes americanus. Taxonomy (NCBI): domain Eukaryota; kingdom Metazoa; phylum Chordata; class Actinopteri; order Pleuronectiformes; family Pleuronectidae; genus Pseudopleuronectes; species Pseudopleuronectes americanus. The sequence continues at coordinate 6,973,913 of CM076719.1, forward strand.
TTGAGGTCTTCGCATGAGTTCCTGTGTGTGTGTGCCGGAGACTCACACAGAACGGGGTTTTCAGTTATAGCGCACGTGTGCCTCCTGCGAGCTACACACGCGCACACCGCAGTCCCATATAGATGTTTCGCACGTTAATGTTTGAGGCGCCATAAATAGTGTACATACCACGGGCTTACCTGACATAACAGAGTGAATAATTCATCAGTTTTTTCTTTTGTCTCTGTTTTTCCTGCAGTCCCCATAGACTCCACCGCAGGTATCAAGATGCTCTACGTGTTTGTGGACATCCAGATGGACAACGCTCACTTCCTGGACACGGTCAAGTTCAACTTCACTCCCGGACAATCCCTGGCACTCGTTAGCACTATTCAGTTTGTGGCAGCACTGCAGGTGATTGAACACCAGGGACTGTATGTGGCTGTATGTGGTGTTCATGAGTCCATTTTTGTGCAGAGAAAGCTGAGGCAGAGTTGGACTGTGTCTCTAGTCAAGTATTGTGTGTACAGAACAGTATGGGATCACAAGCGCACACACACACACACACACACACACACACATACATACATACATACATTCTTGTTCTTCTGCGATTTTTGTACAGTGAACTTTTCCCGAGTTCGTGGCTTTCATGAACAAGCTCACACACCACACTTAAGATCAGTTCAAGAGTGGGTTTTAGAAACCCAGCAGCAGTTATTTTAGATCTGAAAGGTGGAATGACCTTGGAGGGCCTCTCGGTTCAGCGTCGTGCTCAGCTGCTCTTTACATAAGCAGCAGCAGCAGCAGCAGCTATAGCAGAACACACGTTTTCTTCTATACTGCCTTCTGCAGCTCTCACTTGCTGTGTTGCACCAACACCACTGTGGGCCGTCACTCATGTAACCACTGTTTATTTTAAAACCACGCTCTGCTTGTGTGGGGCATAATTTATGTTGTGGCGTTTGAGTGTATCCATCCATGTGTATGTATATGTGTTTGTAGTCGTGCGCTTTATGTTCTGTATGTGTGTCTCCATCTCCTGTCTCGTGCTGTGTGGGCTTGTTGAGGTTGTGCAGTATGGGCGAGAGGAGCTGGGAGTTCATCTGTATTCCCTGTTCACCACCTTAAATTAGCTTTAAACCGTTCAATTTATTCGTCCACCTCCGAGCGCACCAATTTATTTGTTCTTCTTGATAGAACCTCATCTTCTCACCTTGCAATAATAAATGTGAGAATTGTGAAGAGGTCAATTTTAGAGCTCTCTTTTCAGAAATTATTTATTTCCCTAATGGTTTTGAATCATAAAAGATTTATATACATTCTTTATTAGTATGATATGCATGTTGCTGGATAGTGAATGATGTTTCTGAGAGAGTTAATGACCCCTTCAGGGTCACTGTTGGGGCCACACGTTACTGTCATCCTTTCTGCCTTTTCTATTTCTTTAATTGGCCTTTCTTCATCCTTTATCTTTAACTACTTCATCCACGTTTTCCTTCTGGATACATATCCCATATATTGTGTCTTGATTGCATCTATTTTATTGTCCTCTGTTTCTTCTCTTAGTTGTTCTTTAGTCTTTGTAACAAAAAGAGAAAAATTATTAGTCCCAGACACTTTGTTATGATGAATATGAAACAGGCTGAGATCGCCCATTTCTTAATTATTTTGCTGGCCTTTTTCATAGACCATTTAAAGATGGATGTCATGACTACTAATAATTAAGCCAAATCATCTTGATCACCCCCTAGGTGGTTGGCTGCAGTGTAGGTCATTAACACTGTCTCCTCCATGTCATCGGATGTGACATGGACCAGAAAGTACACACAACATTTTTCTCAAATTTGGTTTTCTGTAACTTTAGGTGGTTCTTATTCTATGATTGTTCAAGTGTTCACTGTCCAGTAAGTTTTGATTTAATTTATATAAAATTCCTGATTGACAGCTGAGACTGGCTTTAATATCTTAATCGACAGTGATATTAACAGAAAATCGCTTACAGCAAAGCCAACTGTGGGCAACTTGAAAACATGGGAGAAGTTAAAAGTTGAGACACACAAATCCTATAAATCTCTAACTTTCTTTCCCTCTCTCTCTCTCCCCTCCTCCATGTTACAGGCTGTGAGTGCAGTGCTGAAGTCAGAGTATGACATCCTGGTCCCACAATGTCGACCCCTTTCACCAGGAGAAATCTTGGGCTGCACCTCCCCTCGCTTGGACCGTCACGTCAACGCCATAATGTAAGAAATCTCCTTCCTCCTGTCTTCCTCCACACAGCTTCAACCCAGGCCCTGTCGTTTCTTCCTGTTCGTTAGCGGAGATATCCAGATATACAAAGACAGCCAGCCTTGACTCATCCAGTCACAGCCCCCTCCCACTGTGGGCTACAGTAATTACCCCTGCCATTACCCCATGCCCACCCATGTGACACGTGGAATAATCAGTATGACATCACACCAGTCACACCAGACATAGCGACAACTAGTCATGTCTCTGTGCTTCCGATCAGGCTCCTGTTACATCCAGCCAGAAACAGCCAGATGCTGATCTACGATGGCAAGGCTAAAAATACCCTCACACTGTGGGAAGCATTGAATTGTTAAAAGCCAGACGGACGCAGACACTTCTGGTTGTTTCAAAGCTTCCACAATACATCCACATGCCTGCCAGTTTAACAGGTTTTAGCAAAGTATCGCACCTACTGTTGAAATCAATTAACGCCTCTAATTTTGTTTCTGCTTGTTTGGTCGTAAGTGAATTTCCCCTTAATTTCCCGTTAAAGGGGGAAAGTTGTTTAGAGTCTTCAGTTTCTTATTCTGAACATTAACACTGTGTCAAAGTGATGATTATCCGACTGTGCTGCATGGAGGAGTCCGCTCCGGCAAAGTAACAGGTCCAGGCACCAATCAACCTTTCATGCAGCTCCTCGGTATCCTGTGCTTCATGGGGCTCTGCGAGTCGAAGGAATTCCCCGAGTCTAATTAGTTCAATTATATCTGGGTGCTTCAACCCGAGTACGTCTGATCCGCACACATCTGCCATATGATTAAAACCTTCCGGTGCATGATATTAAAAAAAACGGCTACACAAGGACAACCTTCGCTGCATGCATGATCCGGGCCCTATGGGAGACAGAGGTAATGTGCCTGTGTCTTTGCTCATGTGAAGGAAGTAGAAAGGGGTTAGGGTACACATCACCTACTAATTGAATGTGCGTTGTCTTTGAAGTGCGAGTCGGAGTGTGTAGGGGTGCGATGGGAGAGAAAATCGATTCGCCTGCCTGAGAGTCCTCCCTCCCTCTCTCTCCCCCTGTCCTCCCTCCCTCCCTCCCTCTCTCTGATGTGTCTTCACACAAATCTTCAGAGCTCTTATATTTGTGCACTTTACCTTAATTAATAATTATCCTCTATCCCCAACAAAGGCTGCACATAACAAGCTCTTTTTAGGAGTGCAGGGTTTTGTTCATCACCTTTAAAACGACACTAAATTCATTTTTAACAGTGGGTTATCTAAACCTTAATTAGCAGTTAGTCAGTCCTCCAAAAATGTTATATTCACAAGTTATAATTGCATTTTTCCAAAGCTTTGAACTACTTGAGCATTATGGAGAACGAGCAGGCGTCCATTAGTCTTTGAGGTTTGTCTGCACGATTCAGAAAAGGGCCCAAGTCTCTCATTTTATAATGAAGAAGTAGGATGTGTACTTAAAAGCTCAGAAGTTCACTGAAAAGAGCTATAAGAACTGATCTGGAGACCATTTCTAACTGCTGCCTCTTCTCCTGCTCTCCCTCATCATAGAACATTATGAAGATGAAAAGGTGACGATTGGGTGTTGCGTAACTCAAAGACATTTACCATTATAGCGACAGGGCTTTTTACACTGAACAATAGAATATGGATGGGAGGACAGTGATCGCAGAGGGAGCTGCAGTCTCGCCTCTTAAAGCTGCAGAGAGCAGAGGACAGCTGTGGCTGAAGTGCAGCATTGTTGAGAGCGTCATCGTGTGAGGGCCTTGGATGTTGCTAAGCAAAGAGAGGCTCTGCTCAAGTTCATTATGTGTGTTTTTGTTCAGTGTTTTTTCCTGTACACACGACCACTGGAAGAAATGTAGGTGAGGGCAAGTGGCCACAAATACACAGAAAAATACATTCACCGCTAAATAAGTTCAGGAATAAAGATCAGTGCCTTTGTTTCTAAGATCAGAAAATGAATATTAGACGAGAGTTCAGAGTTTTTCTTTCCTTGTGTTTATCAGAAGTGATTAACAATGTATTTATGAAATACTATACATAATACTCATCGCCACTAGATGTCATTATTAGCACCAAAATGAGTGCTTCATCAGCCACTCTTACGTCATCCACGTGTTGTCACTAAGATGTTATGAAGCCCAGTGTCAGTAGCTCCAAAAAGCAAAACCAGAAGAGTAACTCACAAAGTAATTCAATAGGAGACCCAACAAAATAACAATCCAGCTCCCTATGGTGCATCTCATGGAGCTGGTGCATCTCATGGAGCTGGTGCATCTCATCCATGTTCTGTGCTCCCGTCAGTGTCACAGACTCCATATCAGGCAGTAAATTTGTTTAATGTTTAACTTAATTTGTGGCTGCATTCAGTCTTGCAGGACCAGACTTGCTACCCAAACCATTCCAGCTAGATTTGTTGTATCATGGCTCAGTCTCGCACGGCTGTTCCTGGGACAGGCTCATTGAAAATAACTCAGAAGTCTACAGAAACAATTTTCCGACCAGTTTACAGAGGAATGCATTCAAACCAATCTGCTAGATTTCCATTGTGACCCGAAACCCTATAAAGGACTTCATTAGGGGGAAAATAAGTGGGAGGAAAGTCAATAACTGGACCTTAACCTAACAAAGCAGCACCTCCTGTGAAGAGGAGACTGAAGCGAGAACCTCCTGAAACAAACAAGAACTGAAAGAGGCTGCAGTAAACGGCTGGACAAGCATCGCATATGAATAATACAACAGTTTGTTGATGCCAGTGGCTCACAGGCCTGATGCACTTAATCTAAATGTTATTCACTTTGAGTTGCATTGCTTTTACTTGCAGAAAACCAAAGTAAGTCTAATGTCCTTAGTTGTTGGAAAAAAAGTAAATGTAACTACCAGGGGAAAGTAAAAAGAGTTTAAGTTCTGAACTATTGTCTCATATTCATCTTCTGGTCTTGAACCCAAATGTCAAACAGAAAAAGGAAAGACCTTGTGGATCCAGCAGCTTTGGAGGGGACCTGCGTTTCAAACCACCCACACGAGTCTGCTCTCAGCTGCTCTAAACACTGACCAATTAGTGGGTTTAATTCCATGTTCTGTCTCAGTAGGCCTAATCGGACTGTGCAATAATGAGTGGGGGTACCGACCTGAGCCCCCTCTCACTCACAGCAAGATTCCACTCAGCATCACCCTGAGAGGGGGCTTCATGTAAGAGGGCTCTGCCTGAGCTTGTGTTTGCAGGCACCAACATGCCTCGGTGTACTTGTGGTTTGTGAACTCTTCCTCTGCTTTTGCCCCCCCGCCAGAACCGGGTTAATTGGAAGGACTCGATTCTCTGTTAACACCAAGCTCCAGTCGTCGGGGTCATATTCTTCCTGGATAGCAGGGATGGGCGGGACCCTGGGCTCAGGCCTCCTGCCTCTGTATCTCCAGAGAAATTGTCAGAATGGGAGAATAATAGGCCAGTGTTTATTATGATTGCCCATTCAACACTGTCTAGATGGGCTTCACTAAGTACTTATTATTTATTTTCTTCACCCTGAACATTGAATTGATTTGTGTTTTTTTCTCTAGTTATCTGGGAGATGGAAGATTTCACCTGGAGTCGATAATGATCGCAAACCCAGATATCGCTGCCTACAGGTGAGACAAAGTGCCACCATTTGTACTCAGGTTGTTGCATTTCTCTGTAATTTATACACTGACAACATCAACACAATGTTCCACTCGCACACAATTTGGGAGCAACGGAGAGAAAGTGTTTGAAATGCAAAAGGTCAGTGAAGAGAAAAGTAAACAACACATTTGAAAATATGTTTGAATACCTGTTGAGATACTTCCAACAAGGTTTTCTACGTAGATAAGGGTTTTATTAGGCTACTCAAACTTTGAAAAGTCATTTTTTCTGTCATAATTACCTTCTTACACAGAGGATGAAGTTCCTTATTTTCTAAGAGGTCTCGTTTGTATTCAGAATGAAATCGTGTTGTTCTAGACATATGCTCCACTGAACAGATCACAGGTCTCTCTCATAAACAAGATTCTAATCTCAAGTGAGACCCTTGCACCGAAGAAAAAGAGATTAGATCCTCGATTTTCACCAAGATACACTGACTGCTGTCATACTCGATGGTTTTTCATGATTGGATTTGTTCACCTCTTCTTGCATTTCTATCTCCAAGCTATATACTTGAACAATAGGTAGAAATGTGCATTATAGGGTTTATCTGTTAATGCCTGTGTGCACATTTCATTGAAGTCTGTGTGTATTTGTGTTGTTTTGTAGATATGACCCGTACAGTAAGGTTTTCTCCAGGGAGTACTATGACCACGAGGCCATGCGTGCCTTGAGACTTGAGGCCATCGAGAAGGCTCGTTCTGCCCAGAGATGGGGCCTGATCTTGGGCACACTGGGTCGACAGGGCAACCCCAAAGTCCTGGAGGTGAGTGACTGCTCCATCTTTTCAACGTGTCTGCTTGTCCCGAGGCCTCTTATGCAACGGCTAGTAATATTTTTCAGATTGGTGACATGAAGTGCTAATGGGACAGGCAGTCTTCATTCCAGGAGCTTATTATTTCACATTTAGGATGATGCAGTCGAACAGCCATAGATATTCTATCCTTCATCCCACGGTTGGCCTCGAGATCCGCTGCTCTGGATGTCAATTTAAGCAAAATTGGCCACGTCAATGAGAAATGATCAAATATGAATATATATTTAAAAGCCACAAAAATATTTAACGCTTTCTCCTTCAAGTGAATGTGAAAGTCGTCTCTGACTCTTGGTACCCGCTCTGTACGATTTTGAAAGAGATAACACTTTCTATCCAAGGCTCTGATCAAAGTTGCTTTTTGTATGTATCAGTTGTTTACATCAGTTCAGAATCGGAAGTCATAAATTGTATGTGTGTGCACGCTCTCACACGCTTGTCCATTAGGTGTAGACTCGTAAATCTTTACAAGCCGAAGTCTGAGGGTATCAATCGATTGACCGCGAGGCCCCGTCTGGACGCTCCCAAATGTCCCGTGACACTCAAGGACAGTGGATATATGAAAACACGAACACCTTTATCTCACCAAAGGAACATTTTGTTTCTCAGCCACCTGCATTCCTGAATAAAACCTTCGCCCAATCCTCCAAGGCAGAGGAGCAGAGTGTCTTGAACTGGCATTTTCACTTACTGGATAATTAAATGAACCAGCGCGTCTGGATGCAAGGGGTCCGATGCATATTCAAATGTCAAGCAAAGCTGAGGGCCAGAAAAACTGGCAAAGAAAACTGGCCTTATTGTTTTTTTATTCTTGTGTGTGTGGTTATAAAGGTTTACGATTGTATCCCTCATGATGTTGTGTAAGAATAGAGGGAAAGCTCTGTGTGTATCCTTAGCAACAATCAAAGTGTGTCCTCAGTGGATTGTGCTGGGCTTTGCTTTGTTTCCAGTCCTGTGATCTTTATGGACATAGTTTCTAGGCACAACCAAGGAGTCAAGACATCATTGCGTGCGTGGGTGTGTGTGTGTGACTGTAGGACTTTTTTCTTTGCTGATGATGTAGTTCTGTTTGCTTCATCAGGCTGTGACCTCCAGCTCCTTACTGTAACAATTTACTGTTGAGTGTGAAGAGATTGTCAGCACTTCTTTCTGAGGGTACTTTACTTTTCAGGAACAAGAACAGAACAAAACGTTTGGGAATTAGTTGCTCAAATATCACTTGAGCTTGTTTATCCGTGAGTGTACGATTGTTCTATGAGATTGACAGGTGGATTGTGTCAGCAATAGTGTGCTGGATTATCATGAAGAGGGAGCTTGAAGCAAAGCTGCCCTCTCCTGTAGTTTCAACTCTGGGTAAATATTGAAATAAAGTGGCTATGACTCCCAACTAGTTCCCTGCTCTGCATCTGGGTGAATGAACATCCATAAAGAGGTTGAGGTAGAACCACAGCCTTTGTTGGGATCTTATCTTGATACTTCTCTGTGGAGGCATTAGGCCAGAGCCAGCTAGATGGAGATCCAGAGAAAGTCCCAGAATATGCTGGAGGGATTACACACCCTGACTGGGCCTGAGAGCACCAGGAGGAGCTCAAGGACTTCTGGTGAGGAGAGGGATTTGTCCCTTACCTTCCTTAACTTTCTCTCAGCACATTGTAGACCTGGGTAAGCAGCGGAAAATAGAGGAATGGATATATGAGGGTTCAGAAAGTGAGAGCTGGATAAAAAAGTCTTTCTGGTAAGATTGACTGTAGATCAAAAACTTTAGGATGACCCTTAGGAATGCTCAAGGTGCTGTGTGTGTTGGGGGAGAGTCATGGGCTATGTGATCTGCAACTTAGCACTTAATGCAGTGGAGAAGTCTACTAAAGGCAGAGTTGTGTTTGATGGTTTGACAACTGGTACATTTCCTTGACCTTCTTTTTCCTCCTATAGCACCTGGAGTCCAGGCTTCAGTCGTTGGGTAAGTGCTTCACTCGAGTGCTCCTGTCTGAGATTTTCCCCGGCAAGCTGGATCTAATGTCAGATGTAGATGCGTGAGTATGAAGCTACACACACACAAACACATACACACACACATAGATCAATAAAACACAACATCCCCTGTTTTTGTATTGTGGCTTTAATGCACACCTATGTTTGGCCATGTGTTGTTGGCCCCTGTAAATATACACCAAGCCTTGCAGAAGCAAACCCAAATGTTGTGTTTCTCGTGAATACACACAAAATGACCAAGACAACACCTTCTGCTGGTTTACAGCCATTCAGGAGAATTCGAGGGACAATGCACGTGAACAGTTTACTGTTGTGTTTTATCTCCATTGAGGAGTTTTATTATCTATGCCTATTTCTTAGCTAGTCTGTTTATTTGTCTGCAGGTTAACACAAACAGTAATTAAGTGGTTTACATCAAATTTGGGGGGGGGGCGATGGAGTATGAACGTATTAAATTTTAGCACCCATCAGAGTAGATCCAAAAAAACAAAATCACTTTCCTTAACCAACTCAGCACTTTCAACATCTTTGTCGATTGCTCAGGAAAATACCATTTAGATCTTGATGTTGTTTATGTTGTTGACTTCTCTGGGTTTGTAAAGTTTAATGCCGATTAGCAAACTCCTTTCCTCCTCCCTTTATCTTTCTGTGATGAACCTAGACAGACTTGTGGGATTGTTTGGCCTTAGCGAAGGCACGCTCTCTGCTGAGTGCCATTCTCGTTTGCACTGAGAGACTTGAAGTGTTTCTTATTCGTGATCGGTTTTCCTCGTCCGCCCGCCCGGCTTCCCGCACCATTAAAGTTTCAATTAGTCCTTCGTCTTCCACATGAAACTGAAAAACGTCTTCCCTTGACTCATCCTTTTCTTTCTTTCCTAATTCTTACTTATCGATGTGTGTGTTTTTAATAAGGCTTGGTAATAAATCTTTCCCTTTATGGAGCCCAGCAGAGATATTATGATCAACAGCAAGTAGTCACCTAGACGTTGCATTTGAAAAATGTTCTGCAAGCATCATTAGATCACCGCATAATTGGAGAGTCGGCATATTTTGCCTGTGCACACGATAATGAGGAGCTTCATAAACAAAATTGACATTCATGTCTTGGTTACATCCCATAGTTTTCCCTTTGTAGCAAAAGCAAATGGTCCAGTGTAATGAACTTGGATGCTTGATACAGTTCACTTAGCATAGACACTCAAGGCATAGAAAAGGCATTTATACATGATATGCATGAAGAATCAGTTAAAAAGCTTACTTTTCACTGTGCTGTCACAATAAGGCTGAGCATAATAACAACCAAAAAACGAAATAAGACTTGCCCTCGCCCAAGATGGATTTTTATTTATTCATTTTACCTTTAGGCTCCAAATTCTTTTTTTTTAAATTTTAATATTTTGCCTTGTACCTGAAACCAAAGAAACCGCAAACACTTTCACATCACACATCATAACTTAGCCTGTCCTGTGAGACGTCACTGACGCACACGTGGATCTCGTCATTGATACGTGATCATTATAATCACAGCGGCAGCGGCTGAATTATTCTGCACCAATTTAACACAGCACTTCAAGGAGAAGTGCTCCGGCTTGAAGGTGCAGGTTCTCTGATTTATTTGACCTCCAGCCACGAGAGCAGAGGTGAAGATGGACAAGGGATTAGTGAGACACTGATGTGCAACAGCTCCAATCCCACTCACATGCAGGCCCTCACATGGTCCCACACACACACACACACACACACACGCTCCACACACTCCCCACTGATCAGCCTCTCACCATGGAGATATGGCCGATCCGTGAGAGGTGTAATGTGTGAGGCAGGAGTGGGTGAGAGAGGGACAGAAGGTCTGAGAGAGACTGAAAGTGAGTTGAAGAGAGAGAGCGAGAGAGAGAGAGGTGCAGAGGTAGTTGAGGGGGCTGCGTTATCAAAGCGAGGGATCGTGGCGAGAGCAAATTTTTTTTATTTCTTTGTCTTGTGGTCCTCCTCTTCAGACTGATGTACCGTATAAGTGCTCTTACAAAATTATGTAAGTCAAGCACGATTCGGCCCGACCACAACAAACCCTCATTAGAGACAAAAAGCTTTTCAGCAAGGTCTGTTCCAGTTGCATTCAGGGTATCAGTGTCAAGAAAACCCAAGTGCTTGAATACAAAATGAAGGCCAGATCTAGCATTTAGTTTTCTCTTATTTATACAAATAGACTGGACATCTCTCAGTATAACAGATCCCAGTTAAATAACACAACACACCTCTATAATGATTATTAAATGGAATTAGTGCTTTTCTAAATTAACACTAGAAACGTAATGTTTATGAAGTGGAATCTATTACAGTGCTGTATAAGATTGGAGGTGTAGGTATTTCTATTAAATAGCCCTTTTCATGTTTATAGCCCAGAATGCTTTGTGCCTATAATTATTTACCCTTCTGTTTGTTTTGAGTGGTTACACACATTACGATGCCGCGCTAAACATGTTTTAAATAATGTACAAACACAATATCCTCCATTACGAGACAATCACATTCATTCAGTGTAATGATATTTCTGGGTATTTCTGCCAATGTGGAACAAGGAAAATGCAAAGTGCTGTCAGTGTTTCCTTAATGAATCCAGGTTGGAGCTGAAAGTGGAAAATGAGGCCTCGTTTCTGAAGACAATACACACTGACAGCATTGTTTGCATCATGACTCATAGGTGTTTATTCGGAGGGATATTGTTAGAAATCATTGAGTGGATCTCTTCAGCGAATATTTAGTTTTTCATTTTTCCAACCTTTTTTATCTTTCCCTCAGTGCTCATAATAGTTTATAGGAATGCAGGTTTCTTGCACAAAGCTGCATTCGACTTTACAAACCAGCAGGTGCTTGAAGCTGGGTTGAATGTGGTTGTGCAGAAGGAGGGAGAGAAGGAAGGAGGGAGAGAAGGAAGGAGAGAGAGAAGGAAGGAGAGAGATGGAGAAACAGACAGCGCTGTGGTAAAGGACGCATTAGTGCTCTGCAGCACGGGCGGACTGTACAGAGCCTATACCCCCAGGCTCTCTCTGTCATTAAACACACACACTCATATACAGAGAGGCGCCATTAGCATATGCTCTTAAGTGTGTAATTAGGCAGCCTCCAAGCATGTTATAAACTATTGTACCGACTTCCGCACACCACACACACTTATCTCCAGTAGACCGCAAATGCCACCCAGTTGCACAGCAGCCTTTTATCTCTCTGTTTCCATTTTTATCATTTTTGATAAATAGTTTGCTTTAATTCAATTATATTTCACCGTTAAAGGTGAACACTTTCAGTTTTGTCGCCGTGCTGAAAGGTTAATTGTTCTTGCTGTTGGGCGGTTGAAGGGTGTGAACGCGGAGCCACACAGGTGGAGGTCCTCCAAACACTGTCAGGGTGCACATGTTGCATATTTTCACCAAATATTATGTGATCTTCCCTTTTTATATATCACTGAATTATCCTCACTGCAGACTTCTCTTCCGAGTCGTATAAGTCTCTATGTGCTGAAGGGGTTCTTATTTCTACTAAAAGTCAAGCAAATAACACATTTTGGGCTGCATCCTCGGGGCGATACCGGGCTTGCCACCCCGTGTTTCACCGAGCTGCACCATTTCAGTCAGTCTCAGTGCTAATATTAGAAAAGTCCCCTCCAGCTCCATGTACCAATCGACGATGTGCCCCTCAGGAGGGATCCTCTCTGCCTTCCCTCTCATGCGTTCCTCCTCAGAGCTGCAGCCACCAGGATTTCGTTCTTATTAATCTCCCTCCCTCGTTCACCATCCCCCAGCGTTCTTTTTTCACTTCATTATACAGACGTGCACGTACATACTGTAGATGCAAGTGCACACACACACACACACACACATTAAAAGTGTCAGTCTTCCTCGCTGTAATTAGTTCCTGCTTTTTTCCTGTGTTTTATGGGCTGAGGCTGGTTTGATAGATGTGCAGTGTTTGGCTACGTAACGTGTTCCAGTTATGTTTAGAGGCTGATGGACTTAAAGGTCATGCTTCAGCTTCCGTCTCTCCATCTTAACTCGGCTGCTCTGTGCACATATCTCTGACTCAGCTGTCTTTCACATTAGCCCCATGAATAGGAATTCACTCTTTGGGAGGAGACCTTTTTTTTGTGTGTGTGTGTGTTATTTTGAAAAATGCCATGCACTTTCCCAGAGGGGGGCACAGAAAGAGGAGTGGAGCGAGAGTCAACGGTGCGATCAATGCTGCAGCTGAGAAACGGTGTGAAAGTTGCAAATGAAGAATAGACAGATGAGGAAGTTGATGCAGTTGTGTCGAAGTATTGAAGAAGTGACGGCAAAAAGAAACCTGTTCCCACCCGTGGCCTCTGCAAAGGGCCTTAACTCCTTTTTCCTAAATTTTCAAACAGATACATTCTTATTGGCATTTACCTCCATCTAGTGTTTGTCTCCGGGGCTTTTTATATGGACTGCAGCTAAATTCTCATTCTGTCAATATTTGTGATGGAGCTCCGTCGTCGGCCCCGGGGACAAGGCGGGATCTGTCCCCACGGTGGAGATGAAGCTGTGGATTGCATTGATCTGTGAAAGCTAACCCCCGTTGCCCCCGGCCGCTGCTCTCCGTCTCCATTTTTCCCCATTGTTCATTTTTCTCCCTCCAGCTGTTTATATCCACGCCCTCCTCCTCATCTCTCTCTCTCTCATGCATTTTCCAGAATAAACACTTTTTCTCCCTGCCAATCTTCCTCCTCTCCTCTGCCTCCATTCTCTCTCCTCTTCTTCCTTTTTGTGCCTCTTCTCCCCTCCTCCCTCTGTTCACCCCCCCCCCACCCCTGTCGTTGCTCTCACTCCCTATCACTGTATATCTGTGTCCTCCTCTATCTCTTTTTCTCACCCCCTCCCCATCCCTTTTATACACAGCACCCCCAAACACCACCACCACCACCCTGTCTGCCAGCTATGTAGGCTACATCCGTGGAGACCTGGCTGGTGCGGCTTTTTTTTATTCACACTTACCTATCCTCTCCCTCTTTCCTCTCACTGCCTTCCCTCCATCTTTTTCATTTCTCATCACTCGGCCCTGTTTTTTTTGCCTGCCCACCACTACCACCTCCACCACCACCACCACCAACCTTCCTCCCTCTCTTCTCAGACTCCCTCCTTCACTGACGAGCTGTGCATTCAGACACTGTAGCCTGGTTGCCTTTTTAAAAGCCGTTGCAAATCAGGACGGATCTCAGATGCTGAAGATCAGGTGGAGGGAGGCGCCCTGCACAACTCGTTGCATCACGTATCCCCATGCAGTGTGGAGTTGCAGATGTGCCCTGCCTGTCTAATAGGATCTCGGTCTCTCGGCGTCTCAGATCTCTGCTTCTAATTACACATTTTGTACTCAGCCGTTGATGCACATCTGAGCTCATATTTGTACCTTGTCTTTTTTTCTACAGGTGGGTCCAGATCGCTTGTCCACGCCTTTCTATCGACTGGGGGCTCAGCCTTCTCTAAACCCCTGCTGTCTCCGTATGAGGTAAAACCTGCACCTTTTGAGAGCAAGAGGAGCCCCCACACAAAACACACACACACGCACACGCACATGCACACACACACCCACACAGTACAAAGACCCCTCGACAGATGTCCTGTTGAAGCCTCCATCAGGAGATAGGGAGAAACTACTACAATGTTTAAGTATTAAAAATGGAGGAGGGTGGTGAATTTGTATAAGACTCATCAGGGCCTGCTTACGTTGGAAGATGGAGCTGCACACCTCCTCCTCCTCCTCTCCCTCCTTTCTCCTCTCCCTCTATCCCTGCTATACAGCACAAACAGCATACATCCATACACAAACAGCAACAGCAGCAGCAGACTAGCCCCCCCCTACTGGCGGATGGGAAACACAATCCCACCTCTCCCTCCTCCTGCAGCTGTCTTGTTTTTTCTTAAGGGAGAGAGATAGATCGGACAGCAAACTCATAAAGATCCATTTCAAAGAAAGAGTCTGTTTGTGTGCCGCTGCAGCTGCAGGAGCAAGCCTGCGAAAAAAAAACAGCTTGCTCTGTGATGGGTTTTGGGCAGTTATGTGCTATTATGTGACTTGGCTGGTTACCATTTGATGTCAACTATTAATTCATTCAATTTTTCCTCAAAGATTTGCTACTGATTTGAATCCTTGTGAAATGGCTGCGAGGGGAATTGCTTGTCTTGAATATTAGATTCTGTTTTTGAAACGGTTTTCTCCTCCAACTACAAGTCGACCGTGCTCTGCCTGTGCTGCCGTTCAGAGCGAGGCTATTAAGAATAATGATGGCGTTCACCTTAGGAGAGAAAACTGATGATTATTTTTGTGTTTGTTTTTTTTGACTGAGGTCCATAATGGTGCCTTTTTTAAAAGTGTGAAATTCACCCCGGCTGTAATGAGGAAAGTAGCAATCTGTTTTCTTAAGCCTTTTGTGCTGCAGCTCTCGTCCCTTTCGCCCCGGCAGCTATTTGGGAACAATGTCGGCACATTTAAATAATTTGCAGCTACAATTGTGTCTATATGTGCGCTTGTGATAAAGTCTTAATTCACCCACATCTCCACGTCTCGGTGCACTTTTAGCTTTTCTTCACTGTGGCTTTCAGAATGAAGATGAGGAGCAACGAGATGGGAGGAGTAAAAGTGAGCGAGGAGAGGGGCGGAGGGTGGTGGGGCAGCATTTATTTTTCAGTGCGTCTCATGTTATATTTATAGTCAATAAGACACACTTGGCTCTCCTGTCAGCGCGGGGATTAGCAAGAGGAGCTAGCTTCCACAGAGAGAGAGAGGCAGTTGGTGGGAGAGGCGAGAGGAGGGGAGCAGCGGGTAAAAGCTACAGAAAGGAGAGAAGGGTGGAATAAGGGCAGAGGAGAGGACGAAGAGGAGGAAGAGGAGGAAGAGTGGGGAGAGACCAAAAAAAATACGATGTTTTAAAAAATGTATAAGTATACAGTTTTTTTTGTGTTTTGTATAGAAGAAAACTAGTATGGGATTTAGTTAACCCACATATTGTATTTTTTAATGTCTGGATGTAAAGGAAGAAGGCTTTGTTATTTCTCTGCTATTCCTGAAGGACACATACACAGAAACCAGATGTATAATACATTTTTATCTTTTTATACAAACATGTATACATAGCCCGCGGCTCAGTACCTGGGTTACCCTGGGAAAAACGTGGGAGGAAAGAATAAACTAGATTTGCATAATTCTCAGGTCTTGGTGGTGTGTTTTTTCCATGACTGATTATTTCTGTATCCTTTTAATGTTCCTCGTTCATAGGAACATGTGTTTTATTCCTGCTTCTATTTAAAGATGCAGCTGCTGTGGTAGAGATCACTACCTTGACGCTGTTGGTACACACCATACCAACTAAATAAACTACAGTCGCTGCACACCAGCTGTGAATCATCTCTCAGCAGATGAATTTCATCACTTTTGAAGCTGCGTTTTTTTTTCTTTCTTTTAAAATGAGTTCCTTTATCAGTCAAATTACGTTTTTTTTTCTTTTAGTTTTTATATATATTGTTTTCTCATCATGGCTCTATATGATATCTACAGTGATCCAATGTGGTGTGAAGCTAGAGTTGAGTCTTGATAGAAAGATGAATGAGCAGTTGGGTAGATTAATAAAAGAACAATCTCATTACTCCTCCTTTCATGCACGTTTATTCATCTGTTCAGTCATTCAGGGATTCTTTCTTTCATTCACAATCAGTATTCACCAGCTCTCCTCCTCCATATGGAGCAGTCTGCAATCGTGTCACAGCACTGTCATGCCAGCGTTGACGCTCTCCTCCAGCAGCTGTTGTGTCGTGCAGTGCAGCTGCATTGGGATAACGTGACAACGCTGCCAGTTATCCCAGCTTAATGTAATGACACAGCTCCTGTCGGTGGAGTCGGTATACGCTGCGTCTTCTCATCACTCTGTACTCTCTCCTGCAGGAGTTTGCCCCAAAAACTGCAAATCCATTAGATAACAGGAGAGAGAGAGAAAACAGCAGCATCATGCACCACAGCAGCTCTCAGGATGCTGGTGTTGCACCTTTACCTTGTTAGATTTCTTGTTCTTGTTTTTTTTTATTCATTTTAACATGATTTGTTGTTATCTGCCTGTCTCCCAGGCAGCTGTGGCTCTGCAGGAAGTGAGCTGGAAGGAGGTCTACCCCATGGACTTCTACTCCAATCAGAGCCTGGGGCCGTGGGCGCCCAACCATCCTGACAACCAACCTGTGCGGCCGGCTCGCAGGCAAGCTCAGGTGAGCAGGGGCGGGAGATAACAAAGACAGGGGAGGGGGAAGGGGGCAGGGGGAGGGAAAGAAGGGGAGGGAGAGGGGGTAGTGGGAGGAAAAGCCGATAACGAGTGAAAGCACACTGTGTTCAGGATGTGCCCATGGTGGCTTTTATCAGAATATCACCACACTGACACCCAGTGGCCCAATGACAGCAGGACATGGGTCTGGACATCTCTGGCACATTAGAGAAGTTCTGTCAGGAAGTCTCTGTACCTGGTTGAGGGTCTAATTAACCCGAACCGAGAAGTTTTGTTTCCTAAATCTGTGAGTGAAACTGAAACTTCTGTTTGTGATATCTTCTGGCGTTTCTATCCCTAACTTCCTCACAATCTTCACTATGACCTTGATTCTGATGTGCATCATAAATTGTCTCAGTTCCATAAACAAACAAAAGAGACAGATATTCAGTTAATTGCTGCTTTGTGAATACTCCCTACAATAGCCATATTGCTCCATATTACCACTAATCTGTCTGAGGTAGGTCCTGTCACTGTTCCAAGTGTTAATGCTGTCCCCCTGCCTGCCTGCAGAAGCAAGGCTCGGAGCCAGCTCTTCCTACCGGCAAGCCGTGTGGGCAGACCGAGTGCGCCCCCTGTGGCTGTCAAGGGGAATGATGCATCGTGACCGGCGCCGTCTCCCTGACTCGTCATGTGCCTGCCACCGCCGCCGCTGCTTCTGCTTCACGACTGGAGGGAGGTCAGACCAGAGGAGGAGAGCGGGTGTTTGTCCAGACTGTGTATCAGTGAGCGGAGAGAGAGCCCTCGGCCCCTCCTCAAAGGGATTACCAGCCATAAATAATCCCCCATCTTACACAGCACAGCAGATCCAACCAAATTCACTGCCCTCATTCACATTTTTGGCATGAATTCTGATCCCAGAATACATGCGACAGAGAGAATAGCTTTTGTGTTTGGGCTCACACATGTTCACGAGTCAGACTTTCCAAGTGGGGGGGGGATGTGTGAGCTTTTCTCTAATTCAAAGACAGAACACAGGAGCTGACCTTGGACACGTTGTACAGTATTAAAGTGTTAATGTGGGTGGCTTCAGTCGAATGCAATCCACTTGTCTGTGGATGAGGCACTGTATGTCGTCACACTGATTCACAGACGTGTTGTATGAGACACTTTATTTGATGTACAGTGTGTGACTAGTGCGGAAATGTGGATCGTGGAAATGTGATGACCTTGTTTCTCTTTCTGTCGTTTCCAGACTAATTAAGAAACAATAAATCATAAACGGAACCCGACTCCCGGTGTGTGAATGTTTCTGATAAACGATAAATAAATTCCTCCCTGAAAGGATGAGCCTGTTTTTTAAGGCTGCGGAGTTCGAGCTCCTAGATGCATGCAGTGCTAGTCACGACTGCTCTCCATCCTCATTATTTATTGATGGGGGAGTCTGTCAATAGATAAATAAATAAATAAACCCACAGACACTATTGCTGCTCGGCTGTTACAGAAGAATCTGATTGACAGCAGCCCACCATCCCTGAGCACCTGTGAACCTCGTGCAGGATGCAGCACATTGTCTCGTGTGGGGACGACTCTCCGTGAGTTTTTATCTTTTTTGCCTACAACTACCAGGCTCCACCATTATATCTCCTTGGCAACAGAGGCCAGTGTGATGCAGCCCCGTTCCCACCAGATGTCCGTCTCGTGATGTTTCTCTCATGTTCCACCAGTGGCTGTTATTCTGAAAGTATCTCACTACATGCTACAGCACCGTGCGGGATGCACAGCGGTCAAGAATACGTTAGTGGGCAGCAGAGCTCGCTCTTTCTCACTCTCTCTCTCTCTCTCTCTCCCTCCCTGTCGTTTGATTTATTTTTTGGGCGAAACTCCATCAGAGGGAAAGAGGGAATAAGTTGAATGCATCCGCTTTCCTCTCCATCTGGAGCGCGCCGTTTTTA
Source organism: Pseudopleuronectes americanus (assembly GCA_038501795.1). Classification (NCBI taxonomy): domain Eukaryota; kingdom Metazoa; phylum Chordata; class Actinopteri; order Pleuronectiformes; family Pleuronectidae; genus Pseudopleuronectes; species Pseudopleuronectes americanus. The sequence continues at coordinate 6,992,818 of CM076719.1, forward strand.
ATCTTCTGAGCCCAAAGATTTGTTTTGCTTTAAATCTTAATTATGATGTAAGCCATTTTTAGACATGGCAGATGAAACTAATGGATGTTTAAATATCCTAATGAAAGTCAATCATGGTCTTTATTACTTCCTTATAATGTAGAAATAATTTGATGTATATACCGCTGTAAAAATGTTTTCCCCTATCAAAGCTGATGATTAATTTTTGTCAGAACATCTGGTGTGAAACTGGATTTAAATACTTAACAGAGATGTTTCTGGCAGATCATCATTTCAAATTATCAGAGAGCATATTGAATATTTTCAGTTTTCTATGTGTGAATATTGAATTTCTGTTTTCACTGTCCTGCTTGTTGTTTGATTATAGATTGTCTCCTTGGCAGCCACTACGTTGCTATTTGTTAACAAATAGCAATCTAGATAGTACATAATGCAGTTATACACCATAACACAAAGCAGCATAGAATTATAACTAATGACTGATGAAAGGAAATACTTTTAAAATGATTTGTTTTAATAATGTTTTGCTGAATGAATGCAGTGTTTTATATTCCAGTAGCACGTGGCTCTATATTCACTGCATATAGTTCTTTGGTTGAGGTCTTGCACGTGTGGTAGAACTTACAGGTAAAGTTATTCTGTAAAGTAGAACAACATCTGTTCAGCCCAAATTGCTTGTGTGAAATTTAGGGAAAAAAACAAAACAGTGGAGTTGCAACAAACATCTTGAACTCCACAGAAGTTCCATGGAACCATTTCAAAGCACCTCGTGGTTTCTTCATTTGGCTCACGGAGGCAAAGTAATCTGGGAGTTCGACGTGAAACTTAATGAGGCTGTGATGCACGGATCTGTTTTCCCTCTTCCAGCTGCAGACAGACGGTTGAGTGAGTCATCTAAACCCCAGTCAGTCTGGCCTGTTCCCTCAGCTTCTGCACCAGCCATGACTGCAGCGGAGTGAACACTAGGTGGTGCTGTTTGCCGGCCTTGCGTATCAGCCCGTGAAGCATTCGAGTCACACACTGTTGCTCATTGTGGAGAGGCTTTGTTGGGCATGGCAGCATGTGGGTTAGTGAGTGTGCTTGGCAGAGTGCACGGTACTCAGTGTACCTTTTAGAACTGGTGTGTGAAATTGTCTCCAGATGTGGAAGGAATGCGCCTCCGCTGCTCTTCATCCTCCTTGGCATCCCCATCTCTCCCCCTCTCCCCCTCTCCTCCGCACCCTTCCTGTCCTGAGAGCGTTTGCCATCGCCCTCCCTCTGCCATCGGCACCCAATTTCCTGTCCTGAGGGCGCAGCTCGCCGCAGAGACTTTGTGACATGTTTGTTGTGAATGTCAAAACTCTGCAGAGGCCACAGGTTCGAGTCTGTGCTCAGCACAACAAGGGCCTGGGTCACGTACTGCTCAGCTGGTTCCCACTGGTCCTCAGACCCTGTCAGAGCAGGATGACTCAAAAGCTACCAGTTTATATTGCCCAAAAAAGATCAGACATTAAAACAACCATGTTGATGCTGTTTGTGTATGTGTCCGTGTTATTCTACGCTGCAAAGCTTCAGGGAAATCATTTTCTACATATAGTTGACAACCTTACTTAAAAGTTACTTTTACATTTTTGGATTTTAGATACTGGATGATTTAACATGCTTTAAAAACCTATTGTAAGAGAATAACCCAGTAGTTGCCAGCCTTGTCTTCTGACGCCTTTCAAGAACCACAGCCTGCTGCTGCTTGTTTCCATGTGATGTCCTGAGGCTGCCCCCTGCTGGCTGCTGGGTTCCTCTGCACTCCAGCTGTTGTCCTGAATGAGCTTTGCTAATGAAAGAATACTGGATAGTCACATGCAGTATGCGTTGAGAGCACAGCTTCCTGGTTTAAATGTTACTACCAACAATCTCCTTTGGTACTCTGTGTGCAACAAGCATACTGGGTGTTCAGGGTGAACAATTTAATTAATTCCACTGCATACAGTACAAGCGACACAAACGTTCTGTACTAACAGGAGAAAACTTCCTTCAAAGTCGTACAAAACACAATATGGATGATGGGTACACAGTTGTAGCGATGGTAGATACATGTGTATTCAAAACAAATGAGCTGTTAAAAGACCTACCTCTCAGTAACCGTCAAGTAGATAAACTACAGGTCTATTAGAAGAATGTAGATAAACCATTAATATTAGAAGAAGAGAATTTCCTTCTCAAACAGTGAAACTGTCTCTGTTTACACCTTAATCAATTATCTGAAATAGTTTTAATAAACATGCACTTGTTTTCTTTTCATATTTTTTATTATATATTTTTATTGTTTTTTATAGCTTAAAATTTTGTCTGCCTATGTGAGCATCAGTCCAAAACTTCTTGGGGATGCATGACAGTTTGTGTGTGTATGTTGGGTGGGGGCAACAGTGCATGGGCCGGCCCTGCTTCAGAGGACACGTCATTGAATATGAACCATTCACCTGAGCTAATGTTTTCCTGTGGCTACCTGTGAGCAGCCGTGATGCATTTTCTTGTTTACTTCCCCCGACCTCAGATAAGCTGAGTCACATCAGCCTCTCACCGTCTCATCCTCCTCTCTCTCTTTGTTACTGTCTGTCTAACACCTCTCTATATGTCAAGCATGTCCCCCCCCCAGTGAATGCATCATCCCAAAGCCTCTCCTATAGTCCAGCAATCCATTTGTTTCTCATATGTTTCTTATTATTACCGGATGTTTCTGTCCAAAGGGGAAATCAAGCATGGCACTACAATCAAAATAAACAGAAGAGGAGGAGATTTGTTTTCGTGAGTTTGTTTTTGCAGTTTATTTTTTCCATCAGCGTAGCTCCGAGGCAGATTGTGACTTCCGATAGCGAAAGGGGAATGAATGGCAGCCGAGGACATGTATATAATATCAAAGTCTGTATTCCGGCATCTGCTCCCCTCTCTCTGTTTATTTCTCTGTTTCTCTCCCTTTGTTCTCTCTGCCATTCACCCTGGAATACATTAGACCCCGAGCAGCCATGAAAACACAATACGACATGTCTTTGTTTTACATCTGTCAAGACTCTCTTTAGATGGGTGAGAAACCGTGTGGAGAATAATATGACGGGGGAAATACAAAGTGCTCGGCTGCAGACGGATTCTGTTTGAAATATTCTTTTGAGTGGCAATAAAAACGAAATAGCCAGAAATGATAGTGTGTAATTTGATGCTGCATAATTTGAAAAATTCACTGACATTTCACGGAGGAGGTTTTGATTCATGTAAAAAAAAATTCTGTATTATCTTCCTCACAGTGTTTCCAGTCCCAAAAGTTGTGTTTTGATTTTGTCAGTCAACGCGACAAGTATTGTTCAACAGTGTTGTTTCCTGATGACACATCTGGCTCCAAGACAAAATGAGAGGGATCTAGAATATAAGTGTCTGATTTAAAGCTAATTTGATTTGGTTTTAGTTTGAAATTAGAAATGTGGAAATCTGAAGAATAAGTGATTGTGTCCAGAGGCTGCTGACTCCTGTGTTCATGTGGGAGAGAGGAAGCCTGGGCGAGCAAACACTGATGTGAATGAAGGCTGCTAGAGGGTTGAATAAGAGTCTTTAGTGGAAAATTTAAAAAAAAGGATAAATGGTGTAAAGAGATGACTAATTCTGCGTGGGAGGTCAGCCTGTCCCTGATGAACCGGCCAAGCGCCACCCCAGCACAGGGCTTGTAACAAAGTCACCTTCCTCCTCAACCCACTCCATCGCACACCGTGGATTTGTCTGTTTCCCTCTCACTCTGGGATAATTCATTAAGATCGTTTTTACTCAGACCAGTGGGAAGAAGCTTAAGGGGAGAACTGGAGAACTTGCAGGGTGACTGGTTTTCATTTGTCGTTTTGTTTGAAGGGTTTTGTGTCTTTTTATAGTTGTGTGGTTTAATGTTGCGAGGGCAGCTGAACAGGTTAAAAACTTGAGAGAAGTTTACGAATCGAAAAGTAAATTCTTAATAATTACATGTTTATAAGCCATTAGTAATAAATTAATCAATGATAAATAAGACATGTAGTTGCTGTTATTTCACTGGGCCTTTAACCATTGTCATTTGAAACAAGCTGAATTTATTGGAATTTCTCCTAAATTTTTAGAGCGACTGTAAAATATTTGATCCAAAACTAAATGACCTTCATTTCCTCAATAGTGATTGTTGTTGAGGAGGATGCGGTGGAATCTGAAGCTATAACAGACTGGATCACACAGATGTACCAGTAGAGTTCCTGTATTTCTGTTTCTCCGAACCTTTCTAAATCAAGAGATTTAATAGCATTAGTTTAGATCGGGTTTTAAAAAGGAAAAACAGCGACTGACTCATCGTTAAAATGGATTGAATGACTGTGCAGCTTCTGTTAAAAGCAGGAAAGAAGCATGAGTCATGTGAGAGTGATGGACTCGTCAATCAGAAAAACACATTCCGACTGTGATCAGCACGTAGATTCACACGACAGACTAATGGGCCATTATAGATATATTAAAATCATAAAGTGTTGGCAGTGTGCTCACTACACATTACTGTCCATATTCTCACATTACTTATTATTTTATGGATTTATCACTCAGGTTTGTTCCTGTATTACATTAGTTACATTTAAAATGTTGCTTAAAAAACTTTATTCTAGAAATTCAAAAGGTTTGTCCTTCACTAACACTAATTAATCTGAGGTCATTAATATTAATGTACTCATCTCTTACAGAATATGAGGATATATTTGGTAAATCAAAGATAATTAATATTCATTCACGTATTAATAGTTTATTATGAAGTCACTGAGTCATAACTGAGTCATTGTTGAACAGGGAGACATTAATGTGACCTTTACAAAATGTTACCGAGGGTTTTGATATAATATTGTTTATATCTATATATATATATAGATATAAACAGGTTTATAAGAGGATAAAGACACTTTTTGACTCATCAGTGAACTTTCAGTCTTTTTATTTTTCAGCACCCAAAGGATTTTCTGTCTCTTAATCCGCTGATGTTGGAAACCCATTAACAACTAAATACTGTGGAAGTTGTTCCCTAGCGTTATGGGAAAAGGTCATATCGTGTATATTTTCGAATATAAACTTGAATTGATGATGCATTCAATCTCTGAGTTTATGCTGTGACACCGAAGGAACTTTGTATAAGATTCAATTCTAGTTTGCTCTATAATATACATCATAGAGATGTTGCTGTGCAGAGTTTTGAAGTAAAAAAAAACCCACTGTTATACCATGACAGAAGCAGATACAGTATTTTGAGGCTAACACCAACTCTTCAGCCTAAAACCTCCCTATACTAATAAAAGTATGTTTTCCTACATGAAATCAAACTTCTTAATATGTACTGTTGATATGTTAATTTGTCTTGTGTGGCTCAAAAATAAGCTAAAAGTAAAAACAACTCCTAACTTTTAATGACCAACTCAGTGCTGAATATTAAAATCAGAGTGATTTATAATCAGCAGTGGTTCCAACACGATCTGAGTCTGGGTCTCTGAGCAGGGAGCCTTAATGTGCTGCAGCAGGAAATGATTTCAGCATCTACACAGTTAGAATGCAAAGAGGGCCGTCACCAGAAAGATGCAGCTACACCTTCAACATGAGGTTTTTACTCAAAAGTATTTATTTGAATTATTAAACCAACACTTCCTCGTTGTCTAGGCTGCTACAGACATCGACTCCCTGCCAAGCCCAAGGTCACGGTCGTGTGGCTCAACCTGAGCTTTCACTCTGTCACCAAACACTAATTCAAATCATTACTCGCGACAAAGATGCAAAGTCCCAAATGTTCATGTTTAATTAATTTATTGATGGTAAATTTTACATTAAATGGGTTTAATTCAAATATACATGCATGTTCCGCAACCTTGAAATTAAAAAGTGAGTTCAGAAACGATCAAAACCAACAACTTTGACTATGAACATATACGTGAACAACCTGTGGAGCATCTGATGAAACTGAATATCTAAGGATGTTCCCAGAGCTCGTCTCCTGGCAGATCAGTTTCCATCAGGAGAGGCTGAGCGGCTGCTCTTCTGATAAACCTTCAAAACTAATAAAAAAACTCATATTCATGTCAAGGAGTCTCCTTCTGGACACGGATCCGATCAGATATATGGAGCTTTTATTTAAATAACCTTCAAACGTTTTGCCCTCTAGATAATATTTCTGACATATAAGGATTTCTACCTCTGGAGCTTAATTAGCATCAGGTTCACAGAGTTCAGTTACAAACAGGATATAAAGGCAGCCAGGCTCTTGGGTTTGTTTTAGATATATTCTGAATAATACATCATGTAGGGGTTTTTTTTTACCACTAGGATTCAGATTTTTGTTTAATCAAATGAAATACATTCTGTAAAAGATACACTCGGCTTCTACTGCTGTAAAAATATCCTCATTCTCTCAGTGGTGGAAATTACTCAAGCAGTGCACTTTTATTATTTCTGTCATTTTTTGCACCTCTCTGGTTCAGATGTGTGTTTTGCCCCCTAGCGACCATGGCTGTAGACTGTTACCAGTGGTGCTGTTGCTACAGTAACAATCTAATGCCACGGTCACCATGGAGACAGCGGGAGAAATATGATTGGCCGCGGCAACCACTGACGTCCTCGGTGATTTGATGATGTCGGTGGTGCATCCTTCACTAGTGCCGAGCTCCAGAAAGGAAACTTCATACAGTCAAACAGTGTCTTCCCACTCGTCTCAACTCTCACAGTCACTGAGGTGAATTCTCTCAAACACGGACGAGGTTTGCCAGACGTCAGTAGCCATGACTGTAGACTGTTACTGTACTTTGCAGGAGTTTTTTTTAGCAGTAAGCAGTCTAGAGCCAAGGTATTGATGCACTGACGGATTGTGCAGAGAAGTGGCATTGAGTTACATCAGGCTGCAGGGAGAAAGAAATCACACACGCTGGTAACAACATGCAGGGGGGGGGGTGAGGGGAGGGGGGGAGGATGCATTGTGAGAGCGACACCATGACGCACACCTTTGTCTAACAATTACATTTCATCCATAATTGCATTACTTTGAAAAACAAGACGTGAAGTGCGGAGGGGGGAAAAAAAGCTCTTAAGTGCTTTTTACAGTTACCTGGCATATCTCTGTGTGCTCTGTGTCAGAACAGATTACATCCTATGACACAACGCTCACAATAGCTTTTCCATCCCGAGGCCCCGGGGCTGTGTGTGTGTTGCCATACTGGCGGTTACATAGCCCACTTGTTGTGTTTGTGGTATCGATTTCCATGCCGATTATCTATGAGTCAGCCACAGGACATGGAGGGACAGGAACACAGGCTGGACTGGTGGCTTATGCAAGCTCAAACTGAGTAACTGACGTCAGTAGACAGACAATTTGAGTCCCCGGCACTGATCTGATGTTTATGGACAGGCTGTTTTCGGACAGTGTGGACGGTATATTTTTAAAAGGGGCGTTTTTCTCATGAAGGAATCTAGAAGGGAAGGAGCCCTGGGAGTGTGAGCGAGTACAAACGATAGCACCAAAGTATCATCAGAGGTTACTACTGACTTTCACTTTGTCACTTTGCACTATAGAGCACTAACAGCTGTCTGAGGATATAGCTGTAAGCCAAATAGAACAATCAGGATGTGAATCCATTAAAGAAGCAGATCTGTTTCTCCTGAGAGAGACCGATCCTCTGGACTCTGTCACTGTCCAAGGTCCTGAAGATCATTCACAGCTGGCTGAGCTTCTATAGCAGTAAACATCCCTGGAGACTCACCTCTGTGTTTGTAATGGAGGTCAGAGAGTCCTGCTGTTCAACTGACTGACTTACTATCTTATTGAGGTCAGAGTAGAAGATCTCAAGGGCCAAAGCTGAGAATTGTTTTATCATATCAGATTTTCCCATATGAGCATATTTCTCAAAACTACTTGTATTGAAATAAATCAGCTAGAGATGAGTTGCTGTGCCAGAAACCTGCAGCTTCTTATTGTTACACGGTCTCGTTTACATTCAGCCCCATCGTGCAGGTCAGCCCTCAGATCACGTTCAGCACCATGGACAGCGTCACGCAGCCTGAACGTGGTTATTTCAGCATCTTGGAAAACTCCTCAAACGTCTTCTACTGATTATTATTTTATGGCTCGTGTTTTCCACATCTCTCTGTCATGTCCTGGAAATATGAACATGCCCAAACTGTAAAAAAAATAACTGTGGTCGAGGTTTTGCTGAACCGAGCTGCTCATCATCATTCTGGTGAGCAGCTGCCCCTTCGGGAGTTACCTTGGGGGAGATTTCATCAGGGCCCTCCTCTCCCACCCCCTCACCTCCCTCCTCTCTCCACCTCGTATAGAAACACATCGCAATGCAGGCGGGTGGACGCGCGCGCACGTATAGGCGCCTCGCACTGTGTCTTTAAAGCCCTCTGACGGGTGATTGGGAGTCGTGTGCATGTGCGCAGGAATGACGCAAAATTGACTTCATCTCCAGAGCGCGTCACGATTTGATCTCAGAAAAAAAAGGAGCAGGGGAACGAGTGAGAGGGAGATAGAGAGGGAGAGAGAGAGAGAGAGAGAGAGTCTCTACAGGAACACGCGGGGAAAACTGATGCTTTTATTCCTTTAACATTAATGCGTCGCTGCACCTGATAACCTGGTTCCCTGGTACATGAGCACATGTTCTTCCATCCATGATTATACATAACAAGCTGCCCCGGCGGGACGCGTCCTCACGATTCATCCTCTCAGCGAAAAGAAACAGAAAGGGGAAATAAAGCGCAGGTCGTGATTCGCTCGCTGTCTGCAGGGATGCAGCCTGGTTAACATGCAGCCAGCGTCGCCTCCACCCAACGAGACATGCTCTCCTCTTCTTCTCCTCCACACTTCTCACTGCCCATGTGCGCAAAAGTGACTCACACTGCAGTAACTTCCAGCCTCCTGTAATCTACGGTACATTCACGACACGGCACGCAGGGAGAAATTCACCGATTAGACGCGCTCGTCGCCTCTGCTGTAGTTTCTGTCCGCACGTGGAGTATAAGACATGTGTTTGTCTCGATCATAGAATAAACGGTGAAATGACAGAATGGAGAGGAACACTTACCTCCAGGTTGGCACCTCTCTGGCTCAGGGTTTCTTCAATTTGTGACTCGAAACTAAACAAAAATAATCGTTTCTTTCCATCTGGTTCAATTATAACCCGATGGAGGCTGATTGTTTAATTCATCTCGCGCCGGTGCCTGATCTGCGCCAAAAGTAGCCTGGATTATTATTATCATTATTGTTATTTTTTTTGAATGGTTCTCCTGTGTCGCGTCTCCCTCTCTCGCACCTCGGCGCCTCATGAAATTCAGCGGGCTGTCCCGGTGATCTGCTCTTATAGACATCCCGTAGTACTAGTAATGGAGATGGGAGGGGACACTCATTCATTCAGAAGCATCACCTACATGCACCGTGTACGTGGACCCTGACGTCATCGAGGAAATTTGGTCAACAGGACGACGTCAAGGGTTCCGTCAGGGAGGGGAGGGAGATGAAGGAAGAGCTGGAGGAGAGAGCTGGTGGGATGTTGAGGGGCTGAGGAGGTGGGAGGGAGACGATGCGTGTGGCTCTTCATTGGGTCCAGTGATGCTCAGCTCCCTCCTGGACGTGCTTGTGTATGTCAAAGTCTCATGTGCCCCCGGGAATCTGATTCAGAGGTTTTCCATTACAGCTTCTCACCGGAGGAGGCAGAGAAAAGTGGAAGGAGACAAATGTGACCTGGACCCTTTGTTTAACTGTTTGGTTTAATATTTGTATTGTTTGTATAAGTGTTTGTTCTAGTTCTTCTTCCTCTACTAGTACTAATACTCCTACTACTACCACCAGTTCTGTATCTTCTTCTTCTTTCGTCATCGACTTCTTCTTCTATTACTTTTAATTGTTGTTCTTCTTCTACTGCTTGTTCTTCTCCAACCTCTTTATATTTCTACGTCTTATTTTTCTTCATCCTCTTTTTCCTCTACTTGGCTGCTACTATACTTCTTTCTTCTTCTTCCTCTGCTACTACTACTACTTCTGTATTCACCTTCTTCCACTAGTACTACTACTACTACTACTACTACTACTTTTTTCTATTACTACTACTACCCCTTCTGTATCTTCTTCTTCTTCACCTATACTTTTTCTTCTTCTTCTACTCCTTTATCTGCTACTGCTGCTTCTTTCTTCTTAATCTTCTTCTTCCACTCCTGCTATTCTTTGATCTTCTACTTTATGTTCTTCCTAAATTTCTTAAAGGTCAAAAAGGTACTTTTTAAACACACAACTTCTGTTATTAACTGTTAAATCTTTCACAGAGGTAAGAAAGCCCCAAAACCAAACTGTTCATCCTGTGATAGTTTACGTCTCATGGGTAAATGAGATTCTGTGTAAAACCCTCGCAGTGCTCCTCTAAATCTCTGATGCATGTGAGAATCAGTGGAGAACAAATACTAAATCCATTGTGAATTCAGATTTGCCTTTAAGCATTTTCTCAATTCAAACAATTCCTGCAGTGTGAGGGAGATGTTTCGATGGAAATCAAGAAAGTTAAAAACAAAGAGATTCTTTGGAAAAGTGAACATGTTGAAGTTCAACCCACCAGTGACACGAAGTCCTGAAACTGCTTGAAATAACGGAAACTGGGAACATGTCCAGTTTAATGACAAGTGACCAAAAGTTATCTCCTGATGGAGGAAGTGAGAAGTGGTTGAAAGCTCCAGAATAAGTTGACTTGCCGTGTGTCTTTAGTGGAGATTGTTTTGTAAACAACTGGTTTCAAGCTCAACTTTAGATACTCTAGTGATGTGTTCAAAAGCTCCAGAGCAAATGGGGCCGACAGTGAGTTGGCTTTTTGTTGCCGGCCAGATTTAGTTGATAGTTGTTAGAGTGTAACTAAAAACATCAGCAGTGGCTCTCTTTCATCTAGGTGTGCCAGTTAGCTGTGTGGCAGTGGCTTGTTGATGCCCTGTTAATGTTATCAGTTCCACTTCTGTTGAAAGAGTTAAGCAAAGGTCAGTGGTTTCTATAAAACCCAAACTCACTGTCTCTCGTGTGGAGATTGAAGAAATTCTATGGGGGGGGAGGGAACTCGTGATGAAGTCGGAACTCATCAGAAGCTTAAAGTTCAATAGTTTATGCAGCGATGGAACGATAAAACCGGCATTGGGAGATTTATGTGGATGCAGCAGTGACAGATCGAAATTCAGCTACAGGGTCTCGTGAGCTGTTTCTGGGAGCAGGCCCGTTTCGGATGATGATTTTACAAATAGAAGCACATGAAGTAGATTCTTTGAAGGAACCCTCCAGGTCTCAGCGCCGCCTCTCTCCCTCTCTGTGTTTCACTCCGTCACCACCATCCTCCCTCTCCGACTCCATCAGTCACTGTCACCTCTGCAACACCTCTTTCACCAGATTCCAGATTTAAAATAAAACAGTGCCTTGTAACATCTTCTTTTAGAGGTTCTGGAGAAAAATGTTTTTTGCAATTAGATGCATCCGTCCCATAAAATAAATGTTTTCTAGTTTTTCTTTTTTCTGGACATTTTCCACTATTCAGGCCCCTAAAAGCTTCGAAAAAAACAATACAAAAGTAATATAATTAGTTCATGAGCACACTATGGCTGTAAACTTTGAAATTTAAATAGAACTCACTGAAACATATATAGTGTGGATGTGTGTGGGAGGCGTGCAGCAGACAGAATGAAAGCTTCCCTCATACCGTCACAGAATAAGTTGTAAACGATTACATGACGATCCACGAAAGTTTTCCTATCTCTGCCATGTCTTTTCTTCTTCTTCTTTCACGTACACTCCTCCTCCTCGAAGGTGGTGTTCTTCCATTGGCTGATTCTCTATGTGTGAGTGCACCAGCGAGAAAACTGCAGTTACCGGAACAGGGAGGGAGCAACAGGGATGATTCACTTGTTTAAGCAGCAGCGAGGAGGAGGTAAATATCTTGAGGATAAAGAGCAAGAGTTACACAGAAGGGGCTGAGGAGACAAACCTGACACGTGACAGGTGCAGTTGTGCGGTTGTGCGGCTGACAGACGAGCAGCGGCCATGGACACACAATGTGACTGAGTCCGTGTGTCGTTCTCACGTCTGTAGATCAACGTGTTAACAGTGTTTCCAGGGCTGCTGAGTTCAATAGATTATCTTGTGGGTGAAGTTTCTGTGGGATTGACCAAAGAGAACGTGATACAAAAACACAAACCCAACACAGCAACACAAAATAACTCCAACGTGTGTAATAGAGTTGACAAAGTTTCACATTGAACATTATGAGCTCCATAAACATTAGTCTTTTGCTTTATAGTTGAGTGGTTGAATTAGTTGATTCATCACTGGTTCCCAAAGAAAAGAACGAATAAACCAACCTTGTGTCTCAACTCTTCATATTATCCAATCCCTCTTTCCCAAATTCAGATTCTGTTTACCACACTGCTGTACTTGTCGATAAATTTGATAAATTTATATCGGCCAGAAAGACTTTGAACTTAGTTAACTTTGTGAAAAGGTTTATTTATCAAAAACCATGATCTTGTCATCGAAGCTGAGATGTTTCTGGTACGATTTCACTATCTTCCAAAGTTAATGCACAAGGAAAATAAAGTTTATAGAAGTCACAACTCCTGCAGGATTCGATGACCGTCATGAAGGCCACAAACCCAATGCAGCTCTCGAGCAATAACCGACCTCCTCAAGCACAACCAGAGAGTAGTGTTGACTAATCTTGACCAAACAGTGACTGGAAACTGAAGCATCTGCTGCTGTCAGGCAGGAAGCCCTGAAGTCAAACTTCTGCTGGCTCTAAAAACTGAGAAGCACGCCCGTCATAACTGCATTAATGTACCTTGAAGCACAAACTGAAGAGTTGGAAAGACACATTATGTGAGGTGTTCTACACCTGGGGTAGCGTGGGCGACCGAGGCTTGAGGCGGGTGCAGGCTTGGTTCCGATGCTGCATGTGCTCCCTGCTCTCTCTCCTCATTTCACTCTCACTATCCTATCAATACAGTAGGAAATCATCTTTAAAAGAAAGAGTATTCATGTCACGGGTCAATTTGCCTGCTCTGGTTGTTATCCGTTCTGATGCCAACATCATTTTGGGCGTCTGTGGCTCAGGAGGGTCAGCTGGTCGACCATGAACCTGAGGTACGATCCCCGTCAGCCCCATCCCACGTGCTGATGTGTCCTTGGGTAAGATTCTGTCCCTGGCGGCTGTGTTGGCAGTGTATGATTGATGTATGATAGAGAATTGCACAGTGATGCGCTGTATGATTGTGTGTTTGATGAGTAATGGTCATAGTTTAATGTCAGAATTAGACCAGTTTTTAGTCGGTATTCTTAGACACACAAATCCCTGTTACATTAAAACACACTCGCTCATTTAGCGAATAAATCAAAAACCTCACTGATGATTTAATGTTAATTATTTAACTTTAAGTTCCTATAAACCATCCCCTCTCCCACACACCTCCCTCCACGCGCTCATTAAATCCTGGAGCCCAACTCTCTGAGGTCTGGTAAGTCATCTTTACAAGAAGAGGGCTGGAGACCTGATGAGTTATACAAACTAATGAACCGAACATTAATAAGTCATAGAGAATCAAAGGTAGCGTTGGTCAGTACCCCCCCCATTCGCAAGAACTGCCAGAACCCGCCATCGCTGTTCTCACAGGGGTTTCATGCATTAATTATGACAAAGTAAATACGTCACTGGGAGTAAAGATCTCCGAGCACCTCAGATTCTTATATCGCTCTTCTTCTTCTCTCACCCACATTTTCACCCCAAGGCTTTATTTTACAGCTCTTTGCTTCAGATCCCCCACCCCCCCCCACACACACACACACACACTCCCCATTTTCTTACATTGTACACAACCAGCCACATCCCTCATCCCACCGTGCTTTACTTCAGCCTCAGAAATGAAAAATCTCGCCAATGCAGCAGTTGCATGTGTTAGGGAGAGAAAGAGGGGGGGGACGCCACTTGTCCAGGGAATGTCTCTGTACACACCCCGTCTGATCCCCCGTGTCTTCTTTACTCTGCAAGTGCAAGTAATCCCCCCCCCCTCACACACACACACACCACCACCAATACCATCTTTTAATTCTCTCCCTATCAACCCTCCTCCTCTTTCCATTTCCCCATCACTTCCCATCCGACCCGCAGCTTTTTCCTGTTATATGGTTTCATGAGCATCATTAGAGAGAGAGAGAGCGAGAGAGAGAGAGAGAGAGAGAGAGACCCCCCCCACAGGGCTCAGAATTCACCTGCAGAGTGATGCTCTTGCCTCATCGCCTCCTCTTTTCCTCTCTCTCTCTCTTTCTCTCTCTCTCTCTCTCTCTCTCTCTCTCTCTCTCTCTCTCTCTCTCTCTCTCTCTCTCTCTCTCTCTCTCTCTCTCTCTCTCTCTAACACACACACCACTAATCAGTATTCTGCTTTACCACTCTTCCTCTTCCTTCCCTTTTATTCCCTTTCCTCTTCCCTTTCTACTCAGTCACCCTCTCCCTCTCTTCTCTCCCACTTCCCCAGTCCCTCGTTCTACCACAGCTGCATAGTTTAACATGCGCTGAGGCTCAGCGTCGCCCGGCCGGTCGAGTCCTGCAGCTTGTTAGGGGGCGAGCTGGGCCTGCAGCCGTGTCAACACTGGAGCTAAAGTACACTGTCAAAACAGGGAGTTACCCCCCCCGCTCAGTGCAACAATACAGCCAATCAATGAGAGCATCCCCCATGCACACACACACACACACTCACACACACACATACACACTCCCTTCTGCTTCACGTCCTCATTCCTCCTTATTATGGCATGTGTACCGTGATGCATATGTATTTGCCTCTCATGCATATTTATCTGAGGGCTCATTTGGTTACAGCATCCCATTGACATAAAACCCCTCTATCTCCATTCTAACATCACCACTGCTCATGAATCTTTCATCACACAACCTTCTCTCTCCTCAGTTCTCCCTCACCCCTCCCCGTGTTAGTGGGTGAGAATTGATTAAACAGGATTCACCCGAAGGCGGTTTGATTCCACCAGACGTGACACCGGCCCAGGTGAGAGGGGACGTGTGTCTGTAGCTGATCCATCGCACCAGCCAGCCGGGGCGTCACTGTTCTTCACTCATCTTCTCATAAGTGAGACGCAGCACATCAAGTCAGGGATACAGTAGAATCGTCAGAGAGCTCTTAAGGGCAGCGGGCGGTCGGACCAAGGTTTAGACCTGAAGTCCACTGACTCACCGAGGAGGAGTCAGATCAATTTGGACACGGCCGTCAGTCTGACTCAGCCGATCACGATTTCTTCCAACGGGAAAGAGTTGAGTTACGAGCACGATGGCACATTTTAGAGTCGAGCTGACTTATTATCTTTCAGTTGATGTAAATCTGTGATGTGGTGTGTTGTTTTGTGCGACTCCACATCGGAAAGGCCAAGACGAGGACGAGCTGCAAAGTGAGAGCTGAAGCATCATGGAGATACTGCAGTCTTTGATGTGAGCCTATACTCTCCAAGGGACAGAGAAGAAGAGGCTGAGAGCACAGGGTGAGATCATGGAAGAGTGAGAGAGGGCGAGTGAAACTTTAAAACGATTGCTCGTGCTGAAGCGAAGCCGTGAAAGATTTCCAGGCACCAAGGATTCTCCTGAGCCGCTCGTCTTCCTGCCTCTTTTTGCTCTGTGAAACTTTCTCCCAGTCTCCAGGCTCCCTCCCTGATCCTCCATGTGCTGTGCAGCTCGCTTTGAAATGCTGCCTTGAATCTGCATATGGAAGGGGCCCCCTGCTGGTTGTAAACAGGCGCTGCAAGCCGGAGCTGGTGAGTGATACTGAAGCGTAGTCGTCATTGTGTCTCTCAGGAACACGCTGAGAATACATCAGACGGAGCGTACAGTAGGTTTTTACATATGCTCATTTATCCCAGTGGAATGAACTCTTAACACTCTTCTCCTCGAGCTGTAGGTTCGATTCTGTCACACGGCGCACGGTGACACCTCACCCACTCCACTCTGGCCTGCACACCCCAGGCTACCTCTCCCTATCCATCCTTCCTTGAGCTGTCCACACACACACACACAGCACATGACTCATCCAGATGACTCACCCCACCCCCCTCACCTTCCCCTTCACACACACACAGACACACACACACACACACACACACGCTTGCTCACACATCTTTTATTATCTCCCCTGGCTAACCTTGGCAGAAGAAAACACAGAAAGGTACTGGTGTTGTTTCACTCAGCGGAGGATCTGCTGCTTGTTTCACATAAGAGCCCTGAACCAGGCCAACAAAGATTTGCCTTTTTATATTTTGTATGTTTGTGTGTATCTGCAAATATCAGTTTATGAAAAAAGCTTGCAGAGCCAAATATGCCTTGTGACCGAGGAGGCAGGTGGCACAGTGTGAATCCTTCAATCCAACCGATATGTTTACATCTGTTTGTTCCGGCTCTGACGCGTGACTGTGCTTCCATGGCAGCGGCTCGAGTCCAACATTTGAGGCAACACGCGTGACATTGTCCTCAAGATTTCTGAGCTTTTCTTTTCAGCGATGATTCAGCAGTCACCAGCAGTTCAGGTTGTGTGTTTTTTCTTTTGCAAGCGAACAACAGTTTGAACAGAGTGGAATTAGTCATATGAGACGTCACTACCTCGCGATGTTTCAAATCGGTTTCATTCCCTTTAACCGCAGTTTTGTACAGGAAACTTAATTCAATGTTCAAGTGTGTTCAACTCCTGAACACCTGGAATGATGAATACAACATTTTCTTCATAGTATTTTACACACTGAACCTGATCTTTAAAAAATAAATCCAAAATCATCCATTCCAAGAATATAGGGATTTTTTTAACTCGATTATTGGTTCTTCTTTTCCGCCATGTTGCATGTTTTCAAAACTCAGAATACAAAATTCCTCAAATAAGGTATTTTTTTTCTTTTAACAATGACCTTGACCTTTTAGACTTGTGCAAAACCCAAATATACTGTATAGTCCAGGACAGTCTCTCCTTCTTTCTCAGTGCATCTTTAGAGACTGAGCCGCCAATAGATGTCAGCGTTGGTCTGACAAAATGTTAAAGACAGCACCGGTTACACTTTACATTTCTCTGTACATCCTACAGTCGCACAAATATCCCAGTCAGCACGCGGGAAACACCTCGACCTGTTTCGACTGTTCATCTTCTCATCGTTCTCTTCAGAAGGAACCAAGCCACAAATCTGTCTTCCTCCTCCGTGGCTTTCAGAGCAGCATCAGTATCGCTTCACGCTTCTCTTGGAGATGAAGATTTGATAAATGGAGGCCATTGACGTGCTGCTTTCATCTCTTCCAAACAACCTGCCCTCCGCCTGCTCACATCTATTATTCAGTCAAACCCTGTGTTCCCCTGTGAACAACCGCAACCGTGATGTATGGATATCACAGCTCTCTGCGCCTACAGTGGAAAGCATGTCGCTGTCATGTCCCCTCTACGTCAAGATTCACGTTGATCTATATTTAAATTTCACACATTGCAGGTGTACGTTGCCTCAGCTCTGGACCCGTGCATCAATTCTTTATGTAACTGAGTGCCTTGCATTTGGTAACTTGTTGAAAAACCAAGTTTGTCTCATTGTACATTCCTGTTGTGACAGTGTGGGTTCGGGCTGCGGCTCCAAACTGCCACGGGAAGAGCAGATATGGCGGTGATATGAAATGATTTAGTGTTACAATCTAAACCGCCGCTGGTTGGCTGCAGCACGGGTCACCGCACACTCTGGGTGTGTAATCTATCGCTGGTCAACCTCACACAGGATATGCCAACACACACTTTAGGGGACTGGGTTGACTTGCGTATGTGATTTTTACAGCACTGTCAAGAATTCATCCCTGTGTTTGAGTGCTGTGCTGGAGCAGAACATGGAAACCTTTGTTTTATTACTGTATATGGCACACGACTGTGCGACAGTTAAGAAGAGGCCGCTGGAATCCGACATGTCCACCCTTCATAGATTTGTAGACTAGTAGGGAACATTATTTGGCCACAGTTTGGGCACAGAGGATTCTCGCATGATTAAGGGGACCAACATTTTCCTAATACCAGGCTTCTTTTCAAACCAGAGACGAGAGGCCCCGGGGCTCAACGTCTAGGTAGAGACATGAAGTCAAAGAGAAAAACAAAGTGGACAGGTTCATTTTTTTACGTTTTTCCTTGTAAACAAACAAAGATGTTCTGTGTCTACGTTTTTATTGGTCTTTTTAATATTTGGTAGAACGCGTCGTTAACATCTTCTTCCTTGTGTCTTTCCACTGTCTTTGTTGCCACGTTGCTGCACTTCTTGGCACATCACTGCCACCGACTGTTCGTATGAAACTGACAGCAGGATCTGAGTTGTGCCGACCACATGCTCTCACACACACACGAGCGTGTGCGTCCTCGTGAGCGTGCACGTTAGAAGCCAATGGGAATTGCTTCTCTTTGCTTCAAAGATTAACGTTCCATAGACCTGAGTACCTGCAGCTGCAGTCTGGTGAGTTAACGTGTCAGAGAGACATCGACAAAGCTCCAGCGGGTTTTTGAAATGAATTCATAGCTGTTGATTGATTTATCTCAGGATTAAGTCAAGTTAAGGACTCAAAGTTAAGGACACAGATACCCCATGCACAGATTTACACTCAATTCAAATATATATTTGACCTATGAACATGGAAATACTTTCTTTTTATGTAAACACATATCAAACCTATTCAAAGGCAGATTTTCCTAAGAAACGCATCACCTGCAGTAAGCATTTTCCAATAACTTTCTCCTATTCTCCATCTATTTACAACACAAAGCCCGTCTTTGAGAACGAAATGAGTTCGAGATGGCATCAGCCGTGAGTCAGTCCAGTTAGTCATCACAGAATCGACTGTGGATGTCTGGGAAACAAGTGAAGTTATGTGCAGGGATTGACTCACGCCACGAATAAAGAGAGAACTCACCCAAAAAATAAAAAACGCTGCAAACAATACTCGTACAGAGGAGGCCCAAGGGGAAGACAGAAAAATGACTTGTGTGTACCTCTGAGCATTAAATATATTAATCCTGAACTGTTACTCGAATGCGTTTGCATTCAAATGCAAATACAAAAAATGAAATTGTGTATTGAAGATTGGCCGAAGCGAGATTGCATTTGGGTCACATGATCGCACCTGAGTGAGTTTCCATCCACAGAAGACAGTTCTGAGATACGACCTAAAGGGAAGAGCGAGAAAAAAGCGAGTTTAGAAAATGTTCTGTTCATCAAAGTCGGAAAATGTTTCTGATGGAAAAATATGATGAGTCAGTCTTTCTGCCAGTCTCAAATGTGCATGTATATGTACGTTTATTTTCATATATATGTGTGTGTGTGTGTGTGTGTGTGTGTGGTTGTGTGTGTGTGTGTGTTATGATGCACAGTGCACACGCTTCCTGTGGTTTGGCTGCTACATGGCCAGAGTCACGTCCTTTGAGCGCGAGGCTTGTGGGAATGTGGAGACTTTGGTCGAACCAGCTCATAAAACACTGCGCCCTGGCACTGTCGCTGCTTCCCCTGCAGACGGGGAAAGCAGCGACCGATGGGGAAGCCACACAGGCAGCCAGCGTCGGGAGCTTCTCTCTACGGCGGCTGTTCTCAGTCCCACACATGCTGCTGCTCAGCTGACCCAGGGGTCGGGACCTTTTAGCTTCTGGCGGCTGTGGTATTTTTTGTCTGTGACCAGTTTCACTTCATCTTAACAGAGAATGATGAAGTTTCCTTAGCTTTTGTCTCTTGATCTTGTAATTTTTTTTACTTTAAAAGCTGATCCTCTGCTGGTGTGGTCTGATTGTGCAATCCAATGTAGGTTGTTTGTACAGTTGAGGGTAATGTTGTGTGTCGGTTTACAAGAAACCAGAAATGTGTTGAAAAATCACAGTCTGTGTCCTGAAGTAGAAAGTAAAGCATCATGTAAACATACAATGAAATTAATATATGTAGAATTTTGAGAAATGATGATGTTATGGGATTCGATATTTAAGTAAGACAGGTCTTATAAGTAAGACAATAATTTCCCGAAAACCACAGGATGCATTATTCTATGAAGTCGCGTGTTTTTGCACAATTTGTGTCAATGAGCGTCCTGCAGCTTTTTTTAACACATTAAAAAAAAGAGTTATTAAAAAGAATTTATAAATGAATCAATCCAAAAAGGCTTTTAATCTTACAGACAAAGCAGTCGGTGGGAACTGGACGTGACTGAAAGCAGCTTCAGGATCCTATCTGACCTTTTGTTCCCCTGGAGGTAGCAGAAGTGACTTTGTGGTTTGCAGTTGTGTCGAGGGTGGAAGTACCTCTGCCCTGTCAGTGCACTTTGTGGGTCCGGCTCTCACATGCATGCACGTACGCATGCACACTGCACGGGGCCAAGCAATAATTAAAAGCAAAAGTAATTCAGCGGTGGTTGGATGTTTTATGCATCATTACAGTCCATGGAACACTGCGCCACAAGTGTAACTCATCGCTGACAGGTTTATTTTCTATGAAGTGAAAAAAAGCTAAATCCAGATTTTACTGTACCCATTCATACATCCGACATTAGATATATTGAAATGGGCCTCAGGGTGTGTGTGTGTTTGTGTGTTTATGTCTTTGTGACTGTTATTTGCTTGTTTGCAAGTACGAAAATGACACTGCATGCCGAGGTTGTGTGCACGTCCGTGTGTGTGTATGTTTGTGCAGCGTTTGTGAATGTGTCGGGGCAGAAACCTAAGCCACCGCTGGCTCCACTGGGCTTCACCATTTCCCAGAGGTCCCAGTACAGGCAGCTCCAGCGTTGTCCTGGCCCCAGTCACAGTCTCTGCGCTGTGCTCCTGCCATGCCCTCAAACCCTTGGAAGGACTTCTTCCTGACATAAATGTCACGAGATGAAATAACTCTGCAGCCATGAGCCAAATGAGACGATTCAAAAATCAGCATCTTCTCGTACCCTATATCTATGTGGGCTCAGAGGATGAAGTCAGGACTCTTGAATCTGTGTAAACGTGTCTGGAAAATGCCTCTTTCTTCATGTTTGCATCTGATTTCGTAAATGAGGATCTGGAGAGAGCTTTGTTGAGTTGACATTTTGCAGGATAAAGATAGCTTCAGGTCATGTGGCAAAGATTACACTGAAAACTCTCCAGTTGTATTTTATACAGAAACGTATCTATCTTCCTGGAGATCTGTTTTCAGCAGAAAGTCCTGTAACTACATTCAATTCAAAGCGGGGGGGGGTGTAAGATTAATTGGACCATGTGTTATAATGTTAATAAGCAGCTGGTCAATGCATCAGCATGAAACCATAAATGATACTCAGCCTATTGTGTCTCGTTTTGTATGTGTTAATCTACATTGATATAATAATCTTTCTCCATATATATATATATATATATTTTTGTCAAGATCTTTTATTAAACTAGCTTAACACTTTTATGAATAAAGTAATTTGGGTTTATTATTATAGATTATTGACAGATTAATGTGTAAACAGCATTAGGTGGGTATACTGGTGTCTACTTTGCGCTAATGGGAAGTTAAATCTGTGAAAATACATGATTTTATTTGTTTTGTGCTTTGTGAGACTAACTGAGGCTCAAACTCTGCTTTCATTCATAACTTGAATTATTCGTGAATTACAGTTGACCTGTGTTTATAAGTCAATATTTAAATTTCATTATTTGCACTTGTGGATAAGTCTGTCAATATTTAAGAATGAGGCGGTTGGTCAAGAGAGAAGTCGCCAGCTAACTCAGCTCATGAACAAATTTGTCTTATATATATAAATAACCGATGGTGTGAATTTAGAGTCATCAAGCAAACAAGTGCTGTGTTATCTCACGGTGCAGAGTCTGCACTGCTGCTTTTTGGCATCTCTATCTGATTATATGTGTTCACTTATCTTCAGTTGCATTGGGTGACCTGCTTCTGCCTCACTCTGCCTTTTGTTCTCAGCTGAGCTCAAACTTTGTGGTAGAAGTTCACATACACACACACACACACACGCACACTAACACACTCCTGCCTGTGATCCAGACATTCATTACAGTTGCATCCATGTTTCTGTCCAATAAAAAAAAGTACACTCTGCTCTAAGACGTCATTTAATATCAATGAAATGCAAAAGCTCCAGCCAACAGGCGTACTTCTTATTCACTCCTCTGGCCTGTTCCAGCGACGGTGATTGAATCTTGAATGGATGTGATTATGATCTACTGTCAGAGTCTGGGGCCAGATCAGACGGAGGAAGGTGAGCGCATGCCAAGCCAGCTGCTGTTGGTCATGAATGGGTGTCGGCTGTAACCGGAGCAGCAAGCCTCTCAAACACACACCTTATCTTCCCTGGGTCATGGCAGCTGGAAGCCCCCCTGGATCTCAGTGTTGGCTCCCAACACCAGCTTCCACCTGTACACATGTATCACTCCGACATGTGGACGGCTGGAACTGATGGGGAAAAGGCCGTGGAAAGGTAAGTAGAGATGTGATTAAAACCGTGCAGGTGCTTTCAAGTGTGAGAGTAAATATCTGTGTGCTTGAACTGGAATACCCCCCTTTTACTGTGAGTATGTATTTCTTCTAATGTCACAATCTCTTTTGTACCAATAAGACTTAAGACTTGAGCATAATGTGGACTCAGCAGAAACACATCTAAACTTCTGGACACGTCTCATTTGTCAGCTATAGTAGAGAATGTCCGAGAGAGTGAAAGGTACGTTTAAGGAAGAGATGATATAAAGTTGTTTTTTTTATTTTTACAAATAAGTAAATGTTTTGTGCATGTTGTAATTAAACAAAAGATATTGTAGGTTTTAGAGAAATGACAATCAAAACCCCCTTTATTACAAACTTATAACAAAAGAACTGTTTCAATCTGTAGCCCAACACGTGTTCACACACTCACATCACAGTACACACCCTTAGTGCACTATGGGGGATCAGGTTGAGGCTGTTGTTTCGGTTTTTTTTTGCACAGGAAGTTGATGAACACCAACATGACTCACTACCGGAGAGAGAGAGGCAGAGAGGTGGAGCGAGCGATGGGTATCAGTGGGCAGCGAGAGAAGATAGCAGCACCTCAGCAGCTGTTGCCAGGGTTACCGCCTCTCGTCAGCACTGGCAAACACACACAGGAGCAGAGCTCTTAGAAAGGCAAGGCCAGCACGCTTCTGGAAATGTGCTGGACGGACACTTGAGAACCCTTTATTGTTAATTTATTATTTCCGTTTTGCCGTATTGTCATTATTGTGTGTGTGTGTGTGTGTGTGTGTGTGTGTGTGTGTGTGTGTGTGTGTGTGTGTGTGTGTGTGTGTGTGTGTGTGTGTGTGTGTGTGTGTGTGTGTGTGTGTGTGTGTGTGTGTGTGTGTGGGAGGATTTGGATTCTTTTGTGCTATTGTTGTGGAACCTTTTTGAGTTGTAAACCCCATTAGGACATAATAACAACTGTGTAACATCAGGTTTGGTTTAGAGTACAGGTTCGGCTGGTTGTGTGACAAGGATTGAGGTTATTCATTTATTATCTCAATGACAGTATTTAATTTGATAAATAAAAAAGTCTGGTATTATCTACGTTTCTCTCGTCAACAAATTCAAATTAAAAGAAAGGAAAGTGGCGATAAATCTCTCTAATGGAAACTAACTGTAGAAGAATCTGTGAAAACAAACCAATAAACCACTTGGTTCTTTTATAATCATGAACAAGACTATGAATATTGTGAGTCATTCTCACACACAACATCCTGCTGCTGCTAAATATTTACCAGAGCACCAGATGGATACTTCAGAAAGTTACTTCACCCACGAGAACAAACCCTCTTGTCTCACGTTCAATATCAGTTTCAATTAATGAGTTTAATCCCGAAACAAGCACATGTTTAGATCGTATTCATTACAGTGGCCGGCTTGAAATAACCGGCTACTTTTTGAAATAGCATCCACACGAATGCAGTGCGAGTACGGTACTTTGAAAGGAGAGAAAGACCAGTGGCTCAGGGGGTAAAGAGGGTTGTACCTCTAACCAGAGAGTCGGTGGTTTGATCTCCGGCTCCTCCAGTCCACATGCAGCAGTGTCTCTGATCACTGAGCCGTGGATTGCCCTTAATGGTTGTGAAGGCAGCGTGTGAGTGACTCGTGATAGACAAAGTGTTGTGTAGAGGGGCGCTGTGTGAATGTTGAAGTGCAGAGAAGAGACAAGTCTAATTTCACAACCACAATCTTGTATGTTTTTAAGAAATAACACAAACAACACTAACATCTTGATGGTTGGTTGGAAATGTTTAACTTAGTTTTAGTGAGTTAACTTACACAAAGAACAGTTGAGGCCCGATGAGAATATCTTTTTTTTTATTTGGACAAAACTGTATGAGATGAAAAGTCGGGGATTACAAATATTTGCAGAATTTGTTCTTAGAGGAAAAATGAAAACACATATCTGGGACCTGTCGTTAAAGATCCTACCCTTTGCTGAATTTCTGGCTCTAAGGACAGAGTATGGTGTAAACTGTACAGTTTGTAATGTGCTTTGAAACCAACCCGTCAATAAACTGTAAATAAAATCTGACTTGTCTTGACTTCAGTATCAAATCGTTACACATAGTACAGAAAATGACAGAAGATGTGGATTGATGGGAACAGGCAGCAGCAGGTTTGATTTCTTTAAATGGACGATGAATTGTCCTGCTTATTATCCATAATGGCTTTTAAAGGTGAAAGAGGTGTGTGAGTGTGTGTGTCTGTCTGTCTGTGTGTGTGTGTGTGTGTGTGCCCACATGTGTCAAGTCCTTTATAGACCCACTTCTAAGGGCAGCGCTTAGACTAACAGGGGGATTAACAGCTGACTGTGGAGATAAACAACCTCGCCAATCGTGCAAACTCTAAAGTGCCAGACCTGCTTGAGGGCGTCTGTATACACACCCACAAGTGAGTGTGTATAATCTATAGAAACAATCTTACGGTGTGTTGATACTGAAGGTGATTTATTGCTGGTTTCAACAGAGACTACTGTATAAACTATTGTTTTAATCCCGCCTGCTCCGGGTCAACGCCTTGTTAGTCTGTCTATATGACTCTGCATATTAAGGACAGCCATTAGCCTTTGACTAATGGCCGCCTCTGCGTGCCCTGCGGCTACCTTTCAACGACCTCCTGTCTCCTGACTCAGCTGCAGCTCAGCGCTGTCAGACACATGAAGGTGAAGGAGCCCGGACCCGGCTCACTGCTCCGTCTGCTGGGAGCTCTGCTCTGTTAAAGAGATCGTGACACATAAAATGTTTTTATCACTCTGCTGATGCTGCTCTGCCTTTTTGAGAATGTTAGGCGGAGAGGTTTTTATTGTGAGGGACGTTCTTGTATCACAATAACCACAGGACTCTTCTTCTGAGATGCAGTCATGGGGGACAGGCTTTTTTATGATACATCTTTTGAGAGGATCAGTCAGTGGAGTCCGTGGAGGGTATCTATTTAAAATAAACATAACATAAACCGGAGTCGACCTCATTTATTTGTGCTTTTACCTGAGTTTCCTTCAAACCTTTATTTGACAGATATTAATGTATCTGTATGTTTAGTTCTATACCATAAAACTTCAGATTTGATTTAGTTAAATAAAAGGCATAGCATTGGCTTGGAGTCGTGTGCTCTATACCTGATATGGCTTAATTGGAATTGTTTAAGGTGTCTTAAGAAACGAAAAAATACTATCACAAAATATTGAAGTATCCATTACAGCCCCATGTGATCTTAAACATAGTTTGGACCAGGTGTCCTGTCTAGTGAGGTACGGTTTCATATCAGAGATACAAAGTCCTTCCTGTATTCGTTACTTCTGCTTACAGCCTCTTCAGCCATGAGAACCAACCCTCGTCACTCGCATCCGACATCAGGCTGAAGTTGACGCCTACACCCAGTGTAGTGATGAATGTGGTCAGCAGAGGGCAGACTCCTTCTTTGGCAGAGAGAAAACCTGATCCTGGTGTGTTTGCTGCATTTACTGTGAAACTGACTGACACATTAACCTCCTGACATCCAGTGTCACATTCATTTTAACCCACTTTGTCTCTGCGGTTTCCCCCCCCTCCCCTCCCCCCCCACTCCCCCCCCGCCCCCCAGCCTCACCCCACTGTCTTCTCGCCTTTGTGTCAGCAGGCCCGTCTCTCTTCGTCCTCTCTTCTTCCTCTCTTCTTCTTCTTCTTCTTCTTCTGCTTCTAGGAACTACAGTACATGCGTGTGGTGTCTGGTCACAGTGACAGTGTCTGCGAGTTAACCAATCACAAGACGAGAGCACGGTCCTGAGAGGGCTCAGGGGCCATGAGAAAGACACACACACACACACCCCACCCCACCCTCCAACACCCGAAACCCCTCTCCCCAACAACCAGCGCTGGTCTCACCTCTGTCGACGCTCTGACACACACACTTAGCCCGTCACATGTGCTCAACACAAACAGAGGCACACACACACACACACACACACACACACACATACCCACACACACACTTGCATGCATCACGCTGGTGCATGCGTCCACAGAAAAAACTCGACTAAATTCTGAAGTTGATTTATTTTGATATCCTGGGTTTGTGAGGTTGCAGATAAGCACCACGGGGCTGAGTATGAAAAGGTCTGATAGTGTGACCATGCAAATGAGGCACGACGCATGCCCCTGCTCGTTTTCCCAGGGTCAAGTTCCCCATCTCACTTTAACTCCGTCTCGACACCGCAAACACATTTTCTCATGCGCTCGTTTCCCCCTGTAGCGACGTGGGCAAGTCTTAGCACTCTCGCCGACTCTGATTCTGACTGATTTGCTCTCTTCTGTTTCTGCTGTGGAGTGACATGCACATACTGGCACAGTGACACATTCTTGTGTTGGTCTTCTCATGCGAGTGGGTGTGTGTCTCTTTTGTTTCTTTGTGCGGGGCCTCGCTCGGTGCCCTACAGGCCTTCTCACCCTCTTTTATTGACACTGACTCAATTTCACGTTTCAGAGATGGTAGATTAAAATGCAGATGTGGTTGCCCTACATACGTCGACTGTTGTTGTTCTAACCTCTACCTCAACAACTGCTCTAAAACTGTGGGTGAAAAAATATTTGTG
The DNA here is from genome assembly GCA_038501795.1 of Pseudopleuronectes americanus. Taxonomy (NCBI): domain Eukaryota; kingdom Metazoa; phylum Chordata; class Actinopteri; order Pleuronectiformes; family Pleuronectidae; genus Pseudopleuronectes; species Pseudopleuronectes americanus. The sequence goes on from CM076719.1 coordinate 7,019,934, forward strand.
TGAACTTTTCTACAATAATTCATACTTGTTTGTGTCTGTTGGTGTGTGCATGTATGTGTGTGTGTGTGTGTGTGGTGCTCGGGCCGTGACCTGCACATGAACCTTAACCTCTTGAAACCCAGTGTTTCAAGAGTACTGCCACACCAGGCAGAAGTGAAACCTGTGGGTGTGTGGCTTTGTGTCAGCATGGTGTTGGTGTGTGTGTGTGTGTGTTTGTGTGCATGTGTGTGTGTGTGTGTGTCTTTTCATACCCACATTTGCACAGACGGTAATCCGCTGCACCTCTGACGCCTGCCTCTCTTTTTGTTCTCCAATTCTCTCTCATTTGCTCTGTCTGTGGTTGGCATGTTCACTTCAGTGTGGTCACACACTTTCAAAGTCACTCGGAGGCCAAAAAGTCCCATGCACACACTTTCACGTACATACACGGCACGTACACTACTTGACTTCCGCACGTATTGCCTTCTGCCCCACAGTCATAGCAGCCACCCGTTTTTTTGCATGTGGAAGGCACACATGTCCAACTTCACAAGCTCGCAGACTTGTCGGATGAGACCGAGGCGGCAAATTCATATTTCACGCCGAACAAGCAGCACGATTTGTCTTTTAACGTCTGCAGAAAAATAACATTTGTCATGTGCCTCTGTGGTTTTTCAGGGCGGAATCGAGAGCTTTCCATTGGCCCCTGTCAGTGGGAACCGGAGAATGTTGAGTGCAACTGTTTGGCAGTTTTATTTTTTTCTATTCTTCTTTTCTTTTTTTCACATGTCACATTTATTGAACGAGAAAAAAACAAAACATTCTCATTACGAAACCTCAGTTCCAAGGTGACCTTGAATGCAGCATGACAGTTGATTGAAACCCTTTGTCTGTTTGTTTGTTGCCAGTGTTTCTCTTGGAGACCGGCTGAGACGCGACAAGACGACGTCTGCCGAGAGCCGTCTGCTTCGGCTCGGGTTCGCTGGATCTAACAACACGTAGGATGAACACGCTGTAGGGCAACGTGTGAGGACATATTCACCCAAAGGATAAAGTCATTATACAAGATTATAATTAGATTAATTAAAGGCCTTTTGTTAAGCTTTTAGCTGATGTTTTCTAGATGAGGCGATATCACACAACTTCCAGAACAGGCTGAGACGGCGGATTTTTCTTTCACCCGAGTTTTAATCACCTGACTGCTTTTTAATCGTTGATCTGTTTATTTTTGAATCCTTTGAATACCGAGGATGAAGTCTGCCAAAAGAAACAGAAGCATCACACCTACTCAGAGGCACTAAGCCCTCGCTGCTAGTCATCGTGCCTTTTAGGATTTTTTAAAATGGAGAATAAATAACCGTAAATAGTTTGATGCTATTTAAGGAAGATTGTAAATTATGTCACGGTTAAATCACTGCGATGCCTTGCAGATGAGGTATTTTTTTAATTAGTGATTATGTGCGAGCATCCTGGAGGTGTTCACACTCACTCACTTTGGGAGCATGAGGATTGGATAAATGATTTACCACTGGGCCATATTTGGTCACTGGGATGAAGATGTAAAGATATCAGCGTTGGACAGAGAGACACGCACTCTGGGGCTGGAAGTACACGGCCAGATTTCGACTTCTCTGTGAAGCACAGCTGAGAGTGATTCAGCCGCTGATGGAGTTTCCAGTGAAGGCCCTCTCAGTTTTCTGCTGCCCTGCCAACAACCAGCAACCCTAACCCTCGCTCCTGGCTTAAGCCCCCCCACTCAGGGGCAGCCCCGGGGGCAAATGAGGGGGGGCCAGGGGGGAATCAACAGGAACTTGTGTGTGGGTGGCAGTGCCAAGGGATGGTTCGAAGGAAGGGAAAGGAAGGTGGGAGGGCACTCCCGGGGGCCGGGGGAGAGAGGATTTACCAGCAAATGGAGTGAAACATCGTGTGATTCAGGCCTCATCAGTCAGGGAGGGCAAAGGGATGGAGAGGAGGAGGAGGAGAGGCAGAGCATGAGCGGAGGGAGTGCTTGTAAAGAGCGAGTATAGGGGAGAGGTGGAGGGAGTGACGGGGCAGGGAGGGGTGGAGGGCTGACAGATGCCACAGTCCAGGCCTGCACCAGGAAGTCATTCATACTGGGATGTGCTTGTTGCCAGTTCCCTGTGTCCACTCCACAGCCGAGGCAGAGCTCAGTGACCCAACTGTGGACGAGCCCGGGACAAGCCAGCTCCCACTGCCGAGCATCAGACCAGTCCAGGCACTGGGATATGAGATTCTCCAGAACTACACACGTCACTGGACACACACTGCACTTCTGACTGAGTCATGATATTCTGCCTTTCTGTTTTTTAAGCCACTCGGTGTATAGTTCAGACTTCAACCACATACCAGGGACAGTGTTAAAAAGTTATAAAAATATTTACGGAGAGTAAGTGGATAGTAGGACTCCACACCTGCACGTGCATGAGAGAGCTGTGGCTGTTGTCTAATGAACTAAATGTAGAAACCACGTGGGTGTGACCAAAGGACCCATCAGTTTACAAGCAGTCGGTTATTGAGGTCTGTGTGTGCGTGTGTGTGTGTGTGTGTCTGTGTGTATGTGTGTATGTTTGTGTGTGTGTGTGTGTGTGTGTGTGTCTGTGTGTGTGTATGTGTGTTTGAGTGATGAGAATGGATGGAGGAACAGGGATTTGGGGGGGGCAGATTGCACTTTGGCAAGGAAATGGTGCTCCGTGCCAGAGAGGGGTCTGTTCATCTCATTGCCCACTCACACACGCACACACAAACACACACACACACATGCAGTGTACACACATGCTAACCCCCGCTCTTAAGTCCATTTCCTTTGCACAGGGCATGGGAACTCCCCTGATCTCTCTCCTCCCACTCTCTCTCTCTCTTCCTCCACACCATCCCTGTCCTCTTGCTCACCCTCTCCTCCATCCCTCGCTCTTCCCTCTTCTTCACCTCTCTCTCCATCACGTCCCGACCCTGTCCTGTCCTTGCTCTGTCACTTTCTCTGGTACCCCTTTCCTCCCTCGCGGTCCTCCTGTCCTCCACTTGCGCCCCAGTGTGTCTTCTCCTCGCTCATTTTTTATTTCCTGCCTCCATCTGTGCCCAATTTATCCTGAGCACGGCCTGTGTTTTTTCCCGATAATTTGTTTTTGATTCCCCAGAATTAGAAAAGCATTGTGCGCACTCTCACTAAGGCGAGGATACACACAAACGCAGGAGCACACGTGCGCTCGCACACACATGCGCACACATTTTTATTGTATTATTCTATAAAAGTTCCTATAAATCACTGGTTATTAATCGGCCCCAGACGGCCGTCCCCCTCTCGCTCCCCCTCTCCCTCTCAGCACAAACACAGACCAGATGCATAGGAAATGGGATGGCAAAAAGGGCACCCAAGAGACAGGCTGCACTTTTTTTTCTTCCTTTTTCTCTCTCTCTCCTCCTCCTCCTCCTCCTCCTCCTCCTCCTCCTCCTCCCTCTTTACTCCCCCCCCCTCCCTGTTTTCTGAGAATGTTCATTTATGTTGCAATGCCCAGACCCCGGACTCACAGAGGAAATAAAGTTTAAATTAAAGTTTAGAAAAAATAAATTAAATAATAAATACAAATGGGGATTGGCCGCCGAACGGCCCCGGTGTGTGGGATAGAGGTTAAACGTCCATCCTCCAGTTGAAAGCAAATGGATTCAATTCCAGTCGTTTTCAGTCGAGCCCAGTTCATCTCAGACGTGTTCACATGTGCACTCGACCACACATTCACCCGGCCTCTCTCTCTCTCTCTCTCTCTCTCCCTGTCTGTCATTCAGCTCTATTGAGGTTATTATGCTGGCTATGCCACTTCCTCTATTTGACTTGAACTGTATCTTGCACCTGTGCACCGGGACTCATCTGAGAGTCAGGTTCTTAACTGGCTGTGACATCTGTGTGCCCCCAAACGGACACTTGTCTGTGAGCCGGTGCCTGCCAGACACCCGGTTTCCTTCCTGTTAGCTCAGACTCTTTCATATTAGCAGCTTTTCCTCATCAAACTACAGTAACGCGTATGCACTTGCACACCTGCGTTCAGCTGGCTCGCTCACACTGAGTGAAAAGGGCAAGTAATCACCAGAGAGGGGGATTTGGACGGAGCGAGAGTGAATTATAGAGAGACTTTGGAGACAAAGAAAGAAAGACGGGGAGGATGTAGTGTAAGTTAGAGGACGTATCTGTCCCACCCGGCCCTGCAGCGCCTGGGAGCCTGGATGATGTGAGGAGACTGAAGTGAACTGTTCACAGAGAGCAGGCAGAAAATGTGAGAAATGTGCGAGTTGGCTGCAGGGACGAGGGGGAGAACGCTGGTTTTTCAGGCACGTAGGGACAGCCTGCAAAGTTCTGCCAAGAGAAACATGGTGCTGTGTTCCTCACAAGAGCTATGGGGGTGAGAGAGGAGGGAAGGGGCAAAAGAGAGAGAGAGGAGTGGCGGTGTGCGTGTGTGTGTGTGTGCGTGTGTGTGTGTGTGTGTGTGTGTGTGTGTGTGTGCAGAGGTGGTTCCCTAGGGCACCTCGCTCGGTCATCACCTGCAAGAAATGACAAAGACATAAATTGACCTGTTGATTGATCACGGAAAATCATCGATCATAGGAAACCTTTGTTGTTAAACTTGTTACATCGCAGTAATTAGGATTCCTCATAAAATATGTTCCATGGCGTCACCTTATGTTTTTTTATATTACAATCATATATTACGCCTGGTTATACATGTTGAGGTTCATTCTAAGTTTTCCGCCTCAGATAAAATCTCAAGACGTCCAATGAGCTGTGGAAAGCTGTCACATTTATAACGTCTCATCTGGGAGAGATAGAGCGATAAGGGCGAGGGAGCGAGCCGCAGCCAAGGCCCAGGCCCGGGGCCCAGATGTCCACTCTCAGCTGCCCCGGCTGACCACTGCCTCGCCTGCCAACATTGGCTAAATATCCCCACATCGCTGCAAATATGTAAATATGTTGACTTGGAAGGATGTCCTCTTCCCTTTCTGACCTTGTAGCACTTCTGGAGAGAAGCAAGACAGCGGACAGGAGAGAAAACAGCCCCAGCGCTCCATATAAGGGCCTGATACGGGCTCAAACGACAGCTTCTCATCACTTTCTGCTCCACTGGGCCTTCACACAACTGGGGGAACACATACAGGAACCCTAACCTTCAACACTTAGCGTACACACTCACACACACACACACACACAGAGAGAACGTGGTGAGATGTGGAGTTCTGGGTGTAAAGATTTAAACGGACACCTTCAGCAGTGTACACTCTGTTCCACAGTAAAGTGAAGCGATGGCTGTGGGCGGTGTTCTCTCTGCTTTGCTTATTATAAACACATTCAGGCGAGAGGCAGAGGTGGAAAGTAACTGAGTGTGTTCACTCAAGGATTTAAGCACAATTTTTTTAAAGCGACTTTATAGTTTACTTGGACATTTCAACTCCACAACAATGGACTTAAGAATCAAATACTGTATTTTTTACTCCGATATACTATAGAATAATGAAATACTTTAGATTGAAATATGTTTGAATACCCATGGTAGTGGCCATCTTAAAAAAACTTAAACTGTGGTGTATTCAGGACCCCCCTCAAAACGAAGGGGTAGATGGAAATTCCAGAAGGCAGTTTGTATTTTGCATTTTGACGGACTTGAAATTTGACTGTATCAGTTTTAATGTTACTGCACCTACTGTGATTTTACTTGTATCATGTTGTACAGTAACTACTCTTCATTTGTTATTATTGGTGTCTCACACAGATTTGATCTCAGAAACACATGGTGAACTAATGAAAAGTGATGAATTGTGAGGCACAGTTACAAGCCTCAGTCCCATTTGGCTCAACTTACAATTGAAATAACATTGAAATGCTTTTAAAACATCAAGCAACAATAAAAAGTCTGCAAGATGATAATTATTAATTTTCCATAATGAGTAGTCGTTGTTTTCATGACCTCTTAAGTAAATTTTGCTGTTAATACATCTGTATTTTTACTTTGTGGTGCTGATACTTTTCCTTAAAAGCCACTATTTGAAAATTTCTGAATTTGGCGCCCCCGTGTGGCCATGTTGGGAAAGAAAGGGGTGTTAACAAGCCGTGCTCAGCTGTCACACCCACTCCCCCCCACCAGAGAGAGGTTGACATGAATGGGTTGAACTCAGACAGCGTTGGTTTCCATACCTCTAACTAAGTATCGCTGCATTTCACTCCTGACAAAGAACACAACTGAAATTGTACAGACACACAGACAGACAGACAGACACACACACACACAGACACCCTCATGCCCTGTGACAGACTTATCTCAGACCAGTCATCGCCTCCGTTTCCCAGTCGAGGCAGTGTAGTGTGTAGCGGCGCTGTTGCTCATCTCTGGTGCAGCGTCTCCCCGCCTACAAGCCTCCTTGTCCCTGCTGAACTCTGAGTGCCCTTTCAGGCCTGCATGATTAAAAAGGGGGAAGAGAAGACAGAGAAAGACAGAAACCTCACTCATTCTCATTTTCCAGAACTCTACCTCTTTACTTGGTATGTGTGGTTGGTTGACCGTGTGTGTCTGTGTGTGTGTGTGTGTGTGTGTTTTTTAGGTGTATGTGTGTGTGTGTGTGTGTGTGTGTGTGGTAGTGGGTATATTCATCCAGGCCTCTCTGGCTTGTGGGTATTGGCCTGTGGTTTGGGTCTTGGTGGAGAGCGAGGGTGAGGGTGGTGGAACACCATGGCTGCCACACTGCCACAGACATACTGGCACCACGGAGCCAGTACAAGTTCTTCTTCTTTCCAAAATACGGAACCACCACTGTGTGTTTTTGTGTGTGTGTGTGTGTGTGTGTGTGTGTGTGTAATCACCACCATGAGATTCAGTGATCGCCTGTGTGGTTTCCAGTATCTCTCCCTTCAACTGATGAGCTTTCTCACAGATATAATTACACGTGTTGTGCATGTAGAGCGTCACATGCGGCAAAAGAAAACACACACACACATCTCTTCCGTCTTATATGTTTTGCCTGTTACGGATTTCACACCTAAATTTAGAAAATGCTAGTTTCATTCAGAATTACAAACATCTGATCCCGATGTAGAAACGTGAAGTGTCGAGGAGAGGGAGCTTTCATTTTCAGACGGGCAACACTCGGCTGAAGGGGTAGATTTCAAGCAGTTGCCCCGAAGTCATGTTATTTTACAGATGGTAGCATTCTTGGCAGGGAAGTCCTCCTGCCAACTCTTCTCTTTCACTTTTTTTTCTTCCTCTCTCTGTTTTTCTGTGTGTGAGAGTGTGTGTGTGTGTCTCCATTCTCCATCCCTCCCTGGGGCTGGCAGCGGTGTCTGGGCACTCGTTTCACTGCTGGCCCTGAACCCAGCAGGATGTGGAGATCAGTGCTTAAGTGTGTGTGTGTGTGTGTGTGTGTGTGTGTGTGTGTGTGTGTGTGTGTATGTATGTGTATATGTGTGTGCGTGTGCATGTGAGCGCGGGCATGTGCTTCTGTTCTTCCTTTTTTTCTCCTCCTTTTTCTGATTTTGCGTCTTGGCTGACTTTTTTACCTCTCGAAGAATTTGGAAAGGCTGTGAGATTTTTTTTTCTCCTCCTGCATGACTTTCAGCCGTGCTCCCTCTCTCCCTCTCTCTCTATCCCTCTCTCTCCCTCTCTGTTCCTCTGGTGCTCTCTCACTCCCTCTCACCCCGTGTCTGCTGTGGCTCCTCGCTAATAGATTTCATATGTTGCTGCAGTTGACATCAGTCTTAAACTATTTTACATGTGATCTGCGATATTTCCTCAGGAAATCTGTCAGATATTTATTAAAGGCTAATAAAATAAACCTTCTCTTGTTGTTCTTTTACCTCTCTATCTTTTGTCCTCTCTTTCTTCCCCTCCTTCTTTCTGCTGCATTGTGTCTGATGCACTGTTGTCCTGCTTGACTGTTACTCATGCTTTTTCAAATAGTTTTTTTTTGGTAGGCCACAATTTCCTTCCATTCATAAGAAATGCTTTGGGTCAGGCAGGACACAGGTTGGGTCTGTGTGGGTCGCTGGGGGTCTTTCTCTTCCTCTGTCTCCAGAAGTTTTAAAATCTGCTCTTTCTTCACTTCTATCGCTTCTGACCTTCTATTCTTCTCTGCTCAAACCTTTTCATTTCAAGTTTATCATCTTTTCTTTTATTAAAATGTCAGATTTGTGCATCATTTACCCCAAAATCATACCGCCACTACAATATTTAAATAAAGTGTGTGGCTTTTAAAATCCATGACTGACCCACTTGCAGGTCACTTAGTAAGTAGAGGTTCTTCACCTCCACTTCCCTGTTTCTCTTTTCTCTCTCCCCTTCAGATTCCTCATCCCTCTCTTCTTTCCTTCCATTTTCTCCTCCATCCAGCAGCACAACTCATGTCTCCGCGTCCACACTTGTCAGGGGACTGATGGAGTCAAGCCGCCGTCCTCACTCCCCGTCTCCACCGCTCGAATGTTTCCTCCACATCTTCCTCCGCCTTTTTCGATCCGTCCCATACGTTGCTTTACAGCGGCAGGGGCTAGACGATCCTGCGTGCCTGGAGCTGTCTCTGCACGCAACGGGAGCCACACACTACCTTATAAAGACAGGTATTCACACTTAGCATAAAGTGCCACTGCACAGTGTAAAAGTCGACAGACACCACTGAAATGATACAGTAAAAGTCCCGATTTTGAACAGACGCCATGGCGTGAATGTGCGGTCAAGTCACGCTGACGGCTAATGTAACAACACCACCTTTCTGTTCATGTTCGGTAAGTGATGAGGAGTCTGCTGTGGAGACACGCCCGCCGCTACTGGCTCACTGCGCTGCTCGAGCCCCGTCGAGGGTTTATTCTGCTTCCAAGATTCCACGTGTGAAGTTTCGATATGAAGAGATAGCCGAGGTTTGGAGATAAGTGAGACACGTTCGCAGTAGAGTTACGGCTTCGAGGACAGAGTTGAAAGTCTGTAGTCTATGTAATATATCAGTGTTGCCGTTTGTTTTCTCTCTCTGTCATTGCCCGGAACAGCAGTGATGGAAAACAAACACATCAGCACTTGGCATTCTGAACCCTTGAATTGCCCTCCCTCCTCTTCTTTTTCTCTTTCATCCTTCTCCCAACAGTACACTCACTCGCTTCTTTCTGGGGTCCCCTGGATGTAGTGCCCATAACTCACCCAGAGACACCAACACCCACACCATGCTCTCACTAACCTTTATAGAGCGGCCAAGACACAGCCAGAGCAAGGGAGAGCCGGGGCAAATACTTTCTCCCCCTCCCTCTCTCTGGGCCACGGGCTGGAAAACAAGAGGAAGAAGATGGACTGGAGGAGTGTGGACCCGGTCCACCCTGGGCACTGGAGACGGAAACCGAAGAACAGCTTGATAGATGATTTGAGGCGGAAAAGGGGGAAAGAGCAATGCCAGGGAAGTGAGGGTTAAGGTTTCAGAGATGGTTTGATAGAGGCAGAGCAGATGTAGAGGAATAGCTATGGCAGGGGGGTGCCGGTCTGTCTCTGCAATCGTCTATGTGTCTGTCTACGGGCGGATTTATGTGTTTGTTTGTGTCTTCGTCTTCAACTCTTGTCACTTCCGTAATGCATTCCATATTTTGTGCAGTCACCAGCCAGGGTTCACAGGCTCTCTATGGCGTCTGCTCTCTCCCCTCCCTCCACAGCCTTGTCAATGCACAGAGCCGACTGCAACCCCTCATTCTATCGACTTCTATAGAGGCAACATATTCTTTAAAACACATGGTAATTACGGAAGTATGCGATGCTTTAACTGCACACTCAGTCACACTGGGATCTTCTGGTTTTGGGGTTATGGCTGCAGTTGAGGCCTTTGCTGGAATTTGGATTCGATATGTGGCCGTGTGCTTGGTCATATTCAGGTATACTTTGGGCCGTGCAATTATGTGGTATCCATTTGTTTGGGTGTAAACAATCTTGTAAAGTAAAGATGATAGAGGTGAAACAGGAGAGGAAGTCAAATCCCTCTAAACACAGGATTTGACTTTGGCCTCGTCAGTTTAGTCTGCTCACTGCACAACACTGGATGAGCAGCCAAGGAACACGGGCCACTGCTGTCCGTCCATCCATCCATTTATTATCATTACCACTTTCCTTTAAGGGTCGGGTAGGAGCTGGAGCTAATGAGGTGGGGTAAGGCCTGGAGAGGTGGTCAGTGTGTAGCAGGGCCGACCTGCAGAGACAAATAAAGAATCACACCTAAGGACAATTTAGAGTCTGACACGGGGAGAGCATACAAACTTCTTGCTGTGAGGCGACCACTGCACCACCTATGCCGCCATTTTCAGAGAATATACTTCACCAAGGTACAATCCCCATAATACCCATGCTTCAACTTGTCTTTTGGTTTTTAAGTTTCTATTTCGCTTGCATTGTTTTATAAAGTTGTGTTCAAACAAGAGCTTGTAAACCCATTAGGAAACATGCGTGCTTCTCGATAAATTCACTCACAGGAGTTACCAGTAATCTCTCTGTGGTTAGGGGCTTTCTTAACGTTCCTCCTCAGACTGACCAATCAGTGTGTGTGGGCACGACTTTGTATTAGAATTACTCAGTGCTGCATAACAAAGGGAGTGTTCTGGAGAGTGGGTATGCACTGCATTGTTGTAAATGAGTGGGACTGTGAGGTTAGATACCATATGGCAATGAAGTCATCTGGCCCTTCTATGGAAGCTCCACCCGAGCCCCCGCGAGAGGCACGGGGTGCTGAGACGGAGGGAGAAAACAATTTTTAATCGATTATGATAACCACCGTCTAAATCAAGTCCCCCCCCGCTCTCCTTTCCACCCCTGATTCACTCCTCCTCCACTCCCTCTCCCCCCTCGATTATTCCACCCCACCCCAGGGTATTCTTGCTTTCTTGGCAGAACACTGGAGCAAGCCACCTGCAACACGCACCCCCTCCAATCACACACTCACAAAGAAAAGCACAACACACACACACACACACACAGAAAAGTGCAACTCTCTCAATCGGTCAAATACAGGGGAAAACGTAGACATTGCTACGTGCATTTCGTGTGTGTGTGTGTGTGTGTGTGTGTGTGAAACAGTGCACGCTCTTTCCCCCTTGAGAGACTCTCAATTCGCTTCCAAGATGTGAAGTTGTACACGTGTATAGTTTTATCCACATCGCAGCCACGCAGGCTACATGCTACTTTTTTCTTTTTTAAACAATATTTAATATACACGCACACAAACAAGCTTTGAGAAGCTACTACCTCTTTCAATGCTATGAGAAACAATAGAGATAAAAAGGGGTTTTCCATCATGAATTACCACTTTTCTCGGTGCCCATCCTTTTTTTGTATTTGCTCCTTTCCTCTCTGTACTATCCCAGGAGCGGTGTTTATCTTTTACATCCTTTCCACATTCATTTTCATCTTTCTCGACTTATTACCCGTCCTGTAGGCACTGACGGATGGCTGCATATTTAAAAAAAGCCGCCCTGAACTGTCGAGTGAGGTCAGATTTACAATTTACAGCCTGCAGGGAGAGTAACCCGATCACAGTTCTATCTGTGGCTGCAGGTGTCTGGGGCCCAGAGACCTACAGTGTCAGAAGACGGCTGTTAAGAGGATTCTCGACATCCAGTCCAAATTTTACCTCGCAAACATCAGGAGGTCTGAGATATAATCCAGAGTTTTGTCTCGGGATCCAACAAGAATCCAAACTGTGGTAAGCACCGTGCCCCAGCTGCATTAGCCCTCTGTCCCTGTGATGAATGTGCCAAATCCCATACGGCCCAACTTACGAGAAAAATGAACATTACACTTTCCGTGGTTTGAAATGTTTAAATTCCACACTGTCATCTCTTAAAGGTCCTGTATCTGTGCCTGAGGTACCAGAGGGGCTGCGCTAACAGGATCTGCTGAGACAGCCTCGTAAATGGGTCACGTTGATTTGCCACGGGTCACGAGCCTGAACCGAGTCAATTTAGCAAAAGGCAAAAGCAGAGTGTCGGAGCTCCGCAGGCTCTCGCCGGGCCGCTGGCTCTGCGCAGTGTGCACAGCGCTGTGTCGCAGGGGCGCAGGGCTGACACGCCTGTGTTTGACTGATTATAAACCAGCAGTCACTGGGTTGTCTCACTGCTCTCTTTACTGCCTGGGACAGACACACAGGCTGGTGGATGGGCTCGTTCAACGGCATTATAGCTCATCTTGGATGACTGCCCCGTCTGAAGGGGCGCCCAGGTTAGAGGAGCTGTTAACACAAGACAGACACGCACCTTTATTGTGTTTACTCTTGGTTCATCTGAAGTGTGTGTCCCTGCACACATAGGTATGGCTACAAGACTCAAACTGTGAACAGTTTACAGAGCAGTGGACGGGTGCATCGCTCTCAGAGCAGGTGGCGCTTGGCTCTGTGCATTATTGTTCTGGCCTCAAGAGGTGACGTTCTTTCTTCACACTATATGTACCGCATTTGATTCTAGTGGTTTCAACAACCTATGACTATTAGCTCGGATTCATAACTCTCATCAACTTAGTTTCCTACTGTTTCAAGCAGTAAAGCTCTGATAAAATGACACTACCTGAAATAGCACATATTAGATCATTTATTAGCTAAAGATCCAGATATTTTTCTCTGAATACTTTATTTGAACTCCACAAAGAAACAGCTAAAAGGTAAAGGAGTTTTTAACTTACATTCAAGGAACAGGCTACAAATTGATGATGAATTTGATAATATCTTTGGTAAATACACATCTTCATATTTCTTATTTATTCAGTCAATAGATGATCCCTCAATTATTAGTGAGATTTCAAAGATACATAACAGAGCATCAGAAAATCCACTTACTCCAGAAGCTGTAACCATTATTATAAATAGTTTAACTAAATGATTGATGAAATATCAGAAGTGTAGTTGATTTATTGTCAGGTGTCACTGAAGCGTTGCGGAACAAGCTGGGATTCTGCAACCAAACTGGAGCCATACCTTCCAGGTTCTGTTTCATTCATAGATTGAGACATCTTTTCCACAGCTCGTATGTGGTCTTAAAAACACAGCAGGGAAACTTAAGCTTGTGCAGACTTACACGTTGCGTTTCTGTTCCATCCTGAAAGACAGAATCAAAGGGTTTGTTTCACCACTGCTCGCCCTCTACCACAGTCATGTCCAGAGGGCAGGCACTCTGGGGACGGAGCAGTTTTCATCACTCCCTCTGCTCCACAGGTCAGAGTGGGGAAGAGGTGGAATGTAATGAAATGGTTGTGGCTCACATTAGTTCAGAGGAGGGTCGGAGCACAAGACAGTACCACGCTGACTCCAGCATTCCTACTGGAGCATCTGCTAATGTCGTTCCCAAGTCTGAACCCGAGGCTTCAGGTGGCTCAGGCCTTCGTTCGGGGAAATCTGGAGGAGATTTCCTATATAGGAATGTCGGGGCCTGGAATCATCCCTCTCAGTTGTTTTCATCCTCATCGGTATCAGTGCTGATTTTCTAATGTGTCACAGAGACTAAGTATGTGGGGATGGATCTGTGATCATGAGAGCTGTTTGAGAAGTGTAGTGCTTGCTCTGTGAACTGGAGCAGTTGCAACCACAGAAAAAACCCACATGAGACCAGAAGTAGTGACGCAAGACGCACGCCGGAGCGAAAGCCTGGGAAACTGTGTCACTGAAAGTGCAGCAGTGCATCTTACATCCTCTTCAAGTTGTGTTTGTGCACTGTAATGAAACCGTTGGACATTTGTGTTCAATAGTGTCAGCAGCTTTCTGACTTTATGTGCTAATAGGGATCTGTGCATTTGAAAAGACCACATCTGTACTTCCCTCTTAATCCACATTCATTATCAAGAACATCATATTTTCACAATTGTCACTTAAACATGTATTTTATTAATGCTAGAACTATTGAAATGCTCATGTGTAAGTCAGCGCTGCTTATTGCTTATAAAACAGGGCTCTTGCAGCAGGATGATGCAATTCTGGACTTTTCATTAAAAGCCGGAGGATCTTACAACATGAATACTGGGATTTAGGTCAGAGTAATTAATTTGATAGATGATTCAACTGTAAATCCTCTAATAACACCATTAGTTTACAAGTTGTAATTGGTTTGAATAAGGACAGAAACCCTCATTAAGCTATGAAAGACTGGTTGGTAAACACACAGTTTACTTACAGCCGTGCAGCTCATGTGTTCATCCTGTCGAGTAAGACAAAGGCCAAAAGCTGATGTGAAAACTGGAAGACAAAAGCTACTGTAACAGTTCGCAGAGCAGAAGTATGAGGTGTTTTCTTTGGAGGACGCAAATCACTGTGAGTCAACATTGAAACTGGCAGAGTCTGGAAATACCACAAGATCTGGTAAATTGTGTGTTATCGTTATTGTCAAACGTACGCCAGAAACAGGGAGTTTTAGGTGTTTTCACAGTTGAGTGGGAACACTTATTCAATTCTACTTCTTCTGTTATACCGTATGACCTTCCTCGCTTTCTGGCTCGCTGCATGAAACCCTCTCGGACAGTGGGCCGCAGGTGTGGGAAAGTGTCGGTATTATGATCGCACTTAACTGATGATTGATACGCAATGTGTTTATGCATGTGTGTGTGGTCAGTATATTCATGAACTCTGTTTGCTCTATGCGAATAAGAACGTTTGGTACCCAATTTTATCAACTCGCTAGAAGTCTGATGCATATTATATATCGTGCAAACTAAATATGTCAGAATTGGTTTTGTTCAACACAACCTGCAATATGCAAAAAATACCATCAGATTTGAGGGTTTGCATGAAGTTTAGCATTTTGAAGACATGTGTTTGGGTAAAAGGAATTTAAACCTTTTAAACATGTAATTATCTAGTAGAAACTTCTAAGTTCAATATCAAACTTCACTCTTTTACTCACAATAGCAGCACTGCATGAAACTCTCGTTACCCACTGTGACGTTTGGGATATGGTCCACGCCATCCTGGCTTCTTGAAACCAGAAGTAGCCATATTCGGAGGCGCGAGGGGGTGGAGCCTGACTGAGAGTTCCAGGGCGCCCACCCTTACCTGTGACCTGCACCTATTGGACAGTAGTTGCTTTCAATCACATGGTTTTCACTCCCCATTGCACACGGTGCTTTATTGTCTATTTTGCTTTTGGACCATGGCTGTGTCCGAAATCACATCCTTCACTATATAGTGATAACTACTGTATATAGTGAGCTCATCAGGATAAGAAAAGAAGGACACTATGGACACTACTCTGCAAATTTTTACTGTGCTGGTAATGGCATCATTGTTGCAGGAATATGACGTACAACAACAACAACAACGCCCGCCAGTGGAAAATCACAAAGTAAATTTGAAATGTTTATTTTACACTTAGTATTAATCTTCAAACGGAGAAATGAACTAGTTTCCCGCACGTTGTGCTGTGATGCGCTGCTCTGCTTCTGTTTACATGTAAATGACAGCGCGGGCGGTTCCTGCTGCTCTCTCTCCACTCATCTATTCTCGTCTCAACTATTTAGGGTATAAGAAACTTCACTAAACATACGGACACCACGACAAAATGGCAAACTCGCTTTATAGTGAACAATATAGTGTTTTGTGAGTGATTTCCGACACAGACAGTAAATGTAAAAAATTTGTATCATGCTCTATTAGAGAGGACTTGAAACTAGTGAAGGGAGAAGTTGGGCCATTTTCTCATAGACTTGTATAGTAACTGATGTATTTTTGCAACCAGTGACGCTGGTCATGAGAGAGAGAAGAGAAAACAGATTCCAGGCACTTCTGCATTGGCTTCTTTTTCCATACACTCCTTCGTTTGTCTTCTGTTTGATTCTCTTCATTGTTTCCTATGAAGTTAGCATGCTATCCAACAATGCAACAAAATGTCATTGTAGAAACCAAGGAGCAGTGCTGCTCAGAGGTCATATCACAACCTCTTTTATTGTAAATACCATGATTACTGAAGCTGTTGGCCAGTAAACATTACGACCACACACATCCATAAAAATACAAAAAACTTAATCGAAGGCAGAGGAAACGTGACATGACCCTCTGGGTATGGTTGACTCAGCAGTTTTGAGGGTTTATGTCAGTAATAGGGTTCAAATCACTTAATTATGTAGCAAGAAGACATTTTAATAACATGTGTGATCAGGTTTGATCACATTTGTTTACGTTGGGCCAATCTCTATTTCTCGTTGTCACTTTCATCAAATCTTGAATCTAGAAATCTAGAAGAGAGCAACAAACAAAGTTTGTTTGTGTGTGTGTGTGTATGAGTGAGGTTTTGTGTGAGATTGTGTGGTATGTACAGAATATCAGTGTGTGCGGGCATGGGTGTGTGTTTGCCTGAGAGAGGCCCAGTGAGTGGGAGAGTCGGGCTCTGCTGGGACTCACAGCTGCTTCATGGTCCTGTTCCAGGAAGAGCTGCTGGACTTGTTAGTGTTTACTGGCAGCCAGTTTGTGTGTCTGTGTGAATGTGTATGTGTGTATCTCTGCATCGATGTGTCAGTGGGTGTTGGTCCGGCCTTGTTCGGCCACTCGCGCTCCCCTTACTCCTCTGCCCACACACTGCTCTGCTCTTTCTTTGGGTTTTGTTTAAAAAAGAAATCACAGCACGGAGCCATGACACGTCCTCACAGAACACAACAACTGAGGCCTGACTCTGATACTGTGGTTTAAAGTTGGGCAACACACACCCATGGGCGGCCGGCAGCAAGCCAGTGGCCATTTAGGAGAATTGCATTTTTTCACATTCAGATCTTTTGACAATATAAAGCAAAATAATAAACCATGACAGCTGATATTTTATTAAAACATCAGAAGAACATTTTTATTGGACACCTACCACAGTAAGGGGAACGGGTCATATCAGAACAAGTCCAGCTGAAAGGGATTCAGCATCTGCTTGCTTTATGTCATGTCAGCATATCTTCAACATGGGAAATATAATGTATAATGTAAATATGAGCAGAAATGTAGATATGTATATATGCATAAGACATAATATAAATGTGCAGTGAGAATTGTGTTCGTATTCTTAGATTCAACTTTTTTAGCTTAAGGGTAATAAATAAACTTTCACAATGATAAACTGGGCAGAGAATATTGTTGTGTTCCAACTTCGGTCAGGATCACACACACACACTGTGAGCACTGAGCCTCCCTTTGCTCTTAAAACAGCCTCACGTCTCTGTGGCATGGATTCCACAAGATGTTGGAAAGCTTCCTTTGAGGTTCTCGTCCATGTTGACATGATTGAATCTCATAATTTCTGCAGACTTGTCAGCTGCTCATTCATGCAGCAAATCTCCTGCTCGACCACATCCCAAAGTTCTATTGGAGTCAGATCTAGAGATTGAAGAGCACTGAACTCACCGTTGTGTCAGTGTGTGATGACTTTTGCTATAAGCAGCTATTACAAGTTGGTAAATAACGGCCATGAAGGGATGAGCATATAAACAAATAGGGTGTGGAATTCAGGGCCAAAGTTTTATGAGATACTTTTATTCTTCATCAAAGTATAAAATATACTTTCAGAGTCGCAATCAAAGTCACTCGAGGTCACATTTCTTCCTCATGTTCAACATGAAGCTCCCAAATGACCCTCGCTAATATTTATAATCTTTACTCTGAATTAAGTATTTTCTTCACAATCTACATAAAGGCCCTTTGTTAATTGTTCATTTATATCTTGTTATATGCTAATTATGTGTCAAAAAAAGAAAAATATTATTACTCCTACTGTAAAACGGTTCCGACTGACTCATCCGGCACTTACGAGCATTCGCTAATTTTTGCACCCACTGATAATGCCTTCTCCAATTTCTAACTTCCCTGTGACTTTTACTTCCCCACACAATGACCTAAGCTGTTCATCAACTGAATCTTTAGTAAACATGTAAGTGCCAATCCGTTTCCTCAACGTTTCTCTGTGTAGCGTCATGTTTTTATGTGAAATCTGAAATCCATTTCACGGGTTATTTAAACAGATTTCTCTCCACACTTTTGGATCTCCACCACAATAACAAGATTCAGTCAAAACCTAGTACACGGCTGTTCTGTGGTTTATGGGGGGGAATTGGGGACGCAGTCAAAAACTGTTGTGGAACCACAACACACCAATTAGCATAATCATGAAGTCATTGTCATCATCTTTGCTTTCGGTCGTGTGTTTTGAGATTCAGACATTTGTTTTCACACTTACAGCTCGGGAGAAGAGAGTTGAAAATAGTTTTTTGGGTTGTGATGTTCTGCAGCAGCTTTTGTCAGTCACAGAATTCCCAGCTTCCATCCTGGTAGAGGATTGTTGCTCGTTTCATTTTTCAAAGAGTCAAACAAACGGCCCTTCGCCAAAGAATTGTGGAATTTAATCACAAACTCAACTTTATCACTTACTCACAGATATGGGAATGTAGAGTGGCGAGTCCGCTCAAAACTTATAGGCCTAAGGAGGTCAAACCCAGTCTTTCCAGATGTGTGGATCCTGTTCTTGTGTCCTGCTTTATGTGCAGTAATATACTACGGGTATAAAATCTAAAAAACATGAAACGGGCCAACTTGTTCTGTTTCCAGCCTAATACTGCCTACAGTATATCACAGTGACAGAGACAAAGTAAATATTCAGTGAATTTATGTCTGTGGGAGAGGGGCTGTGAATCTATCATGACACTGTAAGTCTCCTCAGTTTCTCCTGAGCCCCTCATGGGTCTTGTCACACACTGAAAGGCCAGAAGAACAGACTAAACACGGTGAGACTGGCCTTTCTCCTCGCTAAGCTCAGAGGTGTCTGGGCCAGGTGTAGATGGACGCGAGTGGTGCAGTTATTGTGTGTGTGTGTGTGTGTGTGTGTTAGTGTGTGTGTGTGTGTGTGAGCGTGACTGCATCTGTGTGCTCGCTCTTTTCCAGGTGATGTGGAGGGGAACATGATACCTCACAGGACATGATGTCAGTTGGAAGTCAGTAAGTCCTCCGATGTGACGGAGGGGTTCGCCGCTGTGTCGGTTCTTGTGGAATGTTGAATGTTTCTCTTCACGATATTTTCACTGGGTTTCATGTTCAAAGGAATTTCCCCTGAAAACCTCTCGGCGTAGCACGAAAAAAAACAGAGAGAGAGAGAGGTTGCTAGTGTGTGTTCAAGTGGTCATTCAAATAGCATATGTGTGGGTTTCGTTTTTTCTATAGTTTAGAAACTATATTAGCAGATCAGGATTGAAAAATGAGGAAACAAGTCCTAGAGTCTTATATTCCATAACTACGGTAGAAACTTAAACCAGTCTTATTTGAGACGGTCTGAATTAAGGTGAGATAAAGGAGCTGTAACTGATCATTCACAACAACATGACAATGACAGGTTGCTATTATGAACCTACAAATATTCATTACCCGGGGTATCATACTGTGTTGTTGGTCATTATTGAGCATAACACTGTTCATGAAAACAGTTGGCAACAGTTTTCACTAAGAAAAAAGCTAAGAACACTCTTTATGAGGAACAAATAGAATAGGGTTGGTTAATAGTTGATGAAGATAGTGGATCAGAGCAGCCATTTAGCTGCTCTGACCCCTGACTGTCTTCTGTTTGGTTCTGGACAGGTAGTCACAGCAGTTTGATCCGAAAGAAGCCACTTGTTGAGGGGAGCTGTGAAGCCAGGGGATCACAGCTCCCAGCTTGATCTGTGCAGCTTCACACGTTTAAAGATAAGTTCTGTATTAGAATTTATTCGATGTTATGTAAAGGGTAGGGGACTTTGAGTTTAGTGTAATTAAGTGTGTTGTACTAATGCATCTATTACTTTATGCTTCATTACACCAAACTCAACTTTGTGTTTGTGCACTTCTGTCCATGCACGTGTGCGTGTGCATGTTCTATACTGGGGGTATATGAAGTACAGATTACGTGGGGATAAGAGCAGCCAAAATGGCCTCAGGAGTCCTGCGTGGACACGGCGAGGGAAGAGAGAGGAAATGGGTCCAGAGGCCAGACTCAGCTGTGTATATATTCTGCAGGGATCTGAAAGTGGCCGTGTACCCATCCTCCCTTGCCTCCCACCTCCTCAAAACCCCTCATTCCCTCCCTCCTCCGCTCTGTTGGCCAGCGCCACTCCGTGCGTCTCGGGGCAGATTTCTCCCACAGTTGGGAGTGCTGGGTTGTGTGGCGGCCTGTTTATACTGGAGCGTGGACTTCCTAGTGGCAGCCTGCACCTATCTAAACATCCCCCCGGCCGCTGCTCTGTGTTCCCGGGCCTCGCTACAGCCCCCCCCCCTCCTCCACCTCCACCGCCTCGTTCTGCTCTCTCTCTTACACCCTCTTTTTTGCTATATCACTCCAACGCTCCGTGTCCTCTCGTCATCCCTATTTACCGGCCATTTTCCCCCTTTTTCCTCTCTGGCCCTCTATCTCTCCCTCATTTCTTGAAAACTGCCTTCTGTCTTCTCCCGACTCCCGTCTCTCTTATCACGCTGTCATTGCTGCTTCTTTTGTGATTCACTCTCTCTTGCACTTCCACCCTTGGCTTTGATGTAGAATAGAGAAAAAGCAGAATAGTTTGAGTAAAGACAGAATTCTTCAAAACACACTTTTCTTTTTACTTCTTTTTTTGATACCGTTTTTACCATGAAACATGAAGTAAATATGAGCTGGTCAATGGTATGGGAATATCATTGGTTTTGAAAGTCTGAGTACTGAGTAGAGTTAAACTTGCAAGAGGGCTGTTCAGTGTGACCATCCTTTGAGCCAGTGGCTGTCAGCCCGTCAGGGGCACTGGGACATTTCCTGGTACCCAGAGTCATTTTGTGATAATCTATCAAAGAGGAATGACTTGATGGACCACTTGGAATGGACTTATCAGGGTTGACTCTCAAACTCACCGTATTCTATCAAAAAAAGTCATCACTCGGCGACACACATGGCATCTATCATCCTGTTTTTCCAAAAAACTCTATGACGAACCATTTGGTGAAATGGACGGGTGTCAAGGTCAGATGAAAAGGAAAGGTGGAGCAGCGATGGAGAGATTAAAAACTGTAAAACAAAACCATTAACTTGAACTTAAGTTTCAATGAATAGCAGTTTCAATATCAGTTTTTGGATACTTTTGATACGCTTTACAATTAAGTTAACTCTGTTTCTCAATCTCTTTGTAAAAAGTGTGAACAAACTGTTTTGTGTGGCTAGATTTGTATATTTGTATGTGCTATGACCTAGTGAGTCTTTGAGGACTCACCCACAGTCATAGGATACCTAGAAACCCAAGTGTTCAGATGTTTCTACGTTGCAATCTCCCAGATAAACATAGTGGGCAAATTTAACTAGTCTGGTTCCCGTTAAATCAACAAACAGGGTTATTCAAAAAAATTGGTGGTCTAGTGCTTTGTAGGAAAAGATTGGCCTGGGATGGAGTCAGATTCCCTTCCTGAATTATAGCTTTCAGCCTTTGTTTAGGTTTGAAATATCATGTAATCCCAGAAGAACTAGATGTACAGATTCATTCCTGGTGTCACGGAGAATTCATGCAATTAAAAAAAAAGCTGTCCTATTTGTACCTTGTTCTTTTGATCAAATAATCATGTAATTATCACTTGATTACAGTATCGCTCTGTTTCACACCACACACACACACAGACACACACACACACATGTCACAAACACCTCCCCTTTGTTTGTTTATTTGTAAGTTTATCGGCTCCTGTCCAAAAGAGCAGCGGCAGGATATCTGGTGTAACACAATAGCAGGGTCCATTCCCCGGGGAGCCCTCTCCACTCTGTACTCTAACGTCCACTGGAGCATCCAGCGTAGCACTCTCTGCAACAACTGCCTTGAGGCAAGCTGAGAATCCTGCATCATTGGGTGTTTGTGTGTGCAGACAACTGATTTCACTCCAAGCCTCTCCACCTTCGGTAATGGGGAGTCCTTATCTCAGTCATGGTTACATGCTGTTGAAGAATGAGCGCTCTCGAGGGATCTCCCTCAGCTCGCTTTGGCCCGCTGGCTCGGTGTGAGCGGTGGTGATTGAATGATTTGCTCTGGTGTAGTCACTCCGAGATGAAGTATGTTGGACCAGCAGCGACTGTTGAGTCTCCCGGGACATGTGTGCATGTTCGTGTTGACTCTGGGTGAAGAATGTATGTGTAAAGTGTGGGTAAAGCCGGGAGTGTGAAGTATTGGAAGTATGGCGAATGCACAGCCGGAGAAAGCTCCAGTGAAAGCGCGCCCTTGCTGACAGATGAATTGCTCTAATTAGAAATCCATAACATCCTGCCACATGGCCGCCTTATCCCCAGCACACTTCCTGCTCTGGGCCAGGCTGACGACAGCCAGCCCTGCTCCTTCCGTCACTCCGAGCGAGGGAACGAATCGATGAACGAGTGTGGGTGTCTTCTCCAGCACATGCCCAAGGCGCAAGTCCTATCTGTCAGTCCCCACTCCCCCCCCCCTTTTCTTGGACAAAACTGTATGTGTGTGTGTGTTTGCGTGCGTACGTGTGTGTGAGTCATCGCAGCCCTTTGTGTCTGGGGTCTTGCTCAGCTGTCTAGCTCTCTGTCTCTATCACTTCCTCTGTTTTTGCCACTCTCCATCACACTGCTGCTCCATCCTTCTGCCTCCCCCGTCTCCCTCTCCATTCCTCCCCCCCTCCCCGCCCGCCCCTCCCTCCTCCTCCTCCTCCCAGGTGTCTGGATGGGGGGCATGCGATGAGGGAGTCCAGAGACCAGCGCAGGGAACACAGACGATAACAGAGGTTGCTGGTCTGGCTTGTCTGCGAGGAGGGTTTTTTGCTCTGGCAGGCGCGGCGCTGCCAGCTCGGTGGACACACAGCAGGCCGCGGGACAATCTGCTGTGCACATTAAACAAGACATAACGGAGATCCATGACCCATCATAAACATTATGCAAAGCTTAATGGCCCCGCTGACTGCTCTGCACTATCTCTGGCCCATTATGAGATGAATAGCACCGGAGAAGGTGTAATGGTCCTTGTAGCCGCTAATCTCGCAGCTGACGAGGGGCAAGTGTTTCTAAGACGGTGTTAATAGGTAAGCTCTCACAGGTAAGTGCAAGGGCTAAGAAAACAACTACATAAGGTGTCCTAATGGGGTGTCCAGCTGCTGCAATCTGCCAAAACAGCTTCATTGCACACTGGGGGGGAAGGTACATGTGCCTGCAACACACTTTAAGAGGCATGCAACATTTACCTCTGCACCTCACATCCACTTATTCAGTTTTATTGATGATGCAAGAAAATCTTTGTTGGAGGAGCAGCTCCCTGAGTCTTAACTGCCTGACAATTGGCTTCATGTTCAACACTGCTGGCATCTCCATTAACTCTTGAACTTTTAAAAGGGCAGAATACATGTTTTACTATAGCAAGGGCAGTGCAGTTAAGTGCAGCCATGACAACCTACCGAATTACTTTTAGACATGCTGAAACTTTTTGGAGAGGCTACTGGCCCCGTTTGATTCTCAAAACTCACTGGCAGAAAAGCTGTTTGGAAGGAAATGATGTAGACACTGACAGCTCTTTGGTGATTGGATCTATTTGATGTTGATGCAGCGGTTCGCTGATTCGTCAGGCTCCAATCACATGATCACCTCCCGCTAGGAAACAACCAGCATTAGCCTCGGCTACCAGCGTTGAATGAAACATGGATGATCAATAACAAGCGTTGCTGACTATTTTTCTCTTTACCAACAATTAGTGTGCGCTGATAAATTCTGCATTTCTACAATGATACAGGAGCTTCTAAACATGTCTAGGAGAAAAGCTATTGTTTTAGCAATTCCAGTGAACAACGGCACATGCATGCCTAAAGTAATCTATCTATCTATCTATCTAACTATGTGTATGCCCAGTTTACAAGAGTGGTCACATGATAAATAGACTGGGATTAAGATTGAAACCAAGCAGAAAACACTCGAAAGATCATTTTAAAAGTTTGAAAATGCCTTTTCAAATCACGAACGCAGTGTATGTATAATGTATTTGAGTGGGGGCTGTTCAGTTGAATGGAGCAAGAGAGAGGCAACTTGATATGAAGGCTTTGTCAAGTACAGTAGTGCAATATCACACACAAATCCATTTCCCATCTTTTCTTATCAATCAACCTTTTCCACAGCAGCCTACATTAAAACTGTTCTTCCAGGTGTATGACCCGTCCTCTCAGCTTTGTTTTACACAAAGTGAATATCAACACCATAAGCATGAGTTTGGAAATGTGCCTAATTACACCTTTAACGAGTCAAGTGGGTTTGGAGTGGAGCTGGCTCTGGTTTACTGGTTTACGTGATTTTCAGGCTCATCAAACCCTTCGGTGACCTTTTGTGCCCCGTGGATACAGACTCTGTCATCTTCAAGGAAAAACACTCAGGGTAGGTTGAAGCTTTCCAGAGGATGGAAGTTATCACTGAGAATGGTTTTGTATTTGTTGGCATGCATCGTGCCCTCTGAGGAGAAGCTGAGACCAGAGCCAGAGCAGGAAAATTCATCCCACCTGCTTTCCACATACCTTTTATCCTTCATTTTACTCTCTGTACATTGCAGAGTATAGCTGGCATGTGCAGGAATACTGGAGCTATGGATTTCTTCACTGCTACTTTATATTTTTGTGTTGATTGTACTGATGACAATTTTAAACAGACACAAACACATAATTATGCAGTGTGTGATACACTGTGGTCTAAACAGACTGGACTGCTCCTATTGTCTTCAACCCTTTTGTCTTTTCTGTGACCCCGGACACACGCTCACACTCACAATCACACGCCAGCGCACACATGCAAACGCACAAGCTTGCACTCAAGCACAGGCGTGATATGTGCGCCCACACACGTACACGCTCACACATAGGCGCATACCAGAGTACATATACTTCTGGCTTCATGTTAAAAGAATGCAGCTTTTTTTTTGCGTGTCTGTCAAGAGAAAGTAACAGTAAGGGGACACACATGCAACACGGAGGGGAAAGTGGGACAAGAGAGAGTCGGGGGAAGAAGGAGCAAGAGAGCGAGTGAGAGCGAGTGAGAGCCACAGAACAACGCTGCTGCGAGCAGCTGTGGCACTCCCAGATTTCCCCCTGATTGCTTTCAGCTGGTACTTGAACCCTGGGCCTTTTGGGTTTTGGAGGCCGGCCCAGACCCCACAATCCCCCCAGCGCCCCATCCAGCTGCCTGACCCCTCCCTGACCCCGCGCCGAGGATAGGAAAATACGAGCCGTGCCAAGCCAGAGAGACTCTTTTATTTTGCCTGCTGGCATGCTGCCGGTGACCAGGGCTTACATAATGGGAAACATAGCAGGACCCAGGAGAAAGCAGCCCCCTGCCCCCCTTTCCCTCTTTCCTCACCGATCGATCCTCCCCTTTCTCGCCCATCTCCTCTTCTTCATTTCTTTTCCCACTCTGCTCCCCTTCTCGCCCCCACCTTCTCTCCATCCTTCCCCCTCCCCAGTGCACTCTGCCTCCCCTCCTGTTTGTGATATATCTTTTTGGGCCCACTCGCCTGGGCACATTTATTACAGACAGCCCCGACACAATCCTGAAGCCGAGCCACCAGCAACACAACGGCAAAACACACACACACACACACAACCACACACTTGAGCGCACAGACGCACACACGTGTGAGCGTGTGTTTGCATACTGCAAAGCATTTACAGCTTGTGTTGTGCATCTTTGTGTGTAGAGAACTTTGATGAGAGTGTATATGACAGTAAGTGTAACCTCCACAAAAGGACACAGCAAACACAAAACACTATTTCTTAGAATAGTACATTTATGTGTTTAACACTTGTTTATGTCTTCAGTGTGGTTATGAGATGACATGAGGTTTTTGTTTTGCTTTATTTTAGGGTGAGGGTTTGCACTCAAGCAAATTCCTATCGACCTCGCCGAAGTGGAAATTAAGAATCATGAATGAGTCGGTTTTCTTTAAGTTGAAAGGAAACATGATGTCATGTTTGGCATCCTTGCATTGTTCCTCATTCAAAATCAAACTCAACTGCAGCTCCACTTTGGTAAAGGGATACTGGATGCATGGGCTCATGGTCCAATGACTGTTGATGTTAATCACATTGGCATTCTGCGGGATGGTGGGTCCGGTCTGTAGCCATTTACAGGGTTTCGTTTTATGACCCCGGCTCATAAGAATTCATTTGGCAGTAGAAAACAGTACCAGTAAAAAATGAGCACTCGGTGCATTAGTGCTTGTTTTTCTTCTCCGTCTGAAGAACAAACGGACGAGCAGGGCGGCTCGACAGACCTCTGAACGGCCGACGACCTTTGCACTCAAGCTCCTCTCTCAATTTGATCACTTCCTCCGGGGAGCCAATTCGGAGGTGATCATAAACCAATTAGTTGTACAGTGTGTTTTTAGGATGACATCAGCAGACCACAGTGCTCTGGTTCAGGCAGGTCTAGACTGGCTCTCCACAGCTGAGGCAGAGCACCACACATAGAGGTGGTCGGCCTTTTTACTTTCAAAAGAGAACACCCAAACATCAGTGAGGAGACTATTGGTCCAATTTCAGATTGACTCATTCCTCATTAGGAACCATTACAGGACAGATGGTTAGAAGTAATGTGACAGTAAATGCACCAGGGAAATGGGATCTTTTACTTTATAATGATAACACTGATACATTACAACTTGTGGCATTAATTATTGTACATTGTTTGATTCGTATAAATAAGAAAAATGGTGCAAAGATCAACTTAAGAAAAGTAATATGATAAGATCAAATTGCAAATTTTGTTTTACAGAATATATTTATCTGATATATTAATTAAGACTTTCTATTTAATCTATTATGTCTTTGTCGGCCTCATACACACATGTAACAAAGCTAGACACAGTAGTAAAATGACTTCCTTACTCTAAATCCAACTAATTTGATGGTCTACCAATTCCACCACTGGTGTAAACAGCCATCAATACCAAAACTATTAGAATCACTAAACAAATCAGAAACTCAACCACAGAATCAATGATTAGAACCAGGCAAGCAACAATTATTATCCTGTGGTAAAATGTGAGTGCACAAAAAATGTCATTATACATCTCTCCTTGCACAGGAAAAGTGTTCGTGCACAAGTACAGCGAATCAAACTGAAAGATCAAATCGACAATGCTAACAAGTATTGTCAATGTGCTCAAAGACTTCATTGTTGTACAAAAACGTTTAAAAACACATCAATGAACCACACCTACGCTCTGGGTGACATGTTCTATTATTACAAAAGGCCATTCATAGGCTATTAAGTTTATTTTGAGTTAAGACCAGAAGACTAGATCTGTAACTGCTTTTATATTACACTATCTTAAGTAGTGTCTGGGAATCTTTGAGTATAAACATTTCAACACCTTTAATTTTTTTCCACGACATATATTATAAGTAACATTTGTTGTGTTTCACCCGTGGCTGACCTGAGAGGCCTCAATGCATCACATCTGATCTGAGTGTCTTGTGTTTTGTGTTGGGAGTTGCCATCCTGTCCTTGGCACACAAACACGATGGACCTTGAGGGAGTCCACACCCTCATGAAGATAATGAACAAAGAGACACCTGGACTTGACTTACAGCTTCTCCGGCTGGTTTTCTGCATACTCCCACGTGGTTTAATGTGTTGGAAGCTTTTCGGTTTGGCTGTTTGAATGTGAGCTGCACCGAGAATCTTCTCTTTCTTGATAAACTCACATATCAACCGAGGCTCAGATGTTATTCTTTTATTCATCAAAGTGAAAAACAATCAGAAGTTCCATAATTTTTCATCAATCATCTTTTTCGTTGAGTAAGATAAAATGGACTTCGGGCTGAGAGCCACGTGATTGGGTGGGAAAATCAGGACGTATTGATAGACGAACGAGCACATTTGTTAGTTTTGGTATTTTCATGGGATGATTCGATACTAATATAATATAGAATGTCAACAGCCTTATCAACGTACTTGGTGAGTGCAACGTTGTAAATACCAATTACAGTCAAAAGTGTGACCCAAGTTCCAACCAACTGGACGTCTTCCTTTAAAGTGAAGTTCAGTAACCATTACTCCGTCGAGCTTTCTATACGTTGTACCCAGATTCTCCCTTTTGCCCCTCTTCTCCTTCACCTTCTCATCACCCTCTTCTCTCCATCAGCTCCCTATCACTGTTCGTCTTCCTCTCGTCTTGTGTCCACAACAAAATCCTTGTTCCTGGGAAGGTCTCAGCAGAGCGGAATAAGATTAAGTCATGGACGGGGTGTTGAGGGAAAACACTGACCTCTTCTCCTCCCTTTTGCTCTGTCTTTCATTTTTCAGTCTCTCTTTCTTGGCTCTTTTCCCCCCTCGGCGCTCCTTTATTCTCACTCTCCCGTGTACCCCCCAGCTTTCCAGATTGTAATAATAGTAATAATGATAATACCGGTGATGGGCCTGGTGACGGTGATGTAAAGAAACATAATATTAGAATAACAAACATTCTTTCTAACCAATGGCCATCGTTTGACCTCTGTGGATGTGAGTATGTACGTACGACTGCTCACACACTCTCTCTCCTCTGAAACGTGTGTGTGTGTGTGTGTGAGAGAGAGAGAAAAGTGAAGAGAAAGAGGAGATAGAGAAAGACAGTGCGGAAGAGGGGAGTTTGCTGGCATGCTGTATATACGGCCACTTCCTCTCCAGTTTAAACAGAGCAGGCTGTGCTGGCAACCTCCACTCCCCACTCCAAATGGTTTGCATCATGTTTAACCCCCCCCCCTTGCCACCCCACCCCCCACTCTCTCTTTTTCTCTCTCTCTCTCTCTTCCTTTCTCTATAAATCATCAAAATCTCCAACTTTATGTGCTTGAAAAAAACCGACACCCCTTCTGCTTTCTCCCTGAAGAAGGGCATAAGAGAAAAGCTATAAAATGGTTCTAGGCTCTCTTTCCACTTCAAACACCAGCCCTCCTCTTGTCTCACTCCATCCTTCCATCCCATCCATCCTTCCATCCCTCCATCCCTCAGCCCCCTCGCCACCAGTGTCCCGGTCATGGTGCTCTCATATCTGGGCCCGGGTAAACTTCGCTCCTCAAGATCCGACGTGGCTCCAGAGGAAATAAGAAAAAACTGGTGGCAGACTATCTCCCCAGAAGAATGTCTTTTGAATACCGTCCTGTGAGTGAATCATGCCGGTCCCCCGTGGTAACTCGCAAAAAAAATTGGGATATAAATGGAGCAAATCTTTAAACTCTGATTTCACTGATAGATGAAAAACTTCAACAGGCCGTGAACAGACGACTGAAACATGAGCCGCCCTTTGGAGGCTGAGATCACAGACTGGGCTCAGGAATTAAACTGTCACAATAACATCAGAGGAAAGAAAAAATACATATTTGAATCTCCCTGACCAGCTTTAAATATCCAGAGTTTATGTTTCCTGATAAGCACCATTTGAAAGTGGTGCCAAGAATCATTGTAATCACTGTAAGTTTGTTCGTTCTTGAGCATGGGATCAAAGTATTTTCCACTTACGGTCAACTTTCTACCTTTGTGGAGCGTTCAACCCAGTGTGCCTCAAGTTATTAAGAGATATTTGCATCTAAAATTATAAAATGTTGTTCTACATCTTTATCTACAGCAGAGATTCTCAAGCAAAGAAATATTGTTGTGCTTTCAGAGGAAAACAAGTCGGCACTCGATGCTCCATTAATCATAGGATTCAAGATTCAATACTTTGCAAACCAACAAGTTGATTTGACTCTGATTGGAAAATCATGGCTGAAATGCTGTTAATGTTGGCAAGTTATTTGGCAAGAGGTTTTTGATTGATGGTTGGGCATGTGAGGTGTATACAGTTTTAGATTCAATTATCTTTTAATCCTGGAAGGTTTTTTTTTCCGCGAAATATCACACAAGAAGTTTTGAGTCTCCTTGATGTTAATGTGTACTGTTAACACACCATCATTGCAGCACATTAAGAATCTTAATCACTGGAAAACGAGATTCTCAGCTGGTGTTAAGTTGCTTTTAAACCTTTGGGTTGGCAGATACCAAAGCGTGTGGATTGTTTGGCATAAAATTATAAAAGACCTATTGGGATTTAGGTATGAATGCATAGTATACTATTTGCAACTATCTGTAGCAAAATAAAAACTTATTCTATTTTCTATGTTGGAGCAGATTTCTGTGACTTGTTGATTAGATTGAGCTTGATGGACTTTTGGTTTATGCCAAGGCTTCAGTTCACTGTAGGAATTAGAATTCTGTCCTGGGAATGAAAAGTGAGCAGCATTAGTTACGGTCGCCAAAAGAGGAGAAAAAGCTAAGTCATCAGTTCATTGTGTAGCGGATCTCTTTCTGTGCTCTCATTTCGTACTTTCACTAGGTTGAGGTATTCATTGATCTTTTGTTGTGCACTTTGTTTCATACTTGTGCACCTGTGTGTACTTGCGCTGGCACCGGTGAAGTCATGAAGCTTGGCTGTCCCCCACAGACCACTCACTGTCTTTACTCATAAAGGGGATCTCTCCAAAGCCTGAGGAGAGTCTATAAATCAGCCAAGATATTTTGAGTATCATCCCAGCTTGATGACTGGCACACACACTCACACACAGTCTCACTCTCACACACACACCCACACTCACACTCACACTCACACTCACACTCACACTCACACTCACACTCACACTGCACTCACATATGCACAGACTCTCACAGAGATATATTCACTGAGACAAAGCACACCAACACACAGAGTTGACTACATGGGTGGGCACACATTACTGTCAGCTCCGCCAGTGGAGCTGATAAAACGGGCCCTCAGCGTAGAAGATGAAGGCAAAGAGAGGCAAAGTGGGGACAACCACCATTAAACTAACAGACACTCATAGCGTACGTGCACACACTAACACACACGCCTCGGGCTTTGACTCTCTGCCCTGTCTGTGCAGATCATATTTCAACATCTCACCTCCAGATAAGAATGTTTATCAAAGACTTTAAATGTTTCTACCGAGCCCGGGTTATTGCTTACACCTCACTGTTACACACTCTCTGCAGCTCCCTACAAGCCTCTGATCCTTTACAGATGGCATCCTTCCGCACAATAAAAAGAAAACTTTGGAATCGATTCACACTGATAAATTAGGAGGAGAATTACCACAGTGAGTATTGGTGGTAGCTGGGAGAGGAAGGAGAAGCCCTCATTTCCATTTCAAACAAGCTGCTTTGCCCCCGCGGCCACATCTCTTTTGAATGAACACATTCCTGACTAAGTAAACTGGACCTGAATCAAATCAAGTCTTTGATTAACACCATCCAAAGGCCCGCGATCTCAGGTGCTGAGGGCCAAAGAAACCACAGACCAGAGGTTGGGAGCAGGTGTGAGACGGAAACGGTACGAGAGGTTTCTCTGTGTGCATGCACGTAGGATGCTGCACGGAAAGGTGAAAGTCAGTAAATGTCAGTGGAAAAATCATCAGTTCAAAGTTGTGAAAGAAGATCTAATCAGCGGGGAGCATTTTGAGTGAATCAGTCATAGAGACTCACCTGACTCATAGTGTGCGTCTGTGATGACAGAAATATGACCACAAGTAAGATGGTGGGATGTATCGAGGCATCTTTCTAAAATGTTCTGATAAATGACAACACAACCATTACAAATGCACTCTAGATTCATAGGTAAACAGAAACTGGCTGTCAAAAGTGCACTCTTTGATGTGTGATGGAGGTGGAGTGATACGATTATCAATCAGAATCAATTTCCTGAACATAAATCACTCAAAATGACTCAAAAATTATTTTTGATTTCTCTCATTCTTAATTCCTTCACACACACAGAAACTCTCCACTTGAAAATTGCCTGTACAACTTATTACTATTGGTTATTATTGCAGCCGGTAATTCAAAAAATATCTGTTGAAATATTGTGTAGAAATTGTGGCACTTCTCTGAGTTGGAGGACTGATAAAGTGTTATCATATTATTTCATCTAAATATATTATGTCATATTTTTCTTTTGATTAATTCAATTTCATTCCTATAGCACCAAGTCAATATATATATTATCTCAAGGCACTTTACATAGAAGGTTTAAAATAAATAAATGTGGGGGGCAGAGAAACAGAAAGAAGGATGGCTCACTGCTTGATGGGAGTTCCCCAGCAGTCGAGACCTATAGCAGCATAACTAAGTGATGGCTCAGGAATCACCTGATCCAGCCCTAACTATAGGCTTTATCAAAAAGGATCGTCTTAAGTCGAACCTAAAATGTAAGACAGGAGTAATATTATCTCTCCTTCTAGTTCCTGTCAGCCTTAACCCAAGGCTTTTCACAGACTTACTCGGACATCCTGATAATAAAGAATCACAGTAATCCAGTCTGGAGGTAACAAATGCCTGGACGTGGGCCAAACTAATACATTCAAGGTGAGACGGTGTTTCTCTGAGATGTTTCTTGCCAATTACAATGACCTCAAGTAAAATGTTCTGGGTCATCCAGGCCTTGATATTCATAAGACAATCCTGGAGTTGAACTAAGTGATTAGATCAGCTTCACAGATATGTACAGCCAGGGGTCATCTGCATAAAAATGTAAGCGTTCATGAGGATTTCTGATTATGTTTCATTAAGGTAGCAGATATAAGGTGATTAGTATCGGTCCAAGAACAGAACCTTGTAGAACTCTATTACTAACTTGTGTGTGCATGGAGGAGTCATCGTTAACATTAACAAATTGAAATCTATCTTATAAATATGACTTAAACCAGCCTAATGGCGTTCCTTCCATCCAGTGGTTCCGGTCACTGTAACAGAATCTTATGATCTATGGTGTCAAATGCGGCACTAAGATCCAACCGCACAAATATTGACACAAAGTCTTTTATCTGATGCCCTGAAAAGGTCATTAGTAACTTTTAACCCTGCTGTTACTGTAGTGTGATGGATTGTAAATCCTGACTGAAAGTCTTCCAAGAAACCGATGCTATCTAAGAAATCACACAGCTGGTTAGTCACAATGGTTTTTTTTGAATAGGGTCTCGTCGACAAGTTGATGGTTTAGAGGACAAACTAGTTAACTTCCTTTATTTTAAGCTTTTACTGCCGATCTATTGTCCCTTCGTCTGTTCTTGCTCACACACAATGTCATTCATGTTTTACTTCAGCCTCAATGACATTTTGGGGTTAACAGGCGAGTGCAGTCTGATATATTTAGATGGGTCAACTTCACTCTGAGCAAGGCTGGTGGCATGTGGGAGCACATCCAAAAAAAACTGTGACCTCAAACAGAAAGTATTCTGAGCAAGCAGCCTGAAAAACGGCACAGAGCATGAACAAGCACACCTCTACTTTACAGCACAGTCATAACACACACACACGCACACACTCACACACACACACGCACACTGTTCTGTGTATCGCCTGCGGTACAGCTGCGGTGACAGGCTGCTTATTGCAATTACACCCTTGCTGCAATCTAGTCAATTGACAGTCCTGCTTTAATTAGCCAAATGAAATAGTTTCATTTCAGTTTGTGTTCACGATGCTGTCCTGATAATTGAAGGCGATGGTTCCAGAAACCACATGCATAGCGCACGGTTGCCTAAGAATAATAGTAGCGTTTGCTATTATTTTACATTGAGAAATGGAAGTAGCTTTTTATGGTTTCACGATACCACAGGAGTGACAGGGTCAAAGGTTTAGTTTTTGTTATGTGTTCATGTGTGTTCTGACACAACCTCTCTCCCTTCTGAGGGGTCACGCTGGAGCGAGTCAGAGCAAGAGGCCATCAATAGCGTCAGTGTTTGAATCTAAACTTGGTGACATCGGCCCAGGGTTAACGGGCTTTCAGTCGCCACCAAGTCAACCCCCTGGGTTAATGTAAAGCAGCTGACCTGAAACCTCAGAGAACTGCAGGTTACAGCCTTGTGCTCTGACTAATGACCCCTTGTTTTCTTAGCAAGCTGAGTGCCTGGGTGTTACATGTGGCCTCAATAGAACACGTCTATACACAAACACACACACATGCACAAAGGCACACGGTCAGATAAAAGGAATCCCACCCTTCCATTTAACAGCAAGTGCAATGAACTGTGGAGGAGGTTAAATGTGACCTCAGTTGTCCGCAGTCATTGTGAGGTGATGCCCCGTGTTCGGTCAGAGGCTTTTTTAAGTGCAGCATCAAGTCACATGAGTGACTTGTTATAAACCACAGGTTTCTATTAAGCTGAATGTCGTCACCGGAAAATTCTGCATCTATGACTTCACAGGAAGTTTTACCATTTCATAACTTCCCCAATGTTTTTATCTATATATTTCAGTGGGTGGTTACTGATGCTAAGAATGTATTGTTTTCTGAAATTTAAATTATTTTCTGCTGATTCATCAGTTGAGCAGAAGACTGTGTGGCTGTAGTACTCAAGGATAAAATAAGAAGATTTCATCATTAACAAAACGTAATGGACAATAATGACACTTTCACATTTCGATGGTGAAACTCCTCCCGCAACTGTCAACTTGTTGGTGGCGCCACAGGAAAAGTAAGGGGATTACAAAAGATTTCAGGATATATCATCTGGGGACCATGAATTTCTTTACCATTTGGTAGATGTTGTAATAATGCAATCAGTGAGTGACCTTTTTGAGCAACTGGTGTTGCTGCTAAGTCCAAAATGTCAGGGCAAACTGTCCAAATGTTGCTGCAGCAGTTTACAAAAATCCAAACCATCGAGCTCAAGGTAGCACAAGACTAAATGTTAAGGGATCAAAAAAGCCACAAGGGTTTAACATCTGGGAGACAATGAATTCTATTTTAAATTGTTGAGGTATTTGGACGGAAGTATTGGACTCACTAACTAACCAAAATAAATTGTCATCCATAGAGCTATTAGTGTGACAAAAAATTTGCGGAATCATTTAAAATTATTATCTATTTATTTCCTCATAGAGAGAAACAAATATCTCACCAGCTCCTTGATCAGCTGTAAAGGAAAAGATGAGTTCTAATAGATCAACTGTGAACGTCCCCGTGTGTCAGTGTCCTTCCAGGCTGAGGCCGGGTCACAGATGAGCTCCTCCAGCCGCCCTCATGCTGCCCCCATGATGCTTCAGGTGCTTCACATTACAGCTTTAAAACTCAGTGAGAGGGAAACGTTACTACCACAAATTACCAGGGAGGGAAGAGGGAAGCACTTTGGACGAGGGGTACCGCAGCAGCGCTGTGTGGATACAGTATTGACATACGTGCCTGTGTTGTGTCTGCTGAACACTTCAGCATTCCACTCCTGTGCCAGGAAAAGGCCATATTGTTTTTGAATTTGGTGTCATTTTCTGAGGAATGATTTAGTGGAGTGTTTGTGTGCATGCCTGCGTGCGTGTGTGTTGTGCGCCAATTGGCACGCTCCTCGGCCGATGGTGTGTCTGCCATACGTACTGGGAGGAAGGTCGCAGGGTCACAGGGCCACAGGGTCGCTGGAAGTGCAGCGTGGAGAGAGGAAACAGGCCTAATCTCAGAAAGGCTGGCAGCTTCCTGTTCTGAGAGGAGGGTACACAGAGGATACTGTCTTAGCTCTGGATACCCAGCGAGTGAGTTTACTAAGTAATTCAATCACCATTAGTCTGCTCATTCACGCCCTCTAATAATAGTGAGAGGGTGGAGGCAGACTGGGGTAAAGCTCAGTGTCTCTTCAACTGGATTTCACATCCAGACGTAGTTCTTCCTCAGCCTCAGTGTGGGTTGTACTTCCCATTAAGCATTAATCTAGATGAAACTTTACATTTCAAGGATTTACTGTGAAATTCCTCCTTAAATTAAATTAGGATTGGGATTATAACACATAATAAAGCAATAATATACTATTACTATTTATATAAAAACGTTAACTGATTGTTATACATATTAAATGTACCCATCTCAGATCTTTGTGTTTTTTCCATACATAAGGTAAATTAAATCGTATCAGCTTTAAAAGAAATGGAAATGCAAATGAGCGACTGATTGTCCTGATCAGACTCATCAAAAATAATTCTTTACCATAAAATACATTTTGAAAAGGATAAACTACTATCAAAGAGTTGACAGATTACTGATGTAAACAGAATCAATCACAAGATGATTCAGACCAGATCTGTAGCAGACACTCTGGTTTTCCTTCATTCACCAGAAGGGCTGTTTTCATTCATGGACGTGGTGCATTCATATTATTCAGCTTATTCCAGCTGAACTGTTATGATTCTGTCTTTTTGTGAAGAAGACCAGTGTTATTCAGAATTATTTCCCATCAATAAATGTGACACTTAGAAGGTTACTCACCGACCCGCTCAATCGACCTGCCAGAAAATTATTTCATATTTCTTGTATCACTCCCTCAGTGAGCAGATGGTTCAGAAAAAAACAAGAACAATGAGCGTTGCATCAGATCTCAACCAAAGTTTCTCTCTATCCACAATATCAAAACAGCAACAGTCTCCTGGTAG
This sequence comes from Pseudopleuronectes americanus, assembly GCA_038501795.1. NCBI lineage: Eukaryota > Metazoa > Chordata > Actinopteri > Pleuronectiformes > Pleuronectidae > Pseudopleuronectes > Pseudopleuronectes americanus. The sequence continues at coordinate 7,056,319 of CM076719.1, forward strand.
GGAGGTAGGGTTGGGTTAGGAGGTACACGGGTGACTTAATTACTTAATACCAGAGCAAACAAAGAATTCAGATCATTATGCATTATGCTGATTTCCTAATGTAAGAGAGAAGGTGGCAACTAAAGCTGCACTGCACGCATGAATATGAAGCTACTGACACTCAGGAGAGCACATACCTTCTCCAAGGACCAACCGACCCCTCGTGAAACCACTTTTAAATTCCCTAGTTCCGGATTTTTATTTGGACCTGAACCATTTTGAAAACACTCGTATTTTCAAGATCCATGAATTGTTCTCTAAGAAATCATCAAAAGTCTTTCTTCAACAGATTTGTAGGTCATCTTGCTGACAATCAATTAGTTAGTAATTGATAAATCATGTTATTGCAACATGAACACTTTTGTTTCCTGATGTTGTTATGTGAACATGTGCAGCAATCACATTATTACAAGAGTTACACAATAAAGATGTATTTGTTGCTTCACATGCATCTGATCATGTGATTAGCAAAAACATTACAAAAATAAATGTGTTGTTATCGTTTAGTTTCAAAGGTTGTTTAGTTTGAGAAGTAGATTATTTACATTTAAGTATTCACCTCATAAATCATGACACATGGCTCTGTCCTGTAGAGATTACGTCTTCCATTTTAAAAGTAAAAGCTAGTGCATAAATAACTATTTTGGTGGTTTAGGACCAGGTAAACGTATTATTTCATTAAAAAAACATGTTTTTGTTTACCTCCCTTAGTTTTGAGTCTGTGAGGCTACAACTTTAGGTGGTTTCGTTAAACCTTATTTGTAACTTTAACTTTACTCTTGTTTACATGATCTCAGTTTCATGATAATACTTCTTAATATTACTTTGTCTTATCTATATTTTATGTCTTCAGGTGCTGAATTGCTCATCATTCCTTTCCTTAGAGTTCCAGTGCCAAATTGCAGCTGCTGCTTCATTACACACAGGTACTGTGTAACCAGATTCATTTTTTTGTGAAAATAATTGATCAAATATGAATTCAAAACTTGTAAAAAGATCATCCATAATGCCCTAATGCATAAATATATTGGTAGAAATTGAGTAATGGAATGTTTTTGTGATTTAGAAATTTCTGTCATCTCATGTTGTTATACAGTATTTTGTAAAAACCCTCCATCCCACTGATCATGTTGACGTTGTGTAGATGTTTGTTATCACTGAGGTAGTGTTCAGGGTGGAAGTGTCACAGCTTTTGATTTACTCCCCCGCTGCCACGCCTCTATCACCATGAGATAAGTGGTATCTTATCTTATTTAACTGTAATAGCCATTTGTCAGATCAAATTCATAAGCGGTTTACATTTATCTTCGCTTAATCATCCCAGTGCACGGTAAATAGAGAGGCAGTTTCCAGGATGTTATTTATAATCGTAATCATAATTTCAGCTCCATTGCCAACTGATATCTTCCTGGGCCTTAGTGTGTTGTTGCTGACCTGTGTTTTATAAAAAAAACACACTCTCACTTTTAACCAGTGCCTGCAAGAAACAGTCAGAGTCTGTGTTCCCTCCAAACTCACCACTGGAAACAGATCCGAGCTGAGGTGAGTGGGCAGGCGCATTTTGGAGAAACCAGCTTTTCTTTTTTCAGTGTGGTGCTTCTACCCAGCCAGCGCATGGCAGAGAAGTCCTAATGTCTAATAACAAGTCCTTACTTGTCTTTTTATTGGCCCGTGCAGCTGGTTTTGAGCTTGAGCAGTATAACATCCAGTTCAAGTTCTCTGCGGATGATTACTGGGCCTACATGAAAGCTTGTTGAATGAGGAAATGGGTACCGAATTACCATTATGTGATCTGGGTGGATTACCGTAGCACTCAGCTCATATAAAACAGAACTAATCTAACATGAGAGTCTCACAGTCATTGTTTGGGTTCACCTCCATGTCTGCCTACTTCAAACACTCAGCAGTGACAGGATGGCTCAGCCCCAAGCTCGATAAAGAAAAAAATAATAATTCCAGCATGAAAAAACCAAGTTGCCAATAACTCTCCTTACAAATTAGTCACAAGTATCACAGACGGGTGGGTGGGTGAGGGCTGTCACTTAGACTATAGAAGCTGTAGCGTGCTGCAACAGGGTCGCGCTCTGGGGTCATGTAATTACAGAATTACCACATAATGAGAGTCATTCGCACTAATCACAGGGGCCACGGTGACTCTGGGAGGAGCCTCCAGAGGAACAGGAAGTGTTCTCGATGGGAAATGGTGGAGAATAGAGCCATGCAGGTGCGTCATTAAAGCAGAACAAAGTTTCTATGACGAAACCGTTCCTGTCAGACTGATGTTCCCATCTCTCCTCTCTGCTGCTCTGGCTTTAGCCCAATTGAAAATCTCAGACTGCATCCCATAGACTATAAAAGAACCTCCCACTCAGAAATGAAGCTAAAATGCCCCAGATACAAATCCATACAATTTGAGCATTCAGAGCCAGAGTCTGCGCAGAATGGTGAGCAGGGGATATAGAGCCTCGGTTTTCGATACACGTGCTTGACCAATCACAAGACATTCCCAGCTCTCAATCGTGATATTTCACCCTGCTCTGATTGAATTATATAACGGATAAAAACTAAATTTACCAGGAAAATATTATTGGAAGTGTATTCTGACTTCTAACATGGAGGAGGCAGGATTTAGGTCCAATAGTGGAGCCAGCCACCGGGAGGCCATTTAGGCGCTTTGGTCATTTGTCATATCACCCATCATTTTATATAGTCCATGCTACCTATTTCTGACTCATGTTTTAAGGGTCTTTATCCAGCTGTAATATGTCTGTCATCGAAAAGAAAAAGGCCGTCATCGACAAAAAAATCAAGTTTCCATTACATCTTTCTTGCTGGTTGTCCAGTTCTTCTATTTCTTTAAGCCTGAACATGTTCCTAGCCGTGCTGGTACTCCAGCTCAATGGAAGTCTGGTAAAATCTGTCCAGAGCTGATTTGTTTGTGTGGAAGGACGATCATAATAGGGAGAAAAGATGCATCTTCAGATGTAGCTGGATTACATTGGACATAATCTCATTGGCATCCTCACACTTTCCTCCACGTCTTTAATGCTGTCATCCCATCTCTTCCCTCCTTTAACCTGAGCTCGAGGAGTCACTTGGAGCGGGTGGGCAGCAGCGGGGCAGAGGCGCTTCCTGCAGGGCCTGTGGACAGGAGGGTCCGTCGCAGGCTCTCTGCCTTCACGGGTGGAAAGTATGTGTCGTAGGCTGCGCTCCCACCTCCCACCGCCCAGCCTGGGAACGGAAGCCGTGAGCCGCCAGGGAAAACAAGCAGACAATCAGGTAGGGCCTGAGCAGGGAGAGAGAGCGAGAGGACAGGAGGGGGGGGCGGAGCTGCAGGACACGTCAGGTCCTGAAGGACTCGAGTGAAGCTCCAGGAAAAGCATACAGATGTAATGGGGTTTGAGATGGAGGCTCTGTTTATATGTTTGTGTGAGCATTTCCTCATCCATCAAAGAAAGTGAAAGGATGTGTGTGTTTTCAGAAGGGCCGGCAAGGAGAGCGTGTGTGTGTGTGGTGTGTGTGTGTGTGTGCGTCTGTGTCTGTGTCTGCAAGTCGCACGCCCATGTGCATCACAGAAACATAATCCGATATTAAAGTTCAGAGAGTGTTTGTGTAGTGTGTGTGTGTGTGGTATTGTGCTCTTGTAAAAAAAACGGGCACTGTCTATGTGCATGTGTCCATGAGTGTGTGTGTGTGTGTCTGTTGTGTGTTTGGTTAAGGACAGTGGCCAGCAGGGGACAGGGTGGGTTCAGGGCAGGGGAGAGGGGATGCCTAGTGGGAGGAAGACTGTAGTGTTCAGTTTCGATTAGGGGGGTCCTGTCAGCCTGCACGTAACACTGTGTGTGTGTGTGTGTGTGTGTGTGTGTGTGTGTGTGTGTGTGTGTGTGTGTGTGTGTGCTGTGTGTGTGTCGTGGACTCTCTCTCTCTCTCTCTCTCTCTCTTTCTCTCTCTCGCTCTCTCTCCAATAACAAGTGAATGAAACAGAGCTGTGCCGTGTTTCACTGTAAATGAGCAGCGGAATGATTGAGGGAAATTTCCCTCTAATGGTATTTTTCATTGGCTTTTGAAGTGAATGAGAGGCAGGAATGGACAAGAGTGAAACATTTGTATTGGCCCGTCTCCGTGCACATTAAAGCTATAGGAATAAAGCCCCTGCAAAATCAATTATAACTTGTTAAATATGCCAAAAGTAACGATGCAGCCAACAAACTTCCTCACGTCCTTGTCTGACCTACATTCACGTTGGGTTTTTACATAACATGGGAACTTTGTTTAAACAACCATCCATCAAATCAGTCAGTCGACTTCAGCATGTTGAGATCTAGTTTTCTCTCACCTTTGTCAACTCACTTTCTGCTGCATTTATTCAGAATGATATTCTGAGATCATTCTCAGCAATAAGCCACATCATTTATTCAAATCAGTTTGTTTTGTCATGTGTTTTTTTTATACACTGCACAAGTTTTAAATTAATTCATTGAAGGTGAGAGCCGCTCCATGTGAACCAGGGAGAGGGGACAGGCACGGCTGAGACTAGTTGGCCTATCTACTCTCCCTGGATTCAGAAGGCAGCAATGGAGACACACAGACACCGACAGAAGGACTGAGACACACATAAGAGACACAAAAGACAAGACCAAGCTGCAAAGCTGACACCCAAAAGAAATTGCTGGATTTATGTTTGTAGTTAAGTTCTGTTTGCACCTGGTTTCTGAATAGAATGTTAAAGTTCTTTTGAAAATGTTTTTTGAACTGTCTTGTTTGACAAAGTAAAAAGTTTGAAGGTAGAAAAAGTGGGTTTCCTTTATAATTTGTATTTAATGTTTGATTCATCAATCACTTGATTTGAATCTCAACTTTTGAGTCAGCATTGAAACTACATTATCATTGAGGAAATGTTAAATAACCATTGGTATAGAAGTTAATAATTGAAGCTGCTTCACCTCTTATATAATTCACATATTGTATTCAATGTGTTCAATGGTCCTGAGAGGCTTGTAGCTTCTGTCCTGTACTTGGACATCAAGGCTTCCCTTTCACCAAAAAGCTATTTTAAGGTCAGAAACTGGCCGTTTTAGTTTGGAGGGTGTTTCCCACACTGTAAGTGAAAGTCTCCAGGTCAAACATGAACCCAGAGGGAGCAGCAGTGTCAGCTGCTCGCCACCACTCCACCATAATGAGTTTTAAAAAACCTGTCAGCTTTAATAACCCTCCCCTCTGAGTGGAGACGCTGGACGGATTACAAACGATGGAAACGGAAACACGTACGACCCAAAATAAAGTACAGTCGTGTAGAATGTGACGAATCATGTTTTTTTTTCTGTGTAACAGGAAGTCATACAGTTTCATTAGGCTGACGAGGCCTAAAGAGGTTCAACATGCCTGAGAAGTCTTTATAGTCCCATTTAGCCATTAATCTGTCACAGAACTTCTTCTCTGAGGTGATAATACTTTCAAGACACTTTTAAAACTCTAGAGTTTTTAGCAAAAGACTAGAAAGTAAATAAGCAGTTTATGAGCCAATTGAGTTATTAGCACGTACTGGTTCACTTGTGCTACATCTATTATTACACACCAAATCAGCTGTCATGACTGGTTTAGATCATTTCTGAACATTTAAGGAGCAGTTGGGTTCAGTTCAATGCTCCTACATTGTGGAAAAAGTGAATTACATAAAACAACAGAGCAAACATGCTGTCTTATGACATCACACCTTGTGTTGTAGTTATTAGTTTTTTCATGCCCTTGCTTTGCCTTCATTACTTTATATATATGATTTATATTTACGACATAATAAATTTAAATGACCTGCGTGTGAATATTACGTTCCTGCATGGTCGCCTGTGTTGGGTACGTGCTCCGCTGACTGTCCGCGGTCACAGTGGGACGCCAGTGATTGAAGCCAAGTGGAGAGAGGGGGCAGTCGGAGGGGTGTGGACGTGACATCCCCAGCTGGCCTGTGACATCACGCCAGTGGGGACAGGAAGTCGGGGAGTTGGGAGGGCTGGGTACAGTGGGTGACATCAGGGCTCTGTCTGGGTCTCTCAGTCGTCCAGCTGGGTAAACTAGAAAGAGAGACCCCTCCCCAGCAGCACTCAGTCCCACCAGCCCATCCGCTGACCCCTCCATCTGCGCCTTTGTCTGCAGACCACCACCTTTTCTTCCCCCCCGTCTTGTTTGTGTTGACGTTCACAGACACCACCTGACGTCTGATGCCATGAGTTTCCTCTCCCCTTCATCTAACTCTCTCTTTCAAGTGTGTGTATTTATGTTGTGTGTCTGTCTGCTCCTCATCCGCTCTCTCTGAAACCCCTGCTACACATAGAACACACATGTGTTCACACATAGACCACACAAGTGTACACACATGACGTGTTCGGCCTTTTCTCTCTAAGGGTACAGTCAGGTCAAGTGAAATAAGCACCTGGTGAGGGACCTGCATCCACCAGGGGGCCCCCAAACTAATGGGGCTGGGTTATTCTGCTCACTTTTGGCATTCTGTCAGTATTTAATGACACAGTTATTGATTCACATCCCGGGATTAAAGTCAGTCATATACTGGCCCCAATTTCCAGTGATTTTAAACAACAGTTATTTAGTTTGTTGAAAAACAAACTTTTTGGCACCTAAATAAAACTATTCATTTGGTTGTGATCTAAAAACTGACAATTAAATATATTTGGTTGTTCTGTGTGACATAAAGCAAAATACAAAGAAGCACTAAAATGTCCAACTTGGATGAAGACATAAGCACAGACAAGAATTCACACATTGTCAGCAGCCTAGTTGGTTTTATATAGCACAATTAAATCTCTGGGGGACATCCAGTCGTACCAGTTACACAGACGTCAACTTCAGCAGGGACCCCTCACATCCTGGGGACCCACTTGATCACCCCCCCCCCACCCCCCCCACCCCCCCCGAATCTCTATTCTATCTTATATCTTTATTTATTCGATTTTCCCTTATAAGCTGCTATTAATCTATTGATCTAAGCAAATAATTATTTGCCACATAACAATAGTGTGAAAGAGAAGAATTAGGTAAACAGACAAATCTTTCTCAAGTTGAAAGTGATGTATCTGACTGAATCACCGGTGTCACTGACATAATCAATGTTGTTTTGCAGAGTAGCTGCAGCTTGGAGGTAACATGCTCCCTCACAGACTGGGAGAGCCAAAGAAACAATCAAGTTGCAGTGACTGGTTTCTATGCAGCTCTCTGAATCATTCTGAACCAAAGCATAAAGTTCAAACCAGCAACAGACCGAACTTGCAGATGCAATTGGTTACAAGGACAAAACAAAACATGAAACCAAAGTCAGTGTGTAATGTACAAAACTCAAATTAGCAAAGATTCTTAACATTTCCACCTTGGTTCACGTCAACAAGTCTCAGCTGGGACGTGTTGTTCTTTCCATCTTGGAGCAGGAAGTGTGCAACCTGAGTTCATCTTTATCAAGAACTCAAACGCTCTCTTAAAGCTGAAAAAAGCCGAAGCACATAATGCTGTTCTGTAAGTTCATTTCTAAGACTGCAGAGAGCGAGAGAGAGTGCGAGAGAGCGAGAGTGTGAGAGAGAGAGCGAGCTGCCAGTCACATTGAGTGTTTGGCCGTTGGTTTGCACATCTCCGCTTAGAATGTGAAACACATGTCAATGTGTGGGTGGGAGTCAGGAGAATAGAGGAGAGGGTATCCATGTCCCAATATGAAAACGCCCTGTCTGTCCATCTGCAGGAACATTTAATAAGACTTGCTCACCAGCCGACCTTTTTTTCCATCCTCTCTCTCTCTCTCTCTCTCTCTCTCTCTCTCTCTCTCTCTCTCTCTCTCTCTCTCTCTCTCTCTCTCTCTCTCTCTCTCTCCATCTCCTCTGCCTCACACTCTCATTATCTTTGATCTCCGTGAAGCCCAAACTCTTTTCTATACAAATTGTTTTGCTGGAAACTGGAAGAAGAAAGTGTGTTTCGGTGCAGTCGAGAATGTGTGCGCCTGTGTAATGTTTCACTTTTCACCGTTGTTACTGTGTTTGTTTAGGTGTGCAAATGTTTGTGTTACTCCACTATCTGCCGTGTGGTATAAGATTTCTCCCGTGGTTTGCGTGTGCTAAGCGTGTTCCACCGCGTGTTTGTTCGGGAGAGACGTGTCACCGCGGGGTTGAGTGTGGGCTTGAGTGCGTGGCAAACCCCCTCTGCCTGCCCCCCTCGGAGCTCTGGTGTGTGTCTCAGGACTCGGCCGTGGGTTTATGATGTCTGGCAGAGAGAGTGGGGAGTGCAGATGGCAGGATCGAGAGAGAGAGAGAGAGAGAGAGAGAGAGAGAGAGAGAGAGAGAGAGAGAGAGGGAGAGAGACGGAGGAGGCGAGGGGAGGGAAGGGAGGGAGAGGTGTGTGGTTGCATTAATATGGTCTGCAATTCTCGTTAGCACTAATCAGGGGCTTCCTGTGCCGAGAGGAGCATGAGTTCACCTTCCCAAGTACCCCGGCACCACACACATGTACACACAGTGACACTTGCATCCAGAAAACACAATGCACACACACACCTGCACACTCCCCTTGACTCCTACTCTGGCTCCCTCCCCTCCTTCCCCTCCTCCTCGCTCTCCCTGAACACTGCAGGTCCATCTCCCTCTCCCTGCTTTCTGCCCCCTCACACCGAACCATCCATCCCTCACTGTTTGGCTCCTCGCGTTCTGAAACTGGCCATAAAACGAGTTGGAAGGAACTGCAGGCAACTGAAAGTGGAGCCTTTTCCACTCTCGGGGTGACTTAGCATACGCTGCGAGTCACGTGAGACCACAGCAAAGAGTTCACTCTCCCTCAGGAAGGCCCTCGTCCCAACGTGAACTCGGATGGGGTCGTGAACTTCTGCCGGAGTGCAGAGGAACTGGCATTCAGGGCGGAGCTCCACAAAGACAGCCTAGCTGGCATCAAGGTAGAGCCGATGACATCCTGGAATGTGAAACACAATGACGCACGAGTGAGCGGTAAATCACTTGCTGACATTGGCATATGGCAGAAAAAAAGAAAAAAGCACCTCAGCCTGACAGGAATCAAGTCATCTGCATGCGCGCGAAAATGTGTGATTGCATCTGTGACCGTTTAGCAGCTTTGGAGCTTGTGTGGCCACGATGGCATGTGGAATCTTTGGGCAATATGTTGACCTCAGAAACAATAGAAACAGGATTCCACAATGAAAATGTCATAAGTGCCCTCGCCCCTTTTCCTCTCCCTCCTCCCAGCCCTTCCTCTCCGTTCTCTCAACTCTCAAAGAGCCCCGGGGTAAGATAAATTAATGCATTTAAGATGTGGAAATAAGATATTGAAATCGTTGCCCTCACCATCCTCCCCCCTCTTCCCCTGCTTCTCCCTAAGCCCCCAGCCTCCCTTGCACCCCTCTCCCTGCACTCCTGCTCTCTTTAATAGAGTTTAATAGTGCACATGGAGACAGCGTGATAGATAGACTGAGAGAAACTGAGGAGATTTGGTTCAAACTAGTTTCTTTCGCAGTGCACATTTTGCGTAAAGTTTTTTTATATTTCTTTTACTGTGCCCTGGGCTTTGCAATTGATAGCCTACTCAAAACTCAACCACTTCCCCCCCTCCTCCTCCTCCTCCTCTTCTTCCCTCCACACCTTCCCACCCCACTGAACCCTGGCCAGCCACAGCTGCCTGACCAGATGTGAAAGAGAAAGAAAGGGAGTAGAAGGAGAGATGAAGGACAGGGAGAGGCCACCTCCTGCGGGGAAAGAAGATTGAAACCGAGAGAGAGTGGAGAAGGAAGAGATGGAGAAAAAGGGGAAGAGGGAACTTTGCAGGGAGAAGAGTGGGGCTATAGATAATGGAAGAGATGTAGTAATAATGTAAGAGGTCAGGACGTGTGTGAGAGAACATGCATGTCTCAAAACTGATTCCTCTTTAGACAGCATGACCATGTCATTAGAGACCACCTACCCGGACCACACTGGGCCTCGGTCACCCGATTCCGCTGACTTCATCACATCTGCAGCCTCACACCTCCTTTTCACACCTTTAATCATTACTGACGACCACAACAAGAGCGAAAAAACCCTTCAAAATAAGTGACCAGAACACAAGAGTCCTGAACTTTTCACAGCACCACGAGGCAGGTTAGTGGAGTCGGCATGTATCCAGGCTCCTCCATGGGCAGCGCTGATTTATGGAGCAGCTCAGCGCTCTAAGCCCCGAGTCCACGCTCACACCGTACCCCTGGGGGCTGTCTGATTAGAGATGGGGGGAGAGAAACCATGCACTCACACACCCCAGCATTTGGTTCTCATTACACACATGCACATGCACACCCAGAGCACATGAGCACACACTCACGTCGATGCAGATGCAGATTGTGCAATCTATAACATGGAGTGCCATTCCTAATTTACCTGGGTGTTGTGAAACTGGGCATCGGCATTGGGCTGTAGCTTTAGATAAATGGAGTAGGGTTAGAAGTGGAAAGGGGAAAAATACAATGGCACTATTAAGAAAGAATGCAAGTCCAGTTTATGTGTGAAACCCTAAACTGTTTTCTCGATATTCTTTGTTGTATACGTTCAGATTGGTGAACTCTGCCCTGATCCAAGCCAATTAATCTTGATGCTCGGCCACAGACGGACATACAGTTTGGGAAGTTGCCATCAAACTGGTGGTGTCAACGTTATTTTGTGTATTTACCCAAAAACCTGTTGCAGCCTGGTGTACCCCATGCTGTTTAACACACGTGTTAATATGAGAGGACTGTAAACACTCGGCTGTAATCACAGGCCGCAGCATGTGGTCACATTGAGTGCAATGAGATGAGGAGATGCATGTGTTGGAGGTGAAATGAGAGCGCCTCAGGGGCACAACGCTAATTTACTACACACAAAGCAGCTTTCAGCAGCTGACCAATGCATGAGTACCAAGGCTGTTTGTGTGTGTTTGTGTGGGTGATCCACCAGAGTCTCTGTTGTGTTATGGATCATGGACATTTCACAACAATCTCATTAAAAAGCTGTTCCCAAAGCACCGCTGCCCGTGCACACACACACAAACACACACACACACACACACACGTTCCCTCCAGGATTGGCCTGTGGATGAATCCAGTCCTGTCTCAGGTTGCGATGTTTTCCTCTCAGGGCTCGCTCCTCACTGCCAGTCCAGTCTCTACACCGCAGACTCTCCCACTTCGCTCCAACCCCAACACCTCACCCCAAGTGACATCAGACCGCTGCATTGAGGGGGAAACATGTAGCACACACACACCCCACGCACACACACACACACACACACACACACACACACACACACACACACACACACCACACACACACACACACACACACACACACACACAAACACACACACACACACACACACCAGATCAGGGACATGGCGCTAGAGCTCTGATGGGTAAACCAGATGCACACATAAACCAACACGGCCACTGTGCATATACAATAACCAGAATACATCACTGCTGCAGTTCTGCTGGACATGTGGAAGAACTGACGAAAAGAGTCTGATAAACACAATCACACAACAAGACTGGACATAGTAGAAGGAACTCTTAATATAAATGTAATGTGTGAGATGATTAAAGGTTTAAAGAAATTAATCTCTTCGTGACATTTTAAGTAATTAAAAAATTGTTTATAAGCCATTTAATTCATTGAATTTATTATTATCATCCTTGTAATTACTACTTTATTAATGAATGCATAATCGGTGAAGAGTAAAAACAACTTACTCTTATTACTAGACTTTATTAAAACATTGTGTCATGTTTTTCTGCCTCAGGGCTTTTATCAATAAAGCCTGTACTGAGAGAGAGAGCCAGGTCCGGTACTGTTACTATGACAATGTGTGTGTTTTCTCTTGCGTGTAACAAAGCACCTGTTCTGGAGTCTGCCGTCATCTCAGCCGCGGGCCCCGGTGATCGTGTCCGAGTGTGACAAGAACAATGAGGTGGACGAAAGGGGATGATAAGGTTCTGCAGGGGACGTAGTGGAGACAGATGCCTTCTCTCCAAGGGGGTGTCGCTGTCTGACAGGAAGCATAGGCCAGCGCTGGACGTGTGTGTGTGTGTCTGTGTGCGTGTCTGTGTGATGTGTGCGTGTCTGTCTGTGTGGCCAGGTCCACACCAGCAGGTCAGGGCTGTACAGCCAGCAGGAAATGACCCGAAACATGTGCACCAAGATTTAACCCAGCGTGTACCGTACCATCTTCTCCTCTGAAGATTTATAACTATCATCCCCATCAACAGAGGTTTATATTTAGCTTTAAGTTGTAACAAGTAGTTTTCTGTTTGTGTCTATAGCTAAAATTATCGAGAGTAAGCTGGGAAAAGCCTATTTTTAACTGAGGATATGAAAAGTGAAGTGGGTCTGTCGGTCTGCAGGTGAAGTGTAAAGTTTCCAGGTCACCGATGATTATCTCGCTTTCATAATGACGCAATTCTTGGAAATGGATGAAGTAACAAAACTGTATACGTGAGCATCCGAATACAAGTAAGAATATTTGGAATACTTGAGCGGAGGTGCTCTAAATTTAGCTTTCCCTTGACTTTCCCTCACCCCCTCCCAACACTTCTGCCTTCCAGTCCTGAAACAATGGACCCCCTATGTCCCTCCCCCATCCTCCCCCACCCAACACACACACACACACACACACACACACACACACACTCTCCTTGCGCCATTATTGGATGTGCTGCCTCTCCCTGTTTAGGTGTGTATGTGTGTGCACTCGGAGTCCATCTGGCCTCTGGAGTCCCATAAGGAAGAAGCTGAACGTTTAGCAGCTCCTGTGCTCACTTCTCAATGTTGTTTCCGTGGCGATAGGGACACTCTGCCTAGGTGGACAGGAAGCGACCCGCGGGGGACGAAAGGAATTCTCAGACGGCGGGTCCTGACTGACGTTGCGGGGGCGAGAACACAATATTTCTGGCAAGGACGGTGCTGCCTGTCAGCAGACACGTTTACATCAGTCTGGTCCAACTCTGATTGACCCGTTAACTCATCGGGTTACGTAAACAGCGCCGTGAATACCCAACAGTCGGCCTTGTGCGCCCTATCTGCGGGTCTTCATCCTGCTGCCATCCTGTAAGTCAGGGCAGTAGCAGACGCACAGGAGTCGGTCGGGTGATCTGAGGGTCATCCTGTTTTGGTTTGTGCGGCTGCAACCTTGAAACTTGTCACTTTCCTGGAGTGTCATGTTTAAAACAGACGGTCGTTATCACACAGTTGATTCGTGAGGAAGCTTCTCTGGCAGCTCATTAGTTCATCCTCTCTCTCCTCCTCCTCGGCTCTCCTCTATTCTCAGCCACTATCTTGACACACAACTTCTTTCAGGAGACATAACCGCACAACCACTTAACATACAACATCCACCTTTGTTTCCCAGTAAAGTTTGACAATTTCAGAAATACATCTTTTTGATATCCTGGTCACTGATTCATACATTATATCCTTGTTTAATTCTTTAATTCTGTAAAAATGGCAAAACACAACACAAATAGTAGATTAAGGTGCTGATGAGGCAATATTTACACAGGGAAGTTTGTGTCATATATTGTATATAAACATGAAAAAACACAGATAATAAACGAACAGCGAGGTCACTTATTAACAGATATGGCGTATATGAGTATGTACAGATCGAGTAGAGAGAAGAGTATTTTATACGAGATAAATAGTTTTGTAAGACTGATAAATAACAGATATGAGGTAGCAGATAATGCATATAAGAGTCAAATTGAAAATAAGCTAAGATAACTAGCTACTAGCTCCGGCATCATGTTTACCGTCAAGACATGAGAGTGCTCTTCTTATCTAATGCCACACTGCTCCTAAAATTGAGAAACTGAAACACTGCTGTCCCTGTTGTAGTTTGAAAGCTTGAAGGCTGTGATAAGTCTGGACGGGCCAAACGGAGACGCATTGGCTTTCTGATTGGATCTTATCAGTCACAACTTGACTCTCGGCAATGAAGGTGTAAAAGACTTTGTGTAGAAGTTCCACTTTGTCGTCGAAGAGAAATCGTTGGCTCTTACTTCACAATCAGTGTTTCTTGATTTAAGCACAAGTAAGCAACCAGCTGCAGCGTAGAAAATCTGCTTCCTGTTTGCATCAGGCCCAGGGAACGTGAATGTACATGTGATGTTTTCAGGTGTGTTGTATGGACGTGATCATATTGTGTTGTTTTAGTATTCCTCATTTAAACTTGTGTAACCAAACTACATCTTTACATTTGCGACATCCTCTTATTCTAAACTGCCTATTTGGACTTGTTCCACCTGGTATCTTCGGAAACTTTGGGCTCCCCCCTTGAGTTTAAAATAAAGTTTGTAATCTCTGCCCTCACACTGAACCAAACTCTGCTTGTTTTCAAGAAGGATGCATTCCTCTGCAGCCCTCCGCGCTGCTCCTCTGTCCCTCATCTTCTCCGGTCACTTCCTCTGTCTCCATGTTCTGCATGTTCTCACTGTACAAATGCGTGCATGTGGGTCTGAGGCATGTGTGTCAGTGTCCATCTCTCCGTGGCAGCATTCCAGTAAAACTCCAGCCAGTGAGGGGTCTGTGTCTCACATCCCTCTTCAATCAAACACAAACACACACGTCCGGCCAGCCTGGCCCACGCTATCTTTCCCTGCCTCCTAGTGCCAGATGCACACACCCTGTGCTCTCCCTCGGCCGCTCTCTCCTCCTCCTCTCCCAACATTCCTCCCTCTGCCTCCCCTCTCTCCTCTGCTTGCTTTTCCTTCACGCCCCATTTCAGCGCCCCTGTGCATCACATTGTCTCCCAGCTCTTCATCTTTCTCCACTTCCTGTGTCCTGCTCCTTGTGCCCTCTACACCCCCTCCTCCTTCCTACCCCGCTTCTCTCTCTCCTCGCGACGTGACTTTCAGCACAGACAGCGGGGCCGCCGCCAACAAGCTGGGGCAGAGCTGGCTGAAGATGTTCCATCGCTCGCTGGGAAGTGTCCACGCACATGTCCGACTGAGACGTGCTGCACACGAGGGGTCACCTTGACACAAGGAGACTTGGTTCACACAGTAATATATATTTGGTTCTTTGTCACTACCGTTGAATGTAAAGATGAGTGATACGTGGCATTGTGAGAAGTTTAAAGAAACTATATACACTATATATTGTAATTGTCCCTTAAAAAAGCTGGATGGTTGCTTTAGCTTAGCATTGAGACTTGAAACTGAGGAATCAGCTTGTCTAGCTCTGTCCAAAGATAAAATCCACTTGCAAGCATCAACAGGTGATCTCTTGTTTTTCAACCAAAGTAAAATGTATTTGTAGCTCAGGAGATCTGGGTCATCGTCTATCCAGAAGGTCGGTGGTTCAATCCCCAGCTTTTTGGCAGTGGGTGAATGGTGTCAGATCTAAACACCTATTGTTGAAAGATGAAAAATATACAATAAATGCAATGGAGCTATGGAGCATTGGAGCTGCAGGGTTGTGATGTCTCACCATTTTACACGTCATGCTGGTTTTTCTCTTATTTTGTCACACAAATGTTTTGTAGTTGTTAACTTCCTGTTTATTGTGTTGGGAATTCAGTACTTCACAAAAATTAGTATTAAAAAGTATTATATTTATAACCACAAAGAATTTTTTCCCTTAATAACCTTTAACAAGTATATAACCGATCGGCTCGTGTCTCATCTGAGAAACACTTTTCCAGCACAACTGTGCAGAGAAAGGAGGTTTTCCTGAAAGAAAGAAAGAAAGAAAGAAAGAAAGAAAGAAAGAAAGAAAGAAAGAAAGAAAGAAAGAAAGAACGAAAGAAAGAGGAAGCATGGGAGACAAGTTGCAGCTGGTGCAGGAAGTGAAGATGATGCCAGTTGAGGGCATGAGAGCAATCAACAAGACGCGGAACTCACACACACACACGTTGCCGTGTGTATGTGTGTATGTGTGCATATGAGTGTGTATTTACAAATGTTATCAGGAGGTTGAAGATGGAGACAGAGGACGTTGGGATCATCCCTCTCTCTGTGTTTACACTCCGTCTAAACAGCAGAGCAGCCACTGAGGCTAATGGGCTTCTAATCTACAGCTGGATGACACACACATGTCGTCCTCTGAGCTCCTCCAACATACAAGTAACCCCTCTGTGCCACATGTGCATTTACAACACGCTCTAAACTCTTCCACTGACATACACGTTACACATTTCAATGCATGTCACACCATTGAAGTGCACAGAAAATCTTTTGTGATATTATTTACTTTACATTCGTCTGGCAGATGCTTTCTCTCCAAAAACAACTTAGCCTCCTTTTATCACCCACATGGGAAGCAATTTGCGGTTCAGTGTGTTGCTCAAGGATATTACCGCCATGCGGAGAGGGCGAGCCGCAGATCAGACCACCGACTTGACAATTAATGAGTGTCGAACTCGGCTTCATGTTTTGTGTTGTTTGTTTTGAGAATCAATAAAAATTTAAAAAGACATTTGAAAGATTTAATCTTAAGAAAGAGAGACAGAGATGCACCAAGGTGGAAGAACAACACCCCTCTTCTCACCTTATTGTATCTGCACACACACTCACACACACACACACACACACACACTTTCTCTCACACACACACACACTAAGTGAAAGTGATGAAGCACTCAGTAATTTATTACCCTTGTCAAACTGAACAGAATACTAATGGATTGCTTTTAAGTGTGTAACTCCAGACCGAGAAGGTAATGGACACCCTGTTCTTAACAGCTCAATGACTGTGACACGAGGAAATTCACACAAACACACACACAAACACACACACACACATATATATATATATATATATATATGTAACCGGCCTCAGTCTTTGCATCACCAAACACAATGGCATAAAAGTTGCAGCAACAGATCTGGCAGTCTCCCCTCCAGTCATCACGCTGCCAAATGACGCGTTCACATGAGAAGGCTCTCACTAAATTAAAGGTCACACAACTTCTATAGAGCCAACACGCACAGACCCTGTACAGTATGTGCCTCTTACAGTAACACACACACACACACACACACACACACACACACACACACGGTCGATCACCTTGTGAACTGCAATTGTTTGCATGCCAGCTCATTAGTTTGCTCGACTTTTCCCCCTCCAGGCCTGCAGTATAAAGGCTCTCTCTTCTTTCCCCCTAATAGATAAAGATCTGATTATTGCCTCTAAAGTTTAGGCGTTTATATATATGTGTATGTGTGTGTGTGTGTGTGCGTGTGTGTCACCCAGCGAGGCTAGCCATCAACCCCTTTCCCCCCAAGGCCAAGCAACTTTGTCCGGGCTTGTCTGGCCGCTGCACTCCTCCATGCAAAATTTACGATGTGAAGTCCCTGTTTGGGTTACACGCATGCTCCCAGCACCTGTGAATGACTAATTCATGAACTTCTTATTCTAGTTTCTACTATCACTATCTGAGCTGGTATGAAACACAACTTTCTGGAGGGTTCAAATCCTACTCAGGGTCAGATCTCTCCCTTCACCGATACACAAAAGGCAGCTGAGCGTTTACACTTCTACGTCTCTTTAATATTTGTATTCGCACGCTTTTTGCAAAGTGCGAGCAGCAGCAGAAACAGCGAACGCATTGTGTGAGCGGAGAGAAACAGGATGGGTGGATTTGTCAGGGCAGGTGCCCACATGTTAGTCAATCTACAGGCAGGAAATTGCACTGGCATAGATACATAAACACACACATTGCCCACAATATACACCCAATCTGTCACCCAGGCCCCCCTCAGCAGCTGAAGCAATACTTCCTCCTCGTACTTCCCTTGACCCCAGCTCTGCTTCTCACACCATATTCAGCTCGCTCTAAACACGCGATTTCATCTTTGTGACACAGCCTTACCCTTATCACAATCCTCCAACTCACTCAGGTTAAGCTTTGCAGAAAACTCCACTTCAGCTAAACGCTTTATGATCAAATTAAAGATTATACAAGCCAATAACACCTTTTTTTACTGTTCGTCTGAGTGTTGGCTGCCAGGCCTCCCTCTAGTCTGAAGACCTCTTACTCTATGTTCACGTTACCTTCACTTTTTTTATTGAACGTAATAAAGTGGACGCATCTAACCTTGTTTCTTCCTGATGAGAAACAGTGGCCCTTGTCACCGCGAGGTGGGACGATCAGACCAGATGATGACACATTCAATTTTTCCTTAATTTCCCAAGATTCTCTCGAGTCAGTCGCCCTAACTGTTGGTGATTAAACCCGAGTGTTACAGTAACAAGCAGAGGGAGGCATGAAATCACCGAGATGACTCAATGACATCAGTTAAACAGCAGCATCTTGCTGAGGTTACAACATCAGCCACAGTGAACTACCGGTCGGAGGAGTGAAGACAGGAGAGAGAGTGGGATTTGAACCAGCAACCTTCTTGTTGTAGAACCACCACTCTAACCACTAGGCCACACCGCCACCACCCCTTTCATTGGGAGTTATGCTGTTTGTGGACAAAATTATCAACTTTGGTTCAAATCATATTTTGTATGAGGTTTTGCTTTTTCTTCTTTAAGGTTTTTTATAATCTCAATTCAAGAAGAGTTTTGCATAAGTTTATTGTCATTTTCTACATGTGCTGGACTGTGATAAACTTATATAAGACAGAACTGTGTTCTTAAATGTTTTGCTGAATAATCTGTAATAGGGCATATTGATCGAATACATGTTTCTTTGTAGCCTATATATAGAGGGAAATTGTTTGGTGGTGTGACCTCATAATTTTAAAAACAATTTGTCCTACGAATATCATTTAAAGTCAATCATATCCATACTCGTTGGCTTTGTTCTGGAAGGTGATATCCTTTCTTATTTACACCAGCGTTAGTTTTTGAATTAATAATGAAAGTGATTCAAGAGCTCTAGAGGCTGAAGTTGTATTTAAACGTTGAGGTTCATTCCACATCTTAGAAATGGCAGTTAATTAAAAACAAAACCCTTTTGGTCCACTCGCTCTAGTCGCCAGCAGATTGAGTCTTTTCATGCTTTGGCACCACATGCTTCAACATGTGTCGTCCCTTTTCTCTGCAGAGCCCGAGCCCAGTTTTTATGGCTGTGTTTGTCCTCACGCTGGCCCCTGTCCACCGCGGCAGGTGAAACAGGTTGGGTATCAGGACAAAGTAATAACTGACATGTTACTTAACTATATGCATACTTGGCCGCGCGGCTCAGCTGCATTACATCTCCGCGTTTTTCAACTTGTCAAAAGCAGAACCAGCCATAACACCAGAGAATCACCAGGGAGTAGGGTTGGGAAACGAATTCACAGAAAAGGAGGAGAGGGAGCGAGCACCATATGTGGAGGAGAAACATGTTCTCATGCTGTTTTTCTTTTGTTTCAGCTGCGCGGCCCCACCTTAAATGAGGACAGGGAGCAGGGGAGCGCACTGGACAGAGGAGGAGGAGGAGGAGGAGAGGAGGAGGAGAGGGGAGAGGTAGATGGGAATTCATTGAAGAATCGGGCATAATGTGCTCTGGGCAGTCCCCGACCCAGCTGTTTTCCATTCAGTGGGAGTCCAAGCAGTGAAATGTAGCAGGGGTGGGATAGACAAGCAGAGAGAAGTGGAGGAGGAGGAGGAGGAGGAGGAGGAGGAGGAGGAGGAGGAGGAGGAGGAGGAGGAGGAGAAGGAGGAGGAGGGAGATGGTAAAACATGGCCTGAGACACAACACGTAAAGGTCAAGCTGACGGCCTTTAGGAGAACTGATGTGTCTGTGTCGCTTCTCTTTGTCTTCAGGTTTTCATCTGTCCCTCCAAAAATAAATTGAATTTTTTTGCTCCCATTCAGTCGTTCATAGTGCGCAGGATGTCCAGCATTCCCTCTCTGTGGCTGAGTGTGTGGTTTCTCCTCGTCCAGCGGCCTGTTGCATCATCTCCACCTGGCCACGTTCATCCGAGACTAAAAGCTTTGGACGCAGTCATCAGGTCAAGTGCCGGTCACTGGTCCATCCGTTCATACCTCGTATTACAGGCTGGAGCCAATCCCAGGTAACAGCCATTGTGTTACTCATAACAAACACACGGTGAAACTACGAGGCACAAGCCAAACTAACCAGCAGCAGGTTGGCTTGTGCTCTTCAAAGCGTTCAGCGGGAAGTTATTAACACGCGGGTGAAGATGTAATTGCCCACATTATTGTGCAAACAGAGGTCACTGGAATGAACCTGCACCGTCACTGTCTCCCTGAGTCAGAAACAAGATGGAAACAACGTGCTGCAAATACACAAAACACAGCTTATTTGCCTGTGTGATAATGCAGTTAGTGTTTAAATTGTGTTGTGTATGTTGAACACTGCTTCCCCATTTGTGTTTTTCCTGCTTTTTGGATATTAAAATCCTGATATGTCTTTTCCCTTGTAGGTTTGTTGCTGGAGCAATGCGGTAAAGCAACAAAATGAGAAGAGCGTGTCAGTTTTAAACTTTAAAATCCAGCTGTCTTCACATATTTTTATTGCGTCGACAATGAACGGAGCTGTTCTGCTTCGGTTTGCCGACCCGGCTGAGTCGTGACTGACAGGAGCGTGTTAAGAGGAGAAACACGGATATCACAGACCTTCCCGCCACATCTCGGTTCCGTGGTCGTAGCCGAACGATCCCATTGACACCGAGTTCTCGAGCAACCTGGCGAGCGGCTTTACAGTGATGTCATGATATTGAAAGCTGCTGCAGGAAAGTCCGGAAATCTTTCTCTTTGATTCTTGGAATTTAAGAGAAGTCCCAAATGTGCAAACATGAACGCAGAGCTGACTTATGTTGTAATTTCCCTTTAATGACATTGATACACTTGTGAGGTTTTCACGCGCAAATGCAAAATGAAACACAGACTTCCTAATCTGAGCACTGAACCGACTCAACTTTGACCCGTTCACTCCCATCTACACATCTGAAGCACCAGGTTACACAAACACTCCACAATCCACTGGATCGACCTCGTCTGTGCACGTTTGTCCTGATTATTCACATTCTGGGTGTAAAAGTACTGGAGGCTCCGTGCTCACTGAGGAGGGGAAACATCCTGACAGAGACCGACAGAGGCTTCCACTCATACTTACAAACGCTTAAATTCGACTGGCATCTCTTGTGAGGGGGAAAAGCTGCAAGTTTTTTTCTCACAGGAGGCTCAGTGAGGAGGAATCACAGGAATCAGAACTGGCACCAGCCCTGTGTCCCCTCCTGACATTACCCAGGCTGAATGAGGGCACCCACCGACACCAGACACCTCAGACCTTTGCCATTTAATCTGCGGCACCTCCGAGTGGCAGAGAGGCAAACGGGCAGGTTGTTGTTGTGGCTTTTATAAGTCTTGTGCTTTCTCATGTGTGAGCAGTGGGCACAACTTGTCTGCCCCTGACATAAATACTCGAAAAGGACCATTTTGCTTCTGGTACTAGAATTAGATGGGAAAACAAGGGTTGGTAAATTGCATCATCCATCACAGGTTAAAAAAAATTATATTCTTGATCAATTTAAATCTGATGTACTTACTTTATTACCGGTACATATGAAGGTTGTTCCAGTGTAGTAACAGGATTATTACCACCTCCCTGTTTGAGGCCTGTTTTAGACTGACTCCAGCTCAAAAGCGTAAGATAAGTAATCCATGGCTGAACTTGCGACACACACACATGAACCAGTAAAATCCATGTATCACGTCACAACTGCTGCACGTAAAGATTAAGTACAGTTTATACTTTCCAGAGTTGAGCAATCCTGGCCCTTTAATCTCTCGTATTATAAACAACTTTGCAGAACTTCTGCATCTTTGGAAACTCATAGATCTGTTTATCAAAACTCAACTTCCTGGTTTATATTTGTTTTGTCACATTTGTACCAGAAACCAACCTGCAAGGAATGCCTTCTTTTTTTTTAAACACAGATCTCTGATTGGTCTCATTTGCGCATTAAATAAAGAGATTTAGATAATCTGGCTAAACCTTTAGTTTGTCTCTAGACTGATTGATCATCTGAATGTTTGTGCACCACCTCCGACCTCAGGGATAAACTTGGTGAGTACAGCGTCCTCCAAACCGATAGTAAGGATCACAATCTATCTGAGTGAATGTTCTGGAAGCTAGTAAATGGACTTTGAGTCTTTTCTTCTTGTCAAACATATGGATAATACTATGAATATATCACCCTCACTGTAATGAACGGGAATTTCCCCCCCGAAACTGACAGAAAGCCGAGCCTGATCCAGCTTCAGGAGAAAGAATGACCTG
Organism: Pseudopleuronectes americanus; assembly: GCA_038501795.1. Lineage (NCBI taxonomy): Eukaryota > Metazoa > Chordata > Actinopteri > Pleuronectiformes > Pleuronectidae > Pseudopleuronectes > Pseudopleuronectes americanus. The sequence goes on from CM076719.1 coordinate 7,078,591, forward strand.
AGACGTGTTGTAATTCTCCTGCTGTTCCTTTTGTTTCCCCCCCCCTGTTCAAACAGCGCCGAGCGGACGGTTCACTCACACCTGGTGGACGCCACCGCGCAGGAAGCACCTTGACTCCGCGGAGGCCGATGATTTGCGGCACCTGAGAGGACGAAATGCTAATGTGTTTAATGTCGAGACGTAATTTGTGGCACGTTGCTTGATTCATATCGAGCATCTGGAAGGCACTATGTGATTTCTTACAGTGCCGGTGATAATAAGGTGATTTTCACACAGTGGAAAAGGATGTGAGCGTGTGTGCCTGCCTGGCTGGTTTCGCTCCTGCTGACAGAGTAATGGATCTGTTCATTGTTGCATGTGGACTGTGTGTGATGTATGAGATTCATTTGAAATTCTCTGTCTTAAATGAGGCACTCTCATGTCTCCATATGGGGGAATATGGAGTCGAGGGCGAGAGCATTGTAGGAAAATGAACCGGGTTTGCTCATTTTTGTGGTCGTCATTGCTGTGAAATGGTCCCGATCGTGGTCTTTTGTCTAATATTTTTCTTTTAATATGAAACCCTGGTCGCGCTCAATAAATGTGTCAGAAACACAATTTGTTGCTGCAGGAGTTTTTTGCACAGAATATTCTAAATGTGATAAAACGAGTGTAAATCAAATTAATAAATTCTTACATTTTAATTACATCTTAAAATAAAATTGCAATGAAATGCTATGCATATTATAATTTTTTTATTTATGTATTATTATTTGAATTTAATTTCGACATGGAAAAAAACACAAATGAATGAAATGATTGGACACATTTCATTATGAATCCATTATGCAATTCACTTTATTGCCAAGTTGATTTTGAGTATAGACACAAACAAAAAGAACATGACATTTTTTTTCACATTGGCTTTTAAAAAAAATAAAAGCCTTATCAACATGATTTTATCAAGACACCATAATTAAATGAAATTATCATAAAAACCCACAATTGAAATTTACACAAAAGAAAAATTAACTATAAAACATGTAGACATGCAATAAATACATTCATTTCACTAAAGCAAAGTAAAATCAATATTGACATGAAAGGCAAAACAAAATGAAAACTAAAAAAAATACTGTTTGGTTTAATGTATTGCTTTTAATTGTTTTCACCGTATAAACTGTTGTAAAAGCACAAAAACAAAACACTTGACATTGATCATGTTTCACACACATTTGTGCTGGAACACGATCCTGTCTTCCACTGAAAATCTCATCTCCACTGTAAATGTGTGATGTACGTGTGTGTGTGTGTGTTTTTTTTTCCATCTATCTGTAGCTACCACTGTCTGCGTGGCGGTTTGTGTTGCTGCTGAACTTCCTTGAACCACATTCAGTCGTAGAGGGAAACCACCTCAAAACATCACAGTGATCTTCATTAGATCATAATCCATCATTTCTTCACATAACCTTTTTCCAAAACCAGAATCAATGCTTTCTGTGTGTGTGTGTGTGTGTGTCTGTGTGTGTGTGTGTGTGTGTGTGAGGGCCCTGAGGCTCTATCTTGGCACAGGTCTCGGTGTGTTTTGGGTGGAAGCCGTCAGCGGGATCGCCTTCTCTTTAATAATGGGTTTTTCTACAAGGAGCGACAGTCCAAACGGAGCAGGGCAACCGAATTAAATCTGACCTAATCTGAAGCAGAAGTCTGCCATCCAGCTGTGTGTGTGGGTGTGTGTGGGTCTGTGTGTGTGTATGTGTGTGTGAGTATGAGCAAATCTTCTCCCTGACAACTTTCACTCTTCCAAACTGCTTGGTTTGTCCTTTGTCTTGCTCTTTGTTTTTTTTCTTTTGGACTTAAACTGCTGGAGCAGACGTGGTAGAATGTAAACCAAAGGATCCAAACCTCAGTCCACATCGTCTGTGTGTGTCTGTTTGTGTTTGTGTGTGTGTGTGTGTGTGACAGAAACAGAGATGCAGGCTGAACAGATGCAGGAGGAGGACATGGGCAGCCAGAGCCCCCTTCCCCTATACTCAAACAACAAAGAGCCCACTGTGGGTCATGTGCTGATTGGGTGCTAATTGTCAGGTCTGGGAAGAGGATGACTTCTCAGGGGGCAAGCTGACATGAACCTGCAGAGACCTTGGCATGACCCGCGGATATGAACAATGAAAAGGAAATAAAAACTTTCCTTTCAAGACAATTTCCTTTAAAAAAGAGGAAGGGGATGAATTAGCTCAAAGAACGAGGTTTAAAAAAAAAGGAGGTGAAGAAACCCAATGCCACCAGTTTCTCTTTCTTATTTACAGAAGGTTATGACCATGGAGCTGTTTTTCTCTGTGTCTCTGCTTCTTCACCTCTCCACCCTTCTCCCTCACTTGTTCCCTCCATCCCGGCGCATGACTTGGCTGGCGCGGCCGAGGCCCCGGCTCAATTGTGCAATTTCATCCATGTTTACTTTACTGGCATCTTTCTGAGCATATTTTCCCCCCGAACATTTCCCCTCACATTATTCTGCATTTCCTCTACAATGAGGTGCTGTCTTTAATCTCCCCTTTGTAAAGCCCTCTCTTGGCCCCCGGGATCCGAAACACAATAACGATGTCAGACTTTTAGATTTGGCACGTCATCTGCTGTATTTTAACACATGCCACAACGTTCATTTTGGAAAATGATCAGGGGCCTAAAGAAAAAGAAAGTAGCTCTTCACGTAAACATTTAGACAACTGTCTTCTTCAGCATGAAAAACAGCTGGAAGTAAGTGGATCAGGGGATGGGGAGGGGAGGGGGTGTGGGGGGGGGAGGCGGCGGGCGCTGTGGGTCAGCGGTTGGAGTCGAGTGTAAGAGGAGAGAGGGGACAGAGAGAGAGGTTGCTGCTTGCGCTTTGAGGGGAACGAGGGAGCGGTGAGCGAACGTGGCCGGGCTCTGCACCGGAGGGAGGAAGAGGAGGAAGAGGAGGAAGGCGAAGGGAGCAGAGTGCCAGAGGAAAAAGGCAATTGTGGGACTTCGAGGGGATTGCAAGAGCAATAAAAAAAAATTCACAATACAATGATTTTTCCAGAAAAGTGCAGTTCGGGGAATTAAATCTAAAGCAGCTGCTTGTAATAAAGAGTCTGAAAGTGTCAAATCTCTCCGTCGTACTTCACCCTGCTGCACTGTGGGAAAGACGCTCAGACATGTCCATGGGCAGGTGCACACACACACAGTCACACACACACACACACACACACACACCTATTCTTACTCTCATAAAAAGTATTGCAAAGTCACTGAATGCTTCTTATACCAAAGGCACACTTGTATTTCTGACCAAAGTTTTGGGTTTCACAGCCAAACTATGGCTTGAATATTAATATTTTTTTTGGCTTGCTCATAAAAATATTTATCACATTGGACAATAGTGGCACGTCCGCACTGAGCTCTCATTGTCGACCACACAGGCGATGACTTTCACAACAAGGCAGCGCCGGTCAGAGGCCTCGCGCCACAACGCATCCCCGTGGAAAATACAGAGATGATCAGCGAGGTTTGTTTTGAGCATCTGGGATGTCTGCTAAGTGCTTCAGTCCTTCTGGCACACAGCAGGAAACACAATAAATGTCAAGCAGCATGATTGCCGATCGGGACGCTACACACAGGTGACCTCGGCCTGCTGCCGCTGGTGGAAAACTTAGATGCATACTTTGAATTTTTACTTTTTCTTGTGGTGTCATTTCAAAACTCTCTTTTGGTTGACACTGGCCTCGACCAGATGCTTTTTAATTCCATTAAGTCGGTGTTATAAAAGGGGACGGCTGCTATTTCATTAAAAAGGAAAGAAATGGACTAAATAATTTGATATAATAAAATAAAAAAAGTTGAGCTCACATCTCGAGTTTGGTGGCTTGTTTTACAGCACTCCTTTATTTATTGTTTTTCATTCATTTATTGTCATTGTAGTAATTAATGTGACTAAACTACATTTAATTCTTTCGAAACATCTTCATCCAAACCACTTCGGGAACCAGAGGTTTTCTGAGTTGACGCGTCGTATAAATAACATTCAGAAAAGGCACATGGCGTTGAACCCCCATGGGGTGAGTGGCTGCTCCAGTAAATTAAAACAAGACTCTTCTAATTTCACAAACTGAATCAACCACAGACTCAGTTTTTCTTTTTTTTGTACGTTTTTTAAATTATGATTTACAATACAGTTTCTATGACCTTCATATTGATCGGCTCTGTCATACAATTTCTTATGGGGAGACCACTGTGATGAATTCCTGTGACTGAAGGGATTGCCAGAAAAAATGAATCCACAACATCCTCAAATTGTAACAAAATGTCTGAAGGGCTTCCTCACTGTGCAGCGCTTGAAAGGCCACGACGTGGTATCACCCTGATACTGAGCAGGGGTTTATTCCCAGAGAGCAGCGAGGGGAAGGAAAAGAGAAGATACAGCCGACTTGTTTTCTGAATGGAGGGTTTCAGAAGTACGACCAGGTTTTCATACTGAGACAATGGCTCATGTCCACCCTGCTGCGCTCGCCCTGCTCCTCTCCCTCCCCATTCTCTGGTCTCTCTCTATCTGCCTCTGAGCAGAAACACACGGCACATCCTGCTCGGCGCGGCGCACCAGCCAAAAGTTCACTTCCTGCTCCTCGGCTCGTCTCCTTCACACCAGCCACTATTCCCAGGACATGCATTAACAGCCGCTTATATGCTTAAATAGCATAGGGACACACAAACAGACAAGAAAAACGTTTCCCCTCGCTATGCACACACCACCTTCCCCCGTCCGCCCGCCCGTCCGCCTGTCGTACACATTGACACAATTAAACAAGTGGCAGAGAGTGCACATCCTACAGAAACGCTCAGCCATTATCTCGCTCTTCCCTCCTGCACAGATTTGAAGTGACAGTGGAAACAAATCATGTTATTTTAAGGGTGTAAGGCAGGGGAAAGGAGGAGACAGATTTTCATTTAAACTCCTGAATGAGAGGGAGTGAGAAATTCCCACGACCTACATCCGCCCCCGTTGCTACGTTTTTCTAACACGTATGCATGTTTGTGGACTGATTTGCTACGGCTAATAATGTTTGATTTGGGAGTTTATCTTTCTTTCTTTCTTCAAAACCCCCAAACTTGAAGCATCAACCAAAACAAGCAGGCATCCTGTGTGTTTGTGTGCGTGTGCGGCCTCCGTCTGACTCTCATCAAAAGTTCACTAACCTCCGGAGAAACGGGGTCAAACAATCTGAGAGTCGTTTTTTTTTCGCCCAGAAAAGCCACTGCTTATCTGTGCAGAGAGCTGGCTGCGACGTGTCTTGTGGGCAAACCGACAATTTCAAAGCTCCACACTCGTCACGTAGATTTTGAACTGTACGTGTGGTTGCAATAAAAAGAAGAAGAAAAAGAAAAGATATGGCATTATGACGTGTGTTTTCAGAAATTCACAAACAGCAAGTTAACATACTACCAAGATGACTTTGCCTCGTGTTATAACAATGGAATTGGTCAGACCGACACAAGCCTCTTTGAGGACAACACAATAGAAAATGTATACCGCATAGTAAAAAAACAACAACACAAATGTTAATATCACATGTCATCTCTCCACCATTAAACCGTCACAAGAAATGTATACACACAGAAATAACCACAGGTTGAACACAGGACCACTGCCCTGTAAATAAGAAAATAAAAAAAAGTGTGTGTGATTGTGTGTGTGTGTGTGTGTGTGTTATGAAGTTGTTATCTGAGGGTTTACTAAAGTTGAGCTTTTCCCCCATGCTGGGTTCAGTCCTGAGGTAAAGCACCAGTTTCACGTGCGCTGCTTTCAGTTCAAATCTAAATGAAGTAAAGAAAAAGTAAGTGACAGGAAAACAACGTGTTCTGATATGATCATATGCTACAGAAAAAGAAGCCCTTAAATTATTGTACATGAAAAAAATAAAAAAAAATACCAAAACGTCAGGCACATTGTCTGTGTTTGTTTGAAGCCTTTAAGAGTCACTACGTCTATCACAGTGTATTTATGGCTTTAGTCTTCACATTCACCCACTGAGGTTGGCGTTGGCACTATAGTGGTCAGGCATCTTTAATCCAAGGGACCAGGGAAAAAGTGTTAGAATACAAAATAGAAAAGAGGGCAGCGTGCTCTTTGGAATAAAAAACATTTCAAAGACAAGAATGTGCCTTCAACCCCACAACCTTTAAGTGCTTTTTTTTGTTTTCAAGCTGGAGGAGCCAACACAGATATATGTCTTTCTCTGTTTCCTAACATTTGATACCAGCGCAGGGGGAAAGAAAAAAAAACAGGGAGGCGAGGCTGGGTGGGGGGGTGCGGGTGGGGGGGGGTGACACTTGCTAAGCTGGGATGTGATGTTAATAAGTGGATCAGAGGGGTAAGATGGCAGGCATGAAATGGGACATGGTGCTGGCGAGCAGTGTGAATTGTCCAGGAGAAAGTGGAGATTTCACAGGGATTACTGGGCCGCGGCAGCTGGGGAGTGCTGTTCACCCGTCGGCTTCCAGGGAGGACACCAAACCCCCCCCCACCCCCCCCGTCTCATTTTCATTTGACTGACAGATTACTCTTTTAAAGGCAAAGGGCTGGTTACAGCATTGACTCTGGCCTGTCAACGGTAGCAGGGCTCCCAGACAGAAGACTACAGGGGGAGGGAGGTCAGATGTGAGGTTGGACAGTGGATCAGAGCGGCCGTCCAACCCCCCCGGCATCTGACTACTGCCGCTCCACCGTTAATCATCGCGCTGCTGCGAGTGGGGTAATTGCTCTTGACAGATCTCTGTGTCATTAACTCGTGACCCGCTCCTAGCCTCAGCTGCATCCGTAACTGCAAATATTACACAACGTCAGCGGCAACACCCAATGCGTCGTCTACGCCGTGAGATGCGGGGATTAGTGTGTCATCAGTTGGGTATGTGCAATCATGTCCCAGCTATGAGATCACAGGGCCGTGCTTACTGCATCTCAATAACAAGTGAGAGCTGTGGGAAGTCAGTCAAGATGAGAAGGAACTTTTAGCTGGAGGAGTTGTTAGGCTCCGAGTGTACGGCTGCTCAAGCTATCGCTGCTGTCACAAGGCGTGAGCCTGAACACACAAATATGAAGGGGAGTGGGTTACTTTAAAAAAAGACATGTGGTCAAAACAGAGCAAGGGAGACTTTACTGAAAAGGCTGAAGCTCTTATTGTTGAGCTCTTTCCTTGGGATGCAGGGGAACATGGTGGGGAGAAGCTGGAGGGTCAGATACATACATTGTCCAGTACCCCAACAACCAGAGAAGCAGAACAAAAAAACAAGAAGAAAAATATATATATATTCTCCCATTACTTTAAAGTCCAGGAGAGCTGGTTTATTCATTTGATAAAAGTTCCGCTCAGGTCTGGACACAAACCCTGGATCTGGTCCTTATGTGCTTTTTTTTTGTCATTTCTTGTACACAGATGAAAATCAATAGTACACAGGTTTAGGGTCTGATTGCAAAGTTTCCTTGCAACAGTTTCTCTTTGGATTTCATCGTGGTACAAAAATAAATAAAACAATTTCATTTTGGTTTTCAATTTGTCGCTTTGGCTCAATGGCTGAAAAAAAAAGAAGAAAAAAAGAGGAAATGTTTGTTTGCATATATACGCTGTACATAAATACTGTACTTCTTTGAGTGAGTGTCTCTTGGTCATGGAATAGCACAGACTTCCTTTATGAAGGAGGACTTTAAGATACATTAGATGCATAGAAAGGCACTGACAGTCTAAAACGTTTTGGTGTGCATAAGCAGACCAGTTTCTTTTGGCCTGAGTCTGAGGTGCAGAGGAGGATACTGAGGTGAATGGCTTTAGAATACTGCAAGTTGTGTGTGCACACAGACCTATTGGCGACAGGTCACATGTCTTAGCTGGGTGAGTAGCGGTCAATGGTGCGGGCTTCTAGGGCCTGGGAGAGAGCGGGTAAGGGCTGGCCCAGGACATCCATCTTGTCGTGGGTGAGGCCCAGGTGCTCCGCGGCCAGCTTGGACAGCGGGTAGAGGCTCTCCAAGGCCTTTCCGTCGGCCACCAGCTGCTGAGCCTGGATGTGAAGTTCATTTGCCTTCTCCTGCTTCAGCCCGAGGTGCTCTGCTGTGTATTTACTCAGAGGGTAGATGCCCTCCGCAAAGTCCAGCTTCAGTTTCAGATCTGCGGTCAGGCCCCCCGCAGTCCCTCCGCTGCTGTGCATCTTCATGTGGCTGATGAGGTTGCGCTGCTGGGCAAACTTTCCCCCGCACACCTGACACTCGTAGGGCTTTTCCCCGGAGTGGATGCGCATGTGCTCAGTGAGGCGGTACTGGCGGGTGAAGCGCATGCCGCAGGAGTCGCAGGCGAAAGGTTTCAGGCCCAGGTGGCTGCGCATGTGGCGCGTCATGGTGCCACGCTGCGTGAACTTCTTGCCACAGATGCTGCAAGGGTATGGCCGTGTCAGCCAGTGGGTCTTCTCGTGCTGCCGCAGAGTGGCCGGATCTTTGTAGGACTTTTCGCAGTTGGAACAGCGGTAGGGTCGCATCATCTCCCCTAGGGCCCCTGAATTCAGCCCCTGTCTTGACTTGGACTCCAGGTGGGACAGGCTGTTCAAGCTGTTGCTGCTGTTCAGGCTCCCGTAGCCGTTTGTATTGCTGCTGGTGTTTTTGGTGCTGCTGTTATTGCTGTTCCCCATCTCCCCACCGGAGTTGCCGTACAGTTCCTCCTCCGTGTGTGTCTCCACGTGTGCATTGAGCTGCTCTGAGCTCGGGAAGCCTTTGTCACAGGGAATGCAGACGTACAGATTGTCCCCGAAGCTCTCTGGCTCATACGACATGTGGAACCTCCCCATTGGTCCCGTAGGGGAGGGGCGGCCTTCACTGCTCCCCGTCTCCTCTGTGCCAGACCCGCTCTTGTCATCTGCTCCTTCACTCTCCTCCCCAACCTTGTGGTGGTTATGATGCCGGTCTCCGTTTTCACCCCCCTCCTCCTCGTCCTCGTCCTCATCTTCATCTTCAGCTGTGTATGACAGTGGCTCATGCTTCACCCAGCGGTAGATTTTGCCCATTTCACTGCCTGCCTCGCCACCTTCCGTGGGAGTGTCAGGACTGGGGGGGCACGGGTAGCGATCTGTGCCCTGGGTGCCTGAGCGATGCAGGTGGGGATGATGGGGGCCAAGGGACTGGTTGAGATGGGAAAAAGGTGGAGGAGTGAGAGAGCTTGCTTGGTCGGTGGACTCCATTTTCTCAGAGGGGAAGACCCTGCCGTTCATCCCGTGCATGGGACTAGTGCGGCCGCTCAGGGTCCCGTCTCGATCCTCATCGTTGTGACTGTTTGCCAGATGGGAGTAAGGGTGCTGAGACTGGGAGTTGGGGCTTTTCTTAGAGAGATCAAGGCCATAGTTAGGAGAGCAGTTCCTGTCGGGATGGGCTGAACGCCCAAGCTGGGCAGGCAAAGCTGAATGCAGGGACGGGAACACCTGAGAGCCCTGGGCGGAGGTGGGAGCATACAACTCCCCAGCATGGATGGCTAATCGATGTGGAATTAGCTCCTCTAGTGGTGGTGGCCGGGGTGCATGGCTATTCAAAATTCCTCCTGGAGGGCAGGGTTGAATGACTGGAGTGGAAACTCTGTACCTGCCACCACTCCCTAGCCCCATGCTATTTGGTCCCATCTTTGGATAGGGCAGAAAAGCAGGGCCCAGGCGCGGCGGGTACTTGCCATGTCTTTTCAGCTTCTTTTTGCACAACGCCACTAAGTCAAGCAGCTGAAGGTAGCTGGCTGCTGCCAGGACGGCCCCCAGATTGGGTTCAGTTGGAGAAGTGGGGTCTCCCTCAGTAAGGCGGCCGGTGTAGATGTAGTCCAGAATGACCCTGAACACGCCTGGACTCACCATCTCGTGGTCGAGGTTGATGAGATTGTCATGGACCACCAACGATTTCAAGTAGAGGCTGCTGGCGGCCAGAATGTTCTTGTGAGCCCTGAAGAGGGCGTTCTGCACGACAATGATAACATCACACAGGAAGCCCTTGGTGCGCTGGCTGTTGAGCTGCAGGAGGAGATCCCTAGCATGACTTGGAACGTCCATGGCATCCAGCATCGTCTTCAGTCCGCCACCTGCAACGAGAGATATCTGTAAAATATCATGCAGCAGTCAGCATTTTAAGCCACAACAACAAAAGCAATGTGTCATTTCCATCGTTACTGTAAAAATCTATGATGCATTTTATAAAATAAATATATGAAAAGCTCAGGATTTACACACATTTGAAACATTTAAGTGTGAAAAGGTTTAACCACGAAATCTGCCAGAGCAATACAGACAGACAGAGAGATCATAATAAAAAAGCCTTTACATGTCTGATGATTAATTAAGGTGAAATTAATTTGAAGAATCATTATTTTAACATCAGTTAATTTAACAGAATTTTTATGCAAATTCATATTTTCAGTTTTATCATTTAATTTTGTTGCCTTGTCTACTAATTAATTTGTTCTAAAAGCCTTCAGTATTTGCAAAATCCTGTTAACGTCAGAGCTCTGCTCTATGAGACGTGTGCAGGGAGCAGAACTCATGTGTGGGAAACACTCTGTAAAAGTGAACTTTAGCTAAAGGTGAGCTGCTGCAGTGGTTTTCTCATTATCAGAAATTCAAGTGTACGCATTCACTTCCTCTGCAGCGAGCAAAAACACAGAGACGGAGAAGTAAAACCAGAGAACCACAGATATATATTTTTGCACAACTGCTGGCTTCCTGATAAAGTATTCCAGGAGTGTTTTGCAGACGTTTTTTAAACAAAGCGAGCGATGAGCGTTTCACAAATATGATGAACAGCAGGTATAAACCTGTGAGGGAAGGACACGTCCAAAAAAAGACAGGTCTCTTGCCTCCGTGCTCTGTCCAGTCATATAAGGAACAGTGGAGCGCACAGGATGTAAATCAAGCTGAGATGATTCAGTGCTGTACGTTGAGATGAGCTCCAGGGATCTAATGCGCACACACACACACAAACACACACATACGCACACACTGTTCCATCCAGCTTAAAATAAACTACATCAGCTGCGTGGACGAAACACAATGTATTGTTCAATCAGTGGCATCTGTTTACTTGAGGGATTAAACATCTCAAACCGTCCCCACGGGGTTGCACTCGCTGATGGGAAACAAGCAACTAAATAAATATCATGTCATCTGTCTGATCCCGGCCTTCCTGACACCAGCTCATTCACTTCTTGTTTATTTTGTTCAGTCTACGCGCTCAGCACAAGAGAATATGAATTTAATTTTCTTTAAATCTGACTCAGGGATTCTGGAGAATCCTAAAATTATGACTGAGTTAATCCCAGTGTCCAGGCATAAAGTGAGAAAAATGTAAATAATATTTTTCTCTATTAAAGCTATGACCAAACCTCAAGGTCGCACTGATGTTCATCATCAGGCAGCATCATTATCGCTGAAAATGAAAAGTAGATGTCACCAATAGCAGATGGACACAGTGAAGAACATCTTTTAAAAATGAATTTAATTTTTATTTAATATTCTGTACTCTTTTCTAAACACATGACTTGTGTGCCATTTAGTACTTATTGTCTTGTCAAAAATATCTAAAAATAAATAAATACATTTTAAAAATAACAAAAGCTGTGAATAGAAAGGCAGGTATGTGGCAGGTTTACTCTGGACTCACACTCCATCATTTCCCTCCTGTTGTCGTCTAAAGTGTTTCCACTTCTGGTTTCTGTCTGGCTATGATTACACCACAGTGGTACTCGACTACAAATATCAACGTCGGTCGGATCAAACGTGTTTAGAGACGCGTGTGATGCGAGGAACGGGCCCGAGTCATTTCCATAACTGGCTGAACTTCTGCAGACTCTCTATTTGCGTTGGGGCTTTTTCAGCTCACTGGTTTGCTGCAAGGTGGCTTCAGCGGGACACGGTGACAGGTTGTGTACTAACACACACGCAGAATCATTGTGCGCTCTTGCACCGTTATGTGACAGTTCACCCCAGAGCACAACACAAAACTAAACACAACTTTATATCTGGATTTGTTTGAAAACATTTGAATCTAACTTGGTTAATTTTAAACGCTCTTTTTCTATAGGAATCGTGCAAAAAAAGCAGCATTTGTGCATGAATCTGGAATCTGCTGCCCTTTTGTTTTTGGTAAAGTTCTGTGGTCACAACTGGACAAGGTGGCTGTGGGTTTGTCCCATCAACCCAGTTCAAATCACTTTACTCTCGTTGGGACCAGTCTGATTCCTGTGTCACCCCACTCCTGGCCTTTTAAATCAGCTGACCTCGCCGTTTGATGACAAAAAAAAGAAGTGTTTTCTTAATTCTTGATCTGGTTTGCATGTGTGAGCTCACTTCATCCTGTTAGGAAACCAGCGGTGATTGCAGTGATATTTAGCCGTGGACCACATTTTAAAATCCAGCCTGCTACATGTAATATTCCTGTCAACACAATCCGAAAACCTGCACTGCAGCTTGTGTTGTTGTTTTGTCGTGTTAAAAAGGCCGAGTTACACATTTTTACAGTTGCACTCACAGTGAGAGTCGCCTGAGAAGAGGTTTTCATCATCACAGCCTCATTTCTAATGACCCATCAACAAGAGGAGGGAACTGAAATGGTCCTGATGGTTATTTACAGCGATGACATTCACTTATTTGCATTATCTGCATATTCACTGGCCCTGTGTTTTGTCTGTTTTATCACTTTTGTGGTTTGGAGGATGAAGCCGGAGACTTAAACGTCAAAAGTCTACATCCAGCCTCAGTCACATAAACACTCCAGAACATCTGCTTAAAACATCATCTTCACGTTATATATTTTCTCTCATTTCAATTTGCTTCCCACGCAGCCATGTTTATTTTAGAGCCCATGTTCACATAGTCTATATGTTCAATTTATGGGGCAACACTGCAGCACAGAGTCCAGTGCAAACCAGCAAGAAAAGATATTTGACTGTAGGTTTTTTATTTCTTCAATCCAACTAATTTAATTGTTGTTGTTTCTGTGAGTCACCAGAGACGAAAACAAGCTGGAGAGGTTTTACATGCATGAAATATCAGACTGGGAGCTTTCCTTACATGTGAGTGCAGCCTGCAGTGCAGATCGAGGCTGATGAATAAGTGAATAAGTTTCAGTCAGATCAGCAAACATGATGGAGAGAGGAAGCATCAGTTTCATGTTTAAATGCTGTAATCACACAATTTAAAGAAAAATAATCCCTGAACATTTACAGACTTCAAAGTTGCAGGCGAGCAACACACAGCTGGTTTTGTGACAGTAAAATCACATTTAATAATAATCAATAGTTCCATTGAAGCGTCAGCAGAACAAGTTGCCAGTTTTTGGGGGGTTTTCAGTAAATTATTATCCTGTCGATTTCTCAGCAGATTATTCTATTTTAACTAATTTTAATTGTATGACTTTCTTTTTATATAATTTCGTCTCCTGAAAATTTAAAAGTGACAAACTTCACAAAATAAATCCATATTGACTCTGTGAACCATAACTGATTTTTGTGCCGTGCTGTTTGAGTTGGGGACAAGAGGACCGGTTCCTCTGTCACTGTCTCGTCTGTGCACTTCACGGAGCTGGTCTCCCTAACCCTGTGCGCGTCTTCCCCGGGTCTAATCCGTTCTGCCCTGCTCGTCGCGTATTATCGCTCCAGCAAAACCACATCACGAGTGAAATGTGTGTGTGTGTGTGTGTGTGTGTGTGTGTGTGTGTGTGTGTGTGTGTGTGTGCGCCTCATCCACTCTCTACCTCTGCGTATGCGTCTCCTAAATCACCTCCCGAGACGCAGCGTCCTCTGCGCCCTGCCTGCGCCACACAGCTGGTTCTTATACCAGCTCTCTGCGTCTTCAGACCTGTCAGCAGCGCTCACGAGCTGCTCCGTCATGCAAATCACATGGAACCTCGGAAATCCATAAATTAAAGAAGTGCCTCCACACACACACTTCTGAATTATTCAATAATATTGTGTTCAGGCGTCGGTTAATCCTGAACTCAACGGTGACGTTTTTACGCACAGCGATGGGCCTGTTTTACAACATCAAACTGGAACTAATTTCTTCCTTTTTTAAATGGTCAGTTGGTTATTAAATACACCGAAGATCCGCTTTGGCAGAAGTCTATGTTGCCTTTGCCTTTTAATAATTAATATGAAATCAATAATTAAACTCGCAGGTGAAACACAAAAAAGAAATCCAAGTGGATTCGTTTTGTTTTGCACTTTACCAAATTTTAAGATCTAATTTTGCTGAACTTTGAAGCCACATTTCAAAACTACATCATTCTGATCCTGGAGAGTTTTAGAGATTCACTTTCTATAATTAATTATTAGAGAGAGGAAACTTACAAATTAAATATAATTTAATGCGTAAAGAAGAAAGAGGCTAAGGATATAAGACTGGAGTAAATACATAAAAACCGCATGCAGGCTGCATTACGCAAAGTTTGTATCTTACTGATATATCAACGAGTCATTTTAAAAAAACTGTATTTTCTCGCTGGCTGCACATCACGCTGATGTATTAAAGGAATAAAAAGCTAAATGCCATGCGTCCTCCCTCTCCTCCTCTGCTCTGGTGCCTCCATGTGCACCGCAGCAGCAGCAGCAGCTCTTACCTGCATGCCCGATGTCCTCTGCCATCCGATCTAAGTCTCCCTTAATGATCATCTCAGCAGCCTCCAGGAGTCATATCTGACGTTTCAGCTTTGAACTGCCAGCCTCCAACAAAACCATGCCAGTTTTCCGAGCGCGTCTGCCAGCGCTTTTTTTTTGTATGATTATTAATTGATATGAATTTCTTGTCGCTCCTCAGGTCCGTCCCCCCACCCACTTTCCTCCCTCTCCCTGTTTCTCCCTCTTTCTCCCTCTGCCCCTCCTCTCTCTCCCCTCTCTCTTTCTCTCTCTCTCATCCCCTCCTATAAAAAACAAAAAATACGTGCTCAGACCAGCATCAGTTTCCTCTTGTTTCTCTAGTAATTTCCTTAGCTATTTTTGAGTCGGAGCAATAATGCGCACCGGGATGATAATGGAGCCTCTATGCGCCTTAAGTGTTTTAGCGCCCCGTGTGATGTCAGTCTATAATAAAACTAAAAGGTAAAGTCGAGGGCAGGAACTTCGAGTGACCCCGACTTGAACTTCTCAACACACCGTCTTAAAGAGACAGACAGCGAGTGTATACATCGGGATAAATGTTCCATATTTATGATCAGCTGCCCTTCCACCGAGGAGAGGAGTTCGCTGATGGAAGAGAATCAAACTTACTCCTAAACTTCACTACGTTTACTTTTCATTATGTCCCTGAGGCCAACATTTAATCAATTAATTTAATGCTATCGATAAAAAAAACTAATTATTTCTCAACTTTAATAGTTAGAAAAAAAATAAAGTATAACCCATAAACCTGTTGAATGACGGTGTCATCATCCACCTTCCCTGCGGAAATCCTCTGAGAACATGTGGATCTTTAAGAGGCCCCCCTGGCTTCACTTAAAGACCAAGACCAGCTTAAGATAAGTGGAAACTAAAGGGAGGTTTAATACGAATAAACCTTAATATCTCTCTCTCTCTCTCTCTCTCTCTCTCTCTCTCTCTCTCTCTCTCTCTCTCTCTCTCTCTCTCTCTCTCTCTCTCTCTCTCTCTCTCTCTCTCTAGCAGGTAAAGCACCATCACCTGGACATGGATGGACTGACTGTGTCCCCTCACACACTTTGGAACCTTTTTACAGAGAACATCAGTAATGTGTCTCCCTACTTAAAAAACCTGGTCACTTATTTTCCCAGAACCTTGATTTCAAAATATTTTAATGCTAAGTAATAAAAGAAGGCAGTTGTAAAAGTAAGTCCACTGAGTCCACTGTGCAGTCATTAAAATAAAATGTTCTCATTTTATTACAGAAATTCTCCACCTTCTGTGGATATTAAAAAGTATTAAATATTTTTTGTGGCTTTAATAAATTGTAAGCTTACGTCTTTCTTTACATCAACATATTGTGGACTATGTATTATAAAAAGATGGTTAAATATATCAGGGTTAATATTTAAAAAATAAAATCTCTCTAACAAAGTTGCTATCAGATAAGCTTTAGGCCGGATATGACAATATGATCCAGATGTTCATTCTCAGTCACTACAGGCTTCACCGGGAGCATCGGCTCAAATCTAAAAAGCGCATTAAAGTTGGATAAACTTGTGATCGTGGACGTGCACAGTCTGCTGCTCGTTCTGACACCGCGCACGACCACACGTCTGCGGGGATGTCATCCCTGCCTCCCCGCCGGATCTCACGCTTACCTCGAACTCATGTCTGGTGCTCTGGCCGTGTGTCTGCTCTGCTTTTCGGCATTCCCTCATCAGAGATCTCCGCCGTTTCCTCCACGTCCGGCTCCTACGCAACAAAAACAACCCTCGCCCTCCGCGTAATTTAGCGGGCCTGTATCTCTCTCTCTCTCTCTCTCCCTCTTTCCCCGTGCTTCAGCCTCTTCTACACACTGGGTTTCTCACGTGTTAGCGACACTCTGACACTTCAGACTGTTGTTGGGTCCGGTCGGACCAAAACCTGTCGGTGGAGACTTTACGCGCACAGCGACACCCAACGGCAGCGAGTCCCCACTGGCTGTAGAAGGTGGACGAGTGGTGCGGGGATTCACTGGGAGCACAGCTGTGTGACACACAGGGAACTGGAAACCTGTGGAAAACCAGTGTCATAACCGGTTTGTAAAATGAGTTCAGGTGAATTAACCTTTAGTGATTTAATTGTGCAGTGATAGAAAAAGGGGTTTAGATTTCAGTTTAAAGATATTTTACTTCAGCAAAAGTGGAAATTCATGAAAAAAAGTACAAAAGCAACTAAATACATCAAAACTAAAAATATACTTTTAGTAGATTTGGCAGTTTGAACCCTGCTAAAGTTATACTATTATATTTTTCTGTTACTGAATCAATATTATCAATGCATTAACATGCAAATTGTATTTTAATGCCATTATTAATCAGGTTGTAGTTGATTTAAACTGCTTTAAACCTTTGCAGTTTAGGCCAATTTTATGTTTAACTTGAAAAATATTAATTTGAAAACCAACTAAGGCTGAATTTAGTGGACTACAAAGTAAAATATTTTCCTGATGAAGAATAAACTTTAATGAAATTTAATGATAAATTATGTGTTCCCAAAAAACAAATTTTCCGAGCACAGTACTTGAGTACTTTTGACCACCAAAAATACTATGTTGCAATAATGATGCTGCTTGAGAGCTTTGTCGTTATTGTTTTTCATAATCACCACTTGAAGATGGTTTATTCTAACTTTTATGACAGAACGCATCTCTAGAATGTTTTCTGCTGCTGCTTATTGATCTCAGTGTTATTTGAACAGAAGATTTTCTTTCTGTGTGTACACTGGAGTCATTAACGTTCTATAAACAATGCTTCTCACTCATATTTAATCCGCCGTATTGAAGGGATTACGTCAGACATGCTCCACACTTGAACTTTTTCCCCAGCCATCCAGAGATCCCTTTGAAAGGCCGCAGCTTGGAATAGATGGAGCTAATTATTTTACCATCACTGAGGTCACCAGCAGACAGCCGATGTGATGCACACTCACCGGGCCGAGAACCTATTCACGGTTTGTTTTGATCACAACAGCAGATGACAATGTCCTGAAGCCTGCAGACCCTCTTCCTCCCCGAAATGATCCAAGCTGAAGGTGCTGCCGTTTCAATGAGGAGATCCGAGCCACGCAGGGAGCCCGTTGGCCAGGAGGAAGGCATTGTCTCTCACTTCCATGTTCTCTCGATGAACCGAGGATAACCTCAAGGACGCATGTAGGCAGAGCTGCGAGGGAGAATGGATATGTTCTATCAAGGATGTGACACCGTGTTTCGATTCATGGTCCAAAATAGTTTTTTTTCCGCCAAGGGAAACATTCGGTGATGTCATACACCGCCTGTCAGGTAGGTTACGTCTTTGACATAGTTTGGTTTCTCTCTGTTTTAGATTACACACCTCTTAAAGCACTAAATCCTGGATGGTGATGTTCTTTAACCCTTATGCTTCCAAGATGGAATCCTTGAGCTATAGTGTTTACATCATGTGATCATCTGTATGCCATTTTATTTTTGTTACAAATCATTTCCTGGTTTGGGATAACGCCAGCTATTTGAAAATTAAGAAACATTTAGTGTATTGATGGATTATACATGTGTCGATTTTAGGTTTGTCTAGAAAAGGTCAGAGCACGTGTTCAAGCAGGTGATGGATCATTAAAAACCAAGAATCCAGCTAATCAGTGAAATCTGTGGTGTTTTGTGAATGGTGTTGCACCTACAATAAGCTCACAACCAATAACACAGGCAAAACGAATTCAGTGCTCAACATACTTTTATCATTTACTCCTTTAAGCGACCTATAATAAAGTTTTACACGTCAACCCGCGTCGTAAGTCTTTTTTGACGAGGGACGAGGTCAAGAATAACCAACAAATGCAACAGGCAGGATCAAGAGCAATAAAAATGTTAACATAGGAATCTAACCTATATTTGAAAGAGGGCAGGAACACGTCCAACAGCATGAAACTAACATTTGTAAATGTCTGCTTCTTTGTTCAGCTGTTGTCTTCCCAGACCGACTTTATCTCACTAATCAATCAGCCTCCAGAGGCCTGTGCAGGACATTAAACCTCAGCCTGTCAAAACACAGTTTAACATACCGTAATCTGGAGCACAGCAAACCTGAAAACACTGAACTTCTAATGAACTGAAAAAAAACAAGAGAAAGCCTCCAAATTGCAGGTTGTAAGCAATGATTCAATTAAAGCTGTGAGAGCTGGGCCCCGAGTTCGGCCCTGGGATCTCGTGCCAAAGCGACTTCCCCGAAGACCGGTGCTCGGTGAAGGAACCAGAGCCGGAGATAAGGCAGGGAGAGCAGCTACATCTCCCCACAGCGTTCTGTCACCCTCTAAATCACACACCTTTCCCACCATTCTTCCAAGTGTGAGCACTTCAGGTTTTTCACATGTGACATATATCTTGCTGGAGCTCTCTGGATTGTGGAAACACGGCGACGGGGCTGAATATTCTGAATGACCGGGGCCAAGTTTCTCAGACATCTGCCAGCGGATACGTTTCGGGGTCACCGTGTCTCCGAGGCCCGGACCACCTTGTTCCAATTTAGGCTTTGGAGTGACGAATATTGCAATCACCCTATTATTGCTCCATTGCTGTCTGCCAGCGGAGAGACAGAGCAGGGCCGGACAATAGACAGGACAGTATGAAGGTAATCTCAACACCTTGAAACAGACCCTCGCAGTGTAACGTCCAAGACTCTGCACACACAAGGCCTTTTGCTCTCTTTCTCTCTCTCTCCTCTCCTTCCCTTGTTTCTTTCATTCTCATCAATCATCCCTCGTTCCTTTTCTTTCTTTCTTTCTTTCCAGTGGACATGGCCACACATATCTCCAGATGCTTGCTGTGACCGCCCCCACCATACCAGACACACACCCCATCCAGCTTCGGATTCCCCACTCGCCACCAAAAAATTGAACGGTAGGCCCAACGTTTACACACAGGCCGCTCTTAATTCATCGTAATGAGCGGTTCAGCGACAGCTTTAGAGGTCAGGCGTGCAAGGCATGTCATTTGAATGAGCAGAGCTGTTGTGTGCGCTCGGTCGCTATTCTAGTTCACCCATCTGCTGGTGATGGACAATTATCATGCCATGATTAGAGCCAGATCCAATTTTATTTTCACAAATGGAAACACATGAATGCAAAACAGTTTCTGGTTTCGGGAACACTCGTAATATACAAATATTTTTTGCACTCTTGCTTTATTTTAAGTTGGTCTCCAGTTTCTCTGTACACACTGTAAACAAGGCTACAAGATAAATGTATCTGATCAGATATATCAAGGTATTCTCGTATCGGCCAATTTAATGGTCTGACGGTTTGGAAAACACATTTGTTTCCTCTCTTGCCAAAGGGGAAATGAGCAGATCGATACCACTCTCATGAGAGTTATATCGATCTGCTCATCTAATTCACAGCAAGAGAGAATTAAGCTTTCCAAAAAAACGTTAAGCTTCTCCTTTAAACTAACACAGGCTGCAACATGGGTGCATCTGTTATGCCACCCAGATGGAGGCTGAGAACATTTAAGGAAATGTACATTCTTTACTGACATTATGAGACCTGATGATACTGAATAGTGTCATATTTGTGGACCCTAAATGAAAAACAGGATTCTTTATGTTTAAATTCTGTGTTTCAGGGCATTTAAAGACATTTAGGAGATTAACAAATAAAATAAAAAAGGCCTTATGCCATGTGATACAACCAAAACATTGAACAACACCAGGAGAAGCTGGGATGGATAAGGACCCGGTGATGTCAGCGGGCCTTGTGATGACTAAAAACAGAGATTAGAATGAGTCCAAGCAACAAAGCTGCGAGCCACAAAATGAAAACAATGAGCCGAATGATGCTGTTTCACTAGGCCCTGTCTCCCTACATTAAACATTTGGACATTTGATTATTATTAGAATTTTGATTATCAATTAGATCATGTAGATAATCTCTTTTTGAGTTGTGTGTTGTATTCTTTTACAGCAAGTCTGTGTTGACAGTTTATTTATTTGATTTCTGTTTTGCCAGGTATGTGCAGGGGGTCAGATCAGGGAGGGTGACAACAGGTTTGTAGGATCAGCTCTCTGAGAGAGGACGGGCTGGGCAGACTCAAGGTGACAGAGGAGGGGGGACGTGTGCTGCATTGGATCACATCTCAGTCAACCTATTGCATGTATCTGCTGTATTTGTGCAGATAGATTGAATTGGGAGCTCAGCAGAAACCCAGAGTCCAACTTTGGTCTCGTGTTGAGTGTGGTTTCTATTTGTGTTTCTGTTTAGCTCACCTTATACTTACCAGCGCTGGTGGTAGGTTCCTGGTAGGTGAGGCTATAAAGCAGAAGATGGCATCTTATGGTGAGGCTGCAGATTTGTCTAGTTTTGTTGCATGTCTCAGGGATCATTGTGTTTCTGCTAAAGAGCCTTTTTGATGATAAAATGAAAAAATGTTCACCTACTCCTGCTTCTTCAGCGTGTTAGGCTGATCAGTCTAACTTTCTGGCTATTGAACGCAGCTCGAGTGCAACCGCGTGGACTGTGCATCTACAACGTTTCCTGCACAGAACATTTGACTGGTTTTAAATCGGAAGGTCAAGCGATGCATATGTCGGCCTCGTGTAAACCTTAGTTAACCTGTTAATCTCAGCTTAGTCCTTCCTCCTCCCCCCTGTGTTACAGTATCATTGATTAGGCGTGTGTGTCTCTGTGTGTACGTGTTTGCGTGTAGGCCAGTCCAGTGGGCGTCTGTGCAGCACATGGCTGTCCGATGCATGGTCTCTGCTCCCTGGTCTCTCCTCATTAGCCTCACACAGTGCAGCCATTCCCCTCTCACCCCTTCACCTCCTCCCCCCTCCTCCTCCCCCCCCCCTCTGCAAGCCTCCACTCAGCAGTGCACACAAGGGGACGAGCAAGCCTTTTGTTTTCTGTGTCCGACCTGCGCCCCATTCCAGCCCTCCTCCTTTTCTCTCCTCTGACTAAATCTCTTTTCCGGCTTGATACTGCTGAAAACCATATGGAGTGTGACATCATCAGGGCAGGAAGCAGGGAGAGGGGAATGGTAGAGCAAGGGGAGAGATTGGCTTGCCAGGTCTCTGTGCAGTTATGTCAGCAGAAAAACACTCTGGGAGGCCCCTTCAGGGGTGAGAGCAGAGCAGGTTGGAAATCGTATCCATTTTTTTTTGTTCACGTCAGATTTCACTCCCACCTGGATAATCAGGAGGGGAAAGTGGAGAGGGAGCGTGCACCTTGAAGGGAACCTTGATGTGCTCTGTTAACATGTCAGGTCATGGACTGTTGGCCTACTGTGCGGGGTTTACATTTGAGCGCAGGTGCTGCTGCGGCGCTCTCCCAAGAAATTCCAAAGAATCTGAATCAGGGGGATTTCAGATCGTTTCTGGGCCATCTTCAGGCATTTTGGTCTCATCCCGGGAAGCCCAAAACTTCTGCTGATCATCTGTTTGCCTTTTAGTCGCCGGCAGTCCCAATCTGCTCCCCAGGCTTTATGTCAGTCAACCTCCCTCCCTCCCACTTTTGTTCTCTGGGTGAACTCTCCAACTTTGTTGTGAGATCCTAAGTCCCCATACCATGCCGACCCATCCAGCTCCCTATTAGCTCACACAGAGATACACATAAACACTCTGTAAGCCACTCACACAGTCAGCATCTTTCCTCGTCACACACAAACACACACGCACTAATATACCCTTCCCCTCTAATTAATGGCAGGGCTGGGGAGTGTGCCAGGCAGTGGGGGAGGCACTGGAGGAGAGGAGAGGAGAGGCTGCTGCAGCTGTGGTTTTGGAGTCGGTCTTCGCACCCCCTTGCTGCCCCCTCTCTCCATCTCCTCTCCGGCTCCTCCAGGGACACACGCCTTGGCCAGGCCCCAGGAACCAGGGAGTCAGGACCAGGCTAAGAGGCAGAAAAGGGGGGAACAAGAGAGGGAAGGGAGGATATCACAAAAGAAGGAGAAAAACAGAGCTGACCTAATATGAAAGTATTGTCAGGCGGCATCGACTTTAATAGGCGAGTCCATGTGATGTTACTCAAAGGTTTTTACTGGCAAAGTGGTATAAAGCTTCACTTTTCCAGAAACACATGAGGCTGTAAAAGATTGTTTTACTATTTGATACTAATCCTGTCATATGGTTTTATGTTGCAACAAAGTCAACACTCAGTTTTTTTACCAGAGTTTGGAAAAACCTCTTTGACTCAAGTAACAACCTGAGATAGTAGCGTTTTCTATTTTGCATTTATTAATACAGACACTGTTGTAGCTTTTACATGCAAAGCGCCGAATGGAGCAAACTCACTCATTCACAACCTCACTCATTCATATTTAGCGGATCTCGGATTATCCACAGGGGGAGCTGTTTTGTCAAAATTGCACAATTGTACTATTACTGCATCTCAGTTCAATTGTGTAGTTACTACTTTGACTGCATCAGCACGTTCTCACCATGCAACAGAGCGTCTTCTATGATCTGCACATAGTAGCTCAAAACGAGTGTAAAACCAAGATGGCACTGAGTGGAGCGCATTCCTCCGCCAAGGCCGAACAGCATGATTGTGTTACAGGAGAAAGACAAATACAAATTCACATTTTATTTGTCACATACAAAAACTGTACACAGTACGACGTGTAGGGAAATGCCTTCTAGATAGAGAATTGTTTGCGATTTAACAAAGACAAATAGAGTATGAGGAAGGAAGGAAGAAATATATATGTGTAGACATGTGCAGCTTAAGTGCAAACATGAGCTGTGCAACATCAGGCTGAGGTGCTTGTAGTGCAGTGTATCATAAATGCAGCATTAATGTGTTAATGTGCACAGAAACATTTCTCGAAGATAGTGTGATGATTTTGATCTGATTGGGGAAGGTTTCGACATCGTCCTTAGCAAACTCAAGATGACCTCTGACCTGTGTGCTGTTTGAGGCATCAACCTGTGGCTTCATCATTGGCCTGACTCAACACGTGCACGATGTTTGCATGTGCTCGTGCATGCGTGAACCCTAAAGTGTGATCTGCTCACCCCATGGTGCCCGGGGGCTGGTGTGTACTTCAGAGCCCTTCTCCCTCTCCTCTCCCCCACTTCTCTCAGTGTTTTATGGGCTGTGTGCTGCGGTGCGGTGACCTCCCTCTCACCCCGGTGCCACCCAGCCGGTGCAGGATTCAGGCGCGCACGGCCCCTGCCAAAACCCCACAGCGCCACATCTGCAATCCATAAACGCCAGCCACTCTTGCTCTCCTCCTCCCTCGCCCACACCGCCTCCGACTCTCACACTCCTCCATTTCACTCTCTCTCCCTCTCTCTCTCTCTCACCCACTAACTTTTTTTTATTTTTAATTTCTCTGTGCATCCCCCCCATTTGCATTCCTTTGACTGCTTCCTCCCACCACTTCTGGTTTTATTCATGCCGAACATCATCTGGCTCTTCCCTTATCTCTCACTCCCTCTCTGTCCCTTTTTTCTCTCCCTTCCTTTCTTTCTCCACATCCAATGGAAAGAAAAACTCTCACCCATTATATCTTCCAGTGGGAGCCAACTAAGTGTGGTGGCAGTGAACTTGGAACCGCAAGACATTCCTGATCCAAACAGCACTAAGTCACCAGCGTTCACGTCTTCTGACAGCGGCTTGTGCCAAACACACACTTCACTTATCGGGAGGATTCAGCCTCACCGCGTCGCAGTTGGTCCCCAAACAGCTAAATGTTGATCTGTTTCACATTGAGAAATGTCCTGAATGTAAATCCAGTTCCATTTTTTGTAGATGTTTTACTTTGAGAGCATTCTCCATCATGGGGGTATTGAATTCCTCTAAGCACGAACTGCTGGCCAGCACAGCTCACAGGCCTCCCCCCGCCCCCTCAGCCTTAACAAGATGTGTTCAACACATCACTGTGCCCTTGCCTTGATACGTGTGCAAAAAAAAAGAACAGTCAAGTTGAAAATAAATTGAGTGTTACCACAAAACTGTCCAGAGCTCCCAGCATGCCCCATGGGCATTAGTGAAATCCGTCTTTCCCGATTGTATTATCTTTTTCCACTGTAATCAAATGAAAATGCACAGGGTGAACTTTCGCTCCCCCTTCTCGTTTCTTGGATCATGTTCTCCTCTCCGTCCCGAAGTCTTCACCTTCTGCTTTCCCAGACATATTGGCATGCCTCTGTGGTGCAGTCCCAGCAGAGAGCCCCCGAGATGAATCATGTTGCAGCAAACATGCAAGAACTCAGTTTTATGATGAATCTGTGTTTTCCTCGGCGAGGAGCGCGGGGCAGGGGAGGATGCAGAACTGTGGAGCACTTCGACTTTTAGCTTGAAAACAACAGCCAGGTCACAACGTGTTGACAAGAGCTAAAGAGGAGGCTTCGGGTCAGGGCAAGACCACCATGGAGAGAGAAACTGTGTGTGTACTGCTTGTAGGAGGCAAAGGAATATCAGAACTTCTATTTTTAGGTGCTCGTACAATTTTAGGTAGACCACTTGTAAATACAGGGTACAGGGAAAACTGTTGCTTTAAAGACTGTTTTATTTCTTCCCTTGCCCTAAAACCAAAGTTGGTCATGCCATGTAACTTAAATAGTTCCAACAGAAATGAGTTTTGTGCTTCATACTGTATGAAGACTGATGATTAATAAGGTCTTGGTAGCCTAAAGTCCACCCACGCATGTTCGTGATAAAAGATTATACAAATAACTCAACCTGACAGCTGCCATTCATCAAAGCTCTAGGGCCTAAGTTGTTCATTGAGATTATCGACAGGAATTGTTGGTCTTAAGTACAACATGTGGGTTCTTTCTCCATGATTAAAGCCCCTTGATATCTACAAACATTATCTACATAACTGTTTTGTATGTTTTAATGTGGCTGCAGACTTTGAGCCACATCTGCACAACTTCAAAGAGCTGCAAGGGAAACGGGCTTGAAAAACTGACGCATGTAAAAACTATCGTTGACCTGCCAGTTGTTGTGGTAACGGTCCTCCATGTTTGTTGAATCACACATACACACACCCAAACGTTTGTTCACGCGTAGTCACTGAAATATTTTTGACCTATTTCAACCAAAGATTTGCTCGAAAAAACTGTGAGGAAACTTTATCATTACCTATTCATCACTGCCATCTAGTGGACAAAGTAGACTCAGCAGCCAGTTTGAAACTCAAGAAGAACCAACAGGAGATACTTTTGATCAAATTTGTTGTATTTAATACACATTGCACAAACACACTGATGTTGAGTAGTTTTGTTACAATACAGGCTTGAAGTCTCTTGCATTGTTGTCCCTCCACTACTCCATGTCCGAGTCGTCCTCCTCCACGGGATCCTCTCTCTTGACCCAGGGTAAAGATGAGGGCACGTAGGGGTCATACGTCCAGCGAGGATACACCCGCTTGAACAAATTCATCATGACGGTGTCTTGAGAGGGCAGCTGATTATCAAACACACACTTCATGTGGCCGTGTGTTCCTGAAAACAAAAAAATATACGGTGGTCAGATTGGACTGTACATAAAAAGGGCTGCCTGACGATGCTGCTCAAACCGAATTTGAGTTCCTACTACTGATTTCCATGATCTGTTGAGGGGTGGGGCATGAGCCAAGGAAGAACCCTTTACATTAAGCTGCAGATCCAGAGATTTTTTGTTACTTTCTTTAACAAGATTGGGTGTTTTTTGACATTTACACTGATTCGCCAATGATCTATAAATATCAGGAATGTTTAGGGACTGATATTAAGGGGCGTGTTATACTATTGGCCTTTTGCAGATGTATGCTGTCTTCTTGTTTTTAAATTCTCTCACCTAAAGCCTCCTTGATGTGACCTCTCCGACCCCACTTGGTTCGCAGCTCCACCGGCTTAAACCACATGATGTCATCTGACAGAGAGAGAGAAAACAAAAGAGCAACAAAACAGGAATGAATACCACAGAGAAGTCGAGCGTGAAGTAACATTCTGCAGCCGTGGGAACGTCCCCTCACCTCTGTTAAAGAACATGTAGCGGACGACCGCAGAGCGCCGGTTTATGTGGAACGGGTGTCCGCTCAGCACGATCCTCTTCAGCACCACACGCCGAGGGTCACAGCTGAGCAGGCTGCCTGTAGCCACCAGGTCCTGGATGCCTGGAAGACACAAAAAGATCAACTACCTGGGGAGAATTCACTGAAGTGGATGATAAATAAATTTAGAAAACAGAAAGGAGTGTCACAAGATTGAAACCAAGGCAACCATCTACATATTTTCAAGTACAAGCAGGACTTTTCCTTCTTCCTCTCACCGTCATTGTGCTGTCTGAACAGCAGGACTCCTGCAGGGGAGAATGTGATGGGGGCGTACACTGACACCACAGTGGGGGCATCTGGCCTGAGGAAACGCTCCATCTTGTGCTTGTCAGCTAGAGGAGAGTAGAGCCGAGTTCAGTGCTCAGTTATTCATTTTCTGCCGTTCAGTATATCCTGCAGCCAAATCTGTCTGTTTCAAATCTTCACACCTACAATGCTCCGGCTCAAATTATTGTTTCGTTGAGGAGAAATGAAGGTTTGTGTGTGGGCATTCCTCACCTGTGGTGTGCTGAGAGAAGATGGGAGAGGCCCTGAACCTCCGGAATCCACAGTGGAACACCAGCTCCTCTTTGGATTTGATCGGCTCAGTGTTGCAGGGGTGTCTCCTCACCAAGACATGCATCACGGACATCTGTGGGAAATGATGAGGGCAGAAAAGTCCATAACAATAAAAGTGAACAGTGAGGTTGACTACGCTTCACATGGACAGTTATGATATTAGACACAAAGGCTTTCAGAGGTCAGAACTGTGAATCATACCTTCTGTTCATGGGGCAGGAGGGACACCAGCACCAGAGGTTTGCCTGACTGCACGCTCTCCATCACAGACAAAGGCACGTCAACGATGTGCAGCGTAACATACCAGCCCGCCTGAAAGAAGAGGAGCAGCAGTCGATGAAGCCTCAAATCTCAAATAAAAAAGTGCATTGGATAAATGAAGACGATCTTTTCTTTTCTTTTCTTTACCATGGCTCCCTCTTCCTGTTCTTCTGCAGCCTCAGCCAGAATGCGGTGGCGAGTGCGTTCAAAGTTCTTGAACTGGAAGATGCGCGAGTAGTCGGCAGGCAAGTTCTCCATGGGGTCCCAGGGCGAGGAGCGGAAACTCTTTAGGCCTCTGTAGCGCTGAAACCTAAACACACGGGACAGCAACAAGATCAAATATGGCAATGATCAACCTTTATAGAGAAAATTATCTCAAAATTGTTTCCTTCGAAGCTAAACACACAAACTTACTCACACCAAAGCAGCAGAACTGACCTGTTTTTAGCTGATGCCTGGAGTGGTGTGTCCACCTCATCAGGAAAATGCACATTGGCTCGAGCCTCCCGGTAGCGTTTCAGGCCTTCTACTTCTGCAGTCTCGTCCAAGTGCTCATCGTAGAGCTGATCTGCTCCAACTCGTTCGGGGGGGCACACTTCCTCCTCCTCTTCCTCTTCTTCCTCCTCTTCTGAACCACATGAACCAGCGTCCTGAGCAGGGAGGAAATAGAACAAATTGGTTTTAATATACTGTAGAATTGAGACCCGTGGACAGGAGAAGCCAAAAGCGAAAATAGCCCAGATTCTTTTACTGCAAACATCTCATGTCTTTCACGGGCCATAAAAGCAGTTTTAGTTTGAGAATATCCTCCAAACTAATTTTAATAGCACGAAGCATAGTAACAGGTCACTAGAGAACAAATCCACATACCAACTCCAGAAGTAAGCGGATGAACAGGTGCCTCTGCTATTCTCTTGCTGTTCTGCATTCATATCAAATCATTGCTCCCATAAAACAAATGCAGCCTCAATATTCTACAAACAATGACCAGGCGAACATGTTGAGAACCCGAGGGCAGTCAAAGAGATTCTAAGAATAGAAACGGTTATTGTAAGGCAGCCAAACGTAAACAAGACCAGCCCAGCCACAATAAAAACAGTGTTAAAAGGAGACTGGTTCTGTGTATAATGCTGCTTGAATCTGCATACGTCTGTGTGATTGTGATAAGAAGCCGCCAGGATTCCACCTGTGGGAAGCCTTAGTTTGCATATATTTAAATGCTGCACCCTTCCCAGTGTGTCTACAAGCGTCAGCCTCTGGCTCCTCCAGACAACCTCTCTAAGAACATGTAGAAATACAGCTTCCATGGGGAAATATATTTGTGTAAGGAAACGAATCATCAAAGAAGACATGAGGTACAGTGCTCCCATTACTGGCAAATTACAGGAGGAGCCAGACACATGAGGGGGAAGCTCTCAGCATGGGGCTGATTCACAACCTTTACAACATCCCTGCTGCAGTAATAATAATCATTATCATTTGAAGTGCCCTTTTCCCTATTGTTGTCCTCTCCGAAATATGTATTCATGTGCGCCAGCCTCGACATCAAACGCATGCTAATAACAATTATAGGTTCGCAATGCACCCGCTGCACAAGGTGAGCTTCCCCGACTCCGTTTCAAGCCGCGCTGGAAATAAATAAATGGTCGAACCGCTCCGGCGCTCCCTCCGCTCCAGACAGGAAGCTCTTTTCACAGGACAGGAAGCGAGGAGGCTTCTCCTGGGACTCCTGCTCCAAACACTATTGTTGTGGTGAGCAGCCTGGCACTACAGCCCAGAGACAGACAAAACAAACAGTGGCTGTCAGCGGCGAGGTGCACTGACCAAGGGTCACGTATGCACGGCTCCGGCCCCGGAACCACTGACACTCACATATCACTCGGCCACATACGACTGTCCTCTTCTTCATCTGTGAGATTACACTGACTGCTGTGACAACAAGAAGCAGCTGGACAAACATGTGTACCTGAGAGTTTATCTCGTCATCCTCGCCATCCATTGCCTCGTCCAACATGTCGTCATCATCGTCATCATCAGCACTGCTTTCTTCATCTATCTCTCCATTCTCCTCCTCATCCTCGTCAACAATCCACGTGGCCTGGTAGTCCGACGTTCCTTTGGGAACCTTCATTACACGTTTGCTCTTCCTGGCCTCTGAACAGCAAAGAGAAGCAGCGAAGAAACATTTAGATCAACGTTTTGTTGTGGCAAATTTAATTTGTATTAATGAGAAAGCCAAACATTTTAAACCAAACACACACATAATACTACTTCACTAGTTTATGGTTGGTAAAAATGATTTTAAGTTGTATCGAATCATGTGTTTTTTCGTTTTACTCATATAAGACCTTTGGCAAGTTTCTCATTTGACTCAATGTTTGTGTTTATTATCCAATAAACAAATTTTGTTGTATAGTTGAACCTTCTTCAACACCTACACTGGCTGGTATCTTATCTCCATCTGACCGACTGAATCATGTAAAACTATAATTCTGTGTCTGCACCTTCAGCTTCCAGCAGCTCTGTGTCTGTTGGCCACGTCTGCTCTCCGTCCATGGGATCCACATCCGCCTCGTTCTGAAGACTCTCCCTGCTGGAGGGGTCGGCTTTCATGAGCACCCGCACTGGAGCCTCGTCTTCAATCGTATCCTGTGGGAGACGCAGACGACTCAGTTAAAATACATTGAAGGCTTTTACATTACTGAATTAATTTTGCCATCCTACAGTGAGCCACCCTTCTCATTCATCACACAACAGGAGAAGTGATATTTTGCTCAAGAATGAGAAACAGCATATAGGGACACGGTAGACCAAACTACCTCTTCTTATATGAGGTGTCAACTTATAGTACAAACTTAAGACTGTTTTATGTGAAAAGAGACAATTCTGTGTTTGAATAATTTATTCTTCAGATTTTATTGAATGGAATACCTAACAAATAATATAATAAATGTGAAAAAACATCTTATTTATTGCTAATTACAGCCGTACAGTTGCAAATATAAGAGATTTGATCAAGTAAAAGCTCTTACCAGCATATTTATGTCTCCTCCCTTGCCCAGCTTCACTGGTCTGGAGGTGAAGATGAGGGGAAGAGGGTCTTGTGGTGCGTCAATCTGACTGAGCTGAAAGTCTCCATGTCCACAGATGTGCACCAGTCTGTCAACCCGTAGAGGACGACCCCGGACATACCCAGAGACGCAGAGAGTTCCCAGGCCGGTGTTTCCACCTGTACCCTCAGCAGTGCTGTTGGGTGTGAACGTGATATTCTGACCCAACATATGTGAACGTCTGGAGCGGTAACCGAGCTTTCTCTGTCTCTGAGTGCCCAGGTGTCTGAGGAGTAAAATGCCATCCTGCTCTGAATCCAGAGCGAAGAGACGGGTGTCGGGGAAACGGATCTCTGTGATCTTTGACAAAGCTCTCCTCGAGTCAATCTTCTTCTTCATGGGGAGATCGAACACTCCTTGACACACCAAGGCTATATGGAACAAATGCAGAGATAGAGAAGACAGAGGTTGAGAAAGTGTAAAACAGGGGTGACTCAAATTATGAATATGTGTCAGTGGTGGAGTGTGAAAGCTCCAGGCTGTTGAGGTATAGATACCCACCATGGCTGGGGAGGCCCTGGGCAAACAGGCAGGATAGGCAGTACTCCCCATAGCTGTCCCATCCTTCAGTGGAGTCCAGAACAAAGAGAAGACTATCTGCAATCTTTACCACATCCAGCAGGGAGTGCATGTCAGCTGTCAGAGGAAACAATGAGACAAGCTTCAGTAAATGTTCATCTTAGACTAAAATAGTAGAACAAGGTATGTGACATCGTACAATCTCTAAATCTATGTTAAAAACTGCTGTGTAATAAGATTTTATATTCATTAAAAATTGAATTATTGCCACTATATCCGAATTAATCACTTTCTTTCACATTTCACTGTGTAAAACAGGGAAACATTTTATTTGATTACCAGTGTGATGGTCTTATTGTTTGAGTTTAAAGATTCTTCTCTTATATTCCCAGTGATGCGGGACCTGAAGTTCATACGTTTGTTACTTAAGTGAAAAATGTATTTGTTGTATAAATGAAGTATTACTTTGCATTGCTCTTGAAATATGCAAAAAGAGAAATATGCCAGCATTGAGTTAATCATTTTTTTTTATATACACATACTAAATATGAATACAAATTAGTGTAAATCTATTGTGTAAACAATATTCGTGCTGGACATAACAGCATTCATTTAATTTATTTCAACAGTAGTGTTGTTCACGCAATACTGACCTGTGCTGTAACTCAGAAACGTGAACCTCTGTTTAAACCTGGGCAGAATCAGTCCAAAGCTGTCAGTGATGCCGGTGATACACTGCTCCTGATGAAGCAGACCCCCGGCGCCCTCTCCACGCAGCAGTTTGGTGACAGCACCGGCGTCCACACCAGCGTGAAGAGACACCACAGCGACCAGATGAGGAGGGCCGTCTCTGCTGCCTAGCCGCCGCTTCTCTGTCAGGACCTAAACAGTTGACGTATATGAAATCTCTGCAGCAGCGATTCTGCAAGTCAAGCCCCAACTGATTCCTTGTGTGAAATAAAAATAATACCATGTCTTTCTTGTTCCGGCGTAGCTGGTTGGCTTTGTGTCTTCTGTCCATCTTCCTCTGCTCCTTCCTCTGTTTCTTGGTCAAAGCTGTCACCGACACTCTGCCTGTGGGACAGATCAACACAAAGCAAGGTTTTGACTGATGTTACAATGAAAAGACGGATAGAGTTTAGTGCAATCCACCGCAACAAGGGCTTCCTTTAATTCAAGAAGATTATAGTTACAAAAACTTATCTTAGTTGCATTGATTTAGTTTATAATTCTGTAACATATTGCATTTTAATGTGTATGGTTCTTCCCCAAAAACATGAACATTAGAGGGGGGTGGTTTATCTTTCTTACACATAATCTTTTAAAAATAACTTCAGGTACAGTTTAGTTCTGAATTTGTGCACAAAGATTTCCCTGTGAATCTATAGCAGTTCTGAAAATAGTCGTGGATGATAAGCTCTTTAAAATCTGAATGGTTTTAACTCATTTGAATCATTTGCAGCTGCTCCCTTCTGTAATACACATATCTCTGTTCATTGGGATCCTTTAAGGTTTGTTAACTGAAATGTTTCATATCCAGCCAGTAATTACTAAATATTAATTTAAACTATAACATCACAGAAGTTTAACATTAGTATGTCATTGCGTGATTATAACGTGTACTCGTCAGGGTGCTAAGTTAAAGTCTGGCATAGCATGTATAATATCTCATCAGGTGATTTAAATTCAGTTATTAGTTGACAGAGGTGCAGGTAAATAAAATTGTTGCTTTAAAACCTTTAAATGAAATCTATAGATGTGACTTAATCCATTAAAATGTCCTTTTTACATGCCCAGTTTCACATGTGACAACCCGAGGATATGTGATCGCTACCCAGAAGTCAACACGTGTGTCTGCATAGCCGCTGCCACATGCTAACACAACACAGCTAACATCAGCTGTTCGCGACCCGTTCCAGGCCACTCACCTTTGTTTTCCCTATCCACTTCCCCTTTCGTTCGGTGCTTGCCATGTTTGTGTCCCTTGTTCTTCTGTTTGTAACCGCCGGCTCGGTGGCCTTGTTGTTTTTCCTCAGTCGCAGACATTTTCTGCCATGTGGGAAGGAAAGCCCAGACTATTCACTTCCGGCTTCCGGGGTTACCGGTGCGATTATTTCCCCTTCAAAATAAAGGCCAGGGGTTTAATTTGAGAACGTCTTGAAATTTTGCACATGATTGGACTTATATTATTATCACATTATCACAATGCGTTTACTGAATACATTCAAATATGTTGCACAGACAAAGAGAAACAGAACCTCACACATAAACGTATATGATAAGTAAATACTGTATATTGGATGTGGTGAGAAAGAATCCTAACTGTGGGAGAACATAGTGTGCAGCCTTCATATTTACAGTCTATGTGTGTTGCAGTGCTGAAGGCAGCCCCAGCCTTGACTCCTCGTCCAATCAGCCAGATTATATAAGGAACCTGTGAGTCTCAGTCCTTCTCATTGCTGTGGTTGTAGCTGGAGGTTGCTGGTTATACTGGTACGTGGCCGAAGTGACTCTCTACACTAAATTTTTCTGTGGCAAGCAAACTAAATGTACGGTCTCCAATGCAGCCTGCATGTGCCCTGTTGTTGTCCTGGCTGGGAGAGACACGTGCAGAGGCACCATACTGGAGGTGGTGGGTAGTGGTGGCCTCCATATTGAAAGTGTTTTTTTCTGCACCATGGTCAGCCTGACTAATGTTTTTTTTTGTCTTAGGCGCACCTGCTGCCATTATGATTGTTTCTGTTGTGGTTAGCATTGGTTGTATTCCTTTTGGCAACATTTACTTGTTTATTTTGTTAGAATTTTAATCTTTGTTCGTTTGGACAATTGGGTTACACCATTTTTGGTTGTTGTTTACAGATGTATTGTTCATGGCTTTATTCCTAATTTCGACATTAGTTTTTGTTTCAATGCAGCTGAGTGCCGCACTGCTGGGAGGCTTGGCACATCAGGTGAGGTCCACGTAATGCATGTGAGTACTGGGATTAGTTGTGTGCACCATTGTTGCTTTGCGAGTAACTGGTTGCACCCCTGGAGACTCGTTTGGTTAGACTGCCTCTCCACAAGTGGCCTCAGATCACTTTCTGTTTTGTAGGCTGGCTTTTATCGTTTTAAGAGATTTTTTTGGGAGATTTTGGCGTAATGTAATAAAGTTAGATTTTAATCCTGTTTGCATCAAAGAATATTTGTGCCTATTAATCTTGTATTTCCCTTTCAGTTCCAGACCCTATTATATTGTTTTGAGATGTTAATAAAATATTCTTTGTGATGAAGACATGTCTCTGCCTCTAATCAGTAAGAACGTGTGTAGTTGATTGATTTCCAAGGGAATGACGTTGAGACTATAGATCCTGGGGTGCCAATTCCTCCAGGTGGCATTGTTGTGCAAACCAAATTGACTACAGGAGAAAAGTCCAGGTTCTAGCAATATGCAGTATTTGAAAAATCTAATCTAATCTTCATACTGTATAGATGATGTGGAAAAAAATGATTAATTACTATATTTGTACATGTTTGTTATGTGATCTTCCCACACTCACACAAACCCACCTATGAAAAGATGAATCATCCTCTGATATTAAGTTCTGCAAACGTCCCAAATGATTCATCCACTTTATCTATGCAACTAAAGAGTGGGGAGCTTTTCTTCACACACAGGATACCTGCTGGAAAGGGTAAGAAGGAGAGCTAGAGAGAGGCATGAAAAGAGACTGAATAAGCATCTGATGCAATGGACTTTGATCAAAACTGAGCATGAGCTATCACCTATTCATTCAGAGAACAGGTTTCTACCAGAGCAGCACATTTTATTTAATGGATCCCATAGTTTTATTTTGAATACTGTGAGGAAGCCTGAGAACAGACACCAACGTTCATAAATACTGTTGCTACTAACTGCAAACACATCTCAGCCCTTTTTCTAGTAAGCAAACGTAAGATTCCTGTCAGATTTGAATTCTTACTTAGCTCACTAATCTAAGCTCTAGCCAGTTAAAAAGTTATGTCTTGATTATCTAATTGTGGCCAGGATTTCAGTTAACATACTGGTCATGCAATTTCCATTGTAGATGAAATGTAATGACTCATCTTTACTTTATTTCTTGGTAGCCTTTAAAAAAATACAGTATGTAATGGGAGATTACTGGTATGAAGAACTATAAAGGTCAACCAGAACATTGGGTAAAAGATGAATAAGAGGAAATTCAAAAGTGGAATGAGTCATATGAAGCAAGACTTCTTCCTCCATTTTATTTAATTGTCATTACTGACATCATTCCCAGCCAGGGTAAATTGTGCTTATTACACTGGAATTAAAGAGCCTTACTACAAAAAGGTTTCTGGTTTGAATCCTGGTTTGGGCCAGGGGTTATGTGCGTTGGATTTCTCCATGTACTCCTGCACTTCAAAGGCATGCAGATTGGATAACGTTAAGTGAAGACTTCACATTCAAGTGTGTTTGTGAAAGTTTTTTCTGTCTCCATGTCGGTCGTGCAATACACATGATGACCTGTCTAGGATGTACCCACCCTCTGTCAGCTGGGATGGGCTCCCCTCCGCGCCCCACAAAGGATAAACAGTATAGATAATGGATGGATTTGCAGTCAAAGCCTTATAGGTTCAACAGTTTCAGTTTTCTGTTATGCAGCTTGGTTAGCGGCTATTGTGCGCTCGAAACAGACACATTTTCTGCCGTCAGGATCTTCATTCTTCTTGGAGAAGCTCAAAGTTGTGCAACTCACATGCAGAAGCAGTCACATGTGGCATCATCTGAAGAGGATTCTTTTAAATAGATCCAAATGCCCTAAAACCCCAGGAGCTGTGTCTTTTGTCATGGTAGGAAATCAACCCCCCCCAGGTGATCCTGACTAACAATGGTTCTGTTCTGGTCAGAAGTCACAATAATTCATTTCATTATTTACACCTTTGCCTTTCCTACCTTGACGTGTCCACATGTGTTCTGTGAAAAAAGGCCCATTGTGCAGCCTGTTACCATGCAGATGGAGAGGGAGGCCTGGCCACAGGGGTTTCTTCTGTACACTGTTACATCATGCACAGACACACCAGCAGAGAATCTATTAGTAAACAATAGCTGACTATCATGCCCTGCCTGGAGGGAGAACATGGCATACCCTCTGTCTGCTGATGGAGGAGCCCGCAAGTATGATGTAAGCAACCTTCTTGCACCTCAGCCTCAGATCACCAGCTTTAATGTTGCAGATAATCAGAAAAGAAAATGTCCCAGATATTTGGAAGAATTTAATGTTTATTATTGAAATGTCTCGATCTGAAGATCAGTTGTGCCGTGTGGTTTAAGCTGCTTGTGAACTTTCTGCTTTGAATTGTCGGGAAAATACAGTGGACGGCCTTGAGAATCATTCTGTGGCCCCTCAACAACAAAGAATACTTTCAAGGATCCCCAGGGCGAGTCACATAACTGTGTTCCAGTGGAGCCAACAGTAGAATACATGCACTTGTACTGGAGTGTTACCCTGTGAATATGTCGGTGTGTTTGAATTGTGTTATGAACCACTGCAGGACAACAACATGAGTTGATGGAGCTTTTATTGCAAAGATAAAGTAAATAAAGTTATATCTGTTACAAGATGACATTGGTGCCGGTGAATACACATTTCACATTTTCATAAACATTAAAGCTGTAAGTAAATTTTTCCTTCAATACTTACACAAGCAAAAAACAAACAACACCAAATTCATTTGTATCATTGATAATGGCTAAGAAGGAAATGAACTGTTCAATTGAAAGTGCAAGTGAATGTAACATAAAATAAGTTAATCCTTTATTAGTCCAACCATGGAGACATTTTAAGTGTTACAGCAGTATAGGATAGTGAAATGCACTCAGTAAAAGTAATGAATACGTAAAAAGTGAAATATCAATGCAAGGAATTATAAAGATAGAAAGTAATATGTACAATGTCAACAGAATATATACAGTGTAATGGTATTATTGGTTGAAAATGAAGACCTCTGATAACTTTGTCATCTCAACTGCTGACAGGATGAGACAGGACACACTGAAGGCCACTCTGTCCTGGGACTCAGAGGAGATGGTAGAAGGAGAATGATCACCTGCATTTGTTATTTATTTTTTCCAAAATTAGGTCTTCTTGAACAATATGTTGATCAACTAAAAATGTCACTGTTAATGTATATAGTCTAAATAGCTAAATAAACAAATTACACGTGTTTTTGATGAGGGTGGCCTTTAATGATGCCTTTAGAATCTTTCTTTAGAATCTACTTATGTAATGTTCTTACTTTCCACCCTGTCAACTGATTCGGCAAATGTTATCATGATGGTCTTAACTGAGCCTCGACACAGTGACAGGAAATATTGCTCTTGTTCCTGGAAACACTGGAACAAAGGCCTTGATAATAAATTTGGATTTGTCAGCTGCTACAATTATATTTACATGCTGCTGTTTGTGTCTCATTGTTCTTATATAGATATGAACTGTTAGTGTTCTGCAATAAAGTTGAACAATCTTTTTATGAAAAGCCAATGTTTACAGGCAAGTATTTATCTTTTGAAAGGTGAAGTGGTTTTTATGTCACATATTCCATGGATCAGTCAGGAATTTAAATTAAAAATAAACATAATGATCAGAGAAAACATTTGAATAAAAAGAACATTTATAAGCGTCCAGCATTGATTTTCATGTATAGATTTAAGCGTTATTTTAAATGTATAGTCCGGTGTCCCCGCCTCTGGATGTTGGGTCAGAGAGAGTTTACTGCCACAGTCAGGGCGGAACTGCTGTTCACAGAATGTGGAGGGAGGACGGACCTCGGAGCGGAGTTACAGCGAATCTAAACAACTAAGTTAACATGGCGGCGTGCTAGCTACAGCCTACCTTGTTTTACGACGACCCCGCGGAGCCTTCCTCGCCCTGTTTATGGGTGTTTCTGCGCGGTTTGAACTTCCCTCACATTCTCCCCCGACGTGTTTCCACGAAGGGAGGCGGCGGAGCGGCGCTCGGCAGCCATCTTTGGACCTGCCTGGGAGTGGGACTCGACTACTCCGGCTCCCCAGATACTTCAAGGGTGGGGATCTTTTAAAGCTGTGATAATTAACGACTCCAGTGCGCTGTAGCCGACTGACAGCGACCAAAACCCCGCAAAGGATCCAGCGTGAGTCGGGGCGGGCATGAACCGGGCGGAAGAATCTCATAACCCCCGAACTGTCTTGAATTAACGACATTATCCGAGGCGCTGAAACCTGGCCTGTCAAGGGAGGGTGAGTTTCAGCTAGCTGGCTAAGCTAACTTAGCAAACATCGCACAGGTTAGCCTGCTAATGTGGCAGTTTCGGGGGAAATGGCCCATGAGGTCGGTTTAACTCCACACGATTCGCTCGGTTATCCACGTCCCCGGGTTGTGTGCGCGTCGCCCGGGGTGGTTTCATCATATGACACGTAACTTTAGCCTAGCTAGCGTCAACTTTTGCTGTGAGGCTACGAGCACTTCCAGGGAACGTTGGGTCCAGTCGGGGCTTGTGTGCGCACGCTTCAGGGGTGTTGTTGGCTCTTTCACGTTTCGTTGGTGGCTGGGGGGGGACCGTGTAAGTTGGACTCTGTTGTGTGACAGCTGCTGGAAAGTGACAACTTTCTAGCAAATCCCCACTAAGAGCTCCGTGTAATCCCACTCGTGTGGTAACTCCAGGGAAGTGCTAGCCAGCCAACAGGTAATGTGGGATGAGACGCAGCAGGTAAGGCTGGGCTGCTGCCCCACATATGACAGTGGGTGGGTGGATGGGTTTGATCTCAGGTGAAACTCTGGTCAGTTTATGGTGGTTTGGATTTGTCAGGCTATTGTGTTAACATGTGTGTACCGGCCCTCACGTTGGTTAGGCCTGATTCCCACTTTATCAATGTTCATAAACCTACTTTAACGTGTACTTGTTTGCTTTTGAGATTGTGACACGGGTGGTTGAAAGATTGAGGAAACATAGTAGGGTGTCACAGTGAGATCCAGTTTTTCAGGGACTGGCTGAACTGATCCTACATCTATGATGGTTTTTAAATGACAAGTCATATGCATGATATGGAAGTACTGAACCTGTATTTGATTGTGTCCAAATCTGCATTGCACGACTGAGAGAATGCCACTGCTGTGTAGCGAAGAGACATATAATCATCAAATGCTCACCAGCGCCCAGTCCTACCTCCCCACAGCCGTGCGAACAGGAAATGCTGAGAAATGCGGAGCAATGAGGGCATACATTGGGAATTCCAGCCCTCCAGCTTTGTTGTCCTGTCTTGCTGCATTCTTCTTGTGTGTGTATGTGTGTGCTAGCTGGAACGCAAAGGGTGTTTTTTTATGAAGGTATCAGTTGTCATCACTCACTGTTGTGCTCACGTGTCCACGGTCGAAAATGCCATCATGACATATGACAACAAAGCTCATTCAAGAGCGACAATGTAGTGCCGAACAATGGCAATAAAGAGGCACACAGTCCCACATGGTAATGAGGCTTTATTTCACGGCTGTGGCTGCATCTCTGTGGAATTGTGAGTTGTTCAGTGTTGTTGTGAGACAAAAGATGTCTGCTTCAACTGGGGGCTGTTAATATTGGCTGGTTTCATGTAGTGAACCTGATAATATTTTTGTTAATATGTTTTACATTCAAAGGACAATATATTTGCAATGACAGGTGCTTATTGTATATTTGATTGAGTACCTAGTACATCAACCTTTTTACGGTGAATCTGCATTAAAATGAGATGTGGCTGTGAGTTTCTTTATTGCAAATTTGTTTTTGGTTAATGGTGTGTGAGAGAGATATATTGGTGAGCTGACTATTGATCAACTGAAGGAAGGTTACATGGCTAATGTTTGGTATGTTTAAGGATCTGTGTTTGCCAAGTACTTACAGGTTTAACAAGTAGTCTTGTCACTGGAATGCTTTCTTTCAGTGCCGGCATCCGTCTCCCACTGAAGCAGTGTGTTGTTACCTTGGTTTCTTTGTTCGAGCTGGTTCTTTGTATCCTCAACACATCTATCTGTCCACATACCAGTCACTGAAGGTGTGAGGGGAGGTTGTTAGGACGCAGCCCACTATTTTCGTCGCTGGAGTTGCTGTTACTATGGAAACAGGAGACTTATCTGTTGCTACTTATGGATTTCTAACTGCCCGTTCGGCACATTTGCACCTGACATCACTGTTCAGTGTGTGTTGTCGCCTTCTCTCGCTCTAGTTAATAGACTCTGTAATTGCAGACATGAACAGTCACAGACCTGACGTTATAATAACATAAACTGTAACATAATAAGGTAGAAAATATTATCATCTTGCTCCAAAACATCCAGACACCACTTATGGAGCACATTGTCCTAACTATTTTTATTGGGCTCACGTAAACACATTAGCTTATACCACTCTGCTGTTGTATTTCCTTCACTGTACTCATTTTTGCTTCCTCTTGTGCTTTTAGCTCTGAACACATATGGGACCACTGTCCTGCAGATGAGACATCGGTGGGGGCTTTCAAGTCGCTGTCGCAGACCCAGATAGTTGCTGGCGGCAGCGGCATCGCCCCCCAACTCCCCATTATGCCCAACAGCAGTCGGGCGGGGAGCCTGAAGGACCCCGACGTAGCTGAGCTCTTCTACAAGGAGGACCCGGAAAAGCTCTTCACAGATCTGCGTGAGATCGGTCATGGCAGCTTCGGTGCTGTATATTTTGTGAGTATTTCTCAATATAAGGTTCAAGTCTAACGCCATGGTCATTCTGACCCCTGAACTGAAAATGCAGCCTTCTCTTCATTTCAGTGAGGCCAAGGGCTAGGGGGAGGAAAAGTTATGCCTGGCTCAATTAATCCAAATACATCTGAGCATACGGTTATTGTGTTATGTGAATGTTGAATTCCATTGCTATATATGCATTATTACTACACTTAGTAAAATTAATTCCACCATTATTATCGTGCTGAAAATTAGGTGAATCTTTATTTCCTCAGTATTCCAATTGGAGTAGACTAAACAAAAAAGGTCTTTTAGACCCTTTCAATTATTTCCAAATGATTCAAACAATTTAGCTCTGTTGTAGTGACACAGTCACAATGTGCTATCCCCCCCCCTATTTGTAATGTTGCTCATTACTCAGGCACGAGATTCACGGACAAATGAGGTGGTGGCCATCAAGAAGATGTCCTATAGTGGAAAGCAGTCCACTGAGGTATGATATCTTTAACTTAACTAAATCATGTTAATAGGTCATTGTTACTATGTTGGTTGTTAATATATTGCTCTGCTTTTAACGTTTTTCACAGAAATGGCAAGACATAATCAAGGAGGTGAAATTCCTGCAGAGCATACAACACCCGAACAGCATAGAGTACAAAGGATGTTACCTGCGAGAGCACACAGCCTGGGTAAGATTCATCACTGAAGTGTCACTGATGACAAACGCACTGTTGTACATACTGCCAGGTCAAAGAAAATGCATTCACAAAGACGCCTCTTTATTTCCTTGCAGCTGGTTATGGAGTATTGTCTAGGCTCGGCCTCCGATTTGTTGGAAGGTGAGTTGAAAAAGTTTTAAACTTTTGATCTTTGCTGCATGACTGGAGAGGATAACTCCCTTTTCAATTTAAACCTTGTTGCCTCTCTCTGGATTTACATCACTGTCTGTGAATGTTCCCCTCCAGTTCACAAGAAACCTCTGCAAGAAGTTGAAATAGCTGCAATTACCCATGGTGCTCTTCAAGGGTTGGCTTATCTACACTCCCATAACTTGATCCACCGGTGAGTGTCTCGAGTGATTAGGCGCGTGCTTGGCATAAAGTGCCCTCAGGCCAACTGTCTATTGTTTGGAGCTTTAACATTTTCTTGTTCTGTGTTTGACAGAGATATCAAAGCAGGAAACATCTTGCTGACCGAGCCAGGGCAGGTTAAACTGGCAGATTTTGGTTCTGCCTCCATTGCCTGTCCTGCCAACTCCTTTGTGGGGACTCCATATTGGTAGGCTACAAAATGATATAAGTATATTAAAGTTTCCTCACAGAGCATTTGAAAATAATTTTTTGTTAAATTTCAATTTACTTATTTTGATCGTACTGTATGTGGTTGTTTTCTCAGGATGGCCCCAGAAGTCATTCTAGCTATGGACGAGGGTCAATATGATGGAAAGGTGGACATTTGGTCTCTGGGAATAACCTGCATTGAATTAGGTACAGTCACTGTTTTTGTATTCCTTGCAACCAGATATGTTGTTCCTCATTGTCTCTAATTAAAAACGTTCTTCTTATCTGACTCCTCCTGCAGCTGAGAGGAAACCTCCACTGTTCAACATGAATGCAATGAGTGCCTTATACCATATAGCACAGAATGAGAGCCCCATGCTGCTGTCTAGTGAATGGTGAGTTAAGAATTACAATTTTCATCAGTCGATTTCTTGTTTCTTAAACCATTAAGACTGAATACAACAAAGAATGGAAACAATTGTATAAATTTACCCGCAATTTCATCTCTCAACTTTAGGACGGATTACTTCCGAAACTTTGTAGACTCATGCCTTCAGAAATTCCCCCAGGATAGGCCCAACTCTGAGGAGCTGTTAAAGGTATGAATCTAACATTTTTTATGACAGGCATAGAGTATTTTATGATTAATGGCTTACCCTTACAGACACAGTAGAATTCAGGATTTTAATACAAGAGGTGTATTCTGTGGTCTTCCCCCAGCATGCATTTGTCCAGCGTGAACGACCAGAATCGGTTTTAATGGACCTGATAAATCGGACTAAGGATGCAGTGCGGGAGCTGGACAATCTGCAGTATCGCAAAATGAAGAAGCTCTTGTTCCAGGAAGCCCACAATGGCCCCACAACTGAGGCACAAGATGAAGAGGAGGTCTGTTACATGCCTGTCTCGACTTTTTCTAACCTGCATCTCCAGTTTAGCGAGGCTGTCAGTGTTTAAACAGATGTTATCAGAGAGCCTTGTTGTAACCTTCTCACTGTCT
The DNA here is from genome assembly GCA_038501795.1 of Pseudopleuronectes americanus. Taxonomy (NCBI): domain Eukaryota; kingdom Metazoa; phylum Chordata; class Actinopteri; order Pleuronectiformes; family Pleuronectidae; genus Pseudopleuronectes; species Pseudopleuronectes americanus. The sequence goes on from CM076719.1 coordinate 7,121,702, forward strand.
GCTATGTGTCCTATTTTTAGGAGCCAGAACACAATGTGGGTAGGACAGGTACAGTGAACAGCGTCGGGAGCAATCAATCAATCCCCAGTATGTCAATCAGTGCCAGTTCCCAGAGCAGCTCCGTCAACAGTCTAACAGATGCAGGCGATGACAAGAGTGAGGTTGACATGGAGGGAGACCACACAGTCATGTCCAACAGCTCTGTCATACACCTCAAACCGGTAAGAAGTTCAGGTTCCTGGCCTGTTAAACCTGTTTATAATTGGTTATAGTAGTTGTTTGTTCTAATTGGTTGTTCCTCTTGTGCTTTTTGTGTCTCCTTCAGGATGAAGAGGCGTATAATCAAGAGTCTGAACCTAACACCCGGTCAGCTGAGCAACAGTCGCCACCTGCACAAACTCCACGGCCAAAACGAAACCGCGAGCACTTTGCCACAATACGTACAGCCTCAGTGGTAAAAACAGTCATTATATCTGCAAGTTAAATAAGAAGATGGTTAAAGTAAGGCTTGAAAGTAGTGATTATATTATGTATAGAATGAAAAGTAATGACGTGATCCTGCCTAACCCTACTTTTATACATTTGGATAGACTTCATGTTGCTTCTCTTTTATGTTATTCTCTCAAAAACACCACACCAGCAATAATATAAATGAAATTCTTTGTCTTGTCCATGCCAGCTCACTCGCCAGATTAAAGAGCACGAGCAGGATTCTGAGTTAAGGGAGCAGATATTGGGCTACAAGCGCATGAGACGGCAGCACCAGAAGCAGCTGATGGCTCTGGAAAACAAGCTGAAGGCTGAGATGGATGAGCACAGACTCCGACTGGACAAGGAGCTGGAGAATCAGAGGAATAGCTTTGCCCAGGAGATGGAGAAACTCGTCAAGAAAGCACCAGGCATCGATGGAGAAAGATGTATTGGCTCAGATTATTTACGGATTCACTAAAATTTGTCATTTGCGGTGGCTCATACTAGGCAATAGATCAAGTTGATTGAATATACCGGTATGTTTTTCACAAACAGGCAAAAACCGTTAACAATGATGAAAAGAAGTTCCAACAGCATATCCAGAGTCAGCAGAAGAAAGAGCTCAACAGCTTCCTCGAATCCCAAAAACGGGAGTACAAACTTCGCAAGGAGCAACTTAAAGAGGTAGAGAAACCATTTGCATTGTTGCTTTATATAGTGCCCTGTGTAAGCATGCCTTTCAGCTAACTTATTGATAGCTAATGTACACTAATCAGTTCTTTGAAGACAGTTCTCTCAGTAACATGTGCACTTTCTGCCCCTTTAGGAGCTGAATGAAAACCAGTCAACACCCAAAAAGGAAAAACAGGAGTGGCTGTCCAAGCAGAAAGAAAACTTCCAACACTTCCAAGCGGAGGAGGAGGCTAATCTACAGCGCAGACAGAGGCAGTACCTGGAACTGGAGTGCCGCCGGTTCAAACGGAGGATCTTGATTGCTCGCCACAATGTTGAACAGGACTTAGTGCGAGAGGTCAGTTCTCTGTCCTACATTGTACTGCTGAATTTCAAATTTCACAAAAAAAGATAGGTTTGTCAACAACAAATTTTAAATGTATCTCTTTTGTTGTTTCATTTTTGTTTCTTGCATTTGCTAAAATAATAAGGAACTAAACAAGCGTCAGACCCAGAAGGACTTGGAACATGCCATGCTTCTCCGCCACCACGAGTCCATGCAAGAGCTGGAGTTCCGCCAGCTCAACAACATCCAGAAGACGAGGGCCGAGCTGATCCGCCTGCAGCACCAGACCGAGCTTCACAATCAGCAGGAGTACAACAAGAGAAGGGAGAGGGAACTTCGACGCAAACATGTCATGGAGGTTCGCCAGCAACCCAAGAGCCTCAAGGTTAGAATAAGCGTCTGAGCAGGTTCATTAACATTGAACAGACAAGCTCCTTTGAATTATGATGATAATATTGAAAATTTGTGTTTGTATTCGTGTTTTTCGATGTTTGAATATGAAGAATAACACTATTTTGTCCTTTCTTCTCTACAACATAGTCCAAAGAGCTACAGATCAAGAAGCAGTTCCAGGACACCTGTAAGATCCAGACCAGACAGTACAAAGCACTAAGGAACCATCTGTTGGAGAGCACGCCAAAGTCCGAGCACAAGGCCGTCCTTAAACGGCTAAAGCAGGAGCAGCACCGCAAACTCGCCATCTTGGCTGAGCAGTATGACCACTCCATCAATGAGATGCTCTCCACTCAGGCGGTTAGTCTTGCTTTGCCAGGAATTTGGACTTTTAATATTGTTTATAAAGACAATTACCATGAATGCACCATGATATATACATTTTGCTGCCTTTTTGAGGATGTTTCCAAATCATTAGTGGTTGAATTATATTCCCTGGACCCTTACGTTAAGTGTCTCTGTCTTCAGCTCCGTCTGGATGAGACTCAGGAGGCTCAGTGCCAATCCCTTCGAATGCAGCTACAGCAGGAGCTGGAGCTTCTCAACGCCTACCAGAGCAAAATCAAGATGCAGACAGATGCCCAGCATGAACGCGAGAGGAAGGACCTGGAGCAGAGAGTGTCAATCAGGAGGGCCCTGCTGGAACAGAAGGTTGCTTTCTATTCATTATTCTCATCTTGTGATTTACACCAGTCTGACTCAACAGCATTTAGAATATTCCGGAGAAAATACAGAGGAACCTCAGTGTCCATTGCATGTCTAAAATAATTTATACTGTGACCAGTCAAAATGTCTGCTGTGAAAAGACCCGTATGGACGCTGTTGTTAACAACATTTTTGTTTTCTGTAGATTGAGGAGGAGATGCTGTCCTTGCAGAACGAACGCTTGGAGCGAATCCGGAGCTTGCTGGAACGTCAAGCCCGAGAAATTGAGGCTTTTGACTCAGAGAGCATGCGTCTGGGCTTCAGCAACATGGTGCTATCAAACATCTCTCCTGAGGCCCTCAACAACAGCTTTCCTGGGGCTTCAGGCAGCTGGAGTCATCATCATCAGCACCACCAATCTGGGAGCTCTCATGGGCCACACTGGGGCAGTGGCAGTTCAGGCGCAGGGTCAAGCCACCAAGGCAGCATTCACTCTTATCACTCCAGTCCAGGAGGGGCATCTATGCAGCAGGGCTGGGGGCAGGGAGGTGGGAGTCCATCACCGTGGGGCCACCCGTCAGCAGGATCCCTGGTGTCCCGCAGCAGTGCAGGTGCACAGAACAGCCCCCAAGCAATGGGGAGGACACCCTCAGGGGGGCGCAGTGAGCAGGCAATGAGCAGGAGCACCAGTGTCACGTCTCAAATATCTAACGGGTCACACCTCTCCTACACATAGATCCCCCGTCAGCTGTGGAGTCAGCATTGAGTGTGGAGACGGTAGAATCCAACAAAGGGTTAGGGTCACCAGGGTATTGGCTGAGCTCCGCTGCTCTGTCTCTCTCTGTGACACCCCTCCATTTCTCCCATGTACAGATGTGGATGTGTCATTAAATAAATGTTGCTCAGGTCAAAAGGGCTGGAAAAGGCACAGCCCGTCCACACGGCAGTTTATCGGCACACATACAGATCCTTAAATTCTATGTTATATAAGCAGTTTGAGTGTCAACACATAATACTCCCATTTTGTTTTTATTTACAGCTCTCTCCTATGGAATTTATGGAATATCTGTTGTGCTATTAACAGCCATTGCTCTCATTTTGCACATGAAACACTGTTCAAAAGTCTTTGACATGTGTTAACTATGTCTTTAGAAATGTGGTTTATCAAACAATCACAGTTTTGTTTAGTACCTCCCTCCTCGAATTACCCAATTCATTTTAATTTATACACTGGCCGATCCTCTGATGCTGGTGAGAACTGCAGCGAACATCGCTCTGTGTTTTTTGGTGTTGCTGTTGTGATACGAGCCTGCTGTAATGGTCATTGTGATAAGTTTAGACGACTCAGTTTTATATTTTAGTTTTTTAATTCACCTGATCATAGGCAAGAATAGACTTAACAAAAACTAGTCTTAGCTGTAAACTAGGCTTAAGCTACACTATTACAGTGCCTTTTAAACCCTTGATTTAAATTAGTCCCAGATGTTTATAGTTTAATATTCATCAATCTGTTTTAGTGATTTTAAGTCCAGAGGTCCCAGATAGATTTGCCAGGTTCTTGTGTTCACTGTGGATGCAGTGGAGTTGGTTTAAGCCTTAATCATTTTTGAGAAAATTATCTGTGCATATCAGTAACTGTAATGTAGGTGTAACTTGTACACCCCTGCATTACAGAGAATGTGGTTGTACATGTTGAGTTATTGTGTGATTGAGAAGACACATTTGCCTTCACAACAATCCTATTTTTGACCTGTTGATTTTTTTTTAGTGCCTTTTTAAAACTGCTGCCTTTTTCAAAGCACTTTATACAGCTAAATATATGTAAAGTTAACGTTAGACTTTTCACCAAGCACCTGGTGGGTGGGTGTTTTGTTGGTACGTACGCTGTTAAGTTAAGGAGTCAAGCTAACCTGTGCTGTGAGTTTTTTTAGGGGTAATTTTCCATATATGGACAAAAGCCCAGCGTGTTATACCAGACAGTGTAGTATGAGTGACAACATTTCTTTTCCCAGTTCTGTGGCTTTTACTGTGTTCTGAATGTGTTTGAGTGTAAGCTGTTGTTGGTTATCTCCTCTGCGAATAGAGGATGGGAGGATGCTTCTAAGAAATGTTTTGGCTCCAGTTTCCATTCAACAAACTGAACTGAGTTAACTGAAGAGTTCATTATGTGCAGGCAGGAAGCGTAAGGAATTGTCATGACCATGACAGCAGGCTCGCAACTACAAAGAAACTACAACACTGTTAAAAACAATGTTGGGGCTTATTTAAGTAACACAAAAATGTTATGGGTACTATGGTATTGATGCCACACCATCTCAGCAGAACCCAGGAACAAGGGGGATTAAATAATGCACCCACACGCATGATGTTATTGTAGTGTATTCGTGTAGAAGTAAAATCGGGGTCAACACACATGCTGGAAAAACGGCCATGTACCAAATAAATGTGGCAAAAGCACTTGGGTATTCCTTTGATAGCTGTAACTGTTCCTATTTGAATAAACTCCTTTCTCTCTGGTTGATGACCTATCACTGGCTCAGTCAAGTGCCCCTCTAACCTTTTAATAGTCTCCCCGTTCAAGGTAGGTTTTCCATTTCCATACAGAAAAGGCCTTTAAGGATACTTATCCATGGATATTAAGGATATATGCCACATCCCGAATCACAAAGCTGGAAGTAAATGTTCATGTGTGTATATTTTATCAAAGAAAACATTTAAAGACTAAACTCACATTTTAAGAAAATAATTTGTAAAACTAACTATTTAACTGACAGAACATGGTGATATTAGCAAACCTTTCACTCTCAAAGTTCAAGTGGTGTTGAATTGTCTGGATATATGCTCATTGGAAGATATTCTTGGTCTTGTGTACAGAATCAAAATGCCTCATATGCATGTATTTGCTGTCATCTCTAAATGCCACTTATTTAGTCAACCTCCGTTCTCTAAACCCCCCCCGACACACACACACACACTCTGCAAACATTTGACCAATTTGTCCCAATTCCACTAGGATTCAGAGCCATTATTTCCGAGGCTGGCTCTTTCTGAATGTCATACTGTGATATATTCCTATCACGTTTAAGGACACACAAATGCTGGGGTCTCTTTGTTAAATCGTTGGGATTTCAGTTTACCGTGTGTATATATCCTACCTAGAAAATATGCATTATATCATCTTGTCCAAATTATGGAGTTTGGTCCCAAAATCCATATTTTGTATTCTTGAAAGCCAAGTGACTTAATCCGGCTACCGTAACACAGCAGGTTTAATTCATCATTTCTTTTCTGATTTATTGATATTTGATAAAAGGGGAATGTGCTTATCATTATTGGAACCTTACCTTAAGTCAAAAGCCAGGGCTAAGACGTTCAATGTCAGGCCCAACAAACCTCCCACACATGCCAACCTTAGGTTTTTATGCACAGGTTTTGTTCACTTTTGTCAGTGTTGTGTGTTTGTGTGAGGGAGTCTGGATATTGTTGTCCATCATCGTCAGTCATAACAACCCTCCCCACCAACCTGGATTTTATTTGTTGTTTAAACTTTTTTTTTAACTTACACTTTGATGTCAAATTTAGTCCTACTGACTGTAAGCATATGGGATACTGAATGAGAATCAGCAACTGAACATGGCGATCCTTTCTATGGTCAAACACTGTGCCATACCCGAGTTGCCAAGCCCAGATACCACTGCATTGTCTCATCTCCATGGTCGTACCCAGCATTGGGCGGAAGGCATGACACGTATGAAACATGACAAAAAGCAAGTTGGTTCACGTCTCGTGCTCAAAGTAAAAAAAAATGGCTTGAACAGATGATGTGGTGACAGGCGAATAATGAAAAGAGATTGCATTTCTTTGAAGGTGTCAGTATTCTTCTTTGGCACATTACCACTACAACTCATAACCTGTATTAAAATTGTATAGATGGTGGAACTTGTTGAATGTCGGAGAGATTATGAAGATGTTACATAAGAGATGGTAAAGTACTAAAAGTGGATTTAAATTGTGTAAAAAGATTCACAAAGCAGAATAAGAATAGGATCAAATTTACTATTATGTTTGTATATTTACTATTGTGTTGGCAGAGGGATATTGAACAGAAATCAGCTGTAATAAAGTAATTTTAGTATAAATTGCTTTGTGTCTGTGTGTGTGTTCTGCACCTCATTTGCTAGTGTCTCCTACACAATAATGTGTTAATGCTTAGAGACGTTATCAGACGTCAATTCTGGAGAAGGTCCAATGAGTTTTTTTTGCATCAGTCACATAATCTAAACCTCATCAGTGTGCCCACTCGCTTGCTGTGAATCCTCTGGAGGATTTTTCGACCCCTAACCCTCATGCTGCAGAGTCACAATGCTCCTACTCAGAAATCAGTGTTCTCACATAAGTTGCTTTCAGACATGTCCTGCGATGGAACTCCGTGTCCCCCAGACATTCTCAACAGTTCACACATGCACAACGCAGCAGCCAAACAGCAAAAAATGTATTGCTTGATTTATATGAAGAGGTGGAACAGCAGGAAGAGGCAGGAGGTAACGTATTCATTACGCCGTGGGGATCACGTGTTTTGCTCTGCTGGCTCCCATCCCCACAAACTGTCGACTCCACTTATTTGCAACTGTCACGTGTTGTAATCCGAATCTGTGTTTATTGCCCAGCCGGTTCACGCATAGAAGGAATTTGCTGTGTTGTGCTTGTGCAAGTATAAAAATATAAAACAATATATATGTAAAAAAAGACATATATAAATAGACGCAACTATGTATTAATGTGTCACCTTTTCTTTCACTTTCTTTCATTTCTTAAGGTCCATTTGAAGAACTTGCACTGAGAGGATATTTTCATCCCACTACCGTTCTATGCAACCACAGTTGTTGCTGTCTGCAGCTATATATGTGTTTTAACCTTCAGATTGCAATTAATCTGTTGCTGGCAGCAATCAGATATTTCGGTGCATGTGTGATGATGCACTCTGAACAAGGAGCTTATTGTTTCGCTGGTGGAGTCATGTACTAGAATTTTTCATGTAAGTCAGGAACTATAATCATGAAGCGTTTATTTCTGGTTCAGGGAATACATATTTGTTCCAACAAGAACATTGAAGTAAATCAAATGGGGATCGGGCAAAAAGTATCTGAGCACCATCGACCCTGGTGAGAAAGTTTGAGAGAAGCTTTACTTTTATATTTGCATTCTCAGATTAAAGTCCCTCTGCAGAACATCAGCATATTACCTGGAGCAGAATGGGTCTGCGGCCCCAGAGGAGAGTGTCCGGACCTCTGAGGGCCCGCGGACCAGAGCTTGTCACCGTCAGGTCCCAGAAGCGGAAACACACGCAACGTGACTTGTGATGATCTTTGTAAACAAAGTGAATGTTTGGCTTTAAGCAGCGTGGAGCAGGAATGTCGTCTCGATAATCTTTTGACTTGAGTGAGTAATTAGGAATCGACCTTTTATTTAACGGCACTTGCCTCTGATCTGATAACCTGAACTATGTGGTTACAGATGAAATGTTAACAGCTGGATTCAGCACCAGTGTTTTCATCTGCTCCAAACGCGTCGTTTCAAACTTTGAAATCGTAACTTTACCGATGCGTTGACTAAATGTTTAAATGTGAACGGTAATAATGTTAAAAACAACACGTCATGATTTTGCCCACAAACTAACACACAAGAGGATTCAGCACAATTAGCTTTTAGCTAGCTGATTAGCACTGCTACTTGTATGTCGACTTTAACAAGAGAGCTAAGTTATCACCGGGTTATTTTACCTTTCATACAACAGCGTCGCTGATAAAAGATAGGTTAAGTGTTGTTGATGCATTAAACGTCAACATTTATCTGGAATGTCTCTACACTGTTATGCTAACTTTCCTTCAACAGCTAAATTAAAACACAAAGTGGATGTTAGCAAGGTTTTTCAAACATCAGGGCTAAATTTCAAGTGAAGTGTTGTAGTATTTAACATCTTGTACACCTTTACAAAACATAAATTTTTTATATTTACACTAGCATCATAAGAACAGGAGAAATGTTGTGATGAATCTGCCTCTGTTGCTCTTTTTCATTTACCCCAGTCTGAGGCCTTTCTGGCTTCTCATTGGTTAGTTCAGGCAAATGAGATTGAGAAGCAGGAAGTGTGTGTTGGTGATATAAGAGATACTAAAAATGCTAATATTATATGTTGATAGACTATAATAATAGTAACAATAATAATAACAATAGCTTTAATGTTTCTAGCGCCTTTTCAATAGACGCTTCACATATTGACGTAGTAGACAAAGACAAGGACAGATGACATCAGACCAGGTCATATGAAAGTGATGTTATTATTTATGATTTTCCCTTTCTCTGTACATGTGTCAATAAGTTGTTCAAAGCACAATTATGTGGGAATCATCAAAAAATGTTCGACTCATTGTGAAACTGCGGTGGGACAGATTTGACCGTCACAATGGACAACACTGAAAAAGAAAGTTATTTAAGTTTATTCAAAGCAGTTATATTTTGGTCATAGACCCAGGTGTTAGCTGAACATTAGAAAACATGATTTGCAACATTTCTCAAACCGCTTTACTTATACCAGATACATGAAAGAGATTGCATGAACATGAATCATGATGGCAATGCCTCTGCTAGTGGACATATTTACATTCTCTCCTCGGCCAACTCATTTAAGTTTCTAATGTGTGTTTGTGTCGCCTCACAGAGCTCCAGGATGTTGTGTGAAGTCCTGCTGTCGTCCCTATGGTTCCTGTTTGTTATCTTCTGGGTGGAGACAATAAGCGTGTGGCTGTTTCTGTCCATGTTCTACCAGGACCGGGGGTTTTACCACTGGGGAGATGGGTACGACTTGTGTTTCTGTGGTTGTGGAAAACTAATTGATATACATAGTAATTTTCACACTTGTTTGTATCTTGTGTGTTATTTTCTTAGACTACTTGTAGTGTTTCTACAGCTTTATTCCATTTAATTAGGTGACTACAGTATTTCCTCTGTCACTCAAACTTAATTGAAGCCGTTTATTCACGCTTCTGACCTGGCTCTGTGTCCTGTAATTAACATGTCTGAAGTTTCACATGAATGCACCTGTAGCTGGATTGGAAAACCCAGGGTTGGAGATAACCGACCCAGGTGACAATCTGCTTTGTGACACAAGTTAGACCGGATCACCATCGTTAGAGGCAAAGACAGTCTGTGATCGATGGTTTTTTCCCCCACTAATAACTTGACAGAGGAGAATGAGATGCATGCCAAAGCAACACATCATCTACTTCCTTGATAAGGCCCAACATTAGACCTTAAGGGTCCTCAAGTTCTGTCCTGAACCAAAGGATGGAAAAACACTTAAAACCTAATGGGCATTGTCCATTACAGAATCACTGTTGAGTTCATGGGTTAGTGAGCTTCATTTTTTAATGGAACCTTTCTTTAATGTTGCAGGGTTTTCGCAGAGGATCCTGGACAGCTGATATACATGTTAAGCAGGTATGAACATTTCCACTGACCTTATAATATTTTATTTTTGAAATCTGAGCTGTTTGTGCCTGGTCTGATCTCTTTTCTCTTTCCAACACGTAGACACACGGATGCAGACAGAGACTGAGTCAGGAAAAGATCAAGCTGTCAACTGGAAGACACGTAATGGAGGGGGTGCTGCTGTTATGTGACAGGGGAACATATCACACTACTTTGCACAGCCCTTTGTTAACATAAGTAAATGTTGGCCCACTTAAAAAAAAAGGTGGTTAAGTGCAGCATGACTCGAGGCACAACTACGAACAGGAAGATCTGCAATGATTAATGTGTCACCTCCACCAATTGTAAGATTTTCACTTTCAGGTTTTTCGAGAAGCAAAATAACGTCGAAGAAAATGCAATACGAAGTTCATCACATTGTTCTTTAATTTCATCAACTCCATTTGAAGACTTATACTGAGAGAATATTTTGATCACACTACCGTTCTATGCAACCACAGTTGTGACTGTCTGCAGCTATATTTACATTACATTTCATTTAGCTGATGCTTTTATTCAAAGCGACTTACAATAATTTGTGTTTTAACCAACAGATTGCAGTGAATCTGTTATAAATGAGGCGTATGAATGTTGCTGGAAGTTATCAGATATTTTGGTGCATGTGTGATGATGCACGCTTAACAAGGAGCTTATTGTTTTGGTGGTGGAGTCATGTACTTGGGTTTTTCATGTAAGTTTGGACCTAGAGCAAAGATTATTGTGAAGAGATGTTTATTGTTCAAGGATTTTTATAATTTTAGCACCAAGAACTCTCACCTAGTCTAAATCAAACGCCATAGGGGGATCAGTATTTGGGCTTGAAGGCTCATTATTAAAAGTTGCAATATTTCTATTTTAAATTTTCCAGAGCTTTCAGAGACATCTGGTCTTTTATTTGTGGATGGATTTTACTCTGTTGTCATTCTACACTGAGCTCAGGTGATAACTGAGCCATCTCCATGGCAAGTGTAAAGGCTCTGTGTGCTAATGAAAATAAGGAGTTGGACTGAAAGCCGTGAAAGAGAATCTCATCCAAGGAATTTTATGTCAAAGAGGAGCAAACTACATTTGTGTATATGGGGAATAATATTAGTGGGGATCAGGATGTAACTCCCATATGAATCATTTAATGGAAATAATTTGTCAATGTCATATCCATTTCATGAAATACAAGTATTTTTTTAAATACTATATAAATATGTATTGCTTTGCAAGCCTGAAGTATTGTCTGTCTTATCTTTTTTTCTATTCCATCTCTTCCTCTGTTCATTAAAGCGTTTGCTTTAAAAAAAAACAGCTGATAGTTTTGATCTCTTATTGTAACTGAGACAAACATTTTAAGTATTTTAAAATGCTTAGGAATTATGAATGGACTGGATTTCTCAGAAACAGTCAAACAGATCCTCATCCAGTGCAGGAAACTATTTAGTGACCTGGGAACAACTGGAGGAACATTTCTACTCTGTGCAATCTGCTAAACCTGCACAACTGGACCAGAATGAATGAAACAGACTGTCTGCATAGCATTGGACAATATAAACACACATGCGTAATCATAAAGAGCACAGATAACAAACAGTAGAGGGCAGCAACACGCTATGGCACCGTCTCTCATCTGCCTACATCCAAGAAGAAGAAGAATCTACACAATATCGGTTCACATGCCGGTCCAATAGGTGGCGCTCACCAGACAGCAGATCCACGTTAGGAGCTGTGGAGCTTCCTGTTCTTCCAGGACTGAATTAAGATGCATTGTGATCGAGGGAGGATTTAGCTGCGGAGTTTAGTTTTACTCGGATCAGGTATTTAGTTTGAGATCAGGCGTGTTTGTGTTGATTATTTGCGCAAACAGAGAATTTTGTTTTCAGTTGCGAGCACTTTGTTATTAAAAATAAAATGGCTCCAACGATTCAAACACAATCTCAACGAGAAGACGGGCACAGGTAAGTTTAACTAACTAGCTAACTACCTAACTAACTGTTCTAATCTGCGGGTCACCATCCAAATAACCACTAAAGCTAAACCAACCAATAGTCTGTAGCGTGTGTTTGGTCGCGCGCAATGTTAGCTAACACTGCTAGCTAGCGAGATAAACAAGCACGCGCAACGTCAAGCTAACCCGTTAGCCTATAATCAAATAGTTTTTCCTCGAAGAACGAGTTACTGCGATGTACCGTTTATCAGTGGATTCAAGTAAAATGGCTGACCTTATGTTAGTGGTAGGTAGAGTTAGTGTAAGCTACCCACGGTTTGCCAGCCCGAGTGCTAACAGCAAGGGAGCGAACATCTGGGAGGAAACGTAAACAGAAAACAAGCAGGTGCATTTCCCTGTTGCGAAAAGATAACGTGTATACACCCGATCTGTCAATGGCAGCAATATAATAACACACTCAGTGACCATATTAATAGGTACAGCTTCACAACCCTAATACAATTTTTAATGCAACAAGTATGCCATCAATTTTAGCTTTCTTATACGAGAGCACCAGATAATATTGGCCTGGATACAACAGTTCAACAAGATCTCAGTTAAGCAGTAGATCATGAGTGTTTGTTGCAGGTTTCACATGTGGCTGTTTTCTCTTTCAGCAGGCCGTCCTCACACAGAACTGTCCCAGAGAGGTGAGTGGATCTGACACTGTTTTGTGTTTGCAGTCACGTTCAGCAACATGAACTATGTCCTTTGACTGAGGCGTGTGCAAATGACTGGCTAACCCTAACTTTCCTTCTGTGCCCACGACAGGTCAGGAGTCGTCTGTCGAGTGAAGTACTGCAACAGCTTGCCCGACATCCCGTTTGATCCCAAGTTCATCACATATCCGTTTGATCAGCACAGGTAAATACAGTCAATCATCCGTCTCTACGTGCACCAAGGAAACATTTTGGGGGGATGAATTAAACATTTAGGCCGTGTCCAGACCCGGAATTAACATCTTTCCTGTGAGATTCAATCAAAAGTGGTCAGCTTTATATGTGAATTATTCATGTAAATAATGGTCAAATGATGCTGAGTACAGATGTGTTTATGTATCAGCATGATAGATTGAAGAGGGGGAGAGAGTTAGGAGGGGCTGAGTGAATCCATGCAAAGCACAAAACCAAACATATCTTTGTGTAGTGGTCAGTTTTCAAAAAGCAACGCAAGGGCACTGAGAAGAGTAAAAGTCTTTGTAAAACTGTAGCGGGTCAGAGACATCAGCTGAGTAGGAGGGGCCCAACATCCATGACCATCTCAGAATGTAGTGTGACTGATCAGATGTCAAGAAGCATTCAGGATGCATTGGGTCCACTTGTGGGGGGATCACTCAGGACAGATGTAAACATTGAGTCTGAATGAGGTCTTAAATACCCAGACACATTCCTCCATTTGTCTGTTTGCTGTGGCAGGTTCGTACAGTACAAAGCCACTTCTCTAGAGAAGCAGCACAAGCACGAGCTCCTGACTGAGCCAGACCTTGGGGTCACCATTGATCTCATCAACCCAGACACATACCGAATTGACCCCAACAGTAAGTATTCAGCTATGATCACAAACCTATTTTCTTACCGGAAGAGTGTGTGTTTAGACTCAACCAATCTTTTTAATTGATAGTATTGTTGGATCCCGCTGATGAAAAACTCCTGGAGGAGGACATCACGGCTCCATCCAGTTCGAAGAGGTAAGTCTACTTAATTGCAGACTTGACAATATTGTAAAATCATGTGGATACTTTTGGTTAAAAAATGTTTTCTCTCCCAAAGGTCACAGCAGCACGCCAAAGTGGTCCCGTGGATGAGAAAGACCGAGTATATTTCTACAGAGTTTAACAGATATGGTGTTTGCAATGAGAAAGTGGAAGTCAAGTAAGTGATTTATTGGTTTTTAACTTATAACCACGCACACAGTAGAAAGATGACCATTGTGATTCAGTGTATTTAATCTGGATATGTGTTGTGTTTAGGATCGGTGTGTCTGTCAAACAACAGTTTACAGAAGAAGAGATCTACAAGGACAGAGACAGCCAGATCTCTGCTATCGAGAAGACGTTCGAGGATGCATCGAAATCTGTAAGTGGAGATATTCTGAGGTTGGCTAAATCCTTTTTGAGTCGTGTATACCTCAAGCAACAATATCGGCCCATATAAATATTGGGATGAAAAACATGTTTTTCTCAAAAGCTTTCTCGTAGAGCTGCTGTGTACAGTAGAAAACTGTTTGTAATGTTTACCTGTCAGATACAAATCGGGTCATTATCCAAAGTGGTCAACATGTATGGATGGGTAATTAATAGGCTATGTTTTTTCTCCCCAGATTGCACAGCACTACAGTAAACCCAGAGTCACTCCTGTGGAGGTACTACCTGTGTTCCCTGACTTCAAGGTGAGCTAGCTTCCTAAAAGTTTATCCACATAAGGAGTTGGTGTGGATGCTTTCAAATTGAATACCATGTGCACTGTGGCAGGGGATGTGTTGTGAGGGGAAAATGTACCAAACTGGCAATTCACTGGGCACCCTTATGAGCTTCATTAATAATGCTTTTGTTTCTCTCCTCAGATGTGGATCAATCCATGTGCTCAGGTCATCTTCGACTCTGATCCTGCACCTAAAGAAATGACCGCACCAGCAGGAGTGGAAATGATGTCTCAGGCCATGATCAGGTGCCTACAGATTATCCTTTGTGTGGACGTGTGTTTCTACAGCGCAATTATTTCCGAAATAATAATGCACATTTCTTGTCTCTTGAATACAGAGGTATGATGGATGAGGAAGGAAATCAATTCGTGGCTTACTTCCTGCCCAATGAGGACACACTTCGCAAGCGCAAGAGAGACGTTGATGAGGGCCTGGATTACTCGCCTGAGGATCTGTAAGTGGAGATGTTGCATCAGGAAAATCCTGGATCTTTTTTGATGCATTTCAAAATAATCTTGTGAATATGCCTTCTTTAACCTGTCTGCAAAATGTATGTGATTTTCTGTGTTTCAGATATGATTACAAGATTGCCAGGGAGTACAACTGGAATGTCAAGAACAAAGCCAGCAAGGGTTATGAGGAGAACTACTTCTTTATCTTCAGAGATGGAGATGGTGTTTACTACAATGAGCTTGAGACGAGGTAAATCATTGATTGGAGAGGAGAGTTTTTGTTGCACCTCAACAAGGTGAAAGGGAAACATTGTTTTTGTAGTAATAAATCCAGCTGGTGTGTTTGGATCAAACAAGTACACGTAGAAGTGTCGGTTGCTGATGTCAAACCGTAACACACAAAACAAACAGAACTACCCCTAGCACTAATGATGGAGCTTTCATGGGGGGCGATTTGGCCTTGTTGTCTGACGGCTGTCCTCTCCTGCAGGGTGCGTCTGAGCAAGAGGAGAGCAAAGGCTGGATCACAGTCCACCACAAACGCTGTGCTGGTTTGTAAGCACAGAGACATGAACGAGAAGGAGCTTGAGGCTCAGGTGAGTGTGCTCGACGTTTTCCTTTTCATATTTATCGACACTACACTTTCACATTGTTTTTTCAAGGCCTGGAACATGACATGATGCATCTGAGTTGTAGTTTGGCCCTTTCATTACAATTATATTTTAAATTCATATTTAATGATGCTTTACAGTACAACTCAGCATAAAAAAGTGATCAATTGTTTGATATGTAGGTTTAAATGCTATGAGCTTAAATTTTGTGTTGATCTTTGATGTTTTGTGATGACCGATGATCCCCTTATTATGATTCTCAGGATGCACGTAAAGCTCAGCTGGAGAACCATGAGCCAGAAGATGAAGAAGACCTGGACAAAGACATGCAGGACTCTGGTCAGTTTTCTTTTATGCTCTCTCTGACTCGATTTTCACTCAACCGTCTACCTACTCTACTATGGTTGTCATTGTTTCTGCTAAATCACTCACCATCTGTGCTGTGTTGTGTTTGCATTGTTTTCTCCAGGTGATGATAAGGAGAAGGGCAGCGGCAGTGAAGCAGAGAACTCTGCTAGTGAATCTGAGAGGGAGGAGGAAGAGCCGGAACCGATCAGAGTAGTAGTAGTAGAAGAAGAAAAAAGAGAAGAGGGTGAGGACAAAGAGAAGAGAAAGAGGAAACCTAGCGGCAGTGGAAGTGAAAGCGGCGAGGAGAGGAACAGAGAGCTGCGAGATGAGGAGGAGATCTTTGGCAGCGACGATGAGAGCGAGGAAAACGACGACAACGAGCCTAAGAACTCAGCCAGGAGCAGCGGGGAGGAGGGCAGCGGGAGTGAGGACGAAGGAGGGAACAGAGGTGGCAGCAGGAGTCGCAGTGCGTCTCCAGCACACAGCGACCGCAGCAGTGACCACTCAGAGGCCCGGGCTCAGAGCGGAAGTGGAAGTGAGAGAGGCTCAGACTCCAGTGATGCCAGTGACAGTGAATAAGGCCTATTCTGTCTGTTCTGTATATTCAGCAACAAACACTTATGATCACAACTCCCCAATGAAATTTGTGAGCAAGATGCACATTGGCTTTGGACCGGAGAAATCTCTGTTCACTCCAATTTTTAGATTCATCTCAAGCACCATTAGGTATATATATGTACCATTCCTTTGTTTTTCTCTGTCAAATCGTGTGAACATTTCTTTATTCTCTCAGATTTTCAATGTCCTAATGCGTTACAACTTGAAACTGAAAATAAATTGCAGGTGTCATTTTGTAAGAAAAGTTTGTTGTTTTTCTTTTACAACACTGCATACAAATGGCAAATCTATTCAGGGAGAAAATCAATGTTTGTTCTTCATTTTTGAAAGATATTAAATATGATTTGTTTAGCTGATGTTCTGTTCAGACTTCGGTAAGAAGAGCCAATCGAAGCTGATGGACGAGAAGTTGGGAAATGTATTTTTAACGATAACGACTCATTTGGTCCCTCGGCCATTCTTCAGTGAAGTCAAAGTGGTTTCTTGTTTCAAATATCTTGGAGTATAGCAGAGAAGGTCCCGATCAGAGATAACATCAAAAGTATGAATGACTTGCAAAATAGGTGTGGATATTAACTTTTGTCTGAAGTTCTACAAGATTTATAGATTCAGTCATTTTAATGTGATTCTCATGTTTGCGTGACTTGCAGGTTTAAAAAAGATATCCAAAGATTCCTCTAGGTTTTGTTTGGAGAGCATGAAAGTTAAGTTTAGTGATGTATTTTTTGTGTCATTAAATGTCATGATAAGACATAAGTCACTTTTTTATAATTAACTTTTTGATTCTTGAAAATTTGACCACTTCCATCTTGCTGCCTTCGTAAACCCTATGTTGCTTTGCCACATGCTGTCAATAACAACAAAGAATTCTTTAATTTGTCCAGTCAAACAACAAATAGATCTGATGCCAAAGTCATATGTCATCAGTCATTCTTCAAATAGTTAAATGGAGAAGGAAATGTTATTACTCATTACCTCTTGAAGACTATTACTTACTCTCTGGGCAGAAGAGTATGAAACACAGGGTAAGACCCCCCATCATCATCATTGGCATTGACGTAGCAGTAGATGATGTATGTGAACTGTTGTTCACTCAAAATATGGTCAAATTGAGTGGCAACTCATATATATATATATATATATATGTGTATATGTGTAGACTCTGTGTCTATATAATATATATATATATATATAAAATACAATACAATAAGACAATCATTGAGGATATCTGGGTTCTTGCTCAGGGACTTACGCTCTCAAGTTTTCCATTGAGATGCTCTACAAGACAAAAGTGACTTAAAACTGGTTGAAATCACTCAACCCGAAAACAACACCTTTTCAATGGCTCATATTCCTTACTGCAAATATTGAGTTGTTTCCCCATATCTACCTTTACTAAGAAATCACAATTATTATTTAAGCTTCATGTGCACCACAATGTGCTGTATGTTCGCATTAATCAGGTTATAGAGTTGAGATGTGATACTTACGGAATATTCCTGTTTTTATCATGTGATTTCTATTGCTTTTATTATCTGTATTTTTTAATCATTAATTTTTATTCAGATTGTTTTCATATTGTTTGGTGTGAAGCCCTATGTTAATTGTTTTGAAAAGTGCTGTACAAATAAAGTAAAAACAAATGTTTATATTGAGGGCAGGAAATGTTTGTGCTGCAACATGCATGAATTCAGTTTGCTGCATGAAAGAGAGCAGGCGATGGTCAGCTTGCTCCCATAACTGCTTCAGTTTCAACCACCATTCTTGTCTCGACCCTCCTGTCTTCAGAGGGACACCGGCTTGTTGAGGACGTTTTCAAGTGACAGACAGCCTCTCTCCCTATCTGCTCCTTACAAAAACAAGGAATGACCAGGAGACAAACGTGCATTACAGGTGCTTCAACTTTTTGACCCCACAAGATGATGGACCCTTTATGGTTTGTGTTGTGAAACAGTGCGACCAATCTTTTAAAGCTTGGATAACACATGCAGGAAAAAAGCTAAACCTATAAATGTGATCTGACAGAAGAGACTGGGGCATTTAACTTAGATAGGTCCATATCTGAAGTTCAAATGGATAATTATTTATACTACAATTGTTTTATTCATATATATGAAAATACATAAATGCTAAACAAAAAATACAAATAATTATTTAAAAACGAAAAAGATCACAGCTCACCCAACCTTGCATTTACGCTTTTTAATCCAAAATACAGATATATACTGTTTATGGAGGAAGGGTGAGATTACTTTCTTGTCACTACTTTACCAATATGTAGATTACATCATAAGTGTTAGATTTTTTTATTCAGTTTGTAAAATGTCTTTATTTTATTTAAATGTTAGAAATTAATAAACAATGTAAATCATTATTTTCATAAAATTCTTATTAAAATGAAAACGTGTCTATTCACCACACAAAACACACGTGTTTACTTGTCGCCGTCTAAAAAGAAGCTTTATATTTTCCAGACTGTGGGCGGGACACAACATGACGTACCCTCCAGACGTGTGACGTCGTGCCCACGTCTTACGTCAACTTAAAATCGAAGTAGGTTTCTCCAGGCGTTCACTCTTTATTTTCTGTATTGCAATAAACATTTTTCCACGCGTGTTCTTCAGCATGGTGCGTCGGGAGCCGCGGGGGCCCGCCGCCGTGGAGAGAGCCCCGTGAGGAGCCGCACGTCCGGGGACCGATCTGCGCTTCTTTCAGCTGAGCTAACGTTATTGCATCTATTAGCACTCGCTAGCTAAGGAGCTAGCGCTAGCACTTAGCTATCCCTGCCCTGCCTGTCGTCGAGCAGGCTGAGCGCTAGCACTTTAGCCTAGCCTGCTAACCAGTGACAACTGACAAAGGTAAACAACAAACCTCTCCGCCTGCTTCCATCGTAAGTCGCGTTTTCTTACAACTTTCCGGGGCTAACGCGCTGCAACACGGGCTCGATTTAAACCGCGTTCGAACGTCCCTGTCGGTGCCGCTAAGCTGGAAGTCCGAGGCGGAGAAGAAGGGGGCAGCAACAGCTCTCCACGGAAAAAACAATACAAATCCCGAATCCCTCATCATTGACTAGGCCGACCGAGCTAACTGTGGCTAGCGGCTAACTAATGCTAGGCTGCCGGGTGTGATGTTAGCCTGTGTGAAGTTAATACACCTCGCAGGGATCTCCACAACAACCGGGAGCCGATCGCAGCTCGTAGCCAGACACTCGTGTTTGCTGTTAAATCCGCAGCTTAGCTCTCAATGTTACAGGTGTCACCGTGTGCAGGGCTGGAGCTCGTAGTTCTGACATGTTAACGTCGCCTGATAAACTTCATAATAACGACCTGTTGTAAATGTAGGGCACCGATTACTTGCCCTTGTTCTTTTTGGTTTGCAGCCCATTTGAATGCTACGAGATAAGCGTTACTCCCAGTGTTAGTGGCCTAGACTCGGCTGTAATCTTTTTTGATAACGTGTTTGTCACACCTTGCGATTAATTGTCCTATTATGACTCAGGTAGCATGAGCGGGACTGGTAAGAGTCTCTTTGAAGTTATAAACTTTATTAGTCGTGTCTCACTTCAAATAATCCTTGCATTACCTAGGACATTGTGTTGTTAACGTATCAGATGCCCAACAATTAACAATGGGCAGATAAAGACTTCGTTATGTTCCATTCTTTACGTATCTTAATTGATTTAAGCAGTCTGTTCATTATATTTTGGCCTTGTATGTTATAATGTCCTGTTAGTTTATTTTCGAGGAACCTTCAAATTAATCTAAAACTGTCAGTCCAGTTTTCACCTTCTGAAGCCAATGATCTGTCTCCATCATCAAACTAAAGCTCCAGACTGTTGCAACTTTGAGGCAGAAAATGTCCTGATATATCAACACAACTGTTATGGAAAGGAAAAGCCAATTCCAATACTTAGCCACTGCTGCAGAGGATCAGCTTAATATGTCCAGGCTGTCATCGCTTAAATTAGGAAAGCTTGATAAGTTAGAAATTGATGTATACTAAAGTATAAGGCTGATTAAGATTTTAAAATATAAGTAAAATATGTCATTTGTAAGTTTTCTCATTTCTGTGTATTTAACAGGGCATGGGTGATGTGATCCGGAACATACAAGAGTGAAAGAAGACTTTTCCAGTTTGTGTCGTTAAGAGCCACAATTGACACATTTCCAGTTTCCCTTCATAAGACAACGTCCCAGTAATTCACACGGCCGGTGAATTCACCTGTCTACAGTTCTTCCTGCACCTGAACCATGTGAGGGCCCCTCGGTCCAGTCTGAGGGGATCCCAGGACTGTTGCAAGTACGACCCCGCTGTGCGGGGCGAGACTGATCCTGTCTGTGTTTGAGAGAGCAGTCTTTTCAGTAGCCCCCTCCCCACCCTCACATTCCTGCTCTCCTTACTGAGGAGACACGCCATGATGTTCCGAGACCAAGTAGGTATCCTCACAGATTGGTTTAAAGGCTGGAATGAGTGTGAACAGACGGTGGCACTGTTGTCCCTCCTGAAGAGGGTGTCCCGCACCCAGGCTCGCTTCTTACACATCTGCCTTGAACACTGGCTGGCAGACTGCACAGAGATCCACATCCTTGAGGCTGAGGCCAACAATGCAGGTAGTTAATCGATTTTTTTTTGTCATGTGCTGTCGGCTAGTGTGAAACAGTTAAAATGCGTATATCCTTTTCTAAAATTGAAGAAGGCTAATCTTCAGAAGGCTAATCAGTAATAAAAGATGAATTGATAATAAATATCTCTATTCCCTTTGTCATTAGCGATTGTCAGCCAGTGGCACCAGGAGCCAAAAGAGAAAGTGGTTTCCTTGCTGCTGTCTCATCTGCCTCTGCTGCAGCCACGCAACAGTGAGGCCAAATGTGAGTACATGAAGCTGCTGCAGAAGGTGTTGAGTCACACCATCGAGAGTAGCCTGTTTGTGGAAGAAAGCAGACAGCTGCTTTCCTATGCTCTCATCCACCCTGCGACCACACTGGATGACCGTACCTCTCTGGCCATGTGGCTAAACCACCTGGAGGAACACCTATCAAGTGGCTACGCGCCTCGGCCTCCATCCAGTCCCTACCACCCACGCCAGGGCTCAGATGAGTGGCCCAGCTCAGCTGAGGCTATGGACCCTGGCCTTGCTTGGCACGAAAAGTCCCAATCATCCAACACATCTCCTGCAGGCCAGAATGGACACATGTCATTCCCAGGCGGGATGTCCTCTCCCATCAACAGCAATAACACAGGTAATGATTCTCATTCGTCTTTTTCTTATACCATTCTTGTTGAAAAGCATAGAGATTGATGAATTTGGGATAAGTGTATACATGAAACCAGTGAGGACATATTTTTTAAGGTCCCAGAATGTCATTAACTGATCCTTTTCCCAAGAATATTCATTATTCCTCTTAACTGGATTGTTTCCCTTGCCAGGTCTGGGTGGGCAGATGCAGCCAAGCCCTCTGAAGAAGTCCATGTCCGTTATTCCTTCCAGTCCCCAGGCTTGTGGCTCTGAGTGGGTTAGCCATGATGACATAGGAGGGCGACAGAGCTTTATGCCAACAGATCACGCACCTCTTTCACCCCAAAGCAGTGTGGCCTCGTCAGGCAGCGAGCAGACAGATGATCAGGGCTCCGCTCGCAACACTTTCCAGGAGGATGGCAGTGGCATGAAAGGTCAAAGTTCATTACCTACCAGAGCTAAGGGCACTCGTGCCATTTGGCTGTGCCGAAAAGCTGTGCAGAGCCAACAGCTGTGGTGACGTAATCCAAAACCTAACATTACTTTGTATGTGTTTGCTGTAGATGTTCCGGGGTGGCTGAAAAGTCTCCGCCTTCATAAATATGCATCGCTTTTCTCCCAGATGACCTATGATGAGATGATGATTCTCACAGAGCATCACCTTGAGTCACAGGTTGGTAAACCTCGCTTTTTAAACTAGGGCAGGGCTTTTCTTATTCCACCCCCCTTATCAGCTGTGAACATTACTGTCCTCAAACCTGATGATACATCAACTCTCAATGAGGCATGAAATTAAGCAATGCACCCTACAGTTATATCAAGCTAGTCACACATATAAATGCTGTGATTTTGCCTCTGCCCCTTGGCTTTAATGAAACAGATGGTGATTAGCTTCGTTATTTAGTAACTATATAAATTGCCCCCGTGTTCACACAAGACATGATTTGCCTGCTTCTCCTGCCATCTTGTTTGTTTTTCTGTCTCTTCTTTTCAGATGGTCACTAAAGGAGCACGGCATAAGATTGCCTTGAGTATCCAGAAACTGCGTGAGAGGCAGAGTGTGCTCAAGTCTTTAGAAAAGGTAATTCAAATGGCATGTTGCTCTTGTCATTGTGCTGATAAAAATATATGTACTCATTGATGATCATGTGACTTTTGCATTGGGAAACCCCTGCTCTTCCGTTGGCAGTGAAGCAGACAGAGTGCAGCTGGTGGAGATGCAGTTACTTTGAAGATATTTCTGCGGAGCAATGTTTGCTCTTAAAGCTTTAATCCAGATTTACAGCTTGGATGTGTTACTCTCTACTTACAACATCATCCTTAAACTTAGAGCTTACACAGCTTGTGAGACTGATGTTTCATCCCTTGTCAGGATATTTTGGAAGGGGGGAACCTTCGTAACGCCCTTCAGGAGCTGCAGCAGATCGTCACCACACCCATCAAGGCCTACTTCCCACCCAGTGCAACACAGCCTACCTTAGAAACCACCTCCTCCCCTTCAGACGCCTCAAAAACAGGAGGAGATAAAGAGCCAGGCTCAGAGGGCTTCCAGTCCCACAACCCCCCTCCCTGCGATGGAGACTCCGGAGCCACACCTATCTCAGACGGCGACATTGCTGGACAGTTCACCCGTGTCATGGGCAAAGGTAAGAATATTATTTTTATTTTTTTTTATTTTTTTTTACATTCCCACAACAAAATGAACTCGGTGGACATGAATATCTAAATCCTGTCTTCTGTTTGTCAGTGTGCACCCAGCTGCTGGTGTCAAGGCCAGATGAGGAGAATATCAGCTGTTACCTTCAGCTCATCGAGAAGTGTCTAACACATGAGGTGAGAAACTGCACATCAAGTTTATTTTCCATATGCTGAATATGTTAAAGGTATTTGTGTACAGCGTTGTAAATATCTCACAGTGCCAAACGTTTAAACCTGAAATAATATAATCACGAAGGCAAATTTAAATAAATACTAAGAAGCATCTTTTGAAACATCGAATATCTGATGCCTGCTTTCTTGCTCTGTGTGTCAGGCTTTTACAGAAACCCAGAAGAAGAGGCTGGTCTCCTGGAAGCAGCAGGTCCTCAAATTGCTCCGCCTCTTCCCTCGCAAAGCTATGCTGGACATGCCTGTGTACCGACAGAAAGGGTGAGCCCCTCTTGAGACTCTGCTGTCTTTTATCTTTGATCTCCGTGTAGCAGTTAGATTTCACGCCATCTGAATTCTAACTGACTTCTGCAGTTTTCTTCACTCATCGACTTCTAATGCATGTTGCTTTTGTTTTGTTTTGACTCCAGTTGGACGTATGGGTCCAACTCCCTCCCCACAGCCGGCTCTGTGAGTGGAGGTGTAGGGCGACGAGGGCAGAGGCCGTTCCCGATGGCCCCTCGTGGACTCCCAGCTGGTCGCATAAGTCTTCTGAGTCCTGGTGGGATAGGCGGAGCATCTCCACGCCACACCCTCACTAATCCTGTGCTGGCAGGCCAGGGTAGACAAGTGAGTACCTCTGCCATTGGATGGGCCTTTTTAACACAAGGTTATGACATACAACTTAAGTTAACATGAAGCGAGGACTAAATGGATTTATCAGTCATGTTAGGTTCATTATTTTTAAAAGTTAATGGAAAACACTCAAGCTGATTTGGATTCATTTATTATAAATCAACCAGACTCCAAATTTTAAGTTTCTCTTTTAACTGTAATTGAAGCTGTTTACTCAAACAATACACCGTAGCAAATATTTACTCTTAAGGGACAATAAATGACAAAACAATAGGCATTGGTATTTTAATCCGTTCACAAGTCAGCAGGGGCAAAGCATTATATGTTGTTATAAAGTCGAGTCATTATATTAGTTTGAACAGTTTAACGATTTTTAGCTGCAAGGTTGACAATCCACGTCTACCTCCCAGAGTGAACGGGGATTTAAGTAACAAGAACTTGTGTTTTCCTCTATAGAACCTGTGGTTTGCCAACCCTGGGGGCAGTAACAGCATGCCAAGTCAGAGTCGCAGCACTGTGCAGCGGACCCACTCTCTCCCTGTCCACACTTCCCCACAAACCATGCTCATGTTCCAGCAGCAAGGTACAGTGGGATGTCAGGACTTTTTTTATTCTTCATTAATATGTGTGTGTATGCTCGAGCCCACAGTCTGTGGCTGGCTGTGTTTACATTTTGATATACTCTGTCAGTCTTTCATTCCACAATCTCCTGTTTGTATTTCACCACAAAAGAAATACAGACAAGTCGCTTGTCGATGGCTTCTTTTAATTTCAGAGGAATATTTTTATTTAAAGCTTACCTAGAAAGGTTTCATAGACTTGAGCCTAATTTAACAGACCAGCCCCACATTGTTATAGATGTCAATGTTTCAAAGGGACTACAGTTATTTCATACTGTTGTGTTTGCAAGTATAATATGGAAATCTCAGTCTAGAATAAAAGATTATCTCGGTTTTAAAGGAACAGTTGTATAAATGTTACAAATGTATTTATCTATTCTCAAATGAAAACCTTCAGAAGACCATGAAGGCCGGGTTTTTGTCCTTGACCATGATACATGAGGTGATATTTCTTTGAGTATCACTGAAATACTAGCATGTGCAGTTCATCAACCTCTGTGATGCAATGCAGTGACCACTAAAATGGTGTCTTTACCAACAGAGCTACCTATGATAAATTGTTATTACTTATTTCACCTTTTCTCAGCAAACCGTATTTCAGTTAATGAAATGACAAGATGTCAACACAAGATGCTGTGTACACCTTGTCGAGTGTATTATTTAGCTGTCTGCTTTTACTTCCCACAAATTGTACAATGCTGTCGTCTGTCTGAATTTTAATATGAACGGCTGCAAACATGAATGGATTTTAATGGTTTTAGAAGCATCTCATGTTAATATAGACTTTAGTAAATCCATCATCGACCTTCACTTCAGGTTATCTTAGAATATCTTCTTTTAGAGATGGGGAGTCTCTCATGTTTTCTAGGTTCATTGTAACATATTGTAGAAACATTAATCGTACATATGTACATGTTCAGATATCACATACAATAAAAGAATAGAGTTTAACAGTGTGTTCCTGTGGGCCCTTCAAAGAAAACCAATTTAAAACTGTCAACGCATCACTCCTCACATCACTGCACAGACTTGCAGCTGAATATAAAAATCAGTCAAAGGTCAAACTTAACACCCAAACGGTCGTCACTGGTCTGTGTCCTGTGCTTTCATTTTCAAGCTCATTCACACTCTGTCCCTCCTCAGAACCACTATTATCTACCATGTCTGAGTCCTCTTGAGACAGATTTCACTTTATGCTTGACAACAGAATACGTCTCGAGTTTCTTGAGTGTTCACATAGTGGTTTGTAGGCAAGTGACATGTCAGCTGTGTCATACACCAGACAAATAAACACTATACTGTAGCCGTAGAACTATGGAAAAGTATTTCAGAGGTGAGAGGTTCTTTCCCACTTGTATGTCGACGATAATCTCAATTATTGTCCTGTTGTTTTCTTCCTCAAGTTGATCCAATGTCAGGTTGGTTATGGGTTAATGTCACGTTTCAGCAGTAGTCATGTGGATGGAGTCTGTTCCCATGTCAGTGTATATACAGACGTTTGACGGAAACGCAATGAGCAAATATAATATAGATTAACTGATCTGCCTGACATTGTTGGTTGGCATAAATGATACCATGGCATTGTGGCGTCGCTTAAAGAAACACGTTTTATGAAAGTAAGTATTAGGAATTATGTTGGCACTTCCTACTTATTTTTGTGTAGCTCTTCAGGAATATTTTTGCTTCCAATTAAACAGATTACAGTTATCAATACGCAGTAAAAAGGGCTAAGAGTTGAGCGAGCGTTCCCATGGCTGGCCAGTATTTATTAGATGGTAACAGTTGGTTGTAGTTTGTCCGCACCGTTAGTTTTGGTTGACTCTTAGTGGCCGAACATCAATTAAGCTGAATATTTATGATGCTGTTTGTTTGGCTACATGAATAGCCAGCTACTCTGTGCATTTATTATCAGTCACCTTGTTCTTCTTCTTCTTCTTCTTCTTATCATCAGCCAACAAATTATCTGAACCTCACATTACGAAAATGATTCTTTAACACACACAAACGGGCTGTTTTTTCACCTAAAACCAGATAATTGTGTCTTTTATTATAGAAACTGTCCTTTTCTAGGTGAAATTGGCAAATGAATCCTCTTTTGATAAAAAATTGTTATCATAAATTAAGTATGAAAATGCAGACTTTATTGCGATACTTCCTGTAATATCAACCTTAATCTTTCTTCCGACTAAAATGTTTTCACTTATTTCCCCAGAATGCCAAGTTCCGGGTGCTGACCTGGAGATCAACCCCACGTTGGAGTCATTGTGCCTCAGTATGACAGAGCATGCCTTAGGGGGTAAGTGTGCTCAGCAGCCTGGCACTAAAAATGCCACTGGCTAGTAAACCTCACTAAACTATCAACAACACCTTATTATGTGTTATATCTCACCAATGAGGGGATTCTATTAATAGACTGTCCACCAGGGAAAGTTATACATACTAAATAATTCACACAAGACTTCCCTCAAGCAAACTGTTGACTTTCATAATTCATATCATTAGTTTTGGCTATTAATATTGAATATCATCCTAATCATACAAGACCATTCAGCAAGTCACAGCCAGGTTTCCTATTGTGGAGAGAGAACTGTTCTCCTTCCTTTCCCAGAGGCAGTAGATTGTTCCATCAGGTGCTCTTCCCTGTGTTGATCAGACTAAACTGTGCTGCTACACCCTCAGATGACATATTAGAACAATGTTATACTGCAGGACACAGCTCTGCATGTTGATATCAGAATGGTTAGGAGAAGGCAGGTAACACTGGAAAACCGCTGATTGGTCAGTTGTTCCTACGCTGGGTCAAATTCGAGTATGGTGGTCTGCCACAGTCTAGATAATTAATTTGAAACACTGCACAGCCATGACTGATAAGAAAAAAATCCTATTTTGGGCATAGTGTTTTTTTTTCAGGGGTGTGAAAGGAACCGCTACTAATTCAGAGATATATCTAATAAATATAAGATGTAAAGTTCAATGGCAGGCACCATAAATATGAATGAAAAGCAATGAATGTAAAGATTAATGGACACATAAGAAGGCATCAATAACTTTGTCTGTCAGTGGGACAAGAGGAAGAGAAGCCGCACTACCTCCTTTAAGGATCAACTTGCTTGGTGCTATATATTTCATGATTGTAAATATCCTGAAAATAATTTCTTTTGAATCTCCTCCGCAGATGGAACAGACCGGACATCAACAATATGAAGAGAAGAAAGGAAAAATACACTTCATCTGAGGCCTGTTCAGTTCCTCGTCACCCAGCACAAAGATATACGTATGCTTAAGAAAACCAGGCAAAGCAGTCACTACAAAATGACAAAAAAACTGTGTATATGTTCTCTAATATTTTTGTACTTTATTATATACAACTAAGTTTATTAAAAATGGAATACAGATGATTATTATATTGCAGGACAGAGCAAACAAAGGTTAACTGTGCAATCTGCTCCGTGTCACCTGCAGGACTGTGACATGACGTGCAGAGGGTCAGTTTGCCACGGTCTGAGAGAAAAAAACGGTTGATTGGTGCTGTCTTAAAGGGTTTCTGCCCTATGAGTTACTTTTTCTTTTTTCTCCTGCCATGGCGCAAGGGGTTCTATCCAGAACACACTGCATAATGTGTAAATCAGACAATGTCTAGCCAGGAGTAAGGCACTTATATTAAATTATCTGTGATATTAGGCACTAAACTGGAATTGGCCCAAAAATCCACTCAACTGGCTGACGGGTGTTGATATTCAGACACCAATACACTTCCTAGCCAACTTAACTGATCTGTAACCAGTGCTAGTGAGAGCTTGTGTTGGTTGAAACTAAGGTTCCTTTCCTTGGTTCCTTTCCTCTTCTCTAGAGAAGTTTTTTTTTGCAAAGATAAAAAACTGAGGAACAAAAGGATGGAGACAAAAGCTTGTAATTCAACTGTTGGCATACCCATTGTTTTGGTCATTCTCCCTGAACACGTAGTCAAAGTAGAAGTGACTGTCCTCCAAACTTCTACAAAGCCAAAGAGAAAGGTTGTACGATGGTTAATTTGAAAAGGATCTTTGTAGTGAAGTGCAACAGAATGGTTTAATATTGTTTAAAAAAAAAGAAAGAACAGCAGTTTGAAGACTTAATGCCAGCTGCAATTTGTCTCTGTCATTTTATGCCCTACTACGTAAATGATGATGAATCTCATTTTGTGCCGAGGAATCCCAGAGCGGTGAATAAGGGCCGGTGTGGATTGTACTGTGCAAAGAGCTGATTTGATATTGAATTGTTAAAGGGAAGGAGGGGAGAGTGATTTCAATTTACACTCAAATGCAGAGTGAGAAAACTAAACGAAACCCATTTCAACCCTCTGGCCTCTTCATGATTGGCTTTGGAAAATGAAGCTTGATCCTGTAATAAATGCTCGGGAGCGCGACGCCCTCACCTTCACAGCGCCCTCTTCCTCAAACGGCCAACGTGATGATTTGATGAATCATACTTTTCAAGGTGCTTGACGATGTCCATATTTTCTGTTTGTGTCTCTGTGTTTCAGTCTCAGAACCCAAACATTATCATGTGGTATCAGTGTTGAATCGAGAAACAGTCTTATACAGCCTCTGTCTTTGAATGTGGCAGAGCGGAGGTGCATGTATGTGTAATATGGTCTTAAAGTTTGGATCACTTTCGGTTACATCATAAGGCAGGGATAACCATTGATATTTTATTTCAGCAGAGCCATAGGAGGTCGGTCTAGTAAAAAAAAAGAAGTTATTTACAGATATCTTTTCCAAATGTATTTTTTACTCTCCCGTGATATTGATAACTTATGCTTATTTTCTATAATCGCATGTTTTGCCACACTAATACAGCACTGTTGTAGAGGGAGGACATGGTGGTTGATGGCGCCCAGTGTCACCTACAGCTAGAGAGCAAGAAATCTTGCAACTAATGTTGTATGTTTATATCGCCTAAATGTCACTGTTTACATCGCTCTGGGATAATGCCCGATTCATGTTAAGTGATGTCATGAATTCTCCATTGTCTCACTATGTAACGCATTAAAGAACTGAAGCCTTCTCGCACAGGAGCTGGCTGGGTAGAGCCTGAAAACAAAAGCCCTTCTACCCTCTAATCCACGGGCTCCTTATGAGTCTTGATAGATTTTTCAAGTGATAACCGTATGGGGCACATAACGCCTGCTTTTCTGGTCATGCAGTGACGAGAGAGAATGAGCTTTCTTGACCTTGTGACTGAGCTGTTCGCTGTCATGTCCTCTTTAAACTGTTCATGTGGTGCCTGAAATGCCCAGCTCCAGTATCCTCCACAAGTTGATAAAACGGTCTTGAGCAGTAGTCTAGTCATGAATTTCTTCAGAGCAGGCTCTCGGATTGATCTGACTTACTAAAAGCATCGCACTCATGCCCAAAGAGGACTTCAGCGAGTTTGCAAAGCTGACAACTTTAAGATCTTATTTTTTAACTCTTCACTATACTGTATAGCAACTGTGTTACGTTACAAGTCGCTCAGATCATCCTTATCATGGCCTCTGAAGCTTTGGGCAGTCAACACATTACTGAAAATAGACAGAGGTACCATGCGGCAGAGTTGCTGGCGTCTGTGCATAATGAAGAGGCAGCGGGGGATGACGATGCTTAACTGAGCCACCGACGATGTGATTATGAGTAAACTGAACACTAATAACAGGCCAAGGAATAATGTTTACTCCATGTTTACATTCCAGTGGGGTGTGAGATGAGTTGTGTGTGGGGGGGAAATACAATTCACACGTTCAGCCTGGTGTATTTTTACATACAAAGCAGCCACAAGGAGGTACAGAGCCTGGGTCACATGTAGACTTCTACCCATAGATCATGTTGTTAAAGGCTCAGTGTGTACGATTCAGGTGAAAGGGATCATAAACTAATCCCAGTGATATTTTACTCGATTGGGTTTCATCTAAATTGTACAAATTGTTCCTTTACCCTAGAATGGGCCCTTTTTATTTAAATACTTCATATTTACATCAGGAGCGGGTCCTCTCTACGGAGGACTCCATGTTTTTTACAGGATAAACTGAAAAACTTTAGAGGTTGGAGTCAGGCTGCAACATGCAAACTTCACCACTAGATGTCACTGAAATCTACACACTGAACCTTTAATGTCCCTGCCAGGATTAATAATAATAACAATTACAATTGAACTAAACTGAACTGTGGCTCCATTTCTAATATTTGTCTTGTACAATTTATATTTAATTCTGATGACTCCACCTCCCCCCTGGACATTTTCTAATATTTTATGAAACCTTTTGCATCCCATGCTTAACACTCTACTTTTTTACTGTCTCTCACGTGTGTGAATGGTCTGAAGTGCAGCATCCGTCTGATCGATGACAGTCCAAATAAAGAGGTTCAGTTCTTTTGCAACTTCAACTTGTGCGGTGTCGCTGTTTACTTTCCTTACTTCATTCACACGTTTCCACTCCTCTCCATTCCCTCCCTCCCCCTTCATTGCTTGTATACATCCGGGTCGCACCAGCGGCGGTTCATCTGTCAAGCTAACGGGAGCTAGCCGCCTTGTTAGCGCTCATTAGTTCGTCCGAGAGGAAACAAAAAGCTCTTTCGTGCGCAAACTTTGACACCGACCGCGACCGGAAGTTGTGAGAAGACGTCGTTGATGAAGCTCGACGCGAGGAAGTGTAAGTACAACGCGACGTGTCCTGCCTACAGGGCGAAAGTACCCAAGTTAGCATGTGGCTAGCTAACTTAGCTCGCCCGCCGTAAATAGCTGCTTGCTAGCGAGGCTAACGCCAGTGTTGTCGCGCGCTAGTTTTGGTGTTTTTGACTCGAATGTGTATCTGAACAATCTGACATCTACATTTAGTTAGCATTTAGCTCCAGCTAGCTTCACGGTTGAAAGTATCTACTTTTAATGAGCCTCCACTGTCTCCACATTATGGGATTTGTGACTGAGCTTCATCTCTTTTACTCGGATCAAACATTTGGAACTCGGTGCTTGTAAAGACATCGAATTATTTGAATAGTCAAAAAGGTTTGACATTTAAAAAAAGGTTTAGTTCTGATCAACTGAACTTTTTTACATCACAAAGCTAGGTACCATAGCGGGCTATTGGCTTTTGTCTGTGTATGAAATTACAGATTAAACGTAACTTTACATTGATAAATGCTCTAAACATACTTCAGGAAAAAAGAGCACATCACAGTTAATGTTACTTAGAGACACAACATCTTATTAGATGAACTGTAACTTCTGTGTGTCTGACTTTCAGATTGGTAGTTTAAACAAAAAGTAGTATATACTTTGTTTTAGGGAATAACAATGGACGTAAGTAAGTCAAACCTGAAAGTTAAACTGTCACGCAGAGATGGTTTTCTCCTAAAGTTATGACACAATGATTTGTTTATGGAGCTGGATGTTCAAACCCTAATTGTGATTCATGTTCTTTGTTATTTGTTGTTGTTTATGGTTTTCCGCCCATGGGAAACAAACTCCAGATGTTCATTGTCACAAATGTGTCATGTTTGCGAAAAACCTCAGAAGCTAAAACCAACCTTAAAACTGTCCGAGTGCTTAAACTAGATTAGTTCTAGACACCGTGAACTTCCCCTTTTATTAAACTGTTAACGGAATATCAAAAAGTACATGGTGGTTTCGGTTCCTTAAGGGACAAATAGTTTGTCTGTTAGCCACCCTCATGGTGAGAACTGCAAACTGTGCTAGATTATTTTTCAATATATATTTCTGCACTTAAATATACTTAAATGACCCGGTGGCCAAGATAATTCTATGTAAGCCAAGGTGGATTATGAGTCTTATCAGGGATCAGGTATCGTTGGAACAATTTGATTATGCAAAGTTTTTAGTTCAGAGTCCATTCAACGTGAACCACACGCCCTGAATAAACTCTCCTAGAACTGAAAAGGTTTGACATGTTTTCCTTCAGAAGCTGAGCACATGTGTCACGTGTGTATTGTCCAGAACAGCTCCTCGGGGAACCAGGTCCCTCAAAGCCTTCACTCAATCAATCTGACAGAAAAAATTAACTAGCACATTAGCACATGTGTCCTGTTGACCTTTGACCCCACACAGTTCAAACTCATCAGCTGTAGATTACTATTGAAAACCAATTACAAATCAACCAGTATCCTCAATGAGTTGTCAGGCTGTTTTCCACTTTCTTTTTTCGCCCATTCTATGTCTGATAGCATTTTATTAATAGTATGTCAGGAGAGAGAGAATCTTTCAAATCCAGTGAAAGCAGGTTCGCTCACTTAACACAAATGCATCACACAAGGTTCCATCTTGATAGGACAAGTTAGATTAACATGGCCGGTCACATGACGTGCTGGGTATGTATATTGTTATGACCACCATCTGTATATCTTTCATATTAATGTAAGCATGAAAATGATCATCAGTTCTGCTCTTAAATTAACATCTCTCTGAAACAGTTTTTTACAATAGAATTATTTTGACGGTGGATAAAAATCTTCCGGCTTTAAGCAGCTTCTCATTTTGTTTTGCAGGTTAATCTGTAGGTGCACAATGCATGGACAACGATAATGGCCTCTCAGACCAGGGATGTGGATGGGAAACGTTTTGCTAATAAGTCATCCTTTGGCAACTCCCTGGAGCGGTGCAACTGTTGCCATTTCACCCCATAATCCATCATGTCACTACCAAATGAATCAGGGAACCGAGGGAAGGATCGAGAGAGGGGGGCTCGTCCCAAGGTGAGACAGAGCCGGTCAGAGGAAAGACGGGACACAGGAAGGAAAGGTGGAAAGGCAAAGAAAAAGGGCCTTGCCTGCCATGAATCACCTGCTGAGCGACCTGTCAGCGATGGCTTTGAGTATGGTGAGCTGTTAAGTGACCTGGAGAGCAGTGACCAATCTTCCTGTTCCCTGAGGGAGAGCTGGAGATTGCCGGGATTGGATGTCACCGCCTCTCCACTAGGACAAGAATGTATAGCAGCCAGGCCGGGACTGGAAACCATCGGCTCTGCCAGTGAGTCGTCTGCGTCAAGTGAAGGTGACAGCAGAGGCTCGAGCAGCAGTCGCACTCTCCGGCAAAAAATCCAAGATGCAATGGGGCAGTGTTTCCCAATAAAGACGCACAGTGCAGCAGCACCAGCTCCACAGGCTCTATCAGCATCATCATCATCAGCCGCCTGTG
This sequence comes from Pseudopleuronectes americanus, assembly GCA_038501795.1. Lineage (NCBI taxonomy): Eukaryota > Metazoa > Chordata > Actinopteri > Pleuronectiformes > Pleuronectidae > Pseudopleuronectes > Pseudopleuronectes americanus. Next base: position 7,155,761 of record CM076719.1, read on the forward strand.
CCTCCTCAAGGCGTAAGATCCATCTCAGTGAGTTGATGTTGGATGACTGCCCTTTTCCTGTAGGGTCTGAGCTGGCTCAGAAGTGGTATCTCATTAAACAGCACACAGCCCCCATCACCCAGCCCCCAGTGCTGGATGCTGCAGTCGTGTGCAGTGCCCCACCTGCAGCCATGGCTGCTGTGGTGGAGGATGTAGATGATAGGTTGAGAGAGCGCAGGCGAATTAGCATTGAGCAAGGTGTTGAGCCACCCCCCAATGCAGAGATTCACACATTTGAGGTGACGGCCCAAATTAACCCTCTCTACAAGCATGGCCCTAAGCTGGCTCACGGTATGAATGAGTTAGCCGGGGCTGACAGAGCCTCCACTCAGCAGCAGCAGCAGCTTCTTCTCCAAAGACAGCAGCAGCACCAGCTCCTGCTTCAGAGCTGTTTGGACACTCTGGACGAGGTGGTGGCCTCGGCCTCAGCGTCGGCCTCTGTCCCCACCAGCGATACCATCTCTGACCCTGTGGTTGAACCAGAGGTTGCAGCGACCAACATGCCCTCCAAAGCCGTACTTCCTCAGACTGACCCACAAACATCTGAAGATGGCTACCGCATTCACACTCAGATTGATTACATTCACTGTTTAGTTCCAGACCTGCTGCAAATTACCAACCTCCCATGTTACTGGGGGGTGATGGACCGCTATGAGGCAGAGACGCTGCTGGAGGGGAAGCCCGAGGGCACGTTCCTCCTGCGGGACTCTGCCCAGGAGGATTACCTCTTCTCTGTCAGCTTCCGCCGCTACGGCCGCTCTCTCCACGCACGCATCGAACAGTGGAACCACAATTTTAGTTTCGACGTGCACGACCCCAGTGTGTTCCACGCTTCCACAGTTACAGGATTGCTGGAGCACTACAAGGACCCCAACTCGTGCATGTTCTTCGAGCCCCTGCTTTCCAACCCCATCCACCGCACACAGCCCTTTAGCCTGCAGCACATCTGCCGAGCGGCCATAAGCAGCTGCACCACCTACGATGGCATTAACATGCTTCCCATTCCAAATACTTTGAAAAAGCACCTGAAAGAATACCACTATAAGCAGAGAGTACGTGTACGGCGAATGGACACCTGGTGGGAATGAAGGACAACAGAAGAGACTAATACATTTTTAACACCAGTCTCTCCTTATTGAACTGAATAATGACTCTTGTTCTTGGCTCTATGGCTGTTTTAACCAACACTGCACTGTTCTTATTTATTTTATCCCTGCTGTACATGTCTTAACAATTGTGCGAACTACACTGATGAGGAGTAATCTGACTGATCTTTCACGCTCCATGTTCTTAATGCTCAGATTAAACCGTTGTATTTAGATCTGCGGTGTTCAGAGAACTACCCTCTCATCATCTGTGTTCTCAAGTGTGACTAAATCAGCTTTATTATCAGACGGTGGGGGAATGTGTCTTAGTGGAAACGGAGATGATTAAAATAATAGAGTTGTTCATCAGTCACATGCTGGGAAGACGGAACACACACAGACAAGGTTTCCCACTTGTTACTGAGGTGAGGAAGTGTAATTCATTTACCACAACGATCCTAATTTCTATAATTGGTTAGATGTAGATCCACGTCCTATCTGCTCTCATTATGAAAGAGAAGGTTTGATCCAGAATGGATATTTGTCACACACTGAAATCATGAGGACGCTCCCATTATTGTTCAGTATAGTTTCATTGCAGGGAAAAATTCAAAGTGATATTGCACAACCAGTGGTAAATGAATGCCATATGTTCCGATTCTACATCAATTGGTTGCTTTGTTTTTCCGCTTCATCAAAAAACCATCTGTTGTTTCTCCTGAGGTTGAACCGCACACCCGGCGAGTGCCGGCGGACTTCATTAGTTTGGAATTAAAGGATCAAATGTAAAGGTGAAGCAGTTTTAGAATGTAAATGATGGAGCACACACATTGATGGATCTTATTAGACTGAAAATCTGGCTGCAGTGCTGTTTTCAATGTACTCGTCCCCGGTCCAGAGGATTGGTCTGACTTTTTTTTATTTTGTATGTTATTGTAGCGGGAAGACCCAGATCCTTAAAGAATGTTGTCGCTTTACTCCCTGCTGTGCTTTAAAGAGGTGGGGGTGTAAACACACTAATCTTTCATTCCAGCAGTTCAGTGATAAAATTGTCGTAGTGAATTAGCAGTGGTGAATCTTGATTTTAAGAGGAATATGATGGGAGATGGAATGTATGTAGGCTTTTTCTGGAGCTTGACATTAAGTCGGCTATACGGCAAAAAAGCCTGTAAACTCTGAAAAGATTTGAAGAGATGAATCAGGCTGAAACCCTACAGGCTCTGAGGAGAGGTACTGCTGTAAATGCAAGTCTATGAACCCGAGGCAAATGCTTAAAAATTTAATATGTGGGAGTATAGGGTATGGTGCACTTTATAGCGTATGATATAATGCATGTACATAACAAACTAGAATGGTATCAGAAATCGTTAACCCCCACCAGGGCCCAACAGTCCCATATGGAAACCACATTAAAATTCACTAGGTCCGAGTTTTCATTGGAATTTGTACTGAATTGCACAAACCCCGTAAATATCAGCCCCCATAACATGTCACTGAATGATTGAAAACCTCTCTTTCTTGTTTTGTTAATGAAAGTTGGGGGGGGGAGGGAATCCTTGATCCGCCCCGAAACTAAATGTGGTTCTTCTCTGACCCATAATGCATCATTCCACCAATCCACCCCACAGTTTTTTTGTGTTCCTTGTTAACTAACAAACAAATGATCAAAAAAAAACCTCATTCTCAGAAGTAAATATATATATTTTTAAATATATCACTGGAAAGAATATGTCAACACTCAAATTCTACGAATGCAAAGAGAAAATAATTGTATTACTTTACAAAGACAAACATTTATATTTAAACAGAATAATTATGTCAACATTGCAAATGAGGTCTATTCTACACAAGCTCTGTCAATCTCCTAAAATGAAGACAAGACGGATCTGCATGTCTGAATGTGCAAATAAAACCAACGTGCCACAAATGAGTCAAACATTTCACGCCAGACAGACTTTAATTCACCTTATTATCAAAGACTTATTGGACAGATTAGCTGCAACATTTACCTGTGCAGACGAGTCATGCACTGCTGTGTGTGAGTGGCATCTTCGTACTAATGGAAACACACGAGAGAGACCAGGCAGCTAATTGTTGTATGCCGTCAGTAATAATCACAAAAGAAGAGCGCTCCGGTGTTAATAAGAAAGCGTAGAGAATGGATCCCCGTTCGCCCCCTGAACCGCTCCGATACGGCTTCTCCTCCTCGAGACGGGTGATTTGATTTGCCGGATGCAAATTATTCATGACAGTTTCGCTCTGCTACTAATGAAGATGCTATAATTTAAACAGCCGTTCCAGGGCAGCGCTAAAGTCTGCATCCGAAAATGCAAAGTCCAGACCTTTGACCTTTTGTATACTTAATTAAGTCAGTATAAAATCGAAAGTAGAGAAAAGGATTCTGCGTGTTGGAAGACATTTGACCTGTCATGCATACACAAGTGTTGTCGACGCTATGAACCTTCTGCAAATGCAATTTCATTCCCGTGACAGTTAAAGGCTTTTGTCTTGTATTTTCCACCACAACACAATCTGGTGTTTTATGACAGATAAACTTACAAGAATATATTTATGTGCCTGGGTTTTCCTGTAATTGTTTTAAGGGTGATAACTAATTTATATGCAAGTTTACACGTGACTAATGTGTAATTTGGTGCTAAGTATTGGTTTAAATGGCACATTTCCAATCGATAATTTCCAATCAAGTGGAACCTACAGAGAGTTTGAGAGCACAGCAGATCAGATGAGCACATTTTTTCTACCAGTAACCATCAAACACACATAATGAGAACAGAGTGATCAATTTTTCATCAGTAATGAATGAATATGTGGTTTGGTTCCTCTGGAAATCCTCAACTGTGTAAACTCAACACGACTAAACAACCTAAACTGTTTGGACAATTCCCCTCCAACGATATGTGGAAAAAGACTTGTAAAATAAAAGTGTTAACAAGTTCAATATGTGATGAAGCGTCTCATTAATTATGCACGTTGGTCATGTCTCATAACAAACAGCACTTACGGACATTGAGTGTTTGAGTCCGTGCAGATTGTTGTGTTACGTGCAGCACAGCAGGTGGCTGTAAAGAGCTGCGCTGGGTTCTTTGCTCAGTGGCTGGTCTCAGGCCTGTTTGTGCTCTCGGCGCCTGGAGATGGGGGGGGGCAGAGAGAGAGAGAGAGAGAGACGAGGGCCGTTCTCTGACTGGATCAATGGGCCCTGAGGACAGCGGGCTTGAGCAAAGCAGAAAGCCGATTGGTTACTCCCGCTCAGTGTGTTTGTGCCTGTCTGGACCCCCCCCCCACACACACACACACAGACACACACTCTCTTCTAAAAAAGGAGATATTCCTCTGAGCCTAATCTCTACAGTTCAGCTCCATGGGGGGTGGAGAATACCATTGGAAATGTTCTTAACACCTGGGGGACAATTACTTTGCAAAATAATTATCTGCCGCTCATAATCCAACCAAATGCTGTAAAAAGGGCTCGACGTGGATTATTTGCGAGTGAGAACATGTCTGTGCTTTTTGGCGGCCGTGCACGGACCCATATAGATGGTAAACTCATCCACGTCGAGATGTGGCATGTGTATCTAGGACATTAATTCAGGGGAGGGCTTCTCAAAGTGGATTCGAAAAAATTCCTGCAAGATGTATGCAGCCAGACATGATTCCGTCTCATCCACCCACAGAGGAGGAACACGTTTCTGTGACCGAGGGAAACACTGCGGCGGAGAGGGAGTTATTTCTGGTCAGTAAATGAATCCCGCAGAATTTTTTCCCACCTTGAACATGAAGGGGAACATTCTTGCCTATTTCATCTTTCAAACAGAGCACCTCTTGTCACAAACCAAGAAAGTCCCTCCCGAGGTATTCAAGTTTTCAGTTTTCAAAATCCCCCCCCACCCCCCAGGTGGTACATTGTCACCTAGTGTGTCGCCTTCGTCTGATGTTTTGTTTCCCTGGAAGCAAACTCCTTTGACAACACATTTCCTCTCTGCCGCCTGTTTACAATCCAGAAGTTCTCCCTGGAATCTTGAGCGAGGCCTTTTCTCATTTAGATTCACGTGTCTCCTTCCCTGCACGATCCCTCGCTGCCTGTGTTTTTCACTCTCGTCCACACTGACAGGTTGTTGATGGAATAATGGGGGTGTTGGGCGTGCCACAGTTTAGCCAGTGATACAAACCCTGATTGATGGGATTGCGGTGTAAATGACATACACACACACACACACACACCGCAGCCCGGATCCCAGGCCTCAACCCAAGAAGTCATTAACCAACTGCCTGGAAATAACACTGGGACATACAGTGGACCGATAATGACGCCTGATGATTCATGAAGCTTTGCAAATTAACACATCCTGTAATTTGACGCATGTAGTAGTAATGTGCATCAGTGTGTTTGCTCGCACACACTATAATGGAGCCACAGATATAATTACAGATAAGCATTGTTTGCTTTGAGAAGAATGGTTAATTATGACACGCAGTCACAATGACTGGTAAAAATGGCCATGCATCATTGATACAAGGGAACGTTTATAATTGCACAAGTGATAAATTAAACTACACAACTCCTGCTCTCTGTGGCTAATTATGCTGCTGCACAACAGTTGCATTGACCGGTGTGTGCGCTCGGTGAGCATCACAAATGAGAAAGGAGCGTGTGGACCTTGGCAGCCGGTCGTTGTAAGAGTCGTTCCTCACAACGGGCACCAGAGATTTGTCTTTCTCCCAGGTATTCATTTTCTATCCCTTTCAGCATTTTGTCAGAGTGAGCAAGTTTAATTTGTAGGTTAATGTGTTGGTGGAGCGCGGTGGGAACCTAAATGATCTGGACTCCACGCAGATCACACAAACCAGAACCAATCCCCTCGGTTACACTCACGCTCCCAGTTTTCATTCAAATGAATCTTCCCCTTTGCAAATTAGACCGCTGTGACCTGCTGCTAAACTATTTGTTTGCTTTTTTTTGACTTCATTAAAGTGGATGCATTCTTTAAGGAACCACGTTCAGGAGTCGTATTTTTAACTCCTACATGCCTTTATTGTAATGGCTGCAATCTGCTGTTTCACCATAGACTTGTCAAAATACATCAGAACTGGAACGTGACTCAGAGGAGCTCGTTCCTCCACGTTTAAACTCACTGGATCCAGGTTGTATTTGGATCTGCACCAAATTACACACATAAATATCAGCCTCCTAAACATGGATTTACATTAATATATTAATACAAACTCATTTCTTATATCAAATTCCATGCATTGGAGCTAAATGTGGGGATTTATTTCAGGCAGTGACTTGTCAGAAGCAGAAGCCCAGGTGTTGCTAATGGCATTAGCAACGGTCCAATTAAGAATAAGCCGTGACAGTGAGCCAACGTGCACACAAGTCGGATCAAAGCCGCTGAAAGGAATTAAGTCACCATTAGCTTCATTAATGAAACCTGTGCTTTTCCTGTCAAACTGTCTGAGAGGTGAAAAAAGCCTTTTCTAATCATTTTTGAATCACTCACGTAAAGGAAATGACACGTATCATGTTTCATTTTGTCAAATAAAGCAGGTGACAGTGTAGTTAGACTTCATATTTCAGTTCATGCTGCATTAACGCAGGCAAAGTTATTCCTCTTGTTGCGTGTTTATCTTTAGATTTGTTTCATAACAAAAATGTCAAATGATGCAGGAGCTGCTGGGAACGGCCCCGTTAGTTGGGTTGGTTTGTCATCAAATACACTATATTTAAATAACACAGATATCAAAAAACAAATTTCCATAACAGCAGATCTGATCAAATCCTCAGAATCTGTCGCCACTAATTTACCATTTACCCTGTTTGAATGTATTCATCAATCGTCCTCCTCTGCAGGCAGATGGTGAGCTTTTGTGTCCATAATAATATAAACACTGTTTGACAATTGTTGTTTGGTTATAGATCAGAGCAGCTTTTGTATCTTGGTGTGAAACGACTGGATATGAAATAATAAGTACATTTGAGGCCTGATATTTAACATGTCAGATTAAGTGGGGCATAAGTAATTGTAATGTGGTGAAACGTGTTTTTTTTTGTATTCCTCAGTGTTTTTGCCCGTGGTTTTTCTACCTACTCGACGGGGGGAAGCCTTCATGTGTATAGAGATATCTTTTAAAAATGTTTATGAATGTAGATGTTTTCGATTGGACAATAAACCGCCTGTTAACAAAATATACATTTTCATTCTTTAAAGAGACATTAAAAGCGACGACAAATATGACCGATGCTCATTCTTGACCAGTTAGCAGGACAAGGAGGTTCACGTGAACAGCTGTACGACTGTTCCGTGTCACTATGGAGACGAGACACCTGGGACGAGCTCAGTGTGGTACAAGAAGACACAAGATGGTGGAAGTACTGGTTGCTAGGTCCCTCATATATGATGGACTGGATTGTTGTGTAGATCTCACGCTAATGTCAAAGTCTGTTGTCTGAGACAACACTAAATGTCACAGTATTCGACACAGACTCACAAAGCGGCATGATGGACACTTTAGATGATGAGACTCTCAAGTACAACACTTTATGGTGAGATACACACTCGGATAATTCTGATCCCTTTTACAAATAGCTGTACTTGTGATTTCATAATATTTTGAAGTGAAATATAGCATAGCTGTGTGTGTGTGTGTATGTGTGTGTGTGTTGGGCATTTTGAGCCACTTGTTTTGTTGATCAGCATCATGATTATTAATTGTTGAAGTGTGGTCACATTTTGTGTTGCACTCCGGGTTATAGATTGTTGTTGGGGATCATTTTTAGCTCCTGATGGTTCATCTGCCTCGTTCCATCATGTGGATCCCGCTCACAGCATTAGTGTAATTATCTTTTGTTTACCCTGCTGGTATAAAATAAGACCATGCGATGTGTAAAATTAAGCTCTTACCCTGTTAAACGCTGCACTGGCATCCAAACGCAGATAAATTGCCCAGTCTACATTCGGTAATGTCACCATGAGAACCTCATTCTTCCCATGTTAGCGGGAGCCGCGGTGACAGGCAGCTGACATGACTGGCTCCGAAACAAAGGTAAATGTCAGAGGTGCTTTTTAAATTTAGGTTTCCTGTATGAGCCGCCTGCTTCCTCGGAGCCTGCGGTAGCTTTAGGCCTAGTTATTACCTGAAAGTAGGCCTCACTCTCCAGTAGGCACCTCATCAACATGACTGACACGTTGTGGAGGAATGAGCTTGAGGGAGGCGAGGTGGAGAGTATCTTACAATCCACCTCCGTCGCTCAGAGCAAAGAGTAGCACATATTAGCTTGAACCTTACTGAGGCCTAATACCCTGACGTGGCTCACATGTCAAGCAGCCTTTCTCTTTTCACCCATTGATGAGATTTTGCTCAGCACATGCCACTCAGGGCCCGAGGAGAGTGTTTTTACACCTCTGTCGTCACTTCATTTCGGTAGCTCACTCAATCAAGACTTGGAAAAAGGGAAACCAGTTTAACATCCCAGCGTGCAGAGTAAACTGATTTAAACCGATTGCACTCAGGAACTTTTATTCCCCCTCTCTGCAGAGAGAGTAATTACACAGGCACTGTCGAGTTGTGTTTTGCGACATGACGATATATAGTGTGACAACAGCAGAATGTCTATTGTTTCACGTACTAGTCATTAAGGCGACGATTTGTCTTCCTCCAACCAAACAAGCACACGTGCAGGCAGGAAACGAAACAAGGAGGCAACACAAACAGACTTGGAGGAGGGTGAACGTGACACAGTTTATTCAGAGCGGGTGAAGGACCCAATAAAGAGGTTAGGGTAAAGATCAGAAAAGCGCACATGGCACTCGTACCCAAAAAGCAGTCCCAGGTTTGTGGTTTACCATCCCTCAGAGAGAGAGAGAGAGAGAGAGAGAGAGAGAGAGAGAGAGAGAGAGAGAGAGAGAGAGAGACTGTCAGGAATCCTGTGAAAAATAAGGCAAACTTCATTATATGAATTGCATTGTTATAGTTTATTGTGGTAAACCTCCATTCGCTGCCCGAGACACCAAAACTATTCTACTGATCTATAAAACATATTTATTTCTCTTTATGATTCGTCACTTTAGTGTTAATGAAACAATTGAGGCTTGGATCCTGCAGGAATGATGCCTCAGGTTTATGGTGATCTTTACCATAAGATCACCATAAACTCGCTCTGAAGCAGGTGGCCCTGCAGCATACATCACCATGGTAACCTGCTTTAAAATGATCCAGCTAGGGGATATTGGAAAACCTGAGTTAAGCCCAAAGATGACGGGTCAACTAATGTGACTTTGTGGCACAGGCCCCTGTATAAATAAATGAATAGTGTAAAAATATATCATCGAGTAAAGTTTGTAATTCAACCCACAAAAAAATAAAGACATTACAATAAGTGTGTATGTGAGGGGAATCTGTGGCAACATGAGGCTGCAGCAAAAAGTCCCAGGACAATTAAAAGACTAAAAGTGTTAAAGGTTATGTTAATCTGAGAATATAAAAAATAGATCAAGAATATGGGAGATCAGAGTATATGCGAGGTACTGACTATCATTCACTGTATATATACATTCAGGCCAAGTCACTCTGGGATTTATATCTCGGGAGTATTTGCATTTTGTGCAACATTTAATTGGAAGCTGGTGTAGAGTCCACAGGATTCGGTTAATTTCATCAGTTTGATGGTTTCTAGTCAGACGCTGTCGGGCCCGTGTTCACTTCTGATGATTCACTGACGCCGGCAAAGATGGCAATAAAATCTAAATGAAGTTTTAAGTTGTGTAATTTACTACAACAGCTTCTGAGGCTCCTGTAGAAGTTGTTGTTTTTGATTAAAAATGTTGTGTTGTGAACATCTGGACAGAAATTCATCCATTTGGTTTTGCCAGTCACTCTGTGAAAATCTAATTTCAGAATATTCTACTTCACACTTAAGTACGTGGTATAAATCTTTATGTTTAAACCGATAATTGATGGCAGCAGCGTTATATCAGATCTTATATTCAAGCTTCAGCTCAGTCATTGATCCTCCCGGGTGGGAAACTCTGCTTGCAGTAAGGTATGTTTACTTTACACTTAGTATTAATACTTTTCTGTGGAAAAAAAACATGTTGAACTTCCATGTTTATAGGAAGGAAATTGTTTACCTCAGTTTTTACTGTGCGGCTCTGCTTGTGTTTGTATTTGTACGACAGGTCGGGCTTCATCATTGCCATCGCATCTCTCGTCTCCTCTGTAAATTGTTTGATTAGTGACCGTTGGTTGTCCACTATGTGTCAAGATGCATTTTGGGAAACAAATTCAATTCTCATTGAGAGGAGTCACTGGGAAGGAAATAGACACTTTCATTTTCAGCACTCAGGTAAAAGCAAAGCGGTGACCTTTCCAGTAAATAGAGTAACAACAATAACCGTGAGCGTATGGAGACCGACACAATATTACATTTTGTGCTTGTTACTGAATCGTGCAATGAGGACACGCCACATTTAGAAGAACAAATTAGAACTTGGACTTGGACTAGTAGTTGTTGTATTTTGTGAGGGAGAATAAAATATCCCCGAAAGCTATTTAATAAAATATACACCGTTATGTTGAGAATGGGTCCGTGTAGCTGTTATTTATAACACGTTTACTATATTAGACCGTGCCCTAATTTACAGAGAACTGGAACAGAGCTAGTGGTTTGTTTGTGGGGAATTGGAGGCCTGCAATGCACCATTTTTGTGATTTCTTGGCATGTAAAAACTTCAGAAATGGCACCAGGCAATGCCAAGAGGGGTGGAGACGGGGGCGTGTGCAGAGGCTGTGCAGAGAAGGTGTGGCAACACAAAGAAAAACAGATTTGATCACATTATAACTTGGCGTGTTGTGCGTCTCCGGGACACCAGGAGACGGATCCAGCTCCAATCAGGCTGCCAACTTGTTTGTGTTTTGTTTTACTTGTTAGGTCAGCGGAGAGGAGAAGTGTGTAATGATGTGTGGTATTAGGGGTTTTAATGAGTGTGGTGTGACGTTGCTGTCGCAGAGTTGTGGGGACTTTGTTGTAGTTGTGGGATTGGACTATTCCACGGTGCACAAGGAAGTGATGTTGTTTCCAGGGGGAAATCATACACTGGGCTCCTTTTCCAACACCACTCAAAGCTTTTATCTGCGCTACTTGCAGCTCGTATGTCTGTTTGGTTGTTCTGTGTATTTTCTGAAAAAGCATGTTTTTTCTTAAGCTGCAGTGCATTGAGCTGTCAGGGCCGCTGTGTTAGATATTGTGTGTGTGTGTGTGATGGACTCAGTACAAACTGCAGGTCTTGAAAAGTCTTGAAAAGCTGTTCGGGCCACAGGCAGTCATTTTCTATAATGTGTTTGTGTCCAGCTGCCGGCCGCTAGACGACATTATACATTCGGTTTAACAGGAGTGATATTTCTGCAGAGTGTTTGTCGTCAGTCAATGAAAGTGTCTGAACCATCAAGCCCTTAGCAAACCCCTGTCACCATGGTGAGCAACATGAGCTGAAAGACTCAAGGTCTCATGGGCAAATGTCAAGTTTTGCAAAAATCTAAATGGACTTAAATAAGTTCAACATCATATTAATTTAGTCGTATAGTATCGTATAGTTACCATCTTATCATAGATTTTTGTACCATAACTTATTGTATTTTCTATTATCTTATATATAGTATAATTTCATATCCTATTTAATCGTATCAGATAATATCTTATTGTATCGTATAGCAGGGTGATAGTGACCAAACTATCCGGACTGTAAGAAGCTGACGAAAGAATGACTTTTACATTTCTGTATTAAAAATCCCATCAGTGTTTTAATTATTGATTATTTTACGACTTTATTTTTGACATCTCAAAATAGTTTTTCTTGGATAGCTCTAACACGTTATTAATATCTAAGGCTGTGGGATTTTCCTCATCATGATCAGAACACTAAGGTGTTGTTGAAGATCGATGTCCGTCGTCAGCCTGCCACTTGCTCAGATAGACAGAAGTCACTCATACTCACACTGACCTGACACCAGCTGAAGGGCAGCCACTGACTGACTGTCCCATATTGTGCAAGTGAGCGAACTATAACGGTTTGTGACTCTGTCCATCTTACGTCTAACATGTCCTTTTTGAAACGTACCAGCAGAGCAGAGGGCGAAGCTGACTCTACGAACACCGTGTTCAAAGGAAAATGCAGCCGTATGGATTTTTACGAGGCCATTGTGTTTGCATGTTGACTCTCCTTTCTAATAAAAGCAACACAACTGCGTCCAAGGATGTTTCCTCTCGGCAATCAGCTGCTCCCGAATGTGGGACAGCACGCTTAGCAGCATTTATCATGAGGTCAGAGAAGTGAGAAATAACAAATGTGCTTAAAGATAATGAATACACAGTGAACCTGTCTAAACGAGTCCATCTAAAAACCCAGTGCTGCTCAGAATCAAATGAGGAGTAGAGGAAGAAAAAGAAGAAGGTGTTGCTTTCTCTGTGTCGTGCTGAGAAAAATAAAATGTGCCAATAGTCTATACTTCAAAATCCATTTTTGAAAGATGTGATTTCAACCACGAGGCGCTGAGAGAAATCCTTCACCTGCTGTGAGGACAGGAAATTCATTTGCTTGTTCTCCCCGACCATAGTAAGACTAAATCTCTCACTGCTGCTCACAGTATGTCGGGCATTCTGCCCTTGAGCCGGGAATTAAAGCAAAGTCGGGACATTCTGTACCTCTTGATTATGTGCATACAACAAGGCCACGCTTTTTCCCATGTTTGACAAGTGAGGCCCAGAGATCTCTGCTGCTGTGTGTGATGTGGAGTATTACCGGCTGAGAGAGGGACTGATGTTCCAGGCGACCCGTCCTATTTTCAGTGGAAACGACTCAGCCACAGGGTTTGAAGGTGTCGGGTCGGGGAGAGGACGAGCACCACGAATGAGGAGCAGCTTAGGAAACAGGAACCACTTATAATAATATGATCACAAGACCAGGATTATGTCAAATGTTTCAACAAATCCTTTGACCGGCAGTGCTACTGTTTAATAACATGTTACTGTCTAAAGTAATTCCACGCAAATTGTGTTTTAACAGCGATTTCATTATTTTTATGAAAACGGACATTTATGTCAGAAAGCCTGATTTAAAATGGTGATAAGGACCAGGGCCTGTGTTAATGTGGCGTGTTGATGGAGACTGTGGGTCAGAGTTACCAGAAGAAAGCCTGGATCAATGCACATCTCCATCCACAGCTGTTGTGTGAATGTTAGGAGTTGGTTTATCAGGAAAAGAAGCAGCTGTAGCTGATTCTCCAGGCGGGTGCAGAAGAAGAGGACCCGACCAGATGACGTAATCATCCGAGTCCAAACCTCAAACTGGGAAAAATCCTCACATGGGGAACTCGATTGGAAATACGACTTGAATCCTCATCTTTTGTTTTCCAAGCTGAGTGGAGGCTGCAAATTCACATATTTCATTTATTATTTTCTTCGGCTTCCACAGCGTTTTGTTGAATTCTGCTTTTATGAGATAAAGTTATTATTTTTTACATTAAGTGAGTTTTGTTGACGCCAAAAAAAATCGAAAGTGCACCAGACAGCTGGTTTCAAACCCACCTGACGCCTGAAGAAGGTCTGAAAGAAAACAGGAAAGAGAAGAGACACTGAAATTTGTTTTCTCCTGTGATGCCTCGTTCATTTTTCATAACGTTTTATCCTATTGTGACGTGACATCACACAATATTGTGATATGTGCTTTCAGCTCCTATTCTCAGCCTCTCTGTCAACAAGCTGCTCGGCTGATGGACGTCTCTGTCAGTCTTTCTACTTTATTGTCTATTTATGAGTCAGCGAGAGGTTTTTGTTCACTTTGGCAAATCGAAGCTGAAAACCAGTTGCTGACTGAATTAAACGAGTCATGTGGAATTACGTCGGATAATGGAGCCGGAGTTTATAGTTTGATGTGGATTGGTGAGACGTGACTGACAGATAATGTGGTTGTCAGTTGAAACCTCCTGTATCAACCTCCTGGGCAGAAAGTCGGGGGTTTTGTTTCTTCCATTCATCTTTGTTGTGTCCTCTGGCAGCTGTGATGCGTTGGAGTTGGATTTAATATTTATACTTGTAGTTTTTCGGCATCTAAAAACTTATATTTAGGTACAGTACAGGGCTAAGTAAGCATGTGTGTGTGTGTGTGTGTGTCAGATGTTGAGCTACTGATTTTACATTTATCTTCCTAAAGTTTATAATCTTGAGGTTTTGGGATATTGTCGGAAATGTAAATTAAATTCTGTTTTAAATGTTGATTTATAGACATGACGCATATTTAAAGAAACACTCTATAAATACATCATAATAAATTGATTATGTAATTAGTGTAGACGTTGTGGCAGTTGTATTTGTTTACGTTAGACTCTATAGATGCATCTAATTGAGCGTTGCAGTGAGCGCCCACTGTTAGAGCAGCTCTCCAATTCATTATCCTCATTGATGTCTCAGAAAACCCCTCGTAGAAAGGATTTTGGATTTTGGGACCCGGCCGAGCAGCTACGAGATGAATCACCATCACAAAACATTTGATTCGGAGAAATAAATAATATTGGAAATTGGAAGAAAGGTAAAGGCGGAGGACTGTTTACATAATTATTATGTATTTTGAGAGTTGAGAAACTACGCATCGCATAAACCGCTGCATATGATCCCAGTTCCAACGCCTTCTGACTCGTCTCTTCTTGAGTTTCACTCCCTCTGACTCTTTTCATCTCTAAATAAAAACCTGCTACTTGTTCTAAAAAAAACCTGTGGTGGCTCTGTGGTAAACATAACGTAACATCCCATCATAGACCCAGATGATTCTTGCGGTTGTGGTGAACACTTCATGGTGACAGTGAGCTCCCTCATTCACAGACATCACTGAGCATTGTGGGTAGTGTAGTACCTTTACTTCAAACACAGTTGATATCACACAAACTTGAGGCTTCTACAGGAGCATGTTGTTTCACAATCTAGTAACTTGTGGTAAATGGTCACAACATTATGGCTGATAATCATAATCTCTATTCAGAAAATGAAACTATGCTGATGAGCTCCATAAAGTTAGATTGGTGTAAGCTCTGGATTGCCCCCTCAGTACATCTTATATTCAATGTTCATATAATTCAAATACTGACTGTCCCTCTGAGTTGTGTTTGTCTGGCACTGGACACTCTGTTTGTGTTTGAGTTCCAAACTACGGATAATTACGAGGGCAGGGGGTTTTTCAGATAAAAGGTAACGTTTAATGGGATAGTGGCAGTGTGACTCAATATTCAGCCGCCTCTGGGCAGGTTGGCTGCTTATCTCTGATGTCTTTGGTGGAGAATTTGCATGTTGCAGCGTCCCAACAACACTGTTATCGGCTGGACTGGATTAGAGGTGTGATACGACCAAAATCTCATGTCCCAGTAGAGGCCGTATCATATCCAGATATCAGTGCCCAGCTTTACTCGGACTCACGTGTTACATCCTTGTCTCTAGCCTGCACATTGGGGCCTTGTCTTTGCAAATGTTGAGTTGTGTAACTGTTTTCTGCTTGTGTGTGTGTGTGTGTGTGTCGTTTTGAGCACTCTGCTGCACTGTACTCTCCTCTGTCAACTCTCTCCGTGCTGTTTGACATGATTCTTGTGAAGGTGTTAAAAGAGGTTAGTGGTGTTTGAATCTGTTGTGTGTCTGTCTCAGTCATTTCACTCCCCAGCCGGGCAGCCCCTGTGTGGGTACAAGATCCACGTTTTGTCTCGGCTGCTCCTTCTCCTGTCCTCCTGTTTCTCCTGGAATTACCCTCCCTCCCATTATGTGTCACGCTCCATCTCCTCCATGTTTGTTTGTGTTGTCCTCGTTCAAAATATCTTGGCTGCATCCGTTCTGCATGGACGAACACAAAGCACCGTCCAAATGAAGAAAGATTGGAGAGTGTGATTTTCAGCAGAACAAAACACACAACATGATCGAGCAATCGGTGCTGTGTAGATGTAGCAGTGATCATCTGCTGGTTATGGTGATTTCACATTGTGTTGTATTGTGTTTTACTGAAGAGGAAATAAATAAACAATAAAGAAAAATGTATTTTACTGGAGGAGAAATACTTTTATCCTCATTTCTCACATTCCGATTGCACCAGATCTGATTAATTAACAGTATTGTTATGTTGTGAAATATTTTCCACATTATTACGTTTTTTTTTATCAACAGAATAAAATTAGCTCAGATATTCAGAGTTAATTTCAGAGCTCTATTTCATGTAAGGTGCCGGTGGAAGCCTCTGGTTTTATGTTGTCTGATGACTTGAATGGATTATAAAGAAAAAAGATACTTAAAGTTGCTCTTTACGTCTTTAATACTGTTTCCGTACTTTTCCAGACTGTTTCAATGAAAAGCTTAAAATGTTTATAAAAGATACAAATTTAATAAAATAAAAGTTTAACATATATTAAATTAAAAAGAAAAGCAAGTGTAAGAGGCAGTCTGTTTCCAACCAAACTACAACTGCGTCATATATTCTATGACTGAGTGGGTGTATCACAAAATGGAAACTGATTACATCTGTTGGAAAACTTTGCGAGGCATGAACCCAGCCGCACTCGGTTTATCTGATGAGATTGGATTTCAATGCAGCAGTTACATTTCTGTACTGTATCTGCAAGTTTTTAAAAAACACCTCGAATAATAATAAAAAGAAGTTTGCATCGTTCTGGTAAACAAAACAGTAAGGAGTAAGGAGCAGAACAGTTGTGACAAACAAGAAGCATCACGTTCCACTGGTCAACACTTTCCAATGATGGCGGTGTATGTAGCTGTTCTGCAGTTCATCATTACGTAGGTTGTTAGCCAGGAGGCAGTGACAGGCTCATTAAAATGGAGCCATAATTAATGATCTTGTCAATTTAATACAAGTGTCATGATGTGCATGAGTGCAACCCCAGCACATTTAAACATTGTCAACACAACAACACACCCCCGATGGCTATCTTTGGTTTATTCCCCAGACATCAAGACAGTGTTTGCTTCGTGAGGAAAATATGGGTTAAACTTAGGTTCCCCCCCCCCAACAGACACACTGACAGTACCTGAGGGTCTGGTCACTTTCATTATAATAGACAGGCAGAGGAGATTTGGTCTCTGCTGCAGTCACCAGGCGGCTGCAGGAGCTCGGCTCTCTCACGCTCTGGCCCAGTAATTAGAAACCGGGCGGGCGAGGGAACATCTCGTGTTTAACCTTCACATCCCTCAGTTTTATTAGAGGTGAATTCCAGCTTCCTAATTGCACAACGTGTGTGTCTGGCTTATTTTTTTTATTTTTTTTAAGTCATATTGCCACGGTCAGTCTTATAAACATTAATATATATTTGTCGTCACGGTTGATTTGTTGTGTTTCATGTTCTGACAGTAATTAAATTCCTAATATAACAGATTTGGGATGTGTGCATTTTTTTTTACAAAATAAGACATTTTCCATTTGTGCTTATCGGAGAGCCTAGACTTCACCACTGGGGTCCGGGATAATGAGTTTTGAGGTGAGGTGTTTGGTCCTTATCCACACCACAACTAATTGTGTATGCCAAGTGGAACGCTTGGCTCGCTGCCCTTCACTGCATGCACTGAGGGAATCCCAAATTCCTGTCGTAAAAAAAAGCACAGGAAGCTGTGACCTCTTTTGAGAGACCATGAATCATCCTGTTATCTCCATCTCCTCTGCAGAGACTCTCATTCCAAACTATCACTGTCATGTCAGGGCTTGGTAAATAAAGTGGGAAGCCAGTGGTAATGACATTGCAAAGGCGTTCTCATAATTGAATTGGGGAATCAAATTTTCATGGCCTCAGGTGTGTCAACAATATTATGCACCAAACTCGGGAGGAGGTTTACATAGGAGGGAGCTTGAGTCGCACACAAAAGGCAGAGTGATCGAGATGTGTTCGGAAATCCTCTTTTCAACAGCCGGGGTAACGAAGCGCTAACAGTCAT
Source organism: Pseudopleuronectes americanus (assembly GCA_038501795.1). Taxonomy (NCBI): domain Eukaryota; kingdom Metazoa; phylum Chordata; class Actinopteri; order Pleuronectiformes; family Pleuronectidae; genus Pseudopleuronectes; species Pseudopleuronectes americanus. The sequence goes on from CM076719.1 coordinate 7,173,866, forward strand.
TAGCATGCTCCGTGCGTGTCGAGTCAAATTACCTCTCGGTCTTGCCTCTGCGACTTAAAAACAACCAGCCCTCCAAGTCAGCTGATTAAATGCAGCATCGGCTGATTCTCCCTTAATTGGTGGTGGAACCTCAAGCAAAGTTCACACTCCAAATATCGTTCTCGGGATTCCCAGCAGTGCTACGTTCAGCCTCGCCGGGGACCTCATTTATCTGGATACTCTTGAAAAAGACAGTTGCAAATAAAAAAAAAGGTGATATTCTATTTTAGGGCAGTACAGCAGCTCACGTACGTTCATTGGAATCAGCTGAACTCTGCAGGCTCATGCAGGGATTTGACTGTCTCTCTTATTTAGTTTTGTTCTGTCTGACGTGAACATTACATCTGTCTCCCATGTTTCACTGCATGTCTCGGAATCAGCTACTGGCGCTTTGACTAATTTCAGGCACTATAGTGCAAGGCCTGTTTGGAATGGGCTGTTTTCTGCTTGTCCTCTGGTGAAGATTGTTGCTGTTTTCTTTCTGAAACTGAAGAAGTGACCTGCCTTCGTTGAGCCACAACAAGTGATGATCGGCTGCAGGAGTTCACAGAGTTCACAGAACCCTGAGGCTGCACGTTGCTGCTCACCTGTTTGTTCACATGGCGGTGAAGCTTGACACAGGAAGTGGGGAGCAGGTGTCATGGAGGAGGCCGTCATGGAGGTGCCACAGAACGCTAGTCATCTTTCTATTACTGCTTATCACATGTCCAAATCACACCAAATTCAACACATCTATCTATCTATCTATCTATCTATCTATCTATCTATCTATCTATCTATCTATCTATCTATCTATCTATCTATCTATATCTATCTATCTATCTATCTATCTATCTATCTATCTATCTATCTATCTATCTATCTATCTATCTATCTATCTATCTATCTATCTATCTATCTATCTATCTATCTATCTATCTATCTATCTATCTATCTATCTATCTATCTATCTAATCTATCTATCTATCCATCTATCCATCTATCTATCTATCTATCTATCTATCTATAGATATTGGGATAGGTAGTAGAAGTGTTTACATCTGTTTGGATCATTTTGTCACTGAGCTGAGAACAATATTGACCCTGCACCATCACCTTGAGTGTCTTTACATGTTTACGTCCGACTTCAGCTAAGTCAAGATGTTGACTCCGTCCCAAAAGGAAAATATTACTTTCTCCCAATTGCTCCATTTGAACAGAAAACCTCCTCTCGAGCTTCTTTGCCTCAGACACTTCACAGAGTGGGCGTGTCGCTGGGCAGGGCGAAAGTGGAAAGCACTAAATCAACACTGCACCATGACATTTTAGAAGACTCAATGAGAAGTTTTAATGCAGAGGTTAAAATGCCCGAACACAATATTTTTCTGACCTTATTGAAAAGAACAGACACAATTTCAAGACCTTGTTGAATGATATTAACCACAGACCCTCCTCCAAATGTCAATATGGAGTTTTTATCCTTCTTTATCAACAGAGTCTCCAGCAGGAGGACGAACATCCCCCTCTAGCACAGGTCACAAGGATTTCTCTTAAAAACCACTCCCGAGTTCTTTGACTCAATATCTATGGGCCCTCTCACCGAGCTGATCAATAAATGAAGCCTTCATCTTGTGCTCTTGACATCCTGCCTGCAAGGTGTCTGAAAAGGGTATATGGATCTGTCAGCCCTTATATTCTCTTTATAATTAAAATCTCACAATTGAATGGTGCACTGCTTATTTTAAGAGCAAACTTGCTCAAACCATTCTGGGAAAAAGAGAAACTCTTTGGATGCCATCTTCAGGGAGGATTTTTGAGCAAAGTTTGAGCTGCTCTCTTTTTTTCTCTGTCTAGACTTTAGTAAAAGGTGCTGCTGAACAATTTACAGCTCTTTTTTTATACAAGAATGGATTCTTTGACGCATTTCAGTTGGAATTTAAGGGCAAATCACAGGACAGAGGTTGCACTCTATCAAGTGATGGATGATCTGCTGATTGCCACAGATGCTAGAAAGTCTTCAGTATAAGTTATAAGTTAGATAAAAGTGCTGGGTTTCAAACTGTGGATGAATTTCTTTCACTGCAATGTCTCAGCAATTTGGTTGGCATCTCTGGATTGGTTCTTATTTAGAGTTACCATTTGTAAGTTATGGTCATCCTATGAGGACCAATGGAGTCCCTCAGGGTTCTGTCCTCTAACCCCTCTAGTTCACTCTTTAAACATTATATATGAATAATGATACGTGTGCGGTGACTGATATTGGCCCTGACACAGTTAATCCTCGGTGTCAAAAGGATCTTGGCTCTTTGTCCCGGGAACTTGGTGACTCGTTTGATAACCACCATCAAGCACGATGAAAGAGTTGCACAGTGTTGTTCTCTTTGCAGCTAAAGAAACTCCTGAGTATCTGTTCAACATTACCCAGAAGAAACTTAGAGGCAATCATACATGCTTTAATCTTCTCTTGTTTGGTACAACAGAGTTTACATTCAGCACAACTTTCCAAAATGTAGCCACCAGACTTCTTACCTCATTAAAAGAAGACCACATCAGCTTCCCTTCATTGGCTTCCAGTTGATTTCACAATTTATTTTAAGATGCAGCCAATAACTTTTAAAGCAAGTTGAAATAGGCCCCAGATCATTTAACACCATATGTACCCGGTTACAACCTCAGGTCCCCGGCCAAGGCTTTGCTTTAGATTCTGACCATTTCGCCTGATTCATGACAAACTAAGAACCAGTTGGACCATTAAAGAGACAACTTTTATTCTAGCGACACCATAACAATTCACTGTTAGATAAATCAGTAACCTGTGGGTGTGCAAATCCTTCAGTGAGGCTCCAGATAAAGCTGTTGAATTGATAAAGCTTTTCTACATTATTTATGAATAGGTGGTTTGATAAAGTTTTGCTTACAGTAATGAGCGCAGCAGTTGTCAGCTCGAATTGTCTTCTCTCTGTGTGTGGAGCATGAAGTGCAGCACCACCCTGAGCAGAGGGTAACTGAGGCCTCCCAGGATTATATGACCAATTATAATGATCAAACATGTAATTAGAAATAAAGGTGTCTCTCTAATAAAGGCCTGGTACCTTCTGCATTAAATAAAAGGTTCCTATATAAGGAGATACTCTAATAAAGCACCTGTCTAGAATCCTATGAGTAGTGGGTTGGTTCTACCAGCAGCTAACCACTTATGAAAAGCTTAGTACCGACCGACACTACCTACCCATTTAATTCTGTTGTCCAATTACTCAGGTAAATGAGACCTCACGAACGAGGACAATGTCTGATTGATAAAAGGACGATTTCATGCGCCTCTGTCTAATCTGTGTGCAGGAGCACAATGAGTTTCAAAGGTCACACAGACATAATGGATATGTCACTTCAGTCTGCGCTTGTTGTGGCTTGATGTGTATCGGGCCAAACTTCAGCCCGGAATCCTCAGCATGAAATTATATTCCGAGTCGTTTTAGTAGAGTGCTGTCGCAATTTATATTTATACAGTTTTCCTTTTTGAGTACGTGCAGCAGCAATCAGGGAGGTAAGCCAGGAGATGGTGGATAGTGGTTTGACCTTTTTCTTCTGGGCTTGCTTTACAAAACCAGGCGAGTTCATGGTCAGAGCTGTTTCACCAGCGAGCCCTTTGCAGGTATGAAGGATTGTGCTCGTACAAGATAGACGCCCGGGGCAAAGACACTGTAATTCATAAGCCGTGCAATATGTGGCTTAATGCCAACTATAATTCCCAAGCAAAAATCTGTTGGAGCTGGCCTCCTGCCACAACACTGAGTAAATCTTGCTTGTGCCAAATTAAAACATTATCCCAGCGTCTGTATGGGCTTTATTTTGTGGAAAGATGGCTAAAAGTGGTTGTTAAAGATGAATTAGTAAATTCCGTGGGTAATGTAGAGCAAAATCTCATCATGTGTGCTAGCCCCTCTTTTCTCCATTTAGAAAAAGAGGTAGGTCACATTGTTCGACCCTTAATGACTGTGACATTTCTAAACGTCCAGTAAAAGAGGACACATAGCCTGTCTCTGAGAGAGGAGACGGGGCAGCCGCTGGTCCGGCACTGGCCAGAAGCCCGAGAGATGGGGAAAGGGCTAACCTTTTAAAATAAAATAAGATTAGGTCATTCATCCTTGTCTCAGCATTTCTACTGCACAGTTTTGTGCAGAGATGAGATGAGATCACAGCCGTCTGAACGCCCTTCACACCAAAAACCGAAACCCTAAAACTTGATTTCAAGCTGCCCATCTAAATATGCGGCGCCATACATATGGAGTAGCAGAGTATTGGAAAGACTTGCTGAATTGTTTTTCACCCCGTGTCTTGCATATTGATCCCGGGAAGCCGCTGCCTGCAGAATGCAATCTCACACGGGCTCATCTGTCAGGATTAGGGTTATATACAGATGTCGTTTGCATTAGAGAATATAATTCAGTTTGCTCAGAATGTGTACATGATTACTTGAGCTGCTGATTAATTCTAAATGATGCTCCAGAATCCACTCTGAGCGCCGAGCCCACCAGAACCATTTTGGGTTAATTTTGACTTAATATTCCTTTGTCTGTTCTTGATAAGCTCGTTGTCGCTGGGAAATGACTCACGCTGCTAATCCCTCAGCATCATTGATTGCGGGTGATTAGTACTCTCCTGAAGTGAATATTCATAGTATTTAAATGCATTGTGCTGAAATAAAGCACCTGACATTATTGTGGAACTAGATGACAAATTGATGTTTTTTTCATTTTCACTCCTGATTTGTATTTAATTCCCAACATGTGATCTACTGACTCAATATCCCCCAGGCAGTGGAATCAGGAGTGAGATAATTAGGAGTGATTATCGAAATATAACCTGTACCTCTGATGCTTCTCGATAACCTTTAGCAGTCATTTTTTCTTCATATCTTGCTTATTCATAACTTGTTGGTCTTTTGGTTTGCTGGTTTTTGTGGATATTGCTTTTGTAGATTTACATTTTGAGCCATTTTAATTCACAAGATTATAATTAATAATTAAATCTTCTTAAATCATTTCCAGCCTGCAAACCTGACTCCAGACCACAAGCAGAGCTCAAATTGATTAATAAGGATTTTAACTTATTCTGCGATTGTGCTTCTTTCTTAAAAGCAGACAGATCTCATCCAGTGACTTGGCCTCTTGCTGCTGGCTCACATTCAGCCTGCTCCTCTCCTCTGTTGTCTCATGTCCACACTCCATCTCCTGTGCCGTCCCCCCCTTAATCGTCTTCCGCTGGCATTAACACCTTCACTTGTCCGTCCCCCTTTACAAACTAGTTATTAAGATCCTGATTTACTGATTCTCAAGAAATATGTGCCCATTTTTAAAATCTAAATAAAATCGTGGCATTCTGATTCCAGAGTACCTGCAATCATAAGCCTTTGTTACAGCCCAGATGGCATTAATCAATGCAAAAGTGGTGCATAATAAAAGCTTTATTCTAACAGTTTTTTTTCTGGCGTCCTGTGATCTGTTTAAAGCCGAGAACCAGATAAAATATGGACACAGCGTGGCCTTGGCTAAACGGTGTCCCACGGACTGTGATTTTGTTTCCGCGCCCTGGAGCTCCGGTTGAATAGGAGGCTGAGCTGCTGTTCCTTCTTTTATCTCTTTGTCTGCTGCTCGTGGGACATTGGCGAGTTCAATACTTATGAGGCATGTCTGTTTGGGATTGGATTGGCTAATCCCCTTTCTTTTTTTTACTATGTGATGATTTACTTCCCACCTGCCCCAAACAATGGTTTAACGGTCCAGGTTCTGGACAGAAGTGAAAGCTTTGTTAAATTCCAGTCTTGTTCTCACGGGAGGCACGGGGCTGGAATTGCTCTGCTCAGGGTGTGAAATGATATTTTAATGTTGGCCAATTCAGGGGAAGCGCTCTGTTTTGTTGCTGCTTGACCCAAGTGCAACGTTTGGCACAGTTGTCCACTTAATTCTCTGTGGTGTTACACCGATGCTCGATTCTCTGTCCTCTTCTTCTCTCCCTGTACTTGCTCCCCCTTGGTCTCTGAATTGATCAGTTTAAGTGTATTTCTCATGATTATTATGCAGATGATACACAGGTATATTTCTATTTCATTTTAACGACCTTAGTAAACGGCATAACCGACTTCATGGACTCCATTTGGGATAATTTCCTCCAATTTAAACATGACAAAACAAAGAGCCTCATAGGCCCTGAGAGCAGCTTTTGAGAAATAAAACTGTGTAATGGTCCGTGAGAAAATGTTTTACAACCTCAAATTCCTTTTTCTTTATCAACATATGGCTTTTGAGTGGCAGATGAGAAAAGTGGCCTAATCATGTTTCCTCCGACTTAACTCACTTACTCAAGACGCAAGTGAAAAACCTGAAGAGAAAACCTGTGTTTTATTCCCCAACTTTGTGCTTTGACAGAACCAAACAGCTGCAGGGAGTCAGAGCCCCGGTCTGCACCGGTGAGTCAGAGGCATCAGAGGCTCCTGTTTTTAGACCTCATGTCATTCCTGTTTAATATTTTCATTAAAGTGATTACACACAGAACCTTCTATGTATATCCTGTGTCATTGTTTTGTCGAAACCTAACCCACCGCCCCGAGGACAATAACTTGGCGATGACCTCTGGTGTGATAAAGATAAATTCCCACGGCTCTAGAGATGGTTATTTTTCATGGGAACGCCACCGTCCAGAAAGGGAATAAACCAGTTTATCATGCTTGAGCGGTGCTTAAAGAGTAAAACACAGTCCGGGGCTCCTATGGTGCAGCACCACTACCTCTTTCTCCATTCTTTATTCACTCTCACTTCACAACCTATAGTGCTAATGCTCACAGCGTGTCCTCGGCAGGAAGATCAAATGCTGTGGTCTTTGGAAACAGTCGATTCAGCAAGGAAGTTCTGAGCTGCTGTGAAACGCTGTAATATGATATTTATAATCACCACTATCCTCAGTTTCAGTGGGATATTATTAAATTACACATCTCTGGCTCTTCCCTTGTGTGATGTTGTGTGATATTGGCTAGGGAATTTATTTATGTGACTTATTGTGTTTCTGTGCTTCTCCCCTGGATTTAATACTTAGTAATTGAGATCCTTTAAGCAAAAGGAATTTTGGGGGGTTAATAGGAGAGATTTCAGCTTCTCACATACTGCATTGCATTATAGCAACTGCACTTGTTTTCCAGCAGTAAACTGGCCATTAATGAGCAATGATGCAGAATGAATAGAAGCAAATGAGAAAAAATGCCACTAAAAACAGAAGTAAAATATGAGTCAGAGTCTTTTCCTCCGATGCTCCAGGCTTTTTATAATTTAAAAGCAAGAAATCACTATTGTTAGGCATGTAACAACACAAGCATGATTCCCACTGACAGTCCACATGCTGCGCTCTGTGATTTAAAGGCAATCACTTCAAAAGAGGAGGTCGCCAGCTTCCACACAATCGGACCTGGAGGAACACAGAATTCAATGTGATGTCTTTTCCGTGATGAGTCACAGCAAAGTTTAAAAGGAGATGACGCCAACGAGCAACAAAGCAAAGCTGCGCCGGTCTCTGGTGCATCATGAGTGAATTTGTGGTAAAGAGGCTTCTCACTCTCGCATTAACATAATTATCAAATGAGCATTTTTATGTTTGACATTATGCAGTGTAATCGCCGTCACACCACAATCAGCAAAATGTCTTTCCACCTTTTTTGCAGAAGCACCTATTAGAGGTTCATTACTGTCGATATCAACACCACATTTTTTTAAAAGCAAGAATCAATTCTGTTGAGGAATTAAAAGAGCTCACATTGAAATTATTAATATCCAATAACCATCCACAGAGTCCAAATCCTATGTGGAAGGCAGCTGACGAGGTAATTCAGACAAATGTATGCACACATTAGGAATTCAGCTTTTTTGTCTTATTTTTTACGATGTCAGATGTAGTTAATTGAATAATTACCACTACTACACCCTGCGCAGAAAAAGTGTGATGCCTGGAATAGTATCTGTTTGTTTAATTACCAAAGACCCTTTTAAAACCCTGTCCCGTGTATATCACGATTGAATCATTTAGGTTCTGGTAAAAAAAACAATAACAGTGTGAGGACATAAACATGGCTGTCTAGTTTCTCATTATACGTCACGCTTTAAAACCTGCTGAGAATACACAACCAGAGGAAGAATGATAGCTCCTGGTCGTAGCATCTGCTGAGCCTGATAAGCCTGGTCTAGGTGGTGTTAGTGAATCAAGACCCTTGATTATCTCCATAAGCCGCGTTGCAGTGGCCGGTTCCAAGATGTGGGTCTGGATAAGCTCTGGCCCCACACATCACTTACAACTTTCTGCTTTCTGTATGAAAGAATCAGTTATGATACATGTGATACGGGTCGCCACCCCGCGAGAGTGAGACCACAGACTCCATTCAGCTGCTTTGTATCCTTAAAAAACGTGACACGTAGTCAGAGTCTCCTGGCGCCGCGGCTGCAGCGTGCCCTCCAGCAGGTGAGCTGATAGGACGCTGGAATACAGGATTTTCAGGGAGATCAAATGTTGGTTTGTTGACAGCGTGACACAGGGTTGTGTTCGGGTGCGTGGCCCTGGGCTCCCGTTTGAATAACCGGCTCCTGGTCGTGGCCGAGCATGAAGACTCTGCGGCTGTACACTGACGCTGAAATGGACCCGTCACTTGTCAGGAAATGGCATTAAAAGGTAAACTTGACCCCCATAGATATATAAATAAATAGTCACCACAGATCAATTTGTTTTATAGTGTGTTTTTGTCCTATTTTGTCAAATTTTCTTCCTTAAATTAACATCTTCATCACAAATTACCCTTAAATACTGGAAAAGCTTTGGTTTAACATTTTTGTCTTATTTTGGAGTTTAGGAACATCTGTGTTCTTGCCCCACTTAGAAGTCACATCACTCATAGCAGAGAACAGGGTTTATAATCCACCAGTTGTGTTAGGCCACTGGGACACTGTCATAATGAGGAGAGGTCCAGTTAGGAAACGCTCCCGTCCCATTGGTTCAGGTTCAAAGTGAAAAATCTCTTTCTCATGAATCTTACTGATTACGTCCCTGCTGTGGGTTTGTGTTTACTTTAGTAGTTTCCTTCACTTTAACATTTGCAGGAAGCAACAACAGCATAAGTCGAGAGGATCAGCATCATATATCCTCATAAAAACAACCATAACAACCCTAAAACCTCAACTTGGTGTGCGACTTTAATTACCAGAGACCCATGATTTATTCAAAATGAACCAGAGGCTACAAAAAGAAAAAGAAAAATCCACTTTGTATGAGAAATACAGCTCTGTGGCTGAATTCTTATTTTACTGCGGCCTACAGGACACGACTGACATTTGAAAAGGTTGAGCTGTGTGTGACACCTCCGAACAAGTTTAGAAAAAACCCTGAAAGTCAAATATAGACTTTTTTCTGCACTTTAAAAATGAATTACAGATAAAAAAATACATTTGTTTTGTTGTTTTGCTTCAGGTTTTATCTTCCAACAAAACCCTGTAGATAGGGTTTAAGTCGGAAGCTTCAGTGCAAGTGGAAAAACAACAAAGCGGCGCTGCTCCATATTGCCGCGAGACGTGGGCTAGCTGCGTGCTGTAAATATTGGCGGCAAATGTTGTTTTCTTTTGATATCTTCTTGTTTGAGCTGCTCAATTTAATGTCGGCAATAAGGTGAGCAGCGGCGTCATTACCTGTCACGAAGTGCCACATTAGCAGGGATCTAAATGTGCTCGTTATTTATCGTTTAGTTTTGGGTGCAATTTCTCCAGCAGAATAAATCTAAAATATGACTGTGTGTGTGTGTGCGCTAGGTGCAGAGGGGTGGGGGGGTGTGTGTGTGCATACGCCGGGCTAATGGGAGGCTAAATCACGGTGCCTCGTCTTCATCAGCGCTCTGTGGATTGCCTCACCGCATTGGCCTGTGGAGCAGCTCTTCCTCTGTCCGGTGAGACTCCGGCTGCACGTTGATGCAATCTCTGCCTCCTGTACGCCCTGCTATTGAATATCCCATAAAACCCTCAGTGTATTTGTTTGCCTCCTCAGAGGTGTGGCCGGTTGACAAAGGCCTCTGAGCATCTGCTACAGGAGCTGACGGTAACAGACCCCACAGATGTTTATTTGTTGTTTCACCACAAAAGGCATTAATGAATGTGAATGTGCATATTTTTACAATTATAAATAAATTACAGCAGCAGTCACAATACACAATATTGTCAGTAATTAGGCTGATGTTGAACACGAGTCTCCTGCATATTTGGCCTTGTTTTGTTAATAGAGGTTATTATTTAGTGAAATCTCTGTGAATGAGTGTTTCCCTCATTCAATGTGGAAACAGAAAAACTGCAGCGAGTGTGTATTCACTCATTGTGGAGTCACTTATAAAGGTTTTAAACATCCCTAGTGTGTAAGATGTAGGTGAAAGGGATCTATTGGCAGAAATTTAACAATACAAGTGATATTTTCTTTCGTGTGTTTCATCTAAATTGTACAAATTGTTGTGTCTTTCCCATTTAATGGGCCTTTCACATTTAAATACTTTCTTTCTACATCTGGAGTTGCTCCTCTCTGCGGAGGCTGCCATGTTTTCTACAGTAGCCCAGACTGGACAAACTAAAACACCTTTTCAGAACCACAGATTCTCTTTTACGTTTGGAAGGGGAGGATGAGTTGAGGTGAGGTCATTAAGCTGCAACATGCAAATTCACCACTAGATGTCACTAAGTTCTACTAACTGAACCTTTAAGGGTTGCAGGGTGAGCTGGATCCCATCCCAGCAGACATTGGGTGACAGGTGGGGTCCACCCTGGACAGGTCACCAGCATATCCAGACAATTTAGAGTCTCAAATCAGCCTAATCCCAATCTGCGTGTTGTTGGCCTGTGGGAAGAAGCCAGAATAACCAGAGAAACATGTCAACTCCACACAGAAAGGCCCTGTGGCACCCGGTGTAAAAACAATCTGATACAGCTGAGCCTCAGGGGCGGCAGGTCGTGTTCCATCGTCTCACAGAAGCTGCTCCTGCTGCTGCCTGTTGTACCTGTAATTTCCCTTCTTCACACAGTGAGGGTTTTCACGGTGAATGTGTAATGAGCCCCTGTTAGAATGACACAGCGAGGCTGCCAGGCTCAGAGCAGCATTTCACTTCTCTCACCAGAGTAATGGGTCCAGAATTAACTTCTGTGTGATGTGTTAATCAAGCAGAAGCAACCGCAGTTGAATTCAGCTGAGTAACGTAATGAGAGGGACTTGTTTTGTTAAGATTTTCTCTCTATATTCCCTTTTCCCTTGTGAAAAGGTAGTTTTACTTCCCCTCCTGCCTTAAACAAATAACCTCAGCTTATCATCAACCTATGAGGCCAAGGATGAAGCGACTCCAGCTGCACTGCTCTACTCTGGCGTTTCTATTTAAGCGGCAAAGATTTCCCATCTCTCCCTTTGCCTCTCAGGCCTGAATCGCTGCCCCTCCACCCTGAACTCCAACAGGGGGCTAGAGATATTTGCTCATCCCTCGTTATATGCCATTATACCTACGTCATAATATCTGGAGGAAGTCAAAGCCGAAACGGAAAAAACCAACTAGGTTCTGCTACATCATCAGGCCAACACAATTTAAGCTGCAAAGAGCCTAGAAATGCTTAAATTCATACCAAAGTTTGCAGGAAATTCAAAACCCCAAAAAGTAATAGTATTCTGGAGTAATTTGAAATGGGCATGGCAAAATGGCTCACCAGCGCCATCTAAGGAAAAGCCCCTCAGTTAGCTTTCACCGATCTTCACAAAAATCGTAGCCCAGGTGTATCATGATGACAATCATAACACCTGCAATAAGGGTTAGGGTCGCGGTTAGGGTTAGGGTTAGATGGTACAATGTATGAGTTTGCACGACCTTGGTAAGTGTAGGTTAGAGTTAGGGTTAGGGTTGCAATCAGGGTTAGGGTTGCAATTAGTTATATTTAAGTTTGATTGTTATTTTTATACTTTCTATATTTATGTTTACACGACAGAAAACTCCTTGAATGTGGAAACCTACTTGGCATAAACCATGATTCTGATTCTCACATACAACACTATATATTGTATTTAACAATGCATTTCCTGGTGTCTCTCTCCTCTCTCTCTCTTTCTCTTCTCCCCCATCCTTTCCACCCACCTCTCCTCTCCTCCTCATTTCTCTCCGCCCACTCCCAACCAGTCGAGGCAGACAGGGGGCCCCACTGAGTCTGGTTCAGCTCAAGGTTTCTTCCAGTTAATGAGGGAGTATGATTTTTTTTTGCTCGATTCTGGAACTGTCGGGTTTCTTAATAATATTTAAGGTCTCAACCTCACTGTGTAAAGTGCCTTGAGATAAAGATAATACGTTTCATGATGAAATAGAATTGAATTGATTTTCATTCCAAACCTCAAATGTTTCAAATCCAGAGCTCTTTGTTTCAAACAGGAATAATGGTTTGCTGTAAATACGAACTAACTGCCCATAGTGAAAGCCGTCTGCAGTAATATTGTAATTTTCAGATATTACAGGAGGATGATGAATACAAAAGCATCAATAATGTATAAACTGTCAGAGATCTTGCAAAACATGATGTGCTCAACCCATTACGGACAGATACTCATAAATAAAACGTGCAGACAAAAATTGATTTGACGATGTTTCCCTTTTCCCTTTGGTGATTTGTAACGCACTGGGTGTTGACCTCAACCGATGTTTAAGACTAAATAACCTTGGCTCCAGTCGCACAGTAGATGAATGTTTGTCTCTTTAAAGTGATGCAATCGCTCACGCAGCTCAGCAACACCTGAGAATGATAAGCATCTCTCCGTCTGCATTTTCAATTTCTGCAGAGGAAAATATGTCACACTGGGATTTTTTTCAGCTAATTCAATCAGGTCTGATCAGGAAAGATTGGAGGAACTAGTTTTGGCACGATCGATAAACATGTAAATAGATGCAGATTTTCTCCCGATTTTGAACTTGGAATGTTCGGTACACGTTTGCTATGCAGGACTGGGTTTGTGACCCTGATGATTCAGTGGGTGAGTCAGGGAGCCGGTGTAAGGAGCCCTGTTGCTGATCTGATGAAACCAGAGATGGGAGCGCAGAGAGGGGTGTAGCATCAGCTCCTTTGATCTCCATCTACTTGGATGAGCACTGGCATAAATTGCTGCATCCACTATCAGCAGCGAGAATCAAATGAGATCTACAAAGCCCGGGCCTAGTTCAGCTGATGCGCTCTAAGTATTGGCAGGGCCCAGATATAATTTACATCTCGGTAGTTGGAAGGGACAGATAACACTGACAGATAGGCGGCAGGAATTAGATAGCCGGCTTGTTTGGGTGCTCTTATTTTTTCAGTCTGCCTGGTGACGATGGGTGTGCGAGTGTCTGGAGTGTGTGTATTTTACCAAAAAGATGGTGGAAGACAACATGAACTATCGGAGGAGTACAAGTTGTAGGTCAGTAAGTTTGGCAGCAACTTTAACTCCACCTCAGTCAAAGTATCATCATCAGACGCTTCCAAAGATCGCAGGCTGACACACACCAGCCTGGAGCAGATGTATTATTTTCAGAGCAGAGAAAGATTTTTCGATGAGCGATACAGAATGTGGGCTGCCAAGAGAACTGTTTCTTTCTTTCTTCCTTTTGTAAAAAACGACGCAGCACAATCAATCTCCACCATCGCCTTCCCCCCCGATGATGAGATCACAATCCGTCTCGCTGAAATTTGGCTTGGGATTTTTTCCGCCTACCCCGTGTATATTCTGCACATCAATAAGACAATGTAGCGAGCGCCGAGTATTTATTCAGCGCAAACTTTTATGATTGTGAGGGAACAACGCTCGTGGCTGTCGAGAAACGTCCCCGCAGATGTCTGCAGCGTTCAAGGAATCTTTTCAAGATGAAAATGCTGATGCATGATCACAGTTTTTTCCGAGTTGTTTGAGGTGAGGGTGCCGGCATCAGGAAAGTGAACTCAATTTCGAAACAGGCACTCGACTGAATTACATATAAATAAATAAGGCATCGCTTTAGTTGATGCAGGACACGGAGTCGTGTGCTCAGCTGCCAGAAGCTGTCAGCTCAACAGCTGTATGACCCCTTCACTGGATGCATGCTTGCATTCTTGAGTCAATCATTTAGAGGTCTCCAGCATGTTTGCTTCTACATAGAGATCTTATTATTCAAGCTTTTTTCTAGGTTTCCATTGTTCTGGGTATGTGTTCCCTGTTTATCTTAGCATGCTGCGTTGCTAATCCAGGGAACATCTGCGCCAAGCATGACTGTATTCCCATTTGTGCAATAAATTATTAAATCATTACGAAGTGTTTCTGACTGAACATAATTTCCTAGAAAATATCTGTGGTTAAACGAGCGTTGACTTGTTTACATTTGTTCCAAAAACAGAGGTTTATTGAATTGAACCTTAACAACTAATAACCTGTTGGTCCTGAACGATTCAGGCTGGGTTTACGTTCACTTCACAGCTCAGATCCATCAATGTCCCCCAGCGTCTGTGTTCTGTTGTGGAGACAGTTTCACAGTGTCTGGTCCCACATTGAAATTCCGGTCCTGTAAAAGACACACGCATGGAGCTGAAAGATAACAAGCTGACTCCTAATCTCCCTAAATGTGTCGGAGGCAGGTGCTTCCTGTAAAACGATGACACCGCTCCAAGATCAAAGCACATTGCTTCATAAATTCTGTTGTCTCCTCCCGGGTTCCGAGTCGAAAACGACCTGAAAGCTATTTGCTGTTGGGAAATGTTTAAAGAAATGGAAAAACACAGACGTATCTGCATCTTCAGTTCGATGATGGAGTCGGTGTCTGGCGCTGCCGAGGTTTCATTTTAGGTTTGGGGCTGAGCGCTGAGCACTAATGGATAATGCAGCAGAACATCTGGAAACATTTAGAGCCTGGAAAACAACAAAAGTTACTGAGGAGAAGTTATCCTTGCCATGAGAAAGGTCAGTGGATAAATAAACGCGATGTTAACAGAAGTGGCTCTAAATCGTTCCTGTCGGGAGGATACAGGGCCACCGTGGAAACAAAATAGAGTGTGCTGCTTTCACTGGGTGACGCCTTATCTGCACCAACACAAATCTTCTATTTTAGGAGAAAGGGAGATCTTTTTTTACACAGGTTTCCTTCCCTTGCTGTTCAGTATGAGACATCTCTTCCCTGTCTAGATTGGATATAACATCTTTGATCAAAAAAATGAAAAGAAGAAAAAAAGCTAGGGTACCTAAATTCCCCCGGCCCAATTTAAATCCTGCGTTAATCTGATGAATCAAATCCACTGGGGAGGTTCCCTGAGATCTCCTGGACGATATTGTAGGAAACTGATGTTTTTGTTTTGGCATTTGAGGATTGAAATCTGTTGTGGAGCTGATAAACAGTGAGAATCCTCGGTCACGTCACTTAACCCGAGAGAAGTGGCTTTCTTTCACCGAGGCGTCTGAAGAGTGAAGTTTGGTTGTTTAAACTCGGGGAAACGAACATCACACAATAACCTTTATTCAAACATGGCCGACTGTGTCCCATGTATATGCAGCACGGTGCCTCCCCAACGCTGCCTCTGTAATGAGAAATAGATTTGATTTCACGTGGCAGGAATTCCTCTGGTGTCGAGAGGAAGCACGGGCAACAAACTGCTTTTTTTTACACAGCAAACTAAATTAAATCAGTTCCTCTTTGCATTACACGATTGGTATCCGAAAAACAAACACTTGGTTTTGAGAGGTTGTGTTGAAATTCAGGTCGCGTCCCAGCGGATGACGTGTGGAATGGGCCACCATATGATCCTGTCTACAGTGATTACCTGCAGCATGGTTAGGTGATTGCGTTAATAAGTTGTGTAACGTGATGAGTGCGGCGGAGTCGTCTCAGTCGCTCCTGATGGACATGTCAACACGGCGGTCGGTTTCTACAGCTCTCGTTTGTGGTATCACTGCGTCTTTGCACAAGAGACAAGAGGTGTCCATCTGTATTTGTCTTGTGTGAGTGTGTGTGATTGTGTGTGTGTGTGTTCATTCATGAGTGTATTTGTGCACAAGCAGGAGTTCTGTATAAGTCTTACAGTCGCACTGTCCATGGGATCAACAGGATTCAATTCCCATTGTTTAAAGATACAGCTGCAATTAAATTTTTCCCGGATATCTTTCGATTGTTTTAAACCAGTTAAGCGTTAAATCCTATATCGAGTATAGAGAAGGTGAACTATATATTTTATTATTTACCCACTGGACCTTTTAAACGAGTCCAAGACTGAATTATACTCACACTGTTTGTTCTGAATGGAGTCCAAACAAAACAAGTTGTAAATTGTTAATATCTTGTTGTTTTGTTTAATGAGTTGTTTGATTTATAGTTAACGGTTTGCTCACAAAGAAGAATACAATAAATAATTCAGTTGGGTCCGTTGTCATATTTCTCTTTAACGGCTAAATGTTCCATCAACTATAATGTCGGTGTCAGATTATGGTGATATTGTTCGAACATATGTGTATATATATATATATTTATATATATAAGCAGCAGCATCCACTGAATTCAATACATACATTTTACATTTATATTGAATTACTGCTGGCAACATCAGAACCCAACATGCTGAACTATTAAAATATGGGATGGTCATTTCTTCCTTTAATAATAGATGGGACACTGTCTTTGTGTCAGCAGCTCTATGAAATGTACAGTAGCTGATGTGGTTGATGTCGATGATTTGTGTGTTTGATGTGCTCCTGCCTCTGTTGAGTCACAACAATGTCTGTTGTTTATTGTTTTTATTTGATTTCTTTATGTTTACTTCCTGGCAGATTTGTTTTGTTATTCTTTTTTATATATATATATCATTCTTTCAGGATATGCCTGCTATAGCTTTTATTTTATGTTTTCATCATCTTATTATTATTAACAATGTGGTTAATATATAGTGCATATCTTTCTGGCCTGTATGAATAAGATCTTAGGACATTGCCTTAAAAGAACTCACTGCTCATTCAATTCTCCCTGAATAAATGATCATTAAAAGAAAAAGGAGAAAATCATAGGACATGCTCGAAAGATAGGACATTATTATTCCATAATTAAGTGTGTTTTTCTCATATTTTTTCCCTTTTTACATTATAGACCTGATTTTCTGGAATAAACAGAGCATCACAGCTGACTTCCATCTCAGCTGGAACCACTTTAGGTGCTGAATAACTTTCAGGTTAATAAGCAAATATTAAAATGGAACAAAATGTGCAACGACACAGAGAGAACGTGGCCATATTAAATCTGACTAAATCTGGTTGTAATGAACCATTTGACTTTCAGTATTTGCGATCGTGTGTGTGTGAGAGAGAGAGAGAGAGAGAGAGAGAGAGAGAGAGAGAGAGAGAGAGAGAGAGAGCTTTTTCGCTATAATACCGATTTATTTTTCTCTTTGCAGCATTTAAAATAGTTGTTCCTGTTGTTGTTCATTGTGTCATTATATCTTAAACTTTTAGGTTTGTACTACAAAAATATCCTTGACTGTACCATGTACAAGCAGCAATAAACAAAGTGATCACGTTGTTATCCTGAAGTGAAAGTGTCCCTAAATCAAACTGTTGCATCTCTACTTTGTTATTAGTTAATGGTGGCCAGATAAAAGCTTTACATTTATCATATATATTTGTTCTATCTTTTGTTCCATTGCAAGAGAATAGTTTAAAACAAACCAGAAAAGTTAGAGATCAGAGACTCAGCTTTCAGTAATTATCTGTCTCCATAATAAACTGTGTCCTCGCTGCACAGTTTCATATTTACCTTCTTTTTAAAGCACGCTGTGTGAACCGGCTCTTCTCTCCCGGCTGTAGAACTCCGGCTGTGCTCATGACACGTCGACCCACCCCTCTGCTGCAGGGCACAGCACAGACCACTTGTTTATTCAGAGTTTATTAATACTAAACGTGTCAAGTGTCCAAGCTCCAACCGAGGCCCCTGCACCACCTGCAGTTACAGCAAATACAAACAGTATTGAAGAAAATTGACGATGAGCGAATCGGATGAATGGTTCTGAAGAAACGTGAATTACAGATTCCTGCTTCATAGATGAGATTAGATGAGATTACATTGGATTAGATTGGATCTTTTCTGCCTGCTTAGATTCTGTTTCTGCTCCTGATAACTCGTATTAGTGTCTGTGTGTCTCAACATTTCTCATCGTTAGTTGGCTTAGTCGTGCCTGACGGAAAATGAACCTGACCGTAGTTCTGCTCCGCTCACGTTTTAGAAAGTGTAATTGCTGTGCTCCTAATTATTAATGTATCATTTCACTGCTGTGACCCATGCATTCAGAATCAGAGGGTTAATTTCTTTGGCTCCGATCTGCAGATTAATCTCAGGGCCCGCTGGTATAATTGCAATCACCACTCTCCATGTGCAAACTACTGTAAGTGTTTCAAATTAAAACAAAAAAACACGACAATAGGATGATGTGTCGCCCTCTGTGAGTTTTGGTTAAACTTCACGATGGTTATGGTAACAGTGGGGAAATATGCTTCAGTCAGAACTCTGTTAAATATGTAATCTGCTAAATTAGAATAAATAGAAAAAGGTACATTTAAAATACCTTCTAGTTTTCTTTCGCCCCCGATTCTGAAAAACTGTAAACTTCAAGTGTTGTAATATCAAGGTCTTTTAATTATTAATGATCCAATTGAATTATCTCTGAGGCTCTCACAGTCGAGCATCGAAAAAAAGTCACTCACAGCTTTTCAAGATGCAGTAAACAGGTGACGCACACAAACACACACACACACACACATACACACACTCTAACACTGTTGTAGTCCTGACACTCCATTGTGTTCTGTGCCGTTAAAATGCACATATAAAACAAAGTGTTTGCTTTTTCGATGAAATTATCGCCACAGCTCGGTTTAATGAACGCTCGTGTGGAGCATAAAGCATCTGAATCTCCTCGTCTGTGGGAACTATCCAAAAATGGGATAACCGAGGTGGCGGCTTAGCCAGCTTGTTTACCAGACAGATGGAAATGCTGTTTTCTATTTATGCTGGGCATGACACACCAACCTCCTGAGGCAACTTGGAGAGAGGAGGGAGAGGAGGGAGAGGAGGGAGAGGAGGGAGAGGAGGGAGAGGAGGGAGAGGAGGGAGAGGAGAGAGAGAGAGGGAGAGCCAGCGTGTTGGTGTGGTGGTGATTATTCTGTCTTAAGCAGAGGGGTGTTAGCATTAGAACAGTCTCACTGCAGCTGTTTGGGCCTCACTCTCTCAGAACTAGGCTGCCCTTAGTTCTGAGGGGAAGTCCTGACACGCTCAGAATCCCTTTTGACAAATTGAGGCCACTGGGAAATAAAATTGCAGTGGTGGGTACAGAGCTGTGACATCCTGCAGCGAGCCAAGGGCCTGGACTCTTAACGGTTTTCCTGTGACCGCACACTCGAGTCCACCCGGGCATCCATTCAGTGTGTCCCCTCCTGCCCCCCCCCGTCGCCACCCTGCCTCCCTCAGATCGGGATTGTTTGTGAGTCAAGGAGCTTCCCCCGGACCTGCCAGAGTTTTGCACAGATTGACTCCGGGACCCTGCCAGGGGACGCGAGGTCTTGTCAGCCAACTTTTAACTGATACGTGACACCATGGTAATCGGCCATGACAGCTCACTGTGAATCAGAGGGAAAAGATGCATATGAAATCATCATGCATGTGACACATGTGCCCCGTGGGGAGCGGGGTCACATCGTGAAAAGACTGGCCTTCAATTTTAGAAAAAATGTTTACGGCTGTTGTGCTGCTGGTGAGCATCTGCCCTGCCGCGTTGTCCTTGAGCAAGAGGAGTTTGTTCTGGGCCTGCAGCCATGCCTCACAAAAAAACTTCACTTAAGAAGTAATGCAGTTATAAATAAAATATCACAGTCTTTCTACAGTTCCCATTAACTGAAATAACAAATTTACCTGTCATGAAATTATTTTGTTGCTTTGCTCCTCAGACAGGTGGAGCTGCCCTGGGCTGTGCAGCAGAAACATCTACTCCCTTATCAAGACTCAACATAATAAGCGGAATAGGAAAATTATATTAGTAAGCTCTGCTCGATTTAACATTCAAATCACTCTCCTCTTTGGACACAATTGCACCTCATGAACATTTTCTGGCAGAAATTGGATTAGAAGTGTGAACGTTTGCATGGGAGCAGGTTGAATGTAGCTCCGATGTGAAACATAATGGTAGGTCTGGTCCCTCAGCTTCCTTTAGGGGGGAGTTACAGTGGGGAAACTGGTGTGCCCGTGCTGTCCACATTCACAGCGATTGCCTGTGGGGCCTGACAGTCGGCTGTTGCCTCTGGTAGGGTGCAAAGATGTGATGGAGGCTGTGACAGCTGGGAATAAGAAATGTTTTTAAAAAAGTTAAAAGAGTGGGTAGTTGCTGATGAGAGATCAGGGGTGGTGCACGGTCTCCTTTCCGGGGATCCGACTCTGTGCACCCACATCTGCTAATTCAGACATTCACTCCACTATTCTTCTAACTCACTAACAAAGGCTTCGCTGCTTCCCCTCACTGACCGTGATACGTTCCACTGAGCATAAAGACGGACAAGAGAAATGAGGCTTATTCATGATGCATCATGGGACAGAAAAGGCTCAAAAAGACTTTTATCTGTGGACTTTCACAGAAAAGACATGAGCGATAATTTACAGATTCTAGATTCAAGGTCCTGTTCAGGAAAATAAAAACAACATCACATAGACAGAAATTAAAAGATACAATTTAAAAAGCACCGTTTAAAATGAATTTCAAGCAAATTAAAAGATTCAAAAGAGGGACAAGTAATACAAAACAAACATCATAACCAAGTAGAATATCAAAATAAGAGTAGAATCAGTCAGTTGGTTACTAGGAGCTATTCAGTGCTGCTCTTCCAGTGTTTTGTTATAATGGTTGTTATCGGTATTAACACTGGTGATCACACAAACTGCTGTAGGCCAACACTATTCCACGGTGTTATGTTGTTGTGTCGAATCACATTGTGTGCCTCTGATATTGATTTTGTGTGGAGCTTAAGATCACTGGCAGATGGCCAAGTTCTCATTATTCCCTCAGATGCTGAGAGAAAGACGGAGTCAGCATGCCAGTGTCTGTGATTTGTTATTTTCTACATTTCTAAAGGATGTTCAAAGGATCAGACCGACCAGATGTCACAGGGCAAACTTCTACTACCAAGTGACATCATCGCATGACACTGTATTTGTACAGTTGTCTTTCACGGGGTCGTCTATAACGGCGTCATGTTTGTAAGGAGGTTAAATGACAAATTAAAATGTTTGTCTTGGTTCTGTATTGTGATGCAAGACATCGTCCGCGTGGAAGTATTTATACTTTAACAATGTTGTAACCACTGAATTAAATAGAAACCAATCCTGTCAACTTGTGGGTGGGGCTCAGTAGTTGCAAAAGACACCTACATGCCGGAGGGGGGACTTTAACATATATTCAGAGGATCCCCTATTGTTAAGGGTTTGTCAGCAAATGTTGCAACAAATGCAGTAAGCTGGGACAGCATCGGTTCCATTAGATTAGGTCTGTGCCTTTTAAATCATAGAAAAATAATGTTCTGTAAAGCTGTCAAACAAGATCATCCTCCTGTTCCACCTTTAAATTGTCATCTGACTTCAATCTCTCTCGAGTGGCAGTGAAGAAGATGACTCGCTGTGATCAATCATGAATCCATACCTGACCAATCAGCTTGCATTAGCAGTAATGTGTTGTGGACAAAATTCCTCTCCCTGTAAGAAAAACTACGAGGCATCAGTATAAAGTCTGATCCATAACCAATGCTTTATTTACCAAAAGAAAAAAAGAAACTGGGGCCTTTATGTCTTGAGAGATTAGTAAATAATTTAGCTGTTTAGCTGCATCCACTCCGATGCATTGAAGAGCAAACCTTGGGACTGCCCTCTCGCTGAACTGCTGCCAATTCTGGTAAAGCTGCATTAATAAAAAGTGGACAGGCTCTGTGGACATGCTCTGTGGACATGCTCTGCAACCGCTCACTCACTCAGTCATGGACATTCAGGGATTTAGCTCTGGACTGTGGAAGGTTTTTCTAGCGGGATCCTCTCTGCAATAAGTGAGTGTCCTTGTCTGACTCTCAGATTCACGATAATGCAAAGAGATGTATGGAGTACAAATGTTTCGATTCGTTAAAGGCAGAGAAAAAGACGCTGAGTGGAGTTTCCTTAACCCCCACTTTCTGTTGCAGAGGCTGGAGGTCAGAGGTCACCTGTCAGAATGGACCTTGCTTTCACAGGCGGTGAAAGCAACTGACAGTTTTCACATGTCATGGAAAATGTGTTTTTCTTCAGAGTAATGTCACCAGAGAAAGAAAAATAACACAACATGCATTTGTGTGTAGTTCTCCTCAACACATACACACACACACACACAGAGTCACACGTTGACATGAACACACAAACATGCTCAGACTCCAGACTGATTTGTGATATCCTTGTATCGGCGAGGCCACGGGCTTTGTAAGATGCTGGCTCGTCAAAGCAAAACAGTAAACAAGAAAAGCAGCGTTATTACAGTATTTAGCATCATGATGGGTTTCTTACCTCTTCAGCTCGACAATGAACAAGTAACCTTGTCTGTGTTAATTACAGACCACCATGCGCTGCTTCAGGTGTCTGTTGATGTTGCTTTCATTGGTTTCTCACAAACAAAAAAACGAGTCATTCAGCTGTGAAGGAAAAACCTGTCTCTCCAAACAGTGGCGGTGGATTTTCAATGCACCGAGCAGTCAACTGTTTAAAAGCTGTTTTGCTTTCATCCTCCTCGTTCGCACACAAAGACCAAACTGACAAACATGAATCTCTCCTCACAAAGTTCTTTTCTCTAAATCTAAATCATTTACTGAATGAAACACCGACGCAGCCTCGTCACCAGAGCTCTTTTGCCTTGGCAGCCTTCGATTGTGAAGAATCCTGTGGTGCTATTTACCGACAGTTGGAGAAACTTCACCAAACATCGCCTGGGTAGAAATTTTCACAGAAGACTGAAAGACGTTGGAAACAGAATTTGAGCTGCTAAAGCAAATTAATATTTGAGTCCAGCGGTTCCCAGGAGACTCCTTCAAACAAAGGAAGGTCAACCGCTCCTCATCAGGGCCCAGACGAATTCTAACAGATTCAGTTTCCTTGAGCTGGAACCAACCTCCACAGAAGAGGTTTTGTGGAGAAATATAAACAGAGTTCGGTTCAGCAGAAAGATTATAAGATTATTGAAAATCATCTTGTGACCCATTGTCCCTGGAAACTGATTTAGTCAATTCCATGAGTGAAAATGCCAATTCAATGTACAAGAACATGAGCTAACTTATAAAGCAGAGGGTAAACAGCACATCCTCTGTTTTGAGAAGCTGCAACTGGATACAAATTGATTGTTAAAACGATTTTAGTTTATGGACTAAGTTTCAGCACTACCTGCTTTCACAGTTCATGTTACACATGCATCGATGCCGTATAGATTTCCGTGGTCATTTGCTTTCGGATATGTTTTCCCCGGCAGGAGGAGTTCAGAGGTCGCCCCTGACAGGAATAAACCAAACACAGCCTCTTTTCCCTCTGTCAGTCGGGGCCCACATTTGATTTAGAGACGTTAAACCCGCAGCAAGTGAAGCAGCACTCAGAGTAAGCAGTAAGCATTTCCCTCAGGACACCCTTATCATTTATTCTTTCATTTGTCCGAGGCGAGGTTTGAGACCCTGAGACTCGGGGGATTAATGTCTGTTGTGATAACTGACAGGATGTGCCGTCGGACTGCAATCCACAGAACCGTGACTCCCTCAGCCAAGTATTTCATTTATTTTTTAGCAATGAAATAAAAGGAAATAACCAAATCAAGTGACTGATAAATGGAAGCACAAGGATACAGAAAAAGAAAGAAATTACATTCAGTGTTATTTTAAATGCAGAGCATATAGGTAGAGGAAAAATGAGGAGAGGAGGCACAAGGAATACTAACCCGGTCCGAGAGCTAAGGATTCATCAGGTTTCATTAAGTTGTCATCCTCAGCAGCAGCGAGCTGTTTGTGTGTCGCTGCATCTCCACGGGGCTGAAATCCTCCACATTGGCTGACTGTGATGAAATGCACAGTTTTTCCAATGTGTTCTCTCCATACATATCTCTTTCACACAGTTTAATCTGGAAGTAGTTTCATGAATATTTACAACATATAAATATGATTGATTAGTAATTTGAGCTTTATTTAAGGTTATTGAATCCAATCCTCATTGAGAATCCGAACTTTTATGTGAAAAATAACGTTGGACACAGTTTTTTTGACATATACACGGACACAGGATGTGTGATCGATCAGTATGCACGATATTAGCAGGCCTAAAATTGCATTGCAATGTTATTCCAGAGTGCAGAAGTGGGTGTGTGAAATGATATCTCCACAGAGAGCGAATAGCAGGATTCACAACGCTCTTCCAAACATCATGAAAACGAAACCAGCTCCCGTTTTATAAAACAAGACTCTCACCCTCAGGCAAGAACACTGTTTCAGATAATGAGGCTATCCAGTTATTAATCTGATCATAACATGTGATGCTACAGGATCTGAGGGAAACTGGAAACAGTTGGGATGGCATGGTGGTGAGGGGGGGTTGACAGCAAGAAGGTTGTGGGTTTGAATCCCAGCTTGGACGGAGCCTTTCTGTGCAGAGTTCCCAGGTTCTCCCTGTGTCTCTACTCCAGCTTCCTCCCACAGTCGAACTGGGCTCAGGTCTAATTGGCTGTATTGGCTGTGTCGTTAGTCTCGGTGTTTCGTCCCTGTGATACCTCTCCCCTCTTCCATGCTGTGATCGGCTCCAGCTCCCCCGGTGACCTTCACAGGATAAGTGGTGAGATGGTGGAGGGAGGGACGGACGAAGTGAAGTATAAATAGTAACATGGGACTGAATAATGTAACTACTAAAAAAATCAATTGCTATGGTCCATCCCTCTAAAGTTTCTTTCTTTTTTTTATCTGATGCATTAATATTAACGTCTTGTGTGGCGGACAAGAATAATCGGCAGTGAGAAAGCAAAGCAAACAGTCATCATTAAAAAAACAGGGATTCTGTGGCTCAGAGTCGCTGCTAATGGAAATTTTATGCTGCCATTGGACCCTGTACAGAAGCGCCATAAATTCATGGCTGTGATGCCGAGTGTATGAATGGTGAACGGATGATAGAGGCAATTAGTGCCATTTAATTTAATTGTCCACATATTGCGGTTTAATTGCCCCTCTCATGCATATCATTCCTCTGGGTCCGGGAAAAAGGAATATATTTACAAACTGTGAATGTCACTTCAGCCTCGTGGAAGATGATGGTGGATGGAAGGAATTAACTCTCCAAAATAAGAAGATAAAAATACTCTACCTGTTAAAACTTGTATATACATCGGAAGCCCAACTGTGTAATTGTAGAAAGTAAAACAAACACAATTTACATGTTAAACTTTATTCGCTATATGGTCATGCAGATGTTGCTCCATTTATGCCTCCGACCTTAATGATACTTTGTTTTCCTGCATTCGTTTCCCTTGTGAGCCTGGTGCAAGGTGCGGTCATTAAAAACAAACCTGTCATAGGCAGGATGAGAGTTTCCCAACCCCGAGTGCGTCTGTGTGCAAAGGAAAAACAGCACAGTTCATTAGGAAGCATTTGGCACGGAGCACCGGCTTATTTCTCAGGGATCCACCAGGGCTATAACTGTGATAACCCCACGGTGACATCATTTGATCAAACTAAACGGGATCATTACAGCGACTCGGTGCTCAGGTCTGTTTGTGGGATCTCGGCTTCTGCAGAGGAACAAGGCAGCCGAGCGTTTAGGTTGTCTCGACCAATCACGCTGCCAAGGACCGCTGATTACAACCGCAATAATCAATGTGACATCCTTAATAGGCAACAAAGATAAAATGAAAAAACAGAAATTCCACAACGTCTATGAGGGATTCGTACCCATAACACACTCGCCGACCCAATGATCAGATGAGACATTTCGTATGTCGAGACGTATAATTACATTTTTAAGCAGCAGTAAATCAGGGGTGTCGGTGTTTGCGGCTACCTATTGGAAAGGGATCAGGATGAAATATTGGTATTGCTCCTCCGGGGCTGAGAAGATGCTTGTTTCAGCATGTTGAGCATGTCACCTTTCCCACCACAGCCCCAATCAATGCCGCCTTGACAAATCTCCCCCAGAGCAGGAATCATATTTTCCAGGCGATTGAAGGGCATTTGCTCACCCTGGCCCTAACGGTGACCCGGCCCCGGCTCACATTTACAACCTTTTCACGCTGCATGACACATTTAATCCGCTCTGTATTCACACACTGTCCCGAGGATGGCATATATCTCCACGCTGCTCTCCATCTGTCATTGAAATCCTATATATAGGAGTATATATATATATATGTATATAGGGATAAGGAAATAAGATTGAATATGTTCAGCCAAGCAGTATTTAGAAGCATTTAAACACTCCGACCCAGTAGTGTATTGTAACCCACCATTTTTATGACACAATCATTTTCTAATAACTTGCTCTGTAGTTTCCAGGAAGGAACTGTGTCATTTTATATTTTATAGACATTAGTACAACGTTGTAAATGTTACTGCTCATTGAATCGAAGTGTTGAAAGTGCAGTGTGTTGTCATGTTTGACCTAAGAGTGAAAATATGCACAATTGTCTCCAGGTATAAAGCAGTTATGTATGGTAAATGTACTGTATTTATACAAATTCATACTTTTTCAAACACACACTATTCACACACAGCCAGCAGGGGTTCAGCCTCTTGCCCAAGGACACTTCAGAATGCAGACTAGGGGTCAAACCACCAGACCTTCCAGTTTAATGGGCAACCCGCTCTACCTCCTAAGCCTCATTTTATAAAGTTTGTAATAAATTAAAGAGGAATTAAAATTTACTTGCAGTTTAATTGGAGCCATTCTTTCGACAACTTCTTGTAGCGTCAACATGGCCAACTCGAATCTAACTGAAAAACAGCCTGTAAAACAACTTCAGTAATTGGTATAAAAATTACTTTTTTATCATTATATTCTCACTGGAGTGGGATCTACTCAGTAAAGTCCAAATGATAATGACTCATTTCTGGCCGAGACTTGTTCAGTATTTACTTAGTAAAAGTTCAGTCACCACTAATTCACCCACGTATGAACTGAGTCATGCAAAACAAGTCCACTTTAAAGATGAGTGTGTCCTCAGTGATGATCAGGTGTGTGAAACTGAGAAGCAGGTTTACTGGTCTGCCTGAAGAGAGAAAAGACTTTGTGCTGGGACTGAGGTCAGAGAGTCAGTTTCTTATTAGATGAATTATGAGTCACACTTTTTTTAGTAAAGTGTCCTTCACAGGCTGATGAGACCTTCAACAATGTGTTTTAGGAGAGAAGTGTTGTGCAGAGGTGGGATATATCAAAGTACAAATACTTTGTTACTGTTAAATCTTTCAAGGGTCAGATAGATAAATCCTCAGGTAAAGAACAGACAACTTTAGACTTTCACTCTTCACATTTGAACACAAATATCTCTACCTTCATTCATTGCCTTTCTTTGTATTAAGAATATACATAATACACATGTATCCCCTGTTTAATTATATTTTATATTGTTATTTTATTGTTTTTTTAAAGTAGGAGTGGTTTTAAGTTAAGTTGTCTTTGAATTGCATTGATGTGACACAAGTCTCAGTTTGTTTTGTGCAGATACAGTAGAAATGACCTTCAGAGGGTATCATTTCTACCTTTACACTTTGAGTCCATTTCAGAGGCTTTACTTTTATACTTTGTACTACTTTATACTACTTGAGTAAAGAGGTTGAATAAGTGCTTATACATTTGCTTCGTCAACATCAAATCTAAAATATAACATAAACATGTGATTTATGTTGTTTTATATAATCTTTTCTTTCCAAAACAACACAAACATATGAGCAATATTTAACATTGGTTTTATTTGAATAAAGTAAACTCACTGGAGAGTTTGTGATGGTGAGAATTTTAATGCGTTAATGAAGCAGTTTTTTATATCAGTGGATGGGGGAAAAAATCCTTAACGTCCCCTGTGTTGTTTCTAAAAGTCTACAGGACTCAAAAAATATGGCTCCTCACATTTTGTGTAGTTTAAAAGTTTCTACTTTTTCAACATTTCACCGCCCACTCCGTGCAAACGAGTGCACCTGGTTATAAAGGCTTTGACCCATGATATCAGCCGACCATGTGAGTCAGCTTTTAAATTGCTCCTTTCTGGTGGATGAGCTTGATACACGCCAACCTTTAGCATGAGGAGAAGACACGCACCAGACATAAGTATGAATGAAGGGGCCTCTCAGGTGAGAAGGGCAAAATCATCCATTCATACTTTCTAAGTGCTGGGAAATGCAGCACTCACGTATTTTGTCTGACATTTTTATATACAATGCTTTACATTGAGTTTAAAATATATGTTTTCATGTCTTGGATTTTATCCTCTGATATCCAATCTGCCAGAATCATTGAAATAAACACTACAACAAACTTCATTTAAAAACATCTCTAAATCTGTGCTTTTAAAGGTCCTGAAATTATTTTTATTAAATGTGTAAATACTTCCTTCTAAAAGATGGGAGCATGTTTTCATTTGTCTTTCTTTGTCCTCTCCAAGATAATTAATAATATGTGCAAGAAAAGCCAAAATGGTGAAATACACAAAATTACATTTTTTTTAATCTCCATAATGAATTGGCAATGAAAAAACAAACACACAATGTAAGTGCCTTGTGCTGTGGTCTTATATCCGATCCTATTGGGATTTTGAAATATCAATGAAAAAATTACAATAAAATGAAAAGAAATAGAAACACTCAACACTAATGTTTATGAGAAAGTGCCACATATTGTTGCCAGATAATCGCCTTTCTTCCATCTTTGAATGAGAATTCATTACAGGCCTAAAATAACCAGCAGAAGATATAGTCAGCGTTCTCCGGAGAATATTTTATATGTGAAATGAAAGCAACATGGTGAATACAGCGCTGTGGTGTTCAGGGCTGATGCCTGTCAGCGCCGGTAGGGAGTTAATGGTATAATTTGAATTACATGTTGCGTTCCCTCATCACAATCCCCGAAAGGTCAAATATGGAAAAGAATGTCAGAGAAATCCTACACCCACCCCGGTAAGGAGAGCCTTGTCTCAAAGTCGCCTATATAAAACATGTAAATTCGATTGCTGCTTTATTACTGCTCCCAGTTTTGTAGAGTAATAGAGATTCGACATGAGAGCAGAACCTCCTCTGAAAAAGGAAAAGATGCAGCAGATATGCAGCCCTACAGAGACCCAGTGAGCAGACGCTGTGCAGCACCGCAGTGACCAACCACAGGTAGTAAAAAGGGGAATAAATAGAAAGAAGTCACGACCTAAATGTAGGGCAGTGCAGAAAGGGGACGAGAACAATGAGGCTGGGGAACTGCTGGGGCCAACTCCCGCATTGTGCCCAAGACGGGAGCTGGACTTTGTGTGTTCCCTCTCCCTGAGAACATGTCAGATAACAGCACCAGAGTGTGAATCTGTCGAAAATCTGCAGCCACAAGGAGACGGAGACAGTGGCCGTGACGGAAAGTATTGATGAATGAGCTTCACAAACTCACGCCGGCCTCAGCCAACTCAGGCCAACGACATATTCAACCGTCACATACATGGCAGGTGGCCGCGGGCTTCAAACACGCTTTGTACCGCGCCACAGTCAAATAAATACTAGAATGAAAGGCTTTAGAAATTCAAATGAATGGACATCTAGTTATTCACCTGTTTGTGTCATATAGGCAGCAAATTTGAGCAAAATCTGAAGTTCTACATCTAACTCCAAAACCGTGTTAAGATACAAATTTTCTTCTTCAACTGTAGTGATTTTGCAGCCATTTCAAAGGATAAGAGATCAACCTCTAAAGAGATTGATTCTGAATAATCGATTCTGTTCCGTTCCATGGAGACGTGGTTAAATTCAAAATATTCTAAACTAATTCACAATTTGAAGAAACAATGAAAGAAGAAAATGATAATGGAGAAGTGCACGCTGCATGTTAAAAGAAAGATCCGAACACGAGGCTTGTTTTGAAATGAGAATAGATTAGGGATGAAATTAATGTTTGGTACTCACAAGAAAAGGGAAAACAAAAGCAACACAATTCACAAAATTCACAAAATTGGGTACTTGGATTATACATTTTTTAGTTAAGTAGTAAAATTTTGTTTTTTTGGTCGAAGGGCAAGATAAATTTGATCAGGAAAGCTCATTTTCCAGATATCTCCATATATAATAGGGATACAGAGACAATCAAAAGCTTATATTAGTCAGAAAGTTGTTTTCCATCATATGATATTGTATGAGATGAGATATCCTGAGGAAATCCCACAAAAAGACAAAGAGATTAGTAAAAATTACATCATTCAAAGGTCAAGCATTGAGGAAATTGGGTGATAGTTAAGTCAAGCACTAACTTAGGAAAGCAGTAAGGTAGAGACATGATGTGCAGCTTATTTACATTAACTCATCATCATTATATGACAGAAATATTCCAGTTAAAATGAGTCATCGTTGGACACGTGCAGGTTATGATATGTTATCTCTTTTTCTCTTTAAAATGGATTAAATGAAATGTGGCTGTTCGCTTGCTGCAGACTTCTAATGCTCTCTGTGACCTCAAGGTTATCTCTTTGTGGAGGAGATGTCCTCAACTCTCTTCTAAATAAAGAATTAGAAAAAAGGGAAAACACGGAGGCTGCCAAGCACACTCTGAAACTTTGAAGGTGATACCTGATTCTTTGTATCAGCAGGAAACTGTTGCCAAGGGAACAGAATTACTTGACTGTTGATAAAGAATGTCAGGCAATCAAGAAGGAGCTGGAGGCGCCGCAGCACATTCTGAGAGGGCGGCGACTCCCCCTCCTCTCTCCAGCGAGGATGTGGGAACCCTGACAATCCATCAGCTTTTCCATGGTTGCTGGTCAGATTGACTGGGATCAGGTCCAGACTGCTGTTGTTGTCTAAACGTCTCTCTCTCTGAGCATGACTTCTGCAGTGGAGGCGAAGACAGTGAAGCAGAGACATTCATAATGACTGTCATTACCTGACCAGAAATAGACCTCGGAAGGTCACCTGCGAGGCAGAGCCGGTTTTACACGGAGAGGCGGCTAACAAACGTTGCCGTGTCGCTCTCTGAAGATCTATAGCTTGACATTTTCCCTCTTCCTTTCTGCGGCGTGTTGGATCCAAGGTTTCAGGGGGAGGGCGGTGAAACACAGGAGTCTCTTGTCTTTATGTAACGTGTCTAATTTAATGCCACTTGTTTCAAGTAGGAACTCTCATGGGGGCTCCACCAAAGGGATCAAGTGTAAACTGGCTGAGAAATGTTTTGTTACAAGCTCTGGACTTTATTTTTATATCCTTTATCTCTGGGGACCTAATGTATAAATAATGCACCCGAGCAATATTTCATGAATATAGAAGCATGTTAGTGGATGAACTTTTTGGGGCAGAGGCCAATACCAATATTAGGATGTATCAAATTTCCTATACTGATGGAGCAACTGATATATACAGGTTATAAACAATATAATAGTAATGATTCATAAACTTTAACAAACCCGTATGAATAAGAAAAGTAATTTAGGCTTGATGTTTTACAATCAAAGCATAAACTTCATAAACTAGGTAATCAAATAAAAGGAAGATACAAATCCGCCAAATATATCCAATTTGAAAATATAAAAAACAGCATAATTACAATGTTACATAAACATAAATGCATTTGTTTTTCTACATTGTTTAATCTATAAAAAAATAAAACTTTTCAGAATGGTGCATACCTGTATATATGAGCGTTGTTGGACGTGTTTTTAAATAATTTAGAATACACAAATCCATTTTCTGTTTTGCTCTTCTTTGCTGATCTTTGAGTCTCTGTAATATATTGAGTCAGTTTAATATATATTGAATGAATGTGAGGTATTTGAAGGCAAAAATCATTATTTAGTGCAAACAACTCTGCTGCCAAAAATCTTGGACATGAGCGATTTCATCTGTAGCAATGCGCTTGATTTTTAAAAGAATGTTATTAATCCTCTGTGGAAAAAGAGTTATCTTAAAAATAAAAGTAGTGGCTAAAGTCCTCGAAACAAATGTGGAGGAGTAGCCGTACAATTTGTTTTCTACAAAAGTGCAAAGTGGAGTGGAAATAAAAAGTAGCATAAAATGGAAATACTCGAAGTACGAGTATCTCAAAGTATAGTACTGGAGTGCACCACTGACCTTCTCTCGAAATAAGCACAACAATCTGCACTGGGTTTGTTGCAGACACCAGTCGCACAGTTGTTTCGAAATTCGACTATTTTGCTGTTGCTTTCATCGAGAGGTGGAAGAAATGGAGCAGGCTGAAGTATTAGCAGGCAATCAGGTGATTCAGGGCATTTACTGTGGGAGTGGATTGCGTTTACACTTCCACAATGACTGAGAAATGAAAGTGGATATTTGTGACATTCAAAAAACAGGTTTCTGTCTCTGTGCATATGCAGTTTAATAGATTGTATCAATATGATATCATGTAAAAAATATAGATTAACAAATTCATTCAATAGAAAGATTACGACGGCAGCATCAAGTGATTCAATCTAAAGTGAGAATGGATCCGAGCTTTGATCCAAACCTGTGTGCAAATTCATAAAATACTTTCATGATTACCTCAGTGATGTCGCACATAAATAATTCACTTTTTAATTTGCAGTTGGATTGATCGCACATCTTCTCATTTGAATTGTTCAACATGTTAACGACAGGAATTATTTTTAGGGACCGTCTGTTTTTCCCCCTTTTTTATTGCTGCAAAAAAAATCATCATTTCAGTCCGGTATTAAATAATGACAGGTTCACTGCAGAAGTAATCACAGGACCCGCAGACCAGCTATTGCAATATGAATGAAATCGTAACATTGAAAGCGAGAACAATTAGATGAAACAAAAAGGAGCTCACCACCATTACGGACAAAGTGGCTGAACGCCGTCATTACTCAATCACCGGGATGTAGTGATTTCTAAAAAGCATCCAGTGTTTTTGGAGTGATTCATTCCGAGGTCTGCAGAGTGATGGAAGCAGACAGCAGGGCGTGTGCGAGCTCGCCGTGTTCCCGTCTGAAGCGTGCTCCGTTCAAATATAGTCTCAGCATCAAATTGGAAGTAATTATGATTCATTTACCCCCGAATCACCTCTCTGAAGACTCTCACCGGCTTTAGTGCTTGAATAACATCTGAAGACGGAACATTTCATTCCCATAGTTGTGTATATAATTAAAACAAATAGCTAAAATGGTAACATTATATTCAGTGAACACTCTCGGATGCACCCCGGTCTCGTTGTGCGGTGACGGGATGACATGAAAGCTGCAGTTAAGGTAGTGCTGGAAGAAAGGGCAAGGGGGGGGGGAGATAGTCTTTTTGGCTGCTTGAAATTCTCTGTTGTTGAGCCATATTTTTAAGATGCTTGGCAGGACTGATGCAGAATTATCTGTCACATAGGAGACGCTGCCAAGTTACCACCGAATCAGAATCCACCAAATTAATAACCTTGACTAATTTACCATGGCTCTGATTTGGATTCACGCAGAGCTTTTATAAGGATCGTCCAAATGTAGGTTCCTAAGTTTTTCATTGACAGGTGTGAAATGATCGGAACTAATAGAGACTTAAAGGAGGTATTTTGATCGAGGATTACTGTTGATGATGCTTTTGTAAAGTTATCAAACTGCTTTTTGTGACTATTTCCATATTTATAATGATGTGCGGATATTTGAGACACTAAAGAACATTAGAGGAAATACTGTAAAGGAGTATTTAATACAAACACTACACTCAAACTAACCTTCACCCCTCATTCATGTCAATGCGAAAACAAATTATTTCTATTAAAATGTAATTACAGGAAACAGTGAGTCCATGAAAAACAGCCCCAGACCAAGGATACGAAACTGCAGGTGTACATATTAAATGCAAAATGAAACCCATGATTGAAGGTTTTGTTTCCTTGAACAACCCACTGCTCTTAGATACTTCAGCCTGGGGCCATAGTTGGTTCACATAAATATTGATCCACAGGAGGTAATATTGTGAAAAATACAGTTTAATATTAAAGTCGTAAATTTACAAGAAAAAAACAATACAATCTCACAAATTTGCAAGTCGCATAACAACCTGCGATTGGACGATAATCACGTTAGACTGTGATTAGGGAAACTTTGCAATCGGATTAAGCGATGAGGAAACATCTGCCTGTGTTTGTGTGGGAGAACTGTAAATGCAGAGCACAGCTAAAAGTGATAACACTGGAGATTTATTGGGGAGATGAGGGTTGTGGAAGGTGAAGGCTGAAGGCAGTTTGCAGGAGGGGAGCCAGGGAGGCCCGAGTGGGGAGCGGGGCTGGATGAGTGGCCAGGGGAATGAGGTGTGGGGGTGGGGGGGGTTGGGGGGCGGGGTGACGAGGCAGGGGGCTGAGTGAAGATGGAGACAGCTGGGGAGATTGCTCATTCAAAGGGACTGTTGAGTTTCTCTATGATATTGTCAGGTCCTGACCTTATTATGTAACGTGCCTTGAGATGACGTCTGTGGCGATTTGGCAAAACAATAGGCGTAGAAATGTTTTGAATTATAGAGAGGTGCATTCTGTGGCATGCGTCCCCTTTTAAATATCTGAGAATATCTATATTTTTCCCCTTTAAAAACGTCTGGCAGTGCCAATGTAAAATAAACAAGGAGGAATCGAACTGGCTTGGCTCCGTGCGAAAGGAACGAAAGCTTGAGACGTGCGGTTGGATGGATGGAGTCACCTCAGGGCCACACCAGCTGTTTCCCTGTTTCCAGTCTTTATGCTGAGCTTAAACAAATTAAAAACACACAAAGAAGGCTGCATTGAGATGTCTATTTACTGCAGAGTAAGCGTAGCTACCTCACTTCAGGTCATATTCTTTCTCTGCTTCTTGTGCTGTAGATTTCCTGCTGGATAAGGGCTGCTGCTGCACACTGGAGGATAATCCTAACCCTATCCCGATCCTGGGGGGCTCCTGACCGATGATCAACCCAAATAATCCTTAAGGTTTACAAAGCAAACTTAATGCTATCGATTGAGTCCCTGATCTCGAATCATCATTAATATCAAACATGTTAGAGCGAGCTGAGTCGTTGCGTACTGAAAAAGAACAATCCATTTCCAACTCACTAAAATGTATAAACCATTTCCCTTAAATTGTGTTTGTCGCTGCAAACCAGAGCACACAGCGTAGCTCCTCCTCCAAGATTGATTTTCTTCTGGAGTCCCTTTCAATTACACAAGATTTCCCTTTTCCACAATCCGCTGAGTCGTGCAAAGTTTCTCAGAGATCCTGAGACACTTTGATATCATTTCCAACCCAAAGTGTTAGGTCTTTTGTTCCGGCCAAATCGTCTAGTGTGTGTTTTGACGATTATGAGATTAAAAAATCGGTTAAATCTGTCATTAGGTCTGTGATCTCCCACACAGGTTTTTGAAATTGGTTAAGAGTTGAAATCCTCTTGTGTGCATCAGGCTTTACTGGAGATACAAAGCACAATTTAGACAGGGAAAATGAGATGTAGTTCAAATGCTGTATTGGATCTGACATTATTTCATGGACACTGCCCATATCACTTAACATGAGTGGATTGGAGTGATGAGTCGTCTATTTCCAGAGACGTTTCATACTCTGCCTCCGTTTCCAAAGAAACTGATCCTGTTCGCTCTCTAACTCAGAAACTGTTGAAATAAAAGTGTTCTCCATGTTTCCAAACCTGTTTGAACAATTGGCTTGCGAGTGTGAAATTGTTTCTGCATCATCAGATAAAAAGACACTTCCTCAAACCGAACAAAAGACGAACAAGTGGGTCAATTGTACTCGTGTATATAACAGTCGCAATCCTTATCTTATCGGAATTGTTCTGAGAAATCATTAAAAATAATTCTAGCAGGGAATGAATCCGCCGAGAGGCCCTGCTCTCCATTAGCTCCATTGTTAATGATCACACAGTTTTTCTGCACTTAAATGAATTAATGTCATATGTGATTTCTTACCATTATGGCCTCGAGCACGTCGTGAAAGAACATTTAATGAAATTTCAAATGCGTCAAGGTGCGGTTGAGTTTGAGGGCACGCGAGGTCAGGTAGAGCTGTTAAACTCCATCTCCTCATTCCTCTCTCACTCAGATACGGGCAGATGACAGCCAGTATCTCCTCTTCAGATTTTTCCATTTCAGCCTCTCTCTCTCTCTCCTCTCTCTCTCTCTCTCCTCTCATCTCTCTCTCTCTCTCTCACTCTCTCTCTCTCTCTCCTCTCTCTCACTCTCTCTCCTCTCTCTCTCTCTCTCTCTCTCTGTTGTTGAGGTAAACAGCTTTTGTAATGACAGTGTTCCACTCCTTGGTATGAGTTCAGAAACAATCCCCCCCCTGTTCTCAAAGATGAGATGTGGAATTGATGTTGGCGCCACACCAGCCGGACCTTGAGCCAGTAATTTTGCCCAAATATGATGCTCTGTCCTGCAGAGGCGAGTAGCGTTGGTTGGCTCGGTGCAAAGAGAGAACAAACAGAGCAACAGTGTGTAGTTCGACTGTGTTGCAAACCCAGCGCTCCCCTGATGATCTTCTGATGAATTTCTCATTAAATAAACCTGCGCATGATGTTGGATAAGTGGGAGAAAAAACACTCAAATCCTTTTGAACAGACACAACCGGGTGAAAAAAGTGCCGCAGGGCTGTGTATCAGGTTTAAAACAGATACACCTACTTTTCTGGTCAATCTTGACTTCTACATTTAATGTTTTATCCATTTTGCAACGGCTAAAGCATTTTGAAAGAAATCGGATTGGGTGATTTTATTGAAATTTTGAGGACACATCTTTATTAACAGCTGCATGTTTCGGGTCATTCAAATTTAAACGGCAAAACAAGCCATTTGTGATTGTCCTTCAGAAACACTTCCTCATTTCCACTGTAAATGTAAGTGACATTTTGTGAACCCAAACAGCCATCCTGGCCTCTTGTGATACCCTCCATCCGTCCATCATCTATTACACTTGTCCTTAAAGGGTCGAAAGATCGCTGGAGCTAATCGCAGTTGACATTTGGCAAGAGGGGGGGTACACCCTGGACAGGCCACCGGCGTATCACCAGGGCAACGTTCAGAGTTAAACGTAACCTAACCCTAAACTGTATGTCTTTGGACTGTGAAGGGAAGCCGGAGTAATCTGAGAGAAAACCTGTGTGGACACGGTGAGGACATGTAAACTCCAAACACGCAGGCTGCTGGCCAAGAACCCGATTCACTGTATGTGTACTGTGACTGTAAACAACCGTTGTTTGGGGGCATTCGCAGAAATAAGTGATGCTGTCGCTTTTCTTCGGAGGAGTCCCCACACACACACACACACTACAATTTCCGCTCATGGCATCCAAAGCAGATTTAGGATATCAGCATGTACAATATGTCACCATTCATTAGTATTCCCCTACAGGGACATAAATCCTATCTTATACAACTGTTCTGCGTTCACCCGCTGCACACCTCTGAACACAGCTATGACTTCTGTGCAGGACAGGAACACGATACATTGCGGTCCAGGTGGAAAAAATGCAATCACGTCGTTCTCAGAACCGTTTACCCGTGAGTAGAAATGACATCTTGGAGGCAGGGTTGCTTTGGGCACGTTGAGACGTTTAGAGATATCAAACGTTTGATGCCGTCTTATCGATGTGTATCTGGCCACAAACTGTACACCAGGTAGAGCCCTGTCATGGTGCTTGAAGAGATTTCACGCATTCTCAACCCTCGTTGCCACATTTAATTGCTCAAAAGAGTCGCTATGCTGTTAAACCAAAACAGGATTATACATCCATTGATCTTCCCCCTCATGCCTTACACTGACATCCTTTAGCAGGGAATGCAACCTATAAAGGCGCTAACAAGCATGACTCCTTACTGCTATTCACACTCTTTCTGCACAGCGCTGCACAGTTTGACTGGTGTGGATTTCTATTAAGACGTGATCCAACAGAAGTGATCTTTTCTCACAAAGTGGTGCCTGTGCGTTGTCTTTCTTTGACGGTTTTAGAACCTGCAGCATTTCAAAGAACTGCAATATCAACCAAGATGCGATAAATAAACGTCTGCGTGTGTTTCGTGTGGAGGTTTTGAAGAAACATTTAGTTCATCGTGAAGATGTCTCATTTATGCAGAGAGGAAAAACAGCCTGGTTGAATGTTTTGCGGCTTGAACATATTATACCCAGTAGTGGGGTCATGTTACATACCTGCTCCATGTATATTAATGCAGAACAAACATGTAACTGGAAAGAGATTGAGCTGTGATGATATTGGTCAGGGAGAGCAGACGTATCATAGTTGCTGCTTCATGACAGTAGCCATTGAATATTGAATGATCAGTCCCTGGGGAAATTAATGGGGTATCACAGCAAACAGGCTCTTTCACAAGTCTGCCTAAAATGACAGAGGCAGGAAAGAGGCGAGGGGAAAACAGGAGGCTCAAACGCACTTGGTATTATCTATTGAAGTTGCAGAGCTGGAGGTGCCGAAGGCTCAGCAGCACCTTTCTCTCTTTCTTTCTCTCTCTCTGTGTCTTCCTGTGTACATACTTGACTCCCGTGCGGAATAGGCAACAACAGCTGTTTAACCTAAAGCGCTATTGTCCAACTGTGGATAAAGGCCTCTCAATCTAGAGACAGAGTCGCCGCAGTCGCGCTGTGGATTCATCTCTTTCACTCTTCCACTATTAAATGACATGTACGGAGGCTGAACAGCTGTTCCCGAAACTCAGATTTTGCCCAACGTGCAAGATCCCCATGCAAAATGATGCCCTGCGAGAAAGAGGAGAGAACTTGGAACCAATAAGATCAGATTTCGTTCCCTGTGTTGAGCTGGTTTTAATGGCCGATACAGTTTGCGGGGAAGCGTGAACAGGCTGCCTCCCTGTTGGACAGCTGTACTAATGGAATCATGCACAGTCTCAATTAGCCAAGTCCCAGATCTGCTCTAAGTGCCAGGTGGAAACAAGTGTATTCACAATTTTGTTCCTCTACTGCGGCCTAACTAGAAAACATTGAATGAGAAATTAGTGTCAAGCCTAAAGGCGAATAGAGTCCACATCATTAGAACGGTACATTAGAACCAGGTCTAAAGATTGTTAGGAAACAATCCTATACATGCAGTATCAATTACACTTGAGCAGTGTATTTATTAACATACACAATCTGCATTGTCAGGGAAAATTGTGCATCATGGACAGGAAAGTAGGACAAGTGTTGTATATTTGCTAGAGTAATCATTTTGGCATTTGTTTAAAACATAATGACAGGCTTACAGCTATGGTGCCTCTTTTTCTGGCCTCTCAGACTTTTTAAATACTATTCCATATGTTTATCGTTAGTTCGCTCCCTTTTTGGAATAATCTTTGACCTTCTAATGGATGAAGTGCAGAAGGAATCTTCTTTAACATACGCCTTCATCTTTAGGTACGGAACATGTCCTTATTTAGGCAGAAGGCCCTATGTGGGATGTCATTTTACCTCAAGTCATGGTGGAACCAATCTCTCTATATATATTGCGTGTTCGACACATGCACGTTAGACTTTCACTATCTGGCTTGTTTTGTCCCCGGGTGCCGGTCTGACCTGTAACTTCTGTGTAATAAACATATTATACAAACAAGAACGAGGTCCACTGAGATTCCTTCATCAACATCAACTTCAACACCAACATCTCGGCTGCATAGAATATACCATACAAGAATGGAGGCCTTTGTTTGATCTGTGCAACGCTAAAGACTCGCTGAACGCAGCCTGATGCAAACGTGACATTTTTCCACGCTGTTTTTCTGTGAGATAAAACCACCACATTTTGTGTCAGCAGGTGATGCACGACTCTGACATCACAACCTGGAGGCTCTGCAGCATTGTGCCAAAACACCATCAAAGAAGGAGCGGTGTTGGTTTGGGGCCAGGATGTTTAGTCTTCACAAGGTGGAGATGAATGTCTGTGGGAGAGATTTGTCTCGATTATCTCTGTCGTTTTTTTCAGAATCGCTTTTTTTGTGACAATTTCCTCCAAGATTTAAGATACAAAACAGAAACAAAGGGCTGCTTGGCACAAAGTCACATAAATGAATAAAAAAAGCCGTGGGTTGAGGTAGAGCAGGTTCTCCACTGATCGCTTGGTTCATATCTCAATCCTCAGCTCCCCCTGACACCATGTTCTTAGGGACGCCAGCATATTGCATGGTGACTTGCTGCCATCGAGGTGTAAAGGAGTAAATGGGAAAGCAAAACTATGAAGATCTTTGGATGGAAGCCCAATATTACTGCAGCCCTGAGACCTCCACGCATTACAATTTAAGAAAGTATGTACAAATACACACAGCACATTTAAATGAAGATCAATTTGGCAATGCAGATAGAAAAGCAGATCGAAAATCCACGGCAAATACTTTCCATGGAACTTCATCAAAGCATTTGACTACAGCCAGGTTCATCACTTATTTCATCGCCTGGAAACATTCTGGTGTCGTTTTCGCAACTTTCAGCGCATTTTGTGACTTTTGCAGCGCATGTGTCGTCAAGTTGATGTTGATGTTTTCGTAATTTGCTTTGTTTTTTTTGTTTGCATGTGTTTATTCGCAGTGCGTGGAGCTTTCTCGGCCAGTATAGTGTTAATTAGAATGTTCTTTCATCTGTTTATCTGATTATTATGTGTCACAGAATTCAATGTGAATTTGAATTAATTCCATTTTGTTTCATTGTTATAATCACACAAAATGTTTTGGTAAAGTCCTGTGCCCCTACATCTACTTTTGGGGGTCCCCTCCTGTATAAAGGTGCAGCTGTGTCTCAGGGGCTGCATCCTTCGGAGGCTGTGTGTGAAGAAAGTCTGCATCGCAACTAGGCTTTCCAAATTCAAAGGCTCCTTCAAACTCGATCTTCCATCCCCCCGCCAAGCGAAGGCTCCATCAGGTGGATGCTTCCCAGCCCATCATATCCTAGGATTCATTTCGCTTCAGTGCTGAATTGTATTTCAAAGAGATAGAGCAAGCGTTGAAACGTCCAATGTTTGAGTATCGCGCTTCAACTCGATCGAACAGCTAACGGTCCACGTGTTTGAAAAAAACGTTCTCGTTGTCTTTGTTGCTAGGCAACAGCAAAAAGAGCAGGACGAGCTGGTAAACTGCGATCAGGGAAAGCCTCTGTAGACCAGACCTCCTTCGGCAGGTAGACTATGTCCTCTGAGAGATGCAGCCCTTGAATCGAGACACAGTTTTCCCCTCATGCTTCACCTCACCTTCTATCGTTGTAATCCTCGGGAGAGGGACGTGGCATTTGGCTCATTCGAGTTCTTGTATGTTAGCTTCTCTGTCATTGTGGTTTTAAGTTTACTCGTTGGTTAAAACGTTATTGTATCATATGCCAGCTTACGTCTGATGTTAAATTTGTGAAAGGAGCTCCACAAATGTAAAAATTGGCCAGAGGATTTGTTTTTCCCTTGGTTGGTCAGAATAAATGAAGATTGCCTCCACATTAGTTAAGGGATATTCGGGCCACTTTAGGGCTCACATCCATGTGCCAGCCGGGATTCTTCATTTCATAATGAGCCTGATACCATGTCAAATTTAACTAAATCACGTGAACCAATAGTCCAGGTCTGAACCGGACCATGGATTTGGAGAATCCTTCCACCCCCCACTCATCAGTGAGCAGCTCTGTTTCACCCAGCTGAACACAAGTAATGCATAAATCAGCATCTGCCCCAGGGGTTGACTCACCCTCCACCCCCTGAGTGTTCCCTTGTGATTGAAGCTGCTTTGACATTCACCTGTCTGCCCTCACGGGTGAAGTAACAGACCAGTAGCCCTAACCTTTACTCAACCAGTGATTTAGCCTGCCTGTCCACACTGATAACACACTCTATCGGAGTCGGCTGGAGAAGAGGAGATGAGGGCCGCTCTGTGGTGCCGCTGTGCTCAGGTAGGGCCTTTAGTCACTGCCACCCATCCTCTGCGTGTTAGCCGGCAACCCCTTTTTATCTCAGTCTGGGTAGCCTCTGTTCCTCACAGCCTATGAACCCTAGCACTGATCTATTCTGCTGTATAAAACCCTGTAGTGGAACCTTGAAACTCACCTACATGGACTCATACAATGGCAGCCTACAGATCCATCCAGCCCGATATCCTTTCACTCACTCTGAAGCTCAAATCCCCTCATCTATGGGCTGACCCGGGCTTCACTCTGATTGAATGCTGTCATTTTGACGAGATTACTTTTTTGACTTAGAGATGAACCGCTTGAACATTTCAGACACATTCTAGACTCCGCATTCATAACAGCTTTAACTCAAACAACAATGGCTCAGTGATAAGCTGCATGACTAATTTCTGTCTGCATTCTGCAAACGAGTACAATATAAAGGAACCAGTGTTTTATATGGCAGACCTTGATGTGCTCTGCTCCAGCTCGAACACTGACTAAATTTGACATCGCTAATTACAGTCCTAAGGTTGAGTTTGCGGATAATATCTTATATAACCTAATAAAAATGTCAAATATTATTAAAGCTGTCAGAAAATATACACATTTCTAACGTTGGACAGGCAGGTTAACAGAAAACACTAATTAAGGTGAACTATTGAATATTGTAAAACGTTGGCGAAGACTAAATGAGCTTCATAACACGCAACCCAGGATTTTCAATTAAGAGTCAAAACTTGTTTGACATTAAGACTTTATGTCACTCCATATTTTCCAATGCAAAAACATTGAATATAAATATTCATTCAACCGGTATATTTCATCAGTGATTCTCTTTGAGATTCTCTCTTGAGCTTCCTGCCTTGCAAATGAGGTGCATGGGCATATATCTGTGAAGTCTGAAAAGTCTCCGTGCTTCTCTTCCTGATGACGGGGGACTTTTACTGAACAATCATCACCTAATATTGTGCCGCTTGTGCATTCAGCACAAAATGGTGTTTAAGTGAATGTGTATGCGGCATTCCCCCCCCCACTGACAGATGTTCTCTGGATCTGTGCTGTGAGTGATTATGTTTGTCAGGACGATTGGTGTGTTTGCCAACCACTGGAGAGGGAGATTGGGAAGTGAGAATGGACGCCTGTGATAGACAGCTGAAGCACTGTGCTGATTGCCACTTCCTCTTTCAAGATTTGAATTGAGTTTTATCTGGGTGAAAAAAAATTGTCTTCACCAACTGCATGTCTGCCACTCGTCCTGCTGCACTGTCAATCAAAGCAGTGTCCACCTCATATCACTATGCCAACGCTTTAGTGTCTAAACAAGCCACATTGCAGAAGCAACACAGAGCGAGCCGTTCGTCTCCACATCAAGATGATCGAGCCGCTCTCGCTCGTCCTCTGACTGAAGAGCCCTGATAGGCCAGAAGAGAACAGTGGTCCAGATAAACAACACAATACAACGCTTGTGTACGTGCAATCAGACTCTGTTGCTCCTGTAATAGGAGTTACAAATTGTTTCCCCTTGTAATCAGCCTCTCTTCGCCTGCTGTTCTCATCAAAATTCTTTTGAATGCTCTGTTGCCATGGTACCTTGAAAAATCTGCTGCTGAGATTTATTTTTTTTTGTCTTCCTGCTATAGCACTTCTCATATTCCTGTCCGCTTACCTCACAGAACGAAAACACTTACTCAACAATTTGAGACGAAATTTGTATGTACAGTAAAAAACAAATTGTTTGGGGTGGTGGGGGGTAAAAAGAAAGAGAGTGTGAAAATAAAAGAGGAGGTGTTCTGCTGGGTTCCCTATGCTATATTTGCTTTGGATTAAATCAGTTTAAGTCCAAACACCGTAAGAAATACGAGGGTTGTGAAATTGCTCTCCACAGGACGGATCAGGGCCAGTGGTTGAGATCATAGTCACACCACCAGCACCAAGCACACAGATCTAATGACGTCAAATCGACAGGAAGGTGTTCTCCGACCAGAGTTTAACTTTCTAATCTTTCTTTCAAAGTATTACTTTCAGATATATGACACATTCACGATATAACCTGCTGTCTATATATTTGACCCGCCTCATACATTAAGAGTGCAGTGAGTCCAATTTGAATAATACTGAATCATTTTCTTTTGACGGGATCTAAGATTCTATAATACTGAGATTTCAGTAAAGTGGCCAAAAACATCAATGAAAGCAGCTTTAGTAGGGCTCATACCTCCACACAAGACCAACAGTCACCTCGTGAAACCACATTTTAAATCAGTGGATCCAGATTTTTATTTGGACCTGCATCAAATTACACAAACTCACAAACATAACTCCCCTTAGAATGCCTGATCAGCAAGACACATGAATTATCCTCTGAGAAACCTGTGAAAATGTTAAACATGCTGTTTCACGATTTCCTTCCCATCCACACCAACATTTGATGGGTTCTTCCCTGACCCACATTGCATCCTTCCATTAAGCTTCATGTTAATCCGTCCTGTAGTTTTAGTGTAATCTTGCTCAAAAACAATCCAACCAAGCAACAAACAGACAGGTGTGAAAACATGTCCTCCCTAGTGTGAGAAATAGAAAATATAACTTTTGCGACGCTATGTGTTGAGATTACATCATGTTTTT
The DNA here is from genome assembly GCA_038501795.1 of Pseudopleuronectes americanus. Classification (NCBI taxonomy): domain Eukaryota; kingdom Metazoa; phylum Chordata; class Actinopteri; order Pleuronectiformes; family Pleuronectidae; genus Pseudopleuronectes; species Pseudopleuronectes americanus. The sequence goes on from CM076719.1 coordinate 7,218,645, forward strand.
CTTACAAAGGTGAAATGCATTTAGCTGTGTTAGCTTTTTTTTCAAAAATCCAATTTATAAGTTGACTTCCGCAAACCTTTGCCTGCTGATGTGCTGACTGACGTGCATCTTTATGTTTAAGAGGTAAAAAAAACAGAAAGCAGTGTTGCCCCCTTACAGCAAAGTTCAAGATCAAAAGAAGCAAAGAGGAAAAAAAAATCCAGCTGCTCTCAAAGAACAACAGACAAAGCTTTTATGTCAGAAAGCCTCACTCTCAGCGTTCAGCAGGATTACTTGATAACTTGCAGTCGGTGATAAAGGTATTCAGTAATATCCTGGACGCCTATACTCTTAAATGGCTCACTATGAGGAAAAACTGATTTTTTTTGTGTAAGACTGCAGACATGCAGAGACTCATTAGCTGTAAAACAACAGATGTGATGGATGACTTCGTGGCGCTGTGGAAAGTGAAAGTAAGTGCTGAAATACTGAGTTACTGAGTGCAGGAGCTCCATTAAGAGATAAGGTGTCAAAAATCTTGTACAGAGCCACTTTAAAGAGGCCAGACATCCCATGTCTGCTTTTTCTTTTATTGCCATCAAAAAAGTGTCTCTTGGTCCAGAAGGAGGTGATTTAAATTTCATTAGAAAAGAGAAAGAGAGATAGAGAGAGGGACCTTTCAGATCTTAACCCAAGAATAAACGGGGGACCTGATTTTTAAATATATCCTGCGGCTGTTTCAATATGGTACAATGTCAGACCCTTAATTATGTTTCGTGATATATACTTTTTAATATTTTTTTTAAATACTGGATTCTATAAGGTTATTTAAATGTCCTTGTGAATTAACTATACATGTAATCTTGTAAGACCGGTGAAAGCTTCAGCAGCTAAAAAAAGAATCCCATTTGCTCTTAAAGATTTGTCTGGTGTTCCTACACAGCAGCAGGATTCGTCTCAGGCGGATTAAGACAAACTTGGAGAATTGCTTGTACCTCACACTTCCCCAGATGGCCAATGTCTATCTTTAAGATTTTTCCCGTACAAGGACACACACTGAAGAGCCCTTAAAGCTGCCAAGTAGCACTTATTTTATTTAGAATAGAGCAGGCCAAGGCTGACACATGCAGTGCACAGGGAACATGAAAGAGCGATCGTACTTGCGTGACTGGTGTGGAGAAGAATAAGGTATAACGTTTGTGTCATTTGAGACACAGGTATAGCGTGAGACTGATTCAGCATTCTTGCCGAGGCCACAGAAAATGCAGAAGATCCCTTGCGGTGTGGCGTGCTGCACATATTCCTCCGACTGTAAATGTCGTTTTATCATAACCTACCGGAAGCACTGCGTTCCTTTGATCCTTTCCTTTTGATCCTACCCAGATCCGGAGACAACACGAACACAACAAAGAAACACTAAGAGCTTTCATGATTACTGAATGTACCCGGTACAGGCCAATCTGAGATAATACTCCATGTGTGTTTATTCTCTCGATTCGACACTCCATGTCTCAGAAAAAAAAACAACGCTGATAACCGTTATTACATCTACAGTGCTAACTCATTGGATGTTAAGATGGAGGCTGTAGAGCACTTTTAGATGAACTTACACCTTGAGGGAGAGAGAGAGAGAGAGAGAGAGAGAGAGCTCTGATGTACAGTGTGATTCAGCTGTATAAACAAGACTGATCTAATCCATTACAGAGCTGCTGCAGTCATGTTGCTGTTCCTGAAGACAGTGAATTACTGTCTCTGTCACTGTACACAAAGATGGACAACACAGCAGCTACCCCAAACGTGAAGCCCAAGCGTCTTGATCGCCCTCTAGTGGCAGTATAGATCACACACCCTAACTCCTCCATGTTAGTGGATGGGACATGGACCAAACTAAAAACTCAAAAGTACACTTGGTTTGGTTTTAATTAGTCATTGGATGCTCTCCGCTACAGTTTGGCCATTCAACCATTCACACACACTTTCAAACAATGTGTGTGTGTGCAGCACTGTCTCTGGGTTTGAACTGCCGACCTTTTGGTTGGTGGACGACCTGCTCTGTCTCCTGAGCCGCAGCCAGCACGCGTATCGATAACACACCTCCCAACCCTGATCGTTACAGGGCAGACTGGCTCCAGGTGCCATCACAGGTGCATGACAGCCTTTTGCTTTTGGGATATTATAGCTCCATTCTTTTTCACGATGAGAGCAAGTGGAGATGTGTCGTCCCTTCTCTTTCTGAAGTCTATGGTCACTGCACTGATACAAATCCCAAGTCAAAGTACATGCACATGCAAGGCTACTTGCTGACATGTTGAACTGATGAGGCATTACATTGAGGCCCTCAGGCATGTGCAGCTGTGTTTCAACTGAAACAGGCCTCTATTGACATGCAAGGAAATAATTCACCCACATTAAAACATAGTGCAGCACAGAGGAGCTGATTTTTATAGTGAAGATATTTATCAGTTTAAACTCACAAAGATATTTAACCGTCGAGTTTGAAACTGGGCACAGATTACGGAGTTCAATGCACTCGGTACATTTTAATCTGTTGGAAGCTGTGCTCTCCTTCACCTGACGCCCGGTGGTCTCCCTCTCTTATCTCAGGATAACACCACTGGGGTGTCTCCCTCATCTGTAATGTATTCTCCCAATCGATCACTGTCCTTACAATCAGGTAGGCCTGATTTATCCTCTTCGACCTCATGCTGCCTTCTAAATCTTCCTCTGTGCGGCCATAACATTTCAGGAAATGTTGTTAAAATGGCAGTTAGCATACATTTTTTATTGCGGCCTGCTTTTTCATTCTGTATTTATGACTTTTGTGGTAGTCTGCAGTTCTCTGTCAGTATAGCTCTATTTTAAGTAGTCTATTTCCCCTGCAGGTGATGTGGAAACCAAAAGTAAAACAATATGAAGCTATTCAATTTGATCCTGACAAAACAAAACTCATATATGCTGAATACTGATATCATTATATTATAGAAATAACTCTATTCACTGTTATTAACTATTGATGGTTTATCTCACCAAGACTGTCAGTAACTGTCAGTAACTTGACCGCAGCAACCACCAGCCTCCCTTGTTTCCTCACCTCCGACTGCATCTTTCAGCTCTGAAGGGATTTACTGTTACAAATATATTGTTGAGGTGTTGGCGGGGCCCATTTGGACTGCAGGGCCTGCAGGGGAATACTTTGCGACCCAGTATTGCTTTTATAGTTAATTTAATTTCAGGGGATTTGTTAAAGCTGAACCAAAACACAATTGTGCTATTCAATGCAGTTGCTGAGAAGGAGCGATGCTTCTCATTCCAAATCACAAATGTTGTTATACTTTGATAAAGGGAACCGTTTGGATTATTTTGAGCCGTCCATTTTGTTGAAGTGCACAAAATGCATTTTAATTTAAAGTGAGAAAATATACAAATATTGATGCAAACTAAAAATGCTTCCACCCCCCCTCTCTTTTCAATTATGTACAGTTTTGTTTAAGGGTTAGGGCCTCATATTAGCTTTTAACACGGGGACCCATAAACTTAGGCCCTCTGCTCTCAGGGCTCAACCAGGGAGTCACTGTCCTTAATAGAAATTGATCTGAGCAATTTATAAAGCCAGTCGCAGGGTTGTTATGTCAGAAATGTGATTTCTAGGTGGACATGTACAGTCACTGTGTACATGTCCCCCTAAATTGAGCAGCCTCCGTGTGTGATATGTTCCAGGTCATTAAGCTGCACCTCTGAGGGTATTAGAGCTGGGTGTGGATCTGAGTGCACCCCCCCCCCTCCCCGCTCTCTCTGCTTGGGTTTTGCAATGGGCTATGGGCAAGACCGAGATTCTTTATTAGAGTGGCTGGTCAGACTGACCTCATAGGCTGTTATGCTTTCAAAGACTAGTGTGCACTGTGCAGTAATTTCATCACTTTCACCAGTGAAGACAGTTAAGATGGACAATATCCCTCAATATCACACTAATCAATCACTTTTACAGCACATTACTATGAGAGGGAGCTGCGCCCCATGGAGTGCTGTCGGATATAAATAGCAGATTGGCTTCTTTCACTGCTCTTTTTCAATTCCCATCAGTATTCGCTGCATGCATCCTATGCGCTCACCCATCTCGTGAACACACATGCTCATTCACATCGGGCCCAGTGCGATCACATAATGAAACTCGAGCTCTACACACCAGGTTCTGGGGCACAATGACATTTTGGAGGATCGGCGTCAATTAGAAAAAAAAAGCACAAAACTAGTTTTCAGGCTACGTTTGAAAAATAAGCTAAACTCAGCCGGTTTCAACCCATTTGGAGATAACTGTGCAGTGAGTAGTTGCTGAGTAATAGTGAAGTAGGTCGGTTTTTGGTTGGAAATGCTGCTCTTTCGAAAGAGAAGAGAGAGTCTTTGTGAGTGGCCCCCGAAAAGAGTTTGTGTCACGTTCCCCTCGTCCATTTAAAATGCCCTGGCCGTGCTCCCCCTATTTATGATGTGCCCTTTAATTACACCAGGCTGCTGCTCTTGTAGTGAGAGTTAAACATCAGATAATTGTGCCACCTGTCAGGTTGTGGCAGTGAAACTAAAGGATGATATGAAAACCTGCAGCTATGGAAGTTAGATATCAGAAAACGAAGCAGGCGAGAAATAAATAGTCCTGTCAACTTTTGCCATTTCTATAATGATTTCCGATACAGACATTACGGGAATGAGTACCATCCTTGTTATTTATGATACTTGTATCTCCTAACATTTCCACATTATTATGGTCTTACACTTGGGAACTGTTTTGTGTGATATTTATATTGTATCTTAAAATCTCTTTATTAGACGAGGGACCTGATTAATTCAGCTCACTGCAGAACCTACTCCATTTAAATCAATTGCACTTTAAAGGTGAAACTTTCTGCACGTCTCAGGCCTGTCACACATCCATTTCACATGCAACGCGCTTGCAATGTGTGTGCAATGTGTGTGATGCTGCTGCGGTGAAATCAATTGGATTTGACAGGATTTGTCAAGTCCACCAGAATTCCTCCTCTCGTCTCCTGCGCCTGTGGCCTCCGTGCAGGCGGGCAGACAATACAGTTGGGGATGAATATGCAGAAAGAGAAAAAAACACAGACATTCAAAACACGTTATCCTCTTCTTAGAGGCATATTGCGTATGTGCACATTATGATGAAGGATGGGCTGTCTGCGGCTTTTCTTCTGCAACTCTGAGAGGATTACCCTTTCATCATTTTTATCATTATCTTCCTGGTGGGTTGATATTCCTGTTTCATGTTTTTATGTGTGTGTATATACACTGGATCCCTGTTTTGACTGATCTGGACCAAGATGAGTGCTTGTCCCCAAAGTCACAGACATGTGGGTGGTCAGGTTGTTGTGATGGCCATTCAACACTGAGGAAATAGGAGTAGAGCAAATCAGTAGACAGCCCTGATCCCCACTGTAGAGGGGTGAATGGGATTTCTTGTCAGTGCAGCAGTGACCCACAACCCCCTCCATCCCCTCACCCCTCCCTCCACCCCGTTGCAGTACCTTGTTGTGCTGGACTGAGCCACCAGCCCATCCGGAGTATCACTAACACCCCACAGCGCCTCCTCTCTGTGCGAGCCCACTGATCATGCTCAACCTTTTCTCTCCTTCTCCTCCTCCTCATCCAAACCCTCGCTGTGCCTTGTCGCCCTAAATGTGTTTTAAACGCAGCCCTAAGTGACATCACATTGCTGCAGTGCTGCAGTCCATGAAAGGTGTCGTTTCCTCTGATACCAAGAATTTGTCCAACTGGCCACTTGGCTCTGCTCGGCTCCTATACTCCCAGACATCATGGCGTGACTGCGTGTGTTCATTTGCTCTTATCACGCAGGTGGACGCCCGCATGAGGAGGCAGATAGAGGCGCAGCTTGGGGGAAAGAGCTCTGCCTGTTCTCCGGGACCGAGAAACAACACCACCCTGCCGCCACATCCCACCACCGCATCGCTTCAACGGAGGAGCGGACAGACGCGAGTCATGCAGGAGAGCTGAGCTGCTGCTGGGAGGATTGCGCACGGGGCCGGAGGAGAACGCGTGTGACCGGTGCATGGGTGGGATTCCATCATTGCGCCACGGACTCGGGAAGTTATCACAACAAATGGCCTCGGCACAGGCAAACAGCAGCCGGTGAAACAGGCGTGTAGGGGTTCGGAACCCGGCGTGGACGCACAGTTTTTCGACCTTCGTGGGATGTTTTTCATCCCCTGACGGACTGGAAGCCTTGATTTCACCGTGAAGCGGCTTTTTTTGTGTTTATCCTCCAGGAGCGCAAATCCTAGAGCTCTCCCTCCTCTCTCCATCAATCCACAACACGCGTGAGTTTTGTGTGTGTGTGTGTGTGTGTGTTGATCGGATATGTAATCCAGCGTTACAAACCCTGTAGTCTACGCAGGGTGACTTGAAACGACCACGTACTGACGCTTTAACCCATTTTGGTTGTATCTAGCCCGGCTCCGGTCGCGAGCGTCACACTCTCTCTCCTGCAAAAACGCGGATTTGGGGGATTTCAGCTTCACGCGTTCTGCCTCCGAACGCCTCCACCGGATCGTACCCCGGGATTTAAGGTGGGGTTCGATCCACACGCAGGTAACTGGAGGAGGAAGACACCCTGCTGGTCCCTGCTCGGCGACACTTCGGCAGCAGATTGTCCCTCGTCGCGTCCTTTTTTGGATTTTTTCCCCCGAACAGGCGCCACCGTTGTTTTTTGTTGTTTTTTACGCGTGAATTTGGGAATAAACGAACTCTCTTCAGCACCTGAGATTCGCCGTGTTTACCCGGGGAGACGAGTGCGTGGACGGTGGGAATCATGTGCGGTAGGATCAACCCTCCGGAATCTGCGGTAACGGTCCCACTTCTGGTAAGTCACTTAGAGACTTGGTGAGAAATGTGGAAAGGGACTTTGGCACCTTATGGATGAAATGCATGCCACTCTGAACGGTCTCTGATGTACCGCATTGGTTGGGCAAACTAGTAAATGTAGCATATAATAATAGGCCCTCTATCTATCTATCTATCTATCTATCTATCTATCTATCTATCTATCTATCTATCTATCTATCTATCTATCTATCCATCTATCAACCTATCCATCTATTCACCTATTCACCTATCTCTCTATCTCTCTATCTATCTATCTCGTTCTGTGGGACGTTTGCAAAAATCGTATTTCCCTGCTCCACTTTAAATGCAGCCATTCACAGCAGTCTCCTGGTAATGCTGATGTGATGTGGGTCTATGTGCTCGGGTTACTTGAGAGAGAGAGAGAGAGAGATCCAGCCCACACGTGGTAGAGCAGATATTGATAGTATTAGTGCTGCTCCAGAGTCTGTTACAGGGGCAGAGTCCGGCGGGGCCCCCAGAAATAGCCCCGTCATACCGCTGTGGCCCTGGCTGTGGCTCCGGTAACCGTGCGAGGGAAGATGGTTAAAGTGTGACACGGGAGTTGGATTCCCAGAGAGTGGAGCTGCATGTGGAAATGGCCCGGGCGTGTCTGCATCAGCACGACGCAGGCTGAGACTTCTGAGAAATTAGCAGCAGCATCACTGTCATCCTCCTATCATGGGCCAAGTGCACTGACTGGTAAGAGAGTGGGATAATGAGGGTGGGGGGAAAAGAATTGCTAATGTCCTGTGACCTGAAATGAATACAGCTAGATGTGTATCTTTTTTGTTTTGTAGTGAGGCCTGGTCCCAGCAGGATGCAAGTGTGTGTAGAGTTATAAAGGGATGCTCACCTATTTGTTTATGATAATCAGCTGAGCACGTTTAGAGATGACAAAGAGATGCAGAAGCACTGATGCTGCATGATACTGATCTCCTGGGTGCTGTGAGTAAATGCTGGTGATTACGTTTGCAGCTGGAAGTTTTAGCCCCCTCATCATTTTTACCAGTTACCCAATAAGCCCGGCCTCCTCAAATCCAACTCAGCATTTGTAGGAAGGTTTGTGACACTCCAGCTTTTTTCTAATTTGGTGCTCAGTGCCAAAAAGGTCAGGTGTATGGTCTTTGGAAACGTTGTCCATCACCTTAGAGGACAAGGGCAACAAAACATGGGAGAAGCGAGTGTCCGGGATCCGGGATGGCTGCGTGGGACGCGGCGTGGTTGTAAATCTATGAAATTGAGGTGGGGTTAAATGTCAATATACTTACACTGAAGTCAAGTGAACATCCCTCATACAGCTCCGCTTTATCCACGTAATACCATCCAAGACATCCCCGGGGGTAGATGTAGGCCCTGGCCAGCTGTGTTGCCCCATCAGGGCGTGCAGTGAGTGCTGCTGCAGCCTTGCATTGCCTTTGGGAAACACTGACTATAGCAGATGCATCTTTTGTATGCACCGTTATTTACCCCGACTGAGCCTCAGGACTCTATGTCTGTTACTACATGGCAGAGCACCACCTCTTCACAGCTGTCGACCGGAATTACACAGCGAGATGAAATATGAAAGTTGTCACAGGGTCTTGGCTTTGCTCCATATTCTGACAGATGCCTCTAATGTCTAAGAGCAATAAAACACACTGTAAACATCGGAACAGGCCTTTATGGTAAATCACAAAAAACAAAGGAGGTAGCCAGCTCTGGGACTTGGCTCACTACTATTGTTTAGTGTATAAGTATAGGTGGAGCCCTGTGGTTTTGACCGACTGTATGAATAGAACAAATTGAAACAGTTCTAAGCCGTGCATCACAGGTTTTAGTGCAGGGGGACTTGAAATTACTCCTAAAAACGGGGGTTAATGAGGTTTCTTCTTCGGAGGGTTGATACTCTTGAGCCTTATTGGATTTGTAATTTGAATTAGCAGTGCATGCAGAAGGGTGCCTACGTATTTGAGACGTCTCTCTCTACTAGCCGTGTGTGCTACAGTAAGTGATGGCGTTCGCGTCTCGGGCTTGTCCACGAGTTGCAGGCTGTTACAACAGAGGCTCGCGGCGCTTGCTGTCGTGCGTTGGCCTAATGCAATCAGGCAGGACGGTCATTATCATGCATTATTGCCAACACGTCTATGTTTAGCAGTGCAAGTGCAGGCAGGGAAGGACTGCAGAACAAATTCATATCTCAGCAGGTAAAGCAGAGTAAGAAAGTGACAGGCTGAATGAAAGGGACAATGTGTGTGGAGGTTCTCTCTCTCTCCCCTTCTTTCTAGGTTGCCATATATGGGCCGTGGGGTGAGATTAATGGTGTCTCTCTGCCCCTGCCATTCTGTTGCATTGTATTACAGCAGCCGTTCATGTTGCTGGGGCCATGTGTTAGCATTATGAAATTGGTACCAGTAGAGGGTTATCAGCCACTGCAGGAATGAGAGAATTACAGCAAGCACAAGCTATTGATCCGTGTTTTGGAAGAATGAAAGGCTAAGGACAATATGTGGACCTGTTTTCCTTCTCTGTACAAGGGATAAGAAAGAAGCCATTTACAGTAGAGTCATGCTCGCCGCTTGAAATTTGCAAAATACATTTGCTTAAAAGATAGAACATTTACCAGGCTGCTCTAAGATATTATTATAAATGTCAAAATGTCAAAAGTGATTTTCATGGAGTTTTTTTCCTATCTTTATTCTTCGAGAGCATTATTTCATCATCTCGCGTTCAGATTCGGTAACGTTTTCCCACAGAACCCTTTGCTCGTCTCAAATAGCTTCTGCTGAAGCGCAGATTTGATCTGCTTAGGCACAAAACTGTCTGCACAGAGATTTACTCCTGCTGCACAAATGTCCTGCACTTGAGTTTGTCTCCTTTTCCTCATGCTCAGGCTGCGTCTGTCCGCTCACGAAAATAGATTTGCGAGCGGATTTTTGTGAAATGACCCTGTCGAAAATTCCCCAACCATTACAATGTCAGGTAAGATGTTGACTAATAACATTATTGTGGGCGTGTTTGCTTTACCTCTCCCAAGAGGAGAAAAACTCTGCACCGAGGCAGCGGCTATTTAAGAAAGAGGGCAGGGCTGAGCAGGAGAATCTGAAAAATCTGAACGTGAAACAAAGAATTTATGATCTTAAAAAAATAAAGACACCTATTTGGAATAATGTTGAAACTCTATAGCTATTGACTCCATAGACAAACATTAATATGGATGATTAGTATATCACAGTACCAGACCCCAGAATTATGAAAAGGTTTGTCTCTATATGAAGGAATGAGCATTTTTACTTTTTAGAATCCAAGCCCTTTCCAAGCAATTGTACTCACACATTATCTGGAAATAAACAACAAAGGACATCATGATGCAAACCATGACAAACGTAAAATAAGGGATTTCAGTGGAAAATTAAAATCTTTATGTCCTTGTTAACATTTTTGGAAGTCTGGACTCAAAAAGCACAATTAAAGAGTAGAAAATAAGTAGCACTACCAATTAAGTTGTTATCAGTCGACAGAAGGAGATGGATATTTCTCCCAAGGCAAGTCAAGTTGTGTAGTGCTCAAGTTGAAGAAATGCCGTAATTACCACTAGCCAAAAAGATCAGAAGAGTAGCCAGCAGAGCGCTGAAGCAATTAAACCAGCGCTACCCTTGGAATTTCTCTTTTTAAGCGTAGCGAGATACAAAGTGACAGAAAAGAGGCAGCGGTGCAACAAAAGACCTGAACACAGTAGGAACAGGTAAATAACACAAAGGACTCAAGAGACATAAAACACTTTCCACTTTTCAACTTTGCCGCATCATGAATTTCAGGGAAGGAGCAAAACATAAGGGCAGTAACATATTATACTAAACGGTTACTGCAGAGATATTTCACAAGTCATAAACCCAGCTGTTGGTCAAATATGTGAGATCCTTGATAGCTTATGTATAGATTAGCCTGTTTTCCTTCTTCAGTACAGAATCAATCATTTGACAGGGGTCGAGGATTCAGAGGATGTTTTTTTTTAGATCATATAGTCTCACATGAAGAGGGTCTGATTCCATTGATTAGCTCAGATTGTTTGCATGAGAGAAAAACAGGGTAAAAATAAATCCCAGCTCATTCATGTGAGGAGGATTTTAAATATTACTTTGCCCGTCTGAAGGTGAATGTGACTTTATTAGCCCTGTGGCAGACTCGTGGCCTGTCTAGACTGAACCTCGCATCTCCCTCTATGCATGCTGGGAGAGGCTGCCTTTCCCCATGACTGTGCACAGTATTTGAATTCAGACATTATTTGCTCGAAGTAACTTGCTCCGTTGACGATGTCACAACAAATACGTTAACAGTCGATCAAACGCTCCGGCTAACATTTGTTCGCAGGGCTCCGGTCAATATGTTGGGATGAAACAAACCGTCCTCGGCTGCAGTACAACAAAGCAGCAGGCATCGAACTCCAATAGAATTTCAAATTGCCTAAACTAGAGTAGATGGACTTTATAATTATTGCACTTGGTTGTGTTTTTTTGCACGTTTGGAGAGCAGTTTTAACCTTTTGGAAATGAAGGTTCCTTTTTATCCCGGAGGTCTTTCAGGCCCCTCACATCTGAGCAGTACGTCTGAATAAGGGAAACTGTCATTTGCTGTGGCAGAGCGTGAACTTGTGCCTGTGGCGTGCCAGCTCGCCACGGCTAAGGTGCTGTTTGTTTCTGACAATGACTGATAAAACAGGTGAGCTCAAAGAAGTACCAGTGCTTAAGGACTGACCTTCTCAGCGCTACACGGCGAGTGTCTCATGTAAAATGGAGCAATATGGTGTGACCAGAATGTTCAATGGGACCAGGCACAGGGGGCAGTGCAGAGTTATTTCCAGCGACTAGCTGTCTGAAGCAGGTACAGAGATTCACATAAAGATATATAGAGGGTCAGGGAGCTAATTCTTTCAGGGATACTGTGCAGGAGCTGGATATTGAACACCCAGCTGAGCCTGGTGTTGAGCAGCAGCAGTTGCAATCCAAACGTTCCATATTCTGCCTATTCAGAGCAGCTAGTGTCCTCACACGGATATTAAATTGTGCAAACATGTCACCTGCTGCAGAGCATATGGTATTTAAACTGCAGAGGAGCATCACATTTTATACCCAGGAGGCCTACTGTACCGCACGGCACCAGACACTCCCCCTAGTCCCTCTGTTGACTCGGATAAGACAATTATTGGTGGCATCTGTCTTCCACGAGAACCACTGTTGTGCTGTCATCCTGCCACTATGGCGGCATTAAACAGTTGATCGTGACACGGTGCGTCAGAGCCTTTATATGGTCATTTAAATAAAGCGACATGATACCGTTATGTAAAGGGGAAGCGATGTGGTACAGTGCCACAGCAAGGCTCCCGCTTGACGTCTTCCACAGCTGCTTCTTGCCTTCTCCTGTTTACCTGAAGGTGACATTGATTTAGATCATGCTTTCAGTAGCTGCATCTGGTCGTATTGATCAATATCTTCTACCAGGGCAGCGTTTCCCTTTTGCTCTCTTGAGAAAGCCAATTAAGTGAGCTACAGCACAAGCTCTCGTACAGAACTTGAAATGCACACAAACACTATCTTCCCCACAGTCCCATTAAATAATGCATAAGAACAATATATTATTGTGCAGCGCTTATTATTACCATAGCTCTTACCAGTTCTATTTCTCGTCTGAGCTCGGTAGCATCGGGCAAATCGAGGAGCATTTAATGCTCCGTTTGTTCTTGACTGAGACATTAGGAGGAAGATAATGCCTGGGTGAATTATGCCTCCTGAATATGCCACAGTGATGAGAGATCATTCTGTCCTCACATATTGATTTGTTTGTCAGAGAGTCGTACGGCGTGCTCCTCATCAGACTGCACCCGTCTCATCGGTGAGGTGCAACTCCTCCGCCTATTAAAGTCTGAGCTCACAGAGGCATTCACTTTTCTAGTCGAGCAAACCGTTAAGAGCCTCAGCCTTCGCGTTCTGTTGTCTATGTTTTGACGAATGTCTGGGTTTAATAGACGCATGCATTAAATGGCACCACTGAGCTAAACCAAGGAGCCTGTGAATAACATCTTATCGCTGCCTTTGTTTTGTGTGTTGTTTTATTTCGAAAGCGTCTGGGCATGTTGTTCCAGGACAGCTTCAGGGACTGGGTATTTTCACATCATGCTGTTTGATGCTGTTCGACCACAAAGGGCTATTGTTTTTCACATTTAGATGAATCATAGACGATCATTACAGAAGTTGTATTTTTTTGTTTTTAAAACTTAATCAAAGGGAATGTTGAGTTCTGAGAGATCTCTGCTCGGCATCTTAATTTCTTGACTTGACAAACAATAGTGAGGCGAACTATTCTTCTGTTCTTGATAAAATCTCTCCCACGTCTGAGAGGAGACATCACCGGTCTCTCTGCTAAAAACGCAGAGCAGCTGGATATCTATACATTTGGCTCAGATCCATGACTTCAGATCTTCTCTGTCTCAGGCTTTGTTGTACGTGTCATTTGATGTTTATCTAAAAGAGTCACAAGCTGATAATTTACTGCCTCGGGCTGTTTTAAAGCAGTTGCCACCTATAGAAGGTTTTACCTCGGTGTGTTATATTTGTGCAAAGCTGCAAATGAGTCATTTAAATCCTTTGAGACCCCGAAAGGCTTTAAAGCTCTGAAATAATGCGCAAATTATTCTCAGAATAGATTTAAGGTGTAGTATCAGAAGAACTTTAGCTCAGGTAATTGCTGATTAGCAATATTGATGGATTTAGCATGTTCAAGTATATATCGCCACTGCAGATAAAATGTGTTTTACAAACCTAATCTGATTGTGTGTTTGATTATCCTCTTAAACACTGCATGCTCAACTGTGAATAATTGCAAAACAGACAAATGAAGTGACAGCCACATGAAATGCTTAATGCAGTGTGGCCCATTTCTCTGGCTTGGACTCCTTTAAGTAAGCAGAACACATTGATCAGCACTTTATTGCACATACATGAGCAGAAGGTCACTGAAGCCGGGTGGATTTCATGCTGACTAAGAGGTTGGACTGTGGCTCGGAAAATCTATTCCCAACATCAACATCTATCGGTTATTTAAATCCTTGTTTCTGAAATTGTTCACTCCAGTTTCAGCTATTAATTACGAGGAGTTGTTGCTGATGCACTGTTTCTAACTCTGAATGCAATTTAGTAAAACCTCAGTTTGGTGCACTGTGTATCGGAGTATGGTATGGCGCAGGTGGTGGAGCAGGTTGGTGGTTCGATCCCCAGCTCCCCCGTCAGGGAGGGGGTCCAGTGTAAAAAAACAAAAAATAAACAAGAAAAGCCAAAATCAAAAACGCAGATGGTGATCGGCTGTGGCAACCCCTCAGGAGAGCGGCAGGGAGACGACAACAACTTCATTTTAGAGATATGTAAAGTCTTGTTTCTTGTGGTTGGTTTTCGTGCCACTGGAATGTGCCCAGCGACTCCAAGGATGACTTGCTGCTCAGCAGACTGTGTAAATCCTGCAGAACCTGAGATGTTCATGTGCTGCATGTGTTCAGTGCTTGACCATGCAGAGTGTTGCATAGATTAGCATAATATAATTTACATGATTATGGCTATAGCCTTTTTTCAGGGCTAGTCGGTACCCATTGTCAGTCCTTCCACGGACATCCACCCATCTATCTACATTCTGTGGCCACTTGCCTGTAATGTCGGACTCTTTTGGGACTTTTGTTTCTGTCCTTTTTATTTTGGCATAATATTTCAATTCATGGAGCCTAATGGGGGGCCTCCAAATCCCCAGAAATGTCTATGTATCCATTTGTTCAGCTGCCCATTCGTCTGTCCCTGATGTCACCGTCTCTGAGAGCTCCCCTGGTTATTTGGCAAATATAAACATATTACCAGCGCCTGCTTCAGCCAGTCATGGGACGAACCAAGGAGAGAGTCCACACAAAAACAACTAAGAGACTAATGAATGGCAGTGCATTGGGTGTGTAATTGTGTTGTGACACAACACTGTTTTGTGATTAAAACTAACACCATTTTCCAGATACTGAACAGCAGCATTGTTGGAAACAGGGAGAAAAAACACAAACACACACACACACACACTGTGGCCTAAAGAGGATTTATGTCAAAACCTTTTTGAGGATGCTTCTGTCCTTCTTATTGGAGCGCTGACAATACCCCCAAAATCTTTATTTCTTTTGGAACCGAGCCTCATGTGAAGTGGATCGAGTGCACACTCTGCTCTGCTCTGCCAAGTCACAACGCTGCTTCAGCCAAATATAGCCTATAAGAGACTATAATTGTTCATTCTCTGTACCTTACCTGTGCTTAAAGCTTGTGAAATACCTACAGTATCGACTGTTGCAGCCGAAAAAATTCAGTTTTACCATTTAGTGCAGAGAAATTACCAAGCTGACAATGTTACCAGCATTTATTTAAGAATAAAGACAGTATCCTATATTGCAGTTGGTGAAGTGTGACCGCATATCTTGTCCTACATAAATGGAAATCTGTACGAGGGAACCAGCGAAAAGCTTGTTAGTCCTGCTCACTAGTTTGCTCTCTATAGGACACCGGTGTTCAGCTGGGGCGGTCAGGTTCGCTGCCAAATGTCTCTAGTTGATGCGATGCCGTTGAAATAATTATGAATATTGAAGCGTGCATAAGCTCCTCTGACAAATGGCACAAATGTAAATGCTAATGTGGCGGTTGGGATTTTAAAGAAAGAATTAGGGAATCTCTATCTTATGTCCAATTAACCCAGTGGTAAAGGACATTTGAGAGGGTTTTTGTTATTATTTACCCAATTTCAAAACTGAAATGCTTACATAAGACAAGGGGGGGGGGAGTTGAAATGCCATGCTCTCGATGAAATCTCTTGTGATCTGGGGGAATCATCTGGAAGGGCCTGTATTGAGGGTTGCTGCTTGACGTGCATGAGAGGTGAATCGGCAAAAAACAAAATCAGACTCTTGGGATTGAAAGAGAAGCATCGGTGGCGTAGCAGCGTCGGCCTTCAGCGCACCTGTCTGTCAGGACGCACTGAGACCTGCCAACCAGACTCTGTGTCAGGCAGGACAGTCCCCAGCAGAAGGTCAGCTGTGGATCTCCTTCATACGACGTTAAACAATACAAAAGCTTCAAGGCTTGGATACCGTCATCAATACACTCTGTGGCAAACTGCCGAATAATAACATCCAACAGGCGGTGGCTCCGTGCTTTTGGCTTCTTTAGCGCCATGCAATGAATCCAGTTATTGATGAGGCACGTTGACAGGCTTCAGCAAGACCGGTTCATTAGATCGCTCTGACAAACTACTCTCGCCATCGAGATGCTTGATAGATGATGACTGGAATGCATTGGTTGTGGGCCGGGTGTCTATCGACTCAAAGGGCCTCATTAGCGGTGGCCAGGATTAGTGGTGTGGGACACTCATAAAGCGTGTCGGCCTCCTCCTGCAGGTTTGGATGGATGCTTGACGGCACCAGGTTTATTCTGCATAATAATGTTTACAGATTTGCTGTTCTGTAGAGATATTAGTACTTAACCCCCGCTTTTCCGTTCTGCACCGTTCTGCACGAGTGTGTACTTCACCACATTTCAAAGGGAAATATCGAACCATTTATCTGATGGTTGTTGGTACGAGCCTTTTTAAAATGGACAATCTTAAACCGCTGCTCCGAAGGGTTTATTCTCCAGAGAGGGTGTTTTGCATGATGATCCTTAATGGCTTATTTGATGTGTACTGAGGTAAATTCATTATCACGAGGAGATTTTTTTCTTTCATGGAATATCTTTTACACTTTCACATCGCCTCTGTTACAGAGTGAAGGATCTGAGCACTTTCGGGTGCCATCGGGTTTCACTTAGTTTCATCCCTGACACTGAAGTCAAACTGCAAATGTCACTTCTGTTTCATGTCTTTTTTATTGCTTGTTCTTTTTTAGAATACGAAAAAGATATAACATTTAGAGGCGCTCATGTTTTTTTTCCCATTATCGATACAATTTCTCATTATTTTTCACTGATTTGTTCAGTTCAGATCTTTATTATCCCGCCAGGGGATTTATGTCTTCCAGCAAGATGAAACTGTGAAAGCAGAAAGCACAAACACAGTAAACACACAAGATGACAAGCAAAGACTAATCAGTGACTAAGATGGAATAATATTCAGTTTACATTGATATATGGCAGCGAGAAAAGAAACACGGAATCCTCTAATTTGCCAAGATGAAACCAGAGAATATTTACAGTTCTCCATTATTCTTGCTTGAAAAACGACTTATAAGATTAATCACTTATAAGACGAGTTTCAGCTTTTTTTTTCATATTAATCATCTTTAAGATTAATCGACTAATCATTTTAACTCTAATTTGCTTTAATGTCACACAAGCACCAAATCCTCACAACTAAGACTATATAAAAGAGAATATTTGGTATTTTTGCATGAAAAAGAAACTACACAATGATTATTTATCAGAAGATTCCATTTTTGGTTATAGACTAATAATTTCCCTTCTACGTAATAATAACACCTCTAGTATTACACAGTATTGGAAATTGGATGTATTTTCATATAGTATCATTGTATCGCACATATCACAGTCATAGATTCACATTTATCTTGAGTCCTGAGTCGTATTGCACCGTTTTTTTCACACAACAATGGAAGAAACGTGTCACCTAAAAGATTATAGAGGTTCGTCTCCAGTGTTGGAAGCTGCAGGAAAATCTTTTTCATGTAAACAAATCGTTACGCAAGTGTCTGCGATTCTGCCGCAGGGATGATGTGACGTTAATTTAGGGCACATCACATATGTCACTTTCTGTAATTATTAATCCTCCTAACCAAAGGCAGCTTAGATCTGTCAGCTTGAGCTCAGCAGGTAAGCTTGAATCCCAATTATTGAACATTTATTGACCCGAGTAGGCCTCTACAAATGACACAATTACATCGTCTAATTGTAAAAATGCTGCGTGTTAATTCGACAAACGGTAAATACATACAACTTTAAACAGTTGCCCTTTCCCTGATGTCTGGTACGTTGCTTTGCCAGATGATTGGGAGCTGCTTTGTGCTTTGTGCGTGTCTCGGAGGAAATAAAGCTCCGGTTCAGGATGACAAGGAGATAACGTCTGAGAAATCCAGAACGAGCGCATGTCACCAGCACAGTAATGGCAGATGGATGCCGCTTTGATCCATGGTCGGGGAGGGGGGGGAAGTCGATTGAGTGACTGTGATAAGGCGTTCAGCAGTTAAGCACTTCCATTGTATCTTGACGTGACTGTATTAAGACGACACTGACATTTTAATAACGCTATTATTTAAAGAGGGGATTGAAATTGAATTACAACATATGTTTAATACGACTTCAACAATCTTGACAGGATTTTCCCCCAAAAAATGGTTTGAAGTTTGAAGATCACATGTGAACAAAGCGGTACTGGAGGAACATGTGTTCATCTACCGAGTGTCATATTCAATCATGCAATTAGAGAACTCCACGTGAACGTCTTTACAGTCGCAGAAGTCTTTGAATTTTGATATGTCAGAAAATTTGAGATTAGAGAGCCGAGGAAGCAGGACTCTTGGCAGCTGGCTGTCACTCGAGCAGCTTTAGGGGGGAAGAGACTTCATCGTATTAGACATTGAAACGTGCCGTGCATTTTACGCTCTTCAGTGATGTCCCCGGTGATCGCTACACGTCGCTAAAGGAAAACTCCATCTTCAATCACACATTCAAAGGAAATGATTGGGATTAAACTGCTAATGTTAACGTGTGTCTCTTTTAAAGCTTCATAAATCACACAGGGACCTGATTCACTGTTAATGCATAGCTGGGGCTGTATGCTACCTAATACTTTTTCAATTAAGGTAACATTTATTGGAATAGGATTAATGCGTTGCCATAGCAGCGGACATCCCTCATAGCTGTGTTTGTGGCATCCCGGTGGCTCAGCTGGATGAAGTGCGTGCCATGTAATTGTGACATGCTGTGTTTGAATCCGTCAGGGACACTCTGTTACATATCCTTCTCTTCTCTTTGTCCTGTCTCCTCTCACTTCTGTATTCACCCATCAAAATAACCTTTAGAATGAATCGCAAAGGAAACGCAAAGGAAACTCTCACCTGGGAAGCTCGCTTTAGACCTTGAAGGTCTAAAGCGAGCTTCCTCCTAAACAGATGCACCCCCATGTTTGACTTGAGGGGTAGTGTTTCTCTCAGCATGGCTGCGGTCTAATCGGTAGTGCAGCATATGGCTGATGAGCCTACAGCTCTATCATTCTGGTCCAAGCTCACTTAATAGACTCCAAATGATTCGGCTCCAGGTGAAATAGTTTTTGTGTGATAGAGAGCGGCCGATAACAATGAGGTTCATCTGATGCAAGCGTGAACACAACCGTGCAGTAGCTGTCAGAAGATGTCAATATGATGCCCTCACATTCATACATTATTTTGTTTCCTTGACATTGAAGGAAACCTCATTATAAATGCAGTTCTCCAGGTTCTTTTGCAGGGAGTCGCACGTTCTCATGTTTCTCTGGGTGCTTCTGCTTCCTCCCACAGTGGGAAGACATGCGGATCGGGGGTTAGGTCCATTGGGCACTGGATTTTTCCATTGGTGTGGAATGTGAGATTGAGTAGTTTTTGTGTGTATGGTCGTCTTTGTGATTTACTCTCGTCCAATGTCAGCAGGAATTGGTTGTTTCAACCTTTTTAACATGACCTTTAAAGCAAGTGTCTTTAGTTTTTAGCAAAGGTTGAATAAGGGTTAGGTTGCAAAGCTGTTTTTTTGTAACGTTTACTATGAACTTAATCTGCCAAAGTATATAGTTTCACCAGATACACATATACCGAAATTTGTCTTATTTCTACGTGTCTACCCTTTGTCGTTTAACAGTTGGATACAAAATCTGCCTTTACCTGAGGACAGATGTGTAATTTAGTGAAATTACCTTGGTGAAGTGCTACAAGAAAAACCAAAGGGTCACTAAACTAAAGGGATTTAATTTCCGGGGATTGTAAATATCTGAATTTCATTATACGACATCATGAGTCATCCTGTGGAACCTTGAATGTATTTACATGAATGTTTCATAGCAATACATCCAAGTCTAACTAAGTGGTCGACCTTAACATTTGTGTTTGAAGAAAATGGGTTTCCCTCTGCAATCATCAGATTTAAATGAGTTCTTGCTGTTTTACCTTCAGCTGCTTTGACTCTGGCTTTGCACATAATGTCCTGTTCTTTCATATTTTGCATTTAAAAATGTTCCTTTAATTTCACTGTAGCATTAGAACTCTTCGTAATTGCCGGTACCTTGTTGCTACTAGTTTCCATTCACCAGTTTCCCAGTGCCCACTTCATTGTAATGCAAGTAATTAAGTTCATTAAGGTTGCTCGACTATTATTCAAATGTTCAGAGGAATATGTTTGAGTTGGAGTTTGTTGGAACTCCCTCTTAATCATGTTGGATCAGATTAATGTGGATTCTTACAATAACAATTATGTTTACTTTCCGCAACAGTGATGCTCAGGTGATCCAATTGTGTCTCTCATAAATTAGTTTTTAGGTAATAAACTGATAATCATAAAGAATCTGTGTGACGGCTTATGAAGTTGCCCGCAGCAAACAATTTGCATGCATGGGGTGATCAATGTCCACATGCGTAGATAATGCACGATTTATAATGCAAATGTGATGAAGTGTCTGCTAATGGTATGCAATTAATAATACTTCTGTCATTCTGGGATCTGAGATGCAGCTGTAAATGTATCTTTTAGTTTTGATGGACAATTTTTATTTCTTGGAATATAAACATGAAACACTAAAGGGAAAATATGAGGAAAGATGATTGTGACATGTTTTCACGTGAAAAATGCTTGAATGTACAGATGTGTAATTTATCAGCGGGTGAGTAACTTTCAGAAGTGACATTTACGGCGGACTTCTGATTTAATAGCAGTCGGGAAATAGAGATTTAGTTTTGAATCTAGACAAACGACCGATTTTTTTCTCTCTTAATCTGATTTGTAAAACGTTCCCATCTCGGGTGACAGCAAGCGACATCACAGAAAAGCGTCATGAAAGAGACTTTGGACTTTGAAGCAGCTGAATTTAAATGACTAAGTCACATGGGAAAAGCATATCAAGATGAATAACAATTAACCGTATGAGTCAGCTTTTAATTCTTTGGGGGACAAAAGCTCGCCTTGAATTCGAGAACATTAGAGAAATCGTGGCCACAATGGTCTCCCTGTTTTCAATTGAGTTATTAAGATAGCTGCACAACAGATTTAGCTCAACAGGCCAAGCCAGAACCAAAGGATTGTAGGTCACAATCTGACGAGGAGAGCAGTGTCTAGTTTTATAGTGTATAAAACAAGCATAGGTCTATCCGCATGGTTATAGAAATAGGTAATTAAGCAGTATCCATACATTGCAGGGCAGAATTCGTGATGTAAGGTGCTCGGCCGTGGCTGTGTTCCCTGAGACGGAGGCTGTCCATGAATAATTAGCTCAGTTTTGGGCTTACTCGTTAAGAAGCTTAGAAGTGCTATGAGCTAAAGTATAAGCCGGCTTAGCGAGGTAAGTCTTGTACACCAACTATTGACCACATGTTCCAGCATCTCTCAATAGGTGGGTTGCTGGAGCCCGATCCACCCCCCCAGTCGGATTTCTCTGCTCAACCTGGGGTCATAGAGACGTAAAGGTGCTACAGCACATTAAGGGCTGAGCTGTCACCCGTAATTCTACAGCGTTCCCACCTCCTGTAAGTGCTTGAAATGATTATGATAGGAGCAGTGCTTGGTATTGACACTGACTCAGTTTCGCCATGTGCAGGTTTCACCAGCAACGTCTCTAAACAGAGTCTGTTTGTTTGCTCCTTCCTTCATTTGGACTGTACCACTTACGAGTGAGTAATTCGGCAGCGACCCTTTTATGCCAGCCTGTCTAAGCTGTGACGGCAGTGTCAGCAGGATAAGAAATGTATAATGGCCGTGTAGTCCCTGTTGCCTTTTAAGACACCCAGATTTTCCGAGCCATTACCCTTTGAGAGATGAGCACCAGTAAAGAGTGAAATGTCCTGTTTGAGCAGCACTTCGCACACCAGCATCGACTCACACCGAAGGGGACCTTGTTTTTCTCAGTAAATCAACACGGCCTGTGAGTCTTGTGTCTGCACGCGAGGTGGAATCATTGGCAGGTCTTACCCTTCAGGTTTCCCTTTGTCCTCTGCACACTCGTCTTCGTTATACCGCTGGATTACCCAGACCTGCAAAGAGCTGCAGTATAAACTAATTTCCTCTCCATAAAAGCAACATCTGCAATATTATGACACGCTTTAAATGTCTGGCGTGATTGCAAAGTTAATTTGACCACTACTACAGACTAAACAGGGCAAGAATAGTTAACATTTCTATTTCCGGGAGGTAGAGAATTAAGACTTTACCACCATTAGAGCAAATGGTGCATATCACTTCAGTGTGGGGTATATAGCACCCGAGTAAGTGCCAATAAATATATCCTTTCGTCAGGCGCGAATTTCTTCATCCACCATTTCCCCATGACATCTTTTTTAGTTTTTTCAGAATTA
Source organism: Pseudopleuronectes americanus (assembly GCA_038501795.1). NCBI lineage: Eukaryota > Metazoa > Chordata > Actinopteri > Pleuronectiformes > Pleuronectidae > Pseudopleuronectes > Pseudopleuronectes americanus. The sequence goes on from CM076719.1 coordinate 7,241,107, forward strand.
CGATAAAGCTCCATCTGTCCATCCACTTTAAGATACAGCACAAATAACTTTTGAGCTAACTCTCAAAGACCAAGGTCGATGAGATGTGAGGAATATGAAAAGTGGAGGCTGGTCTCGTGCACTTCACACACCTCCAAAGAGCAATTAAAGAGGATCTCTGGACCTGGAAGACAATGTACTGTACCATTCATATGCATTTACTGACATTTAAACGTGTCGTGCATCTCCATCTACACAAAAACCTACTCGAGTGTCGACTTTGACCCAGATACAGTATCATCTCTGCCAAATTAAAAGTGAGTGCTTAATATTTTTCCTAAATTATGAATGTTAAACTTGTTGTTTTCTGTTTTAACTTTAAGAGTCATGCAAATGGCCCCTGGCAACTTATTCTGTAGCCGGATAAAGTATTTGTCTACATGTGGTGCACTCTGTATACAGTATTTATATGTTAACTAGCATTGATCTGCACACTACATGCAGATTTCCTTCTGCATGTATCTGAATTTGCAGCAGAGCCATGTAATATTAGTTTGAAAGAAAAAAGGATTTTGGATTGAGCTTGACTCTTCGTTTTTTATTGTATCATAATAGGATAAAAAATGTGATAAATCCTTTAACACTCTTGCAATCCAGTGTCTGTATTCCTGTGAAAAAATCCTTTATAACAACCTACATCGATTCGTGCATATTCTTTAGGTAAAGAGTTGTTTGCAGGATTGGTTTTGATATTTCCCTGGTTTCCTTTATCCGTCCGCTGCACAACCACAAGAGAGAACCAATTTAAAATGGCAAAATATAGCTCCTAATTGCCTCGGTTAATTTAAAGACTATTTTTGAGATGTGGAGATGGAAGGAGGCACATTTTCAAACCCAGTGTTGCAGTTCGCTACTCCACAGCTCGCTCCTGCTATTGGCATACAGTCACACTGCATCCATTATTAATCGCATGGTCTTCAAGGGCGACGTCTGTGCAAATTAGCATGCAGAGAGCACGGAGATCACTTACCAGCAGTGACTTTAAAATTAAGTGATGAGAAAAAAAAAGTTCTGGTCCTTCTTTTAATATGCGCAGGCCGCATCTTTCTTCTGCACAAAACCGCCATGGGCACTGAACTGGGAATTTCAAGCTTCACAGTGTTCGCAGTGAAATTCTCTGTGCGTGACAGATGAAGATGTTGCTGTGTTATTAACATTTATACCTCCATCTTCTAAACCTGGTCTATGAGGGCTCTGCAAATGAAAAGAAGGGACTCACTGAATCTCTCGCTTAACCCAGTTACAATAAACAAGCAGTTGTGTTATGATCATCGGTAACAAAGCAAATCTGCTGACATGATTTCAGTTTGCAATCAGACGACAGGGATGTCAGTGGGAGTATTTCGCGTTGAGTTTGTAATTAGCCTTTGAACGTATCTCATGATCCTCATCAGCGGAAAGAATTTGCGTAGTTATTATTGATTTGTAGATATTTATATTTCCTTTTATTAATTTATGCACTCATTTAATCCACCATAATCAAAGTCCTTTAAGTGTCTGCATGGGGGAAATAGAAAATTCATGCAGTTCCTGCGGTTAAACTCTATCTGCTGATGAAGATAAAGCTGGACCAGCTGTTAGCCATTTCAAACAGCCTTGTTATAATGTAAGATATTTTATGCATCACTGAATTAATACATGTTTCAACGTTTGAAGTGGTTCTTTCGTCTCACTAAATATTAAACCTGTAAATGCTGCATTGCTAACAAAACAAACTAGCTCATTTTAAAGAGGTTTGACCTGACCTGAATAAAAGTCGTTTTTAATTTAAAAAGTACAATTTTAATTGCATTTCAATAAACACACAGTTTCCATATTGTTCTGTCAAAAGTGTTAAACCAATAGTCTGTTTATCATCCATTTTGAAACACGTCAAAGCTGTTAATGGCTCATTTTTAAAGATGTATATAGAATAAAGTTAATTACAATGATTTGCAGATAAGTGTGATATATTGAGTGCTCTCCCAAAATAGTTTTTTGAATTGGGTTTCAGCTTTTACTGTCCCTGTGAATTCAGTTTCCAGTAGTACTTTAAATTGAATGGACATTTCTCATGACTAAATGCTTCACTAGCTAAGACTAATTATGCGAGTGTGGCTGCTCATAAACCCACATTCACTCATATTCTTTTCTAGAAAGAAGAAAATGTCTACAATAAAGAAAGAAAAAATTACTTTGTAGAGGTTCGCAGATGAAGTTTCAGTCCAAATCCCTTATGGAAATACAGAAAGCTATCATGGTTGGTTATTAAATTATCGTGTGGATGATTCAGGACTTACTAAAGGTCTTCTTTCATGTCGGGAACTGGTTGAAAGGGAAGGCACCGTCAGAGCACACTTAGAGCCTGACATTCAGCTAATGAATCGTCATGGCGTGATATATTCATCCCCCTGCTGTTTTCTGAGAACATGCTGGATTTGGATACGGAGGGATTTGTCACTTTGCTCCCGACTCTACACACTTTGAGCGTATCAGTGGGTGAGCAGCACCCCTGAGTAGGGCCCGTTCACACAACTGCTCTGAGGCATCGGCCTCAATACTTTGCCACTTCTCCATCAACAGCGGCGTGACATGGCTTCGCCTCTGTCTCGGAAAACTAGGAGTCAATTGACCGGTGGGCCGGAAAAGGTATTTGGGGAGTTCAGGGACAGAAGTAGAGCTCTGAAGTTCCCTTTCCAGTGGAACTTCACCTTTCTGAAAAACCTAATGTGGCACTTAAAGTTAGCAATGGATCCTAAAGGAATTGCACAAGAACAACAGCATCTAATGGTGAGAGCATCCTCTCCTCCGCGTGGAATTACTCTGCCAAACCTTTACTGTGCATCCGGAAGAATGAGAGGGGACTCTGGAGGCACTCTGCCCTCTCACCTGTAAATGCAGTGCACTCTGCCGACTCTGGTGGTCTAAAGTCTTTTAAGCCCTCAGAGTGCACACTCCTTTTTTGTAAGTTGTGACACATTCATGCAAGTTACAGAGCGGAAAAGTCAAGAATAGAGCCGAGCTCATTACACAGCACAGCAGTCTGGAAGTTAGAAACTACCTCATGTTTGTTTTGTGGGCCTTGAAGACTAATAAAGGAGAATCCACGATTCAGAGAGAGAAATCCCCAGTGCCGGCTCACTCAGGTTCACCGTCAACCAGTGAGTGAGATGCCTTTGATCTCTAGATTCCGAATTGATTTTCTTTAAGTTGCCTTAATGGGCGCTGAGGCTGCCACCGTATTACCATCACCTCAACTCCTCTATGACTTTTTCCCAACAGGCTCTCATTAAATCGGCATGCTTCAGTCCAGGTGGATTCATCACTGCTCCCCTCAGTCGCACTGTTGTGACACCTCCAGAGATTCCATCTTGCACTTATATGTTTTGAGAAAATGCAAATTTGAATACACAAGTGTGATAACAACTTCCTAAAATAGCAGAATGCCTCTTTGGAATAATGTATTTGAAGCATACACTGATTTTCTTTGGAGCTACATGTCCAATCCACTAACATTGAGCAGGAGGGGTTTATGATGTATACTGCCCACTATAGGCCAAGCTTCCAAACCACAGGATACTACACTTCCTATAATGTAACCATCCATCCATCCATTATCTACACCGCTTATTAATAATGTTACAATAACGTTTTTTTCAGACCCCCCCCCCGGTCGACCAACATCCTTAGAGCTATTCAAAACGTCTACATGCTCAAAATGAATGGCTCAGGCAACAGTATTTTCAAATTAAAATTAGCTTTATAAATTATTTTTAGATAAACAACCTTTTCTTCCTGCAGAAACAGGGATTTTTTTTGACAAGTTATTGATTCCAAAATAATTAAGATTTTCCCTCATGTGAAGCTAATGAACCTTTAACTTTCTATTGGATTTCCTGCAAAGTTATTTCAAAGGTAAAGTAGAACATCTAAATTGTTTGTCTTGTCCATTTGATCCCACCCACCAAGTCTCATTTAAATTCCTGCTAACTTTCCAATGGAGTCGTACAATTACCTTTAATCATCTCTGCAGGCCTGCCATTACAGGGGTTATATCAGCCCTAATTGATTCTCCTGCTTGTTTGCTCTCTTACTCTGTGATCGGGGGAGAAACTGAATCAACACTCGAAAATGAGAAGTTGTATACAACGGCATATTGTCAAGTTATCACATCTAACTGCAAATCTCATCCCATAACACAAAATTTGCTCGACAAAACATTTTTGAATTAGGATGAGGATTGTCACACTGGGGTATATATTTTGTTTCCTTTTATTGAGATGCCTGTTCAAGAAACACCCACACACATTTACACAGTTCATACGGATGATGTACCTTCTGCTACTGCTAAGTGTTGTTTCAAGGAAAATAACTTTTTTTTTAATAAGCTTAAATTAAAGAATCTATTTCTTCACTCTGCATTAAGGCGCAACACATTCAAAGCAAGTGGCAGGTGGTGTTTTCTCTTAAATGGTTTATTACAATTCACTCGGTGTTCATTCGTTGCGAAGGTAAACAATGCGCCTTGCAACAACGCACCTTTTAGCCATAACTATATCCCGTGTGCTTTTCCTTTTAGCGGTGCTCTCAAAGACCACTTAGACAGACCGCAGTTGTCTCCTGCCACACTGCTCACACTCAATAGATTTCCAGCTCTGTAACATGATGCCGCCCGGCCCTAACTGCAGAGGCCCGCCTCAGCCCCATCCAGCAGCGTGGGGCTTTTATGCCACTGCCATTCAAATTACCATTCAACACAAAGACAGTTGTGTGCAACCCTGTGCTTACCCAACGTCTCATTATGGGATACTGCTGCTCCATGCACAAAACATACGACCAGAAAATGTGTCTAATTTGCCACCACATTTGTTTATTCATTAGCTTGTTTGCTGCTGAATGCCTGATTGGCTATTGCGATAATAGAGGAGTAGTCCATTTAAAAGGTTTTACAAGTGAATGGACCATAAGTGCAATGACCTGCTATGCTGTATATAGCAATTTCCCCCTTTTGTTCAGCTGAAGCATAAGCAGACAGTTAGAGAACCATAGGTTGAAATCCACACACTCTCTGTGAACATGTGGGTGAATCTGGAGCCTCTCCCTTTCGCCCTCTGCAGCTGCTAAAGGTGGTGGTGAGAAAAACACAGCAGCAGGGAGGCACGCTGCAAACAGAGAGACCACCGACTCAGAATATGTTTCAGCTATATGGGGGCTTTCGTAGAGCTGCCCTTTGTTCTGGCCTCCTACACAGGGGAGCAGGGGAGGAGGAGAGGAAATCATATCTCCATGGAGATTTGTAGAGATGAAATCATCCACATGAGATGTGATCCGGCTGATTGATTAATCATTTAAGTCATCTCTCAAGCGGCGATCTATCACAACCTATAAATTTGTGCCATTCAAAAATACACCATCTTTACGAAACTGCAGTTATTTCAGTCCTCTGACATTTGATAACCCAAATTAACAGGAAAACACGCAGATATACATTAATAAAATAATTGTTAGTAGTTGCAGCTTTAAAATTATAAAATGTAATCAGCTTAACCTGTGGATTTGAACGTCTCTGCTCTATGTCGTCCATGGTTATCAACGTATGATGAAGGAAAATCACTTTGCTGGCTTGTTGCTTTTTCTCCTTCCACTCTTTGTTTTGGTTACTGGTAATGGATAAGTGATTATTTATTATCGTCTTCTGAGTAACGTGAATAAAACACATTACCTCATCCGTGACCATAATTTGCACTCGAGTTGCATCAGGAAGACTTTGACCGGCAATGGTGGTGAAGACAACAACTCCCATGATCCCACACTGCTTCATGACATCATTAAACTAGGTCTAGGGCCAAAATTACACATTGTACATTTAAATCTATGACACTGTTCTAGCTAGTCACCAGAGTAATAGGTAGAATTATGGCTGCAATTAATGGTCATTTTAACATCTTCCTTTCAGGAAACTGTATGTAAGGGCTGTATAAACTAACAGGCAAAAACTACTGGCACACAACACCAACCATATCTTGTTAATATGAAATAAAAGTGAGACCAAATCCATTTAAAATGACAGAAGAATAAGGAAGTGTAAAACAATCTTTGTCGTTAAAATATCAAACAATGTTAAATACACGTCAAATTTTTTCACAGCTCAAAGTGACATCTTCAGTTTAAATCATAAAACATTCAAATTAATTAATATTTGTGGTATAAAAATTCCACAAAATGATGAGCTCTCAATTTATTATTAGTTAATTTACAGTAAGCAGCAGCAGGGGTCAAAAACAGTAAAAGAGGCATGGAAACTTCTTCATTGTAGGAGAATGTATTTGTAATCATTGAGTTATTATGCTACTTATCTTTCCTGACTGTTGACTGTGTGAAACATAAGCATATTAGTATTGTGTGTTTGCAGCATGGCATTAGACCAGATAGATCTATAGACCACATCCTGCAGTGGAAGAACAGATGTTAAAAGGTATTGGATCCTCTTGAAACCCACTTTCGCTGCAGTATGTATATAAAACAGAGGGCGTTCAAACTTTCTATAATATAAAAATGTTGCCATTGTTCCCAGAAGCGACCATGTTGGGCTCGTTAGAGGATTTATCATTGGAAATATATTCAGCCATCGCCCCATTTGTCTTCTGCTGGCCTTATTGGAATATTGTTTTCTTTTATATGTGCCGACTGCAAATGTTCCTTTTATGTAGAACCTGTTACTGATATCATTTTTGCCGTAAACGCGGTATACAGTCCAACCACGGACCACAAAATTGAATTGCGGCGGAGGTAATTCCTTCTAAAGCGCGAAGACTTTAGAGATCAGTTGTGACTTGTTGGCTTGATAGATGTGGGAGCCTGCACGTGTGTTTACGGGGCCCGCCGCCCAAATGTAGCCTCCGTTGTACGTGGGATATTGTCACGTAAATCATCTCGGCTGTTCCTACACAAACCTCACACTCTAGGCTTTCTGTTGTGTGTTATCTCTAGGCCATCAGGTGCTCAGTGCCACCATAACGTTATTCACTGCAAATAACATGAAATCATACATGTGTGGCGTTCTTCCCTGTAAGGACACTTATGGGAACCGTCGAGTGGTGATAAAAGGCTGGTAAGGATGCAGAGGCTTTATCATGTTCACTAGAATAAAGGCTGTTTGCCGTATAATGGGCAGCTCCTGACCTATTTGGACACTGTAATGATGTCCCTGTGGAACCGAGCACACAGGGTAAAATTACTTAGCCTGGTGCAATGGCTGGACATTTTACAGTTTATAAGTTTATAATCAAGAATGAATCCCTTTGATTTTTGACTTGTGGCCCCTGATACCAGCATGCTCTTAGGCAGCTGGATGCTTCTTATTGAATGTAATGTTATCTCCGTCTGAATTTCTATAGCAATACGATTAGTGATGCGTTTAACCGATGCTGTTTGATGCAGTGCAGCACCTCACATTATATAACTTTTTAATAACACTATTCCTTAAAAAAAAGGGAAAGAAACTGTGTCACATCAGCCTTTATCTCGGGAAAGGTCTCAGCAGAGGTAGAACTTCATATATTTCCAATGCGATCATGTGCTGTCTGGTCCAGTTTAGCTATGGCCGGCCTTGCAGCGGTACTTTATGCTGGTGTCACTGTAAATTCACTCTCCCTCGAGAGCCATTGGCACAGTCACTCGCACACAGGCTTATACCTCACTATCCTTTTCACACCCCTGCCTCTGTCCCCTTTGTCTCTTTCCAAAAGCACCTGGTCCCTGCCTGTGCCTCATTCATGGCTGACTCTTTGTTTTCGGCCTGTTATATCACCTGTACGCTCGAAAATTTGACTGGGAAGACACTAAACATCAACCTCCCAGTGTTTTTCTGGGTCAAGTGCAAAATGAGATACAGTAGGACTAGTCAGGGATGCACCAGTGCTGGTTTCTATGGTAACTGCAGGGCTGTATTTAGTGCAGTTGTTTCACTGCGCCCGGCTCTCTGTTTTTCACCAGGCGAGGAGGAAAGAGTGAGGACTGTTCCCAAGGGGGGCTGAGCAGAAAGTGGGGCAACATCTCCAATCACCGTCAAACAAAATCTCTCAGCTTGAGAAGGGATGGTGTCATGAATCCCCCCACCTTGCTTCAGGAAGAGAGGAGGCACCGTGAAGGCAACACTCAGTCACAGGAGTAACACACATCACTCATCTGTTGACACAAACGCAAACTTCTGATCTTTCAAGGTTGCATCTTTCTATTGTGTGTCGTGCGGGACAAATAGCTGAAAGCAGGGATTTTGTGAGCATGTGCAGCAGAAATGAAAAACTACGGCTGCTGCAGCTCATACAATTATTAAGTTAAAAGTAATATCAGTTATTTACAGAGTTTTGACTCAGTAAATGTCAGAATTTTAAGCAGCAAGGTATTAATATCCATTTAATTTATTATGGCACAAGGAGAATCAATTAAAACTAGATTTGAAATGATTGTCTAATATTTACCTTTGCAGTTATATGTGTCGTGTATCTGAAGTATTTTCAAAGTAAGTGAAAAACTGATTAAAGCCATCATAATTTCATCCCTACATTAATAACTTTGCCTAACTGTGTTCAAATTGCAGTAGGATTTTAATGGGTTAAGGTTATGAATCAACATAAACAATTAATCTGTTGCAATAATAATAATTACTATGTTTACAACTAAATGTATCTGTTTTGTTAGGTGTGTGCAAAGTGCAGATAATGAGAGTGAATTAAACATATTTAGTAAAGATGCAGCACACTAACATAATTTGCCCCCCAAAAAGCAGACCTTTGTTTACTTACTAATTAATTAAATCTTGTTTTATATGAATGGTGCTTATAAGCAAATTGGTGAAAACATTTACCAAACCGTGTTTTTCTCATTGAAGATTGTGTTATTAAAGATCTGGACAGAAGACATGCTATTATTGTGCATGTTCTCAAAACACTGCAACGTCAAGGACACTGTTCAAATGTCAAAAGTCCCAAAAATGGAAATAGAGACTCATGTATGCAGGCAATCAGGTTGCTTACTTTCAAAAATTATTTAATCCTACATAAATGAATGATGCAAAGAACATCAGGCCAGATGTGTCGTGTTTTCCGAGCTCAAACCTCCGGCATACGCACTGCATTCTCCCTTTAATATTGCAGAGACCTGCTGCTCGTGACTCGGAAACAAAATTAATATGTGTCGAAACACAAAGGCACATCTCGGTGCCAGGTGACTTCAAGATATGAGAAAACAAACGGGGGAAAAGTTCAAAGCCGGAGCACTTCTGGGATGTAGTACTTAAATGAGGCTGGGTTGAAGGTTTGACTGGGGAAGGTCTACAGCTGTTTGAAGTTTGACAGGATGTCACTGCCTACACTTTGCTTCTAGCGACTCATACCAGGTTCAAGAGGATCACTCCAGACCTGCTCCTGCCACACACACACACAGGGTGTTAACTGTTTGAGCACATAATGATTCATTACTCACCAGGAAATGCGTCACAGCAATGGATTCAGTCGGAGTGTTTTTACTTTGATATTTAATACATGACACAGTTTAGCTTCGAGCCGAATACCTTTAGATACATTTTTGTGTTATGTACCAGTTTCTTTGTAACTTTAGAGCCTTTTTGTGTGTTTTATTGCACGTTACATGCAGCGGTAAAGCACTGCAGTCGACATATTGACGTTTATAATGTTCACAATTTGATCAGCAAAACGAGTTATGTAAATGAATAGATGATTGACAGGCTCTGCCCCTTAAAAGCAAAGAATCAAACACGATCACAAAACGTAAAGTGTTCTATGAATAATGCAAATTGAAGGTAGAGTGAGCCAAGAAACACCTATAATGTTCATATTTACGGAGCAAAGTGTGACACAACCATTCACAGTGTGCGTTTGTCTCGCCAAAAATAATTTCCGGTGCTTTGCAGAGCTGTGTTATAAAACAGGGCTGTGAGCGCAGCATGTGTTGCACATAAAAATGTATACATATATTTATATAAATGCCCCTCTTGACTTTTCGTTCCTTATTTTGTGTTTCAGTTGATTTTCCAACTGGAACCAATCGGTATGTTTTCCGTCTGAAAACAACATCAAGGAGCAGTTTTACATTTAAGAAAAGGAGAATGTTCCCTGCGGGTCTGATGATGTTAGTTTCTGTGCGCCATCCATTGACTCATGGCTATGTGCCACACCTGAATTTTCAATGATTCCCGAGTCCGCTGTGTATAATATTACTGCATTTATCATTATTTGCCAGAAGTCATTCTGTCACACAAATGGCATTGTCGATGGCGCTGTTTCCTGTTCTCTGCTCTCTTCTTGTGATGCAGTACGCTAATATTCCTAAAAGCTACCACTGAGATCAGCTTCAGATTTCCTGCATGCGCTTCACGATACATTTGTTTGAAAGCAGTGGGCGTCAGGATTCGTGGTGAGAGCTCAGGCAGGGAGGATCCATGCACTGACACAGGCTGGTGCAGTGAAGGAAATGACATAGATTGAATAATGTAGACCAGCCTCAGACACTGATCCAGGGACAGATAGACCGGCAGGTTAGAAAACAGGCTGGTTGTGAGAAGGGACAGTGTTGGATGACCGATGCAGGCCGAGGCTCAGGAACATGCTGGACGCCAGCTGGGATTCAGACATAGATGTGATATCGGCCGAGTCAAGGTTCAACTCAATGTCCAACTCAGGGTTCAGTTCAGGGTTTCTCTGGGGGTGCTGGGCAGTGGAGGCTCCACGTTAATGAGAAGCAAAGGTGACCAACAGCTTCAGGGCACAAACTGCCTACTGATACTTCCACATATATATACCTCTTTGAAAAACAAGACCGGTACCTAGGAAGGGTGACTGCTAAAGGTCTCCAGGGGCAGAATGATGGCTGGCAGGCCCAGGACCAGCTGAGTCTTAGACTCCGACCATCTGTGGCATAGGACAGGGTGTAGCACACTGGTAGTCATCCAGCAATCCAGTAAAACCAGTGCGCCTCATGTAGTTTGTAGTGGTGCTTTTTGTGTTCCATCAATCTTTACCTTTGCTAAGAAGGTTATGTTTTCATTGCTGTTTGTCTGTTTATTGGACTTTGGTGGAAGTAATTTAATATTGGCCCCGATCTGGACAAAGGGGCAGATCTAGGATATTTTTTTTAAGCTTTCCTTGAAATTGTGATTTTTAACATGTCCCTCCTTTTGCCAGAGAATAATGAATGTATGTTGTTGACATTTTTTTCATACTAAGGAGACTGATATCTGATAGTTATTATAATTTGGTGCAGATCCAAATAAAAACATGGATCTAGTGGATTTAAATGTGATTTTATCGGGGGACTGGTCTCATCTATGCTCTACTGAGTGCAAACCTCCACTAAACCTCTGTTACAGAACAACGTTGTTTGCAAGATGTATATCTGCAGATTATACCAATAATCCAACATGAAGAAATGTGTCTGTTACACAGTAAAATATAATAAATTTACTGAAAACGAAGTGAAGATTCTCAGCAGGTGTTTGCAGTGACTCTATTCACATGCAGCCCATCAGCCTGTTTTTTAAAATTTATAATGAACCATGCTTTGCAGAGTGGAGGCATGATCGACATTAATTGCTGAATTAAATAGAAAAAAGGACAAAAAAACAATCCTACTTTTGCACAGTTAACGTTCTCCCCACGTGATTTAATAGTAAATGCAAAAGCTTAATGCAACTGTAATTGAATTAATTTCCCTTCGAACATACTCTATAACAAATTCTACTGAGCTACACTATGTGTCAGTGAACCACATTATCCACCAAACAAGAACACATTTTTTTGTATAAGAGACAAAACAGTTTCTGACTTACCAGTTGCAGCCGAAGGACAAAGTGTGAAAAACGATAAACAACTGTTGAAGAATCTCTGCCAATAATCTCGCTGTTTGAATAAGTCAACCGAGGGCACGGATACATTCACAAAGTCTCTAGTCGTTTACTTCGAGTGCATCGCAGCCAAATTTTTACACCAAGCTTTCCAATCAGATCACGAACATTAGCAGAGACAGCTGCACGGTAGCACAACAAACGATTGTGATTCTCCTGCTAAATACCAGCGTGGAGCTCTGAGGTTGGTCATTTAACAGACTTCTACAAATCCAGCATTCATGTGGGATTAATATTGTATAACAGACAACGGTATCCAGGATTTAAAAATGCACCCTGTCATCCAAGATTCTGTCACAGCCGCCTTTTTTCCACCGAGGCAATTTGTCGTCCCTGGATGTGCGTGACAGGCGGCTCTCTCTCACTCCTTGGCATTCTGGAGAGATTGATCAATACACACCAGTCACCACAGTCTGCCTTCTGGGCTGCTATTTTTAGCTTCATAATTTCTATCCCATTATATATCACAGCTTTTTCTGCACATTATATATATATATGTCATAGTGGAATGTCAATTTGTACTTGTACTTCATATTAGTAGCTTCATTTCATACAACATACATAAATATGGCAGCCACAGTTAATGCTTGTTGTGAAGTTATATCTTTAAAAGTGAAAATCATGTACATATATACCTTTTTGTAAATTAATAATTGTTACAGAATAAGCTTTATAATCAAACCTCAATGGTGAATTTGTTATTTTAAGATCCAACATATGCATCGCAGGTAATCTGTTATAACATGATAACCCTGTTTGGCCATTTTTCTGCACAGCCAATATTTTTCATTTGCATCACTGAGAGTAAATTGACCAAATGACTTGTGGACAGTAGCCAATCAAGTTTGTCATGTGCAGTTTAGCTTTACTTCTTAGAGAATGTTCCCTGCAGGTTTGTACACGTGTGTCCATACAGACGGCCGATGATATTCCTGGAGATAATGTCTCCTGTATGATTTATAATGAGTGAGTCTGCCGCGGAGAGTAATCCACTTTTGAGGCGCTCGGAGCTGAGTGGAGAGCCGTATGATGGCGAATAAAATTACCTACAGACCAGAGAGCTGCCATTAATCAGACCCCTGCCTGCTGCTGCATCCTCCTCAGACCCTGTTGTGGGATATTTATGTTGATTGTCTGTACAGCCGCTCTCACCCCCCCGTCCTTTCTCATCCTCTTGCTTCTTGTCATTAATTAAAAGCAGTAATCATTTTCAACTTGGAGGCCCCCCCCCCTATGCAGGCTAATTTTCCCAGCGGGCTTTTTTCCCGCATGTCGTCTTGTGTCTCGGAAACTGTCTCTCTCTGTCGGGGACATGGGCCAATGGGCCTCAGCTTACTGTAGCTTTATTTCAGCTTGACACTTGACGGCATGACCACTTCTTTGGGATTAAAAAATAGGGATAGTTTCAGGGCTAATTGGCTTGTTGTGTTCCTTATGTGAGCTGCATTCAACACACATTGTCATCACTGGTAAGCTTTAGGGAAACTGTGACTTACTACGCTGAGATGAGGTCTATCTAACTGTGACAGTGCGTTGTGTGGGGGCAAGGGACGGCCGAGTGTCATTTACAAACTAGACATAAGAGTGTTTCAGCGGCTACTCCTCATGTATGTAGATTATATACAGTTTGAAACTGTAGTAATGGAGGAAATTTGAAAAATGAATTTCCAGGAGCTATGCAGCAGAGAGCAAGGCACTGTACGTAGGCACCCGGCAACACACAGAGGAGTAATCCCAGGAATAAAAGTGTTCTGCAAACATAGCACCGTGTTCCCTCTGTCGAAGACGCAGGCTGCTTTCATGAGACGAGTGAAAGCGCCGCCTGTCAGAGGAGTGCTCCATTAGTGCTACACCAAAGCTGCTCTTTTCTCAGACACACAAGGTGTATCATTAATGGAGTCGGCCATTGTTTGCATATTTAGCAGCGCCTGCGGAAGCTGCGGCGGAGGGGCGATGGTTTCCTTCCTCGTCTTTTTTTCGACGCTGCTGCTGGAGAGCGGCGGTGAATCTAGATTCGATGACAGACAGATGCCAACTTTCATCTCTCTTTTTTGAAATTTCTTTCACAGAGGCTGAGACATAAATCTAAAGTGAGCCTTAAAGCGAATCCCCATGGCGATTTTACAAGCAGAATGTCCAAGGCGCCAAACCATCTTTTGATCGACCCGATGCGTTAATATTAAGATTGACATTTTCTTAAATGTCCGATATTAAATATAAACGTATACTCTGATAGTGCTCAATAAATGGAGAAATGCATATAGAACAAAATCAAGAAACCATGCCATAATGTAAACTGTCAGTGATTCTGCATCTCTGTGATGTCATTACACATATCTATCAATAAATCGTAACATTTTCTTTGGTGTCTTCAACCATCATTTCAGCGTTTTATCTTTTTAACACTATTCTTCTACCAATCGTTGGATAACCTCTATCTTGTCATTTGAAGTTTCCTGTTTCATAAATCATGTCGTTTTATGAGTTACCCTTGAAAAACCCGATATTATTATGGTGCTGTTTGTGTGGATAGCAAACTTGCTTACTCATAGTCGGAGAATAAAATCCACGGCCTGGAGCAGGAGCTCCCGAATAAAAGGATAAGCCGCTTGACAGCCTTGTCCTCATAGCTGCCGCTCAGGCAAAGCGTATTTCCGCCATAATTTCCCCATATATGTTGCCATCCCGCCGCCAGCAGTGAACTGTTCTCAATGCGCTTGCATCTACATCCGCGTGAGTATGGTAGTCGGCTCCTTCTCATGGTAATCCCTCTCGCCAGACGGGCCGGATGGTCTCAGATTCTACCGCCATGCGTCCTCCACCAGCACTTCACCGCTCCACCTGGAGGGTCTAGCAGCAGAGGAGATCGAGCTGGAGGCAGCGAACAGTGAGCTCCTCCACTCGATCACAGGACCTGGAAACTGCATCATCTCAGGACTGTCACATGACCCAGGGCCTAGGGCTCCGGTGTACAGCTCCAAGTCGAATCTAGTCTGAAGTTGATGGTTTGTTTGTCTCATTTCATTCTTCAATCATTATCTGGTGTCAGCAGCCTCTCCTCAGTACTTATGGATATCTAAACTACGGATAAATCACCAGGAAAGTGTAAAATATAGGATCTTTCAAGTTAATGAGGCTTCTCCTACAGTTACAAGGAAAGTGACGTGATCTGGTTTTCTTAAGTGCTTTAGTTGATTTTAATTAGCATACGGATGTGTTGTATTTTAAGCTAGACTTCACACAGGAGCTGCGCAGCGAGGGTGAGGCATTCTTCACGTGTAGTGTTATTGTTCGTTGGGACGTGTGCCCTCGGGCCGACCATTAAAATAATCAAACCAAACACACAATATTGTCGAAACCGGCCATTCTCCTTCTGTGTGGATGTCGTTGTGTTAAAAGATGTTTATGGTCGAGTGAAGCCGCTCAGATTTCAAGGAAAATGGTTAAGATTTATTAGGCATCGAGTCCATTCAAACTACGAAGCCATTTATCAGGCAGGGAAAGTGCTACAGCAGCAGCGGCAGCAACTCAGCTGTGGAGTAAATAAACTAAACTTAGTCTGTTGTTCAGGTCACCTCACCGGTCGGACAAAGCGGTTTCCACAGCTTCGCATCACTCGCTTATTTTCTATTGTATCGTATTTATGAAATGTTCCCGTCAATACACACAGAATTGGCTTTCTCATTTCAGGATGGACACTCAGATATAGTTAGAAGTAACTCAAGTCATCAACAGGCTGCTATGATCACGGTTTTCGGGTATTTCGCCTTTATTGAAAGGAAACTACAAATGTGAAATAGGGAGAGTCGTATCCGAACCCTCAATCACAGCCGCCCGTATGCTATGATTATTTTAATGTGAACTTGAAAGTGCCCCAGTCTTACTTTATGTCTGGGTTTTTCCCAGCCATAAGCCGCAAGTGTCAGCAGATTTAAATTATGCAAACATAGAGGAAGCTTTCATTTTGAGTCTTAGAAAGACCCACGTTATGCATAATAGAAACCTGTAGTATTCTACAAGTCAAACACCGCCGTCTTATTTAGTACACCAATATATTAGTCAATGGTAACGAAATGTATAATTGATTTGTGAGGTAAAGCACTCGGTCCTTCCTCCAAAACATTTGCACATAGTTTGTAACAGTCACTCACTTTATTTGAATAGTATTGCTCTTCATTTTGCTGCCGGGGGCTCGATTTGATTGTTAACGATCTGACAGAAGCTTCTCACTTACTCAGAGTTGGCAACAAGTGCAGGCTTCTTTAAATTAATTTACTGTGTTGTTACAATTAAATTAAAACAGATTCTCAACACAATATGTACTGAGAATGTCAGAATGCAAACAACAATTTGTTGTAGCATTAAAATGCTTTGGGTGTTTAGTATTCACTGTGGGAAATGCACCTCTGTATTTTATGCGTGTTGAAGTGTTACATGGTGACACATATACCTGTCATGGAATAGATTATATCAATTAAAGCAATTATAACTTAATCTTTTACTCCTCAGCTGAGATTCAAATATCTGGTGCTGCATCACCATTGGATATTATACAAAACCATAAATCACTCATAAGCATTAAATCACCTGTCTAATTTTGACATGATTTGAGAATACAATACTAACGTGATTAAATCCAACCTTTGTGCTTTAAAAGCTTTCTGGTGTTATTGCTGCACAACTAAATAATAGGGATAGTTTTCATTTTTAATCCTCCTTTTTAACTTTACTAAAACTTTTTTTATATAGCACTTTTCAAAACAAAGTTACAAAGTGCTGTACATAAAACAGAGCAAAACAATGAAAGACAGGAGAACAACTGACATGAATAAAATCAATGGGGCCAATTTTCGAATAAAAATTCAATGAATAAAACACAAAGTGAAATGAATCATTAAAACCACCATAAAACAAATAAAACCAAATGAAAGTATCAGAATCAAGACCTAAAACGAGGTTTGTATTAATGTGTTTTATGGAGTCTGTTTAAAATGGGTGACCGATTCAGAGTGTCTGTTCTCCTCGGGCACGGCGTTCCAAAATCCTGGGGCTCTGACAGAAAAAGCACAGTCACCTTTTGTTTTTAGCCTGGACCTGGGTACGGATAACCAATAGCCAATGTAAAGAAGATCAAATCGGTGCGATATGGTCACATTTTCTGGAACCTGCTAAAGCCGATCTGTAGGGAATGGGAGATGAGATAACTTCCTCCGGATCAATAAGAGACACAAAGGATTGAATTTTTGTAAAGTTTGTAGTTCTGTCTGGTGCCAAGATTTCTAGCAGAGGGCTTTAAGTTAAATTGGAAGCCAGTGGCCAAGGGATGTTGTGGCAGATCTGAGCCTTAACATGAGCTGCAGGAAGTTGAAAGACACTAGTTATTACTTTTTTGTTTTCAGGGAAGTACCCATTATTGTTTTGTACAGTGAGCAATCCACTCCTGAATGCAGTTATTTGTGTTGACTGTAGATTGTAATATTCTAGGATCACCTGTCATCCCTGTGAACTGCCCTGCTCAGGTCAGGCAGCTGAAGGCCTGTGCAAAGCCTCCACAACAACACTGCAACAGCACATGACTAATGGAGCCTTTAATGGACCAGACTGCTGGTTCTGCACGTTTAAACCCATTTATTATAAATATGAATATGAAACTCTGCCTGTGTGGTACATTTATCTGCCTGTAGGAAGACAAAGCCGTCTGAGACGTGAGAGACGGCTGCCGTAGACATCTTTTAAAGGCAACAAGTTTTCCTTCCATCAACATCTCTCGACACCCATTCCTTCCTGTTGTTTTTCCCTTATAGTTACATCCCCTGTTAGGTTGTAAATGAATGATGTCTCAAGTGATCGAGTTTTGGATGTGGTACCAGTGTGAAAGCAAGGTGTGGAGAATTGATAACATACAGCAGGTGTCTCTATATAGATATACAGAGGCTCATATCAAAGATTCAACAATTCTTTTTGTAGTGATATTGTGTTCAGCCTCAGTATTCAGATGGACGTTGTGCAAAATATCAAAGTATCGAGCATTGAAGTGTAACTTCACTTGGCTGAGAGTGCTTGGTGTGTCTGGAGGAGTAAATCAATGAAGAGAGCCTCTTGCTCTTTCTCTTCATTGACCGTGAAAGAGGTGAGACCACTGACCTGAACTAAGTCCCTCACAAACAAAACGCAAAGATGAAACTTAATTTTTTTTTATTTCATGCATTATAACTTCAGAGTTTTTTGCCTGAACCTTTTCAGGGACAGGAGTTGCTACAATACTTCTACACGAGCTTGGAAAATCAATACAGCAACAGCTTGTGGCTGAGTTTTAAATATGAATAACTGCAAGAATTGTATATGAGAAGAGTGATGGAAAATGGAAATGGCTTTTTCAACAAAAAATAATTTACCTTTCCTACAACTTAGCAGATGTCTGTTCAGAATATAGACCCGTTCCTGCTTGCTAATTAGCCTCACCGGTCATGGTAGGATGGAGATCGTTAGCACAAGAACACTAGAACTCATTCGAAACAACCTCCATCTGTTTATAGTTAGCCATTCCTCGTGGATACTGTATTTAAAATAAAAAAGATGCAGTCGCTCGGCTGCCTGCTCTTCACGTCGACAAGGAGTGCTAGCTGTGACACTGATGTGCTTGTTTCTCATTTGTGCAGAGGATCGCAGAGTGAGGATTCACAAGTCTTTGACTCCATTTTCACTTGCATCTCAGAGCAGACATTATTTTGGCTCCAAGTAGAAACAAGAGCTAATTTATTCCGAAATGAAGACATGCAATATACCCTGTCGACATTTTAAAAGAGGCCAGTATTATGGTCCAGAGTCAGTATTTAAATGCTCGTGTATCTAAGGCCTTTCTGAACCGTGGCCGAGGCCCAGTGGGGTTAGGTGGTAACCTCCCTCTGTCTGGATTATCAGCCCCTGACAGCACGCTGCTCTCTGATGGCTGCTGCCGTCACAGGAGCATGCATCACACACTTGTCAAAGCGCCTCTCCTCCACCCACCCCCTTTCCGCTGAAAGTCAACACCATCGTCTCACCACACATATACTTACGTGCTCACACACTCTCTCTCTCTCTCTCTCTCGCCAAGGCAAGCATGCACATGAGAACATGCGCACACATACAGCACACGTATACAGACACCGTTCCCATTATGGTGACAAATCCTGCCGGAGCTAGCTCCCATCTGTGAGTCATGGTGTGGCGTGTTGTACGAGTCAAACTCCCCCGTCATCTGCCTTTCACAGATGAATCTGCGGGGTATCAAAAGGCCTTGTCTGGTGGCCATGGCTGCAGGATGGTTCAGATCCAAACACTCCGTGGCTGCGGATGGAGGACAGACACAAATTTCCCAAGCTTTGAGGTATAAAGGGGCAACTTTCCAACATTGGGGTCAGCTTAATCATCACGGCTTGACTCGGTTTAATCCATTAAACCATGAGATCACCCCTACATAGCTTGAGTTGGCTGAGTCTCCGCACTGATCCCATTTCCTCTGTATACATATCCATTCTTTCACGCTGGCTCCTATTTGACCCCATAATGGGATTAACTCCAATGACACCAATCTGGAATCTAGCTTTACACTCTGCAGGGTGAGTCTTATTTCGCTGGTTATTCCCACGCGGGATAAAACATGCTTTGGATTACATAATTAGATTTCTCTCTCCCACCTAAATATAAAGGATGACACATTAATGATGAGTAGTTCAGTGTTTGTACTTCCTGTTTTATGCAGGCCTGGTTAAGACGCTTCCAGTAACATAGCACATAACCTAAACATCATGTTAATCAACATGTCTTTTAGAGTAGTTAGAGGGCACATTCATTAATAATGGATCCTGTCAAATGGCCCCGGTGCCTGAACGACTTCGGTCTTGCGGCTAATAATGCCTTGTCAATGCTATTACTTTTAGCAATAAAGATAAAATAGGTTTACTCCACGCCTTCCCTTTAAACATCATACATACTCCGTTGTAATAGTTGTACCCACCCATAACTTTTGCAACACAGCTATTAAGAAAGCTTATTATCGAGCTCTTCCCCCCCCCTTCCATAATAAAATGAACATGGAACTATTGACCTTGGCAGAACAAGAGCCCTTTCATTCCTCTCGGCCTCGTGCTCGTGGAGAAACAAGACGTTAGAAAGCAGTTTCAGTTCTTTGTCTCTCGTCGTTCCCAGAGCCATTAACAATCAACAATTTTCCCCTTTCTTCCTCAGCACCCTCATCTCTGGTGCTTTTATTGCAGCCCAGTACAAGGCCCTCTGGATTGTGTTTCTGCAACTGAAATCTGGAGGAAATAAGGCATATGCTTGTTGGTGATTACTTGTGGGGACGCATTGAACTGTTATCCGCCACATTTGACCTCATTTATCTGAATCTCCTGGAGGGTTTTTCATGAGACTGAAAGCGTTTTTCTTTCTTCGAAGGAGCTCTAGATCTGTAATTTAATTTGCTTTGTCACTGTGGATTAAATTGATCCACACATTGCACATTTTCTAGTGACAATCTAATGCTCAATCGGACTTGATTACGCTGACGTTTTGCAGCCATTCTACATTGTCCATCTCATTTTAGTCACCATTCCCTCATGCTTGAACGATATTTGCATTAAAATAAAGAAATCGTGCAGGACCCGTATATACAGGACTGTATGGGGACGATGCAACTAAATTGAGAGATAATCCATTGCAAGGTTTCACAAGTCTTATCTTACGCTGCAACAGTGGAAAAGGAAAGATATTGCATAGGAGCTTCACAAAGGGCACAGTGAGTTGCACTGTGTATCTTAATGCTACACATGCAGCTATAGAAAATGGAAACTCAAACACAACTGCTCTGGAAAAAGGGTTTAAAGTAAAGCCCCTTGTGAAGTTATATATTTGATGTGCAGGTAGAGCTCGGTGGTTGAGCCCAGAGAACACAGGCAATGGTTTCAATCACTGCACAGCATCAGTCTTTTATCACAGAACTGTATGGAATATATTAAGGAGCTCAGCGGTGCAGCATTAATGTCCGCAGCCATTCATACACATTTAAAAGGATCAGCGAGAGAATCTTCTGATGTCAAAGAAAGCTTTTAATACCCCTTTAAGTGTTTAATGTCCTTTTAGGCCCGAGCTTATTTTTAGCATCCTTTTGTTTGTACGTAAATCTGCAAATGTTTGAGTACCAGCATCTGTTGGAGACTTTAATTTGTCTTTGATAGATATTTAGAAAGATAGCTGTAGTGAAGATGAGCAAAGATTCATTAAAATGGTCAATGGTTGTAAGGAGAACTAGAGAAAAGGATGATATTTCTTTGTTGCTTTGCCTCCATGTGTGATCACTCTCACATACAAGCACACAGCTCTGAAGACCTTCCTTTATATACTGAAAGAATATTGACAATCGTAGCTTTAAGTGTTAAGAATAAATGGAATCTGTTTCAGTGTCGGTCTCCTCCACGACTTTTATTATGTCCAACAAAGAGATTATCTGTTCACCCCCTCTGTTCCTTGGTGCTAAAGTTCAACAGGATTACATGAAAACTACTGGACATGTATCCACCAAACCTGTGTGAAGGATTAGACATGAGCCGAGTAAAAACCCATAGAATTTAGGAGATGTGGATAATATTCACTTTTATTGCAAGATAAGGTAGTTTTTCTCAAGAAATAGATGTATAGATAGAAAACTGGCCTATAAGGTGACTGGTATCTATGTTTATATGTAATTTGTTGCAGAGCTGACTCTCTCTCTCTCTCTCTCTCTCTATCTCTCTCTCTATCTCTCTCTCTCTCTCTCTCTCTCTCTCTCTCTCTCTCTATATATATATATATATACATATATATAAGTTTCTTACATTTTATCAATGCACAGTATTTGCTTTGAGCTAAATACTGTTGTATTTTGTTTTCTTTCATCTTTGCAGACGCGCTGACTTTAGGGCATAAAAAGTTGTTGATATTTCTTCCCAATTTCTTAGCGAACAATGTGTTTGACTGCAGAGTGAGCTCCCTGCCTCTCACCGCCCCCCCGTCAGTCTGCTGGATGTATCGAGATCATTTTTCCAGTAATATAATTTACTCATACAGACGCAGGCCCATATTTCTTCAGCCGTTTTTCATCTTTATCAGACACAGATTTCCTGAATTGGATCCAGGGTTTACATTTTATGGAGGGACAACACAATCATGTGACATGAATATGAAAGGGTTCTGTATCACAAAGCAGAGCAAACGTAAATATGTGGCAGGCGGTGTGTTAATGCATATATCATTTGGAAAAGGCAGAAACAAGATTACTGCCAAATAAGAAATCTGTGATTGTCTTTCATGAAACCCTGTGATTTCCGTGGCCTTTCTATCAATTCATTTTTCAATTTATCATAATGGAAATTTCTCCCTTTTTTCTTTTGCCCTGAAGACCAAGAGAGGCCAGAGCTGGAAATGTATTGAAGCCAGTAAACAAATTGGATGGTAGAACCCATCCATACTCTGGAGAGGGGGAGGTTTAAGGTCGTTTTCTTTTGATAGCAGCA
This sequence comes from Pseudopleuronectes americanus, assembly GCA_038501795.1. NCBI lineage: Eukaryota > Metazoa > Chordata > Actinopteri > Pleuronectiformes > Pleuronectidae > Pseudopleuronectes > Pseudopleuronectes americanus. Next base: position 7,263,577 of record CM076719.1, read on the forward strand.
ACAGACAAAACCTACATGTGCCTTGTATGTGTGTCACATTCACTTCCATGTGACATATCAGTGATGCCTCTCTATCCCAATCGCTTAGAGTCTGATTCACGCTCATGACACATCTATACAGTGACATGTGGAAAAAGTCCAATGGCGGCTCATTCTGATTCAAGGAATAGAGGGAGCTGTGCTAAGGATGTTAGGCATTAAAGAGTTGTCTTTTTCACGGGATTATCTGCGAAGGAGGAAGTCAGTATTCAGACGGGGCTGACTGGCAAGGCAAGATCAGCCCTCATCCAAGTAGAACATTTCTCCAGGCATGCTGAACATGCAGACTTAAGTCACATAATCCCTTTCAATATCAGCGGGGATGTCAATACTCTGACATGAATGGATAGGATAGCACGGTTTTTGCAGGCTTTCTGTTGTTCCCGATCACAGTGCTGTGCGGCGGTTGCTGGCAGGTTGCTATTATTAGCCACTGCAGGGATATAAATGTTACTGTGGATCCGCTGACGCTGTGATGACAAAACATATTTGTACCGTTGGTGAAATGCCGTCCGTCCCATAAAATATCATCAGGAGCATTCCAGGTTTTATTCGTTGCGCCCCAACACAGCGGCAGTAACGGAGGCCTGCAGATATTGAAGTAAATAATTGAGCACACAAAGCAAACACTGACGCACATCTCAGGGGATAAACAAACAATGGCACACTCTGCACGTTCGGTGCCCGAGTTCAAATGAGACCGTGGCTGTGTGACACAACAAGGCTTTGCTGGGGTTTTTTGTGGAAGCACAGTTCTGTCAGCGTGACTAAGCAAGGCTGTCCAACGCAAGCTAACCATGACTGTTTGAGAGCGTCAAACAATGGCCTTCTCACAACAAAGTGGATCCAGGCGAATTGTTGACGTTACACACGTTCAGATGTTGAAAATGGCTTCATCTCTGCGCCTGTGTCCTCCTGCCAAACATCTGAAATCCTATTGTTAACACATCGGAAACGGCCGTCAGGGCAGAACACAACATATTTCTGTTTTTTCTTATTATAACTTACAGATATATATACTGCTGCCGCCTGCTGTTAATTCAGTGAACTCTTTAAAGTGTCATTGTATCTCATCTGAACTCATCTCATCTAATAGATTTAGGGACAAGTATAAAGATTTCAGTTAAACATCTAATACCTGAGAACAGGGACATATTGTATGTATGTCTATTCATTCATTTTGGATATTCGTATGTATATCCAAAGCCAGGGAAACAATCCTCATTGTTCTCTGTATCTTTAAAATCTGAAAATGTCTGTCCTTCTTCCTTGTCTTTATTTTTTTGAACAGCCGCTCATCAGATCCACTTCAAACGGAGGCTGCTGCGACGTGCTTTGATTGAGCAATCGAGTGAGAACAATGCTCACCACCGACAGACATTTTGATCTGGCATAAAAAACACTTTGAAATAGCAAACAGAAAAGTAATTGTAATTGCATCTGAATCGAACTTCAGATGTGAATATAGTTTTGCTTGATTTTTCTGATAGTTGGGAAAGTGGAAGCTTGACATCATCTTTAACTTCATTAGATAGCTGGTTCTAAGCTGCCGGCCTCTTAGGGACACATTTGGGTTTGACTTTGCTTCTCCAGCAGACTTGAAAGGAAATCTTTTCACTCTCCATTTCCAACCATGACAGTGCAGACTCTCATCAGACTTCCCCACCGGTGTTACATTTTTTTTTGTGTGAATGGGCACATCTAAAATTAAATCTAAAAAGGTTGTTTGATCACTAAAATGACAGCCTGTATGTTGCAAGATATATATATTTTTATAGAGTCTCCCGTTCATGTTTTGAAACCTTGACTGCAGCAAAGCTCCATTTCCAAGCAGGTGCAAATGCAGGTTGCAAAAATGTTAATTCAAATATTTTGGCAGCAATCAAATATCAATGCGCCAAGGAAGGCAAAGAGACCATAGTTTCCCCAAACAGCTGTTTTGACTTGTTGTTGCCAAGCAGACAGAATGATAAAACAATCTTTTAAGAAGGTGCTGAGGTTTTGTTTATGCAGATCATCGTGTGCGGCAGGTTTGTTATTAACTTTGGTAGAAAAGTGTGAAGGCATTGCATCAGACCATCCCTGAGTTTGAGGTGCCAGAGGAATATTTCATGGCTTGAGTTGGTCAGGGCACAAACACGCAATTGGCTCCAAACTCATCTTAAGTGTATCTTATTAAATGATCATGGTAGATTCTTAATAAAAATACTGTGCCCAACTTCAGCTGTTTATAAAACCTGTAGCAGTGGGAATGATGTGTGTAGTACCTTTTATTTAAATCAGTGATTTTCCCTGACTTGCCTTCACCAAGGTTTTCCACCCTTGCTCATTTGTTTTTTAATTGTTTGTACATTTGTTTGAGGCAAAATTACACGAAAACTACTGGAAGAAGTTTCAACAAAGCTTAGTGGAAGAATTCGTTATGGGTCAAGGGAAAAAATCTTTTTTCTTTAATAGTTGTAGATAGTTTTCAACATTTTGGTTGATCACATTGATCTCGATGTATAATTCATTCATGTTTAGAGGACTGTTATTTATGGGTTTGTGCAATTTGGCTCAGATCTAGTGGATTTCAATGTTAGGAGACTGTTGGGCATTGGCAGAGGTAGATGTAGTCAATGAATTGAATTTCTATCATGCTCTACCAATACTTACATAAATGCGTTTGTCAACTATTGGTTGGTAAATTAACATATATGTTAAGTTCCCCAAGCTTCTTGTATGTAGCTGAATGAAGGCAGAGGTAAATAAATACATATGCATACTGTACACATTGAAAGATTGACGTCTCAGGAAACAGTTTAATTTAAACTCTATGGCCTTTTCAGAATATTTGCACTGCAGTATAATCGTGTTTTGGGTAAAGCATTGTGTTTGTGCTCTGGGCCTTTGGCACCTCCTGCACAGGACTTGTTCCAAGACTGGATTCTCCTTGTTCCCCTTCAGGAGACAATCTGACTTTATCTGCCATTACAGAAGCTTATCCCGGCCCAGCCAGCTGATTGTTGTGTTTACTGCTCCTTCTCCTTCCATTTCCGTGAAACTGACTGCAAACAAATGCGTAAAATGTAAACTCGTGGGGTGGGATTATGCACTTTTGGCAACCAGATGCTCAATCTGATTGCATGGGATTTGTTTTACACCTTTTGTTTGCAATAATACTGAAAACCGAACCCAGTACCACAATAATAAAACCCCACGTGTGTCCTGCTCAGTGCAAGTATCAGTTCTACTAATGCAAGAACTGGAAGTTTTATCAATGGGATCCATATAAACAAGAGAACATGATTTAGATCCAACTAATCTAAACATTTATGTTATTGAAAAGGAAAAGCAAAGGTTTTAGAAACTAGCAGAGAACAGCAAAAATAAATGTTAAAATGTGGTAGTTTCAAACATTAACCTCATAATTCATGACAAATGGCTCTTATCCCACATGATGGTACATATATTAAAAGTGTCATAGCGGGAGAATTATTTGGTAATATAAAACCAAATGTCATGGTGTCACCCACCTCTAGTCGACACAGAAAAGACGAGTGTATGCTGCACAAATTTGAAATGTTGCTGATATGGGGTTTCCTTCTCTCTGAGACCTTATCAGTAAAGTTCAGTCCTATCAATATGACCATTAAAGCCATAGTAGCCATTAATAAAGTCAGTCACGTGTTTATGACTGCATTAATATTAACAACTCTGTGTTCGTTTAGAGATGAGTTTTTCTGGACAAACTGAAATATCCTTTCACGACCGTAGACTGTATATATAGATGAACAGCATGGCCGCTCTCCAAATGTGAAACCAGGGTGCTAGCTGCAGTGAAGAAAATAAACCCCACCTCCTCCATGTAAGTGTAAAGGACATGAACCAAACACTGATATGCAAGTGTTACTTTTTAATTAGTGGTGCCCTTTGATAACCTTTATATCTATTCCCCAATCGCGTGCTGTGCATACTCCAAATAACTTCTTCAGTGCACGATGGCAACGTTCATATCCGATGTGCATATCTGTGGATAATGGAAGGAAGTGGAAATGCATCGACCATCTCATACACACTCTAAAGTCCCTGGGATGTTGTGAACACTGTGTTCTGCTCTGTGAAAGTAGGAAGCAAGAATTTGCAACGTTCAAACGAGCCTGTGCCTCCAACGCACGCGCTCACGTGCCTACTGATTATTTATGTTGTGCAGGTGAATGTGCTGAGCATGGGTAGGTGTATAAATAGCAGTACGGACATCATCAGAGTCTTGGGTCACCAGAGGGATAGGGGAGGGGGAAAGAGCTTACTACTAGAGCATCGGATCATGAGCATCAGAGACGATCCTCCCTGACTCATCAAGACCGGAGCGACGCTCTGATCCCTCGCATGCTCCTGTTCTGCTTGGTGGAGGCCCATGGGTAACCCTGGCGACCTCTGTGACCACTGGTGCACTACTTTGTTTCGTGCTTATTGCATAATAATTCATTTGAGATGACAAGTGCATTATTCTATCACAGTGTTTCCCTTGGTTCACTGACTTATGGGGGACATGTTTTTTCGGAGGATACAGATATGCAATAGAAACCCTTCTTTTTTATTATTAAAAATAGCTGCATAACCAGACCACTTATTGGAGCGTATATGATCTGATGTTATCCTCTCAGGCAACTTGTACAATTGCTCAGTGTCCCCACAGTCAGTGTCGGCACCACAACAATGTTTCTCTGCTCACATGTGAGTCACAGCATCCAAGTAATTGTAAATATCAGCAAAACATCCGCGCAATTTCCCCCTTATCTTTTTTACACCTCCGCTAGAGCCATTATCTCTTGTGTGCTCACGTGTTCCAGCTCTCCGCAGTGCAGCCCACAGTACAGGCCTCTGCGATGCCTTGGGTTGTTGCCTTTGTCTGGAGCTCTCTCATCTCTGGAGGTCACATTTGCCGCCCTGAAGGTACACAGGAGGTAATGGTCAGTGTGCCAACTGTGTGGGCATGCTAAGAGAGCCATATGCTGTCTGTTAAACCTCTCAGCGGAGGCAGCAGAGTAACGGGGGCAGCTCGGTATCTCCTGAAAATCACAACATGCTGAACATGCACGACGGAGGCGAGTGCTGCAGCGTGTTAGAGGAAGGTATTTCTCACATCCGCTCCTTTCTTACCTTGTCACTCCTCCTCTCGTATTCCGCACTGATCTCTTCGAGAGCCGGGGATTAAACAGGAGGAATAACCAGGCTTCTCTCCGGCTCCATAGGCCGGCCTCTGCTCACCATTCACTATTCATCCAGCAGGTTAGGTTAATTGTGTCCAAACGTCAAATACATGCTCCTTTATTGTATTTGTATTTATATTGGGGCTTTATAATAGCAGTCAAAATATTTATTTTAGCCTGGTGGCAAGTCGAGCAGAGAAATAGAGAAGTGGATGTGCTGTGTGCCCCAGCGTTTTCACACATGGTTCAGATGCTGCTTTAGAGAGCGTTTTCACTCTTCATTAAAAATTCTAGAGGGTGTTTTTTCGACTGCGAGGCGATAACGTTTCTATGGACATAGCTGGCCTTGACTCACACACCAGGTTCTGCAAAACACAGGCACTCGCATGTTTCGGTTTGAAAGCTTTTGGATCTGAAAGAAGACAAAAAACGCTGCAAAATGTGTGTGGGGGGAAAAAATTGTCAAAAGGAACGTCCATTTTGTCACTGTGCAGAGACATAATCCAAGCCTCCAGTTATCTAAACGCCTGCCTCACCCTGTGGGAAGACGCTCGGAGACACTGAACAAATAGCTGCTTGTCCTTGATGACGGCCACACAGGTCTAAAAAGAGAGGAAAAGAAAAACCACCCTGACAGCTGCAGTTTAGTGTCTAATGAATCACAGATCATAAATCATTCAAATATTAAGCTTTAATCTTTAGTCACATTAAATGATTAATGCTTATATATATACAACTAAACCTATACGTTGAGTATAGTATTCTAATTATCCCAGTCATTTTCCAAACACAACCATCAAGTACTTTCTGCTTCCTGCTTCTCTTGTTTATATACTTAAACATTTATTTTCTTTCAGAAAAACCCACAGTGGTTCATATTAACAGTGCACAGCAGTACATAGCATAGCTGTGAGGGCGGGCATAGCTGCAGTATAGTACACAGTTGAATGTATTATTTAGTTAATTGTGTGTAATTATAATCATTAGGTCCACTTGACCTGTGTGAGAGAACCAGGACTTAAAATCTGCTCACACGAGGCTCCACAGTGAGACCATAGTAATCATTCAATTGCACACTTATATCCTAATCACTAATCATATCGGCCGTTCTTTTCGTACTGACATGATTTCTTGAAAATGTAAGTGACCAGAATTTAGTCGAAGAACAGTTCAAGATACAAGATCATTTCTGTCGCTGCCAACAAGAGCCTGTTGTAGTCCTGTTCTCTTCTGAACTGTGAAACCTCAGAGCTGGACAAACCAGACCATCCTGAGGAGGGGACAGGGAGGTGGTGCAGTGGTTAGCACCTTTGCGTCAGGGTAAGGGTTAGGGTTAGGGTTAGGGTTAGGGTTAGATTCAAGTCATGTTCAGCTGTGGCCTTTCTGAGTGTTTGCTCTCCCGGGTCTGTGTGGGTTTACCTTCCAGGACAGTCAGATTGGGGTTAGGCTAACTGGGGACTGAGTGCGAGTGTGAATGGCTGTTTGTCTCTATGTCTGCCTCTTGCCCATTGTCAGCGGGCTCCACCCCCCCCCCTGCAGCACTGAAAGGATGAGCATCTTAGATAATGGATGGATGGGTGTGTGTAAGGATGGACGGATGGACGGATGGACGTCCAGGGGGACTTGAGCGTGTTGCAGTGCCACATTGACGGATCAAAGCACTTACCTCTCCGCCACTGTGCTGTCACAGATCAGAGAAGCTTGGGTCCATTTATTTTTGTCAGTCTGAAGGAAGTGATATAGGCTCTGTGTAAGTTTTTCACTTCTGTAACTTTGAGTGTTACGGACTTGAATGTCACCGAAGCTTCCCACTCTCTGCAGAGGTGAGTGAAACCCATAAGTCTTGTTCCCGCTGGGACTCGGTGTGAATGTTGAGGTTAGAGGAGGAGTAAATCATCAACCTGCACAGACCTGACACAGAACCTCTGTCTGGAACAATACACTTGTTTGTCAATTTACTGTGAAATTTAGAGGAAATTAATCCATATTATAATTATTGTCTGATTATAATATTGTGAAATGTGTGTGTGGTGTGACAGGGGATTGTTTCCTGCTTTCTTAAATGTGAGAATCAGAATTGTTTGTCTTATATGATAACAAATTAAATGGATTTGGATTTTTAATGGATGGTTGGATAAAACAATTAGTTTAAATATTTATTATTGGGCCCTGGGAATTTATAATCGGCATGTTTCACTATTTTCATTCAAATAAATGCTTCATTTACTAAATAAGGATGATGGAATTAATCATGAGGAGATGCAGCCATATATATATTTGATATCAGAGCTGCGAGTTACACATTACAGTAATGCTGTTGCAGTAGCAGAAGTGAAGATATTGCCGGAGGCAGCGTGTGAGCCTGATGTTATCCGATCTTTGAAAGATGTTTAGACACTGGTTATGGTTTCGAGCTTTTACCCTCTGCTCTGCGAGGGTAATGTCCCACTACCAGTGTTTTTCATCAGGAAAACACAACAACAGTAAGTAACAATGAAATGTAGATGCAAAAAAAAATCCCTCTCACAAAGCTAATCACAGTGTCGCTCGGTCGCAATCTGTGTGTGCGTGCAAGTGAATGCCTCTAATGTACATGTGTGGGAGTTTGATGAGCAAATGGAGGGGCAGTTAGCATATAGTCACAACATGTAGGTCTGCGGCTAAAGTGGCATGAAAGGCTTGTGTGTGCGTGTCTGTGCGCACATTGTGTATTAATCAATTCCAGTGTTGGATCCTTCAGGGGACATGAATACAGGATGGACGCTTCAGTGAAGTGAAGCATGCGTGAAATTGTACTTCTCACATCGCTGTCTTAGGTTTTGTCGGAGATCTGGTGATTGGATGTTACATAATGTATTAAACACTGTACAAACTACACATCCTGTCACAGATTTCCTCAATAAGACCTTGAAGATTTTTGCTCAACACTTGGAGAATGGCCTGCCTGTTAGCGGAGTTCTCCTAGACGGGAGGTGAGGCCCAAACACGAGCAGGGGCACGTCTCTGCTGGATGTAATGGACAGCTACTCACTGCTGAAGGTGACGTTAATGTCGGGGTCTTTTGTCGAGGCCTCGCTTGTTTACACATCGGTAGAAGTCGCTGGTGGGTTTGGTAAATACGCTTTTGCTTCGACAAACATCTTGTGCTGCTGTGGCTGGGGCCGATAAAGAGGAAGGCAGAGATTCTAATCAAGATTGACGCTTCGACTCAGAGAATCCGAAACCTCCTCTTCGTTCTTTTTTTGTTGCTATTTTAAGATAATAATTTAAACTTCTTCTTTTCCATCATCTACAAAAGTTTCAATTAATTGTGATTGCTCAGTGTTTGTCTTTAGCTGTGCACTGGGGAGACGGAGAAGGAATTGTGAGTCCCTTGAACCGTTTTAGTCCTTTTACATCACAGCAGCAATTTAAACCACAATGGAACTCAGTGGAGCGCATATCACTGCCAGGGCCCAACAGTCCCCTTAAAGTCAATCAAGCTGCACCAAATTGCACTCATAGATATCAGTTCTCTAAATATGCAGATTTTTTATTTTATTTATTAAGATACATAAGTTGTTCCCTGGGAAAACAGTGAAAATGTCCAAAACATTTTAAAAACAAATCGCAATACTAAAGAAAGAGATAAAAAAAAATCTCTGGCTCTGTGTCAAAATGTAATGATCTCTTTTTTGGCCAATGTCCAATCCTTCCAAGTTTTGTAGAAACCCTTCCAGTAGATTTTGAATAATCCTGCTGACAAGCAAATAACTGAAGTGACAGAACCAAACCTCCTCGGTAAAGATAAGGAATTCCAGTATTTATTTCTTTGTGTGCGTGTCTTCTGAAGATGAAAGCTGTTAAACTTGTGTTTTTGACACCACAGTCCTGCAGAGTTTAGTTTTGTGGATATGGGATTGATGCCATGAAGCTCAGGTGTGCGTGAAAACACCTGAAGTGCTTGAAAATGCTTATATTGTGGAGAATTTATTTGCGCTCAGCAGGTGAAATCACCAGCGTATAAAGAAAGTCTGTAGATGCTGTTAAGTGCGGTTTGTTTATCTGAAGTCAGTCAAAAGAAATACAGTTTGTAGATGTTTCCTTTTTTGCCAGAAAAGTGTTTCAAAGGCTCTGCAGTACTTGGTTTTTAATAGTTTGGAGGACGTTCTGTTTCCTTTATATTTCTGAAACTACATGCGCTAGAACAAAGTGTAATAAAGGAATTACAGTGTGTTTATCAGCTCTAGCATGAGCTGCAATTGAAATCACTGCTAAATAACCAGCAGGTTACTGTATAGGCTATACAGTAAACTAGCTTATATACATTTATTGGGTTTACATCTTGACCCTTAAAAAATTAGCCTCAGCTGTGACCGGTCTATCTACTGTGCTGAATTTCTCCACGGCAGAGAATCTGGTCCTTCATGCTTTTGGATTTTATGCTAACTTTAGCTCTGTTCTCTGTATTGGATTTAAGGGAAGTTTACAGTCCTGCATTGCCTTCCAAAGCATGAAATCAAAGTTTTCTCAGCCCTGTCTGCCACAAGGGTCCTAGTCTCGGCCGACATGATGGTTTCTGAGAGCCACTGGGGCACGGCCACCTCTCATGAACTGTACATTACTATATTATATACGATTGACATTGTTTTATACATTTAGATTTGATCCATCCATGGTTTGCTCAGGGATTCACGGCATCCCAATACATCACTTTACATGGTGTTGGCAGTTAAATTGAAGTTCCCGTAAAGCTTATTATATTGAGACACTTCACTGTGGAGCCAAGTATCGTGCAGTTTTCCCAGTAACCATTCTTGCAGTTTTCTATTTGTTGCTGTTGTTATTTCCTGATAATCCTCTATGAGATTTGTTCTCGGGGAGAGACCACGACTGCTTAACTTGGGTCAACACAATAGACGGACTGCTTATAAATCTCTTATCATGGGTTCCAGTGTGTTTGTGCTTTTTCTGTTTTGGCTGCTCGCTGCTCAGGGAGTCTATCTATCCATATCCATCCATCTTTTATTGGCGATACAGTAATAATTCAGAACGGAAGCAAGTGAAGTGATATTTTTGCCTTTATTTCTCCTTCTTTAAGTTTCACCTGGCAGAGAGGGTCTCAGCAGAAAGTACCCCACACTGTAGACATATCAAATCATCTGTATTGAGTCTGAGATGGAGTCAAAGATTGATCTATAAATTTAACCTTTTTATGATTCTGACAGTATTACAACTGGTGCTGTGTGGCCCCCAATGTTATTTGTGCCTGCACATTAAGGTGTGATCGTTTGCTTCTCTCTGCAGACTGCTCTGAAGTGAACCTCGTGCCGAGCATCCGAAACAACGCAGTATACTGGTGAGTTCCAAAACCCGAAATTAAAACCCTCTTCATATTTACATAATATACTGCCACACATTATCCACCCGGACTGTGAGCATGAGCAGAACATGGTGAGGATAGAGGAGGGAGGCTTTGGTAGCAATAAACCAGAAGAAGAAAAGAGAAGTGTCCATCCCATGACTCGATCGATCACTCAGCTTTTACCCCACAGGATGAGAGTGTCCGACTCACAGTGCCTGAAGATCCTCACCACGTTGAACACAAAGGCAAACCCACGATATTTCCCTTTTCTCATGCATACATTAAATAAAATGCTGGCAAAGGAATATAGAAAAGTCTCCTCCTCTTCTTCACCTCGTTGTCACATGCAGATTGAACCACATGTTCACATACAGAGAGAGAGAGAGAGAGAGAGAGAGAGAGAGAGAGAGAGAGACACACTGAGACACTGTCAGCTGTCCTCTCTTACAGAGGCAGGGTTGGGCTGGTGCCACGGCTGTTTGCCTCATAGCTTGCGCAATGGGAGTCGGCTCCATTATCAGAGCTGCTGCCTCGCCACCCTGCAGCAAACCCAGCATCCTCTGCTCCTGCAGATTTAATTTCTTATCTCAATAGGGAAAACAGCCCCTCTGATGAACAGCAGAAATCACCCTGGGCTGCTGTGAACACGGATTGAGACGACATACGATAGATGGTCTGATAAACTCATGAACGTGCACAGCACTTTTATACCTCGTAGGAATTTGTGGCTGGTCGTAGAGATTCAAGGGGATTTGTTTATTACAGTAAACAATGATTCAGAAAAATGCAGCTCCCTCCATTATACAGCAATCAAACAATTATTTGTGCCATAAGGACATTTCAAACTATTTGCTGCCTCTGCTATTCTTGTCTTCATTTTACCTCTTGCAGATAAATGAAAGCATCACGTAGACTGTTGTTCCGTCACATGAGAAGCTGAGCATGAACCGGGGCCACATGTGTTTCCGCTTTTGTTGAAAGTCTTACAAAAACGCATCAGCTGGTTATAAATATGATGTAAGCTTTGTACATAGCTTGTTTGTTTCTTTCTCTTATTATTCTCTCTCATTTGCTTTATTTTTGATAACCAGCTAAATGTCTCCTTTGCCCCAGTTGGTAAGAAGTCAAAATCCGTAATGGAACCGAAGGATGTGACGTGTTGTGGCTTTTCCAGCTTTGTACTAACAGCTTCATCAATGTCTCCAAAAGCCACTACAGTGGTAATTGTGTGTCAGCTTTCCCAGGCACTAAAACAAGAGTTATTATGTGAACACAAAGAAGTTACGTAACACGATACACCCTGGCTAAATTAGTTTCCTTGTGCTTTGCTCTAATCACCTTGTAGAGCTGTACACACTGGCTCTAGTGCTATCTTATCTGCGGTGTAACACATCGAGAATAACTTATTACAACCATGAATATTTCAAGATCTTTTCTTGTAAGAGTTTAAGCAGCGGCGGAGGAAGATGCTTTACTTATGTAAGTAGAAGGATACTGCAGTAGAAAGTTAAAAGTAAAACGCTTGCATTCAAAATTGCTCAACTATGAAAATACGTTCACTGTGCTGTATGAAGTGTGACCACTTACTTGTATTGTTTTATTATTTCATTATGCTTCTGTGAAATAATGATTAAGTATTAGTCGTAAGCTAAATATATTTAATACTCTCGCCTGGTGGTTTTAACTTTTGCTGAAAATAACTAATCCTTACATAAAAACAATTAAAAAATATTATTTTGAACATTCCTTACAAACAGGCACATGTACTGTTGTAGCAGGGCAGTACCTGTGCTTGTGCACCAACGTGCACGGACGCCATTTCAAAGGGTTTGTGACGGACATGAAGAAACGGTAGACGTGGCAGCCGAACGGTGCCGATATTGAAACGGATGGTTTTCAGGTGGCTGGAGTTTACACAATGTGGCAGCGTGAGAAAGACATTGATTTTTCCTGCTTCAAACTATTAGTCCTGCAAGATGCTCCTGTGCACAGGGCGATATGTCCGGCTGCAGTATTGCAAGAGGAAGCAGAAATCGGCCGGATGAGATAGTTTATCAATCGGGGTAGAAAACAGAAAGTTAATAATCCATTGTATCAGCAACAAAACACCTAAAGATTGTGTACGTGCATTAGTTATTATTTGTTTCCACTGAGAGATACACAAAGCGAGAGACCACGCTTCTTATGTTTTAAAGAAGCCAGCAGGATATTATTAGTGAAGATGAGAATATGTTGAATAGCTGGTTGTTAAGATTCTTTGAAGCAGATTAATTTAGGTGTTTTTGATTAAGCCTTCAGAACCTCAGGCTCAGAGAATATTTTTCGTGTGTGAAGGTAAATCAAACACAAGTCGATGACGTGAACATGGGATCATTAATCGTATTCGTCATATACAAGAAGGGGACTCTGGTCTTTTTATCTTCCTGGGAAATTGAGTGCAGGTAATAGGTTTGACAGCTGTGACATTTTAGTACCGGGTTCCAGGTGACAGTCTTCTTTCATGAGTCGGCCCTGGAAGAGCAGCTTCACATAGAGAGCCTGCACAGAATGGAGGGTAAACTGGTTAAAGTGATTGTTGTTTCCATCGTATGTCTGTCTAAGTGGGAACGTGTTGAATTCATATGGAGTTGTTTTAGGTCTTTTAAAACTGTGTAGAAAGGAAACTACTGCAGACAGGAAGCGTGTGAGAACAGGGGATGAAGACAATTTCAATTTAACGCTTCCTCTGTATTCAGAGAGAAAAGTGAAAGGGAAGAAAGGAAGTGATTTGCACATTCAGATGTATTTTCATTAGATGTCCTCCTGCTCCAACTAAACAGATGTAAAATTTGTGTTTTTGTTATTTATTTTGTGCAGAATCAAAGATGTCAATACAGATCAGTCAAAACGAATCCTGTCTATCTGTGTGACCCTCTCATCACAGAAACAACAAGGTAAACCCCAAAAAAACTAAAATGTATTTGATGATGGTCGTGTGAGTTTGCAGAAGGTAAATAAATAGTTATGTAATTTAATTAGCGCTGCAACTTTGCGATGCTGCTGAAATGCTTATCTAACAGTTCTCCTTCCCTGAAGTTGGGACAAAGGCTTCATTTGCATTACCTCAGGTTGTGAAAATACTCCGTGTTTTCTACATAGAATCAGATCATTACCATAATGCTTAATACAAGTTAACGAGCCCTAAGGAAGGTATTTAATAAATGATTAATCATAATGAGCGATGGAGAGGATATGTGTGAAATAAAAGTATTTCACTTCCACATTTATTACTTCTTATTCAACTCGCTAAGATTTCAGTCCTTCAGTGTTTTTCATTTAACTTTCATGTCCTGAAGTAAATATTTTCCTCATGTTATCTGTTATAGCAGGAAAAGTCCAATCAATTGACACGAGTCTGATATCTCACAAAACTTGGAAAACACTCACTGATTAACTAGTTTTCCTGCCAGCCCAACAAAATATAGATTTTTGACTCATTCCCGAAACGAGACTGTCTTCATCCAAAATAGATGTTTTGATGTTTTTTTGTCTGTGTCTGTTGCTTTTTCTCAAGGCGCTATAATTAAACAGGAGGAGGCCGCAGCCCTTCTCTATTCTGTGTCAGTTTGAGGAATGGCTGCCGCTCGACGCACCATGTCAGAGCAAAGTGAGTCGGAACAACAGCTAAAACACAGCGGAATCCCATTTGTTCTGAGAGTGTGTACGGGAGGATTCTTGGATTAATTTCCATTGTGGCAGTGAGAATGCAAAAAAAAATACTCAACAGCATCACACTGCGATTTTCTATTATTCTAAGATGCATCAAACGTGAAAATCAAAACTTATTAAGGCAAATTACAGCTGAAAAACCCTCCTGAAATGCACAGATCCCTCCTCCCACTAACAACTTAATCCCTGACACCAACAATTACAGATAAACGCATTACAAACTAGGGGTCAATAGTCAGTGTTGTGAAACATTAAACAGAATTAAAGAACCTTGAACTTAATTCAATTGTTTCCCAACATTTTCGGGAGCCGCACTCCATCACAGGATCAGTAATCATTTTGAATTATGGAGTGAACTGACATATTTTTTATTTACTCTCTACGTGTCACCGCCCAGGTTTACACCCACAGCACATCCCCTTAATCTGACAACATCCTGGAGATGACTCTCATGTATCATCATTACGGGCTCAGGCACTTTGTCAGAGTTTGCAGTCCAGTGAAAAGGTACAAAGGGGAGAAAATAGATCTATTTGATGAGCAAGAGATTATGATGGAGAGGAGAGCAAACATCTCTCCTCATTCGCTGCCCACTTGTGCAGAGCAGCAACACTTACCCTCTCACACACAGATCAGCAAATTGCAGCCTGATCCCAAAGACAAGCTGCAAATGGGACATAATCCTCATGGATCTTTGTTAAAAAACTACAGTGAGAAGTGAATCAAGCCTCCATTTAGAATACAGGCCTGAGACCTGTTTCCGGAAATAATCACATGAATATAATGAAAATGAATCAGCATATTCGATTTACATATATTCATTATTTATAGCCCCATCATATGTACTTTAGAGGCTATTCACGTACACTTACATTCCAAAGAGAGGCTTTCTTTCACGCTCCTGTGTGTCTGAATTATCAGAGCATCAGCAGCCTCTTTCAGCTTCACTGCCATTGTTGTAATAAGACCTGGGAAAGTCTGACATGAAGATTGCCACTGTGCTCCGTGACTCCAGAGATCCTCCTGGATGGTTCTGCTTCAGCTCCAGTCTGTTTCACGGGTTGTTGATGTTGTTGTTGTTCTTTGGAACTTTGAGGGAGCTGTTGGCAAAGTTACTGATGACTCTCAAGTGCAATAACACGTTTTTATTGTAATATACCTCTGAACTGATTGAATAGCCAGAGAGTGCATAGGTCTGCCAAAGTTATCTCACCATGTTAAACTCTTATTTGGGTTCCTGTTTTCAATTTGTGTTGAAAAGGTCTACATCCTCTAATGTTTTGCTCTGACTCAAAATAATTTAGCCATACAGTTGAAACAATGCAGATAGACACTGTGTAAAGTTCTTTATTAAGCATTAATGCAAAGCGTCTATATATAAATATGTGTTCACATATATTTCATAAATAACCCTTTTATGTGCATATATCTGTATGTAAGTAGGACAGTAAGAAGCTGTTGGAAATTTCCCAGGGCGACCTGCGGCTTAATTGTTTTCGTCTATAAATATTCCATACGTCTGAGTGTAGCTGCTGAGGAAATATGATCATGTACCTAAATTTATCAAAAGAAAAACTTCATTTTCTTAGTTCAATCCAATTAGGAGTCTGTGTAACTTTAGGGACAGATGTAAAACTAGAAATTACTGGGATTAGTTTTGATTATTTGCTAGATATGGATTTATTATTTACGGAATGTATAGATTTCATGTCTATGAAACATTGGAATTGACCTTTATCCTGGACGGACATCACAGATAAGATCTTAACCTCAGTGTGAGAACCATGTCTGTGTTCAGTGAAGTGGCTTCTCTTTTATAAGAAGATTTAAGACTTTCTAGGTTGTGATTGGGTGAGAGTTAAACAAAGTGCAAAAACAAGGACATACTGTTTATATCCTTGATGATTTCAGTTGCAACCATAGTCTCATTAGCCTCATATCCAGTTCTAACAATATATAATCACATGACTGCTCCCGCAAACATAGTAATTACATAGAAATTACATGGTAACAGAAATACCAGCGTTGTATAAATCCCTTGTCCCATTGCAACAGTGGCTGAGAAACATAAATCTTACAAACTACGTCTCCCAGCAGCACATCTACAGAGATTTTTCAGTTTCTGTGGAAGATTATTGTTTGTACATGTCACACATATTTGTAAGTAGGTAAAATAGAGAATTAAAGCCTCATTAATTCAGCTGGAGCAGGAAACTCTCCTGAAGCTGGGCGGCACTGGAAGGGGTTAGGTGTTGAAGGAAGGAGGAGGCAGGATGCTGCTTCTTCACAGTAACCTGCACTTGGCATGTTGTCGTTTAATTTTTTCTTCCTGTGGCTCACGAGAACTTGCTTTAATTAACATGAGTTTGATGTAAATATGTCAGGTTCAGTGAAAAGGCTAATTATCCTCTCTATAGTCGCTGATCACGTGGCGGCTGCTACACAAACAAGCCGACAAAACACGATCAAGGACGCAGACAGAACCTATTAAATCCATCAGAGACACACGAGAGCACATGCACCAATCAGACACAACAAGCAGGACTGTAGTATTTTTGTGAATGGACGTGACAGACACAGTAATGGCAGAACAAGGCACTCTACGGTTCCCTGTGCCGTTTGGATCTGGGCTGTTAATAGCTACTCTGTCTCTGTTTTGTTCAGGTTTGTCCAACAAGGCCAACTTAAATAGTCATTTGAGCCTGCAGCCGTTGACCCACACAGAAATGCAATATGTTGTCATACTCAGAGGAAGGTGTGGTAGAGGCAGGGGGAGAAAAAAAAACAATCTGTACCAAGCAGTTACATTTAGCTTTCCTTTTACTTATACAGGCTATATTTTCTCTATCCTGTATTATTTATTTTCTTGCAGTGTGTTGGCCTTTTTCCTGCAGAAGAGATAATAAATGTGTTGTGCCGTGCTGGTGGAGTTTCAGTAGGAAAAAAGGCAAACAGCCTCTCAGTATGACGTCTTACACGAGTGCCAATGTTCTAACGGTTCACGCTGTGAGTTTCTCTGGAGACTTGTGTCAGTGAGACCTGGTGCGTCTCTGGAGACAGACGTGGTGGGACGTCCCAGGCTGCAGGAGGATGAGAGTCATCAGATTGAGAGCACACTAAAACACAGCTTTTCCTGCTGTCTCATTCCAACACTCACTTTTTTTTTAAAATGTATTTATCATTTTTAATCTAAGCAGCTCAGGCGGCAGTCGGCTGCATCAAGTAGAGAAACATGTCAGCCGCTTGATACATCAGATAAGATAAATCTAATACAGATGAAAAACGCGGGGAGCACGGGAAACACAACAACGTGAGACGGAGCAAAACTGAAGTTCACAACTGACACCATGTTCCCTTTGTTCGAAATAAATCTCCCCCTGATTGTGCAGCACAACAAGAGGAGCTATCAATTATTCAGGTTCTCCCCGATGGCTGCGCATTTGCACTCGCTCACCAGCTTCTGACTGGACCGATCCTCCTGCCCATATTCCTCAGTGATCTGTTTTAAAATGGCAGCAAAATGCATGTGACCTCCGAGTAGGACTTTGCCTTCACTCCTAATGCTTAATTTATTCATTACCCTGCAGCCCTCTATTGGGTACGTGCCCCTCCCCCCCCCCAGCTGTAAATACTGTAGGATATCAAAATGAATGTGAAGGGGAGGAAACACACAGAGGATTATTACGGCTCTATGTAAATAACAAGGTGAAATATGGCTCCGTCCTCGTGGCAGTGCCAGAGCAGCAAGGAAATGGGCGAGAGAGGAATGAGAGAACGCAGGAGTCAGATAATAACACCATTTGCTGTATCGAAGCCCATGAAGGACATTTCTCTCTCCCGACACCCCGACTTGTCATCTTTCCTCTGCTGCTGTTCCTTCAGTCGTGCTGATGGGGGGGGGTTGCAGTAGCGTGTGGCGGAGAGGGGGAGATGGCTGAGTGACCGCTCTGTGGAGCGTCGCTGCTCACATCTCCACATCAAGCTGTCGATACTGTTCAAGGGCTCAGTCAAGTTTTTGCAAATATATGTTCACGACATTGGAGAGTGGCACACAGCAGTAGATTCTTGCAGGGTGTCAGTCTGTCTTTGGAGATCGAGCCCTTTGTTTTCAGTTTCCAACAGGCAGTCAGTGTTGTTTCATGTTTGTCATGTTCATTCCATATCTTAAAGTAGAGCAGCTCCGCCAAGGCCCCACTGTCCCCTAATGAAACCATATTTGAATTCACACGACTCTTATTTTTACATAACACTACATCTCATTTAGCTGAAGCTTTTATCCAAAGTGACTTACAATAAGTGCATTGAATGATGAGGGGCTCAAACCCATAACAACAAGAATCAATTTGGATCTGCACCAACTTGCACATACTCATAAACATCAGTCGCCTAAAATGACAGATTTCTATCGTCAAGATAGATAAATTATCCTCTGAAAAATCCTTGAAAATGTTGAAAATTAATATCATCTCACAATGTTAAACAAAGAGGAAAAGAAATCCTGAATCCTGGCCCCTGATCCAGATCTGCACAAAAATTGAAAAGGTTCTTTCTTAAAACCACCTACTTCCTCCAGACGTGTTTAATAATAATCCTGTTAACTAGCAAACAACCATAGATGAAAACATTATCATGTAATAACATAGTTATTGATGACAAACGTCCCCTCAACTTAATGAAATGCTAATTCTAACCAAAACTCTTATTTCCCTCTAAACCCAACCCATCTTTGTTTGTGCCTAAACCAAATGTAAACCAGAGCCTGTGTTGTCACATCATAAAAAGTGATTTATTTTTTCCACAGAGATTTGTGACAGATTCTGAAGATTAATGCTGATGCTTCGCTGATCGAGGCGTCGCATCACAGAAACACTTCTTTATGTTTGTCTCTCGAGGGCACGGACAAGTGACACACTTTGTCATTTAATTTGGAACGACTTGTTTTCGAATTGCCTTCGGACGCACAAGAGATTCGCAGGAGACGATGCCGCCTGTTCTCCGGCTTAATGTCATTGATAAGTGATTTCTGATTACACTGCGTTAGAGCTGTATAAGTTACTGCCGATTCAAACTGAATATCTTACTGCTGCCTGGCTTTGGTTGTGAGGAAGCCAAAGGAAACACACACATTAGCTTTAAGATTCTTCATTAAAAAAAACTGCATCTAGATAAGAACAAGTCATTTTCATAATTTTTGACGGCGGACACATTTTTTTCACATATTTGAGAGTCATGGAAGGAGAAGATAACGAACCCCCCCGCTGTGATCTGCTGTTGGCTGGAGGAAAAAACTACCAACGACATCTGCAGCAGGAAATTAGATCAGGTGTTGATGGAGAACGTCTGATAACTGCCCGACTTCTTCATTAACACGGAGCGAGATTGTTTCGGCTGCAGCTTCAGATTAAACCGAACTTCCTCAGCTCACAAATCTGAAGAAAAGTAGCACAGTGAAAATGTCGTAAATCTCTTTTTAAGATGCTGTTCCTCCTCCGTTACACACACACACACACACACACAAAAAAAAACTCGTTTTAAACACAAAACTTTCCTCATTTAAATTCGCCCATTTTTTATCAGCTTCGCAATATCACAGCGAGACACAGACTCGGGAATATGATCTCGAATGAAACAAAAATGAGATCCCCCCCTCCTACTCTAAACATAATGTGCCGCAGTATAAGTCATTTACTCGTTCACATATTCTGCACTTGACAGTTATGTGCACACCATTCGAAGGCAGACGAGAGAATAGTTTTTTTTTAAGGTCGATTGTCTATTTGATCATCCGCCGAGTGTGAGGTCATCGAGGGACTTAAAGACATAAATTGAGGTCAAGTCCACTCAGTTTGAACAGAGACGCTGCCCAAATACATTTATCAATAACTCCCTTAATTACTTTGTCATTTTGAATATGCTAAATTCTCTCCTTTGAATCCCTAATGAGATATTAACCCTCATTTTATGTTTTCCAGACAGACCTTTGCATTAGAACAGAGGTCTTCAATTGGAGGTCCGTGACCCCTAGGGGGTCAACCTAGGTACTGCAGGGGGGTCGCGAAAACAAAAAAAATTCAACCAACTTTCATCTACAAATTTAAATGTCTTTAAATACACATTAACATGAATCTGTGAGCTTTTTAATAACTCAGTATTGTACGGCCAACCTGTATCTTGCACAAAACATGAATACATGAACCTGTGTATTATTTTTATAGCTTAGTATTGAGCGCACAATAGCAGGGTAGCTATGCTTATACATGGCACTAGGCCCAGTTTAATATAAAAGACAATTTTATACAATATATATAGTAGGGGGTACCTGCTCCATCTCTCCATCAGCTTGGGGGTCCTTGGCCTGAGAAACGCTGAAGACCGATGCATTAGAAGATTGGAGAATCACAATCCGAACGTCTCATCTCCAAGTTGACAGTGAAACATGTTTTGGAAAATGGCGCTGAAATTGAAATGACCTTATCCGTTTAATATTCATCAACATTGTCTATCCTAACTAAGTGTTTGTCAACAAAACTTGTCAGCACGTTAGGATGGGAGTTTGTCTCAGTCATTGATCGTTAGTCACGGATCATTTCCCGTTCCAGGACGTGCGTGTCCTGGTGAAGTGAGCAGGCTGCTGCTCACAGAGCAGAACCAGCTTCCAGCAGCAGGGTGGCACCGTGATTAAATCCCTCAGCCGGCGCTCGTTCCCCTGTGTCCTCTCCCTTTTTGCCAAATAAATTGGAGTGAGCTGACCTTTAATCAGATATGCACAGCAAACTTGAGTGTTTAGGCTCGGAGAACCAGACATGTTAACTTCAATTAATCAAGTGAATGCCATTACAGCAGGTTGCGTGTACGTGACGGTTCACTGCACCGTCTACATATTTGTACTCATCATCACTTCGAGGCATTACTTTCCGACGGTTTCCGAGCGGACGTGGGCCGATCGCTGGCCCCCTGCGCCGCTGTCCCGCTCTGCTCTGCAGCACTCGTATGTGTGTGTTTGTGTGTGCGTGTGTGTGTGTGTGTGTGTGCGGACTTCTCTGCTTCTCTGTCGTCATGTGTTATCCTCAGTTAGGGTTTTGCATACAACAACAGCATGGTTGGCCAGTATTGATTTACAAGATTCCACAAATGCAAAAACAGCCAGAATCGTAATGCTGCATATATATTTTTCGAACAATACAAAAAAAGGAAATCTAAAAGTACAGAACCCCTTCTTTCCTTTGAAGGCTTTGAAACAAGTGAACTTCAATTTGTGATGGTCTGTGCACCGGTGCATCTCAGGATCTGGCCGAGCATTTCACGGAAACATAACTCCCTGAACTCCACCAACTGATAGTAATTTGAACAGTACTAAAGGAAATAGGAATTTCCACTTCACCTGGATCACATGAATCAGACAATTTTTTTTTAGTCCTGAATATTTTTCTACCAACCTCAAAGAGGAGAAGAGGAGCCAGCCCTCATCTGTTGCCTCCATAAGCAACAAACGATTCAGGCTCAATCCTATGTTTGATTCTTACATGTTTTTACTTCAAACTTGAAAAGGCTGTATGTTTTTAAACATGAGTGATTGAGGCTTCATTAGCGTTTTGAATCGCTGTGAGACAAAAGTAAATATATAAAGTTATGAAAATGTTTTTCCAAATGTTCTCCATCTGCTGTAATGTGCGAGAAGGGGATTCCCATAGAATCTCATGAATCAATGATAAAAGGCGTCTGGCAGCTAACAAACAGAAAATGTATCCACAGATGTTTTGTTAGTTAATAAATCATTTTAGAAATTTAAGAAAAGATGCAAAATATCATCTTGGTTTCGTTTAGAATAAGATGATTTTCTAAATTATTGTTTTTAATATTGTTTGATAATCTAGTTAAAACAGGACATGAGAAGATGTCATCGTGGTTTGTGTGAGATTGCGATGTGATACTTTTACCGTTTTCTGATATCATATATTCTTGAACAATTCTGAATTAGTGCAGCCGGCTTGATTGAAAATTATTTTCAGCCCTCTATTGAACACAGTGACAAGTGATGTTATAACAAGGTTTTGTGGCAGGTTCTTCAGAACGGAAGCTCAACCGCAGTTCCAATGGGACATAATTAAAAAAATACAAAAAGAAACATGATCAGTGCAAGTCAATAAAGTTCCCAGACAAAGTAAAATAGGCAGAAATTATTTTATAATATGTCTATTAAGACTATCAGGATAAAGTAAAAGCTAATAACAATCACTGTGACATTCTGAAAATGGGATTTATTTTTGTATTTTTTAGGAGCTGATAATTTTACCCACCAAAGCTCCTCACAGTCTTGAGGGGAAAAGTTAAAAATATGTATCATCAGTGGAAAAACTAAGGAAGCTCCACTGTAACATCACTTAATTGGGGCAACTGTGATCCTGCCTCTCAGATGGCTCGACTGCAGATGTGTATCTGGTGTTCTGAGATGTGGTGACGAAAATGAGATGTAATAAAAGCACAAAGAACTTTCTATTTTTTACGGTTGGACGAGACCATATTTTCTCGGTACTTATAGCAGACGGAACAGCTCCTTACATCATGAGACGCTTATGAACAGACATAACAGGGATATCCAGAAGAGCTGCAGATGTTTTTTTTTATAGTCCGATTAATAGAGCTGAGTTGATGGAAGTCAGCGATCATAGATTCATTATCATTAGCTCGCAGCTTAGTGATGTATCTTAGTTTGGAGATGTGACTCTATTCCTGGAAGCAAATCATTGAGGTGCACCTCCTGCTGTAATTGGAACAGAGGATTCACGTGTAATCGTTTCCTTACAGATGAGATATGAACCTCTTTTTTATTTTTAACGTTCTATCAGTGCATTGTAAAGGTTTTCGACTCGTGGCTGCTCACCGGGGAAATAGATGTCTTGTTTTGCAAATAATTTCTCATGCATGAAGATTAAAGTGTACCTGAGAGTGTAGATAGAGGGGGTGTTCCGGGGGTGGAGGCAATTCACTTGTTGCCGAATGGTTTGAATCCAGTTTGTTGCAAATGTTATCGAGCAATTTGTATCGGCTCCCGTCGCGTATCGACAGAACATTTTCTCGGAATGATTCAATTTCAGCAAGAGCCTTATTGCCGACGTTTTTTTCAACTTTATTTAAAGGCTCTTTTGTAATGAGCATTTAATCAAGAAAACAGCTGAAATCAATCCACTGAAAAAACTAAATCCATGAAATACAGTGGAGAGGATGCTCCGCCTCTAACGGCAGGAAATGATCCATAGGTAAGTTATGGTCTGAACCGTCTGAAGCGCAGTAACCGTGACATAAGCCTCTTTTTTTTTCGAGGAGCTCAAGCACGATGGCCTGGTCCGTGGTGTCAACTGCCTCCTGGAGATCAAAAAGAAACAGAGCAATCACGAGCACAGGCGGCCACGACGACGGGAGCTCGAGGGGAAAAAACAACTTTGGGCCTTGGAATGTCTCAGAACCTCATTTAACCTTCTCCACTCATTTTCATTCATAGCACGCAGCACGTCAGAGAAACAGCCTTTCTCAGACCCATTGGCGAAATAAACATTTGAAATATGTAAAAAGAAAAGCTGCTGTATGTTAATGTTAACTTTACTGCACAATTGAGATTGAGAAGAAGATTTACCCCAGGTTATTAAATACTGATTGGCTGCCCTACTCCAAGGGGAAGAGCTCCGTATTGACTCACATTTAAGACGGTCATATTTCCTCATTGCGCTCTGAACTCTCTGAAGGCCTGGCAGTGAACGATTGACATCTTCGTTCTTTATGCTCTGGATATTATTCATGGGAATGCAGAGAATGTTTGGAGATGTCCATTTTAACATTTTATCAAGTCCCAGCGTCTCACTTGAGGTGACGTGTTCCGCCCCACACAGCTCCATATCCATTATAGATGGGCGGCTCAGCCGGGTCGGCAGTATACATATGTTTACAGATGTGAAATGCAACATGTCACTGAGAGGCCTTTTAAAAAATACCCTTCTGGATTGGATGGATCCCGAAACACCTTGTTTGTAACGTTGTAACATTATTCTCATGAATATATCAATAATGCATACAGAGATATATGTATAGAGTCAAAAACAGGACCACGAGGAATCTTATACTATTTGTTAAAGGGGTTGGTGGAAAATCCTTCAATTAACTTCTTAACAAAATCCACACTTTTTGCAAATCATTGTACTAACTGCAATTACTTATTGTAATTAGTTTATATATATATTTTTATAATTTGCAATTGATGAGAATTCACGTTTCAAATTTAATGGATGAACAACGAAGGGTGGGTGGAGGAAAGAGATGAGACGGCTGTCATGTATCTGAAAGAAAACCGAAAATGCTTAATTCACCATATCTGCTGAGGAGGCTGAATAGAACTTGTTTTTCTGAAGCGGCTCGAGCCTGAGTGTGAGATATAGTTGTTGTTTGAGGTGAAACAGAATTTAAGATGACCGTTGAGTACATGAAAGTCGTCCCCCACTTAAACCCTGTTTAAAGGGAGAGTTGCCTTTGATTGTGGGGTTCAAACTCCTGCCGGGCAGTGAGGTGTTGCTGGTATTTCACTTTTGGGCACACGGCTTCAAATGTCATTAATAGTTAATGTTTTGAGGCTGGTGGTTCTCAGTATTTGTTTTAAGGGGCTGAGGAGGATTTTTACACTTCCAAGATATTCAGTGAGACTTTGTGGAAAACTCTCCTTTTTTTTCATCTTAAGGTCTTTTATTGAAAAGTTTGAGCTCATGCAGGATTCTGCAGGATGCACAAGTCAGGCAGGAGTTTATTTACCTACATTTAATATGAACACATTTAAAAGTCAGCAGGTGAAAGTATAGAAGCTATTTCCTCTTATTATGAGCTGTAAAATGGAGGTTCAGGAAAACAGTGAAGAAAATACAAAACCCTGTCTCTCAATACGAGGGAACTTTCTGTAGTCAGGGTGGATCATGGGGTCGACTCTGTGAGGACTAAAGAGCCTGCGGTTCTTTATTTGGCATCAAATGCTCTTATTTTGGATAGTAAAGATTGTGTTTTTTGTTAAAGTTACTGCTGCAAGTGCCTAAAAAAGAAGATGAATAGTGCTGGAGCTGCTACAAGAAGAAACACAGGTGAGGTTTATATGAAAAACATTGACACATTAGAAGACACCAGATTAAACCAGATTAAAGATAACAAGACAATAGTTCCTCAGATTAATTTACAATACTTAGCTCTGTGTTATAAGAGTTTGCAGCCATGCTAGTGGTTCTATGAGGCTAATAACAGTGTTTTGAGCTGAAGGCTAACCCCAGCATGCTAACGCTCACAGTGAAGATGTTAACGTGCTAATGACAAGCAGATGATGCTCAGTGTCGTAGTCGAGTTTACAGTGTGTTAATCTATGTTAATTAACTCTAAATACGAACTCAATCTGAGGCGGATGGGAATGAGATTATTTGGGCAGGTGGTTTGACTCTGACAGAATGAACACCCCTCTCTTCACCCTCCACTTGCAGACATGATGGAGAACCTGTGGCGGCCTTCAGTGGTCATAAAGAACTCTAAAGGTGTCGGGGCTTCTGTAAAAAACATGGTGGACCCGCTCCTGATCTTAATATAAAGTATTTTAATATAAACGGCCCATTCTAGGGTAAAGAAAACAGCAGTTTGTTAATTTAGATGAAACACGCTAACGAAAAACATCAATAGGATTATTTTATATTCAATTTCTGCCATAGATCCCTTTCACCTAAATCTTACACACTGGACCTTTTTATGTCATTTCAGGACACATGGAACAAACAGGAGGAAGATCTAAACCCATAAGTAATGACAACGTTCCAATGTCACTGCTGCACGGTCTGAATCTCTTTCCCTTCCCAGTGCAATGACAAAGTGAAACACCCGGGTTGTGTTAGCAGGAGGGAAGCTTTTGTTATTTTCTGATCGAGTCGAAATCATGTTGGTTTTGAAGCCTCTCAAATCCCTAGAGTTCTCTCCATCGAGCGAATTTCTCCTTCACCTTCTTAACCTCCTCCGACAACAGGGCTCTCTCCAAACAGTCACTCTGTTTGTTCCATCGGCTGCCACTTCCACTACCAGGGGAAACGAATCCTCCTCTCTTCCTGTTGTAGTTTAGCACTCTAAATCGAGGTTTCGTTTCCCCAGGAGATTTGGTACCCGGTGGCATCAAGGTTTTATAGCGAGCTAATCCAAAAGCAGATGGTGTCATTTGTAGTGTCAATTGTCAAAGGGAATTCAATTCTGCAACTTAAACATTCACCTCTTGATAATAAGAAGGTGTCTTTTTCCACTTTAAGGTTTCGACGACGACAGCAAACATCACCGATTCAAATAAAAAACCCTTCTCAACTTCTGTAGCTAATGTGTTTCACAGTGTTCTTGTAGTGCTGCTATGTTTATTTAATTTGTGTTACAAGCGAACCGAGGAAATCAGATCTCCTCCCTGTAATCTTCTTTTGACATATTGCAAACGATATCATCAACGCTCTCCCTTCCTGTTTGGTCTCTTCATCCCGACGTGCCTCGACAGACAAATCCTAACACGGTTTGCAATAAATTCAAGAACGAAACACGAAATCAACAAAAGCGCGAGTATTTACCAGCCTGGAGAGAATTGGGATGTTTTCACGATGGAGAAGGAATATGACCTGTTTTGTTGATGACTGCTGCACCGCCACCTCCACAACCTGTCAAAGTGACAGCTCTGGCAGCTCGGGCCCAACGCTGACATCATTTGGAGATGGTAAATAAGGAAAAGAAATATCTGGCGACTAAGAATGATTCATAGTTAGTCCCAGCTCCTGTTTCCAGACGACTTGTCACATTCATTTAGCAAATTACGCTCGTGCTCGGGGGCTCTGCAAAATGGTTTGGCCCTCCCACTTTATTGGAGGAGAAGGCGTAGTAAAAATAATAAAAGCTTTTTTCTCTCCCCAGCTTTAAAATCTGTCGACTGAGAATCCCCCAGAATCATTGATCCGTGTGAAGGGATTACGCAGCAAAGGTGCCAATACTTTTATTGCACATTTTTCTGGGGTATGTAATTAATTGTAAAAAATTTCAACCAGCTCTAGGCAGCTCCATTACTCCCTCATAACCCCTGCTTAGAGGCTTGTATGTAACGGGATATGCTAATACTTGTCGTTGCTAAGCCCTTGTAATCTTCATGCTCGAATTTGTGAACAGAGGACCAAGTCTTTTCCATATACTGTAAATAGTGATGGCGTCTTACAGCTGTGTGTGTGGTGTGGTGTGTGTGTGTGTGTGTGTGTGTGTGTGTGTTTAAATTATCCAAAAGAGCAAGAAAGTGTGATGGTGCAGCACAGCATGTGCAAGATGAATGTGACTGAATTATTAGGGATTAAGGTAAGATTCATATGCATGCCCCCCCCTCCTTCCTCCTGTATATTACGTTTTTTTCCTCGCGACTGCAGTCCATATGCGTATGTGTTTGTCAGTGAACCGTGAAATCACTTGGTTTTCATGAAGTCGATTTGCATTTTCAGGTTAAAGCTCAGTGGGGCAGTGGAGGCAGCTGTAAAACCTTGATTTGCTGCATCAAACCAGGCTTTTCTTATTATAGCGGCACAAAATCATCAAAGTGTTATTATTGCTGATGTGACGTGCACGTGCTAATGGCATTAGACAGTCAGACGGCGACGCCACCTCACACTGTTCTTTAACAACTACAGGGTGATCTAAATGTGGAGCCTTCTTCGTCGTGAGCTGTTTTGCCTTCTCTGTTTGCAACGTTTAATGAAGTGAGATATATTCCAACCCGAGCAGGTCACGAACAAAGCACAGCGAAAATAATAGAACAAAACTTTAGATTAATTATTGTTTTGGGTTTTTAATGATAGCTGCTTGAGTGGTGGGAGCCCTTCTGTGCCATTCATATTAATCTTGTCATGTCAGCTCACAGCCACATGAAGATTCAACTACTATTCATTCATTTAAACCCCGGGTAATAAATCCTCCTGTTGACGTGACATGAACATGTCAAACCACCCCCCGAAGATTTCCATAAACTGCACCGTGCAGACTGGTGCCAGTGCCAAACCCTGTGGAAGGCTTAAGTGCGTAATTGGTGGAACCACATTGCAAAACAGTCCTCTGGGAATTAGGGGAATGTAAAAAACTAATCCCAGTGCGCAATTTGTTCTCCTGGGAAAATATAGCTTGAGTTTGATCCAACAACACTGAGACTGGCAGGAGATGGATCTTCTGGCACAGGAGCTTGTCTTTTAAAGGGCTACAAGAGTATTTCACACTCCACAATAATGCTTTATACTACTACTACTTTTTACACATTAGAGGTATATCCTCTTTAACATTTGGCAAACATAGCCAATGGAAATTATATGATGTGTTTAAACACCATTACAAATGCAAGTAAGTGAGCTTTTTGTTGGTGTTGTTGTGTTTAACGAGTATATAAATGGTTGAAAATAAAGTTAGTGGTTTTTTGAGTTAATGTAGAAATTGTGTCTTATTACACTTTATAAGCTGAATGAAAAACTTCACTTTAACATTTATATCGACTCGCTGCAATCTGTGGTTAAATGATTCATAACTCGCCAGTTGCTTTGGATTAATATCATATTAGGATGTTTGATGTGTAGTAAGCTGTGACCTACTACGAGGTTTTACAAGCTTTTGGCTGATCGTATCTCTAAATCATGTCCACTACTTCCCCCAAAGTATTTGAGTGTAACTGGAGCCAAAAACAATCTGAGAGACATTTTACAGAGCCGATTGCACAAAACCACTGAGATCTTTCTACTTTTACCCAAATTGCACTGCTTTATATCTCCTGTTATGTCCTTTTTTAATAACTTTGATGGCAGAGTTTTTTCTCCATTATGTCCCACTGATTCTGTCAGAAGTTAAAACATTAATCAATTGAATGATTAGTCAATTCAAACACTTATCCTGGCAGCGTGGCTGTGGCGATGGCAGTATTAGTCTGTTGGCTCTGTCGTTTTGAACCAGACTGAAATGTGGAACCAAACTATCGGCTGGATTGACATGAATGTTTGCACAATCTTTTATTGTCCATCCAGACAACGGAGCCTCACGGTTCTTGATGATCTCTGATTATTCTTTGAACCACACAAACAAAAGCTATTAGGTAGAATGCCTTGATATCTGGTGCACGTGTTCATGATCCTTCTGAATTTTAGTGATAATTACCTCTAGCACCATCTGTAAGTTAAAATGTCCCTTTGTATAATACTTTGTTTTATGACCAAGTAAGATGTTGGTAAGGACATTCTAATTCTGTAATTCCTGCGAACAATAAATATATGATTAATAAATGACATTTCACTGTATCATAGCTATAATTTTATATGTTGGATTTAGTACACATACTTATTGAATGGGACACATGTCTATACATAGTAGATAATGTATCGAAGTATTGTTTTTATTTACAATAAAATATTTCTAGTGAACAACCTCAAGAGTAACCTGTGCTGGTATTCAACTAATGTTAGTGCTGTTGTTAGAAAGAACTGATCAGGACATAAATAATTAACGAGCTGAATAATTGATTAGGAAGTGGTACAGAAATAGACGAATCAATGATTATTATTATATTTAATCAGGCAGCCTCTCAAAGATTAAAATCCATTTTTCTAAAATAGATATGAGAACAAAAGACAATCAGAAAAAACACAATCAACAAAACAAAGGGAGCACAATTACACAACGCAAGGAACTAAGAGGAGAGGAATGAGGGGAAAAAAACATATCTTCATAATCAAAACACATCAGATAATACAGCTTTAAAACTTCCAGGGAAAGTGGAGGACTCATTCCATTTTAATGGTGCATAGCCTGAAACCAGCTCTGCCAACATTAGTGCGTGCATGAGGGATATGTAAGGTTAAGTAGTTACTGGATCATTTTCTGTAGATATGAGATTTAAGTGAGAGAAGCGATATGAGGAAGTCTGGAAGCTGCAACGGGAGCAATGGTTATTTCATCTCCACTGTAGGGAGATCCAACCCACTGTGTGATACAGAGAGCACTGATGAGTTATAGGTTGTAAGTTGAATACGAGTCTTGAATTATAGTGTCAGACTAACTAGTGAAGTTTTCCTTTGATTCTCAAGCGATATGGATGCTATTAAAACATTTTTTAATGGCACCTCACTTGAGGAGGTGGAGAAAACCATTTTTGTAATTTGTATTTGTTACATGTTAATTGGTTATTAGAGGAAGAGCAAAGTTATACATAATTACGCTACATAATGGAAAGGGAACATTGGAGTGGAATAGTCTTTATTTGCTCATTATATTGAATGTTATTGTAAAACAGATTTTTGTATATATTCAAAGGTGGAACAGTGGAGTGACAGGCTTCTTCTTCACTCACATTTAAAGACAGTCTTTCATATAAACAGATTTTTTATTCGGTAGCAGCGTGTGTTGTCTGTGCGCATGTTTTACCCTCTGCTGCTTCTACCTTGTGATGTTATGAGTAATGTTTTAATAGTTGCATTATTACCAAGCTGAGTCGGTTTTAAGGACCTTGGGGAGAAAAGCTGCCTCAAGGCTGAAGCTGATGGGGATCCTGATAAAGTGAAATGATAAAAAAACGCTGAACTAAATTTCCTCACCTCTCCATGACAACTGAGTAAACTCTATTCACATGTGAAGGCCACACGGAGCGGCTGCAAGTGAACCTTCAGTCAGGTTATTCTGTCCTGTTTTATGATTGTAGATCATTGAACGCTGCCTGTGAATGATTAGTATGTGTGTAAACAGTTAATGGGATATTAACAGGATTTGTTTTTATGTGTAATCATAAATCACCATTAAGTAGGGCTACAGCTGTCTTGTCATCCGTGCATACATAGATTAATAATGGAGAAGTTATGCATGTTGACAGAAGATATAATAATGATAACATAATGGATTGTATTACAATGGGATCATTTTTAGTACAAACAGCTTATTAAGTGTTTATAAACTACTTTTAAATGCTGTATTATAGTTAATTGTGACTATTTGTATTGTATTTTTTGTAAATTGAATATTTTTGTATACTGGTATATTGTTGGTCATTGTGAATACATATTTTTGGGCTCCGCGGGTATTTTCCTATATTTTCTGACATTTTCCAGGCTAAAATATTGCTGTGTAAATTAAATGAATTGGCAGATGAGTCACAAGCTGCACAATTAGCTCTCAATGAAGTGCACTGTAAATTTCCAATCACAATGTAAACACTGGATTCGAGGATCTGCCAGCGTAAGCAAAAACTACCTCTATGTCCAGATCCTAAATCAAACCCATGCTGGTGTTATTTTCGAGGAGGAATCTCCCGTGTGCGCCTCAATGCATTCCAGATGACCTGAACATGTGATCCTGATCCATCGCTCTTGTCGGCTGGACCCGGCCTTAATTAACGCTGAGAGAGGGTTTTTTTTGTGATCCTGACCTGCTTATTTAGTTCCTTCACTTGGTAACCTTGCCCTCTATAGCGGCAGCACATTCTTGAGTATCGATCGGCTGAGGCACACACACGTAAGCAAACAACACACTCACACAGACACACACACACACGCACACCCTGCATGTGCTCTTGACCTCTAAGGCTGAAGGTTTGTAGAAGCTAATGAAAAGCTAATTATTCAATCAAACTGCTCCTACCAGCAGTTTTCTCTGAGACTGTTTTATCTCAATCTGAGTACAGTGCTCGGTTCAGTCGGAGTCAGGCCGGTGGGACGGCAGCGTTCATTAGAGTCTGATGGTGTTTCAGATTAGCAGAAATGGTCCAAGACAGAAACAGCTGCTCGTCCTTGATAATCATCTCACTTCTGTGGGTTTGTCCCCAGTTGACTCTGAGAATTTCTGCAGAAAACAGGAATATATCAGAGGGATTTAAACGCACTGTGTCTGCGCATACAGTGTCTCCAATATGCTGGCAGTCGGGGGCCTTCGCTGTTCATGCACACCTAGTTAGATTTAATTAGGCTTTGACTGAGGCAACACAGTTTCTGAAAGGTCCATGAATGCCTGAAAATACTATGATTGATATCTGGCCATATAGTGTTTGTGATCCTGTGTGTAAATAAAGTCATTAATCAAAGTGCTGACTTGAGGAGGAAATTACAGTAAAGCCCGGGAAAGGGGGGAAAGCTCTAGTGTTCAGTTTCAGGGATCTGCTGAGGACGAGTTTGACCCTCACAGTTATGACAAGTATCAGGCTACTCTCCACCTCTGAACAGCATCGACATTTCCTCAACCAGCGGCTCTGTCAGTCCACTGCTGAGTCATGATGACATTGAGAATGTCCTTTTTAATAAGCGTGTTACAGCAGCGGCTGCTTTATTACTCGTCTTCAACTCAGGCCCAGCGGTCGCTATAGATACGGAAAAGAGGAACTCGTTAAAGAAAAAATGAATTTCTGACCCAAACCTTTACCGCAGTCATTTTAAAATAATGAAAGTGTGTGTGTTAAATACACCAAACCCTCTTCACACTGCTGTGGTTGAATTAATTTCCCACACTGCTGTCGTCTTTACACCCTAAGGCTCCTTGCTTACCTGCCAGTAAGCTCAGGAAATCCCATCACTTCTGTCGATATCCGGGAAATGGTGCAGAAAGAAAGGCGACTTTCTTTCAATATGAATGCATTCGCTCAAATCTATAATTGATTGGAGATCTGAGGCATGCTTTTGTCTCCCTAGATGGTCAGCGGGATCAGATGTAATGAGATGCCTGAAGGTTTTTGCAGAGGTTTCCTGAACTGCTTTTACTGAGCTACTGCATGAAAAGAAAAAAGATCCTCCCTCTCCTTCAGCCAGCAGGGAGACAAATCTGGCAAAGTTATCTTAATATGTAATTTGTATTTTAAATGCGAAGACAAATTATATGACATCTTTCAAAAATAAATCATCTTCACTCTATTCCTCTTATCCTGTTACTTGCTGTAGGCAGAGGAAATCTTTAATTCATAATCATACATCATTCTTATAAAATCACATATATTCACACTGCAATCTCATTGGTATATATATATATACCAATGAGATTGCAGTGTGAATATATGTGATTTGATTTGATATATATATATATATATATATATAATATATATATATATATATATATATATATATATATATATGAAGATGAAGCTTTCACTGCAGATTCATTCGACTATTTACTTTCAAAGTCTATTTGTATCTCCAGGAAATATCTATCGAGCGTCGTTCATTTCAAGAAAACGTTTTCATTATAAAGGTGAAAAATCGAGGTTAAGGTTGTTTTGCTAAGAAAGAGCTGAAAAAGAAAAGTTTCTCATCATTCCCACATCTGTCTGGCCTTATGTTTCTTTATGCCGCACATACCAAGACGTCTCTGTGTGAATTGACAGACAGAATATAACTTTGGTGAGTTGAAAAAGAGACGCCTCAGCCGCCCCCGTTGTCAAACCACAGTATTCCAAGTAACAAAGCCGGCAGCAGTGGAGGCTGTCTGTCTCCCTAACAACTGTCTTTGTCTTGCTCAGATAGGAAGGAATCACAGTGATAGATAATGACTTGACGGAGAACGTCCTTCGGCCAAGGTTGCCCGGCACGGAGGATTTTAGTTTCTGTTTTTTCACTTCACAGAAGGACCAGGAGGGGAAAGCAAAAAACGGAGAAATGGAGAGGTAGAATCTTGTGGCTGGGAGAACAAAATGGAGCAAGGTGGTAGAGTGTTTGATAGAGTGAACAGGAGCCATGTTGGAGATTAAGTGAGAACGGCTTGTCCTGGGCTGACACCCGACGTATCACACAAGGCCAGGTGAAGATCCGACGCTTGGAAAGGAAGATAAGAATGAAAAATCCGTTGTTGGACCAGTCGGGTCGCGTAAAGGGCTTTTTGTTTGAAACAAATTCAAAACGTCGTGCACCTCCCTCCCAGTGGCAGCTCACTATCACAGTCACACCGCTCACTGTCACTCTGACTGCCGCACACACACACACACACACACACACACACACACACACACGAGTGGAGGCCGTGGAATGATCAACCCTGGAATTTGTGACACTTACAATCTTACTTTGTTTCTCTCCCTCATTTCTTAAACTCTGACATGACAGCAGTGACTCAAGCCCGGGATGATTGAGATGACGTATCAAAAAGGCAAAAAGCTTCTATCATAAATACTTCATCGGGTGGATGAATGGCTGAAGGTGACAAGCCTGAAGTCCCTCTCTGAATACAAATTGATGTACAGTCGAGCTGGAGGAGGAACCTGAGTGGAGAATTCTGCTTTTTAATGCATGAAGGCTCTCTGCAGACAAATACGAGTGATATGGTAATCTCCCTCTCTCCCTGCCTCTCTCTCTCTCCCTGCCTCTCTCCCTCTCCCTACCTCTCTCTCTCTGTCTCTCTCTCGCTCTCTCTCCCTCGCTCTCTCTCTCTCTCTCTCTCCCTCGCTCTCTCTCTCTCTCTCCCTCTCTCTCTCTCTCCCGGATGGTGTGCTGCTGCACTGCAGGCAGAGCTGAGACATGTCAATGAGCTTTTTTTCAATTTTGTCGGGGACAAGTCAGATACTGAGGGTCCGTGACCTTGGCAGTCACCTCTCTCTGGTGTGAGGGGGGGGGGAAATGAACAGTTGCAGTTAAACATAGTCAAGTGATCCTCATCTTCATCCATCTTCATCAGTTGGTGCGAAAACCGCATGTTATGGTGTGCTGTAATTATTCGGCTGCATTAATCACCTTACTTTCTCCCACACAAACTCCCCATCGCGAGCAGGAGACTCGCCCGTTCTTTTGTTTTGCACGGATAAATTCCAAAGCCGTGTCAAAACATGATTAATTTTTCATTACGCTCCCCTTTACACTTTGTTCTTCTTCTTTAGCTACAATGATGCAGTGAAATATTAATGACAGGGCACACATTCATAGTCAGGGTATCTCCAGCGCTTGTTTTTCTGGGGCCTCCTCCTGCTGCTTGTGCCTCTTTCCTGTTGTTTCATAATCAGATCAGCGTACATATCTCACCCAAAGCTGCCAAGTGGAAATGAGATTATGAATGTATGACTGCTTCTCCGTCGGCTGAGGAATGTAGCCTGCGTCCTCCTAGAATCCTGACTCCAAGCAGATGATAAACATCCGGAGATGTGTTTGAAACCATCAGACTCCTGGCAGCTTTTTCAGCCCGGTGTTCTAACTTGCCTCGGCTGTAACAGGGTCCCCGGCCCAATGAGAAGGCTAAACATGTTCTTCTCCTTACAGGTGCTGTATTTCCTGTGACACCCAGGGGAGTCACCTGCCTCAGCGTTGAACCTCTCGCCGCCAGCTGAACAGTATGCTGATGTGAAACCAGCGATGGAGACCAGGGCTTGATATCCGGTGAGTGTGTTGTGTGTTTTCCCAGGCGCTGCACGGTGAGCGCGAGCGGCTGCAGCTCCGCCTCCAGCTGGGGCGACTGTGCTGAAAACGTTGCGTTAGCAGTGGTGCATCAGCAGATTGGAGACGCAGTTCTGTGCAGATCACCGGTGGGAATTCATTACAGAAAAGACAATGAAACTACAGGTGCAAGAACAGAACTGGGTCATATTCGTTTTACAATTTTCTTCTTTTCAGCAGCGTTTCTTTTTTCCTGCACACACAGTTTAAACAGCCATATGGGTGGAGTTTGTTTAATCCTCATCAGTTTTGTTGGCCAGGTATGTTCAGACATGGAGGGAAGTTGGCACAGGTTGTGAGCGGCTGCCTTCAAACGCTTCTGTCAACAAGCGTATAGAAAGATGCAAAACATACATGCATCTACACAAAGCATAAATCAAAACAGAGATAAGCAAACGTTAACATATGGCTGTTGAACACGTTGAACACACACAGGGAGCTTCTGTCGGAAATAACAGAGATAAAGACAGAAACAACAATGCACAACAGCACGTAATGTCTGCAGGGCTATAGAGTGTGTGGGAGTGTGTCTCTTTATATTCGAACAGTGTGTTGATTTTCGACAGAACATTGAGCATGCTTTGACGATTCGAGATTATCAGAACAAATTGTACATTAAACAGATCTTTTAGAATTACAGAGTTAAGGTCCTGAGACTGTTTTAGATTCTGATAAAACATTTGCGTTCACACCATAGACTGTTTATAAAGATGCACGACACTTCCTCCCACTATTCAGAAATCAAGCAAAAATATTCTGGATGGAAACGCTGTCATCTTGCACGAGTAGGCGCAGCAGCGATCAAGGGATGGAGCCACTCTATCGAGGTCCCGCTGATATACAGGCTTGATCAATCGTGAGTCAGCCTCAGCTGTCAATCATGAAGCTTCACCCTGTTTTTATAGAATCAAATAAGTAATTAAACCCAAACTTACTGGAAAATGAGCACTTGAACATAAATCAGTGTGATGAAACGACAGAAACAGGAAAATGTCTTCAACATGTTCAAAACGTCTTGGTTTGGTTTGTGTCTCATCACTAAAACAGTGGCTCGGTTTGAGTACCATACTATAACCAGCCACCAGGGAGCGATCAAGATCCTGGCTTCACTTTTGGGGAGCTACCATTTCGTGGAGAGGCGGTGGTCTAGTGGCAGAAACTTGGACTATGGGCAGAGAAGGTCTCTGGTTCGTCTCTGGTTCGATTCCACGGAAAGACAACAAAAAGACGAACCTGGATTGATCTGCCCAAAAATCCAAGAGTCTCTCTAGTGCCCCTGAGCAAGGCACCTTACTCCTCCAACATCTGCTCCCCGAGCGCTGTACATAGTCGCTCACTGCTCTGTGTGTCCCGCACACAGATGGGTCAAAAGCAGAGGTTACATTTCCCTACCTGTGTGCGTTTGCATGTCTGTGCATGTGTGGGATAAATAAAATGCATCTGCATCTACTTAATTTAAATTTAATTTACTCCACTGCAGAGATCACGTGATTTTCTTTACAACACACAGACACCATCGTCGGCTCATATCACAACAATCCCTCATTGCATATTCGTCGGTGGGATATTTTCTTTTCTTTTTGTTGTTTTGTATTTTACGTCTGTCTTGGTTACAAGCGCCATTAACCTGAAAGCAGCTATAGTGCACAGCCTCCGTCCGGGTGACAAACTGCTAGCTTTTAGACAAAAGGAGTCACTAAAGGAGTCTGACCCTTAAAACTGTTTGTTCAGATTCCTGGTGAAAGAGAGATGGCTAATGGGGATGCTCCCAGAATGATCCTGGTAGTCCAGCCATGCATCACTCAGCCGACCAATAACGATGAACCAAACTCATTCAAGATTCAAGATTCAAGATTTTTATTTATCAAATGCACAACAATAACATTAAGCAGTCGCTGGCAGTGAAATGCTTGAGTCACAGGCCCTCTTTTAACAATGCTCAATTACAACCTAAAAAATAAAATAGAAATAGTACAACTCAGTGGATCCTTCTGGGATGTATAATGAACTATATGCAGATGAAATGGTCCTGCAGATTACTTCCAGCCCCCACCAGTGACTTAAGGGAACATAGATCTGTCTAGACTGAGAGGGAAGACTCGGGGCAAAATAGGGCCACGATGCTCTCTCTCCTCCACCATTCATTACTGCACGTTAAAATTATTGCTTTGAGCCTGTCGACATTTTCATCATCTCTTCTACTTTGTCATCGTTACAGTGAGAAGATACTGTGGAGAGATTTCACCAAGTAAAATGCCTAATGACGCACCTCTGTGCTTTGAGGGCTCTGTAGTACCAGTGTAGAGCCGGGTCCGAGGGGTAATTTCACTGGCTCACTTTCCTGAAGTTGGGAGGTGCACACGTCCTGATCTTCTCGGTTCTCGTCCTGTTTGTCGAGTCCTATCTCACTGTCGGATAGGTTGGCCGCTCTGTGATTAATTACTCTCTTTCCCTAGACCACTTAACAAATTTTGCCAAGTGTTTCCGATGATGTGACCCATGTGTGATACAAAAATGCTTCTCTCCACCGACTGCGTCTCTAACTAACCTGAAAGGAGCCATAAAACACTCCCCGAATCGCTGCGGCAACACATAAACACAGTCTCATGTTATAAATTGTACATCATATAGCACAAAACTATTAATTAAAAACCCGGTACACGAGAGGACGGAGTTAATGATCTGTGCTCTGTCTTCAGAGAGCAGTCAGCCGAGAATAATTGTGTGCATCTGAAGTGCAGCAGGTACCTGTATCCCCCAAACATCTGTCTTGGGTGCTCAGAGTAGGTTTGAATCCCCGAAAATGTCACCGCTCCGCATCTAAGCACTATATCGGATTCAGCACGCAGCCTGGAAGTGTACACTGCTGGGGGCGTAGTTTTTTCGGGGAAAGGGCCGGATAATCCCCCTGGGCAGGGTTCAGTAAGGAAGGCTGTGGGAGGTGGGGTTATTTTGCCCGACCTCTGACCCTCTGTGGTCACACCCCTGTGGTTTCTGCAGCCAGGGGGGAATCACCCAGTTCTGAGAACAAAGAAATATGATGGCTCCCACTTGTCCTCTGCTGGTTCAAAGGGAATGGCAGGGCAATGCTAATTAGCCAGCTTGTGCTACTGCGTGGAACATAACTGCTGTTCCCTTCTGTGTCCCCCCCCCCTCCTCCCCTCCTCCTCATCGTGCGTCTAACAAGCAGCATCTACACCAGTCATGGACCCTGCATAACTCTGCATATCTTCTGCACTGTGAGTCACCCCCGTTTCATTTCTGTCCTAAAACAGACAAATAATTCCCATAGTTAAATTAATCCGTTCTCATCAAATAGGAGCAATTTGAGTTTTGGAAAGTACGTCAATCTCGGCCCATATGTATTCATCCTGCAGCCTTTGCCCAGCTGTTCTTTTGAGTGTAGTTTAATCCTGGTTGTCAAGTTTGAGGGCGATAAGAGGGCGTAACAACAGGATTCCCCACTAGTTCATCTGGGATCGCACAAAATTATGGTACCACAAGTGAAAAAATGGCCGTCAGTAAGTACGCAGTGAATACATGTTTCTAATCAGGGATCGGGGGGAGAGTGAGGAGGAGGTCAAGCCATTACCCTTCGCATATTCCGGATTCCGGTGGCGGCACTGTGCTCGCATGTCTCCCCTCCGCTGTCTCGTGCTCTGCTCCTCTTGTCAAAGTGATTGTAAGGAGTCCGGCAGTCAGTGTTTCCTGGAATACCAAGTGTTGGAGGCAGTGACGTGTGGTGTGGAGCAGCGGCTCGGGGCCCTGTGCAGATCTCCGTGCCTGATTCTGTCGCTCTGATCAGCCACGTACACAAGCTGCACACGCCACATCATCTGCACGACTGTGACAAACGGTTGTTGGTTCTTTTTTGAGAATTTGAAATGGCGTAGCTGAGGCTATATTTCAAATAATGGTGGTAAAATCAAAACACACCTGCGTGCGAGCACAAGTCAGCTTCGCTTCAGGGGAGTCGTGCTCTGCATCTGGCTGCCCTCTCTCCCTCTCCCTCTCTCTCTCTCTCTCTCTCTCTCTCTCTCTCTCTCTCTCTCTCTCTCTCTCATCTCTCTCTCTCTCTCTCTCTCTCTCTCTCTCTCTCTGTCTCTCTGTCTCCCTCTCTCCCTCAGTCAGATCTCTTTCCGTCAGTGCAGATGCTCTCAGGGCTGGAAAGACATTGAAGACTGAGTCACTTACACAGCCACATCTTGACACACAGCTGACTCACACTCAGTTATTTTCCTCATAAATCATATTCTTTTGTGCAGTTTGTTGTTGTTGTGTGTGTGCGCGGGGAGGGAGGGTGATGTTTGAACTTCTCTGAGCCACATATGTTTCACCCGGAGCTTCCTGATTTGCAGCATTGCGCGATTGAAAATGCACATGTATGTTTAATGACACATGGAGGTGGAGCCTTGTTTCATGAGCATCCTCATTAGTCACAAGGAACAGAACTGAGTTTAAGAAGCCATTTACATTAATGGGCAATAGTTGCACTGTTTGTGAGCTTCTCTCCCACAGCAGCAAAACAGAGAACCTCAGATCTGTGTTGTCATGCATTTGTAAAGCCTGGAGCTCACTCATTCAAAAATAAAAGGTGCATTACATTTCCATGTAACTTTTACCGCAGTGCTGAGAGGCTCTTAACCTAAAAAGGGATCCGTAACCACAGACAATTCATTTTTTTTTCTGCTCATACATTTCCTCCCTATAAATGTCTCATTTGTGAGACAGAAGTTAGTGAGCAGAAGAGACGGAGGACAAAAGTTCATCAACACAGACGGATTCATGCTCAACTAATTCAGCACTGAAATTAAATGGTTCTCCCTGAGGCGACACCAAACACACAGTATATTTACACTAGGCTTACACTAATTATACTTTGTTGTGCATATTCTATGAATATTGTATGGTTGTTGTATGTTTAGACTCACGAGGATCATTTGAGAAGCAATGGTGGACTCGGTGGAGTTTCGTTAATGAATAATATATTCCGCTTTTTCAAGAGATAGAAAGCTTTTTCCCAATGCGGTAAATACAATTCCCATTGAATTATGATATGATCTTTAAGGCAAATAAAAAGGGGTGTTTATTTAAAGAGATATTTTTAAATAAATACCATAGCTCAGGGATAAGGGCTTTACCTCCTGCTGGGCA
This sequence comes from Pseudopleuronectes americanus, assembly GCA_038501795.1. Classification (NCBI taxonomy): domain Eukaryota; kingdom Metazoa; phylum Chordata; class Actinopteri; order Pleuronectiformes; family Pleuronectidae; genus Pseudopleuronectes; species Pseudopleuronectes americanus. The sequence goes on from CM076719.1 coordinate 7,304,442, forward strand.
GGGAAACATGAAGAAGCGCACCTACTGTGCTTCCCTTCCCTCTACTTCATCTCACTACATGTGAACTTCTCAGAATCCTTCCCCAAGTTTCATGATAGAAAATGACCATCTGTGCATTGGTCTTAACAAGGCCGTGACAGGAGCCCCCTTCCCTTCATATCATTTACCAAACACAGTGCATGGGAGGAGGCTGGATGATAGTGGCAGACCAGGAGCTGGTTATGAGCCACAGCTCCTCCATTGTCTAGCGTGCTGAGGAAAGAGTGGGAGCCCCTAAAGAGGCCTGGCAGAGTCCCCGCTTCCATCTGCCCGAACGCCTCACCATGGAGCCCAGCTCGCACCACTTGAGATTATACTCACGTCCAAGCTGTTACTGTAATTTGCACTGGCTCATAGTCAGAGAAGAGTGAGGAGTAGGAGGAGCTGCACATGATGCTGGGATGTAATAAGTGGTCCTGGCAACACAATGAGCTTGCCTTGGTCTAATGGACAAGCCACATGGGCAGAGCTATATTAAAGTGCAGTAATGTCAGTGAGCCGGATCCCCAGCTGTCCAAGATTATGGTCTGTGTTAGTGTCTGGACTATATTATAGAAAGGTAGTGTTTGAATTGTGTGGGCTTTATAGCTGCATTATTCTCCGTCCCTTCTCCATAACTGTCAGTTACAATACATGAAATAAAATCTAATGTTTGCCGTTCCAATAAAGAACTTACTATTTGTTTGGTATTCCACTAATTAGCCAGGGATCTATTCGTTTCTTTGAATCCATTTCCTGAACGATTGCTCACCTGGAGGAAACCCACGCAAACACTGAGTAAATAAAGAAAGTCTACAGAAATGGGCCGGGGCTGAGGATGAAACCAAAAGACATAAACACATGAGCTCCAGCGCTGCCCTCTCTTTTTCAGATCAAACATCAAACCTGGGCACGGATTCTAAAATCTCTAAGAATTTATTCAAATGCAAAGCAGCAGTTTTATTTACAAACAATTTTCTGCACTGAACAGACGTGTGCATTGAATATGGCAGCAGCAGCAGGCACAGCCGTTTTGGGAGAAGCTGAAAATGTGGAAACAGCTTGATCTGAGATTCTGAGTTAAATTCACATTTTACACATTGAAATGGGAAAAACAAACAAAAAAAGGTATTTTAGCTCAATCCCACTGAATTCTCTCTCGTGTCATTTTCCAGGCACTACTTTTTTCCTGACTTGATTGCATTTGGCCAGTAATTTGGTTCAGCGCCGAATTCATCAAATTTACTAATTAACTATGTCCGGAAACTAAATAAGCAAAATGGGCCCATGGTCTTCTTCTTCCTTCTGTCCATTAACACTGGCCGGTATGATTCTGCATAGTCTTATTCGATTTGCCAGGTTTGAAAGACATCAACCACTTAACACCGACTTTCCATAGTCAAGTAAAGGTTTTACAGTTTTATTCACATGATAGAATTCACTTGCAGCTCCCAAAATTATAGATAATACGTATAGGACTGATAAGAAAGAGCTAAATGTGTCTTTCTCAAATAACAGGCCTGACAGGTTTATGATTAGAGACTCGCAAAGTGCTGCATGAGCTCATCTGCAGTCGCTCTAAACATTTCATTGATATAATTACTAATTATACAGATATGTCATGGTTTAAAGCCATTGACCCAATTTCTCTAAACAACTGTGACTGGAGGTAGAAATAAAGATCTAATTCACTGGGGGAATCATTGATATCAGTGCTTTTCAAACATGACTTCTATTTAAACACAGCAGGTCAAACGTGTCCACTTTGAGATATAAAACGGAGGACTCGGGTCTTTCATTTTTATTTTCCTAACATGATGGGATATTTAATGATGAAGTGTTATCATGGTTATACAGACCTATTTGTTTGATTAAGCTGCAAACTTTACAGAAAGGTTGAGTAAACGTTGAAGTCCCCCTCCAGTGAGTGGCTTATGGTCACATGTCCCCCTTGTATCTTTAATGATGAATTCTATATTTATGTGAAATAAGCAGTTAGAGACATGTTTGAGTATTTCCAAGTTTGTGGGGTTTGTGATGTCACAAACCCACGGAACCAATCTGAAGACTCCTCAGCTGCAGGCGAGCTGTGAGGGTGTGGAGACGGGGAGCAGGGGCGGGGCTATAGCAGCATACTCATGTGCTCATAGTGATTTAAAGATCTCTATGCTTTTTATGTATATAATTGAATACATGTAGTAATTAGCACACAGCTTTAACTTGAATGCAGTTCAAACAAGTCTGGATTGCCAACTATAGGCAAAGCTGGCTGCAGCCCCTCCCAGGGGCCACAACCCCAAGAGACCATGTGTGTGGTAGTTATTTCTATTATTATCCTTTGACTTTGTGGTACTTTGATAATTTGCTAATTAGTTTGATAAAAACCTCAAAAGTGATGTAAAAACAGGAACGTAAAGCGGCTCCTAACATATAACGTGGCCCTACTGCAAATGATGGTGTGCTTTCATGTGGTATTTAATCAAATAATCCTAAACTATCGGACACACATAAAACTTCCCTCGCACAGGCAGGGGGCCGGTGTTATGGAAGTTTTCTGGGAGCTGGTGAAAGGAGGCCTCAGGCAGCAGCTGATGTCTCAGGCAGCTTAATGAAGACTCAATGCATCAAGGAGACCAGAAGGTGAAAGAATATATCAACGTTAACAGAGTAAAATCTTTGAAGATATCTCACACAGACACTCCAATTTAACTCCCCCCCCCTCCTCCCCAACCCTGCATCCCCCATTACAACAACACGTCCATGAAAGGTTGGAACTGCTGTCACTCTCTCTCGCCGCTCTCAGACATCACCTACGGGGTAAAATCTGGAGAATTGGCTGCTGACTTTACCCGCGGTTTGCCTTTCACTCATGCACACCACAGCAGGAGGTTCTCAGCACAGGCGAGTTCACAACAGCTTCAAATCCTCTGCATTATTCAGGTGAGAGGTGGCAGCAGCTGGGTGCAGCAGACGGAGGCAGGAAGTGACGTGTTTACTCCGCTGCCCGAGAACACGTCATGATGTTTACAGCACCTCCACACCGTCGTCATCTCTTATCCCCACAAAACTCTCTGGACATCTCAGACGTTGTTTTCTACGTGTGTGACGCCACTTTATTCCCCCCTGGGTAATTTGTTTACTTTCTGTTTTCCTCATTTTGCGTCTGTCCCGAATAGGAAGTGGCATCAATGAATGAGACAGGCTTTTTATTCCTTATGGTGCTGTACAGATGTAATGTGTGAGGATGGTCAGAAATTCCCTCACAGCCTCTAGGGGCCCACAGTGGGTTATCCTCACACTCCAGTTAAGGATTACATTTAAAAAATACATGAGAAATGACACCACATCATCCACTACTAAGGTAAAACAAGATCCAGATGATACAGACACATTTGGTTTGTTTTGTTTCTTCAGTCGTCACAGAGAAAAACTAAGGGAACTTGGTAAAAACGCGACTGTAGATAAATCCACACCCTAATGTGCATTTGCTGCTCCACTGCCACTGGGAATGCATTTCCATTGGGAGGTGCTTTTTTTTGACCCAGAGACCAGATTAGTGCGGCTCAGACAACCTGTGTTGCATATATGAATATAATACCTGACAAAGGTTCTGCATAAACCGGCTTTTTGCAGGCTTCTCCTGCGAAGTGTGTCAAATTGAAGCCGCGTGGGTCCATTATTCCAGTGAATCCCACAAAGTCGTTGCCGCCTCATCCCGCGGCTGTTACTCTCTCGTAAGCATTACAGCCTTGAGTGAATTTTGACCTGGTGTCTTCTATATCAATTAGAGCTGTGCAAAGTTTTCATTATTTCTATAGCAGATTTATTATGTGGAGACCGTAAAGGTAATAAATCTCAATTGATTTTTGTTAGTTAAATTATGCTTTAGTCACAAAGGAGAAGGTGCACATTGGATATGTACTTTGTATTTGACTCACAAAAAAATGATGAATGGGGTTGTGTATACATTCAGTAGGTTATAGGGTATGTTCAACAACACTTAAAGGGCCAGTGTTTGCTCTCAGGTAGTGAAATTACACCCCCAACCCTTTCAAGATCTAAAACTTGATTGTCCAATAATTTAGGCATCAGGGGGAATTTGGCTTTACTGGTGAATGGCACACAAAACAGAACTTAAGACATTATACATTACCTGGAATATAATTTCAGGAAAATACAAAATAACAGGAGCAGAAATTTTAAATAAAGTAAAAGGGCCGATCATCTCTATAACTTTCTGAAACCGACGACACCCACGTCATGCTGTGATTTTGATCCGAGTCTGATCGCCCCTCTCTCTTCTACCTTTAATTCCCTGGATACACAACCATTTCCTACTTTTCATGCGAACAATCAAATGCAACACAATAAATGTCTCATAGCAGCGACTGTCTGGAAAAGTAGGCCACGTCTCCCTCCTCTCTATGACAACAGGCTTTTCACATCACCTTCAAGTGCAGCCGCTCATAATAACTATGAACAGGTTTGACATCACATGGTATGAGCTAGTTGTGCTCGAGTAAAAAATAACCTTTATGAGCATATACTGTGGCCCTGTTTGGAACAGCATAGCTTTAAGCTTAAATGCTAATGTCACCCAATCAGTAAAGTATTGCCCAATGGCCCAAAATCCCATTATCAATTCATCCTGTGAAACTCTGAGATTTATGTCGCTGAATGGGAGAAGAAATATTGACCTGCTGGTTGCTCTAGATTTAATGTCAGGGAATCACCAGAGACATTAAGATTCATGCTCTGGATGGATTCCCATGAAGTTGCACAGACAATTCAGTAAAAACCCCAAAATGTCAACTTAGTGATGGCACCAGAGGAGGAGAAGCAGGACTAAAGTCATTAGCATGCGTCCCCGTGGGATCCTGAATGCCTGCAGAACATTCCAGGCCAAGTCCCTTCAAGTAGCTGTGTATATATTTATGGGTTTGAGAGAGTGTGCTTATTTTTGTTTTTAGAAAATCCAAATTTGCCTTGTTGCGTTACAGTTGATTTAAATTAATTAATTGTTTGTAATTTGATTATATTGGGTCAGAGTCTCCATTGTTTGTCTCAGATATGGTTCCTTTCCATAAGCCGGTCAGTCCTCCTTCTCCAGTGGTTTTAAATTCAGCCATTTGATACAGACGCTCTCCCCAGTGGATCTGCTCTTCACAAGAGTCCGCTGTGGCAGTGCGGCACACATAACAGGAATACATAATACCTTCCAAGGGTACATCCAGAGTGGGATCAATGCTGTATTGGAGCCCAGGGAGGGGGATTTGAAACGTGAAAGTGTGGATTCTTTAGCACAACTGTAACACAAAGTGGCACCACAAGGCACCGATTCAGGCGTCTATTCAGCTCGTCCTCACGGAGCAAAGGGCGGCCGGGAGCTGCAATGCCAAGGAAACAGAGGACAAGAATAAAATAAACCAAGTCAGTGGATACAATAATATGCCTATGGAGGACAAACAAGCATGCACCAGTGGGGGAATAACACAAGTGTCACCACATGGGAACACATAGGCAAGACAATCGTGCACCCACGGTGGTTATAATGACCGGTTCCTGTCACTGACCCTTGCTGGATTTCAAAATATATCTGAGACCAGAAATAGAAAGCATCATAAGCTGAGTGTCATTGAGAATCACTGTCCGACCTAATACTGTTTGCTCAAGCACCTCCTGCTTTTATCGCAAGTTGTTTACACGTGTGTGTGTGTGTTTGTGTTTTTGTGTTTTTTTTTCTTCTTCTTTTTTTTGGACGAATATGTCAACTGTACTTCAGCAGTCTCTTGGAAGGTGTCAGAGAAACGGCTACACGGAGAAAAGAGTAACAGCCCCACCGGGTATTGTCGAGGTATTTGTTGATGTCAGGACATGCTGCCTTCTAGAGAAGAACTAATTTAGGCTGAGCCCTGAGTTATCTCTATTGTCAAGTCTAAGCACACATATGTTGGTATATTGTACCACATCAGCAGGCTTGATATTAGAAAGTGTATTTTAATTACCTCTGCCCATGAGGTTATGTTTCCAGCCCTGAGGTTGGATCCAGGACATTATGGTGGCTTTCTTTAACATTGCATTTTACATTTATAAGTGCGACAAATCAAATAAATTAAGTGAATTTAAATGTGGTTTCATGAGGGAACTGGCATTGGCGGATGTATGCATTCTTCTATGTTGCCTTTCTAGTTTTATACCATTGTGTACTTCCTCTACTCCACCACATTTCAAGGTGAATTTGGCATCTGCAGTTAAAGTTCATTATGTAAATAGCAATAATACTGACAGAGACCAATTTGACTGTAAGAGAATTGTATACTTCATTATATTTGTTTTTATAAAACAGAGAGAGCTAGCTACCCCCCAGGCTTCCACACACAGTCAGCAGGGACACCCGATACTAACTACTACCAAGTTTTTGCTTTTAACCTGACGGTGTTTGAGAAACAGTGTCATGACAGCTGTGGAATTAAAGTCGTGACAGCGGGTTTTTGCTCTGTTACCACCCCAGTTAGCATGGTGGCTAGCCCGCTAGCGCCGTTATGACAGGGCTTTACACACTTGTCACATTAATCCTGGCGTCGTAGTTGTGTTTGGGTTTATTGTGCTATAGGGAATGCAACAGGAAGTTTGAGGTACGGAAATGTCGTTAGCGGACGTTAGCAGACCAATCACAGCCAAGGGCTATCCCTAGGCTCTCCGAAATGCGGACAGATAGTTAGAAACATCATAGGTGCACGAAAAGCTCTCTGAGGAGCTCGGAAGGGGCGTTCCACGGCAAAGAAGGCATAGCCATGTGTCCGTCCGTGTTCGTCAAAACGGAGAAGCATACAGAGGCCTTAACAACTGGTATTTTAACTGGTTGGTATCATCTGTACTGAATAATTAAGTGAATGCCCTAAAGTCCCCTACTTCTATAAATTATCTAACACTAATTTCACTGTAGTAAAAATTTGGAATCCGTGACTGAGTATTTCAGAATGTGGTTTTGGCTAATTTAATAGTCAGAGATACTTTAATACCCGATGTCATTAAAGATGAAGCAGCTGCAGAGTCCTCTGTCCAGAGTGAACGTCAAACCGGCCCCGAATCCTCTCTGAATGTGAAGCTCCCACAAAAACCTGTCACTGCACATCTGAAACAGACAAGTGGCCGTGGTGAATCAGAGGCCGGTGCGTTCGGCTCTTTATTCTATTAATCATGACGGCTAACAGATGCTGGCAGAGGGTGTTTTTTGTATTTAGCTATGGAGGCAATTTGTGAATAAAATGGATTTGACTGGAACAACAGCATATCAAATAATTCCATTATGCATCATATGGCCCTTGTGATGGAGTCTGTTTCATCGAAGACTTCAGTGGAGGGATGTGCAGTAATCAGGAGTCTCTGCAGAAATGTGAGACTTTAAAAGAAACAATCACTTCACATGAAAAGGCGCTTCTGTGTCATTCATGTCAATCACAATCATTTCCACTGTAATTATGTGTGCCTTCTGACGGGAGCTTTATATTACATTATTATATTTATATTTGTGAAGATGCCTGGTGTGAACAAAGTCTTGATGTAGATAATAGATCTTTTATCTAGGGTTTACTATTCATTTATTATTTAATATCTCAGGTTTTTTTTGTAATCTATCATAGTAAATTTTACATTTTTTAGTTTGGGACTGTTCTGGGACATTATGTGATCATGGTTGATAATTATAATTAATTTGATTATTTGTCCCAAAAAAAAGCATTTTATAAGCAGAGCAATTCATTAATAATACAAAGCAAATGGCAGATTAACTATTGCCCTACAATCAGGAAGATTTGTACATAACTGGTGCATATTATCTTCAGGTATTTTTGTGTGAATAATTGTAACTTTTAGCAGATAATTCAAGGGTGTGATTGTGGAAAAGCAGAAAAAGACATTTGCAGATCCTGCATAATTATCATTAGTTTTAATTACAGCAGCCATTTAGGCTTGATTGTATCTATAAGATGAGCTATTTAAATCGGAAGCTGGTAAAGAATAAATGTTCAATCGACAAGTGACGTGCACGCCTGTACTCACACCGTGCCAGTGTAATCCTAATGCTCTCAGTCTTGTTTAGGCTCTTACAATTAAAGTTTATGGAGCTGCGGTAGTTTGTGCTTCTCATTTCTTCTTCATTGAAAGTTTTAAATGGGATGTAATTGAGAAGACAGTGTTTGTATGCAGACATAATTATAATATGCAAATGCTCCTCCTGTTTACGACGATACCCCCCCACCCCTGTTGATGATATGCAACCAGAGATCCCCCCAGGGCTGCGGAGCCTCCGTTAAGGTGTCCGCTGGTGGAGACTGAGCTGACTCCGATGAACTGTGCCTGTCAATAATTATGCCTGAATCCTGACAAGAGTCACACAAGGGCATCGCCGGCACCGTCTAATTGGCATCTACGGCTTCCTTGACAATGTCATGTCCAGAAAAATATTCCTACAGCGCACCTGCCCTGGGCAGATGTTTGTGTTTGTCATTGTTTGTATTGTGTTATTAACTATTTTCAATGTCACATTCAAAATATGCATGAGTCTTAACTTCTGTAATTGTGAACATGGGCTACTAGCTAAGCATTATTGTCATCATGAGCTAAACTTTCCCAAAATCGTTAGCTTCTTTCAAAATATAATTAAACAGTAGAAAATGTTCATAATTTCCCAGAATTTGATTTAACTCCGTGTAAAACAAAGAAAACCAGAAAAATTTCAATTTCGATTTCTAGCAGTGGACCTTTGTTATTCCCACCCTCTCACTCCTTTGATTGCTTTTCACCAAAAAAGACAGAAATAATTAACTGAGTAAGAAACCGCTTTGCACATTTTCTGATTTGAGAAGGTGAAACTAGAGAATTTCAGGCAGTTTGGCAATAAAAAGTCTGAACATGTGAATAATGTTCAGGGCAAGTGCATACAATCTTGAGGGACATCTTCACATCTAAAATAGTTCAGGGATAGTTTGTCAAAGGGTTGCACGGCTCACGGCTGCGAAGCTGGAATTAGAAAGTATCGGTGAAACTATCAGGTTGATGCATTTCCTACTGATGACTAATAGTTTCACCTCTAGTGTAATCTCACACAAGGCCAGTGGTGGTTCTAATCAGAAAAAAAGCACAAACTCTTCTGAGTCACGCTGTCCTTGTAACAAGAAGCTATTGTCACTACATTTCTGTCCAAACATTACATCAAGTGAAGCCATTTTTCATTTGGAGTGAATAAGCTGCAGGTATAATGGCTCATTCCTGTTCAGTTTAATGATGCTAGTTAAGACACGTACACATTATTCTAAGAAAGGACAATAATTAAGGAGACATTGTTTAAGCTGTGCATTGATTTATTTATACATATATTTTGGGTGATGTGTTGCTCTCCTCGTTTGTCATCTCTGTGATTTAAGAGATATCCTGATTTGTTTTCAGTTGTTCACTTTGTAAAAAACATTACTTCTCTCTTATTTAATCATGAGAATATCCTGGAGAATCCACGGGTGCCCATATTAAAAGATTTCCAAGGTTTGTAATGCCGCACTTGCACTGCAGTATCTGGGTGTAACTGAGCAGGTGAGGGGGAAAAAGCGAAAACAGTTTTTTCATTTAGCTGTTAAAAGGAGAATTTACCTTCTCTGAAGTTGTGGAGATGCGTTATCGTCCCCACAGCTGCTCGCCCTGTTTAATATGTAAACTGGATCCTGTGTGTTGGGAGTGCCGCTGCAGAGAGGTGTTGCACATTCAGATCGGGGATGAGCATCTATCAGTTTTCATTTGAGTCGCGCTGCATTATTCAGGACTCCCACTAAGTTTGTGTTTAAGTGAGCATCTGATTGTTTAAGGATTTGCACAAACACCTGCTGCTGTGTGCTATTTGAACAGAGCCTTATTGTCAGCATGTGTGAACCAATAAGAACATCACGGTTATGTTTAAGAACACAGGTATAAAAACACAGTCTGTCTCAGCCAAGACACGTTAAGGGCAAATTTTTTCTCCTTTTTCTTTGTTTGTTTGTATGTTGCTGTGATGTATAGTTCCCTGTGTGTGTGTGTGGGCGGCTGGGTAATGTTCCCAAGTGTACTGCACATGCCTTGTACTGCAGAATTACGCTTCCATGTAAATATGGAGAGTACATTCTCTTATGTCTTCTAAAAGATAATATATAGACTGTTCGGCTGGCACAGTATGTGTCATGGGTAACCCTGTATATTTTGGATGTATGCAAATGTGGGATTTAGCTGTAACTATTTTTCTTTCAAAATGCAAGACAATGTAAATAGAAGCTTTTCTTAATTAGAAATGCAGGTGTCTATATAATCCCTCTTTGGTTGGCCTTTGTGCTCCTGCATCCCTGGGCGCAAAAACAAACCTTGACTCCGGTTCCCCTTGTGCTCCCTCTCCTGTTATCGATTTGGCAGCCGGCACTAATGCTAAGCAATAAAACCGAAATAGAAATGTGAGGTGGAGCTGCCCTTTTCTTTTTAATTTACTTGCCCATTCAGACATCCGTTCACGTCCCTCCTTGCCTCCTCAGCAGCCCATTAAGGTTGACGCTCCGCTTTGAAGGCAGCTTGACATCATCTTAATGAAATTCAAAGGGCCATATTCTACACCAGAGTTGCCGTGGCAACAAAGTTTCCCCCTTCACTCCCTTCAGATGCTGCAAGATCAATAAAGTTTTCTCGGTGGTGTGGCCTGGACAGGCTCTGGCACAGATGGCCCTCTTGAGAAACCAAGAGCTGTGTGGCGCAGTCACTATGTGAATACTAATAAAACAAACCAGTGAGGTCACAATTTTGTATCAATTTAACAACGTTGGGTAAAGAAATTGGATCAAATCTGAACCAAAGATCTTGGCACTGTTAAAATTCACTTGTACAGTAGGAACTTATTTTTTAGTAAATATGACCTGCATATGAACTTTGACTTAAGTTACTTTGAAACAAAATATCCAAAGAATTAAAAAGTCTAAATATAATTCGTCAATATTTTCTATTTGTTTTAGGTTTCATCTACTGTCATAGAAAAGGAACCTATCTTCCTTTTTAGTAGCTAAAATCAAAAATACATTTTTGACCCAAAAAAATTTAAATGATGAACAGACGATGAATCAGTTAATAATTGAAGATATAAGAAGAATGAACAGTTTTATTTGGTTTTTGAATGAATCTATTATCTATTATCGTCCATATTCAAGGCCATCCTAGCTGCTGGTTTACTCTTTATCCCTTTATACTTTGGCCACAATGATTGTGAAACAGGTATTAAAGATTCAGTGTGTAGAATTTAGTGACATCTAGTGGTGAAGTTGCATGTTGCAGCTGAACACCCCTCACCTCCCCTCATCCTCCCCTCCCAAGCATAGGAGAGAACCAGTGGCAGTCTTCAGTTGTCATAAAAACTCAAAAGGTTTTAAGATTGTCAAGTTTTGACGATAGAGTTAGGGTTAGGGTTAGGGCCCTTATTCTAGGACAATATTATTTATATTTTTACAATTGGGTGATCATACACTTGTGAAAACATCATGAGGATTATTTTATATTCCATTTCTGCTTATAGATTCCTTTCACCTACATCTATACACACTGGATCGTTAAGTCTCATTCAGAGTGTGGTATTAAAGAGAATCTTAACTTTAACTCGTTGAGCACTGCAGAAACCCTGTTGTCACTTTTACTTTCTTAATAAAGGAAATTGGAAGGATTAACTTAGACAAGGCAGGCATGCTGTGCTGCCAACAATAAAGGAGTGTTGTTAAATAAATAAATCCTCTCTGGGGGTTTGGAATTTTCCTCACTCAGTGTACCACCTAGTGTGTGTCTTTGTACGAGTAAATGGTTTAACCTCAGTGTAAATGACTGAACACAGACAATAACCATGTGTGTGTGTAGTATCTTCATCTTGTTTGTATATTCGTGTTGAATAAATTACACGGCACAAATCCTTTTTTATTTTTTTTTCTGATTTCAAACAGATTAAGGGGGTTCTGTCTCAGAGACGGAGGTTAAAGCCAAGCCTGCAGAGTCACAACGGGGGGGGGGAATGAAAACACAAACCCAGCAAAGGTTCAAATTTGCGAATGGTCGAGGGAAATGTAGAAATAAAGTGGAAGTAATTCTGTCACCGTCGATTAAATCTCTGACAAACTCTCCCACTGGTTTGAACTCGTGTTTCAAGCTGTTCTACTTCCTTCAGAAAATGACATCACACAATCCCAGATTTTTAATGAGGGCCCTGATTGGACAGCAGCATCTAACGCTAACGAGGGGCCCTGTGGTCTGTCAGACAGTGGCTTGTGTGTGTGTGTGTGTGCGTGTGTGTGTGTGTTTTTGTGTGAGTGTGTGTGAGAGACAGAGAGAGTGAAAAAGAGGAAATAAACCACTGAGGATTTCCATTGCTGGCTGGCGAATGCAACGCGGGTTTGTAAAACGACTTCAGTGCACCGACCATTTCTCACTTCTCCCACTATCTTGAACATGCATAACAACAGCAACAGGCCAAGTGTATTAGGTTTAAGAAGTGTGAAAACAGTCTCTGTGCACAGCAAACAAATACGTTAAAGTCTGAGGAGGGAGGAAGAGAGCTAGGTTTACACTTTTCTACGAAACTGGACATGTGACATTGGAAATATTCTGTAAATTAAATAGAGTTTCATTAAGGGGATATTGGTACTGCTCTGAGCATTAGTTGGTTTTGCTGTGGGCACCACGGGGGATGGAGTCTGTGTAATTAAGGATGTCAGCCCCCCCCCCAGGTTGGTGAAGCATAGATTGAAAGGCTCATATTAGTCATGACAAATTGGACGGTGCATCTGAATTGCTGAAAAACAGACGACTATTATCTATTTGTGTTTGAAATACACGGCCAGCTTCTCTCGAGTGCATTTGAAATCATTCCGGGTGACCTCTGGAAACACAGACACTGCTGTTGATTGAAACATTGGATCTGGCGGGTATGAGACCTGTCGCCCTGTGGGATTGGATGAGGTGATAGGCTACAGCTCTATCCGTATGCCCTTGTCTAAACCCAGAGAAGAGAAGTCAGCTGTCATCTCTTTAATTTGTCAGCGTTAACAGGTACTCTCATCAACAGTGAGGCTCAAGGCGTCGCCAATGAAGATGGATGCCAAGGAGAGCATCAGCAGATCACTGCTGCTAACCCACTGGGGTCTTTTATGGTTATTACGACCGAGGATCACTTTTTACTCCTGTCACCACAGGCGTGTTCTCCTCTAGACTGAAATCAATACGTCTAAAGGGGAATCCGAGAATCAGAACATCCTCCAAACCCACAGAATCATCCGATAATGCCAACATCAGAAGGGCTGGCAAAAACAGGCCCCATCTCTGGTGTTCTCACCTTTACTTTTTTGTTGCTATGATTTACATGACAGGTTTCTGTCTAATTTTGCAGTAAGCCTCAGAAACATCGGGTGAACAAAGAGAATGAAAAGGTCGTAAAAAATCCTCGACCGCTGCTGACAAGTGCCCTTTTCTTAATCCTCTGCCCTGATGTGGGAACTCAGCGCAGGGAAAACACACGGGTCCTGTAATGTGATGGAAATGCACACGAGTCGCATCGAGAGACCTAATATGAGAAAACTGTGGTGTTATCATTCACAAAATTATATGGTTCAGTAGTGATGCAGACTGGTGGCACAAAAAAATCCTGTTATTTCCATTAAAAGGCTACAGAGACATGAGCTCCTGACGGGGCTGGCGCAGCCTTTCATCATCCCAGGTGCCATTATTTCAGAAAAGCTCCATTTCATTTTGTGATTGATACCTCCCTGGCAGCCTCAGCAATCTTGGTCCGACTCGTGGTTTTTGCAGCAGGCTCTCATAAAGGCCATGATGCTGTTTATTAATTCAAAGCTCTCCGTGTTTTGTTTTTACTCAGTGTCTCTCTCTCTGTCTCACGCACAGGACCTGGACACCGATCAACCATGGAGCGGCTGGTTCTCTGCGTGCTGCTCTGTGCAGCTCTGTCGAAGGGTTACAGCTGCCCGGGCCGCTGCACCTGCCAGCACCTCTCCCCCACTCTGACTCTGCTGTGCGCTAAGACCGGCCTGCTGTTCGTGCCCCCCACCATCGACCGCAGGACCGTGGAGCTGCGGCTCACCGACAACTTCATCACCGTCATCCGCAGGAAAGACTTCTTCAACATGACTAGCTTGGTCCACCTCACCCTGTCCCGCAACACCATCAGCCAGATCACCCCCCACGCCTTCCTGGGCCTGCGGTCCCTGCGGGCGCTCCACATGGATGGGAACCGCCTCAGTGCGATAAAGAGCGACCACTTCAAGGGCCTCATCAACCTGAGGCACCTCATCCTCGGAAACAATCAGATCCACCAGGTGGCCCCCACCTCCTTCGACGAGTTTGTTGTGACTGTGGAGGACTTGGATCTGTCCAACAACAACCTGCGCACCCTTCCCTGGGAAGCCGTAGCCAGGATGACCAACATTAACACGCTCACACTGGACCACAACCTGATTGATCACATTGGAGCGGGGACTTTCACCCTGCTCACCAAGCTGGTGCGCCTGGACATGACCTCCAACAGGCTGCAGAAGCTGCCGCCAGACAGCTTGTTCCAGCACGCCCAGGTGCTGTCCGACGCCAAGAGCTCCAGCTCGTCCGCCCTGGCTGTGAGCTTCGGCGGGAACCCTCTCCACTGCAACTGTGAGCTGCTGTGGCTCCGCAGGCTGACGAGAGAGGACGACCTGGAGACCTGCGCCTCGCCGGATCACCTCATGGACAAATACTTCTGGTCCATCCAAGAGGAGGAGTTCATCTGCGAGCCCCCGCTGATCACCAAACATCTCACCACCAAGCCCTACGTGATGGAGGGGCAGGGTGTGACGCTGAAATGTAAAGCCGTGGGGGATCCCGACCCAGATATTCACTGGCGGTCACCAGACGGCAAGCTGGTGCATAATAATTCCCGTACCATCCTGTATGATAATGGCACCCTTGATATTCTCATCACCACGCTGAAGGACAGTGGTGCGTTTAATTGTGTGGCGTCCAACGCCGCGGGCATCGCCACAGCTGCCGTCGAGATCAACATGATCCCCTTGCCCTTGTTTGTGAACAACACGGGCCACATGCGCGAGGACCCCGGCCTCTCGGACATCACCACCTCCTCCAAGTCTGGCAACGACACCAAGGGCTACGACAAGCAGGACAGGAGGGTGATGGTCGCCGAGCTGACCTCCTCCTCCGCCGTGATCCGCTGGCCGTCTGAGCGCCACATCCCCGGCATCCGGATGTACCAGATTCAGTACAACAGCTCTGCAGATGATACCCTGGTGTACAGGTAAGCCATGGTGGAGTGTGTGGGTGGAGGAAGGGAGGGAGAGGAGGGTGGAGGGAGGGAGAGGTGGAGGGAGGGAGGGAGAGGGGGGTGGAGGGAGGAAGAGGAGGGTGGTAAAATAGGGACACAAGGAACTGTGAGACATCTGGAGCTACCATCTGCTGAGTGACACCAGGCTCCATTAAGACAGACTGACGGATCCCAAAGATGTAAAATGATTAAGTATGTCCAAATATAAGTGGAACCCCTGCAGTGTACAGTGAAGAATATTTTTCCATATATTGAAATACAACTGAAGGTAGTAATGTGTACAAAGAATATACAGTTTAATCAAGATATTTACAGATGGTAGTAAACAAGTGTCACTCAGATATTTAAGTATATTGTGTGAATACATACTGGAGCCAGACATTAGGACTAAAGGGCCGTGTCAGCATCGTAAAAACATGCTATGACGATAAACAATTAGCAAGTGTCTGCATTAATTGGTTTCAACACAGCGTGTGATTAGATGTGGTTGTCTAATGATGGGCCTGGCTGCGGTGGTGGTATTCAGATCAGTGACTAACAGCAAGTAAAAGGAGCAAGACCGAGCTATAATAAAAACTTGTGATAAGTACCTGCATTTACATTTCTTTTTTATTTTAATAAAAGTACTATTAGTATTATAATGAGTCCATTAGTCCAGTGGTTTTCCAACTAGCGGTCGTTCTCTTTTTAAAGGGTCACAAGATAAATGTGATGGGTGGTGAGAAGATTATTGTGAGAGGAAGGAAGAGCAAATACAGTTTTACTACTCTGTAATCTGTATATTCTTTAAAAAATTATAATATTGGGCAACTTTTATCTCTTTGTGCATTAAAATATAAATGAAAATGAATCCATCTTTGATGCTGATAACAACCTAAAGATACTGTGTCTGAAATGTGATGAGGAACAACACAAGATTGCAAGTATAGCTGAAAATGGCAGTGGTTTGATTTATAAACTGCATTATCATGTGTTTCTTCATGTAACATAACTGGAAACCACGGCTGTCAGAGCTCGTGGATTATCGCCTCCGCCAAGGCTTCTGTTTGTTATGATGCAGCATCATTTAGAAACTACTAAAACGATTTCCATGACATTTTTGTGGACGAGTGGTGCATGTCGGATCGTATATATATATTTTAGATGGTTTTCACACGTTTTGCTTGTAAGATCTTAATCAGACTTGAGAGTATAAAATGAAAAATCTACTGATTATGTACCAATGGTGGGTTGCAACAAGAACAAGGTTAATATCAATAAGTTTGTTATAGTAAGTTACAATCTACCATATTAGTTGAGATGCCAAGTGAAATATATATAACGTCCATTGAGCGTCCATTGAGAAAATGAAAGAGTGAATCATGCTTAGTTACAATGAAAAGCTGAGTCATACTGTATAATTAGCACCCTGTTTATGAAATGACTTTTGGCAAAACTTACTAGCTTATGTCTTAAATAAAATAATTAATAAAGTGTGTTTCTTAAGCAGTATGTGATGCACTTAAAGCGAATCTAGTGTTTGAGGATTTATGTATTTGTGAAACGAGTTAATTATAGTGGTCGACTCACTTCTTTCTTTTTTTATGGTTTATTAGATATAATGAGTTGCTCTCATGTATAATTTTCTCATCCAGCTTAGGCATGGAGCTGAGTGTTGTTTTGTCTTTAGGTGGAACATTATTACCTACAGATGATAACCATCAAAGTCTCCCTTTAGGGAAAAGGAACAAGCTGCTAATTATATGACCGCGGTGTTGACCTGAAGACAAAGCCTTTCTGCTTCCTGTTTAGAGTTGCGTAATCTCGCGCTTGCCGACAAAATGTGACCTTAGGTATTCAAACATCCAGTCGGCCTTCCCGTCATGCATCACTCGTCCTGCAGCTGCCAGCTGCTGTGGCATATTCTTCAGACACTTCTGCCTTGTTTATCACCTTGACGTTTACCTTTCACTCTCATTTCATACACAAGCCCAATAGAGCTGCTTCTCGTCGCTATTTTGTAATGTAACATACTCCCTCATAAGTCAGCTTTAATGGAGCGTGCTGCTTTTTATGCTCGTCTCCCGGAATGAGTGATATTTAATGCCATGGCTGCAATGGCCCTGTTGTCTTTTTGTTGTGTGGAACGGACACCTTTGTGTGATTTAATACACCTTATATAAATCAGGCTATGTGGGCGTTGTAATAGCGATGATTAATCCTCTGTGTCTTCACCACCGCTCTATGTTTCTTTCCTCTGCAGAATGATCCCATCCACCAGCAAGAACTTCTTAATCAACGACCTGGCCGCCGGACGGGAGTATGACCTTTGTGTGCTGGCGGTTTATGACGACGGCATCACATCATTAACAGCCACGCGTGTGGTTGGCTGCGTGCAGTTCCACACAGCCAGTGAGGTCAGCCAGTGCCGCTTCATGCACAGCCAGTTCCTGGGAGGCACCATGATCATCATTATCGGGGGTATAATTGTGGCTTCGGTGCTGGTGTTCATCATCATCCTGATGATCCGTTACAAGGCCTACAGCAGCCCGGAGGACAGCAAGACCAAGGTCAGCTCCAGCATGCACTCCCAGACCAACGGCAGCCAGCAGCGGCTCCAGCGCTCCGTCTCCAAGCAGCCGTCGGACGAGGGCCAGCGTGAGGCCCAGGTGCACAAAGAGTGCATGGCGCTGGTGCTGAGGCAGGACAATGACAAGAAGGAGGAGCCAGCCACCACTACTGCCATCCTGGAGGTGGAGCTGCCTCCAATGAGTGTAGACAAGCTGAAGAGAAGAACCAGCCTGGACGCTCAGTGCTCTGGCCCCCCGTCTGAGGACACGCAGACAGACAGTAGCCTGACAGGCTCCACCATGTCCCTGTGTCTCATTGGTCCCAGCGCCGGCACCAAGGAGGCTCCCAGGCTCAAGGACAAGAAAAGTGCCCTGGCCAACATGGGTTTGCTTCCCAACGAGCTGGCACGAACTAGGCATAGGTTCTCTTTCGACGGGGGGGATTACTCCATATTTCAGAGTCATAGTTACCCGCGCAGAGCGAGGACGAGGTGGCACAAGTCCACCAACCAGCTGGACATGGAGTCGTCTCCGCTCGCCAACCGGAGAGTTACGTTCAGCAGCACTGAGTGGATGCTCGAGAGCACGGTTTGAGGAAACCAGTGTAGCTGAAGCGCGGCTCGGCCACGCACGCAGACGCACACGTGTAAAAACACACAAATATAAACCTACATGCCATATGATGCACTCTTTCCCTGCACACAGCGAACGATAAACACAAGCACATTAACTTACACGTGAAGACTTTCTGTGAGTTGCTGGAGAAGAACATTCTCCCCTCATCCTGCCTCCCCATCATACTCCCAGAGAGGTTTGTCGGCCATGTCCTTTCTTTATGCAGCAGTGCCTTATTCTAAAAGATGTACGAATGGAGGACGCTGCTCACTGTAGTCATAAACCTTTCCTCTCTTATCATTGCCTCCCAGCGTGATAATGGGGGCGCGTTACTTTGGATTTATAATTTTCTCCTTTTTCTGTGACATGCCAAGGGGGCGTGGCGTTTGGATGTATGTAACTGTTTAATTGTTTAAAAACAGAAGAAAAAAATCAGAAAAAAAAATCATCATAACTGTAAAGTGAACAGCCAGGTATCCTGTTATGTCAATCATGTTTTGGGTTCTTTCAGAAAACAACAAAAAAAATAAACTTTTGCACAGAAGACACGAGATACGAGGACAAGTATCAACCACCAGTCTATACAACAATAATAATAATAATAATGAAAAAAAGAAGAAGAGAATTTTACACATGCCAGTTTCTAACGTTAGCGCAGAGAGGACGGACCTGGGAAGCTGCCATGGATTCCTCTCCGGCTGTGGGACTGTATGATGTTTAATAGGTATTGTTCCAGATGTGACTGTATATTAATCAGTACTGTATCTGGCTGGTCTAGATCAAAAAGACAACAAACAAAAAAGACATATATAAGTATATTAAAAAACATTTGGTGTATGTGTACTAACTATGTAAAGTAAGTAAGTCATATGTCACATGACTTTTTACAAAGCATTTGGGTGTTGGCTGCAAGTTTTTACATTAAAAACCTGTGTCATCACACCTCGCCCTATTTAGTATGTCAACGTTTGGACCATTTATCCCCCTCGCGAAGGGTATTAAATTTTTTGTGTGGGTTAACTGTACAAGTGGTGTTTCCTTCTTGTGCTTCGGGGGTCAGCGGTATTTGTGTCCACTGCAGGAAGGGACGCACCGGTTGAGACGATATAAATATTTGATTTGCCCGGTTACTATTTATAAGGCCTCGGGGGGGAAAGCTGCACTGTGGCCGCGGAGCAGAGCTGGGGCACCGAGCGACCAGGGCCATGATGACTGGAGGATGTGATGCTGAATTCAAATGCAGCCAGCTGTTTCTTTACCAGGGTGCATCATCAGGTGCTTACCACTAGGGGGACACAACAGACAGCATTATGCCTCATAAGAGGAGTTTTCATTACAAATCCATTTTTTAAACACCGAACATGTCCTAGTATCTGCGTACAACTGTCGTATAGTGTGTTATAAATCCATTTTAATTGTATTTGCACTGCACATAAATGTTAAACCTGGGAGAGGATTGATAAGCGGGACAGTGGGAGCAGATACAATCAGGGTGGAGGAGGGATATTTGTTTGCTGCTCTGGAAGCCGCCCTCTCCTCCTGATTGCAGCTCCTCAGAACCGGCTGAGATCAAACACAGCGGCGTGGACTTCACAGAGATAAGTCACACTTGAGCTTCTTCAATCCTCTTGACTCTGCGATTTGCATCCTCAGTGGCAGAGAGGATTGAGTCGAAGAACGGGGTCATCGCTTTCTTTCTCTTTTTTTCTTCCATCTCCAGTTTACCAGTTTCCAGCCAAATCTGTTCTACTTTTTTTCCAGCAAGGAGAACACTTCACTTTAGGGCATAAACTCTCTGCTGCGTCCGTTCATCCATCTCCTCATTAAATGCTGATGCTTTCTGTCTTGAAAATGCGCTGCTGACCATTTCTCACAGCGGGAGAGGTACTTCTGCCTGCTCCTATCTGTAACCATTATTCAACACAAAATCTGCTTAGGTAGGAGGAGGCTGAGACATCACCCAGGCTACGGAATTGGCCCAGACAGCCAAACTAGTGAACACTGGGGATGGAGCAAAGTGTGTTGTGTCTCATCAGCAGTTCTGAGTAACTGAGAAAATAAATGTGCCTTGACTGGGTGTGTGTTGGGGTTTTATCCACTAAAGATCCCATTATATGTTTAAATCGCAGATATACCGTGTGTGTTTGAAAACTTCAACGTGAACCTGGTTTTAATATGTATAAAAGTTAAGTCTGATTCACAATATCACCATTTTCTTCTCGTTCCTCAGTGTGCTGACTAGGCAAGTTTTCTTGTATGGTTTATTTATGTTATACTTCACATATAATATAATTACTGGAATCTGTTTTCTCATCAGCAAATATCAAATCGACACATTATACACTTTCTGTGGAGAGAGCTGAAACTGAAGAACAAAAAAATTAGATTTGCTTCGATTCTGAAGTTTGAATTGTATCAATTGTAGATTATTTCAAACACTGCTGTTATTTCATCTGTTTGAGGAGCCTGGTAACACAGATATTAGCAAAAGCACAAACATTTGTATTTTTGTTTGCACACATTAGTCTCCTAGTTCTCCTAAGTCTGCAGCCGTAACATACATGTGCAGAATGATCAGGTGAATATGCTCAAACTGGCCAATGCTGTCACTGATGTTGAGCAGAAAATATTTACTGGGTAATGTTTATAAGTTTATTTAATCAGCACTAAACACAAAGGACCAAAGTTCTCAAAATGGAGGGAGGGAGACTGAGTGTTAATGGGAATCCATTCTCTATGAATGTCTGGACATATTTTTTGTTTCTATCCACATTAGCAGCACCACAGTGATCCCATTAATGTAGCATAATGATGAACTGATAGACTGACATCCAAACACCCAGAGCCAAAAATCCTATTTATAAATCTTTTTTCTTAATAGTTGTTTTCTGAATAAGTTGTCCTAACTCGAGAGGCAGCCATAAAACATGGATTTTCTCTTTTGCCGAATGCAGTTTAATCTTGAGAATCTGTTTTTTAAAAACTTCCATCAACACCGATTAGACGAGTGGTTTTTCTTCTTCCAGGATTCGGGCGGTTGGAGCCGAGCTGAACTCGGCCCACACAGCTGCTTAGTAAAAAAAAACCTTCAGTCTATTGACACAGACATAGCAAAGTGCTTCAGGCTTTTCCAATACACACACACACACACTTTCGATACAGTTTACAAGCACTTACTCAGCATCAGATTATCTAACAAGAAAGAAAACCCAGATGGGACAGGGCTACTGCTTATTGCACGATTTACCAAGTGCGACGGGATGAAACCAGAAACCAGCGACGCGGACGATGAGGTTAATTTGTTCAGGGGCCGTTTATGGAAATGTAGGAATCTTTTTCTCAGGCGTTAAATTTCTAGTTTACCCGTCATGGAGCACTTCCACATATCCTCACATTTGTTGACCGTGCGTGGCAGCTTGTTAAACTCTTCTGTATCTTTTGCATATTGAACAGTGCACGTTCAAGCAGGGACTGCAGCGACATCATTGATCCACAGCGGCCTCAGTTTAATTCTTTACAAACAGCCTGGCTAATGAAAAAGTCACAGCACCTCAGATCAGACTCTCTGTTTCCTAATGCTATCTCAGATTGTGAATTATTAACTCTGTTATCTGGACTGACACTTCCATCTCATTGCATTACACAGAATTAAACCGGCCGGTGAAAACAGGTTCCTAGATTTACTTTACAATATCTTCAGGAATCAAACGATAATGTCCGACCTGGGACACGTGGTAACACATCAAATTATTGGTGTGAAAGGGTTGTTGCTATGAACGCATTCATTCAAAGTTAACATTGTGTTGATTCATCTCTTACTTCTGTCAACTTATCTGAGCACAAATCTCCAAAGAAGGCTCACAAATACATGGGTTTATTTATTTTAAAGAAGTCAATTTCCTTCAGCCACTCTGCTGCAGTGTCGAAACACATTACTCATTCAGGAGGAAATTGTGTATTTGTCTGGGACTATTTTCAGCTCCGTGTATTAAATGAACACACATTCGGTGTTCGAATGAGAACTTGTGGCAGCAGAGCGGTGGATGTGGGGTCAGCTCAAAAATAAACGACAGCGTCTATGTTTGGTATAATGACGGTACATGACAGCCTGTGATTCATTGGTGTGGTTTCATTTTAGATGGAATAACACAATTTTGAACCTTATGTTTAACTCTGGAAAAGAAAGTCCTGCCCTGAGGTTATTCATGTTTGTCCTCTGTATGTGGCTGCACCTTCACAACAAGGGGGAGATGTTTGATCAATTTATTAAACTAAGATTCGGCAAAAAAATAAATTCAAATAATTTGTGTACATCTAAGCTATATGATGTTTGTGTGTTGCATATCTTTTAAAAAAACTAAACAATTTAAAAACAACAGCACATTTTGATGTTTATTTTTCACCAGGATAATGCACTTGATAAAAATTGAAGAAAAAAAAGGTATAAAACTAAATGCACATTCTATCATTATTGGTGAGAAAAGTTGCATGATTGTAACACTTTGACTTTTTAAATTACAAAAACCCACGGTGGTCATTTCAGGACAGAGGCTCTTCACGTGAGACAGACTGAGCAGAGACATGGTGATAAATCAATGAGCCTGCAGCCAGCGGTGTTCTTCATCGGGCAGGTGGTGGAACCCCCCCCCCATCTCTCCTCACGCTGCCCGTGCTGTCGTAATGTGCTTCAAGCCACTGCAGCGGTAATGAGATATTGCTACAGCGAACACCCTGGGAGAGGGCTGACAGCACAGGTTTTGTTGAAGTCTAACAAAGTACAATACAGAGCGGCCCTGCAGAGAGAAGCCCTCCGTTAAGTCGTTTTCCTGCTCGTTACCTGAGCTGTGTCTGTCCACGTTCTGTGGATCTCAGTCCGCCGAACTGTCAGCCGAGCTCCTCTCACCTGCTGCTTTCCAGTTTTTCCTCTTCTTCGTTGAGTTCAGACCCGACTCGGAGTCTTTGTGGAAGTCCTGTTTTCGCTTTTTGCGACTGTGGGTCCCGTCTCTTTCGTTCTCCATCATCACTGCCCCCTGAGCTGCTGTCATCGTCTCTCCTTCTGGTTTTCGAACTCTTCTTGTCTTTGTGTCGGCTCTTGCTCCTCTTCCTCCCCTGCTTGTCTTTGTTGCTGCTGCCGTCTGCGCTGCTGTCGCTGCTGCTGCTCGAACACTTGGCTTTCTTTCGCCCCTCGTCTTTTTTCTTCTTCTTTTTTTTCTTCTTTAGAGAGGATTTCTTGGAGTGTCTCGATAAGCTTCCCTCTGTGTCGGACTTGGACTTTTTCCTTTTGTGCTTCTTTGTAGATCTTTTGACACAAAGAAAATCGAATTGTAGGCAAGAATAGAATTTGCAAGCAGTCATTCCCATGTTAATGACCCCAACGTAGATTAAAACAGTTTCATGATACAAACTATGGTCGTTAATGATGTGATTGGCGCATATTTGTTTGCGAGATGTGAACATTATTTACAAATGGGACTAGTTGCATTATGGGAAATGTAGGATCTACTCACACTTTATTTATCTAGCTCCCTGGACCCCACCTTTAAAATCAGAGTTGCATGTCTAGCTCAGTTATTATCTTGGACATGTTGGGTGTGATGCAGAATTCTTTCTTACCTGTCCCTTTTAAACTCCTCAGGATAAAGCTCCTTGAAGCCACTGTGTCCCCATCTGTGTTGAGATACAAATAAATTAGCTTCAGAAAATTTAGCAAAATTGTTTCAACAGCATTTAAAAGAGCACAAGAACATATACTTTACCTGTCAGGATCTTTGGCCTCAAACTCGTACAGTTTGCGTGTCCAGTATCGAGCCTCCCTGTCGTCGTGTTCCGAGACTCGCTCTCTGCTGCGCCTCAGGTCTCCGGTTTGATCTGCCCCTCGGTCACAGTGCATTTGGCCCCTAAAAATACAACCGCTGTTAGTAAATAAACAAGCCATCGCACGGTAACAGCTCCCTGAAGTGAGAGCGACGTTATGAAAGATGCTCCCTTATGAGCTGTGGTGTCACTTGTGTGCAGGTGGCTCAGATTAAACTGGGACATTCACGGCTCCTACCTCGAACACACTGAGTCCGATGATTGTTTGGGGTCGGTCCTTTGGACCTGCCAGCCCCGCATTTTCCACATCTCCTGTTCTTCTTGGATCTGCCGTGGGAAGACGTCAGTACATTAAAAGCTGCACACACAGACACACACTGACTGCTTTATTTGAACTCACTAAAGGGGAAAAGTATTTAAAGGATTCCAATATATACACAGGTTGTGAATAGAGATGATCTGATACCAGGATCACAAATACCTCGAAAACTGAATGAGGTGAGTACACAAGGCTGTCTACTGCTCGGATACCAAGACTTAAAAATGTATTAGTTTCACCCAGATAAAAGATGAAACCCCTTCTTCATCCCTCAGTAGTTGAGTAGTACTGCAGATGGTACGCGCTGCTTTTAGAGCAGTGAAGAAAAACTAATTTTATAATAGTGTGGTGTAAGCCAGAGCTTAAATGTCAGCAGTACTTTGGTTTCGAGGGGTGACACACTCCAAAATGTGTTGTGCATTCCTAGATTCAATTAACCATGTTCTTCTTCCGTTGTGGCTGTCAAACTAGAAACTAAAATCAGTTCTATGACTCATTCTCTATGTGTTTTACAGGGTTTAACCTGAGCCAGGCTGTAGAGCAATGACAGCAGCCATCACTTCCATACAGGGTTAGTAGTTAAATACCAGGGTCAGCTGTTAAATACCTTATACAAGTTCCTATTTAAATACCCTGGTATCCAGTCAGTACTTGGTTTAGGGTAATATGTGAGGTCCAGGTATCGTAAAGAGATAAATGATATTGTAACACCTCTGATAGTGAACACTCATCTTGTAGGTAGGGAAAGTACATCTGTAGGTTAGTTTCTGTTCACGCTCAAAGCTGCCAAACATCAGTATCACCGGCTGGACAGAACCTGATAACTCTGAGTGTCAGGAGGTTCAAATCTGAAGAGAACACCTTTACTGTTTGGGAGATTGTCACGCACCCTTCACTCAATTGTCTGACATTTTCTGCAAAAGGAAAATCTATCAACAGGGTGATTTTGTTTTCCTCCACACAGCCAACACTCAGCTACAAGTATATTGTGTTGCTGCTCTACCCTCATGCATCAGTACAAACAACATGACCATAGAGTTGTACCCACATCTCTCCATTAAACTCTCAAGGGGACAGGACTCCCAGCTAGGTTTCTTTGAGTCAGCTGTACCTAATAAACTAACAATAAGCAGGACCCCTGATGATCAGACCCCTGCAAACGGATGTCGCTACCAGCTGAGTGTCCCCTCTCAGTTCCCGTTGTCCCCTCTCGTCACACACATGTTGGATGTGTCTCACCTTGTTGTGAGCGTCCGTGTGACGGATCACGTTCCTCAGCAGTGTCTTCCCCAGCGGCTGGTAGGACATGGTGTCTCCGGACAGGACCCTCGTGTGAGTCTGGACCAACACAAACCGGAAATGTAAACAAACAGGGCAGAAGAAACCAGCTTCTACTCACATGGTGGCCGGTAAACGAGCACTCACCTGTTAGCCTAGCTAGCTAGCTAGCCACCACAGCTGGGTATTCAGGTTGAAGGACGAAGTAGAATTAAACTGTGTAGTTCTGACAGTGTCTCCACACAACACGACACCAGTACTGCCAGTACACGTCCACTACCAGTCCTTGAGTGTGTACACTGTGTGTGTGTACAGAGGAGTTTTCAAGAGGAAACACACACACACTCAGCTCAGAGAGTTTCCGGTGTCGTGCTTGAGAGTGATCGTCTGCCAGAACCTCATCACCGTCCACGGGAGCGCGCGGGCTTCCTGTGAAAGTTGTATCTCCTCCACGTTAATGCTCGTCCACAGCCGCTGTCATCAAACTGTTTAGCTGCTGATACACACACGTCTGTTTCCGCGGGGCTAAAGAATGTGTTTGTGAAATATTTGTAAACACAACTGACGCGCAATTCGTTTTGTTTGATGATCAATCAATTAGTAAACATTGTATCAACGTGACCGTCCGAGATCAAGACATCACAGAGGTAGCTGGTACCATAGGTACTGTGGAAAGAAGAGAATATTTTCTTCTTCCTCGATGTATTGGCGGTTGGCAACCAACGGCAAGGATCACTACCGCCACCTACTGTGTGTTTCAGTTTTCTGTTTCAGGCACCTTGACGTTTGTTGCCAGCTACCTATAAACCGAACAGAGGAGAAGAAGAAGAAGCATCAATAACCTGCTCCAATAAAAAAGAATGCAGTCATAACGATGATGGCAACAAAGAAAAGATAATTTCTTTATTTTAACCCATACAAACATCTTTTTAGTCACGGTCTAGTTTCCAGATGTTGCCCAAACATGAATAATATAAATGGCAAAATATATATACAAGTCAGAGGCGATCACAACACAATCATGTCTGATTGATTAAAGTATTTCCTTTTAAGAAAAACAGTATATTTTTATAGTTAAATTCTCTCAAAATAGATCTTAACGTGATACAGAAGGATGTCCATTTGGCAGAGGTGAACTCTGAGTGCTTTACAATTTCCAGATAATTAAAATGTTTTCAAAGGCAGATATTTGGTGCACAGATACTTTAGACTGCAGCTGCCCACTGACATAGAATGACTTGTAATTATTTGCCACCCTATCCACTGTCATTACCCGAAGAATAAACATAAATCGCCTCAGTGTTCCTTTACAAATTGTATCTGACAACAAAACGTAATGGGACTCCCAGGGACAAAGGCTTATCAGTGTGTGGCGCTTCATACGTATCTGTGTGAAGGTCAGGGAAATAAAAAGAGACGAGTGCCTCTTGTTTCATTGCAGGCACAATAATAATTTACAATAAGGATCCACGGTGACCATACCAACAATCTGTTCTATTTCAGCAGCTCATTTGATTTACAAATTGGCCGACTGCGTGCCGTCCCTGTGGCAAAGCGGCTTTCTCCCCGTCTCCCCAGTGGTGGAGTGACTTTCCCACCACTCTTTGAACAGCAAAGTCACTCCTTATATATCAGCCACACATGAATTAAATATTCTCTCTGTTAAAATAAACATCTTGGTACCCCTATTCCCTCGGTCACATCTCGGTGTGCCGAGTCGGCATTGTCTCCCTGCTTTGTACCTGAGGTCGTCCTTGTCCTTTTAATTATGAAAAAATATAGAACTGCAAAGAATAGACATTAGAGCACAAAGAAAAGGTAAAAACGTTATGAAGAAGTCCCTGAAAAGGTTTTTCAGGAAGTTACTGAACTTGCCAAACATATAAAAACGCTTCCTCCCATTATTCATGCCCCAAATTATTCTTTGGAAACTACACCTGGACAAAGTTGAGTGTTGGATGGACCCACTTCAGGTGTATGAGTCAAATCCATGCCCAACATCATCAAATACTTCGGGGGAAAGTGTGTGGGAGCCACCTTTATTTACTTACCTGGGCAGAAATGTTTGTTTGGCTGTATATGGAAGTAAAAGCAAATGTAGAAGTTTTTTCCTGTGAATTCCAGTCTGAAGTTTTACAGACTCCCGCCTAAATATTGTATAACTTCAGCATGTGCTAAATATTTAATTTAATTACTTTGCAGACTGAGATGACTTATTCAAGATATAATCAACAGATATATCATCCTGTGTTGGTATAGATTAAACTATAATAAGCACTATAATAAATATTTTTTTTTAAATAGTGTTGCCTCTACCTTCTACAATGCTTGAAGATGGTATTTTGTCCAGTATTATGATATAGATATATATATATATATATATATATATATATATAGAGTATATTATTTTTAGAGGGGCTGAAATGCAAGTACTTTGGAGACCAATTTCCCATTCTTGCTGATAACACCAGCAGCGGCAGTGTAATGACAGGATACTCAGTCAGAACAGTGTTCAAGAGTCTACTTAACTCGTGTCAAAGAAATCTGCTGCCTGCTGCGCAAGTTGTGAAGCTTTTTCACACTATGCTTTTATCGGCTGGCTCCAGTGGGGCTTTTTCTATATATTGTATGTTTTTTAAGGCTTTAAAAACGAGGCTCACTACACACAGTACATGGTAAATGTAGCACTTTTCTAGTCTTGATGAGCACTCAGAGCACTTTACTGCACAGGTGTTTTTGCCATTCGCCCATTCTACCTGAAAGCAGTAAAAAGAGCTGAATTGTAGACCAGTGTGTACAAATACACTCTTTATAATAATTGAAATACATAGAGCCGTGGGTTAGGCATGCTACTTTATGGCATATGATACATGTAAAAAAAAATTGTTTGAAGATTCAAAAAATAATTATGCCTCAAATGATGACTTTATGTATTTCAATTACTTATTAAATTGCGTTATAACTTTATGCATATGTTCAATGTAAATGTAGACATTTAATGAAGGGTTTTCCATCAGGTTGAGTTAGCATGAATAAATCAAATCACTTGAGAGTGATTTGATTTGTGTGATTTGATTTGTGTGTTTATTGTGTATATTTACACTTTAACCTCATTTGATCGAAAAGCCCTCAAGTTATTTGATTTATTTCCATTAATTCCACATGAAGAGAACACTTCATTAAATATGACCCATTACATTGACCTCATGTAATAACTAGGAGATTTAATATTTAATTGAAACACATGAAATCAGTGGTTTAGGCGTTTGAATGTTTTGAGTTTAAATACCTTTCTTTCTGTTGGTTTATTTTTAGATTCTGACTCTAAGCCTGGGATTTCAGTCAACAAAGAAAAGATTCATCACATATATCTAATGTCTAATGTTTCCTTATTTTAGCTGCAGTGAAATACAGTAGAGAGATCAAAGGGAAAGCAAGGAGGGAGGAGGAGGAGGAGGAGAGATCCCTCCTCCTCCTTGTGAAAGGAGAGAGCAGCGAGGGAAGGAGGGAGGAGGAATGAGGGAGAAGGGGGAGGGTAAACACACCCAGGCAGACAGAGCCATGTCTGACATCCTCGCTCAGTGAAAGAAGGGCTGATACAAAGCCTGGGCGACCGAGCAGAGGCGAGATAGAGGGAAGGAGGCAGGGAGGGAGGGCAGAGGTAATACATGCACACAACAAGAAAAGGGCTGAGAGAGAGATGCACAAGAGCTGCATCAGTTCTCGTGCAGCAGGAACAAAAAACATTGTGTTCGTGAATGGGAGCTGGTGGTGAGAGCAGTGAGGAAGCAGCCGCCAGACTCCAGCCTCTCCTCTGTGCCTGCTGCCTCATGGGGAAGGCGCTGGGCTGCTCTTTGGGATCGGGAGGTTTCTGTGTTTTCAGGGAGATGTTGCAGGAGCGGATTTGAAACGTGCTGTTGTTTGTGATTGACCACAGTGTGCGACTCGGAGGCTTCCTGTGGCTGCAGCAGCTGCTCTCGGGGCTGCTCCCCTCCCTGCTGCCTCCATGCTCCTGACAGGGAAGCAGGGCAGCAGCATCATCACCATCAGCACCCAGATGCGGCGCCGCTGTATGGGAGGTTAATCCTGCACACACCAGCATGGGAGCCAAACAGATGAAATGGTAAGAGAGGATTTGATATAAATTGTTGTTTGAACATTACAGGCTGCCGTTATGTGTATGTGATGAATGAGGGCAGCAGGGTAGAGAGATTTGAGGCCTGAATTCAACACACTACACATTTGATTCAGCATCATGTGTCTGAGTGTTAATGTTGGAAATATATATCACCATAACAACCAACTGATCCTCATACTGCCGGTTATTGTTCAGTGTTTACAGTGAGGTAGGTGTGGGTGTGTCCCTCTGTGTGTGTGAGCTGAGCTGCCATTGCTTTAGCAGCCTCAATCTAACTTTCATCACCGGCTCTTCCATTTCATAATGCAGAGGGTGGGTTATGAATTTTGCATTATTTTAGAATCATAAATACAAGATGTGTGGTATTTTTTTCCTTATTTTATTTTTATTTTTAAGAATAATAAGGATGAATGTTTAGATTGTCAAGATATTCTAAAAAAGTATTTCTACTGCTTATTAATTTGTCATGCTGATAACTGGTGATTGATGAATTTGCCAACAATGTAAAAGTACATAAAAAGTCCTACAAATTTGAAAATCCTACTAAATGCAGAAGTGTTAGCAGTTAAATGTATTTGAAGTACTTAAGGTGGACATAACTGTAAAACTATACTTATTATTATTGATTACATGATTAGATTATGTATACTCATTTACAATTTCTGCTGATTGAGGTGAAGCTGGATTTAACTGTTACATTTATTGTGCAGTATTTTGGTTCACTGGTTTTCAAACTGGGGATTAGGCCCCCTCCAAAGTAATAACATTAATCTGAAGGGATTTAAGATGATTCAAGTGGCGTGAAAGAAGGAAAAGTAAAGTTACGCTTCTTAAATTTGTTAACATTTTAAGACGTTTTTAAGAAATTCAATTATGGGTCATTTGACCTCTTTGGGGCACAAACAGTTATTCAAATAAAACCAACTGAGAAGTGCATTGGGAAGATTTGTCTTCGGTGGAGCTGCTCACAACTTGTAAACATCTGAAATGTCCCAACAAGACTCAAACCAATAAGCTGGTGAAGCACTGATTTAACTTTCAGCAATAAATTGTATCTCACAAGATCACCACTTGTTTGAAAATGAAAATGTACCTGTAGACAATAAATGTGTATAAATATA
The DNA here is from genome assembly GCA_038501795.1 of Pseudopleuronectes americanus. NCBI lineage: Eukaryota > Metazoa > Chordata > Actinopteri > Pleuronectiformes > Pleuronectidae > Pseudopleuronectes > Pseudopleuronectes americanus. The sequence continues at coordinate 7,335,658 of CM076719.1, forward strand.
GTGAAGTTAAAAGTACAAAACTTTCCTCTGAAATTAAATTAAAATGCGAAGTAGCATAAAACAGAAATACTTTAAGTACCTCAAACTCAGACTTAAGTACATTGCTGGGGTAAATATATTTAGTAACTTTCTGCTGCTGCTGATCAGAGGATGTTAATCTGTTGCACTGAAGCTCATCTCTCGCAAATCCCAGCGATTAATCTGTGGCTTAGCCCATATGTTCCAAATATATAAATATATAGACCTTTGTGCTCTGTTGGTGCCGCCGATCAACAAAGATAAATGTGTTAGAAGTTGAACTGGAACCTGAGACATGACAGAGGGTTTCTCAATGACATGATTAGTGGGAGGCCGCCTCTTTGTGAAGAACACTGAAGGATAATCACAGCAGCATCTGATAAGACTGTTTTTTTTTGTGTGTGACCTGTTGCAATGACTTTTTCTGAGAAGGATCAAACTACCAGACGTTTCTCTGTGTGGGGATTGCAGCCGGAAAATGTCACATGATTAAACTAAAAAAAAAGTCAAAATTACAGGCCACCAAATTATATATACTTTTCTTTAACCAAGCAGCAGCCTGAGGGCGATTTCCCCTTTCATTAGGTTCACTGTGAGTCCAGACTAAAATATCTCAACAGCTTTTCATAAGTGACCATGCATGCGATTTGCATAATGCCATAGGTCACAGGTCACAGTAGCTGTATACTATTTCCACAAACAGATCAGAGGGAAGACGACAGTCGGCCTGAACCTCGGGCTACGAGCGAATTCTCTGAGAAAACACACAAAACACAGTGTATTCATACAAGCTGCAGGAAATCCAGCCTTTCAGGAGCCACACAAACATTATGTTTTAAAATTATGGCTGAAGGGGGGGAACGAGCTATCTGAAGAATTTCCTGTTGGAAAAATTACAGTTTTGCAAATTCCTGCCCTCGCAGACTATTCTCTGAACAGGTCTCGGTTCTGGTCTGTCCTGTGTTTACGTTCATCTTATTATCTGTTGGTCTGTGATATGCTTTAAAAACAGATACAGTTTAAAATATTTAGCCCTGATAGGATTCATTGAATTATTTTTGGTGCTCTACATGGGGAAGTTGTATATCTCCATTTTAATTCAGCTCGGCTTATTCATCGCTGCTCATTTGGCAGGAGATTCAAACACACTCACTCCTGCCTGTGCCCACCATCTGTTTCAGTCTCAGCTCGGCCAGCCCTGCTCACTCCCCCAAAGAGGAGTATGTCATCACCCAGTTCAGTGACACCCTTAAAGAGGAGGCCGTCCATGATCAGGCCGAGGACCATGGGGACCCCCGAGAAGACAAATCTGAGCTGACAGAGAAGAAATCTGTCGCAGGTCGGTTGGATGCACGTCAGCACTTGTGCAGTGAATCTGAACATCAGAAAAAAAAATGAAGCTCCCTCGCCTTCTGTCCTTATGTTCCTCTCTTCCTCACAGAGGAGGTGTCCCTATGTGGATTGTGTCCCTCCCTCGGGCACAATGTGCAGGAGGAGGAGAAGTCCTGGGAGGAGCAGCTGGACACCCACCAGGAGCATCTGGAGAAAGAGATGCAGGAGGCCAGGAGGATGGTGTTCCGCCTCCAGGTAAGTTCCTGGTGACGGAATACTTAAAAACCGAAACCACGTCGCTCAACACACAAAACACAGAACACACAAAGACTACAGGAACATCAGAGGATGGCAGCAGCTTAAATTTAGCATCAGAGAAATTATAGCCTGGTTGCACACTTGAAATCCTCTGCCCACGTCTGCAGGGTTTTGCAAAGATTCACAAAGATAAAATAACAATGCAAAATATGAAAAATATATATAAATCCAAGATTTCATTAAAAAAATTCCAGTTTACTCTGATTAGCAGGGAAGCTTATTCACTTTATATTCTATTTCTATAATATATTGTTATGTGTGTTTGTGGAAATATTTTTAGATATATGATGATGCTACTTTAGAGTAGAGACAGTTCAAGAAGACTTCCTGAGTCATGAGTGTTTTGCCACTGCCCCGCCCCTTTAAGAGACAAGTGAAAAGCCTTAAAACGGATAACAGCCGATAAGGGTTGGGTTAGCAGCTTCCAAACATTTTGACTCTAAAATGTTATTTTCAAAATCAGGACAAACATGAACTTGGATTTAGATCCATCTCTGTGTCAGTGACAATGTCTCATGAGATCTGTCCACAAAGATGTCTCTGTCCCTCTGCTTCCACTGCTGTGCTGCTGACGTCACTTTCCAATGGATAAACAGAAATTTAAAGGGACTTATACACGAGTCGTAAAACTTAAGATCTTCAAGCTCGTGGTTCTTTGCTTGATAATAATATCTTTCAATTGGTATCACAACTATATAACTATTCTTGGAGGGGAAATAGAAAAAACTCACATGACCCTTTTTTATCAGTAAATAAGCTTGATTTTCATGATACAAATACACAGAACTATATGAGGCTCCTCTGCCATGAAAATTTGCACTTTGCATGTCTGTACTCTGTGTCTATACACAGTTTATATGTGCTTGTGTGTTTGTGTCCTCAGGCGCTGCTGCTCCACGGCTCCCTCCCTGAGGAGGACCAGGATGGATCCGTGAGCTTTGGAGACAACCGGGCGAACGCCGATCAGCAGCTGGTACGGTGCCCTCTCTCTGCTAACTCGAGGAAAAAACAACACTCTGCTCGCCATTCTGTGTGTGAAGTGTCAGTGTCAGCCCGTCTGTTGTCATGAGCACGGCAGGCGTCACTCCGCCTGAGAGGACTGAAACCTTTGTCTGATTCGCGTTCCTCTCAAGAGGAGCACGGATGAATCTCTCTAATCTGCTGGCGCGCTGTCGTGCAGGCCCGACGTCTCCTCATGCATTCTGACATTTTTCCATCCTCTAATCATGTTCCCCGCACTCTCTCCCTCTGAAGGTTCTGATCCGCAGTCGTCTGGACCAAAGCGTGGAGGAGGCCCTTGATCTGAAGGTACAGTGAGTAAATGTGATCGGGTTTATAACAGAAGCGCTGCCCTGTCAGCAACGAGCCCCTCTCTCTAATGTCTCTGTGCATTTGTGTGGCTTTCAGAGGGATCTCCTGAGACACAAGCAGGAGGTGCGACACGTCCAGGCCATCAAGGTAAAGCTCTCGCTCTAATATTGTCCTTTGTGTGCAATCTAAAATAGATTAAAGGATATAACTCTGACTCGTCCACCTTTCCTAAATTGATGATTCTGCAGTTTCTCTCTCGCACACCATCCATATTTGATTTCAGCACAAAGATGATAAAGTTGGGAGATGGGTGTGTTCTGTCCATATTGCAGGTGGATGCAGTTGATCTGTATTCAGGTCTTCACCGGACGTTTCTTTGATCTCCCTCTCTGTCTCTCATTAGGATGCTCTGCAGCAGCGCCTGGCAGTGCAGGAGGACGCCGTCCTGCAGCTCAAGCAGGACCTGCTGAGATCCAACATGGCCAAAGATCAGCTGGAAGGGGAAAATGTGAGACAAGTGATGATTTCCGTTTGACACGATAGAATATATGCCCTGCTTGACCTATGGATGCAGGTTTTATGTGACAGAGATGGGGGAGCGCTCGTACATCACACTGATGTATCTGTTTGCAGGTGGAGCTCAAACACAAGCTGAGCGAACAGAACAAATTGCTCAGTGAATATGAGGTATCGTCTTTTAGTATTTACACTTCAGTGCATTCCTGAGACGTAGACACGCACACTGAGATTCACGCCGTCCGTCTTTCTTGTCACAATTAGCAGCAGCTCGGGAGGAAGGAGAGAATACTGCAGCAGCAGCAACAGAAGCTGGAGGACGCTCAACATAAAGCACATGAAGTCAGCCTCGCACGGGTATGTAGCACGACACGTTTCAAGTATTTACTATTCATAGAGCGCTTCTCAAAACTTACGTCAGCAAATTGAAATCAGGGAATTGCAAAATCAGACGTGAAATTTAATTAGCTAACAAAATGTATTATCCATTAACTGGATCAGGATAAATCAAGAAAAGATTAAGTTAGTTCTATAATAAAATTATGATTCATTAAGAGATTTATCTTTTTATAATGTGACCACTCACTTGTGAAACCCACCTTTAGTATCCCTGTTAATTTTAGGATCCCCATATCACTGCAACAGCTGTTTTCAGTTTTGTAGCAGGTGAGCATGTAGAGCATTTGTGTGATAAAAGGTTGCAGTATCCTCTTTTTGCATAACTACTTGACAATAACACTTCTGTTTGTGTAAAAAAATATTAAGATATTTTCTGCCTTAGCTGTTCTTGTTGTTTATATAAATACAGATTGTAGTAGGTTTGTCGGGGACTACTTTCAGCTGTGGATTAATACACATTTGGTGCCCTAGGGAGTATTTTTGGCAGTAGGAAGGCATGTGAGAGTTAAAGTAAAAATAAACTACAGTACATGTATTAATTATTATGAAGAGAAACACTGTAAAACAGAAAACAGGGTTTAAAACCTACCACCTCTATTTTTAATGAGTCTTCTCCACATTATTTATTTAACATTTATTTATGCCGTGTCATCTGTTTTACAGTCATACAGGAGTGAAGGTGGTGGTTACAGTATCTCAGTGGCTTCAACATCTCCTCCATCATTCCAACACACTGCACCGGTTTGTATCCTTCTTTATTTAAACTTTTTTTTTATCATTAAACACTAATGTTCAGTTTGATATTTTGATTTGATCTTATTGTATTGAAGAAAAGCTGAATTGATTAAAAGCTTTGTGATGAAAATAAAGGCGGAGCATAAATTTTAAGATTCTAAAAATAGAGAGGACCTATGAAATAAGGTAATTCTATATTTTAATAATGCTGCACTAGTTCAAAGTAACAATACGTTAAGTAAGATTTATTATAAATTTGATTTGTCTTTTTTGCAGAACATAGTAAAATTGATGAAATAGTAAATACTGAAATAAGTAAATTTAACTACTTATTAAACTTAAATGAATGAGTCTAAAATCTGATTTATCTCTTGAGTTTGAAAATGAGTGTTTTTATTGAATTTATTTGTGTACATTTCTTTGTATATTGACATTGATATGTTCCTTTGTATTAAAACAAGACTACATTATAGAAAGTGTTTGACTGTCAGGGGTCTGTGTCCACAGGGAGACGAGCTGCAGCTGGTCAGGGAGGCTCTCCGTAGTTTAAGGGACAGTTTTTCTGGCCACGATCCCCAGCATCACACACTGGACACTCTGGAGCAGGGCATGTCCAGCCTCATGGAACGATTACACACCTTTGACACGCAGCGCAGACAGGACAGAGGGGTAAACACAGACACACACAGACACACACAGCTACACATGTCACCTGATGGATGATGAGTCAACAACGATGAAATCTGTCAGCGTGACGTGATTTACTGGTTCTTCTTCTAGGAGGAATTCAAATCACCGGGACGCAGAGCCAACCCGACAGACCGGGAGTCCTGGCCGATGAGCTCGAGTGAGACAAACAAATTCCTTGTTTTGTTTAGGATTTGTCATCGTCATAGCATCTCCACAAGAGCTGCTAAATTTATGTACAGACAAGCCTCATTGGCAGTGGGGCCGGAGGCATTATCAGAATCTGACAATATTTTGGTGTGTTTGTAAATATTTCCAGAAATGGCGCACTCACACAGCAGCCCGGGGTTGGATTCCACCGTTTCAACCAAAGTGCTCTACTTCACTGATCGCTCGCTCACTCCGTTTCTGATCAACATCCCTAAAAGGTGAAAACAGACACTTTACGTCGGGTTTATTTGACAGTGTTATTGTTTGAACCCTCACTGGAGATGCTTCGGGGGCTGTGCTGGTTAAATGCTTATCCTTAGAGCGGCCTGCTGCGTCTGTGGGTGGTTGTGTGTACAGAGCATGACTGACAGTGTGTGTTCACAGGCTGGGCGAGGTGACACTGCGAGATTTCAAGGCCGCTGTGGACAGACAAGGCAGTTTCAGATACCACTTCAAGGCCCTTGACCCGGAGTTCGGCACAGTGAAAGAGGAGGTAGGTGTTGGAGCACTTCATTTCACATTAGCTTCAACACACTTCTTTAAAATATCCGGTTAAGAAATGCTAATAATAGCCGTGTCTGTTCTGTACTTCAAAACACAGTGACTTATTTCATCCCAGAGAATTTGGTAACACTGAGCAGCTATTTTCAGTTCCCTATGTGGACCTCTGTGCTGTTCAGTGGATGAGTCTCTGCTTGATGTCGGCTCTTCAGGTTTTCCAGGACGGAGCAGTCGTGCCTGGCTGGGAGGGGAAGATCGTGGCGTGGGTGGAGGAGGACCACGGAGAGCGGAGGTAGAGCCCGAAAACGAGAGAGCACCACAGCAAACCTCAGTTGTTCCCACTGGACCAGAAAAAAACAAATACTCGTGATGCCATAAGAAACAATAACACAATTAACTGGGACCAAAAGATCGAATACAATTTCAGTGTAAATGAATGTTTTAAAAATGAATGTTTCATAATGAAGAATTTGACTTGAAATTCACATTTGGATACTTTTGTTTATTTAATTTTTTAAAGAATGCGTATCAGACACTATTTGCAGCTCATACAATAATACGGGGGACTAACAGTTAACGGTCTGTAAACTTGAATATCTGAATTATATAAAAAAACATGTGAATTACAAACAATAAGATGGGATGAGCTAAAACAAAAGAAGCTGTTATCAGTGCTGACTGACATTTTTCACACGTTCCAGATTGCCAAACAGTGATGTTGTTGTTTCCCCATCCATTGTGATGTTTTAATAAAGGCAAATTACTGCACGGATCATTTAGTCAGTTATTCCCCCGGCGTTGACAGCACTGACACTGTACACCAGCTCCTAACCACTACACACCACGACTTGTACACCCACACATTAATAAACAAAACCCACAGACTGTCATTCAAGTCAATTAATGCGTTTGGGGCTGAGAATTAAATTTGCTGCTGCAGATCAACCCACACAGTGTAATAACAGTATTTGTTACAGAAAAACATTTAAGATTTTTATGGAAGAGCAGCTGTTGTTTACGCTTGGCAAAGAAGGAATTTTCTGTCTTTTGTAAATTCATGTTTTGGTAAATTCAGTGTCAGAATTCACTTGTTAAGCTTCACAGTTTCCTCAGCCGATTCCAAGCAGGACTGATTGCTTCTTCTATGCTTCACTCTCAATCCAAACAAACGATCACAGAACATCCACCTTCACTGCAAGCTGTCGTTTCTTCTTGTTAAAGACGGCAGACGCAGTGTCTTCATTCACAGCTACTGGAAAGTCCACAAGCAAATAGCAAACATCCTCCACTTCCAATAACACGTCTTCCTGCAGAAGAAGAAAATAGATTCAGCACTTCACAACAGCAGGAACAGGCCGGTTGTGTATTTTGAATGACATCCAACTAGGCTCTGAGTGACACACTGGGTTCTAAAGGGGTTCATTATAACTTCGTACAGGGGAGTGTGTTTCCGCTAACCTTGGAAATCCTCAGCTGGCCATCTGACATGGAGTGAACCTTTGGCAGCTCTACTGTCAGCTCCACGCTGCGAGGAACCCCCGCTGTATCAGTTTTCACCTCAAGTCGGTGCCTTGGCTCCTGAGGCTGCACAGAAGTGCTGGAGATGACCTGGATGAGATCCTTCTTCTTGTTGTTCTCCGCGGGTCGGCAGATAATTTGGGCATCCGGCTCTTCGTCTTGTTGCTCCGAGCGCAGGGAGGCGATCTGCTGCAGGAGGGAAGCTGGGGTTTGACTGGCTGTAAAAAAAAACAAGAGTGCTCAGGATTATTAGAAAACAGTGCTGCAGGGTAAAACATGATGCCCCTGCAGCAGTAACAGAAAACAGTTACAGCATAAACAAGGGTGTGAGAGTTATTGCTCTACCTGTGTCGGGTTGTTTGGAGGTGTTGGTGGGCCACTGCTGAAATCCAAGGCGGCGGTTCAGGTCACCTTGACTACTTTGGGGGCTACATGTGATGACAGTGTACTGCTGAGATAACCTCAACCCATGCTGCTGCTGGGCAAAAGTCAGGGCCAGTGTGTACAAATCTGATTTGTCCTTCTTATCTGTTTCCAGCACTGCAGGGTTTAGGGCCACATCCAACACAGTGTACAAGTCTGAGGAGGAAAACACATCCAATTCATCAGCAACAGTGGTTTTCTCATTTACATCATGAAACACATGATCCAGCTGCATCATTCACCTTGACTTTCACTTGTGCCTGTTTCCAGTTTTCCTGAACATAGAGGTAATGGCTTGCTGGGATCCTGAGGCGCCGGCACACGTTTCCAGCTGCATATGTTGAGATACAATAACCCCTTGTTCGGCTCCTGTGGAGGACAAAGATTTGCTGTCTGTAAGAAACCTGATCTGTAACCTATAACAGGATGCAGGTATGACAGCCTCACTGTGTGTGGTGAAAGTCAAATGTTTTGTATTTTAAGGGGTCGGCGGTTGAGCTGGAAGGAATAATTAAGTGGACAGATAGAATATAAAATGGAAACAACTTTAATAATCTAAAATTGTACTCAATCGTCAAGTAAATAACGGCTAAAAAATGACAGGGTCTAACCTTTCTTTGCCTCTGACTATAAGAGAATAGGGTGGTGTGGCCTAGGGGGTAGAGGGGTCGTCCTCCAACAAGAAGGTTGGCGGTTCAATAATCACTCTTCCCCATCTGCATGCCGAAGTGTCCTCGGGCAAATAATATATAGATTAATCAACTGTAGATCCATAGGAGTGATTATATGAGGACTTACAAAGATACTCGATTGACCTTTGACACCTTCGATTAACTACACAATTATAACACATCCTGGGGCCTATAGCAATAAGCAGATTTTCAGGGATGAACCTGAGGACATGAGGTGTTTAGGGTCTTTGATGACACACCCAGTGATCAGCCCTTGATTTGTGTCCAAGTGGCGGTCATATCCATGGAACCCCATATCTGGATCCGTATATCAACAATAATCTTACCTGGCGTTAACATTTTTTTATTAAAGAATACAAAATAAAGGTCCTGAACTTCCTGATGAGGCCTCAGAACCTGGTGGGTCCAGGTTTGAGTTCAACACCTGTTCACACCGGGCCCTGATTAACGGTACACACCTGAGTTCCCCCCTCTCTGACGTCACGTGTTCGTCGTGAGGAGCAAATGTTTCATACGAACTTTTTAAAACATCTGTGGAGAAACTCTGACAAGTTTCCAGTCAACTCACCAGCATCTCAGAGCACAGACACGAGTCGAGCTCCGGCGGGGAGCTGAACCCGGCGCCCTCCTCCAGCTGAGTCTGGATGAGCTTGCGATAAGCTGCGGGGTCACTGGTGGACAGCTCGTCCATCATGGACCACAGCTGGGACACCTGCTGCAGGACATCCTCTTTGGAACCGGCCGAGGACATCTTTACAGTAAGAGGGACAAACTCGAGTCCGGCTGCGGTTGCCCCTGGAGACACTTCCGGTGTCAACAGAAACTGCAACTGATGTTTGAAGACCGTTGCCTTTGATGCCACACTGCTGAGGCAGCTGCTTTCGTTTCGCACAAACAGTGTTTGTGTTACAAGACAGCGCAGAGACTCACAAAATGTTACTTTCCCATTGCGTATAATTGACAGTTTTATTAACTATCATAATTACTATTTGTATTTACTATCATAAACCTTATCACCGGATGTCATAGGCATTTCCAAGGACATCCATACATTGTTTTTATATTACTTGTTGTTACTCCTTCAAATCTCGTTTATGAGTTATGAACTTCTATGGTGTAAAAGCATCACTGCATATACTAGACAAATGACAAACAGCTACTGACCTACCTACTATTTTTTTTAACTTTTCTCTAACTTTATCTAAAGTATTTATATGAATTCAGTTAAAACCCCATGGACAGCAATATTGATACACGTTGGCTTATCCTGTTAAAATAAAGTGAAATGTACTGATACTGAAGCAAACTGTTATTTAGTTTACCTTCCTGGCTAGCCAGTTGTTTCAAGTACAACTTGAAAAATGTTGTTTTGTTGACAGACGTTCAGAACGTGCATATAATCACCTTTTATTTTTAAGGTTTGAGTAATTTGTAGCAAATGTATGGTTTTTTTATGTAACTCATTGAAAAGAGTCAGTCATTAAGCATCATGTTCCATTGATATCACTGCCAAGTCCTACCACATTGTTGTACATCGTTTTAACAACAGCTCAACTCCTGGATAAAGGTCATTACACAGAAAGACACACCATTTCCATTGGCTTCAGACACTGGTCACATCACCTCGGCAGTCTTGACATGATTTGCCCTGAGACTGTTATGTGGATCGGAAAGTAAAAAATACCAGTATTTGTGATATAAAACACTACAGGCTGACACACCTTGAGACCATCCATCTCCCAGATTAATAAGAATTAAGTTAAAGTTCACAAACGAGATAAAAATCTCCCTGAATATGTCACAAACAAGGCAGGTGCCTCCAAACAGCTGTGGCATCTGACAGCTGCCTCAAATCGTGGCAACTGCCTTTCCAATCGGTGGCACTTCCTGTTGCCACCGGAAGTGCCTCCACGAGCTGCCGCTGCCACGTGTTGAGTTTGCTGTCTCCATTTTTAAAGGTAGATGTTAGAACTCCTGTGGCGGTAGTACACGCTAACGCTAATTAGCCGCTAGCTAGCGCTCAAATATGAAAACAAACAGATAAATACACATAAGTGGCTAGAAGTTAAATATTATAGAGCATTAGCAAACATGTAACAAGCTACATCTAGCTACAAGGCTAATGTTGTGTGTTGCTATGGAGACGAGATGGTGTGTACAGGAAGTGTTCGAAGGATGTCACCTAGCGGTCAAAGGGAGAACTGCAGCTCAAAAATACATCAATGACACGACACAGTTGAGTAAAAGGATTAATTTATATATATATATATATAGTACATGAAAAATACAACGTAAAAATGCATGTTGAAGTGTCCATTCTGTCTCTACGTGTACATCAGGTCACAGACACTTAAAGTATAAATGTGAACTGTCTTTTTTTTCCCAGTGTATCAAACAGTAATATCAGCAGCAGGCTTCGTGCACCAGGAGCTCTCCTCAGTAATCCTGCAAAGACAAACAGTCATTGTTAGCAGTCAGTGTTAAAATAAACAGTAATTATGTTCCATTGTGAAGTTTCAAACATTCAATCTCAACTGCTGAGGATAGACACATCAGGATAATGGCTGTGTGTGAAATTATTGAGCTCTCTGCTGTTTCTGCAGTGGAGTAATGTTTTATTTTATTTGTGTAAAAATGAGGATTTGAAAATACTCCATGGGATCAACCCTGTATTCCAAAGGGGATTTAAAGCACTGAAACAAAAACAGTATCAGCAAAATGTAAATTAATTTAATTAGATTGGTTATTGGATTGTCTCTATTGCAGAGGCATCACATACTGTGTGATCAACATTTTAATGTCACTGTCAAGCTTCCTAACCCTCTTGGGTCCTCTAGTGTTCAGCCTCATAGATTTACATGGTTTTGATATTTGATAAATCATAGTTTCCCTTATTTTCATGAAAATATGCCAAACCTTTGCTTTATCAATCTTCCTAAATTGGAGGATTTCCTGCTTTTGTTTCTCTTTTATAGTAAATTGTAGTGTTGTGTTGACAAAACTAATATTTGCAAGACATCACCTTAGTTGATGTCATGTTAAGACGAAAATAACTAAGGAATAATCAATAAAAATGCATCGATAACAGAAGTAGTTGTAAGTGGCAGATAAAACCTCATGAAATAATAATGTACATTGTATAAATGTAATGTAAATATAATTCTCTGTGATGTTGTGAAGTAAAAGTATCAAGTAGCCTCAAATTCCACTCAGATACACTAACAGTACTGTTCAATTAGTTGATTTCTACGACAGAAATTCCTAAAATTCTCTTTACCTCAATCATGTTGTAGATCCATCCCAAGAATTCCGACACTTTGGTGTAAACTCCCGGATGGTTGGGCTCAGCGCATCCCGTCCCCCAGCTGACGACCCCTACCAGCCTCCACACATTTTCATCCTGGCAAACCAGGGGCCCCCCGCTGTCCCCCTAGTGAGGTAAACACATACTGTTCATTATAGACGCACCTTGTTTTCAGCATGTCGAACCATTCCATTGTCAGCCAATCAGAAAAGAGGATGGATCTTCATTTCTGCAGGGTCGTGTTCAAAACATACATCTGACCTGACATGCGTCCACTTTTCCCTCTGTGTATCCGGCACAAAGCATCCGTGACGTGATCTCTCCATTGTACATGCAGGAGCTGTTACACTTCTTTGTGCTAATTATGGGAACTGGCGCCTCTTTTAGGGTGTCGGGTGAGTGAACTGAGAGGGGAAAATACATATTAAAGGCTCCTCTGTCGATACAGTTAGACGAGCAGTTGTAAATTTGACTTGGAGTGCTGCAGCAGCGTCTCACCTCCGTCAGGTTGTGTGTACCCCCATCCGGAAATCCAGCACTGCGTACCTCCTGGAAGATCATAGTCATACTGAGGCAAGCAGACCGGCCTGATTGTATCTTGTTAAAAGAGGGAAAATGTATATGTTTAGCCTTTTTTTTTATAGAAATCTCTCCCACAGAATAACTTGTTATTTGAGTCACATTTTTTCTCCAAGGCCGCTGTTTCAGGCTGTTTCAGAGATATCCACATGCTGCTTTTCCTCCTGTTGTGTATTCGTCTTGCATTGGGCTCCCTCAAGTTTACCTTGTTCTCTGAATACAGTCCGGTTCACAAGTCAGATTTAAGTAGGGCCCTTAAGTCCCCCTTCACTCAGAAATGTGTTTGCTTATGGCTGTGTCCCCTGGAAGTCTGAGCTTCACCCTGCAGGATGATGTATGTGCAGAGTTTGACACGAGAACACTGTTTTTCACATTCATCCGCTGAGAGGGGAATGTTTCACAGAGCTCACCGGAAATCTCAGTTTAAGACGTGTACAAACAAGAATGATTCATGACGTGGAAGCTGATCGCGGTCCAGTGTGTAACTCTCAGTTGTGCGATATGGAAACAGGAAACCTCCACTGTGCATCCACTCAGAGACTTTAAACAGGAGACATCACCCAGTCGTTCAATTTTGAAAATGAAAATTATTTGAGCACAGTGAGGGAGAAATAGATTTGATTTTAAGATGATGTTTTTTTACGGGAACACCATCTTATTAGAGCAAAATGATTACTTGAGCAGGATAGTTACTTTAACATGTCTGCAGGGAATCTTTAAACCTTATTGAAATCTCAATAAGTATAGTATGCCTAGATTTGAGTTTATATAACGATTCAGTTTTATTAGATGGTGTAGAGAGAGATTTGTGATGTGAAATCCTTTATCCATTTGATTCATAATTTATATCATTGTGTCATTAATATCACAGAGGATAATAAACCCTGCACCTGTGGCAATGATCAGGAATTAACTCCGCCGAGGAGATTATGTTTTCACCTGTGTTTGTCTGTTAGTTTTGCGGATTACACAAAAACAACTGGATGCCTGATTACCACAGAACTTGGGCAAGGAAATAAACCATTACAATCTTGGTGCAGATTGGTCCATTTTCACTTATTTCACAGGGAATAATTAATGGTTCTTGTTAGGGACAAAAATATGTGTGTGTGCATTTGGTGCAGCTTGATTGAATTTGAAGGAACTTTTTGGAGTTTAACACAACAACTTTACTAAGTTTATTATACTGAAAAGAGTCATTAAAACTATTATAAAAGGTGTCGGTTAGGCATATGACTGTAAAGTTGTAAACAGAGACCATAGTACTGAGATTGTTTTTACCACTTGTCCGTTTTGCAGTGCTGTGATCTCAAGTCATTTGTTGTGTGTAAAGCTTGTGAGGAGGTTCTCGCACTGACCTGAGAAATTCAGCGGCGTCCGCAGTTTCATCAGGGCTATGTCACTGTCGTGGCTCCTGTGGTTGTAGTTCTTGTTGTAAATGATCTTCTCCACGGCGTGTCCTGTGTGCTGAGGCATTTTAGCCGAGCTGCGCGTGACAATGCCGGCATACACCACCCAGCTGGAGACCTGAGGCAGCCTGTAACTGCCATTTGACATCAGAGAAGAGGAGTCAGATACTGATAAGAGAGAACTGTCGTGTGTCCAGTGGGATGTTAATGACGGATTGTTCCCACTCACAGATGCTGCACCTCTGACCTTTAGTGCTCATAAAGCCTGAAGTCTTACTTGTGCACACAATGGGCCGCTGTGACTACCCATTGACTGGTGATGATGGAGCCTCCGCAGGTGTGACGGTTGCTGTTGTAGAGGCTGACCTGCCACGGCCACCTGCCCAGCGTTGCCTCGACTCCCCCGATTATCCTGGGCAACTTCGCTCGTGTCCCGCACTCTGAACGGAGATCCATTTATCAAAAAGCAAAAGTGAGATTGGTCAGAAAGTGCGGCAGCAAGTGGCATCAATCACTTTCTCTGCCACTGATGTAAGACTTGTAAGAACGAGTGGGCTTTGTGTTATCTGCAAAGTCAAACAAAAAGTTAAGTTTCATTCGCTCACCAAAACATTGCAGGGCGATGACCTTCCCTGTGACACAGCTCCCCCTAAATGGAAATAAATTGGGTAACTAATGATGCATAATTAATGTGTTAGTGGCCACAGTTTTCTCTGCATCATTATGAGGAGATGTCCTCGGACAGATTGCTTTACCTGAATTGCCACATATTCTCCAGGCTGCTCCTGTGCTCCGAGGTAATTTGTATAAAGCCATCCGTGTGGTTTGGCCCGATGTCTGTTAGATTCACTCCTTTATGCTTGGTCAGTCTGGTAACAGAAGAGACACGCAGAGTGGCTGGAAGTGAATATTAAGATCATTCAGACTCACAAGATGTGAAGCATGATTGCAAATGAGGAATTAGCAGATCCTAAGTAAGCAGAGCCTTCAGCCAAGACAAAGCAGGCTAATATTAAACTAAGAGATAGCGGGTGAGTGGGCGCTCAGGTCTCAGTCGGTGCTGAGGTGTTGGGTGATTCTGTCAGGGGTGCAAACCTCAGATAACCCAGCTGTCTGCAGACCAGTGTTCCCAGCGAAGAGTTCCAGCGCTCGTAACACACGGGCAGCCAGGTGGGCAGCTTCCCCAGCTGGATCTCCAGGAGGGAGTTCTCCGGGCTGATTCTGTAAAACACTGAACCTGATTGATTGAAAATCCCTCCAGAGACCAGCTCTCAGTCAACAGTAATGAACGAGCCGCTTCTATGAGTGGGAAATGATTCAGAGAAAAACATGACCATCTATGCTAATGTAGTCAACACAAACACATCATTATGTGTGATGTTTTAGTGTCAGTCAATGGGCATCTCTCAAGAGTCAACAAAAGGCAACAAGAAGCAGCTAATGAATGTTAATTTTGTTACTGTTCAACTGAAAATCACTTCGGAGGTGAACCTAGATGCAGATGGACGACTCGCATAACAATAAGCTCAGCAACCACACAACCCTGCGCTGTTTGCTTATTCATAAAACAATAAAGTAAATACCTGACTCCACAAACACCAAACAACAAACAGAGGGAGGAACACAGACCTTTCCTGGGGTCAGAGATGGAAATGTCCTCTGTCACGTTGCAGAAAGTCGTCTCCTTTGTGTCCCCGAGTCCCACTGCACTCTGGGAGGAGGAAGGCCTCAGCAGGAGTTTGACTTTATGTAGAAAACATATAGTAAATCGGTTGTTTAATGTGCAGCAGAAATATTTTCATTGTTTCTAAAGTTTAGGAGCTTATATGCAGGAAAAGTTTCATCAAGGGCGACATGTCTCGTTTGAGATTCTCCAGTCATTTTGAATTTGATCAGTATTGGTACAGAGCAAAGTAACTTTACTTTAATATGTAAAACAAGGTATTGCTCCTGAATGATTCAAAGGACATGTTCCATAAACAAGTTTGCCGGGGGAAAAAATGGGAATTATGAATCATTTTAAACATTAAAATGTATCAGCCAATATTGCAGTTGCCAAGGTTTTGACAAATAAGACATTTTAGTACAACAAAGCCAACAGTATGATTGGAATCAATTATATTTTGGCTGCCATGAGATTAAAAATCTAAATTTGGCCAATTATCGAGCAGATTAGTCGACAGATATTTCTTAAACGGGAAAATTAACTCAACATTTGATGGTTCTTATGTCTGAAAAAGAGCTTTTCATTGTCTTACATTAAGATATTATGAATTTCTGGACTGTTTTCAGTTTTTTACTATGTTCTCTAGACCAAAGCAATGATTGATTATCCGAGGGAATAATTGGCAGATAATTCAGTGATGAAAATAATTAGCTGTGGCTCTCCATCAAATTTATAAAACTTTCAAATAATCATCGAAGGAATCCAGGATCTGTCAAGCTCTTCTTTGAAGTGGAGCTTGAGTCGCTGTAATTGGGACGTTTTACACATTAATGCATGGTTACTTGTTACTGAAAAGCTCATTTTACCGATTCTCGCTCAGAGAGAGTGACTCACCTAGAAACCAGACACCTACAGCTAAACCTCCCAGGAGCCCAACTGCACACAGCGCTGCCAGCAGCCTCACCAGCCTGTGAGCTGAAGCGACAGTTAAGACCCCAGTTAACCACCTTTGATCCCAGATATGAGCTGAGAGAAACGATTAAATGTCACATTATGCACCGAGAGATGGAAATTAATAAACCATGATCTGTACATGCAACACTTGAGGGTTGAAATGTTAATCTACACAGTGATTTAATGTATATTTATAAGAAAAATGCTTCTCTAACAGACTTCCTCTAACTACACTGCGGATTCGGGTTGTTTTATTTATTCAGGCTTATTCTTCACATTTAGGTGCTCTGACAGCTCTGATGCGTGTGTTATTTATTTATTTTTGTGTCTCTAATGGAGCAGTACTGCTGCTGCAGTCAGAGGTTTGATGCACATTGAGTTGTGCACCACCGGGCTCTTACCGTGAGTCGTAGAATGAATCCCTTTTAACCAGCCCTGCACTCTTTTGGTCCCTGCGACTCCTGCGGCTTTCTCCGAGTGAAAGGGATGACTGACGGCCGTCGGGTTCTCGATCACTGATAATGTGTCTCCATCAAGACTCTAGAAGAACGACAGCAGGCACGTCATACCTCATTTACAGCTTGTCCCCAGTCTAATAAAGTTTCGGGGAAGTTTTCTTCTTGCAAAAAATACGACCTAGAGACCATCTGCTCCTCAACAACTTTGCACCTGTCAGGCTCTGTCAGGTTTAATTAGGAGCGCCGTAATCCTGGATATGAGCTGCCACTGACCAGTCCAGATGGATGGAGCTCTAGCTGTGTACAGGAGGTGTGACATTCATGCTTGTCTTAAAATCAGGTTAAAACACATGTCCTGTTGACTTCAGAAAGGTTGTATCGTTAGAGTGTGAGTGTATTTTTTGTTGTACTCCCTGTCCCTGGAGCATCTGTTTCCATAAACATATTGAAAGTAGTACAGTAATTATAATGAAGTGCTCCATACTACAGATGTGACAGCGGACTTTGTATTATAGGATTACAGTACAAAATCTGAATAAACACCACAGCATCTGCTATCTTTCTATTGCCCCAGTACTTGAGTGTAGTGAGACATGTAATTTTGGCTCCTGGAATTGCTGTGTGTTGTATGTGGCGCAGGAGCAGTTTAGAGATCCGCTGCAGGTAAACGGTACAGGTGATAAGATGCACATGAATGGTAAAAAAATACTAAAACATAAGGAAGGTTGACGGATACAAGTGTGGTGCAGGTCTGAAGTGAGAACTACATGTGTAATCAGCAGCTGTTGGCACAAATTGGGAGTGTGCAAGTGAAGCTAACAACCTGAGAAAGGTGGTGTTGTCAGTACGGCTTCCATTAGACAGATGGAGCAAGGTGAAGTGAATATTTTGTCCCCTTTTTCTTACCATTTTTTCCCCGCATACAGTCCTGAGGAAAAGGCAGCGGTGTCCGTGCTCATCTGTGGGCCTGCGCCGGAGGTAGAGAGGTCTGTCCCGCTCGCAGTGGACGCACCATTTGCCATTTAACAGAATGCAACTCTGTATTTTCCCTTCACAAAGAGACAATGAGGTCAGCAGTGGTGCAGAGAATGAGGCTGTTGTTTGTCCAGGGGGGTTACGGGGGCCTGTGGAAGCTGAACCGGGTCTTTGTAGGGGGGGAGAATCTCCAGAGATACCTCCAAGCTGACTATTGATAGGGCACCAGGCGGGGGTTGCTAGGTGACGCTCTTTACCTCTGCCAAAAGATTGTCCATTTTCACCCGAGACGTGTGATTACCTGAGACACTTTGTAGCTTCTGAGAAAAGGTCATTATTGCGGATTGTTGAAAAGTCTCACATCACGTCAATCCCCATCATCTGGAATCCAAAGCCGTTGTCTCTCAACACTCGAGACCTAAATGAAGTCTGTTCTGTCCACCGGCTCTCACAGATGACTTTCTCCTCTCTTCACTCTTTTAACCGGCTCACAGTCTCTCTGTTATTTGACAATATTGTTTCTCTGTCTCTTCTTTTTTTTTCCCCCCAGCTCAGTCAGAGCAGGTGGCTTCAAAATGAAATCATCTAAAAATAGTAGAAAATAATTAACAACTGAGCCGAGGATGACGTGCGATTTGAGCACGGTGAGAAAAAGGAGCTCAGTGAAAGATCAAAACATGTCTTCATTTGATTTCCTGAAAGAGAGATTATTTTTTTTTAATTTAGAAAAAGATATTGCTAGTAATTAGATCCTGGTAGCAACAGGAACATTTGATACAGAGGTCGTTGATGATTTTTCCCACATGCAAGCTGTCGGATTAGCGAGAGTCCAGGTGAAGAGAACAACTGCCAGCAAGAAAATTCCTCCCTTGTCTCACTCTCGGGGCCGAATCGGAGAAATGGCCCAGATCTATTTGGCTCATCAAACAGGTGCCACGGAATTATTTGGAAATCAAACACAGAGTAATGAGCATTGCGGCACTGGTGTAAATCGTGTGCGATGGATCAACACCTGAGATTCATATCACCAGGGCTGTGAGGTTAATAATGTTTGATAATTTACTGCAGCAGAGGTAAACAGAGGAGCACTGAGGGCAAAGGCGCTGTCAGTCCACAGGGTTTTGAATGGCTCCCTCTTCTGGTGAAATTCTTCTTCGACAGCCGATTAAACGGTGATTTACAGAGCTGCCACTAACTGGACTCACTGTGGTAGGCTTCATTTGAGGAAGATGAATAAAGTCATATTAATTCAACAATATTTCCCTCTACCCCGGATCAGTGTTTTATCTTACATTCATCTTTTTTTATAGTCCCGAATTATCAAATTGGCAAATTAACTTGGTTTTTTATATCGGTTTTACCAGGATTTTATGCTGTTTTCGTTTGTGCTTCATGATTTAACAGGCCAACCAACAAAAAGGACAAACAATTCATTTGGATCCTCACTTCTGAAGGAAAATGCATAAAATCCACTTAAGCATTTTCCACTCAGCTGCTATTTATCACTGTAGTTTAGCTTTAACTAATGTCGTTTAGTACAACAACCCTGCAGTAAATCCTACCTTTTTATGAAGGTATTAATGTTCAGTCTTTGTTACAGAGAAGCATTGG
Organism: Pseudopleuronectes americanus; assembly: GCA_038501795.1. Classification (NCBI taxonomy): domain Eukaryota; kingdom Metazoa; phylum Chordata; class Actinopteri; order Pleuronectiformes; family Pleuronectidae; genus Pseudopleuronectes; species Pseudopleuronectes americanus. The sequence continues at coordinate 7,355,274 of CM076719.1, forward strand.
ATTCAGGTGTTTTCAGAGCTGTGTGCCCCTGTGCTGTGCTAGTTTGTGTAGTCATATTTGTGCTTAAATGATTAGTTGAAAAATTAAGTTGATCAAAAGAAAAACAATCACACTTTTGAAAGCTGTCGCTGAAGGTCAGCTTTCTGGAAGATAGCGTCGGAGGAAATGGACAAAAATCACTAAATATTGATAATTATCACAATAAATGTCAAGTTTAAATACAGATCTTTCCTCCAGAGTGAAGGTTGTGGTTTGAAACTCTCCTGTGACCTCAACAGAGAGAACACGCTTGAATAACTTCAAAACATCTTGAATCTAAGGAAGAAGATAAAATGAAATGTTCCCGACACAGTCAAGGCTTCACAAACATCTGAATCACCTCCCGGGTAACGTTTCAGGTACCGGCCACTTCTTTAGTTTAATAAATGAAGAAAGATCTTTGAAACATTACAGCCACTATGTGTTAGACCTTCCTCACCAAGATCGCTCAATGCATGTTATGCATTTGTTATATTGATTAAAATTATATTGTGAATGTATGATAGACTGTCTAACATATCAGTTCATATTATGAGAAACAACCACAAAATCTGTCCCGGCCACTAAACCTATATCAATATCCCTAAAGTAAATATATATTCAACGAGAAGCTGCCACATTTTGGCTTATATTCATGTCTTTGATTTGAAATTGAGATTCATGAGTCAATCCCTCATTGCGAGCGCAGCGGGGGGGGCGTCGGGTTCTCCCAGACTTCCTGGTGCGGACTACTTTCATTCATTTATTCATGTAGCACAGTCTGACGCTCCACTGTGAAGAGGCTGGCTGCAGCTCAGTTTGGAGCTGTATCTGTCTCTCTCTGCTCTGAGGGGGAAACGTTTTCCCTGGTTGGTGTCGGGAGATTTGATCCGCTCCACTCTTATCTGGGCCATTAGTCCATGTGCCACTCTGTCCAAACCCTGAACAACAAATGAGAGGGAGGCGTCTTTTTAACGTTTGGCCAGCACTTGTCTCCACAGCTCTTTGTCGGAGTCCCACCCTGCACGAAGGCATTTAAAAAATGGTTTTTATTGATGTTTTAGGTCGTCATCAGAGTTTTGTTATTGAAGCTGTCGGCCGTGAACTCTCTGCTGAGGTGGCCATTAAAGTTTGGAGAGCCCACAGATGGAGGCAGAGCAAACACACAAAATGTAATGCAGAGGTGGATGATTTTTGTCTCGTATACTCCCACAGAGCAGTCAGATGAGTTCAAGGACCTCTTCCTGAACACCACCATGTTTCATATGGGTTCCTCTAGACTGGCTTTAAACTGGATCTTAAGGAATCATAGAAGGAATTGATGGAATGATTGATTGAAAACAAGAACTAAAGGTAGCAACCAGTTAGCTTAGCACTGTGCTAACACTGTGTCTAAGTTTTCATTTTACAGGACATTTAGGTCGATAGCTAATCATTTGACCTTTTTTGGTTATTGCAGGCAAGGGCTGAATGAGAAGGACCAAAGTTTTATCAAGATAAAAATGTTCTTATCAGTCGATATCGATATTTAAATTTGTATAGACAAATGTATTCATTGTGGTTTTAAACTCTTTTAAACTTGCTGTTGAGGAAAATTATATTGCACTGATCATTGCTATTGATTTATTTCCCAGGCCTGTATCAAGCTACCAGTATTTATGCTGAGCTAAGCTAACCATCTCCTGCCACATACACAACAGTATTTCTTCTAAATCTCTGCAAGAAAGCAAATAACCTAATAATTATGCTAAATATCAAACCCTTAATTAAACGCTGTTAAATACAGCCTGTGCACATGCTTGTTAAGGTTTTGTAGCTCTTCTTTAAAGGGTTTGAATTCATATGACTTCTACTCATTGTGCTTGTAGCTCAACATTTTCACTAAGAATTCATTATTATTGGGGTCCTGTGCAGTCATCCTGTTTCAGCTGCTAATTTGGGTTTGTGATTTTGTAATAGCAAGAAGCGGTCAATATTTGAATCTATTTTGGTCCAGTACAGAAATATCTCTAAACATCCTGGTTGGAAATATTTTTTAAACAAAGCTGGAGGCTAGTTTTTAATAGAGTATAAAAATACAATTTACAGGTGCTATATTTAAATATCAAATATTGTAAGATATGTTGCTTAAAGGTTTGTTTGCAATTGCACTTGTAAGCCAACCAACCATCCTCACAGATCCACCGTCACACATGTGGGGGGTGGGGGGTTTGCACAGTAAAAAATGGGATTTGTTCCACTTTGGAGATACGACAGGTTTTATGAAAACTTTTTCTGGCCCAGCTTCGGGTGGTAACACTTTAGCTGTTTGAGGTGTGTCATTACGTCTTCCAGCCGGCATTTATGAGATGTTGATAACGCAGATTTTTCCATGTGAGGAGAATCTGTTATCGAGCCAGCACTGCGGAAAAAAGCCTCAACAACTGTTTGGTTGGCTCGCCTCAAATGGAGCAGTCAAAGGGTCAGAATCAATAACTGTGCCACATACATCTGAGAGGGCAATAAAAAGAAAAGAAGTCCAATACACAAGACTGTGGGAGAGATTATTATTTTTAAACTCTTGTGTTTTGTAATATTTATGGTCTGATTGGACCTTTAACTTTCTCCAAGCATGAAGGAGGTTGTTGTTCGAGTGTTTTCAGTGTCGTGACCCAATCGTCTGCTCAAGAAGTTAAACAAACCCTCTAAAGCTCCAGGTCGTGATTCAGCACAGAGCCCACTGATCTGTATCACACACTCACACTCACACACACACACACACACACACACACACACAACACACACACACAACACACACACACACACACACACACACACACACACACACACACACACACACACACAGCCTGCCAGGTTCTCTCCGTGTGATTCAATAATTGTGTTGCTCTGCTGGCTGCCAGTGAGCTCTGCCTTCCATGGAGCAATAAATCCTCTGGGCTCCAGACACTCACGCCATCTGATCTGCATGTCAGCTGTGGTAGCATACTGCCCTCTTGTGGTCTATTTGAATATGTCAGTTTAGTTTTTTTTTGCTACAGCTCAGAGTGAATTCTGGATGAATTTCGATGTTAATATAAAAAAGTGTCAGGTTCATCCAAGAGTTTGGATTATAAAATGTATGGTGATTTATTGCTGGTACAGATTTCAGTATTTTGAATGAACTCTCCTGCGGGACGTGGGGTCAGGCTTGATCAAAAGAGGAGATGAATTATCTGAGATAAACAGTTACTGTGCTGGACAGTGTGTGTCTATTGTAGTTTCTGACAACTGTTTAAATGTGATGTGTTGTTGTGCGGCATATTGTAATTACAGGACAATGGATTTGTGACGGGCCCGAACGAGAGAGCGGCCTTGTCACGGTCTCTAACTGGTATGCAGTGGTGTCTGTATTGGAAGTGGCAGGATGAATAAATAGCTGTCATGTATGCGTTTGTGTCTTGTCTTGTACAGGCTAATGATAGTGAGGGTGGGTAAGAGCAGAGCTGCTCCCCACCAGATGGTGGGTAATGTGGTTTGCTTTAGCTGCCCACCACGCTCGCTCTAATTAAACAGAGGAGATTACATTAACGCCGGCTCCCACTCAATCTGCTCCTCCACTGAGTGTGGCGTTGGACTGGAAGCAGAGGTTAGACTGGAGGTGGAGGGGTTACAGAGGTGGGTGGGTTTGTTTTGCAGGCTAAACATCACATTACATTTATTTATTATTCTTTTAGAATATCTTATTTGGTTAGATTATGTCCGCTGTTGACTTTGAATGTCCTTGAGCACTCAACCTCCATAAGCTCTAGTTATTAGTTCAGTGGTCAACAAACGTCAGTGGCTCGACCATTAAACTCTCAGATTATGATGCCCCCCTGCGTTATTTCAAACAGTAAATAATAAATTGAGCAATGAGCAATAAATCTAATTATACCCTGGATGTAATTGGACAATAAAAGAGATTATATCATTTAGAATTTACAAATGAATAACTGAAAATCAAATGATTACTAAACAACTAAATGAACGTGTGACGTTAATTAATTTGACAATGCATTTTAGCACAAGGGAATGAATACTTATAGTAATAGTTTTTTTTAAAAGGAAATCAAACAGGGTTTTCTCTCCTGAAATTGCAGTTTGATAGAATTTATTTATCCCCATTTGCCAACTCTCTTCTCATTTATGAACCTCTGAGTTCTTGTGGCGTTAAAACTTTTTTATATGCTGTTATCTTGAAAGTTCTCTCATTGGCAATCGCCTGAAAACACCATCCCCCAAACCACCTACTGCTTATTTCACTGATTCTCATCCATTTATGTTTATGACTTTAACTTGAGATCTACTTCTGTAAAGTTTTAGCTCTTAAAGCAAAGATTGAGTTTCCACCACTGTTTGATTTAAGAAGTTTTTAGCGACACAAATTATTTTGTACCAGAAAAGCAGTTTGAGTAACTTTAAGTTAAGAAAATCTGAAGTTTGTTTTCCTGTTTATCACCGTCAGATGACCCTTGGGCTTCCTCAACCCTGAGGCTTGTGTAAATACAAGAGCGTTCAAGGCTTGTGAGGTGACCTGAGATTCCACAGCATCTCCTTCTGGGCATCAACAGAGTTAAAGATTTGTTGTCTAACAGCATTCACACATACATTTACAATGTTTACGCTGTTGGACATCATTTTAGTGGGAAGACGTGAGCGGAGTCGCATATTGTACCTGGAATGAAGCTTAAATTATCCCTGTGGTGAGAAGGAGGGAGCTGAATTTAAAGCATTAGAAAACAAGGGTGCGTAATTATTGTAAAGACAAACTGTAAACACTGCAGGCTGGAATTTAATGGAGGGGGTTAACGTCTTACAGCCAGAAAGCAGAATACACAATTAAACATTCACAGCATACTCAGCGATTTATTTATGGGCAAATGAAGAGGTTCGAAAAGAAGCACATTAACCTTCTAATTCCAAAAGGTATTGGCTGGACTTAAAAAAAAAGAAATATCAAAAAACGAAATGTACAGTAAAGGCTGGCAGTACTAGAAATTAAGAGGTCTCCCTTTCACTGCGCAGGGAGCAGAGGCCGACCTGAGATACCGTTTCTTAGCTCCTTTCACATCTGGAATTAAACACAGGCCAGCTGTGGCTCTGGCAGAGTGCCATCAGGGGTCACCGCTGAGCCTGGAGTGACTCCAGCTGTTTGCAAGAAGCCCAGATGACACAGAAACTCTATAAACAGCTTGAGATTGTGAATGTTTGTGGCAGGAGCCAATAAACCGTTAAGAGGGATCAGTGGCATTGGCTTTGTCCAGATGACGGGCAGAGCACTGTAAAAGTGAAATGTTGAGGTTGAATTCAGGCCTCACAGGCTGTGGAGAGAGGAGCCACTACGTGCAGCACTGATTCTCCCGAGGGATACAAGAGCCCTGGGGACGTTTGTGAAGTTTCTCTTCTGCATGTTGAAACATTGATGCTTAATTCATTTGAAAAATCTCGTTAGCCTGCCAGCAGGGCAGCCTGAGCAGTCATCTAACGGTAATGAATTAGCGGCTTTTAAATAAAAGTAATTTGTCAAAATGGTTTAAATACATTGAAAAAATAATTGGTTAATTGTTAGAATAATTGACTAAAGGTGATACAATTTGATAATAATGTATAAATCGTTTAAACCGTTGACTTTAATATAAAGAAAGACGACATGATGGCTTTCCAAAGGTAATTATTGCTTATTGATCGTATGGCCAAAATTTATATCAAGATAAATCTGCTTATTAGTCGATACCGATGATCACCCTGATAAATGTCATATTAATATTTATTTTTAGGTTAAACAAAGTTTTGCTCCTGATTGAAGGTCAATCTGTTATATCTCCTCACTGTGCTTGCACAAAGCATAGGCATCATATTGAGATATATATTGGACTTTTGTTGTAGTGATGATGATGAGAATAACATTGCCATGACTAATGATATCGTTTTATCATCTTTTCTGGGCAGACTCTGGCTTCAAATGACACCATTGTCACAAGATGGCAGTGTTCGTATATATTCCAGTTTCTAAATAGCGGGAGGAAATGTTATCTGTCCTTTAAACATTAAGTAAAGTTGAATAAAAAAATCATCCTAATAGTGTCCACTTTTTATTAAACTGCATTAAGTAGCTTGTAGTTAAAAAGGGGTTAAGATGAACACATTTGGAAAGTGATGGTCTGTGGATGAAGGGCGGAGTTATAAGAGACTGTGGGGCTCATCAGAGGAAACACAAGGCAAATGAGACAGGATACATAAAATAGTAAATTGTTTTATTTATTTTTTTTATACCATGCCACTGAACACTGACGCATACAGAGTTTGTGCCTGAATCCACACTGAGAAAACACTTTCACACACTGTGTTACAAAGCTGTAATGGAGAGGGATTTTACTGCACACATGGCAAGAAGAACAACCCTGATTGGATACCAGGTCGAGCTTTGATCTGGCCCTGAGGTAGACAGACATTGACATAATCTAAACAATGCTAATCACATCCTTCTAGGACACATCAAATAAAAGGACATCTGCATTATCACAACATAGAAAGATCAAAGAAAAAACCATTTTCAAAACAAAAGTGCTCTATTTCTTTTGGTCCACCGAAGAAATCCATTTATAGTGCATGTTCATGTAGAGTAGATACAGTGAATGTGTGTTTTCATGGCACTGAGTGTTGGTGGCTACTTAAGAAGGCATCGGTAATGCCCACATGACGCCAAGATTTGCTATACACACTGTTTTTCATCCAAAGATCTCAGTCCATTTTCACTTTGAGGAAACCATTTGAGACAAGCGTGTACGTTTACATCAAAATTGCTTGGAACTTGCATCAGAGTATCGGCCACTATCACACTGTGTTGCTTCCAGTTGCAATGTTCAGACAAAGTGGATCTACATGGCAGTCTATCTTTAGTTAAGTAACAATAAACAAACACCCAGAAACAACTACCAACAGCACAGACCCATGTACTCAAGCACATTGATGCTCTACTTATAAAAGAGGCACAAGGGAGGGATCTTAATCAAATCAGAGACTTATAAAACACACACTTTTAAGATGTTTTCTCAAATCATACCAAATGTAAACAAATAGCAAATTACTGTAATACAAAAATACAACATGTTTAATTCTATAAGGCCTGTGCTAGGCTCACATAAGGGGATAACATACCATGACAGTTTGTACATTACAGCTACACTACGACTGACAATAACCTGCTCATAGTGATTCAATGTCAGAATTTTCTTTTCATGTTTTGTAAAAAAAAACTACTTCTTTTAATCTTTTCTTCAAGAAAATTCAGACTCTGTGGTTTTATAAGACATCTATATATCGTTACCGATTAAAAAACTACACATAAAAGCCGCGTTGAGGCTCTTCGCATTTTTTTACACATTGTTTGACCATTTAAAATATGATTTTATTTGTTAGAAAAATTAAAACTTAAGATTGGGAGAATAATTTGCAGTAGGCTTAAAACAAACGGTGAAACGTGAGGAGAGGTAGAGCTCGCTCAACTAGAAGTCATCCCAAGAGACGCCGACTGCGTGATGAAAACCAGCACATATTTGGTAACAGATAAACAACATATAAATAGAAAAACCTATTACATTGCAACAGAAACTCGAACTGTGAGCCGGGTACCTCGGAACAATAACACCCACTGCATGAAAGACAAGGCAATTAAAGAGATCAAGCTTATGAGGTCAAAACGTGGCAGCCATTCAAGTAAAACATGCAAAAAAAATACACAACTCCAAAATAAAAAAATCCAACTGCAGAAAAAAAGACAAAAAAACAACAACAGAGTAGTCACAGGAAATTAGGAGGGAAAGTGTCGCTCAAGTTCAGCCAATCAAGCCTTCGTGGAATTATTTTCAACATCTACTGCACAATCATAGAAGATGACTCGTGTCTGCTTGACGGTTCAGCAATCAATCCAAAAGCTCCTGCTACAGACGAGTCAGCTGTCACAGCCATTGTGGCATTGATTTTAACCACAGTGGATCCATTAGAGATAGTTGTTTATTATATGTGAGAGAGAGAGAAATGTGTGTGTCTGTATCAGTGAAGTCTTCAGGAAACTGTCAATTCTCAAACGGCTCCTTTTTTTTTACTTTTTTTTGTGTGTGGGGAGGGGGAAGAGACCAAAGATTTCCTCCTTCTGAAAATATGATAATTTGGGTTTTTTACTTTCTGTAAATGTAAACTGAGTCTCTTTGGACTAACTTTTTTTGATTATCAGTTGACATTTTTGCAGTTTCCTCGTTTCTCTGTAACAATAATCAAATTGCTGAGGAAACAGATGGTTATTGGGAGCCCTATTGTTTAGCCCAATTTGTATTCATGAATCCTTATCAGGTAAAAAACGTTTATCTCCCATTGTGCCAACTTCCCACAATGCATTATTCAGTTTAGCCAAAAAAAGAGTCAGATCTTTTTAAACCAATAAAGACACATTTTTAGCTTTCACAGCTTTAAAAATCAGCAACATTGAAGTTTTTAAGGTTTTCGCCCAACTGTGTGTGCCTGTGTGTGTGTGTGTGTGTGCACCTGTGAGTGTGTGTCACACTGTGCGTGGAGGGGGGTCCAAGTCCTGCTCAGACATAACAGACATACAGGTAAGTCTTTTCTATCCTCCAGTCTGCCGGCACGTCCTCGGGTTTGTGGTTCTTCATGTGCTTCTGCATGGAGGCCAGGCTCGGGCAGAAGTCCTGGCAGATGGTGCACTGGTACGGAGACGCACCGTTGTGTGTGCGCAGGTGCTTGATCATAGCAGAGTAGTCTCTGGACCGCTGGTGACACAGCTTACACTCGAATGGCTTCTCACCTGAGAAATTCAGCAATAAATCATTAACCTTACACATAGAGCCAGAGGTCTGTCAGATGAAACACTATTCACCTCTATTTCAGCCCACTTCTACACTGGTGGGTGTGTGTGTGTGTGTGTGTGTTTGTTTGTTAGCTGATTAGACCTATATCAGTTGCCTTTACTTTTGCATTAGGTATTAATCAGTCAGTGTCATCCACCAAAAACTCAGTTTACCTTCGACCTAAGGACAGTAAAGTAAATAAGTAAAATGATCTGAAGGTAAATTGACCTACTGGCCGATTTAAATGATATTATTTAATTGATTAATAGCAGTTCTCTGTAACAGACACTTTCTTCTCCAGTCAAAAAGCTTTAAATGCTGCTAATCCATTAGAATCGGCTGTACAACCTCAGGGTCCGAAAATGTTTAATGTACTATTTTTAAAACTCTAAAAGTAAACGTCTTTGTTGGACATTTTAGCTCTACAAATATATGTTATATTTTGTAATTGAAATAGTCAATTTATTCCTTTTGAAAATGGACATATTTATTTTGTAAAAAGACTCAATCGTGTTCCTAAATAATTGTAATTCTTAGACGAACAGGTTCAGTTGTAGGGAGAGTTTTCATCTGCATATTGAAACACATTGAGATGACAGCAGCAGGACAGACAGTGTCTGTGGTATTGAGTCAAAATAAACTACATTGGCTGGGTTCATATTACTGATGAAACGTGTAACCCAGTGCAACAGTGCAGCTCTTTGATGTGTTTTTGTATTACAATGAGGTCTTGGGCTCAGAGGACTGAGATGTCAGGCTTTGGCTGTAAAGAAAATATTTGTTATTAGGATCAAATGATTATTTCTCTTTTCACAGGATTAATCTGGTAATTGATTTAGTGTGATAAGGAATATTCTATGTTTTTCACCTCCTTTTAATTTAAATTATTAGACTACTAAGAATATCTACCCTGATAGCAGCACCAGTACAGCGCAGACCCTGCTCTCCTCTATGTTTGCGTGTGTTTCGGAACTCGTACCTGTATGTACACGGTAGTGTGTCTCCAGCTGGTGTTTGAGGCTGAACCTCTTCCCGCAGCCGTTGCACTCGTAAGGCTTCTCTCCTGTGTGGATTCGTTTGTGGCCCCTCAGCGTGCCGTCATCTCTGAAACAGCTCCCGCAGAATTCACACTCAAACGGGTGATCGCCTGAAAACACAGTTGTGTCACAACAGCGGCCACGACACCAGCTCAGCCCATTATCGTGACACGCACTAAAGGCTGACACTGGCGTGGCACGACATGGTATGGCGCATATGTAGCTGCATAGGTCAAATAGTCACACGGCCATTTGTGCACATGCATATCAAGCAGGGAAATAAAGTGCTTTCAGACGTTGCTAATGTTATGACACGAGGACACTCCTCTTGGCTGTCTGCTAATAGCTAATAAAAGCCCCCCGGGCTCGAGCTGCTCTGTTCTCTATACTGTAGTTAATCTATTTCTCTCCTAGGCTGAGGGTTTGACTCATCTCCAATGACCTATGTGCCTCATTATCTCAGTGTCCACAGCAACAGCCAAGTCAGAGGATACATTGCTCTCCTCATTACAGGCCGAATCTCCCCAATCCCCCTCCCCACTATGGAGCAGATGACATTTACAAAATGTTACTTCCAAGCAGAATGGCATACAAACAAGATACGCTGCCATGGCCAAAACTCCCTTCACTTCTGTCTCTTCACATCAATTATGTATTTCTCCTGTCTAGACATCAAGCCATCCTGACAGCTGGGAGTGTTATTTAAGGTAAAAGAAGAAAGGGGGACATCTTTTCAGTAAATATCTCTCTGTCTCCTGCGGCACGAAGACTCACCCTCGGTAGAACACACAGTCGAGTCATTTCCATTTGCTTTTCCTTCAATATTTATTTGGGTTTCCTCTATCATTTCGGGTGAACCACACTAGAACTGACAGCCGTGAATTGCAGAAGCCCAAAGGCTGTCTAAGAACCCAAAATATAAACAGGATGAAATTGCCCAAAATATGCACCGGCCATAACGGTACAGTGCTGTCATCAGAGAGGTGAGTCATCTTATAGAGAAGGAAAAAAGGAGGGTGGGAGAGGATGCATGCAAATTGAGTAAAACCTCAAAGCCAACAACCTAAGGAAATCAACCCAAATACAAAAATAAATACCTCCGTCTTTCTCTTTCTCTCTCGACGTGTGCATGCGTTTCACACTGAATGTTTATGTTTTGTGACAGGAGATAGCGCTGCAGACGGCGATTGTGGTGCAAATAATCCGTGTCTTACCCGTGTGTGATCGCAAGTGTCTTTTGAGGGTGGTGTGGCTGGGGAAGGGGCGCTCACAGTGGCTACAGATGTAGCTGTGCATGCCTGCATGGACCTCCATGTGCTGCTGCAGGGCCTTCTGGGTCTGGAAGCGCTTTGCACACAGCAGACAGAACACTGCCATGTCAGTCCCTGGAGAACGCACAAGACACAGACGCACAGTTATTTCAGTACCATACACAGACAGGGCCTTAAGTGGGGAAACTGGGTCACTTCAACTTTGTGTGAGTCCTCTGAGGGAAAAGCTTCTTTCAAAGAGCGAGTGCCTCTACCTAAACCAACTCTCCTAAAAGCCCACAGGCACTTTCAACTGTGAGTCTTTATGCATTCTATTTTAAACCATGAAAGTCATTGTTTTCTTTAAGAATTTCCCACACAATGCACAGCATGCCAATCACACAATCAATGGCTCCTTCCTGGTGTGTTAGATGTGTAATTATTCTCTTCATTCCCCATCAGGAGTCAGCTCCAGTCTGTGAAGTCCTCTGTCTCTGTGCTCAAAGAGCGGCTGATAGTAGCTCCACCCTAAATGATGCCTACACCATGTGCTCTGTGCAGAATGTTAAGTAGTGATATCAAGCCATTAAAGGCAGGACTGCAGGAAAAAACACAATCCAGTTTAATCCTGTGTGTGACCTGGCATCTCTTTGGGGCTGCTTTCCTGTTGCACAGAGTGTGGAGAGGAATACAGATAGGGACTCGCTGGTGGGGTAGTTTAAGTCAAAATGGCTGTGTGAAGAAGATCCATTGGCTGTCATACAGTCAACACTTGATCTACAGGCTGTGATGCCAGAATGGATTTGAGTGCCTGCATACACAGCCTGCAGATCAAGTGTTGACGATGTGTGCGTGTGTGTTTGCCCGAATTGCAAATGCATACGGGAGGTAAGGCTGGTTAATCAGCTGCATTTTGGACATAATGCGCATGTCCCGGAGAGTGAGGCTTTAATGTGAGATTATGAGGTCCTTATTTCTCTGTCTGCTCAGGTTGCAGATCATTTACAATGCTAGCAGGTCCCATTGCTCCTGACTCGGATTCAATCAGACATCTCCAGCGGAGGATCATTAGTAAACAGAGGACTGTGCCAGCACTTCATTGGAATTCAAGTGGGGTTGCTGTGTCGCATTTAAAATGCAGTCTGATGAGGTCCACTAAATCAAATCATTTGTTACTGTTATTGAAGTGCCTTGAGGCAACTGGCAATTAAATTGGAATTAACGCAGGGAAAGGGATACAGCACACTCATACTAAGAGGGAAGACACTTGGTTTAGGTTCAATCAAGTTAACAGACAAGCCTGTTCAAAGTAGAAAAAGAAAAAAAGAAACAAATCAAGCAAATTCACATTTCAGGACTAAATCAGAGACATTCATTGTGTGTTTACTAATCCACGTATCGCTATTCGCTCAAACAAAGGCGCTGTTTTAGACTTAACGTTTCACAGATAAGTACATTCTGGCAGAGATGCACAAAGCCTCCACTTAGAAAATTATAGTGCTTCTTTTCCAATCTAGTTTTGAAACTTTCCCCCCAAAATGGCTCTAATGGAACTGATCATTCGTAATCATTGACAGAAAGAGGACAGGATGAAAGACATTCCCCGATCTTAACAATCCTCCAGGGAGGTGATCCGCTGGAGTGAACTGCACCTGTTCCGCGGCTTTATCCTGTGGACTTTTGCACAAAGGTTACACAATAAGGTTCAGGCCCTCATTGACCAAGCCCATTAGTCATAGGCTACTCTCGCAACTCCCACAATCCCTGTCTTTATGCTGTCGCCTAATGACCACGGCCTTTTCTCACCCACGTATCACAATATTTTAGTTGAAAACAAAAGACAACTCAACGCCTCTGCACCCACCCCGCTCCCCTCATCCGCTGACCATACAGGAAATCCTTTCACTGTCTAACTAGCTTCACTTTCTGCCTGAGTCATACCTAACTAAAGCCAGTTCATTCTGCATAGTGCAACACTGCAGTCTGGATAATGATCTATCTAAAAATGGCTAAAGACATTAAAGAGGCACAAAAAAGCAGTCTGTGCATGACCTGTGATGTTCATCCTTGATTCACTTTAACTAGATCCTCTGGTAATATTAGCTGCGGCCAGCAGGGGGAGTGCTTTCTGTTCCAATGTGTCCAGGTTAGTTTAGCTGCAGGCGAAGCAGAGCTGAGCCCTCAACCAGCTGAATAACACATTATCCACCTTGTTGTTACTTCAAAGCTCCTTTAATTATCCTCTCTCCACTCTCTTTATTAACGATCATATATTGTAAATGGCTGTTTCTGTGCAGCCTGCATACTTTGTTCTGTCTGCTGTAAAAGTTTAACAATCCCCAGTTTGTTTGAGGAGGTAAACCGTTACTCCCTGACACACTCACAGACGCTCACAGATGTGTATCCTGATCCCTCTGTCACCAACAATACCGAAACTTGAGAGCAGAGATATGACAAATATTCTGTCGCAAGAATCTCACTCTTGATCTCAGGTTGACACGCGGCGACGACAGCTCCGCAGTCGTTTTAGATTTCTTCCTTTCGCAACTGATGCTGAAAATAAAAATAACAAATAATATCTTGAAGTGTAAACAACAACCTTCGGAGGCGCAGGAAGTGTTTATGCGTTAGTGGTGGCATTTCGCCTCGCTGTGCTCTGTTAACTTTTCAAACGAAAAAGGATTTGCAGTTGTGGAGTTTTCCAGTAAGCTTTGGTAATAAGTGCAGAGGAGCTTCTTTATGAGAGAATAAGCCCTAAAGTTGGTTGTCATTGCCCCCTGCTTTCTCACCCTCAACCAGACAATGGGCCTGGGATTTTAGTTTTAAGGCACAGGATGACCCCCTGACCCTTGGCCCTCAATGGGGTAAATACCATGTAATCAATGGTATTCGTCAAAGGCTTGAGAGTTGACTGAGCATTGTGTTTAGTGGGAGGGAGCCTTAACAGTGGGAATAATGATTTACTTTCAAGCAATTCTGCTATGAGGCAGAAAACATAAACATTTACTGCTGATTGTCCAGTGCACAATTAGGTTTGTAGCTCCGGACAGTTTGAGGTTTTTATGCTATTTCGGCATATCTGCACAAGAGGATGTGTATGCTCATGTGATTTAACATGGGCTGCCTTCATGCATCTGCCACTTATTCACTCCAACTGAGGTGGGAGCCGGCCAGGCTCTCACGCTGCCTAAGAAACAAAACCATGTGTCTAGGCAACCAGATAGGATCATGGTCCTTGTTGGGGTGAAGTGTTCAAGCTAATCCCTTCATTCACAAATAAGCGCAGCCTGTTTCTTTTCAAGCCGCAAACAAAAGTTTTCCCACCCTGAGAATCTGGGAGTAAACCCCACTGCAAATTGAACAAGAGATTGTATTCAGTGACGCCCGCAAATCTGTATAATTTCCCCTGTGTTAATCTTAACTTGGGTGTCCGCCGGCCACCAGCTACACTGATTGATTTGTGAACAATTCTCCTTTAAATATACTTAACTCTAAAGAATCCCAAACATTTAGTATTTACGATTATTATGCAAATTGTGTGCCCTACATTTGATCAACACCTTCAGAAATCTGATCTGTTGAGGTACTTATTTCAGTAAATAGTGTGGGGGGGAGGGGGGGCGAAAATCCCCTGCTGCCATAAAAAGAACAAGGAATTTCTCAGATTTCACAAATTACTATATCACATTATGGACGATCATGTCGATCTGGTTGAATATGCAATTTGCAGACACTACAGAGGATTTCCTAATGCCGTGCACAGTGCATATACAGTGTGCTCACTGTCTGCTGGCTCATTGATATCAGTTAAACATACACAGTCATGCAGGCTACATTATGTGCTAGACCTCACATGACCCTGTGCGTTCACAGTAGTGTGTTCCCGCCGACAGCTCCCCATAGATGCGGTGGCTCGGGAAGCACATACACAAATACTACAGTACCTTAAACAACCCCGGGCTCTCATCAGCAGGCTGCTAATCTACCCGAGTGAAAAACAACCGACTCAATAATTAATGCAACAAGAGATACGTTGCTCGTGTTTAACCACCACTCCATGGACCCGCTCATTGAGGTCACGCACTGTTTCATTCGCCTCGATTCCTAGAATGTGTACTATGTTTCTCTCTACCTACTGTATCACTCATTGCATGAAAGAACAGAGCATCCCAGGGCTTTGTGTATCATGACAGCCGGCGCAAATAAACACTGGCCACTCGGAGCACAGTTCATTCCAGTTAAAGGTTCGTACAAATTACAGCTGGGTATTACCGCGAGGGTGCAATATGATGACGGGCACTCAATTAGGCAAGCTAAAAGGTCTGCGTTAAGAGGGCTGTATTATAAAGCATGTATCTGAATGGACTACAGGACAGGACTGTTTAATTAGGGCTCGGGCAGACGGTAATAATATTCACTTGATGAGGCAGCTCGTAATGGGTGGAAACGGTGCAGCTGCTGGGAGTACACAAAGGCAGCTTCTTCAAGGCAAAGGCCACAGGAGCCCTGTAAGTAAGGTGGCAACATGGTCAGCCAGTGCGGGTTGAAGGATATATAGCTCGTCTCTGTGCTTGCTGTAGATAAGCCACAGTCCTGGGTTTTCCAGCATTTGAAAGCTCGTTGCCCCAGAGCCTTAACTTGCTCTGATGAAACAAACCCCTTTGTTGTGAGAGAGCAATTCAGAGACAGATCCATTCTTTTATTTTGGGCTCTGACAAGTAGGTCAGAGGAGACTATGACAGTGCTGTGGTGAGGAGTAAACTGCAGCACATGATGTTGTTTTCCTCTCAGTCCTGGCATCCAACACCAGCAGCAATCCTCCTGCCCTCAGGAAGTCCTCACATACCCCCTCCTAAACCCCCCGTCTCACGGTCCACCCCCACCTCTTGCTTTGATCTCCCTGGCTTCGGCTACCCACGGCCATTCACCTCTGACATATCAAAACGGCTAAATACACTTTCACTGTAAACTACTCTTGCAGCCAGTGTTGCCATATTGCTTCAGAGTATCAGAGTAAGGTCTCCCAGAAGTGGTATTATCTCCCCTCTAGAGGAGGTGGACAGCAGTGCTGCAGCTGCTGAGGTCTGACAAGTGTTAATCGGCTAAGAGGAAACTCATTTGGCTCACTGGTTATGCCACATGGCAAATTAAAGCCACGGCTGCACCGCTGGCACTAAGCAGAACACTGGAAGATCACGTGTGTGTGTGTTTAGGATAAATAAAATCCAGGTGATGCTTATTTAATTTTAGTTGCCGCAATGTCATAATCCCCCACCCCCCCACCACACACACACGTCAACACAGCTGATTAAATTACCTGTTGCTCATGTCATCGGCCGTGAGAGTCAGTGAAAAGGGTCGCGCGTCACAGCAGGCCGAGCTGAGATCATGACAAACTGAGGGAGTAATGCCCTCCTGGACCCTGCTCCGGATTCTGTGCCAAGCTGAAACCGAGCTCCGGGTGTTTACAAGTTGGGCAGATAAGGGTAGAAACTTCTGGGCATCGCTAACACCCCCTCCATGTCCATTTCCATTAAGTATTCATACTGTGTGTGCCACCTGGAGTTACAGTTACATGCCAGTGCTCCTGAGAGGGTTATCACCTTTCTACTGACAGTCGCAGAAAAGGTGTGGATTCAGACACTGTCGGGCATATGTGCCGCCTGACAACAATACCACTGTTTTTCACAGTTAGACGTTTGTGTCAACACGCGGTGCAAAGTCTGTCGCTACAAGCTAATGGGGATAATACTCACTGCAGGAGGCATGCTTACAGTACCAAAGGCTTTATAGGTTGTCAATAACGGTTTTATCAATGAGTGGAGTCATCAGTGCTTTTAGGTCCAGTATTAAACGGATGCGCTGTAGAGCTTTCCAGGGCTGTGGCTTCGTTTTTCAATTCGCTGATCATGTCAGTTGATATTTTATTTGATTTGATTTAACATTTATTTTGTGGAAAACTGGGTCATTGGGTTTTGGTCCACTTTGAGATAAGATTGCAAATAACCCATTGTTTGTGTTATTGATGTAATAGGCCTATTATTTTCTCCATTTAGTATTTGGTCGGTAAAATGTCAAAAAATACAGAGAATTGAAAACTTCACAGAGCCCGTGTTGGTTTGTTCCTCCAGCAGTCCAAAGATTTAGTCTCTTAATCTGTTACAAACTAAAACTAAAAACAAAGAATCCAGCCAATGTTGGGATTACACATTCTGAAAGCAGAACACTATGCTCAGTTAAAATTACCGAATTATAATTAATTTTCTATTTACTAATAAATAAAATGACTAATTCTTTAAGTTAAATCAACAGGCTTTAAGCCCCAAACACAATATATTTATTAAGTCCTATGTTTTATTAAGTCCGGTTCCTGAAGCTTTCTTTCAGAAGGTGTCAAACAATTCATGGGTTGTTCCTTCTTTGATTTATCATAGAGCTGAAAATAAACAGTGCGCAATGTTAGCAAAGAAAATATTCAAATAAGATCCTGCTCATTTTTATTTGTTTAATGAAATATTACTGTTTGAACTATCTTATGGTCCTAAATTTAAGTTGGTCGACTTAATTATTTATAAACCATTAATAAAGTCATTACTGACAACTTATATACCATTTTATATATTAGCAGAAATGATTTAGCTGTTTTAAATGTAATAACAATCCTAAATCAGATTATGGCTATGTTCTTATTACCATTAATAATATAAATATTTGTCTGGCTTTTGATTTTAGGCCTTCATTGATAATACAACTTTCTCCTTTTTCTATTATTAAATATATATATAAATGTATATATTTTTTCTAACAATCTAACACTTTCTAACTCTCCTCACTTTCTTTGTTTGCAGAATTGATTTTGGAAGAAGAAAATGATTTCAGCTCCTCGGGCAGGTTGTTCCAAACTGTGAGAGCCCAGACTGCAGAGCACCAGTCACCATCATCCAGGTTTGTGCTGCCGCTCAGCCAGAAAAAACACAAACTTTAAGAAAAAAACAAACATTTTGACTCATCCTAGTGCCAACTGTTAATGGCAGGTGCTCACTGGAGCAGAATGATTTAGTTGATTTGAGGGAAACTGGAAGAGACAAAGGGCGCTCATCTTGTTGAGTGTGTCGGAGCAAGGTAAATAACTCAGCAGCAGGTGAGGATAGCATGTCTGTGAAATGGTAACACTGGTGCTGTAATGCTCTGGCTGTGGCCAAGTGGAATGCAGAGGGTCCGGGTGCCAAGAGATATTAGTGGGTGATATGTGAGAGTGCCTCCCACCTCCCTGTTGATAAATTATGGAGCATCATGACAGGAACAGTTTAACCCAGCGAGCATGACAAGCAAGTTTAAACCCACGATCACAAGAGAAGGCTTATTCACCAGCTCCGTGCATGCTGTCCAGGTTAAACATGATTTGTGTATGTATGTGTGTGTTCGGCGGAAGTGTTAGTGCATGTACACATTTGTCAAGTACCTGTGTGTGTTTGCCTGTGGGCTTCCAGAGCATCCTCTGAGGAGAAGGTGGCTCCACACTGATCACACACCAGCGCCTCTGCAGGAGCTGTGAAATCAAACATATGAGAAGCGTATCAGACATCAACACAAACACATGCGTTTGTAATTGTAGAGTAAAGTCAGTTCATTTAGCACAGAAAGATAACACTGGAAAACGCAACAAGAGGGGGAACAAAGGCGCCTCATTTCAGAAGTCAGCGCAGAGACTTGCTTGTCACACACTTGTGCTTTTCAGGTGTTAACACAAGGAAGCGAACGTGCAGAGTACAATGGAGGAGAGGGAAGCGCCATAAAAACACAACTCAGGACAAACAAAGGCACCAGACAGGGTGCAACGGCCCTTCTTCTCCACAGAAAAGAGCCGAGCTGAAGAGTTTTATTTACCGTGCCCTGTTATCAGTCTGTGAACAGTGAGCAGACTGTCTGCCTGAGAGGCCACAGAAGGACTGGGTGTTCTCTGTACAGCAGACGCTTCCCGCCTGCGGCACATCCCTTTATCAAAAAAAACACTTCAGAGTCAACACCCCAAATCCCATTGCATGCACTGTAACTACAGTTCCCAGTTCACCTTTGGAATGCCCTTGTCTATTCTGATGAAGACATAGAAGAGACGAGGACGCATAGAGCTCGCAGAGACATTCAGTCCCGGACCAACACTCACCTCACACCTGCACACACATGCACACACAGACACACACACACACACACACACACACTCACACACAGCTGTTTGGATGTGGGTTGGCTCTCACAGAGATGTAAATCGGTTGCAGATCCATACTGGCCCTGGGCTCATTCACTGATCTATTTTCTGCTCAGCTGGCTTTAAATGAAGTTAAAATGACTCATTAAAACACCCACAAGCTTTGGGAACTCTGAGCGCTCCAGCCTAAATGTGGTCCTCTTTCAACTCGTATGATGCCTCGACACACAGACACTGTGCCACTGTTCCCAGTGCTGCACACCATCACAAAAAAAAGACCCAATTTGTTCATTTCTAAAAACAACAGCTTCTGAAAACAAACTGTTACTTTTTGTTTGCGACGCTGTGTTTAGTTGCACAAAAATAAAACTTGTTTGGGAGCAACACTGTAAGTACCGCTGAGGCGATGTTGTAGATGCTGATGTTGTATGACGCTGTCCAGTGTGGTGTGTTGTACTGTGTGAGATTGTGTGATAAGGGAAGAAGAGAACATAGTGCATTGTCTTGTGCAGTCAAAGGCACGGAGTGTGCTCTCATCCATAAACCATCAAACTGTCTCCAGACGCGGCTGCAATCGTCCTCCATCAAAACACTTTGTCTGGCATACCAAAATAAGAGCCAGCATCGAGCTGAATACCAAATCAGCCCATTAGAGCGGTGGAGCGGCGGCTCCTTAGCAACCAGCGGGATCTAAGGCTGCTATACCGAAATACACAGTGACAAAGAAATGAGATCCATATCTCTTTTTTTTCCGTGTGTTGTATTATGGGTTGACACGTCGGGATGGGGAGAGTTTACGCAAAAAATTCAAATTGGGTTAAAGGTGCTGCTGTTGTGGATGTCACAGCGAATTGAAAATCAAAGTGCGTTGTCGGGGTCTGTGAGTAATGCGAGACAGTATGTGTGTTTAGGGTTGTGCGGCGGGTATAGACGGGGAACAAAAAGGGACGACTCAGGTGAAGTTTAAAGAGGCAGAATCTCTCTCATCTGTCAGCAGTATGTCGTTCCCGAAACAAGGGACCTCGCCTTGTCTGTACACATATTCTAGTTGAGGTTTCTGTTTTAGTTTCATTTTTAGTCCCTGATCCACCCCCCCTCCTCCTCCTCTACCCCTCCACCCCCACCACTCCTCTGCTCCTCTTTCTCTATTTTGGATAAAGTAGCTGGGAGAGCAGTCAGGTCTGATTAAGTCTGCATTTGGGTACAGTGTGTTCCTGGACACACATCTGCGAGCGAGCCATCACACACGCTTCGGAACACTGGCAGAACACCCAGGCCTGCCGGCAGCTGATGATGTCATCACTCAGAAGGGGCAGAGCTGGCGAGCTGCCAGAGTCTCCGAAAAAACACAGAAACGATTCAAACGGAGAGAGGGACTAGAGAGAAAGACGGGGAGGAGAGGAGAGGAGAGGAGAAGGGAGGGAGCGGTACATAGACCTAAGCATGGAGAAGAAGAAGGCATGATCCAAGTATTCGGAGCAGCACTAACTGGTGTGGGGCTCTAGCATGAACAGGTGCATTTGAAAGGCCCCACTATCAAGAGGCTTCATGAGCACCGAACACTGTGAGATGAGTATAAGTGTTAGTAAAGTACCTGCGTGAGACAGCATGTGCATTCTCAGCCGCATGCTGTCCTGGAAATGTTTGCCACAGAACTCGCAGCCGTGGCCCTTCTCGTCGTTATGCAGCCTCCTGTGGAAAGAAAAACACTAATGTGAGCATGTTAACAGAGAGGAGTACAGAGAGCGGGGAACACACTCGAGATGATACAAAAAAAAACATCTAGTTTCTGCGCCTTTTTCTGTAAGGTCTCCCAAACCCACTAGCATCATTGTCCTCGTAACAAGAGGAGCATGTTTTAATTCCGGCAAGAATCCCTGGCTGAATGCAGCATCATTAGTGTAAGAGGCCCTTGGAGTTGTGAATCACAACGCATGAATGCTAAAAGAACACAGACAATAGGATATCTGGCTAATTTCAGAGTGCAGACATACGCGTGCCTCCACCCGCCAGCACTGCAAGACACTGGGCATGCACAGAAACACACACACACACACACACCAAAGGCATGCACGCGCATTCACAGCCCCAAATAACATGCACGCACACACACTTCTGCAACCGCGATGAATAGGAGAAAAGGAGATGATTCGCTGAAGCTCTGCCGGCAGCAGAACCTATCATATCATATCACACACATCCAAGCATGCAAGGCATCTGTACTGTTATCCTTATATCACCCCGCCAACAGTGGAGCAAATGGACAATAGAGAGTGCACGGACACACACACACACAATTAGTACAGAGATGTCATTTTGCATGCATGAAATCAACATTTACATATTGATTTCAGGTTTTTTTTACTATACGTTTGAAGATTTGACCGTTTTTTAATTATGCTAATTTACTTGAGCATTTAGGGGATTTAAGAAAAAAAAGCTTTTATTTTGGCGTGTTAAGCATGTGGCCGTGATGTATACATTTCCTTTTTTCTCTACACTGTTAACTGTGATAATGATAGAGAGGCAGGAATACAGAGTCAGTGTCCTTGTTGCCTTGGGGTCAAGACGCTGAGCATGTAATCACAACATTCCCAGTTTGAGCCCAGATGGAGACATTTGTTGAATCTCATTCTTCATCCCTCTTCTCTCCTCATTTCCTGTCTCCTCTCTGGTATAAAAGAAGACACTCGCAAAATATGTAATAAGACAATAACAAATTTGTGTTATTTAAAATTTAAAGAGGATAAAAAACACAATAATAATAATTTAAGTTAACTAATACTAAATAATAAGCTAATTTAACCTTGGAAAAATAAAATAGTTATTTCAGCCTTCTAAAATACAATTTATATTTCAAATAAAAAAATAATATTTATCTACTTTTGTATTAAAAAATAATGGTGTTAAACCGTTGTGGTTTTGCAGACTGACGCGGTTTCAGGAGATGCTATTTTAACAACACTACAAATGTCAATCTGCAGACCAGGTGTATGCTCAGTGACCTGGTTACAGACCAGCAGCAACTTCATTACAACCTCAAGCAGCGGCACCAATGCAGCTCTGTCAACCCGCGGACATCCGCCTGTCTCCATGAGTAACGCGCATCACTAAATATCCCACAGGATGCTCTGTTTCACTGGGCGGTTTCAACACGGCTCTAAAGTGGCACGAGGCTGAAATGTCAGCCACAGGCGCCGGAGCAGAGAGGCTGCGATCCTAATCATGGGTTTGCTGCATATTAGGACTTTGGGCTCGGATCATCTTGTTTGTGATGATTAGTGATGAGTCAAGCACTGAGAAGCACGCACAGTTATCAACATCTGCATTTGAGTTCATCAGAGGAAAATGCAAGTTGTGTGTGCGTGTGTGTGTGTGTGTATACAAGATCAACTTATGAGCTGACGAGCACATAAATAATGAACGGAAAAATAAGGGAAAACAACAGCGAGTCAAGAGGCGTCCAGCCGGGTCCCTGCTGAGCGGCTCCTCTCTGCTGATGCAGAGGAGTGCATATCAAACAGCCTGGGAGACGGCGAATAATCAAACCGAATTTCAGAAAATCCGGCTTTGTAAATAAGAGCTTTATAAGACACCAAGGCCTCTTTATATCAAATCCCTCACCACAGAGACCCGATTGAAAACTTCCCTGACACGTCTCACGGTGAAGACATGAGAGCAGGTGTCCCTGAGAATACATTAGCATATTTGTTGTTGCTCCTTCAAGCTTTTAACTCTCGTGGTATTTTAACGAAACAAAAAAGCCAGAAGAACAAGACGGATGAATTCAGCTGACACGAGTCCGATGCTTTTGTTAACGCCACAATCTTCCCGCTTTAGTTTACATTCATCGTAGCACACGAGCACCTTCAAATCCCCCCCCCACGTCTTTTATTAGACACAACATATTTGTCAGTTAAATTTTGTGGAGCAGTTGCGTGTAGCGATGTTGTGCGTTTTTATTTCCCCCCCAGAGAAATGTCGCTGACTAAAAACTATGACCTTTTTCCTTTGGCTTTCGTGAGTGATAATTAGGTTTTGGATTCTAATGTGAAACCATAAGATTCTAAAATAGATGCAAAAAGAGCTGTGATGTGTAAAGAATGTGGTGTTTGTCGTGTCACGTGTGCGTTACCTGTGCTGCTCCATGGCCTGTCTGCTGTGCAGCTGAAGACCACACTCGCCACAACACTGCTGGCCTTGGGCCTGGCCACTCTGCCTCATCCCAGCTGCAAACTGGCCCAGCCGGCTGAGGAGCTCTCTGTGCAGCAGGCCCTGGTGCAGCAGGCCGCTGTAGGCCCTGGGGTCCAGCGGCACGCCCAGGGACGGGGCCACGGACACCATCCCCTCCCCAGTGTGGTGGGAGGGCACAGAGAACATGGAGGGCAGATGTTTCTCTGTGATCCCGGGGAAACAGTCAAGAGCGTTCCCGGGCACTGGAGCTCCGTCTTCGGGGCCCGTGTGCAGCTCTCGGGCGCTGGTGATCACGCTGCCTCTCAGTGGCGTCCCCGGACCCTCGTCTTTGGGCTGGTCCGACAGGCAGCCTCCTTCCCCGGTGCTGGAGGACCTGCCCTCGCTGCTGTTGGCTTCATCCACCTGCATGCTCTCTGATTTGATATTTCTAGCAGGATCCAGGGTGGAGGCCTGGGACAACTCGTGCTGCTGGGAACCCTCCATGTCCACGTCCAGCTTGGGGCTGGAGTCAGGAGCTCCCTCGGGCTCCGGGCTCCTGTCCGTCATGTGGTACAGGGCCAGGTGGTGCAGAGCGGTGGGGCTGGTGCGCGTGGGGCCGTCCTGTATGGAATGCTTCTTGGACATCAACATGTGCCTCCAGTGCCGGGCCCGGCTGTGGTCACTGTGGTCTCCGGAGCTGTGATTCCTCGCCGCCGCCTCCTCGCTCTCCTCCGCCTGGATGGTCTCCAGCACCTTCAGACACTGCTCCTCCAGGTACTCGATCTCCAGGATCTCGGCGGCGTAGAGCAGGTCGTCCAGGTCCTCGGCAGTGGCCTGGAGGGACGCGGTGTAGGCGTACTCCAGGATCTGCTGGAAGGTCTTGGGGGACAGGAAGTCCAGGGCGTAGCGCAGGCTGCTGCGGTGGAAGAGGATCTCGAACATTTTGCTGGTGCAGGCCAGAACGGTGCGGTGCGCCGGGAACTCCTGGCCGTCCACGGTGATGATGACATCACACAGGGTGCCGGTCAGACGCATCTGATTGGCCCGCTGCAGGAGCGTAGTGGGGTGGGTGGGATTGTGGAGCTGGAGCACACCCATGATTTTCTGACCCGTTTCCGCTCGGACCTCTGCCGAGCCCACGCATGAGGTGTGGCTGTGCCGCCTGGTTCACTGGTCTTCAGCTGGTTGTAGGTCTGTGGGGGGAGGGGGGGGGGTCATTAGCACCTGTCTCACTGATGACGCAAATACATTTAAATATACTCACTTTCCTCCATGCACAATCAATAGAAATATATATCTTTAATAAAAACGAGTTACAAAACAAAAAGCTATATGAATATATTCTATGAAATATATAAACGCACGTCCGATCCGTTCACGGGTTTTAATTCATTCCTCCAACATGTTTATTTATTCTAATTAAGAAGCAGAGGCAGACAACAGGTCGATGAGCGCGAAACAACCGCTTCCCTGTGCAGGTGATTAGTCTGGGGCTCTCGTTGAGAGGCGGTCACGTCGCTGTAATAACGTCTGCATACTGAGAGGTGACGGTTCAATCCATCAGACTCACACACACACACTCTCAGACTCACACACACACACACACACACATGCTCCCCCACTCAGACACTCTCAGACACCATGCCCTCAACAGGTAGACCTGCCATTAACACACACCTCGAAGGGCTGATTAGTTCATTTGCGCTGCGCACGTCCCTGATTAGACGCGTAAGAGACAATTAAGACACTCAGTTAAAAATCCCTAAATAACTTATCAAACTATGTGATCGATGGAGCGCAGCCCCGACGCCTCCCTGCTCCTCCGTGTGGGTCCGGGTTTAAAAAGCTGAACGAGGTGATGTGTGTGTCTGTGTGTGTCTGTGTACGTGTGTGTGTCTGTGTGTGCCTGTGTACGTGTGTGTGTGTGTGAGAAGTGTTTAGTGTTGCGCTCCTCCTGTGATGCTCGCAGGCTGCATCCTCAAGTCCCCGCCACAGCAGAGCGCATCAGGTGCACGCACGCACCTTCTTTTTGTATTTTTATAGAGACGAATTAACGCGTGTGTACGTGTGTCCGTGTGCGTGTACGAGTCCTGAAATAAAAAGCGACATTTCTTCCAAACAGCGCAGTGACGCGATCCCCGTCCGAGCTCAGTCAAGTTTGTTAAAAATCCTAAACGAGGCTGCGGACAAACTTCCCCTCCGTGCACATGTCCGCGGTCACATCCAGCCCCCTCGGAGCTCACGCGCACAAAGTGTCTGATGATAAACGACGAGTTGCACACAGAGGCAGAAGTTGTACCAGAAAAAACACACACGCGCGCACGAGATGGAAGTGAAGCTGCCACAGGTTCTTACCTCCGCGCGTCTCTACCGTCCTCCGCCGATCAGCCACTCAACGTGATGCGGACACATTTCACAGTCCCCGCTCCAAACTCTCTTCTGCTCCCAGTAAGCGAATCACCAGCGAGCCGCCGCCGTCACCGCTCCGCAGGACACCTCTCACATCCGGGAGGGACCCGCCACAATAAGACACCGCCTCCTAACCACGTGTTGACGCGCAGAGCGGTTCTGATTTATTTGTTTAGAACAGGGGGGAGAAGGAAAACCTGATAAAGAGGAGGTGTCCAGTTTATTTATAATGGTATAAACAGGCCTAATAATGGTAATTATAATAATTGAACAGCTTGGATTCATTTATTTTACCTTTAAAGGTCCTAAGGTTGATTTATAGAGTCAAGAAAACAAAGAGAGGGATGAATATAATAAAAAAATATATAATGCAACTAAAATCAGTTAATGGTAAACAGATCTTTTGTATTTCTTTGGTTTTCTTGCACTATTCAATTTAAATAAAGAATGATTTTGAACATCTTGAGATTCTTATTCATTTCACACAATGATATGATGTAGCCTTAATGCAGCTATAGTTTTGGAAATAAAGTAAAAAAGCTTAACTATTGTGTTAGATTTGTTGTTGTCCCTGTTCTTTAATTCGGTAGATCCAACCAGCAACACTAGAGTGGGCGTGTTCTTGTTTGTATTTAAAATGTGCATATTTCTCAATATTCACTACATTTCCAGATATTTATAATTATTCATTTTTAAAAAGTGTTAATTTAGTAGAGGTTGTATGCTTCAATATAAAAATATATCAATATTATCATTATTGCATATTTCTAAATGTGTTATGTTGCTTATAGTGATTTTAGTACAACGTCATAGGCCCCTACTTGTTTGATAAAAGACTTTAGAATGTGCTCTAAGTGTCTATCTCAATAAGATAGGGCGAGACGACGTGTCCGAACAAACTTTTGTCTTTAAGTCAACCGCCGAGCTGTGAGTGTCTTTAGTGAGCGGTCACCTCTGAACAGGCCGGGGGAGGGGAGAGGAACAAGGAGCCTGTATCTGTTCATTCAGTCTGTTTTCTTTTGGGACTTTTCAACACACGAGTGCAAATCTGGTGACCTGGTGTTTTAAGATGCTGACTGTGGTACTTTGTTAGCTGATCAATACATATTCTGGGTTTCTTTTTTCTTAACATGCTATTTTTGCCTGGAGTCAAATCCTGGTTAATACAGAAACAATCCTGATCCTTTACTGTTCATTTAAAATAAGTAAAATGTTCAATAAATCGACTTAAAATAGAAATCATGGAATAAGTATACACATACCCACAATGTAAATGGAGAAGGTGAAGAATTGTAAGTACAATTACTCAGTTACACTTAATATACACACATTTGTATTGTACTTTATTCTTTCACGCCTCTACATCTATTAGACAGTTACATTGCAGATGACTAAACAAGGTATGATAAGCTGATGAAATACATTTTATTGTGCACAGAAACTATTAATTATGTGGTAAAATAATTTAATTTACTTCCTCATGCTGTTTATCAGTTGCAACATTCCAATGCCCCTTTCATCACTAATGATAATATATTAATGTGTAGTTGAATTTCTATGTGTCTGTGTTTTCCAACTTAAAGTTGGAAAAATGACATAATTTGTAAAGTGAAAATAAGTCAATTCAACTCCTGCAAATTACAGGAACAGAAATACTAAACAGTTTGGAAATCCAACTAAGTCAGTGTGTAGTAACTACCTCCTTTGTTCAGCTTAGAGGTGAGGATGTCATTGTGGAGCAGCCGGTGGACAAAGGAACAGAGAAGAGAGTAGATTCCATTAGATATCAGCAAATTCTAGTGTCCTGCAGTTGGTCCATTCAGGAAGTGAAATGAAAGAGAGCAGCCTCAACAACAGGACAAAGACCCACACCTCAAAATCCAGCATGAACAACCTATTTCATTAAACACAAACTGAAGTTATTTTTTAGAGCCCTCCTTCAGTCCTCTAACATGAAACCCATTTTGGGAAGAAGACCCTCAAAGTTGATCATAAACGTGGTGCCTGTGAAAAACTGCCTGAAAATACCCCACAGCTTGAAATGATGTGGAAGAAAGAGCAAGAGAGTTTTGATAGAAGCACAATTATGATGCAACTTTTACTTTTTGCTATTTTTAAGTAAAGGAAATTAAATATTAAGACATTGCAGAACTCTCATTTACACATTTGATACGGATATTTCATGCTGGGCTTTAAGCTGTAATGGAGACAAACCTTTTTAAAGGTTCAGAATGTAGAATTTAGTGTTGAATTACCCCTCACTTCCCCCTCCCCCTCCACTTCCAAACATGAAGGAGAACATGTGGCAGCCTTCAGTGGTCATATAAACTCAGAAGCTGTTTAGTTTGTCCAGTTTTGAACTACTGTAAAAAAAACATGGCGGCCTCTGTAGAGAGGATCTGCTCCTGGTGTAAATATAAAGTATTTAAATATAAAGGGCACATTCTAGGGTATAGAAAACAACTTAGATGAAACACACAAGTGAAAAAATCACTAAGATTATTTTATATTCAATGTCTGCCCATTGAACCCTTCACCTAAATCTTACACACTGGACCTTTAAATTAAGTTACTGCAAATTTTACTAAAGTGAATGATGTGAACACTCCTCTTAATGTACAAGTGTTAACTGAACTCCCCGAAGTATATAGCGGAATGACTGCATTCATAATACCCCCATTTTAGTATTGTATATAGTATTATAGGATCAGTATTAGTTCATCTTGTCCTGTTTTCACCATCAGCTCACGTGCGCTCATGTCTTTTACTTTGAAGGGCCCCTCCGGTGGGTTCCTGTGTGGCCCCGGCTGCCTGCCGCTGCTCTGACCGGCTCAGGAGACGTCATGGCCCCGAATGATCCTCGTCTCTCCATCCAGCTGCAGACGGAGACGCGTCACAGGTGCGAACCCCAGTGACAGGCTGGAGGAGCGAAGGAATAACACATGAAACGATCCAGGTGCTGTCGAACCGGACACCAGGGGGAGTGTGTGTGTGTGAGGGGACAGGCGCTCAGTCTGCGGGCTGGAGACAGTCTCTTTGCCCGGTCAACACTCCTGTTGTTGACACCGGTTCTCAGGTCCGTGTCTCACTCGGAGGGGGGGAGAAAATGCCACAGCTGAAAATACCTCCAGCTCATCAGTATTTCTGATATGAGCCTGGAAGTATTAACTTAACCCCCCCCCTGACACATTATGTAACATGTGTTTATCTGAGTCCCCGTCTTCTCCCTGACCCAGGAGCAGCCAAGACACAACCTGTTTGCTCTGTGACCTTTCTGTCAACAGTCCTGTGTCCATGACATGGCGAAAACAACACAAAATAAATAGAGCGGTGCACAGGTGTATAGCGCCATCTCCCGTCCACTACATGTCACTGCACGCTCTCAGTCCAGGAGGAGAAATAATAAATATCTATAAAAAAAACAAGGACAGGTTTAGATTTGGAAACCGTTTTTTTTCTTTTTATTCTGTAAATGGGGTTTTTCACTCAGACTGTACACAACAGGTCGTCTCTGAGTCGGACCCAATGAAACCAAACAGAGCGTCCAGAGACCAGGGAAGCAAGGTGGGAACAGCAGAGGAGTCCAAGGTCATTTAGTTCTGATACATCTCAAATCTGTCAGCGCTTCTTTTAACATTACATCTATTATTATCTATCACTTTTTAAAAAGAAAGTTTGATCTTCTGTTTGGGGGGGGGCACCCTGCTTCCTGTCAGTGGATCCAGAACATGTCAAGCAGTCGCTCTTCGTGAGTGAGTTAGTTTTTTTGTTGTTTTATTTTTTTTTGCTGTTTGTTGTTGTACAAAAAGACAAAAACTTAAAAAAAAAGAAAAAAAAAGAAGAGAGAAATTCAAAGACCACATTACAAGAACACTTGAATAACAGCTGGGAAGGGAAATAAAAAAAAAGAATGGTGTATTTATGCCAGAACAAGCCCCACAGGGTAACACTCATTAAATCAATATGATAACTATTTGCCCCAAACAAACACGGGCACGTCTATCTGCCTTGTAGTTATATGTTATAAAGTACTGACTGAATTCATGCCAAGGCTCAAAAACACCTCCCTTCACTACAGCTGGCAATATATAGAAGTGCTGTGACCAGAGACGGACAGTTTCATACACTACACGTGTTATAATGACCACATTAGTCCATTTATCATACTTTTTCTTCTAATAATACAATATATCAAATCAAAAGAAAAAAGGCTAAATCTCTCACGACAAAGCTATACAGGTTATCATAGAAACTGATGACGAGACGCTCTACTGACACACAGGCACAGTGCACAAGCTTGCAGGCAGGAATGGGGAAAAAAAGAAATCTGTCGTTTTTTTTTAAATAGTACAAAAGTGATTTTGGTCCTTGTTTAATTTTTTTCAGATTCAAAAGTCGACGCACGAAGCCGCAGCTTTGTTGTGTTCTGACGTGAGGAGGGAGTGATCGCTGTCGAAGTCGTTTCCCCCGCGAAAAACAAATAACGTGGCTTATATTTAGCTCGAGATCACAAGACATTCGCTGGGTTCAGGGCTCCTCCAGCCTCCACGGAGAACCAGCACTTTTCTGTTTGTTTTTTCTCTGAATGTTTGCGTTCACTGAGCTGCCTCATTTAATCAAATACATTTCATTAATGAATATTTGGAAGCTGTGGGAAGGCAGTGACAGACTGAATAAATTTGACCGTAAAACGGGCCAAACCATCGACGTGTTGTGGGATTATTTCCCCCCCCCCGCAGCCGGCTCTGGGTTAATCTTGCATTTTTATCACCGTAGCTAATATGGTTTTAATCCAATCGTTGAACTCGGGCCTATGTTCGATCGTTGCCAGTGTTTCTGGAGATGAGACATCCTGTATCACACAGAGTGAAACAATAAACCTTGTAAACAAAAACAACTTTTACAACCACTTCAGACATGCAGAACAAGCAATTCACGAGACTAGCCCTCAAATCAAAAGTCAAACCAAAACAAAAATGCAACAGTTTTACATTTGAGCAGTAGAACATTAAAATAAGAAAAATAATTTCTATACATAATAGTCCTTTTTTTTTCATTTCCATTTCTCAATAATAATCAGATGCTTGTGTGTAATGACGATTTAAACTGTAAGCACGATAGAAAGTAGAGTCAAATTTCATATATATTTACCAGGCAATCGTTAAAATAAGAGATTGTTCATCCTTCAATCCGGACTGGTTAAATAGAATAAGAATAAAAAAATAAAATAAATCTCTTAGGAACTAAAGATAAAACTCCTTCGGTGTCGTAAACATTTCAGAAATAAAAGCACAGTCAAAGTGCACTCTAACCGATCGACATGTGTGTTTTTGAATGTGTAGTTAAGGGCACTGGAAATCAAAACTCCTGCAGTGTTTCCTGCTCGTCGTTTCTGCTGCTGCTGCCCCACAGAATGTTTTGGAACCGGGCTGGGGTTGCTCCCCCCGGCCCATCATGCTTTGCTCTCTGTGGTTTTTATCTGCATGACACTGTTGTGTTCTGCAGCGATCTCTGTCAGGGCGTTTGAAAATCCAGCCTCCTCCAGTTTGACTTTCTCGTCGGAAAAAAGCTTCCTGCAAACGGTTGTGGGGGGGGCGGGGGGGGAGGAAAAAGAGGAGAGATCAAAATTAGAAACCTGATCGTCTCCGGCGAGAAAAAAACAAATCCCAGCAAACAAACACAAGTTGAACCATTTACGCTCAATTACACCTTCACCCAATATGTAAGAAGACCCCGCGTTTAGACGTCTTCTTACATATTTCTTCACCACCTTTGACAACAGTTAGCGAACTCACGTAATCCATCTGGAGACTTACACAGTCCGTACGGATGAGTTTAGTTCGACCTCAGAGAGACTGTGATCAGACAGAATGTGTTTGTGTAGACGCCCCCTGCAGCTCAGAGCAGGAACTACCACGACAGGCCTCTGTTGTCTTTAGCACAGCGACTGAGGGTTTACTCAGAGGCGTCCAGTTACTGCCTGAGACTAAATGTTATTGTCATTCAAACCAGGTCCATATCAGAGATGGACTGTGTGACATCACTGGTCTCCAGCTGTTTGATTTATACTTTATTCAGATATGAGAGGACTGTTTCAGAAAGAGCCTGAATGCCTCTGGTGTATAAGAGGGAGACGTGTCAGAGCTGTGTTTAAAACCTAATGAAGTTTTCAGTCAGTGACTTTTACAACTTATTTTCTGTTAAAGAGACTTAACTGTTCTGCCTGTTTTATAAAGTTGACTCATTTAATTTCTATTTGTTCATATAATGTCAGTATTTCTGGATATATATAGAATGTCATGGATGAGAAACTGCACGTCTGGTTGTTGTTGTTACCTTCACAGAGGAGGGGATGTTTTCTTTGCTGTTTCTCTGTTAGCAGGATCGAGCAAAAACCACTGAACCGACTTTATTACAATTCTGTGAGATGATGTTAAACGGGCCAAGATAGAAGCCCTTTCATTTGGGCTGGATGTGGGGCCGATCCAGGAAGGCTTTTCTCTGTCGTTATCACAGAAAAGAATCAGGCATATTTACTGTGTACAATTTGAAGAAGCTTAATATAATTGAAGGGGAGTTCTGGGCCTTTGGCAGATATATGAGCCTTTATAGGATGGCGCTCTATGGAGCAGAGGACTGAGATATCTCAGGTTTTGAATACACAGAAAAACTGGTTGATAGTATGAAAATTACAGAATATCACCAGCTTTAGTGTTACATTGATACATTAGGTCCAACAACTGGACTGGGTTACTTGGTCCCTGCTTGTCACGGGGCTCGGCCGGATCCTTACTGCTGATTAGGTGCCGTGTGGTCTACCACTCCTCCGTCATATGCACTTCCAGGGGATTCCTCCTGGAGTGCCGCCCTGCACTGTCCACTGGCCTTAGAATCCTGTGTTCCCCGGCTCAAGCTGTCTCCTGACCTCGTGGCCGAGAGGATAATAAACCCTGTTCAGCTGGTCGGAGGAGTAGAGACTGGGTGTAGGAAGAGGTCAAGCTTTTTACTTATTTTAAGATTTGGCGTCACCTATTGGTCCTCACCTTGTTCAATGCTGGTTAGTATTGTGTATGTGGTTCCTTACTTGCACTACCACAATAAAAGGCTACTTTGCCAGTTAAGATTTACAGAAATCAAGCTAGGAAAACTGATTTATGCTAAAGGTCTAACACTAACTTCTACTAATTAATTATGAGATTGTTCTCTAAAATGGTCATCACAGGTTTGTAATGAGCAGCCTGTCTGAAAGAGGCTTGTGGTGAATGTTGCAGAACGTTGAGACCCCACAATGAAGAACTGTGACACACGAGCATAAAGAAAGAAAACCATCAGATCACTCCTCTATCCCAATGTCATTACCACAGTTTACCATTACAATATTTCATATTGTGTGGTCAATGGCAAGATGCGGTGGTGAATGAATGGGCATACAAATTACACACACACACTCACACACACACACAGATAAACCTCTAGAGGGAGCCGTACTCATCGTTGACAGGAGCAGTCTTGGCCAGAGTCTCTGATGCGTCCAGAACTGGGCCTGGGGGGGGGACGTCTGCACCGTCTCCATTGGGCAGAGAGGGGGCAGAGGACGGGCTCTCTAGGCTAATAAGGTCTGCGGCGGGGAGGGAGCGACTCTCTGTCCCATTAGTCAGCTCTAAGTTGGGGGTTAGTAAGTCGTACATGTCTGAGGGCGCTGGGTTGAGATCATTGGAGACCAGCACCTCGGGACTAGGGGGGGCAGGAGTAGGAATGGTAGTTACAGGAAGAGGAGAGGGGACATCTGCAACTAGAGGAGCAGATTCTTCAGCATTAGGAGCAGTGTGGCTCACTGAGGGAGAGCTGCTAGCAGCATCTTTGGCAGTGGGTGTGTTGCTGTCAACAGTTTGGTCGGAGGGGTTGTTGGTGTCGGAGGCAGTAAGGCTACACCCACTGGCATCGGGGGCAGTGGCGTTTGAATCAGTATCAGGTTTTGGGGGGGCAGTGTTTGCTCGAGCGGAGGCAGTTTGCGCTGGTGTCTCGGTGTCTAAGGCTACAGGGTCTTGTTTGGTCAGGGGCTTGGGAACCGGTGGGCTCGGAGCCTTTTTCTTGGTGTCGGGAGCGGGAGAGGAGGCCGGGGAGGATGCCGGGGAGGAGGTGGCGAGTGGAGATACAGGGGGGCTACGTTTAGCATTCAGTGCTGCAAGTTTGGGAGAGTGTTTACGTTTTGGTGGAATGGGTGTCCCAGATTTTTGAGGTTTAGGCGTTTCAGGGGTATGAGGTGGGGTGGGTATTTTCTCCTGTTCTTCCGGGGCGTAACTTCCTCTTTGTTCTACTAACGGGGCCATTTTAGCCTCAATGGCAGCCGTGAAGAGTATAGGGGCCAGCGGGGTCGCATTTGACTCTGGAGTCGGGGCCGGGGCCCTGATGGGGGTGGGTGAGGGATCGTTGGCCGGGGTGGACAGGCTAAAAGTGAGGGTAGTGGACTCGCTAGAGGGGCTGTCCAGAGCAGGGTCAATTGTTGCAGTGGCTGTGTCAGAGTTGGTGGCTACGGACGAGAGGGTTTCCAGTGCCGGAGCAGCAGTGAAAGCCGCCAGCCTGAGAGAGCAGGGAGAGAACAGAGACACACAGACTAGACACCAGGGTGACTGTGACAGAGGAAGGGTGGCTCGGACAAGAGCATGCAGAGGGATTAGTTGGCTTTAGAAAAAGAAAAATCACACAAAGACAAAAAATAACTGAAAAAAACACAGCAAGTATTTAAGCCTAGTAAGGAAAAGAAAGTAAAAGAAAAAGAAGGCGTCATGCTGTGAGTGGACATTAAAGGATACATCCCATACACACACCAACACGGAGTACACCGACTGGGACCACTCGTTTAGTAAAAAGTCACCGGTCCTGCACTCCTGCTGCACTACAGCACCACGCAGAACCACCTCTGAGGGTTTAACAGTACCAGTGATAATCTCATACTGTGTAATCTCATTTTTTCCAGACTGCTGATATGAGAGATGGCTGCAGAGGTTGTCAAATGGCTTCATGAGTTGACCACACTTAAGAGGACTAACGCCCCTCTGTGTCTTTAACTGGTATTGCTTCCACCTTGGTAATAATGAGACAGAAAATCTCCAGCGGCTGGAGAGAGGAACACAAAGTGCAGCACTTCCCTCTGAGTGGGAATAAAAAACAGAAAAGCAACAGCGGTAGTTCAGTGGACTCCACTCAAGAATGACCTCGAGGTTTTCAGAGAATTTCAAGGGTCAAATGTCGTCCTGTTGAGCAGCGTGATTATTCTATGAAGTGGAGTGCAATGTACGACAGCTAAAAAAGACTTGAGCAGTAAAAAGGCGATGTGCTGTGAGTCAGCTCCTACTTACTCTGGCTCTGTGAGAGGTGTTGTTTCATTGGGTTCTGTGGGTCCTGCTGCGTTGTGATTGGCTGTGCACTCGTCCTCTGTTCGGACTTCCACTATCGGCTCTTTGGACTCATCTTTCCTGTAAAACATTGAATGTACAACATGATGTGAAAGTTATGGCACAACCTGAAGACCAGATTATTGTGGTGACTACTGTCCGTGAAAGAAATGCAGCTAAGAGGCTGAGCAGACTGTCACAAGTGAGTCACGATGTGTTTGTGTGTGATTTATGGTGTTGTTCTCCCTCTCTGCCTCAGGGTGGTGCTGTTCACTCTGTTCGGTGTTTTGCCTGTGTCTTCTCAACAAATGTGATGAACATAATTAAATCATTTTTAAATCACTTTTTTTTAATCAAGGAAGATTTAGATGTATCTTGTTTGAGGTTTAAAAACAGAGGCAGGTGGGGTTTTGTGCAGAGCTCTCTCTAAATGAAGTCACTCTTTATTTTGCATTTACACCTGGTATAGATCTAACAATGCTAGGTAGAAATCCACAGGATTTGTGTAACTCAGATGGCTCAAGCCTCTATCGCTTCAGATGAACTTTGGAATATATCTTTTGGGAATAGAAAATATGCCATAAGCTATATGAGGGAAAGAATGAACAAAGTGGCTTGAAGGTTTAAAGGAACACAGACTGTTTTAATACAGACTAGAAAAGACCTTTAATAGTTTAACGCTCCCATGTTCATCAACTTTGGCACTACCTCTGTTTAGGACTGTTTGGAGGTGGACAGGGAGTGTAAGGTGTGTGAGTGTGAAAGTTAACAGAAAAGTTGTAGGTTGTAACCATCACCAGAGAGATGTGAAAGATCTGTGTAGAGCTCAAGGGAAACACGGAGTAGGCGGAAAATTTTCAGTGTTTGTCAAGTGATGCAAATAGTAAAAACATAAATTTCATCAGATTGAGAAAGTAAAAATGAAGATCTACAGTATAACCGAACAGAGATGTTCCTCTGACTGAGGGTCAGTGTTGAAAGGACTGAACCCCTTGTACTGTAATTGCCTCTAACACTCACACGAACGCTGCCTTGCCCTCCTCCAGGTTGTGTCCTTTGGTCCCGGTGCCAGATTTGCCGCAGAGGCACATGATGAGGCCACATTTGTTGACAAAGTAGCAGGTGACGTCCACGGCCAGCAGCAGCAGCAGAAACACCACAACGAGGATCCCTGCCCAGATCATGATGCCCATGGAGAGAGCTGCCTCCTCTTCCATATCTGCCAGACGGGGGAGACGTGAGGGAGGGAGAGCACAGCACTGTAGCGTGACACTTTTACACAAACAGCCAGGAACAAGTCAATGATGTGCTGCTACGCTACTGTAACCACAAAAGTTCCAGGAAAACAGACACACTCACCTTCTGTGAGCCCTGATACAATCTAGTTGTCTTTGTGTGTATTTAGATGCAGTGTGTTTGTCTTCACTCTTGTTTAATGTATTATATCTTTGTTGTAAATATGAAGCATGTTGAGGAATGTATATGCAATCGGGTTAGTCAGGTTCTCCTTGAAGAAAACATTTCAAAATAAATATTCAACACATTTATTTGGTATTAGAAAGAAGAGCAAACCAACGCTTACACTGAGATTCTAGTTACAGACACATGCAGGACAGAATAAACGTAAAAAAAGCTGTGATGCATCATGATGCGATTTGTGTAAAGTCATGTTTAATTCTAGCAAAAGACTGACTCTCTAAAATATCTTCTGTTTACAGATAAATTCAACTCTGACAACAACAATTTACAGGTAAACAAGGTCTGCTAATGAATCCACAGCTGAGTAAAGCACCCTCCAGTTATAAAGGTGGAAAAACTGGTATTTTTTCAAATATTCGAAACATGTAGAAACATCTGGATGTTTCTCTTAGTAATCAGCACAAAAATAAGTTCCCTCGTGATAATTCTGTGCACAGCTTATCTGTTCGGTCATTACAAATACTTAAGGTTAGCTCTCTCTGTCCCAAAAAAATGTAAACGTTAATCTTTAAACATATGCAAAGTTTTGTGATTAATTTAGGAATATAATACAGTGTTTATGTAAACGTACAGGTCCAGCACTCAGCCTTTACTCTGTTCTAAGTGCTATTGTTACAATAACTTCATTTCACTTCAACTAGTATTCATCACTGTAAACTGGCACTCGTCTCTGTGGTCTAGGACTGGTGACGGGCTAATGCTGAGCAGAGTGAGTCTGTGGGAGGCGCAGGTTTTCCACTGCCTTTGGTTAAGCACGTCTGTCTGGTCTGTTGTCAAGCTACACAGGACCAAGTCCGTCGATGACAAAGTCAGTTTTAAGGAGTGAACGCATCCAGAGAGACAGCCAGGCCAGAGGAAAGGCGAGCTCTCCTTTTTACTGTGTGAACTCCCCCACAAAAACTAAGAGAGCAGGAGTACAGAGATGAGGGACAGGATGAGTGATACCAAAGAGCATGTCACAGATGAGCAGCCCTGAGTGGCTGAAGGGGTGGAAAGACAGCACAAACCCCCCCGAAAACACCAAAA
The DNA here is from genome assembly GCA_038501795.1 of Pseudopleuronectes americanus. Classification (NCBI taxonomy): domain Eukaryota; kingdom Metazoa; phylum Chordata; class Actinopteri; order Pleuronectiformes; family Pleuronectidae; genus Pseudopleuronectes; species Pseudopleuronectes americanus. The sequence continues at coordinate 7,393,146 of CM076719.1, forward strand.
TGCACACAGGTCGAGACGAAAATGTTCACGTGATCCACCACAGCAATGTCCAGGACCAGGCAAGAGAGCAGGACCATTGAGAGAGAGAGAGAGAGAGAGAGAGAGAGAGAGAGAGAGAGAGAGAGAGAGAGAGAGAAAGAGAGAGAGACAGGGAAAGAATAAAGGACGAGTACAGGGGGAGGGAATGAAAGAGAACAGAGGAACAAAAAGAGAAGGGTGGGGAAAACAGAGGAAGAGAGAAAGTGAAAATGTGTCAGGTTTGAAAACCAACCGAAAAAAATGTATATCAAGGGGAGAAAAAGAAACAGCCACAGAGCAAAGCGAAAGCACAGCAAGGGGGGAGGGGAGGGGGGCTACATGTTGACTCGTTGGTGCCTTAGAGGTGAGTGTGAGTGGGAAATGCTTTGGATTGGAAAATGAATTAGAAAAAGAAGTGAGAGGAAAACGTAATGGTGTGGCCGTGATGTTTGAGGAAAGCACTCGGCAGCGTCTAGCATCTAAAGCGAATCTAACTGGTGTTTGTGTACGGTTGGTTAAAAAAGGAACAAACTGCTACTGCTACCCCGAGGGGCGAGTTAATCTGAGGTCATCACGGGTCAATTCTAAGGGTGCGTCTGTAAAGGGACAAACTACCCAGTCTACCTGCTATTTGAACAGTTAACAAAGGAGAGCGACTGTTCCCAGTTCTGTGAGCGCAAACTCAAGCTCATTTAGCCAGAGCTGTCAAAACTTTAAAGTGAGAAATTGAAGCCAGAAAATCTGATTTGGCCATCAGCTGTCCAGGAAATCATTTTTTTATCCCCTTGTAGATTTATCAGTCACCTTTCAGAGATAGAGTTAAAAATAGAACTTGATGCTCGGGCTCTGAGCTTTGAGTTTGGCTCCTCAGTTTTCTGGCTGTTTAGTTCCAGTTTAGTGAGAGTGAGTTGAGGGAGGGTACCTGGGATGGCTTCTGGCTGCGTGGACGTCTTGAAGGACATGCTCGCTGGCTGCGACTTGCCCTTCTGATTCTCTGCCACCACGAACACATTGTACTCTGTGTCCCACTCCAGGCTGCTGAGGACCACGTACTCGCTGCCGCTGGGTAATCGGATTTCTGGTTTCCACTCTGACGCTTGTATCTGAGGACACAGACAGATATTTAGTAAGTACGTTTTATGTCCGCAAATAACATTTTCTGTATTTTCAATAATTGATTCTTTGGTCTACAATCAGAAAAAAATTATAAATGTTTCTCAGTTGGACATTTTCAAACCCACACTGATATTTTAACAGTATAAACACAAGCAAAACAACAAAAAATTAGTTTTTGTTAGATTCATTTTCTGTTGATAAAATAATCAATTAAACAATTTGTTTCCACTCTAAGTCCATTAACATGAAGGCTTGAACATGAAATAAATAGATGACAAGTTAAACAAGTAAAATGTTTGCAAGTTTTCAAATATAAGGGAGCGTCACAGTTATAATGAGTGCTAATTAATCTAATGTGATCAACCATAAATAAAAGGTGGAAAATGTACTTAACATAATCAAAATAAAAAAAACTCGGTTTACTATTATAAACCACAAAAATTGTCATATTTAACAGTATTTGAGAGATTGATATGATTGAAAAGAATTGTTGCCTTAAATGATATATGATAAATGATACATATAGACTCACTGTCAGTTAACCTAACCATAAACATACTCACTGGTTTGTAGCGGATGAGATAATGTAAGATGGGTGAGCCGCCGTCGTCTTGCTTGATCCAGCCGACTCTGAGCGAGTTACCTTTAGGTTGAAGAGCCCCCTCAAGCTTAGGAGGGTTGGGTTTCCCTACAACACATGAGCAGCACAGAGGTCACTGAGATGCTTGGGTAGAGATCTAGACGTCTTGTTTGCTAAGAAGACCTTTATTTATTAAAGAATGAAAAAGTGACAGAAAATGTTAGAAATTTGAATAATGTTTGAAACTGGCTTCTCGTCTTGTCCTTTTTAATCACTCGCATCCAGATGGTTTGTTCTGATCTCAGACCATCTGCCAAATGACTCACAGTCACATGTTTATCTGATTCAGTCCGAGTTGCTGAGTAACATTCAACTGGCACAGAAGTGACCGACATTCCACCAAACAGGAGGGAGCTGCTGAGCACAGACACTCGGATCGAGGGCCTCTGATCTTATTCCACTCAGCTTTAGAGACTCATGGTGCCTGAGCTGTTACTGTACTGACTCCCAGGTTCTGCAAAACCTGATTAACCCACCAGTTCCAGTTAGTGGATTTAGCCTGGAGTGATGGCATCGACGCTACGATTAAATATGATAAACAACATGGAAGATGAACATTGTATGGTAGGAGCACTGAGCAGGAGACCGGGAGCTGTTGAGAACCAGGACACTACAGTAAGGAGCCATATTTTGAGGGGAGATAGAACGACACAGATTATGATTCTCGTGTGATTAAAGCAAAAATGTATATTACAAACTTGATTTATAGTAAGGCGACCAAAAGGAGGAGAGGTAACATCCCTCTGGTAGCGTGCTATCAGTCCCGTCAAACTGACGCTGATATTAAACACTCCTGACTGTTATGTATTACTGCGACGACAGCTCTGGCTCCCGCTCATTTATCCTGCTGAGGCAAATGTCTAAATGACTTGATTAATATGACTGAGGTAGACGCGTATTAACATGATTGAGTAGAAGCAATTAATGTGTTGTTTAATTTGCAGGGATTCTCCGGTTACAGTTAGAAATCTTCTCTCAGTAAAATCTGCAACGTCAGGGTTACCTTCTGGATCGGGGGGGATCATCAGCACCATGCAAGGCAAACAACAGTCACATGAAATGCACATGTGAGTGGTAGAAAGAAGGAGACAAACATAGAGGACACAACAGATGACAGAACTTAGATACAGGTAGAGGACAAATAACACAACAACTGAGCAGAGAAACTCATCTGGTTTGGTTTTCAATGTGAAAAGTATAATGGTCTTCTAACAGCCTTTTTCTCTTATCTTAATAGACTCTGTAATTTGCACTTTATTAAATGCTGATGACTCTTAATCCTGATGTAAACATTCCCAAACTATGACTCGTAAACTGCATATCAGCCAATAATTCATGATACTGACTTTAAAGGAGACATATTCTGCTTTTTCAGTGTTTCTTTCCTCTAATGTCCTTCATAGATTAGTTTTGTAAGTGTATGTCCAAGTTAAAAAGCCCAAAGTCTGACAGTCAGAGAGCTCCCCTCCCCCACAGAGAACCCTGCCCCCTGAAAAGCCTTAAAGAGAGAGGAGCTAAAACCAAGTGTTTCAGACAGAGGCTGAATAGAGGAGCTGCAGCATGGACATTTTGAGGAAAGGGATGAGTTCTTTGAAGATTAGAGCGTGTCACCTTTTCAAGTGCTAACCCAAATGAATATTATGAACCTGAATGTGAGCATGATGTGTCTCCTTCTATCGAGATGATCTCATAGGTTGCAGATCAAAAATAACACCAATATTCATATTGGTATAACTCAGCTCTCAACTCGTGTGATGGGGGTGAAATACAATCTAAGGACAGAGGAGTCGAGGATGATCCGGCCAAACAAGTTTCTAGGAGGATATTATGCTATGCTTAGAAATGATTGTAAATGCAGCTAACCAGTCAGGGTGCCGGGGATATCCTGTACTGAAGGAAATAGCTACAGCAGTAAAAAAAACTAATCGTCTATTTTTCTCACTACAGAACAAACCTGTGTCTTCAGTGAAAAAACGAAAAGTGCCGTCTAGGGACATGAAAGAGAAGATATCAGGCAATTAGAATCAGCCGTCTACATAAACATCTACCTGGATCTCTGTAATAACACTTCACTAAAGAGTTTACTGTTTCCTGGCAGACACACACAGAGGAGGAAACAAAGCATCTTTTTTAATGACTGCCACATTTATTTAGGAATAAGGCACAGTGGCTTGTTTTAAGACACCGCTTCAAAGTGCTATAAAGTGACACATCTTTTTTCTTAAATTATGTTTCCTGGAAATATTCCAGCTAATTTATTCTTGGTCTTGTAATTAGTCTTTAACACAGACATCCAACACTTTGTTCAGTGCAAGAAATAACTATTATAAAATGTTCTGGGAAAAAAACATAAAAGATTGACTTTCTGTTTTCGTCCTGGACTTTTAGTCCTTAAACAAGCAACTTTAATTGAATAGACACTGACTTTTGCTTTTTGTCATTTGTTTAAATAGTATGTGTTAAAAAGGTGCCTAAAGAGATAGACAGACAACAGACACAGAGGTGAGACATGTGGATACAAAGCAAAGTTGAACTGGGTTGAAGATAATGTTCTGCAAACACAAGAATCCAAAGGTTTATTTGTCTGATTTATTACTGATGAACAGGATTTTCAAACATCTAACACATGAAAGATTTAAATCCAACCGAGAGCTGAACAAAGAGATGAATCATTTTTGTAAGTTTGACCTGATGGACACCACTGACAGATTATGGTTAATTCATGAAAACGGGGTGATTCAAATTTAAAAAAAAGGAAACATGTGGAGAAGGGAAGCACACAGACGGAATGATAAGATGTAAAAATAAAAATGGAATAAATTATCAGTCACGAGGCACATTCACTGGGATTCCAACAGGAGGCAGCAGCTTCTCCTGTAAAGACACGTAACCAACCAACAGAGGGAGCTACAAGCTAAATAATGTGTTGAAGACTCGCCACAAGGCTGCTATTCAGAGAACTATGCAATAGGTCATATTCATATTGTAATTCATGATTTGAAAACACATAATGAGCCTGATAACGTGCTGTGAAACTTTGGATTTCAAAATATTGTGTTATTAGATCCAGGTGTTAATTTAATCAAGATGCTGTTAAACCACTTGAACATGATGATAAAAATAGTTCATGAGTTCTGGGATTTCAAGGACACTTCATGAAAAACAGCCACACAAGAGCAGGACAGACTTCAAACTGAAAAGAGTCTTTTCTTTTGTGACCCCCACAGTGTCAGGGCTGACCTGTGTGCTGCTGAGAATCTCTCCTCAATGAGTTTTTAGATCAGCAATGGGACAGAGGAGCTCATCTTCCTCCAGGACAGAGAGGATGGAGCTCAGGTAATTGTGTTAGTGGAGACAGAGGTTAAAAAAAAGTCACTCACGGACAGGCTCCGTCTTGAAGAACTCGGCCGGGCTGCTTTCACCTTCACCCTTTCCGTTGATGGCAGACAGCTTCATTTCGTAGTTGCTCTCTGGTTTCAGGCCGGTGATGGTCACCTCACTGATGGAGCCTGTTGCAACATATCAGAGGCAGAGAGATCCATGCTGAGAAGATGTTGATCATTTTCATCAGCAGTAAAACAAACACATCCACTGTTCCTACAAGTACATCACAATCAAATGTGATTAGCTCAACTCCTCAACCCTCAATTTATTCCATGTATAAAAATGTATTTAAAAAAAGGGTTAAATCTATTAAGAGATGATTCTGCATGCAAAGTCATAAAAATCTAATAGAGCAGGGATTTTGCAAACCGTTCACGTCATGTAAGACCAGCATGATTGTAAAGTACAACAGATATTGAGTGATATCAGAATTACTTGCACCTGCCCATTTTAAAGATAAGGTGAAATACCATGTTATCTCTCAACTACAGGCAGAGCCAGAAGGTATCTATCGTCTTTTGAGACACAACTTAATATGCAGACTGTCAAAGCATTTCTCTTAGAAAACTCAATTTGAAGGTCAATGGAAGTAGTGTTAAATGATAATGAGCATAATTAAGTATTAACCACAATGTATTTAAGACCATTGAATTTTTATGACTAATTTCTACTACACATGTTACAGTTTCCTGTCACCTGGTAAATCCACCCTTATAACAGTAATCTGCTGCAGTGCAAGTGAACCTGGCTTTTAAAGCAAATGGGAGATTGCACGCAGATGGTTTTATTGCACGTCAAAACCCCAAACCCACCCATGATTGATTAAGAGACAACCCATTTGAACCGTGTAACTGGCGCAGAGACCAATTTTTCACCATTAAACTGGCAAAGGTGGATTTGGACACGCTCTAAATGCAGCCGGGCAATGTGCTTAGATTGTTAAAATACACCTCTTCATCTTTTCCCCAAATAGCAAAACCCATTTTTGTTACATCTCAGGTTCTCACCATCTTCCACCACGTAGACCCCCTGAGCCCAGCTGCCCCGGCCCTGCGTCCTCCACTCCGCCTTGTACTTCAGGACGGGAACACCGCCGGTGGAGTCGGGCTCGGCAAACTGGATCTGTGCTGAGGTGGAGAAGGGTCTGACCTCACTGACGAACGGGGCCGACGGCACCTCTGGTAGAGAAGGAGGAAACGCTGTGTGATTACAACAAAACCTGTAAGATTGCAGCGCACAGACACTGTCAGACTCCATTGTTCCGTTTCACTTAGAGAGTGAGCTCCCAACTCCTAATGGCTCCAAATTACAGTGGAAATTGACTCCATCTTCTTTGTGAGTAATCCGTGACTTTTGACAGTAGCGAGACGTTTCTCTTAAACTTCAAGCTGCTCACACATGTCGTCATTTTAGAAAAAAAAAGGGTCGAGAAAAACATTCAAATTCAAACTGATTCAATGAACAGCTGATCCGACATCAGTCTGACACGATGCACAAAGAAAATCAGAGAAAATTAGCAGCTTTTTGAAAGAAAATGGAATCAAATTATAAACAGCTGGTGCTGGAGGAAAAAAAATGAATTAGAAATCAGGCTGAAAATGAGACTTGTGATTATTAATCATCACTTACTTTTAGATTTGTGTAAAAAATATCTGATTAATTTTGAACAGGATTATTAGTTATTAGTAAAAAAAATACCATATTTATGAAGTTTATTGAAAAAAATATATAAGTGCAGGTGGCGGAACTCACACACTCTGGTTAAAGCAAAGTTGTGTTCTGAATGAAAAGGTTCATTCTAATTACCTCAGTTATCCGAGTCCTGTTCTAAATGCAGCGTGTAGTGTTTTCCATTCACTCACTTGACCCTGTGGGTTAAGAGTTGCCTCGACTCCCTGCTCTCTGCTCCATTTGTCTAATGTGCTTGTTTGAATACAGTCTATGGCCAGCTGGTGGTGATCTGGTGTTTAAGTGAAAATGCCGTAACTTTGATTAACGGTCTTCCATGACTAAGAGGAGACGGCATCAATGTTGATCCACACAGGAGATTCAATAACAATAGGCTGCTCTTCACATCTCATTTCTGGCCCTCTAGTCTTTTCTGGTCATTCTGCAGCAGCATCATAACAGCTACACTGGATCTAGCTGTGCAGTAAAAGGCTGGAGGAGGTCTGGTCAAATTTAGTGAAGAGAAAAGAACAATACAGCAGAAAAACAGGTTGACATCTGAACAGGTAGAAAAAGGGAAAGTGTCCTGCAGATAGAAAAATTTCTGGGGAAAAGAAAACAAACCTGAGGAGACACCTTGAGATGCAACACGAAGAAACCGAGGTAGCGAGGTGGTTAAGATGTTATATTCACATTTCTTTACCTTTAAGCCATATTCAGCTAAAAGCAGAGGTTTAATTTAATATAATTTTATATGAACTTCTCACTATAACATTGAGACTGCAACATTGCTTGACACATTTAAGGTCTCGGCTTGTTTTAATGGGTCTCTGACTGTTAAATGCAACCTCTCTATTATCGGAATTCACAGTCAAAAATGTAGAAGAACGTTTTGGAATAAAGTCTGTGAGGTGCCTACCTCTGTGTGAAAAGAGGTTTTATTTCAACTCAACTTGTATTCCCTGAATTAAAAGGTGAGGCCGGCTGAATATGACTAAAACTGTCATGGGCTTTTCTTTTTCTTTTTTTTTATCTCAGCACTAAGATTAAATCTAAAAATAGCTGACAGAGTTAATACTAGTGCACAAGAAAATACAGTATACTGATTCTGAGCCCTGTGTGAACTAAAAGGCTTAGATCTGGTGTATTTTTAGGCATCCACAGAGAAGTAACGTCAAATTATGTGATACTGGTTTGATTGGCTTTTTATCTAAATGTATCAACCAGAGAAACAAACTGTCATCTGTGTGATCTCACACTCTGCTGGATGTTTTGAATAGGGGAGAAAAATCTGCTCTTGAAGCATTGGCCAGAAAAAACATGCTATTTAATTAATGTGCTACAAGAAATTGACATATCCCAAATAACCATTTTTGACAATACACATCCTGCAGACAAATTGTTCCTATTAGCAATCCCTTAACGTCACAGTAAATATACTTCAACGTTTGACCATGACCTGAGATAACAAGGCACAAACTTGTAAAACACAGTAACATCACTGACCGGCCTGGATGAGCAGGAACTCCTTGGACTCTGTGCCCATCTCATTAGAGGCGGAGCAGTTATAGCTCCCAAAGTCGTTTTCAGACTCGGGGGTTATCTGGAGGAGGAAAAAGGAGAAAGAAGAAGCAAATAAATGAAGGGCAGTGTACCAAAGCAGACGAACCGAACCTGTGTGTCAATCGCTCTGGAGGTGACCCCGTTGTTGGTCCATTAGCGTAGACTATTTTTGTTGCTGGGAGCTTCCCTGCCGCTGAATTATTAATCCGATTTCTTTTTTTACACAATGGAGCCGAAAGAAAACCCTTCACTTCAAGCCTATGTTCATTAAATCTTGATGACAGGGTTGTGTGTGTGGGTGTGTGTGTGTGTGTGTGTGTGTGTGTGTGTGTGTGTGTGTGTGTGTGTGTACGCAATGCAGGACTCTAGGTGTATGTGTGTAGATTTACTTTCACAAAGAGTAAATCATGGCCGGACATATGGATTTGTACCTGCAGGAAGCTGACTGATGGAGTCCTGAAGATCTTAATGTTGGTGGTGTTGGAGTTGGGCAGCTGCAGTCGGTCTCTCAGCCAAACGATGGACGCATCACTGGGATGAGCTTTGACCTCACAGCTGAGATTCACTGCATTCCCCTCCCAGGTATACACTGCTACCTCACCAAGTATTTTAGGGGCATCTAGGTAACAAAGAAAATACACTTAATACCAACTTTCTGACAAAACTGTTATTGATTTTGTGGTTTTAACAGTACCTGGAAATAGTGCAATGTGAATGAGCTTTATATGATCAGCAAATGCTACTTTTGAAGATTACCCATGTAGATGTAAAGTCTTGTTTTCTTATTTTCTCAGACACTATTACGGGTGAAGGATATACTTACAGCGGACCTCTAGGTATGCCGACTGACTATCCTCTCCGATGGCACTGGTTGCTGTGCAGAGGTACGAGCCGGCATCTGTGTACTTAACGTACTTCAGAGTGAGGGAGGACACACGAGCGTCACTCCTCACCACCACATTCCCATCCAGACTCTAAATGAGAAAAGAAATGGCTTTTGTTTAGGAAAACAAACCATTCGCATCAGTTATTTCCAACAGCCATATTGCACATTTACATCAACGGAGCACACTTGAGCAGAGAGAGATGTGCGACCTGAGAAATAAGCGGGACTTTAATGAGCAGAACAGACATTACAGTAATGAAATGGGCACATTCTGCTCTGTAAAGACGTGGAAACATAAGGACACAGTTGACAGTACAGGGGAGCTTATCAATAATTCATGACAGGAGGCACTAGAAACCATTGAGAGCTTTTCACACGAGGGCTTAGCAACTTGTGAAATATGTTGATGCATGCCACTAGACGGAGCATTAGCCTCACACACTAACACTTCTATAGTGTCAGACACTTATGACCCAGTGTCATTGCACACATTTTTTTTAGTAAAATAACATTCTGAGCTGATTCCTTGTGGTTCTGTATTTTTTGTTTTTCTATTAGCTTACATCTCTCTGAACCCACATTGAGCACGTGTCCCACTCTCAGTGTTGAAGGACACATGCCAGGATAGATAGCGTTTGAAACCTGGTGAATAACAACCGACAGCTGGCTAATGAGATGAGTAAATGACCTTCCTGCTCTCAAGATACCTGGTTTCATTAACTTGATAGGCCCAGTTACAACGTCCAACCATAAGTAGCTTCCGAGCCAAGGTCGACAGCTCCGTGTTGTTGTGACTGTTGTTGTCTCGTGACACTAAACTGTGGAGGTATCAAGTTCCAGAAAGTAATATCCTATCCTAGTCTATTGAAATGTTGTATTATACAGACTGTAAACATTAGTTTTCCCTCATCAAAGACCTATGTGAACTTCAACCAGACTGTTTGTTCAAGCTTCTAATTACACAGACAATTTCAACTGTTGTTATAAAAACAGTACATCACAGCCTCAGTAATTCTTCAACCGATTAAATTTAATTTATGGATTTAGGACATGCAAGTGTTTTAATACAGTAAGCTTTTGTGTTTTTGTGAATGGTTCCTTTAACACGATGCTGCACAGCTGAATATCTCCGTCTCTTTTTTGGTTGCATTCCTGGCTTTGATCCAAGCTGCAGGAGAAACAATGGCACGGTTGCTTTTACACATATTGAATTAGGACCTGGTCTGGGCGGCCATGTTAGAGAAACCCTTGTTGGTTTGTATTCAAATTCAACGGACAAAGCATGTCTGGGCCATTCATTATGCATAGCGGGTAGCAGGACCAGGGAGACACTTACATAACACACTAACCTTTTATTCTGACCCCTGTGCAGAAAATGTTCCCTCTCAACTCCCGACTCCTGCATCTGTGCAACATGCCACACTGTGCGACCACTGGGTCATTGTTAGTCACCTCAACATTGATTCGTTTTTATTTTGTGCTTGTACGTTCTGAAAGAAATCAAAGTGTCGCCAGTCTTTCAGGGGGCTGCAGCCACGTACTCCGTATATGAGGCCTGTAATGAATACCATTATCCACCAGAGGAAAATGATGTGTTCTCTGCAATTTAATATTGGGAGTCATTAATGTTTCATAACTGTAGTTTTCAGAGTCAATGCATAATGCACCGCGGTGGCTTTCTTTATGAAACCTTTTCTTGGTCATTATTTTTGGTTTTACTGCCTATATCAAATAGGTGTAAAACCACTTTCCAGGTCTATGTGAAATCCTGGAATAAAACACCAGGAGGACAGGGGAAGAACCAAAAGAGACTTTCAGGCTTAAGCTCCTCCGATAAATCAAACCACAGTGACACCAGAGCTTCCAAACTGCTTCATCAGCAGAGGAGACGGAGACGCAGCTGGAACAACCTCCCTTTCTGTAGCTCGTCACAAGACCTCATGCTCCTGAAGATTGTTACTATACCCAATCCATTAATGTAGACCAAAACACTCACAACCAAAGCTACAAATGTGCTGTCGAGATCTCATTTGTGAAACAGCTTAATAAAATACAGTTCGTAAAATAAAAAGGACGGCATAATGCATTTTTAAACTATCACTGTGTTCCAGGATTAGGGAAAAATGGTGCTTGCTTTGGATTATCTTTATCCTTCTTAAAAACCAAGAAACTTAAGTAGCTGGGATGCACTGGTTTGAGCTGTTTGGAGCTTTGTCTTCTATGTACATTCACCTGATCTAAGTCGTGTGAAAACAATGATTGAAAGAAAATATAAATTTCTCAATATTCTTAAAGACAGGAGCAAGAAAATACCAATTTAGATTAAGTGCAATGCTTCCTGCAAATTTGAAAGTAAAATAGAACGGCTATTTTTGGAACCAAATGCTCCAAAAATACATATTCATATCATGTCAAGTGGTACGAATGTATAAATAACAATAAAACGTTGATGGCATACTTTGTGAGAGCACAAATTTCTGTTTATCCAAAAGCTAGAAAAGGAATCTGTAAAAGCTCTTTCCTCTAGTACAGTGCAATTGCCACAAACTTTAGGCAAGAAGTGTTTTTTTCTCACCAATTTTCTCACATATGTAAAACACATTTTGTGAGTGAAGAAAATGGGAGAAAGGTTTACGTGGGCAGCGCTGTCTTTTGCCAATTTTTACTTTCTCTCAGGGAAAGTGCCTGGCTCTGATAATCTGGGCTGCTGCACAAAGGCATCTATCATTTTCTTTTATATACATATTCAGTCGTCCAACAATCGATCCAAAAAATATGATCAAGAATTGGCAGTCTGGACATGAAGGTGGGGGGGGAGAGAGATCTGGAAAGTGTTTCATCTAAAAAACAGATTTTAACAGAGTCGTGTTTTGAATCTATAGAATATAAAGCTCCTATAAAGCTTGTATTCTCACAGGCTTGGTTAAATATCTGAGGAAAAAAACAACACCGTCTGAAATAAGCTTCTGCATCTTGAGTTTCTGTAGAAAACAAACAAGTAAAACAAACAGAGAGATTTGCTCTGGCCTGTTTGGCTTCTGCATTGCTCCCAGGGTTTTATACTCTGCCTGACCCTTATTTGATCAAGAAATTTGATCTGCATCCATCCAGAATTGAATTAGACTCCCCTGACATGAAAGATGGATGGGTGTAGGGAAAAAGTCATGCATTTAGAATACCTTGTGATGCTCAGGCCGAGTCCATGATGCCTGCGGAGGACAGAGACAGAACAACAAACACAAGGCAAAGCAATTCTTAGAAAGTAATCCTTGGCCAGGTAAAGCTGGGATGCTGCACATTGCATGCAAGTATTAGGTGTCCAAAGTTTATTTCCTGAGCTTTCACAGAACCTGAGCTGAATGTCTGATTCCACTAAAGGTCCACAGATATAATAACAGCTATACTCTGGATTCGCCTTCTGGAGAAACCTATTATATGACAACCGTTTTGAAGATAATTTTATGGTGTGTGTTTTTTTATTAGTACTACAGACTCGAACAAATTCTGCTTTCTAAAAGCCTAAAAGGCATTTACGATAGCGCAAATGCTGACAGATAAGAAGGTTATTCGTTTATCAGAGGGGGCTACTCCATTACACGGCAACAGCAGAGATATGTTGGCCTGTTTTGTAAAAGTCGTGCAGCAATTATTGACTCACAATCTATTCGTGAGGCTTGAAGCAATAACGAGAAGATAAGTACCAATCTGCCAATAGCAGATCATTTACTCTCACACTGTTGTCTTTATTAGGGCATATCAAAAATGTCACTGAAACAACACTTGCCAGATTTCTAGATATGACAATTTTTCAATGAAGCAGCTCTTCTTGAAATTAATCTTTGCGACAGGTGATATATGATGTGGAGTCATTTAACAAGTCACATATCCTGGTTTAAATGTTAAGCATAGACTGAATGTAAAGATAGATGACATGTCTCCACTTGCCCCCAGAAAATAGCGATCGGGGAAATGAGCCGCGGTGTTAGAATCCGCCAATACACTTGATCGACCAATCGTGAGTCAATCTCAGCTGTCAATCATTGTGCTTCACCCCGTTTTGTATAACTAATTAAAACTACACCTGAACATACATCAGTGTGATAAGATCTACCTAAAATGACGGTGGCCATTTCTTGAGAACATTTTCTCTGGTCCATGTCCCATCCACTACCATGGAAGAGGCAGGGTGTATGACCTATACTGCAGCTGGCCACCAGGGGGCGATTGGAGAGGGGTCATGGGGTCCATCTTTATGTACAGTGTATGATATTAACACTATTTGTGCTACAGCTTTATTTTTAGTTATTGAGACTGACTCAGGACATAAAGTCACATACAGTCTCTCTCACTCTACTGAATAAAGAAAAATAGTCAGCTGAACATAGCATCACTTGATATCATGACAGATTAAATCAAACTGCTGAATTACAGATATTTGCACTGTACTAGACAACATGCTACGTCAAGTTAAATCACAGTGACACTGAAGAGCCCAACTCCACAAGACAAAAAGATATTTAGAAAGCATGCTCTATGGATTTTTATGATGCTGACGAGAAAATGTTAAGCATGACAATGAGATGTGATGGCCCACATAGCGAAAAAGTACTGAGGCGTAACAAGCAAAATGATAAACAGCTATTTCATCAGGTGCAACAGCTAGAAAATGTCAAGAAAGCAATCTGCTGGAATAATTGAAGGGCAGAACATCAAGCCCCAGTATTATCCTCTCATAATCAATACTGGGGGCTTATAAATAACACAAGACACATGGTGTGTTTGAATTCAAGTGGTTAATACCAGTGACAAACAATCACTGATGCGGGAGGTGACACAAAACTTGGTAACCTCTTCATATGCGAGCCCTTGTGGTATGAGTCTAATTTCCCTATGTCCTTATGAGCACTGGAAGTCCTCTACTGTCACAGCAAAAACACACACTGCTGTGCACCGTGCATCATTACAAACAGCAGTTGGCTGCATATCACCACCGTGCTGAGAAAGAGTGGTAGCCCAATTAAAACAGGCAGCCTAATGGTGTGCAACATGGCCACCCTCATCCACACACTCGTCTGCAGAGAGCGAGCCGACAACCGTCAGCGTCCGATCGATGACAGGTGTTTGTTTAAGACAAAAGGACATCGAACAGGCGGCAGATGCGAGCTAGGCAAAAGAAGACGCCGCGACACAATCAGTTCCTCGGGCGAACGTGCACAGAGACATGGTGACGGGTCCCTTGGGAATTTTTTCCCAGCCCATTGTTATTTCCTTACAGAGAGAATTACCGTTGCTCTTTGTTCTGACATGAAATGTGATGTCGGCGTGAGGAGGGCCAGGAGAAGAGACTTACTAACACGAGTACCATACGCACATAACTGTACTGAGCCCGGGAGGTTTTATTCACTGGGTGAAGCCTGCCTGAAACTGATGAGCACGCATATCGTGAGCGTCCCATGTCATTAACCGCTGAGCCGAGAGAATTTCTGCCAGTGCACCAGTGAAACCTGACGAGCATGTGGGAGAAAAAAACAAAAACCTGACATCACTCCTACCACTGAGCCAGCAGGTGTGCCGTTAGAAATGAGGAGCCTTTTGTGTTCGGAGAAAACAAAGCTCCTCTCTGCACTGACGAGCAGCGTTTAAAGCTTCCTCTGTTCCAGATGCTCTTATGCACCTCCGCCACACAATGGTATACACACGCTTTTCTTTAAGGATCTCGTACCGAGCGAAACAATCACCACGTTTGTTTAATTTCCGACTCAACGTCTGGTTGTTTCTGCAAGTCATAAGAGCTTTTAACTAATAGAGTTTTACAATTTGATTTGTCTTCATATCTTCATTCTATGGCTGAAAATATTTCTGGTCTTTTGCAGCTTAAACTTCCTACATCAAGCAGAATATTTAATATGTATTCAAATAAGCAACACGTTCATTATGTTGATAATGTACAAAGTATGGATAAAAGCTTAAATTTCCAATTTCATTCATTAAACAGACACATTTATCTATAGCCACTCACAGTGAAGGCATTTTAAAGATCAATACGACCAAATACCACATGAGCAGTTGATTAGTTTTACAAATAATATACAGTGCTCAATAAAACTAAGGGAAAGCTTAATTGTCACAGTAAAACACCAAGTGAGTTAAACTTCAGGGATTTCAATCTGTCCATTTAGGAAGCACAAGCGATTGTAAATCCATTTCACCTGCTTTGGTGCAAATGAAAGTGACATCAGGTGGATTGGAGAGGCAAAAGCAAGTAAACCCCCTAAAAAGGGAATGGATTTACATGCCACAGACAATAGCTCTCTCCTTATCCCTCCTGAATAAGTATTCTCTAGTATTGTGTTCTGCTGGTGTCCTTGTCACTACTGGTAGCATGAGGTGGGACCTGCAGCCCAATCTGGTTACACAGGTAGGCCAGCTCCTGCAGGATGGCAAATCCATACGTGCATTCGCAAGAAGGTTGGCTCTGCCTCCAAGCACAGTCTCATGGGCATGGCCTCAGCCAGAGAACACCAGGATTGGGTTCCGGGAGGAAATCTTCAGAGCGACTGTCAGACCTCCCGTTGGTGCACTGGACCCTGGATTCCTCCTGCTGCAGGATAACACTCGGCCTCATGTGGCCAGAGTGTGAAAGCTGTTCTTGGATGACGGAGACATTGATGCCATTGACTGGCTGTCACGTTCCCCTGACCTAAATCCGATTGAGCAGCTACGGGATGTAATGTCTCGGTGTATCTGAAGCACCAGGTCTCATCACAGACTGTGGAGGAGCTCACTGATGCCCTGATCCAAGTCTGGGAGGAGATCCCCAAGGACAACATCCACAGACTCACCAGGAGCAGGCCCAGACGATGTGGGGTGTGCATACAGGCACGTGGAGACCATACACACAATCAATCAAATGGTATTTGTAGCGCCCATATTAACAAATCACAATTTGTCTCACAGGCCTTAACATGTCCTAACACTACTGAGTCACATTATGAGCTGCTGATGTTGGATCAGCCTATTTTTTCCTCTTTTTTTTTATTCAGGCCTCAATGGGTTGATGATGATTTTGTTCTCAACAAATTATACAATTTACATTGTGAAAGATTTTCAACTTTAATAATTAGTTAATCACGAATTAGTAAATCAAACTATTCTCATGATAGTTGCAATTTGAACTCTGTGCAGGTATAAAAACCACAAGTGTACAATATCTCTTTTCACTTGCTCTTTTTATCCTTTTTATTCTTTATGTACAGACCCACTGCTGCTCTTTTGTATGAGACAGTAATCTCCCTTAATCCTCACATTGTGCATCTCTTAACTCACAGTTGTCGAACTATTATTTTGTCTGCCAACCCTGAAGATTTTATTCACCATCTTCAGAATGAAAGAGTCTTCTTGTGTTAACCTTTAAAACCCGTAAGCACAATGAAAATGGAAAGAGAGTCAAGCGAAGCGAGACCAAGATTTGAACAGTGTTTGGAAGATCTTTATGCTCACATATTATAAAGTCATTCACTATCATGAAGCCTCCGTTCTCATGTGAAAAGTGAATATATATAAAACCATGACCCTTACTATTCTTTTTATTTCTAACTTTAATAGTCGTTCTACTTAGAGTCGACTTGAGATGTTGAAAATTATAGAAAGTGTAAATGCTTAAAAATACCTTGAGGAGCTTTTTCCCAATCTCATTATGTAATAATGCATTTACATAGTTTTTTAACATCCTCCATGGATGGATTCTATCAGAGTGTTAATCCTCTTATGTAAATTTCAGTTTGAACAATAAACAGCTCATTGTTAATAAGTGTAATAAAGGACTATACATTATTATTGTTATTGCTGGGTTATGCATGATTTAGGTAAAATATGTATGAACTGAATGTATTTGAATGAAGGAATTAATAATAACCAGAGCTCTACAGATGAGAAAAATGAGTGTCTGACTGACTAAGGAGCCAAAGAACTGAAAACACATTTAAATAAACTGCTAATTAATTCTGGCTATTCATCATCACCACACATCTAAAAAGGCACAGTTCAGGTCTGTACTGGTTTCGTGACCAATACAAAAAACTCTTATTCATATGTTAATGAGAACACGTTGCACTTTTCCGTCCTTTTAAGTTTGTACAAACAAATTAACAGCTGCAGGTCTTTTTTGTTTCAATTAAACATGTCGACCCCAAATGAATGTTGTCTCACTGGTTACACCCATTCCAGATGAAATACAGCTGTTGTGATGATTACAGAAAGCATGGCAGACAGACTTCAAACGAACAAACTGAACAAGACATTTAAACAATTAGCAGCCATTTCCTCATGCATCCATTAGAGCCCCCACCATGGAATCGGGTTACCATCGGGTTATCATTCCACCAGCTGATAACCAGAACTCTAAAAGAAAACTGTATCTACTCCACAGTGATCAAGTGAGGCTGCTAATCGTTTCTTTGAAAGAGATAATGCATCGTACTGCAGACTAGAGCGCAAAGCACACTGCCACCACAGCACAGATGGGCGTCATGACGTGTCATGTGACACGCCATGGCTCCGCACGTCAGTGACCACACAGTGAGGCAAACAGGTAGGTGACACAAACTGTTGCTGCCTGTTTGTTATTAATAACATAAATGTCATTTTATTTGTTCAGCCCTCAAATGCCGTCAGTCCTAACGACTTCAGTAAAACTATGTATGTACACGTAATGGTGAAACTGCAGGATGCAGAGCTGTGTTCACACACTGCTCTGCTCTGATAAGTTTCTCCTCATTCACTTCGACAGCTTCAAGACCACAAACCAAGCCGACCAGTCCCTGAGAGACGAGGAGACTGAGGTACAGCAGCTCTGCCAGGTGCTTCTCCTCTACTCTGGATAACAGGTCTGAGGTGTGAACTGTGTACAGAGTCATGACGTGCTTCATGTGGTGGTAGCGTTATTTGCGCTTGTGAGGCTCCACTCAAAATCTAATTTTGAATATCAAACATTCAGCCCTATAAGTTTGACAGTTGATAGAATGTGTAAAAGGTTCATATTCCTGTTCCTCACAGATCACAGTGCCTGTGTTCTGCTGGAATCCATGTCAGATTATCCACTTCTCCACCTAATGTATCTAACTCTCACATTTCATATATCTGCAGGGGTTGAGTGTAAGATACTCAAAAGATTTCAGGTGGATCACTACTAGCCTCCATTTTCAGGTGATACCGACATAAATGTTAGACGATCTAAAGTAGTATGGAGATGATAGACACACCGAGCTGGGCTTGAGTCCCGACACCCTCATGCTGTGATGGAAAGTTTGAAATGATCAGGCGACAGCGACACAGAAATGGCATTTCTCAATTATGTTATTAACCAAACATCCATCTGATCTCATGAGATACAGAGCTCTACACACTTTGTGTCACAAGATCAGCGAAGTTTTCAGGCTCTGTTTGGGAAGCATGCAGTAGTCGAATCAATTTCATGAACTCTGATAAGATCATTCCTTGGGGTTTTCAAGAAACAGCTGGGAATTTTTCAATAAAAAGGGATTACTTTATTTCAGTGGGGGGTGGGGGGGTTGTCAAATATGGAGGCATACTTTGCAACACTACTCCAGTACATTTCTGTGCCACGCAGATTTCATACCTGATAGATCCTGCTTAGATGTGCCTGTAGGGAGAAAATGTAGCGCATGTAATGGACTGGCACCAGAATTCCTCCACGAGCTACAGTTTATCTCTGAAGCATTTTCCCTCTTATTACCTGTCAACTGTAGCAAGACTCCAAGACCTTGAAGGAACAGGCCAAGTGGGCAATAGATGTTCAAGAACACCAATCAGGTACTGACTGATTTTGAGGGTTTGCTCATGGAATATTGTCGAGGATATTACCAAGAGAACATACGGGGGAATTAAGGATGTAATGGAAAAATAAAAAAGCCAGCTCTAACCCAATGCTTTGCCGAAACAAAATGTATGAGGCGGTGGCGGGATATCAACTGATTAAAATTATAAAATTTTAATATAAAAACTTTTCAATCACTGGTATGAGCAGAATAATGGCAATAGTGATTGAAAAATGCGTGACTAACACTTGAGCATTCAAGTGCTCATTCGAGCAAATACAATAAGAAGCAGACAAAGATTAATTGTTATGCTTTCAATTACATGCTTATTTTGGGAATGTTATAATTGGGTTTCTGATGCAGATTTTCTTGACATTCAGAAAAAAACTCAAGTCGAATCTGAGTGTTCTCAACATTACTGGCTGAGTATGGCTCAGCTAATTACAGGAAATCCATTGGGCCGTCTCGAAGGAGCTGGTAATTTAGAGAAAATAAACTGCAGTATATAAACCTGCTGTGGGTGTTTCATAATGAAACTGCAGGGGTTCCGTACCTGCTCGTGATCAATATACCTCCAGAATTCAGGTTAAAGGTGTTCAATTCTTCTCCCTGACACACGCTACGTTGTGTTCCTCTCAGGTGGCTACTAGTCACCGTGTCCCAATTCCACACGACAAACTAATGCCTCATGGAGTTAACTATATGAAGATGTAGATTTAATTTTATGCAAAGAAACTGGTTAGAAGTACATATTCAGTGATAAAACACTAATTCTCAATTTGGGGGTATTACAAAGTGCAAGTAATAATAATCCACTTAAAAAGTGGTTAGAATTCATGTAAAGTGTGCAACTGGGACAAATCTGTCTACTTTATCCTAGGTGTGCTTCATTTTCTTTAAAAGGAGAGATGGTGGCAGGACATCGGCCCTTAAGCACCAGAACTGAGTACCCAGGATGTATTCATTTAGCGATCATCCACTCTGTGTTTATCATTTCACCTGTTCTCCTTCGGTGAAGTCGCGCTCGCCGTAGCTCCAGTTGATGGTGGGAGTTGGATCACCTGAAGCCTCACAAGTCAAAGTTACCTGCTCCTCCATCTCTGACGTGCTCTGGTTCACGATGAATGTGATCTTGGGTTTGACTGTAAAACACAAACAAGTCATTGCAGCCACACATGCATATCAAGAGCAGGCAAGTGGTTTGACAGCACAGATACAATTGCAACTCTGTGGATTTTGAATTAGTTCAAAGAGGGGATGAGGAGCAGAAGCTTGACAGGTTGTGGGGATTTTCGTGGCAGCAAAATTGTATTTAAGCTTTCCTAGTCCCAGCAGTTGTAAAATTCCTGTTATAATTTATTTTGTCTATCTCAAAGGAGCCGTTCGTCTTTTTTTTTATATTTAGGCAAACTGACTCTGTTACAGAGCACCTGAGCTAACCTGAACGCACAGCAGGGGGCCCCACCTGTGACATGAGCAGAGCAAGGCAAATTGAAGTGCCTCTTCTGCAGCTTAAGGATGTGCATTACTCACAGATGAAATGCATGGATTAGGCTATGGGTTAGGTCCATGCAGGCCACTTCAATATAGTGAATACAATTATCAGCACAAGAAAACAACTGCAGCTTTGAATTAGCCAATCTTAGCCAATAATTGTTAAATAATTAAAGTCTGTCTTTTTGTGAATTCTGAATCAACGATCTGAACATGCAGCGGTTTACATCCAAAAGCCCGGAATGTCAAAAAATAAAATCCAGGCTTGAAATTAGTAGAGTTTATATATTTTTTTTAATGGATTAAATCAGCTATGTAAAGGCTGATCCATCCCAATCCTTCCTGTATCATCAACACTGGGACCATGTTTTTTGTGTACAGCATTGTGAGAGGACCTTGGAGCAGAAAAAACAAATAAACTGTGACCAGACTTTCAATGAACAAGATACTGCCGCCTTATGTACGTCAGTTACCAACTGCACAAAGTCCTAACCAGACTATATATTAAAGGAATATTATTTAGCAACTCATTTAAACATGATAAACAAAACAATATCTAACTTAGTGTAAAGTCAATAATGGGAATATTGCCGTCCATGTAAACATAGTCAATAACAGTATCCACAATAATGTGTGTCAGCAAGTGAAGTATTCTGTATTTTGCAGGTGCACAGTGTCTCTGATGGTTTCTGCTGCTGGCTACATATCTACCTATTCTGTTCATGCTGGAGACAAAGAGAAAAGATAAATAACTCCTGCGTAAACCTGCAGCTATATCTCAGACAGTCACGTACGCTTCTACAAAGGTATCGAATCAGATCATATATTCTGACTTCAGAGGTATTCAGCACTCAGGCAGTTTGCTTTACTAATTTCAGCGTTGCCCTATTTAAATCGTCTGAAAGTCAATATTCTCAATTAGATTCTAACATCACACAAACACAGGAAACCTGGAAGGCTATTTCACATGAGAGATCTCTTTATTTCCGTTTCCATCTGTGATCATCTCACTGGTTTGAAATGAGTATGGATTAAAACACACTCGCACTATCTGAATGAAACTCCAATTTTAGAGTTAAATTAAGACAAAGATCTAGTTTAAATTTATAGTTAAATTAAATGTGGCTTTACAGCCTTGAGTGCACTCTGCAGTTGTGCCGGAAGAATATGAATCTCCAGTGAGACTTGGTATTGACAGGTTCCATTAAAGAACTCTTTCAAATTCAGAATATGGGAGCTCAGTGTTTTCCACTTTGATGTTAGAAAACCAGAGCTTTGTAAGTGCAAAGAAAATTCTCCCAGTAATGAGGGAGATGTTGCTAAAGAGCTAAACAATGTGCTTAGAAAGCTGTCTTCAGTAAATGCATGGAGATTGTTCGTCCATTGAAATCCAAAGAACCAGGCTTTGGTGATTTCTTTTGTTTTGAAAAAAAAAGTTCACAAGCTGTAAAATTAACTCTCATGTCTACATGAACAAATACCGTGATTGTAACTGAAATTACAGTCGTCTCTTTGTTACAAAAAACAAGGCAGAAACAACCAAGAGGGGAAAAACTAATAAAAAAAGAAAAATACAGAATTCAAAGAGTTCAGCTGAGTTCATTCTCTAAATCCTTATAAACCATCCTTACATGAAACATTCACAACCCACACTGAATCAACACCTCATGTTGTATCCCCTAGAAAACAAGACACAAAACCATACAATACTTCTTCACCCACCTACATAGTCTTATATTTCATTCCCACACACTGTGAGCATTTCATATTAACACTTTAATTCACGTGTGTATCTAAAATGTGTCTCCTTACCAAACACTTTGAGACTGAGCTCTTGCGCAGTTTCCCCCGCCTTGTTCTTGGCAATGCATGTGTAGTCTCCTTCATCCAGCTTGGTAACATCCATTATTGTAATTTCAGAGCCATCTTCATTAAAGCTGTACTTCTCTCCTGCGTCGAGAACCACGTCACCCCTTTGGGAAAAAACAAGTGTGGAACATTAAACCTATTTAACCAATATGTTTAACAATGTATGTTCTATGTTAACGGGTCACTCTTCAAAAAAAATGTGTTTTCTTAAATGTGACCTACAAAGGTTTAGAAAAAACGCAGTCGTTTCTCAATGACAATTTGAAAAAGGTCAAGTGAGGAAGTGCAGTGTTGAAAAAGGTGAAAGCAGAATATTTTTCCAGAAAATTAGGGAAATAATGTTTTAGTTTGTAGCTTTTGCATTTTTTTTTGTAAGTGTCAGAGTAACATTTTTAATTTGTTTACCGAGGATCCAAAACAGATAATGTACTCAGACCTCTGACTGTGATCATTTGTTTCAGGCAGTTTTAAGTTGCGGGTTCCGTTCAACTGCAGATAACTACAGGATAATGTTAATTATAACAATAAAAACCAAGAGCATCCGATGCTCCTGGACTCTTTGCCCTATGTGACCCTCGGGTTCTAAACTGTCTACAGAGCCGACTGCTGTCCTGGAAACAAGACAAGCAGGAACAGTAGAACAAAGCAGGAGACTATCAATGGCTGTATTCAGACACAGAGTACAATGTGGCTCTTGATGACACTTTGGTCTTCAGGTTTCACTGTTTATATTCACCTTTTATATCCCGTGGTTAAGTATCCTATTGCAATGAATAAACCAGTTAGCAGAATATCTCTTATAACCCTACGGGGGGTCATATAAACTCTGGTCGTCAGTTTGATGCAGGTAAACTGGTGCATATGACCAATACTGTTACTGAGGTGAATGTGGGAATGTGTGGTTGTTTCACAGACTGTATTTTTTTTAACTACTGCAGACAAACAAAGGCTTTAGTGTCATTTGTCAAGTAAAGCCTATACAAATGTTTTTGTCTGGTCACTGCTGTATAAAGAAAGTATAATTGACTGTTGTGAATTTTGTGGATAATTAATATTTCTTCTGCAAGAGAATATAACTGAATCGTCCAATAACTAAGAAGTATCGACGGGCAAATCTGAGGATGTAGGAGCGAAACGTTATTTTTAACTGAAAAACGCAGCTTGGTTTACTGACTGGTCCGTCTGTCGGTTATCTCACCATTATGGTCTAGACTAAAATATCTTGACTTGGGTGATCAACTGACATTTGCTCCAGTGCCAACACTAAGCTGACCGTTTTGGTTAAGAATGAAATATGCTGAGAACTATCAGACAGACCTGAGAACAGCCTCATACACCTGCTAGTATTGTTCGATAAACAATCACTGACAAGTTGAAGTGTGATGTAAATTCATCACACTAGAACAAATACTTCTCTCCACTTGTAAAAGTATATGACATAATATAGTTATAGCCAAACTAGCGTTCCACGCGATGATTATATAGCACACATATGAACTTCACTTTGTACTGTAAAAAACACAAAATTGCTGAGATTGTTATTTATATATATATATTTATGTGTTATATGTTTTTATTTATGTTACTGTGACGTGTCGATATAACCTAGACACTGACACTGGAGTGAAATGTGTCGGTTTCATGTAGTGTTGCTGGAATGACGTCAATTCGATGATCAACTGATCTTTTCCTCGTCTATTTTAGCCGGCAACCGAGTGCGTCAAATTGGTGAGACACAGAAACTCCAGACGAAGCACTGCAGCTGTGTGGTGTAGAGTGTGTAGATGCTCAAACTGGTTAACAACGTGGGGGACAAAATGAAAACAGGCATTCAGCGAGCGTCACACACCCATGATGCACTCAGTGTGTCTGACATAAACAGGGCTGTTTTTTATTGGAATGCTCTTTTTGTATTTGATACGTGTTCCTGCAACTGCAACTCAAGTTGTTAGCAGAGTTTTACCTTGTCCATGTCACCATGGGTTCAGGAAAGCCATCGGCAGCACAAGTCAACATGGCAGGCTGCGCGACATCTGCTGTGGCATTCACCTCTGACTGCCATACCCTGATGGTCGGGAGCACTGAGACAGAGAGAGAGAGAGAATAAACTGGTAGATAGATACAGAACATACATATCTGCAGATAGTAACATAGATACATTGACAAACAGCAGGAGGGAAACAGAAACAGAAGCAGCGACACATTTCAGAGCTCTTATTTTAGGCACTCTCATGTGACGGGCTCAGAAGTTGCAGGGAACAGACTTCATTTGCATGAAACATCTTTGATACACGGTTGCTCTGGGCAACTGTTTCCACATTGATGTTGAGCCTGGCCGCCTCTAAGGACCGGCAGCTTGTCTAAGCGTTATGGGACACCTGCTGCACAATAAACACGCACACAGGAACAAACAGGAAGAGGTAATAGTGCGAGGGGGTAAAGGGCCGCTAACCGTTCACCACGACCTTGATGACCCGCAGATCAATCTCGCCGCGGGCCATGAGGCGACCCTCACAGGTGTACGAGCCCTCATCCGTCTTCTTTATGCCACGGATCTGAAGGTGATGGTTGCTCAGCACCTTAAAGCGAACTGAAAGGAAGAAGAAGGCGAATTCACTGTTAGATATTTGAAGAATCAGAGAAAAGTCAATAACTTGACGTATTTGAGGATGAACAGCTGCTGCTATGTTACCAGGAGGTCACAGAGTGATGTAAAGAAACACAGTAAATAAAGTAAACTCTTGTCCGACTTTAATATATTTGTCCGACAACACTTGTTTTTGTTAGTCACTTGGTGTTGCATTTTTATCATTACAAACATAGTGTTGAATCTATGCATTTTCCTTGAGCTATGTAAGTGAGAGGTTCACATTTTTGCAGGTCTGAGGTTGACATTGCAACAGACTATTTTTGGGCACATTACATTTTATATAACTTTTTTTTTAAGAAATACGTGTAAAGCCCACAAGAACCCCCTCAGTTTTTAGATGAAATGTGAACTGAACAAATTTAATCATGTGGTAAATAAAAAACACGATTACAACTTATAAACATGCTTGTGTTGTTATTTTCCAGTGAGTCATACCATACACATAATGATATTGTTCAGTGTGAAGGGTGAGGAACACAGAGTCAATTGTTTTTTCAAATTCAAAATCAAATTAATTCTTTCCTCTGGAAGCACAAACCCCGGAGAATAATGGCTGCAGGAGCCGATGTGAACCATATCAAGTCACTAACACTGTTGAATTTACATATCCAGTATCACTTGTGGGTGAGGTCATCTAGTCTTCTAGAAGTGCGTGTCTATTACAGTTACAACAATATAATTGTTGTTTATGTTGGTTTGATTAAGCGTTTTCTTCAATTCTTTGCTGACACTATAAAACTGCCATTGTGTTTATTGGGCCATATTACATTGTTATTTACCAAATTGTATGACTAACAAGATACTATTTCCTTTTTTTAATAGGGAACACAACAAGCATCACAAAGCTTTTACTCTAATGCGATAGATTTGAAGAGATTTTATTAAAAATAATTATATAACAATACCTTAATGTTTATCATAGTTAAGAGTTGGTAAGAGTTATTATTTTCTAACTAAGTTTAAACATATTCAACGACAGATCTCAACAGACTGAGATATGATCCATTCAGGGAAACCTTACCATCTTTCTCCATCTGTATTGTTGATCCTTTAAATCTCCAGATGACAGTGGGAGGAGGGGAACTGACCACGTCACAAATGATGATGGCATTGTCTCTTTCAGTAAACTCTTGGGGTGAGGGAACATTCGTGAAGGTGATTTTTTCTGTAACAAAACATGCAAAACACATACATAGTTTACAATAAGTGTCATCGAAACATACAACACACACAAAGAAATAAAAAATAAAACATAGATTGTGTAGATTGTACTCGTCATTGCCTGAAGGGTTGCTTCAGCTTTTTTCTTTGCTATAGAATGAATGTGTATTACTGGTCTGACAATGGTAATAACTTGCTTAATGTGAGTCTGTGAGATTTTGTGACTTGACAACAATTAAAAGATTAAAACTACCACCTTAATACACAATTCAATGATTTTCTAAACACTTACTGAGACAAATGCTCATTGTTAAGAAAAAGCTGAAGATTAGAACTCCTGTCTCATTTTGAAATAGATACCATATATTGTTTCTATGCATTGTTTTAAAAACATTAAACACTGAAATGACACGACAGGTCTGTTTGGAAAATTACGGGATTTTTCCGCTGATGGACAATTTCTGATATTTGGCATTCATGGAAAATAACGGTCATTACTCACAAGAACCGCACAAAAGACAGGATCATTAAGCAGCCCTCTAATGGTCTTCCGACCGTTTATTGAACTGATGAAAAATCTATCCTCAGGTGAAAAGAAAAAAAAGAGTAATGTGTTGCCCTTGAGCAGTCAATAAAATACTATGAGTTCAATAAACAAGACTTTTGTTCCCTGTGTGCTAGTACTGCTCAATAATTCGCCGGCTGTGTAATGTGGGAGAAAAACTTACGAAAGATTTTCACTTTAACGGTCGACTCCCCTTGCTGGTCTCCGTTGGTAGCAACACACTTGTATGTCCCCGCATTCTCAGTCCCAGCTTTATACAGTGTGAGGGTGGAGGATGACTCATCGTTCCGGGTGACTGTTATGTCGGGTCTGTTCGGTTCTATCCTGTCGCCGTTCGGTCCAAACCAGTCTATGTGCTTGGCAACACCTACAGCTGAGGGCACAGTAAGGAGCAGCGCGTAAGAAAACAAGCATTTGTTAAGGTACACATTAAACATCAGGGAAGTTAACCAGTGTCCACAGACTCAACGCTGTGGCTTCGGATATTCTTCTGCATGAACAGACGGCTCTGGTTCATACATTTTAAATGACACTATAAACCAATGGGGACGGCAATAGGAAAGAGAACATTAAGGGAGCTGCCTGGATACATGATAAACATCCTAGACCTTTAAATCACCCCTAAAGGTTTTTAAATAATGTCTTGTGAAGTTATGCAGTTTTGCAAAAGAATGCACGATTGAGGAGGACTTGTACTCGCTCTAGTACTAGTACTAGTGTAGTATTATTATATTATAAGTCCCTGCACTGATGCCATTTTCTTATTCAAATTATTCAAATTATCTCAAGTGCTTTCTACATTTCTAATCTCCTCTAAGAAATACCCGGGCACCCTGTGTCTTTGACTGATTGATTTCTACACTGCACTTTCATATCCTTTGTTGCATTTGGGCTCCTAACAACCTATTACTGCAGTGTGACAGCACTTTAACTGTACACTATTATTTTCTGTCTATTTGTCTTTTATCCAAATGTATTTATTCATCAATCTAATTATCTATTTTTATAGATTTTGTTCTGAATTGAATTGTTTGTTGAGTCTGAATATCATGTCTCTGCTTATGAGAGGTACTTTGATTTACCTTCGATTCGTGTTTGAAACATGCTCTATAAATAAATCTGCCTTGCCTTTAAGTGCCAGTTATATTGGCTGTTCTCTAACAATCCATGCACATGGTTATCAAGTCCATGGTATAAGCGCGTTAAGAGCATGTTTAGTTTAAGGTCAATGTACCAGACGCTTGGATCAAAAGGGTTGTACTCAGTCTTTTAATTAATAATGTGTGTCTTCTGGGTGAAACAACCACAGTGGATTTTCACATTCCCTTAAAAAGTCACTTGCACCTTGGTGGATTGGTAATTAAAGGATGACAGCTATAAGAGAGAACTATATATATACACACGTGTTTGTGTGCACGCGTGCATTTCTTCTTTGAAGCCCTATCAAAGTTAAATATTAAAACCTGAGACACCTTTTTATTTCACATTCTAAATGTGTTGTTATTATTTAATACTTGGTGTTTGAATACAGTTAAGAGTTTGAACAATGTTGAAGACAAATTGTTTAACATGAGTTTGTATTTACTGACCCGCTAATCTTTAAGCAGTTAAAAGGACAATAGTCGTGGCAGTTTGATGTACTTACCCTCACACATGAAGAACTTGGACTCCCCCAGGCTAATCTCACCCTGACTTGGTGTGATCTGCACTTCCAGTGACACTACAAGAGAAAAAAAACATACAACACAAAATCAGAAACATGGTAAACGTAACAAACGACCCATGCAAGCATGAAGGAAATTCTTAATAACTTACAAATCATAAATAAATAACATAAATATTACAAAATACCCTAACCCTAACTCATCTACTTCTTTGATCATGCATCAATATTTCCATTGTCCGAAAAAGGAAATAAAATCTGCAGAAAGCAATGGTCATGTACATCAAGAAACTGACTTTGCCAGTTATGACTTGCACAGCCCAATTACCAATGACGCGGACATTCCCTTTTCCCCTTTTGCCTGCAGTCTTCTGGTCCTTTCAAAAATAATGACATCAAGCATCACTGAAATTATTCAGTTAACATTCAAAGTGCACAGCATTGGTTCTTACCGATGCTGTGCTGCCAATTCACTTTGAGAGACTTTATATTTAAGATGCTTTAAAAGACTTGGGGAAGCCATGCTGTGTGTAGCAAGATAAATGTACTGTCTCTCAGTGACAGCCTTCACTTCATCAAAAACCAAATGAAAAAAACAGATTTTTGTTATTTGAGTCAGACAGAAGAATGGTCTGAAACTCTTCTGCGCTTAATTAGAACAAAGCTTCACTTGTTTCCTGCAGAATCTCCCACAGGAGTGTTAAGAGTTCCTGTGGTTGCCTAGGGACTGTGATTAAATGGGGCCCAAACTCCTGCTGTATATAATACGTAAGAATGTGTGAACGAGTATAGACCACTGGAGCTCAGGGCGGCAGGGGGCATATAGAGTTAATTGACATGAGGAAAGAAAACATCAAATGTTTTTTTTAATGCCAACACATGAGGCGAAAAGGCAGTAATTGATTTACTTTTGTCACATTTCAAAAACATTTCTAATCCCGTAATTGATGTTCTGACCTTTTGATGTTTGTTTGCTTTACAATGGTTGGTTAATTCTCGTGCATTGGAGCTATAAAATGTATGAGCCCTGTAGCTGTTAACACATTGTCCTTATTTGAATCAGATAGTTAAATAAAGCTTCTTCTTTAAAACCCGAAAATCCTCTTTAAACGAATTGAGAATTACTGGGCTTAGATACTGAAGCTCTAACACATAAAACTAAATGTTTTAGAGAGAGTAGGAATGATTAACTAATACAAACAACTCAAATTTCCGCTCTGCCGTTGTATGCCTCCACCAACCAGTGCAGTTTCTACATACTTTTTCCACCCAGATTGATATAAAGGTCACTGTAACCTTTGACAAATGAAAAATAATCACTTTGTCTCTGAGTGAAGTGACAACTGATCAAAAGTTGAAGAAATTCCCTTTTGAGATAAAAGGCCAAAAACATGTTTTTTGAAGCTGCCTTGACCTTTGACATCTGAAATCTAATAAATGTATCAGTGAGTCCAAGTGAATTGTAAGAGATGTATTGAAATTCCCTAAGGCAGTCCTAATATGTCATATTCAAAGGAACAAGAGGTTCACTGTGACCTTGACCTTTTACCGCCAGGCACCAAAATCTAATAATTTCATCTTTCTATTTTTAGTATATGTTTGACAAATGCTTTCCTTTTTGATTTGATCACTTGGTCACTGTATCTAAACAAAGAAAAAACTAAATTGCAAGTTATTGCATCATTCAAGCAACTACTCATAGTAAAATTTACATTAAGTGGCTTTAGTTAAGAATTTACCGGTACTGTACTTATTGTGAATCAATCAAATAATAAATTATAGAATTGATTTAAAAAAAACTAATAGTGGAATAAAAATATCCAAGGCACACAGTAAATAAAGCACAGGTGAAACAGTAAATAATAGTGATAATACTTTCATGGCACTCCAAAAAAATCCATTATACATACTTAGACTCCAGTTTTATCAAAAGGTAGAAATCCAACACTTTATTTTATATCTACCACGCACAGTTTACTACAGAGTGAAATCCATCATCTCAACAGAGCCTGTGTTAGGGTGAAGCACACTGTGGTTTTTGGCTGTCTCTGCTGTCAAATTATCCCCATTCTATCTAAAACAATGTTATGCTAATGTTATGGATAACCATTTTGTTCTAATTGTGCCGTGGAAATAAGTACGGTTGGTTTTCATTTAGGCAAACAAACAGGCACCTCATTTGCAGTAGAGGCATGATGATGATTATTTAAGTCTGGGGAAGTGTATTTGTACAGCCCATTACCACATCCAATGTCTGGATGCACGTTACACAAACACTGATTCACAATCCAGGAAAAAAGCCCCATGGGAAATATGCTATGTAAACAAAAACAATGGCTGAAACTAGAACATAATAAGGAAAAGGAAAACTATATGTTCCGCCCTTATGTCATAAACCTATTAAAAAAAGTCCAATTAAGTAAAAACCTGAATGAAGGTCAAATTAAATGGGCTTCATTATATAGGTCCATGGAACGTTAGAGACTCCTGTGTAGTCAAAACCGAACGAAGATCAGAAGTTCAGGATTTAGTGTATACTCTGTAATATATCAGTGTAATGCAGAGGCTGTAGAATCATGCTGGAATATACAAAATGCTTACAAAAGCATTTCATTTGAGGAGGAAATTGAGAGCAAAAGTTATTCATGTGTTTTATAAAGGCATGGCTACATTGCACACACAGATGCCAGTGTATATGGTGCATCTGAGTAGAACCAATGCAGTCTGTGACAGCTGGCTGGGGCTGGGCGATATGGAAAAGAATCACGATCATTTGTTCATATCAGTCAATGTTGCTATATATAAATCAAATCACTATTTCTGTCATTTCTGCTTCAGATGGTAAAAAAGATTGGTGGTGTGACCTGTCTTTGTGGGAACATGCTTTCCACAATTTGCAGTGCACGCTGCTCTGCTCCTTGTCGGACTTTAAATAGCCTTAATATTTCCACACTACTGAATTGCTCTGACCCTTCTTTTCAACAATGTCCTCATCTTTGGAGCCTTGGGCTGTGTCCGTGGGATGTCTTCTTCGGTGACGCTGTCGCTCAAGTTTTTCGTTAGC
Source organism: Pseudopleuronectes americanus (assembly GCA_038501795.1). NCBI lineage: Eukaryota > Metazoa > Chordata > Actinopteri > Pleuronectiformes > Pleuronectidae > Pseudopleuronectes > Pseudopleuronectes americanus. The sequence continues at coordinate 7,424,723 of CM076719.1, forward strand.
TTTTCCTGTCGTCATTTTTCTCTTTTATCTCGCTCCCACTGCTGATATACTGCTGTGCACGGCTGCAGTAGCCCAAACATTAGCTGCTGCCGGCTGCTGCTCCTACACTCTGCGCTGTGTGTGTCAACCTGACCTGACATGACTGTAACTCTATTCCAGCCACATGATTGGTTCTGCACAGCGCAATTCTCATTATCATTGGCTGTTCAAGTTTTCTGTCAAACAGTGGATGTAATGAGCTCTATTGACTTTGTATGGACCACCATTATCTCAATCCAGAGTATAATTCTAACCTTTACAGCTAAATAACGGAGAAACAGGAACATTCACAACATGAAAGAAAATTCTATCAAGTGTTTGACTATCAGAAACTCTTATCTAACTAAATGTAAATTAGCATTGACTAAAACTCATGAAGCAGATAGACAGATTGTAAACGCTGACAATAAACTTCCCAACACTTCTTTTCCTAAATTAAAACCAACAAGGCTGTTCTCATATCTTCCAAACTGACACTCAGGATGATGAAGATGCCAAAGGGAATTTCCATCACATGATCTCCCATCCTCTTCCCTGCCTCTCGCTAAATCATTTTCGCCTTGTTCTGTAGAACATTAAAAATACAAGAACACCCACAATTTTTACAAATTAAATTATTTTGTAGCCCACGCATTAATTGTTTCTCTCAGATCAAAAGCAGAGTGACAGCTCCTCTTTCTCTTTTCATAAAGTGGACAGGGTAATTGCTCTCCGACAAACACCTCACTTCTTCATACATTACAGAGGCTAACAAGCTACAGCAGCTCAAAACACTACCAAAGCAGGGGATGTGGCCAAATTACAGGAAGGAACTGTGTGTCTTAGAAATTTAATAAGAACGTGAATCCCTTGAAACCAAGGCATTTTAAAACCTAGCCGGGCAGAGCCTGCATGGGGTCTTCACATAATAGAAGTTAAAGGAGCAAGCAGTGGAGAAAAAAGATGATTACATTGTGTTGAGAATTACATACGCTTCTTTTACTCTTAATTCATTAGGCAGACTTTCGTCACGGCAAAAGGCCTTTTCGCCTGAAGCACAAATTTTAAGCATAGTTACCAATTAATGTAACAATATCATAATTCCTTCATTTGGAACTGCTTTTTTTTGCCATGCTTAGGGCCTAGCTGGAAGGACAGCAGTGTTGGTCTCTTGGTCCATCGTGTTGGCCCACACAAAATCTTAACTACAGGGTAGACTATTCAGATTTTGAAGACATTCATGTTTGATGATCTTCTTCTCACCCAACGTGAGCTCCAGCTCAATGGGCTCCTGCCCCTCCCTGCAACCCTTAAATGATAAGATGTATAGATAATAGATGGAGAGATTGATGTTGATCTTCTGATTTATCCTCCAGTAGGGCTGTTTTTATCAGCCTCCCCTGCTCCTGGAAAGAGCTCAGGATATAGGGTAGCTTACAGATCCTACGTGCTGAGCTCTCTCTGCTCCACCGATGATCCGACTATGGAGAGGATCCCCCAACACATGACAATTTCAATCAAGAGGGATCCCATCAGTCAACAGAAAACAAGGAGCTCCTACATAACAGAGGGACTTCTTTTAGCACATGTACAACATTGTATGGGTCTGAAAAGTCTGAAATGACAGGAAAATCATACTTTGCTAATTATAGTCCTGACAACAGCCTCAAACACAACCTACCTCTGTTATCACCTATGTAAGAATTATGCAAAACAGAGAGTCAACAGATGAGAGCCACAACAGCAGTCGTGCACAAAACAAAACTCTACTCAGATTCCGCAAGAAGCTTTTGCTCGCAGTGCACCATATGGCAAAAAATCACTAAACTGGAAGGAGGTAACAGCTGCCATTGCTGTGCACATCTGCAACGACATGGCTGAGACATGGTACAAATAATGAAATGTCTTCTTGACTTATGAGGCCAATCCACCTTTAATGCCTCAATGTGGTTCGTCATGGGGGTTTTAAGTGAAATGCCTAGACTCTAGGCCCTAGAGAACCATTTCTGTGAAATTCTGTGCACTTTCTCCAAAACATTGGTTTATGATAAGCCAACACCTTCATCTGCACACAACACCTGCTAACATCTGATACCATTGTCAGTGTTGAGAACATTTGCATGTTCGTGTTAACATTTTGCTCAACAGTGGTTGTGTTAATTATAGCCTCAAATGCAGCAAGCATGGCTGCAGAATCTTGGTTGTTATTGATTTCCCATACGCCAATCAATATCAAGGGTGTGTCAGTATCTCTACTGAGCCAGAGGTGTTTCATAATGCACTGCTTTCTGTCTGTCTTTTATATACTAATATGTTCCCAAAATCAATACTATCAATTCCCAAACATATGGTTTTTAAAAAGGAGGATGCAGAATATGAAAATAGTGAATTCCCAAAATCAATTTGTATGAGGAAGTAAATACATATTACCTAATATGATTTATAAAAATGTCAAAAAATTTTATTCAAAGCTGATGAACATATTTGTTCTTTTGTGTCATATTAAAAACCCAGCCACTAAACTTCTTTTTTCTCTGAACTGATAATCACCACTAAACCTACAGTAACATTACTCTAACACCTTCAATTTGAACAGAGTTCAATGAAGGAAAATTGACATAGTTTTATATTAATACTGAAACACGGACTTAGAGATGAGTGGAAGGGAAGAAAGCCCCAAGTTTTCAGAAGGTGCTATGTGCCACTAATTGGATAACCTAACTGAAGGCTTATAATTCTTGCATACAAGCAGTTTTACTGAGTTATATGCTCAAATCTGTGTTAGGTTTCAAAGTTTTTAAGGCTCACAATACCAGACTGGTTAAAAGACCTACAGAGAATAACAATTCAAGTAGTTAAGAGTGACCTAGTTCTGGGAAAACACACAATCTCCCTGAAGTTAAACTTGACATTCCAAATTAAAATACGTCTTCAGACGGGTGCATTTCATCTAAACACTTTGCTTTGACAGAAACTGGACTCAGATGAAAAAAAACCAATTCTCTTCCAATCAAAATCAGCATCTGTTGACCATCTATAATATTTTAAATGAAAGTGGGAACCTGATAAAGTGAAAAGGCATCTTGCAAGAATTACAGAGATATTGACAAAAGACCAAGTAGCTATAGTTTTCCTTTATTAGGATAATGTCAGGGAGATCGACTACAGACGAGTTACAGCTCTACGTCTGAGAGGCTATAGATTTTATTCAACATCAGTATTTTGTTCTTCAGAGTAAAGAGGGATAAATAAATGTAGAAACCAAGACATTAACATTTTTGGATGGAGAACATGGTTGGAACCCTCAAGATCTGATGCCAAAAAATTGAAGGAGAAGAATGCTAGCCTTATTTACAATCACACCATGTGTTCAAGCTGAAATAAACCTGGCAGATGACACCAGCCTGAGCGGGGAATTATGGTCTGCCTAAATTCGACCACAAGACCAAGAGAATTACCAAGAAAAGACCAGCAATAAATGGAGCGTTTGTCTGTTTTCCGGTTTCCAAATGTAAGGGAAAGGCACAAGGCGAATTTGAATGCAGCACGAGAACTGTGGCTCTGACATTAGCAGTTCATTTGTGATGTGAGATTTACTGTTGCTGAGGGCAATGTCATATTTGGATGCGGGCTGATCATGACTATAGGAGACAGCTTGCAGTGTCAATAATTCATCTCTCTGTAGGTCATCAACAAGAGCTTAGTGTTTCATATCTTATATGAATCTCATTAAATGTATAGCAACATAGAGAATATTGAATCCTTCTTACTCCTAACTACAGTCGTCTTTGAGGTTCTATTTAAAGGTCATGTTAAGGATTTCGTGAGCACAGCCATGAGCCATTGTGCTACTTACAACCAGTAACATGCCGATTCGCTTGAACATGTGTGGGTGTGTTTGTTTCTCTGTAATGGTTGTGGTATGAGGCTATTTCATGAATGAAAATTATGTACATTGATGTCCTTGAGCCTCAGAAAATCAGCAATTGCATTTAAAGATCTTTAAATAGTCTCACGCAGTCTAAAGCCAGCCTTGCTAGCTAGGGTTTTACCTTATGTTTAAGTTTCCACTGGGAATACTCTTTCCACAGTTACGTTCAAAGTAACTGATAACATATGCAGAGTAAGGACACCATATAGATGAGAATTAATGCAGTGCCTGGCCTCTTTCCTCTAGCCTCTGTAGTTATCTTAGAACAACACCTCGGGTGCTACAGCCTATGCTACTCAATGTTGTAGTAAGCCTTAACCCCAGCCGTGACTTGCTTCACTTGCCGTGTGGGATTAAGCTCATTATCTATTCTGCCAGCGTAATACACGCACGCACTCACACTCGCGCACACACACACATGCTTATACTTTAAGCCTGCCAACTGACAGTCACAGTTAAACCCTATCCTAACTATGTGTAATCTAAAATAAACAACAGAATCTGATCTGTCCTTCAAATTGAAGGTTTCTATTTAGTCAGGCTGGGCTGTGCATCAATTCTAAAATAGTGTTTAAATTACATACGTCAATAGAAATACCACAGCAGTATATTACAACACAGTTATATTATACACCCCAAATAACTATCTGTATATATGTAACCAAAGAGAATATCTTAATTATATAATTAGATGAGGGAATCAAATCTATATTGTTTGTATATTGAGCCTCACACTGTTTGTGTCTGAACTGTTGGCAAGAAAATCATTTTAGAGGTCAAATGTCTGCAGGAATGAAGTGCCTCTGCCTCAGTTATGGTGCTAGTACGTTTATAATGTATTGCACAGGAGACTGACTCACAATATATCACAATATATCACAATGATGATGATTTGTCCCACACCTACTGGCGAAGAAAAGCAGCAAAAAACTCACCCACACTGGCTGATTTATGGCTTTATTTCCTTATTACAAACAAATAACTAAGGGGCAGCCTAAAAGCCACATGGTTGAGGTGAGCGCCACATGAACATACATGCCCTCACGCAGCATGTCTCCGGTTTGACTCTTGGCATAAACTTCACAAACACAAAACTCGTGACACATATTTGTCACTGGAGCAAGGGCAGTTAAGGTTTAGTTTCTTTAAAGACCAATCTGTAGGATATAGGTTATAATAATAAGAAGAAGACGAAAGCAAGTTAACTAATCAGCTAAACCCTAAGAATCATTGTGTTTTCATTTAGAATGAGCTCTTTATATACAATGGATTCCACCATGTGTATTCAAATTACAGTAAACCACTTACAACTAGTGGGTCATTCTGGACTTACAATAAAATGTGTATTAGGAATACTGCCACTAATTATTATTGTCATTATCAATTAAACGTTTTCAATGAATGAATTTGTTTTTGGGTCTTTTACAAAATGAAAAAAAAATCAGGATGATGTCTTCAAATCGTTTCCTGTATACGACCAGTAGACCTTAACACACCACATCAGTGGTATACTGGGATCCCATGTCATCTCTTAAAGAAGGTGATGGTTCATCTTACCATTGCCCTGCTTAAACGCTTACAGGCCCAGGTCAGACCCTTCATTTAGTTTAGTATAATGAAAGAATGAAAAAATAGCAGCCTCACACCGAAGAACCATCAATATTTACAAACAATTAATTAGTTATCAATTATTAATCAGCCTTCAAGGAACAGGGGGTGTCCCTGGCTACTCATCTCTGTCAAGAGCAGCTCATTGCTGGTCATTGAACATTCATGGCTTCCTTGTACATTGGAGCCTTAGTGCAGTGCCTCAGTAGAAAGTCAGTTTGGGTAAAAGCATTTCTGTATTTCTATTTCTCTTCCAATAGAATGTATGCAACGTGTCAGGTGTATTCTGCAGCAAGCAAAAAGTGCATCCAGTGTTTTAGAAAACAAACCTCACACATTTGGATTCTCAGTGGAAAAAACAAGCATATGTATTAAAAAGCATTTAATCTAGAACGAACACACATTGGACTTACTGTATAAGTAACAATGCAAACGCAGAGTGAGAGTAATCACTTCTTACTAGTTTTAAGGAACAAGTGAGTATTTGCTTGCTGCTCATGTCTCTCGACCACAGTTACACTCACTTCTACTAGTTGCCATGGAAACGTGTTTCCCTGCTCCCATCTCCCCACATTTTGACAGCACTGCTCTATCTCCCTCCCTCTCTCCTTCTCTCTCCCTCCCTCTTGTATATGCCTGTCTGATTAGATCTAGCAGTGCAGTCTCAGAGGAGCGACTATTTACATTGATGAGGTTTTCAGAGGTTTTTTTGAAAGGTTTTTACAGTGCACAGATTTGAATGATTGCTTGCAGTGGCTAAAGCATTAGTTGTATTGATGCTCCAACATCTTTGAGAACATTCTATAAATATGTGAAACCCTCCTGTGCAATGCTATTACATGAAGTCACAATATGTTTATAGAGCAGGTTTAACAATTTATGCTAGGCTCCATTATTGTGTAGCTCCAAAGTGTGACACCAGTATCAGCCAAGCTTAGGAAACATGGAGCATTTCATTTATGCATAACTTTTTATCTTGAAGTTGATAGGACAGTATAACATATATAGCAGCTTGCAGCAGATCTGTGCATTTTCTTCAAGCTTAATGGTTTTGTGGCAAACCAAAATATATCATCAGTACTGATACACTGCCTTATTCTCTCAAAATCATTGTAAAAATGAATGTTTCTTAAGAAGCTCCTTTCTGTGGCATTAACAACACTCAAGGAGACTTACAATTTTATTCATGTGGCCCTGAATCCTTTTAGTTATAAAGATTGATCAATTAATGAATTTATAAAACCATCAACAGATAACAGGATTCACTTCATGCTAGTAGAATATTGCATTTGTAAAATATAATTTGCAACACTGACATAATGGTTATACTTGTGAGTTACATAATAGGGCACATTAGAATAAAAGGCCGAGGCAGCAGAAGCTGAGCTGACACAGTGGTGATGATTCACCCTCTTGTTGTTGAAGAGAGGCCATTTAAAAAGTGTTTGTGATATTGAAGTATAATATAAATGTCCTTCTGACATTATTGTGGAATAACGATTGTTGTAGTCCCATGTACTTGAGTTTGATAAGAAGAGATTTCACATAAAATACAGGAAACAAATGTATCAAAACATTCTGTTAGCCGAATGGTTACAGTGCATGCCAGTTTGATTCAGGCTCTGGACTTCTGCTGCATGTTATTCTGTCTCCCCTTATTTTCCTCTGTATCTTTACAGTTGACTGTAAAATAAAGCCTAACATTCGTAAAAAAAATCTGTAATCCTCAACCATGCCGTCTGCAGCATTAAAGCTGCTATATTTACGTTTTTCTCTACCAGTGTTTTTTTGCCGGGACCAAGTGGCATCAGTCACTTCCCAAGAGATTCAGCCGTTGATGTGGAGGTTATAACAAGCCCTCTGAGCAGCGCTACCCATCTGAAAGTGATGAGGCGGACCAGCCAGGTCAGGGATAGCTGGTCAGCAAGCTCACTTCAGTAGAAGCAAATAAGTTACAGAAACAGGAGTAGATCAAGAGTTAAGGATGGTTTTGCTTTTTATTGCTGGAGACAGCTCTTGGCACGTTAAGGAATAAAGTTTGATGTTGAACTTGCAACGATTCTGCAAGGTTGCTATGTAAACAGCTACTTTTGGACATTCAGCAACAGCAAAGCTATCCCTAACCCCTGTTAGATGTCCAATGGAAATATTGCTTATAGTTAGCACACACTCTGAGTAGAAACATGGTGTAAGATACTGTTTGTGTCCAGGACAGATATTCTCTCAAAAACAACTGCATGAAAACTAGAGCTGAAATGAGTAGTTCATCAATTAGTTGAGCAAAAGAACAATTGACCTACAACTACAGTGATAATCAACTTCTCTTTTTCTCTGTTTTACATGGGAGTAAACTACTAAGATACAATTATCAAGTTTCTGACAGAGCAAGCATTCTGAATAGTTATATCATTCATACTATTGGGAAACTGAATTTACATACGATTGCAAATAATTAATATTTGTATTTTTGATATGTAAGGTAATATGTATGTTCAATTGTTCTCTTGACTAATGGAGAAGATATTTACACCAATTGATGCAATGACTTCAAGGAACCTGTCCATCCACACATACACCTACCTACACCTTTCAATGTCTTGTTTTGACTGACCAACATTTCAAAAATCCAAAAGGGTCTTCATTTTACTGTTATGTATAAAAAATTATCAGATCAAATTTCAGAAGCTAAAAAAAAACTAATGTTTGGCTAAATGTATTATTGGATCATGACATAATTGATGTTGTTTAAAGTTGTTAAGACATTTGATCTATTAATCAGCAATGATCGATTAATCAGCAATTAAAATATTTAGTCTTTAAATCAGACACTGCAGAGGTGTGTTGTGTGCTGGGTTATTTTTTTGCAGAATAGTGGTCACCTGAGCTTGGGAGATTTGTCACATCCTCAGACTAATTGTGGTTATTGTCCCCAAGGGTGAGGAGCTTCAACATGCATCAATTGAGTCTGATGCAAAACAACAACAACATTGTATTCACAAGCTAAATTGAGATAAAGAGATATATTTCTCCAATCTTTGCAGCTGCACATGGCTGCATCGTTCTCCCAGCCCTGGCACTTCCAAATGCATTTTGCAGACAACTGAAAATAACAAATAATGAATCCAAAATACACAGACCATGTTGCCCTGACATTGCAATGGTTCTGTAAGATCTTTTAAATAGCATCATGACTCAAAGTGAATCCAAAATAGGAGTTAAAATGAACTCTCTCTAATGGGTATATGCCTGTCTAAGCTACATTACTCTTCCTCTCTTAGTGGACGATAAGCTGCGACTCAATGAGCTACGCTGCACTCCACTTTAGCACAACAGAATCCACCCTCATTCGGGCAATTTAGTGTGAGAGCTCTTCAGCATCTGCCTCAGCTGTGCGCCACACAACAAAAGCCCAGGGAGGCGGAGAGGTGAGCGTCTGCGCCCCATCATACCATGCTGTGTACTCCTGTAATGAGTCAGTATTTAGATGGGTGGAAACAAGTCCAGAAGAAGATGCAGAAATTGTGCTTGTGGGAACAACTCAAATATAGGGGAGGGACAGCCTCTGGAAAAAGAACAGGACTGAGACTAATTGTTGTTCATTAAATAATTCTGACAATTATGTTAAAACAATCCGGAGATACAGCAATCCATAACAAACAAGTTTTGTTTGAGAAACGGGAAGGTAATGCTGAAAATAATAATTATTAGATTTTCCTCCACCTTTAGGCTCCAGTAGAGCTGTGCAACTTGTGCGAAGACTGAGAGAAAACAGTCTGTCACCATGTCTAAAACAGAAATGCATAATCAGTGAGATGGAAAGATTCTTGGAGACTGAATTCTGGGGACTGAGCAAAGAGTTTTTTATTTTCGACTTGAATCCTGTGTGGCAACTACATACAAGAATGGAGAGTCTGTGTCGCATGAACAATGCCTGAAATGTTAACATCTCTGTGAACACAATGAATCACCACACACTGTCACCAAATAACACTCATTCTTCCACATTAATCATTACAGTGCTTCTCCGGTGGCTTCCCTGTTACCGCTAGTCACGACGCATGCTCATGAAAAAACCCACAATGCAACAGCCCCGCTCACTACCAGAGAGAAAGCAATTAAGGTTTAGTAGAATATAATACACATATGCTGTGTAAACTGGGCACAATATCATGCATCTCTAATTATTACTGTAACAACAAAGAGCCAAAAAGTGGGAGACAGGGAGGGCGGGAGGGCAGGAGGGAGGGAGCCACAATGACCACTCAGCGACAAGCTGCCTGAGACTACACAGAACCCCGAAGCCTGGCACATGCACACAGCTCTCTCTGTGTGTCCATTCAGAAGGCAGACAAGCTGGGACGAGCCGGATAAGCCTGCCTGTGACTCCAGCAGGAAGAGGATCAATAGGAGGGAATGCACCATTTCAGATACAGCCAGACAGAGCCAGGGGCAGGGCAGAGAGGCAGGGCAGCACTTGAGTACTCATTATGTTGTGTAGGATGACACAGTGTGTGCAGCTACTCCTGGAGTCATCTATGAATGGCGGAAGACGATGCAGATCTATTGGCGATTAGGGCAGATCACACAGTAATTGGATAAAAGCACTAATTAATCAAATAAAATGCACTATGAGTGTGTCGCCATAAAGGTTACAGAGCTAAGGAAGATAATTGTGCGAACACGTTGATAACAAGCAGAAAAATTGTCGATAGAGGCCCAGTTTTGACCATGGAATTCTCTTTTCCCCTCGTTGCTGGCATAAGAACAGTTGGCTGCAGTTGAGCGTTTGGACATCACCCACCAGCAATCAATCAAACACTGATGTCCCAACTCCCATACTAACAGAGTCTGAAATTAACACCTGCCAAGAATCAAATGCCAGTAAATAAACAAGGGTCGCCCACCGTAGCAGCCAAGATTATGATGCCTCAGCTGGTCTTTTCCTGCTCTCAGATTTGGTCCCTGCTGACCACCGTACACTTCCTCTAACACGGCTCCAATCAAATCAAAGCAAAACAGTGGCTGGGCATCAAACAGGCCTCAGATTAACAGCCTTTTCTGCTGGCTCAATTGAAAAAAAACTGCCAAACTCTATTTCCCTATTGACTGAATGGTTGTCCAAACTAACACTGGTCTAAACATAACCACAAACAAAGAGACAGGATTTTACATTTGACAAAAAAAGACATGTCGGCTCATTGTCTGTCAGGAGCTAACTCAGATACCTGACGTCAGACTTCACTTGGGGCAGCCTCTCTCATGTGGTGAAGGTGTGTGAAGAAGGGAAGTGTTAGCTCCAGATGCTGTCACCTCCATAAGACAAAGTTTGCAGATTGCCTCATTAATGTTGTCAGGCTCCATTCATTCAGGTTAATCCTGACATATTTAAGAAATAGGAGCTTCTACTTTGAAACCCAATCCTAGGCCTTCTCGGTCAACTCTCCTCTCGCCACATGATAAAAACCAGCTACTCTGTGACGTGAGTCTGCTCTGCTGCTGAAGGAAGCAGAAACGTATTCAATTAAATAAATTAAATTAAATCAAATTAGAGTGGAGTTTTCATTTGATGAATGTTGGCGCTACCGAACCACCAAAATGAACCTCACAGGTTTCATGTAAAAAATGAAACAAGATGGTGGGCAAGTTATGTAATCAGCATGTGCTCCGACACATGTAACACCAACTAACAAACAGATTGTGAAATAATGAAATAATAAGAGAGCAGCACAAAGACAAACTGAAGAAAGTGACTTTCGTTGCATGATCAGTCAAACTCTATCTAATGATGGTGATCATTTAATGATAATGATTTTAGTATTGATAACAAAGACAAAATAAAACCAATATTATGCATGCAGCTTTTCTCTAAATGTTTATTTTTGTTTTGTAGATGTTGACTTTTTAGGAATTTATTTGGTGTTGCTCTTTTTATGACATTTTCATTTATATTCATTTTCTATGTATTTAATTTTCCATTACCATGTTAATATTTTAGTTTATCATACATTTTCTTTTCTGCTTCTTTATGTTGCAGTTAGTGAAGCATACAACAACTCCAGCAGTGTGTTGACAGCCTAGATTTCAAAACATAAAAAAAGATAATAACCCAGTGTTTTCTTATGTCTGTGTAGCGAGCTTCCCTGCAAGAAATAATTCAACCTCAAAGTGACATTCTAAATGTGCTTTTTTCTGTAAACAGGGAGAGAATCTATATGCATAGGCTATCTTGCCATCTAAGTAACCAGACAACTGCCACCAAAATGCCATCAGTTTAAATCATCTTTCTGATGAGTACGTGCCGAGCATCGCCCTGCAAGAAAATCCGTCTCTCGCTAACCACATCCGGATAGAACCCCTTTGATCCTGACACAAGAGTCAACTATGCTCCACTAAGGAGCTCATTTGTTTTATCCTATTTAAAATTAGTTATACTTTAGAAGTCACCCATGGGGATATTTGTCCTATGAGTGTGACCTATCTTATCTATTTAGGGGGATTGGGCAACTATAGTGCAGTGCCTGGGCACAGGCTGCAGATCTGAGGCCAGAACCTTGTGAAGACGCAATAGCTGGAAAGAATGTGTATCGTTCACAATCTTTGATGTTTCTTTAAAGATTCCTTTTTACACAAATAATAGAGTTATGCCTGGACATTTATGTAATGTACCTAAGACAGCCAATCACTAGCAGTATTTAATCTTGGTAAAAACAAGTTGGGTACCCATTGTCAAACTGAAACTGACACTGATGAAATTCACTCATTTATGCCTTAACAAGGCTTTTTGCAATATGGGATCAAATCTATAAAGCATTTAAGCGATACCATAAAAGTATTTAAGATTGGTGCTCAGGCCTAAAAGTAGGAGTATATATTAATGGCTTTCATGGTCTTCACACTGTCAGAGGCTTTCTGACAAGGGTATGCTTGGTACTCCACCAACACAACTCTGTTATTCAAGGCCATCCCCGATGCACCTCATTAATCCATGCCACATCTAATTGTGCTAAGCCATTGCAGCTAACCATTTGTATTCTTAACAGTGCCATGCTTTTCCAAAAACGTTCCAACTGGAAAGTTATTAAGGACGCCTACGACAAGAAGGATGAGGATGGTAACCACCACACCAGTTCACTTTTTTGCATTTTTCATTCGGTGTACAGTATACAACACTGTGGTTATATTACATCACTTCCCCTTTTCACCAGATGCTAAATTACAAGACAGTTAGATAAGCCTATCACATAATGCACTAAGTAAAAAGGCAGAAAAAAGACCTGGACAAATATATGTGTGTAAATTTGCTAGATTCCAGACAAACACATTAGGATCCTCACACCTAGTCAGTTATCAGCTATCACTATTACCCATATTCTTTGAATAACAGAAAGAGGAACCACAGCATGCAAAGGAAACCCTGACAGGTGGGTTGCCAGTTTGTTTAAAGCATCCCAGTAGCTGTCCGTGAGGCTTGGGGAGCGTAAGGTTTAAGCGGAAGGGCATGTAAGGTCACGGTCAGTTAACCGTAATAGGTATCTCTTCTCGTGTCATCTTTCAGTCAGCCACAAGACAAATGTTGTGAGTCAATCATTTAGCACTTAAGGCGGGACAGCAATAATATCTGACTAGACAAGCGATGACTCATAAACAACCTGTTACTACACCTGCTCAGGAAATCTGTTCATGTTTACCGCTAGAATTAAATGTCAGGTGTTCATTCCCACACAAATCCAATCCACAGTCAAGGCATATTTTGTATTGAAATTCCCGGCACCTAATGATAACAGAATACCCCATACCATTACTGCTCTGAAAGAAAGAACAACAAAAGAGGCATATTCTCTCTTGGTATAGCACTCTATTAGCTTCATTGAAGGCAGTCCTTTTGAAGGTGGATCATGCATTTCCCTCACGTTCATGACAGAGCAGTCAGTGCAAGGAAAGCCCAAGGTTGTGTTTTGCATTCTCTGACACCGACTGACTAGGCGTGGTCTGTCCACTGAGGGCGACAGATGGCACAGAGACACCTAATGACACAACATGAGCTTACACACACACACACACACCTTGTCGGCCAATCAGAGACTGTTCTGTAAAAATAGACACGGGGACAGGGCTAGCCTCCAGAGAGTTGACTACTCTATTTCTCAGGGCTAAACTCTCCAGAGACATCTGCAGAGGGGGGAGACTATCGCCATTAATCTAGGCACTTAAAACAAGGGATGTGATGAATTAGGGTAGGGTAATGCCTTTTTTTCTGAATTTATGCCTGCTCGTTATACTTGCAATACATGCCAGTTTCAGCTAAGTGCCCTGGACTGATTTCATTACCAGTCGACATACAAGGATTTTAGTGTCCTGTACACCTTCACTGGTTTTTATGCTATTTTACTTTGAAAGCGGAAAATAAGGTTTAACACACTGTAAGGGCTACAGGATGATATCCATTTGCACTTATATCACAACATGGGCCAGGATCTGTTATCAATAGATATTAATGGATCACATTTGCTGAACATTCAGACAACAACCAGTCATGTTGATTACTACAGATCCTTTAAAATTCATTCAATTCTGTCCACGGTAAAACCGAAGCTGTATACTCTGCACGTTTGAGCTGCAGTTCATTGAATGTTCTGTTACAAATCCTACGAGCTGTGCTACTGGAATAAATTTGCCAGGAGCAAAAAAAAAGAAACCCAGACGTCATAGCTGATTGTCTTACACAGAAATACAACTCAGTAAAAGCAAGGCCAGTGGCACTTTGGCCATGCTAACTTATCTGTGGATAGTATAAATATTAGTGTACTAATGTCAACAGTCACACAAATAAACAACTTCACTAACTTGAAAATCTAGGCACAATTAAACATTGCAAGCTAACAAGGCATAGATTTCACCTCTTTAGTTTTGTGACTTGCATCGAGAAGCATCTCTTCTCTGGTCATTTATACAAGATCTTTTTTGGACACTAGCAAACTAACCACGATTTCTCTTCTCACAGCACAGCGCTGCTCAACCGCGGTTCAGCCGTATTCAGTCTCGCCAATTTGTTCTGTGTTTCGCACACTATTCTCGGCAGAATAAACTGTGAAAATTATAAATATCTTTCACCACAGTTTGAATGCTCAGTTGAATAGAGGAAGAAAGAGAGACTACTGACTATCACCTGAAGTTTTTTATGTGAACTTTTAATATAATTACAGCCCTTGCGAGGTGCAAAACACTTTGTTCGAGATTTGTTATGTGATTGAGGCAGGTGTAAAACGGAAATTTGGCTTCAATAATATTCTGTTCCCTGCAACTTTTCTGTTTTGGATGCGAGATGGTAGAGAGAAAAGTGAAAATGTTATTGATGATGAGACATTTTTGTATAATAATTAGGTTGAAAAACTGAAGGTGAACAGCCTCTGGCGTGTTAGAAAAAAATTGAAACTATTAATTCAATTTCATCACACTCATGAAGCTTGGAGTCCTCTGTCTTTACAAGCTTTGCACACTTTGGTTTTTAGAGGATTTCACATTCTTTCTTGCAGATCCTCTCAAGCTCTTTCAGATTGGATGTGAAGTGTGTCTGAATGGCTTCAGGTGAATCCATAGATGTTCTACTGGGTTAAAGCCTGTACTTTGGCTGGGCCACTCAAGAACAGTCAAAGAGTTGGCCAGAAGCCACTGTCTCTTTGTTACTGTATGATTTGAGTCATTGTTGTGATGAAAGGTGAAACATGAGGATTTCTTTAAGGTATTTGTGTGGCTCTATTCACCCTTACTCGAGTTGCTACCAGTCTCCCTGTTCCTGCTGCAGAGAAGCAGCCTCATAGTTTGATGCAGACGCCCCCATATTGCTTCGTCGTATAGGGATGGTATCAGGTGAAGGGAAGAAAGTGGTGTTTGCCAGAGATAATGCAACGAGATCTATCATCCAATTCAAAATTACATTATTTTGTTCTGACATGCAGTTGGATTATGGGAATTTATGCACACACAGCTGTGGGCTTTTCAAAACTACATGAAACCAATCCAACTAATCCAAGGTGGACTCCTGTCAAGTTATAGATGCATCTCAGGGATAATTAAAGCGATTGGACCAAAACCCGTCACGGCAAATATTATATACATACTTTTCAACAGTAAGAGTGCAAAGGTGAAGTGGTCTGCCTAATTTCTGAAGCCAGTGTCTCAGTAGGCATTAGTCATTGGTTTGAAAGTGCAACTGGTTAACTGAGACGATGAGATGGGAAAGACATGCGCAAAAATTGTTAAAAGCAGTAAAGGTTTACGATCACAAACTTGAACATTCCACCTGATTAATCCACCAAGAAGTAGGCACGGTATGTAACCATAACAGTAAAAAATACATTTCATAATTGCGCATGTTTCCAGATTACCAAGGGAGGAAAAACCAGAGCAAATGAGTCGTGAGTCTTGTGGAAAAAATTGTTCCTGGCATTATCACACTCCAGCTCAAACTGATTCCTCCTTCCCGTTATTTCATGATACATGAAACCCTGCGTAGACACACTTGCCCATCAGCCACAGTAAAGCTGCTTCCAGACATTCACTGAACTCAGCAGTCTGCATTTTCATCGTAGGAGGTGCATGTGTGAATGCAAAAGTCAGAGTGAGAGGTTCCAGATTATGTACAGACTTTCTTTTCCTGGCCTCCTTGTAAAAAGTCTGTAGAAAGTCAGGAGAATTCGGTGTGAGAACACAGCTGGGGCTCCCTCCAGCCAGTGGGGGGCTGATAACGCTTCTGATATGCAGCAAAAATGAAAAATATATATTTATATGTATCTCCTGGTGAAAAAGAGGTCACACACACATAGAAGACACGGACAGAGACGTCAGGAGAGTTTGTGGTGATAAGACCCGACACCGGTGTCTGTGTTGTCAAGAAAATCACATGATCTACGCAGCAGAATTAATCCGTCACTTCCTGCCTCTGCCTGCTGCACCTGGCTGCTCCACCTCTCGCCTGAATAATGCGGAAGATTTGATGCTCTTTAACAGATCTGTGCAGGAAACCCTGCGCTGCGTTGTGCATGTGTGAAAAGCAAACTGCGGATACTCTGCATCCAATCCTCCGGACTTTACCCGCAGGTCATGTCAGAAAATGGCTTAAGACAGATGAATGCTATAGATGCCAAAACCGCTGATGTCAAACATCCTTAAAGCTCCAGAAAGGTGGTTTGTATCCGCTCCTGTAACACCAACCCTGACCCTGTTCAATCAAAATGTGTCTTAACTGTGTGTTGCTGTAGCCAATCAGGCAGAAAAAGCAGCCCTGTGCTGTCATAAGGTAGAGAACAGCTCTTCACTTGCATATACTCTCTCATCAGTAATGGTGGCTGTTGTGAAGGGATTTCCAGGGGGAGTAGTTATGCAATGGCACCAGTATGCCATTGAGAATACAGTGGATGATTAAGTACATGCAGCACAGTCACTGATTTCTTAAGATGTATCGTATGCAAGTGATGCCTTACACAATGTGTGGTTCGTACAACCCTCTCAATGGTACAAAATGTCTTTGGCAAAAGAAAGACAAAAAACATGTGATTTGTGAGCCTATAGGGTAATGGGTAGGTAAATTATAAAACCCAGCTTGAACTGCACCCTCCTAATAATGAGTGAATAACAGAGCAGTTAAACTAATAATCTTTAGAGATCAGAGGTTCTCCTTAAGTGTTCTCATTTTCAAAGATTTAAAGGTTGCATAGATAGCCCATCTCTACGTTGGCCTTGTTACTATGAGTGTTGATGTGAGATAGTTTAATTTGCTTCAGAGGGCCTGTCATCTGCCTTTGCGCTCTATGGCATCCATGGAAAAGATGCACACTGGGGTTCATGACACATCCGGCTTCTGCTGGCAAAGACAGCAAGATGGCTTTCAGGCAGTGGAAGTTACTGAGTCATACTGCGAGGAGATCCTTTAAGGAGAAGCATGAGAGACATGGTGAAAAGGAACGAGGCAGACAAGCAGACAAGCTGGCAAACAAACAGTGCACACAAAAAAAGAGTGGCACAGTAGTATGGTTTGTTTGGAGAGTTGATTTTCCTTTGGGTTGAACGAATGCTATATTGAGCTTACACCATTATGTATTCACACCGTGTGATGAAGTCACATTTGTAACCCTGCACGTCTTCTCTTGTCCCTGATCCTCTTTTATGTTCTCACTCTCCGCTGCACACTACCCTCACTGGGAACAGGCTTCATTAAGATTTTAGTGATCAATAATTAGACATGGTATTGTTATCAATATCAATATTGCTTCTGAATTAAACTGAAATCCGAAGCAGACTGTTTATTTTGTTCATTAAATCTTACACTTATATCCATTAAAAATGAGATTTAACACGTCAATTGTCACAGATAAATTATTCTCCAATTCATCTGCTGCTGTTAACGTTCACTCTTTTGTGATTAATTGAGATTGAGTAAAGAAAAATAATAAATGAGTTTGTGAAGCCTGTGTTTATTGCAGTTCTATAATTACTTTATGCGATTATCACTATTTTCACTTTACCCACATACTTATCAAATAGTTAATACCACTCAATAAGCTGCTAAGAGTTAATGTCATGTAGTGTGAACGATGTAGTGTCATTTCATTGTTCACAATAATTAGAACACATGTCAAACACTTGGTGTGAGGAAATCCCGATGAGAAAATAGCAGCTTCCTCTTTTGATCCATGATAATTTATCAGTAATCTTTTCAGAAGGCACAACTACGTACATAGCAGTTTGAAAGTATGTAAGAAATAAGTGTTTATCTTCATAAGATTGTTTACATTTTTCATCTGAACGTCGAATGTCCCATTTCCTATGCAGCAGCATCCTTGTCAGTTTCAATGTTTGCAGGTTGGCGACCATTGTGCATCACTGGCATGGCATAATGTTTAGACTACCTCATTATTTACCTTCCATTAGACAGGTACCCAAAACAACATAAATGTTCATATTAATCATGAACATTATTCAGAAGTCTTTTTACTGGGCATCATTGGTGCATGCACAGATAGTTTAAAGGGATGTTTTACTGCCTGCAATTAGATTAACAGCTGACTGACATCTTTGTCAGTTACTGAAGCCAGATTTGAACAAGACGGCTGAGCTGGAGTGGAAATAAGGTAGGCTGAGCATGCAGAGCGACAGCCTAAGGGATCTGTCGCTCAAAACTAAGCCACTGTAATAAATCATTATATCACAGAGAGACAGAGAGAACCTACATGTTTGGGTCAACACCCAGAGCTTGTAACCAGAGGAGCTATTCAGACAGGTTTTCTTTGTATCACACTTTAGTGAAGCCACAATTTCAACATGCCATTGTCCCCAAATACTGTGTCACTGACTGTTTAAGCCAAGCATTCAAAAAGAGCTGGACACAGGATAACTTGCACTAGATCCCTTAATATTTCTGCATTCACACAGAGTCAAGGTGAAAGTGAACTAACATTATGTTGTTAGTGCGTATGCATCTCTGATCACAGCAAAATGGGGTCCTGGAGATTTGACGGGAACTCCCCCTGTGGCAGTACTGAGTTCTTTGGCAAGTGATTTTTTCACAGCCATAAAAATCAGAACCACACAAGATGCAGGCAAAACAACTTAACAGCTGTGTAGTCGAAATGAAAATGAAGGCAACTGCTATCAACAGCAAGTGCCAATGAATAGCAACTGTACCACACAAAGGTAAATCTGATGATCAACAACAGGCTGCCAACAGTTTTTCAGCCACTTAGATTCAGATTTCAAAAGGGACAAAACAGTGCAATTACAGGGTAGCCCGAAAAACATCCAAGAAATGGTGGTCGTATTGTACCAGTCCAAGGTCGAGGTTACCAAGCCCAACAATATCAAAACAGCCTTCAGCGTTTCAGAACAAATCTCATTCAACCCCACCATCCTGCTACTGAGCAGTTAACTGTGGTACTCACGTGACCTCTGACTCAGAGATGGACTCTCAACGAAAACTTCTTGCTAAAGATTCTGAGTGTGTTTGCCTGTGTATTTGTGTGTGTGTGTGTGTGTGTGTGTGTGTTCAAGGTAAAGGTTTCATGCTTCTGCGTTAAAGCTATGCCCTAGGTATCTAAAATGCGGTCACATTGCGTAATTGCATTTTAGGTGCACGTCAGGGTACGGCATATGCTCTGCTTAGGGTACAGGTCATAAGCATAAGATACGGCTTCAACGCAGAAGCATGAATTGGGCTTCAGTGTTTGGTTTAATGTTTACAATTCAGCACCCTCAGTTAAAACACCTTAGTATTAAACCTTCAAGCCTCTTCCAACTCGTTCTACAATCAGACTTCAAACAGCCAGTGGATATATCTGATTGGCTTTGGTGTCAGTTAATGAAAAAGGATGGTAGGTGTTGTCGGTGTGTGGTAGTGTGAATCTCTATGTGTGTTACTCCCTCCTGGTGAAGCAGGTTGTCGTGACTCAGTCTATGAGGAAATATGTGGCCCAGTACTTTAATTTAGCAGCTATATACACCTCAGTGTGAAGGGAAGTGACTGTCCTAATGAGAAAAAGGGAAAATATGTGTTTAAAAAAAGGGTTGTTACCGTACCATCTGTTACAAGGGCATTCACAACAGAAATATACGTCTACGTACTTCAGTACAAAGGCAAATCTCAGTGAACGATAGTGTAATGCCCTTTCCATTACTTATTCATTATTAATTTCGAAAAATGATGTTATGATGTTAAAATCTCAGATTGAATTGTGTCCAAATTACCATTGTGATATAAACAAACAAACAATTGACTGTGTGACATGCTAACCATAGCAATATGGATCTATTAAAAAGGGCCCTGACAATATTTCAGATTTAATATAATAGTCATCTTGACAGAATAAAAAGAGGTGACATATTGCCATGTAGGTTTCTTTCTATCTTTGGACATGTCTATTACACAATTTAGATTGCTCCGCTTGAATGAGGTTAATTCCCATCCCCAGTGATATCGCTTTCTAAATTTTCTTTTCCTTCTTGTCTTCAAAAATCCTAATAAAATATGATCAACGGGAGAATAATGTGACACTTAACTGATCCCTGTGGCTGTAAGCTAATGCATTTATGTAAAAAAGGTGATTATTGCATATTATCTTTTCATGGGTAGGCACATTTTCTGTGAATAAAGAGCCTTTGAATAAGAGTTAGTGGTTTTCTGGGCACGATTATATATAAAATCTTTCCACTGTGATGCATTAGATCTAACCAAATTTTTGTTAACATGTAAAATTGTTAGATGGGTTAAAATACACGACTGAAGTACTTCTCAAGGCTCCCCATGTATAACCTCATCTGTGGTAATCACTGACATCATTTTCTGCATACTGAATAGATCAGAAACAGTTATGGCTGATACTGCTCCCCTCGAGATAGTGTCTCCTTGCTGTGATCCAATTAGAGGTTGAAAATAACGTCTTTCTTTCCTAAATGAGCACCACTTTTTTCTTCATTATAATATTAATTCATGCCATGACCTTATCAGATACAGAGGTATCTCCAAGTTGCCAGGCAATGACTAAGCCATAGAGCAGTATAACATTAGAGATGGTGACACACTATGGTGACTACATATAAAAGAAGCCTGAGGCCTGGCAATTCCGCATTTTCCCTGCTCCTTGCATGGTAATGCATCATACAGTGTTTCAATAATGAATGCACCATGATGTGCATGGATGAACGAGCGTACACACACACACACACACACACACACAGACGGACTCTCTTCAAACTACATAAAAGAAGTTGAAAGCTAATCCTAGCCAACAGCCTATTTCTTTATAACAGTAAAATGAGACATGCATTTTCAGACATACAGCAAGTTTGCTCTGAGGAGTTTGAGCTGAGAAAACTCATCTCAAACTCATGTAAATTGGGACATGGTTCCCTTTGGCATGGATAGTGACATGATTTTCAGCTAATTTCCTCTCTCAGGGGCCACATGGGCCACAGATAAGACCGTGATGACTTGGTTTGGTTCGGATGAGTTTTCCTTTTCCCTGCTCCTCTCAGTGACAAATACGACAGGGAGAGGCACAGAAAGGGAGCAAGAATGTGCTTTCTGTCCATAAAGCCTAAACAAATGAGAAAATATGGTACATTTTGCCAAGTATACCCAGCGATTACACAGCCAAAGGTGAATGGTTATGGAAGATCAGAATGGAAAAGAAACAGCCAAATCTAAATGGCTCAAAGTATTTTTGGCCATTGTTAAAACAGAGCTTGAATCCTATACAAGAACATCAATACCAACATCTTTTAACCAGATAAAACTCAGCTGTCACATTTTCTGCTTTGAGTCATTAAAACATACACCTATTGTGTAAAGATCTCTCGCCTATTCCTTGCAGATGACTGAACACCCTGTCAGATATTCATTCTGTCCCTCAGAGCAAAACCTTCTAAGTGGGGAGGGGCCATATGCCTAAAGGTTTGACAGTCTAGGGTTACATGTTCACAGGGATATGTTTACAGTGCTGGCCCCTGCCTTTGTTTTTTGTTTGAACGTAATGGATGACAAGGACATACTGTTTTAATTTCCTGATAGCTCAGAGATCTTAGCATTGTTTTCATTTTGAGAGAAGCAGATATAATATGAAAATCTTAAGATTGTGATGTTTAGGTTAAAAAAACAGAATGTCCTATTAGTGGTGTGTTTAAACTGATTAATATTAATCCCTTATATAAACTAACAACTCCAATCTCATGGAAATAAATTTAAGGTTGCCCAACACAGAAATTAATCACTGAAAAACAAAAACCGGAAAAGCCCAGAGCCTGTTCCTCTTCTGTGAGCAAACCCTTAGGAAAGTATGTTTATGTTCCTCCCACAGTGCTTCATGGGGTCATGTGCACGTGTAATGTCATCTTCTCTGCCTCCTTCGGCAATGCCTCTCCTCTAAACTCTCTCAGACCTGGATCTGTCTGATCCACTCCAATCACTGAAGCGTCAAGTACTGCTGGATGGCACAAAACCACAGCCCGTCCTGCCACTGCTTCCTAATACTGGAATAAAACCGATGCATGTGGGAGATTTCAAAAAATATATATATATAGTGCAAATCATAACATTGCTTTGAAAAAGAGTCAACAGTTCAATGAACAGGATTCAGATACTGTACAGACTGTTTTACAGTGATAAAGAAAAATCTCCTTGACAGATGTTAGAGCCTCAGTTGTGCTTACCTTAATATAAAGGTTTATACAACATGTATGTAGTCATGATTATTGGTACATCGTGCATGCAAACAGCTAAAAAAACAAAAACTCTAAAGACAATAGAAGCATTTCAATATTATACCAAGTGGGAGAGAACCGATAATAGTCAAGGTCACTATGAGTCATGTCAAGATGCCCATTATCCTTAAAGAGTGGAGACTGTCTCAAGTCTCACCTTATCACAACACCAAAGACAGGATGGCAACTACCAACACAAAACATCTCATTTTGGTCCAGCATAATTAATGTCATACACAATGTTAAAAGAGAACAAAATATGTATTATTCATGAATTCCCAGACGCACAGTTAAAGAAAACATATCAATATGAAAGTTTAAATTGACAAAAGATCCAACACATACATGGCTGACAGTTGCTTCCCTAGATAGTGTCTCTAAATCCAGTTTTTTCCATGATCTTTTCCATTATGAAACAAATTCTGGTTCACCACACACCCTTTAAAGCTTAACAGTAGATTGTGGGGAGACACTCTGTTCACGGCAGATTAGTTATTTGATAAGACAAAACAAAAACAACAGAAGATTGACTCTATAACAGCACTGCATCAGTTCAGTGGTTATCTCTGGCTTGCGTTGATACTGGCTCCTACTCTCCAATATCCTTCCCCTCCCCCTCCTCCTTAAAGATTTTTTTCGCCCTGAGCTTTGCCTAACAGGTCAGCAAGCATGTGGATGAATTTTCTAGGTCGTTACCACCGTGGTAATGCTGTACTTGGCTTCAGTGTCGCTCCAGACTGTAAATTAAGATGAAAGACGCTCCTTCAATTCCTTCTGTTCTACAAAACTGAAGCCAAAATATCTCAGTCCCATTCACTAACATGGAGAGGGTAGGATTTATGGCTGTAACCAGCCATCAGAGGGGGATTCCAGATTTAGCTCTTCTTTCAGGGAGCTGTTATGTTTTCTATCTTTATTTTACAGTGTATGGTCAAGGCTTGTTTTATTGGCTGAACAGAACACTTTTTCAACAAATCACAATGCATTTCATCCGTGACTAGAAAACAAGTGCTAGTCTCATCCAATTATGAAAGGAGAAGCATGAATAAGCCCCGTCTTGAAGAAACTTGCATACGTAGAATCTTGTCTTATTAGGTTGACATGTTCATAATAAATAATTGCTGGAACACATTTTGCATACATCCTCCAATAGAGCACACTGTAGCAGCCCTGTGTCATTTTAATCACATCTTCAGACACATATTGGACTCAAAAGGTTAATTACCAACAGAAAATAAACTGACATTCCATCAAGCCATTTATAAGGGAGAAATGCCTCAGCTTTTAAAATGTCAAAATTGAATTGACATGCTGAAAAAAATCATTTAAAATCTACTCATCTTTAAAAACTAACAACAGCGGCAGCTCTAAATGTATCCATTTTAACTGCAGCCTCCCTGAAAGGTATGGCCATGTTTATCCTTCCTTGACATTATGGGTTTTATTTGGACAGAGACAAACTACAAATGTCTTCACTATCAATCAAGCTATGTACTTGGGTAAAATGTTTGACTGTGGTCATTCAGCAGGATAAGAAAGCAACATTTTTTAAGACTTGTCTTTTTGGGGAGAGAGGAATCTACTGTTGGACTTGCAGCTATCGTTTTTAGCAATGACGATCTATACCCATTCAAAAACTAAGTCAGATTAAAGGTCTGGAGACATCTGTCAGTTGTTCTGTTTGCTTTGTAAATGGAGCAGCATGGAGGTACGTCATCAGTTCCACATGATCTGACTGATGATGTAACACAGACTAAGAGACACAATCCTACTGTAAAATACAGCAACATTTTCCTGTTGAAAAGAGCCATATGGTGGAATGTAGGCTTGCACCTCATCAGTCCCACATGTTGGGGATATTCAGAACTTATCTCTTATCTTGCCCAGCTTTCCTCTCCTTCTCTCACTTTGATTTCCGGGGGCTATATTTCATTTTCTGTCAGAAATTCAGTCTTAGGGCAACATGATAGCCAAATGATTAAAGTGTGTACCACAAATGCAAACATGCCCAAAGCAATGGGTCCTTGACTCGACTCCAGGCAAACTGAACCACTTATTACATGTCCCCTCCTCTCTCCCGATATTTCCTGTCTCTCTCCACTATCACTATAAAACACCAAAATGTCAAAAGGCCAAAAATAAAATACCATATAGTTTTGAAATTATTCCATATTTCACCCACGAGCTTGAAGATGTTTGAATAATAGATAGGTCAAGAGGATGTTAAGGCCCCTTAAGCATCCAGTCTGAAAAGATGTTAAAACTTTCAAACCAAATGTTACCAATCGTTTCTGCACTTGGCACCACAGTCGCTCATTGGAACAGAATGGGCCTGAGAGAGCCTGTGAATAAAAAGTGTATTGACCCCACACCACTGGGGGTCAGTAATTGAACTCTAAGCTGGTTTGTCAAAAAAAACAAAAACAAGAAGCAGCAACGATTGAAGTGGCACCATAATCAGCAAGCAACTCACAGTATTTTTATTGCTAACAATAACATTTTGTCGGCTATGAATTCACTATAATTCGTACTTCCATTCCTCATTAAGGCTATGAGTCAGCTATTCTGCTTTTTATCACAAACAAGGCAGTAAGGTAACAAGAAACTAAGGTGCGGAAATGCCAAAGATGCGTCAAACCCCATATTGAAATAGTGTCAGTAATACACAGTTCATCTGCAAAGTATATTTTGTCCTCTTCAGAAAAATTAAGTATTGACGGCTTAACTATAAAATCATTTGATAAATCTTTTCGCATTTTCATCTTGAATTTCTCTGCACTTAAAACGCTAGTATGAATTTCTTATATCTTCAGATATTCTGACATGATCAGTAACTCTGCAAAAATCTAAAACCCTTTTCTCTCTAAAACAGAATAAATAATTTTTAGAGGAATTTATTTCCTTGTTATCTCACTATCATTTATTCTCTATCATCGTTGAGCTAGTACGACAATTAAATCAGGAGGTGTTTCCAGTTATTCAGGAGTACTCTATTAAATTCCATGTGCTGTATTACAAGGGTGTGTTTAAGTCAGCAGTGCAGAAGTGTCAAACACTTGAAGATATGCTCACATTCAATCATGGAATTAAAGAGATTTTTTAAATTTACATTTGCACATAAAAACCTCCAATGAACCCTGGAGAAATTGAATTACCATTACAGTGCAGCTAGGGCTCCACTCCCACTGCGTTTTCCTCCCCTGCCTGAGGAGCAACCCTGTAAATATCGGATTGTACATAAAGGATTAAAAGGCGATGCCACGAAAACCCTGAGCCTGAGTGTAGCAGAGAGCGCTACTCCAACCATAAGCTCCTCAAATTACTGATTCTAATCAAAGAATGGGCAATGTGAAGCAGTCAAACACCGATTAATCGGCCAACATCTGGCATTTTGAGTTAATCGGCATTGAAGTCGGCACCAGTAAACATAACATATCTACAGACATTTGAATAACAGGTTTTTATGTTCATCTTTTAATCATATATTTTTTATATTGAAATAAATAGAGGATCAGATCTTAGTTTTTCTGTGTTAAAGAGAGATATATATTTAGATTATATAAATGTAAATTCAAGTCAAACTATTTTGTGTGTCTTTGTTATTGTGTTTTGGCAGAAAAAAATTAAAAAATTCCAAAATCGACATTATATCAGAAACATATATCGTCATCATCTCTTTCCTGCTCAATATCGTCATCTACCATCGGGTTGACAATGACTGCAAAGGATATTTAAAAATGTAATTTGACACAGAAATCCCTCAATTAGACTTACATAACGACACATTTGACCAACTTAGAGGATCTCATTTCAAAGCCTTTATCGTGGCATCGGATTACATAACAGATGATTCAGAGGAGAAGTTGCGCTTGCTATGCATCAGTGAGCCAGAGAGACCCAATAATCCAACACTGTCCCGGAGATACCCTCCCTTCATGCACTTTACTTTCAAGGCGACCCCTCCTCAGTGCCACCATCACAACCGTGCAGGTGCATTGAAAAAATCAACACACGCGTTATTATTGCACAATGTTCCTTTAACTGAGACTGTGACTCAACCCAGGAGGCTGTTTGTGTGCATGGATGTGTGTGTGTGTGTGTGTAAGTGTGTGTATGTGTTCCTGTACTTATGGATTTGTGAGGACCCACTACAGCATAGACCCTACAGAGTGAGGACATTTTGAGCGGTCCTCACATTTCACAGTGGGCTGTTTGAGGGTTAAGACTTGGTTTTGGGGTTAGGGTTAGAATAAAGGGTTAGAGTTAGGTATTCAGTTTGGATGGTTAAGGTTAAGGTAAGGGGCTGGGGGATGTATGATGTCAACGAGTGTCCTCACTAAGATAGAAGTACAAGTGTGTTAATGTGTTTATGTGTAATGTGTGTGTTTGTGTGTGAGCGTGTGTGTAATGTGTGTGTGTGTGTGTGTGTGTGTGTGTGTGTGTTTTCCTACAGAGGAGGGAGCCCAGCATCACACCCCGTCAACAACAAACACGTCCCATCCCGAGCACGATTCTAAGCGGGGACATTTTCTTGATAATCACCACGCCACATTTCCATTCACGTCCACAATTTTTTTTCCCGGAGCAGTTCTCCTCGAGCACCATGATTTATTCAGTGCACAATAACGCTCAGTCAGCGTGCAGGGGGGCTGGTCACGCAAAGAGCCCACGGAGCCAGAAGATGGTTCCAGAGAAAATAAGACTAATCAAAGACTCGAACCGGGCTTCCTGATGGAGGCGGACGAGCGGCGGTCGCAGCACAGTTGCACCTGCTCGAGGAGAAGCCGAGTGGTGCCTGGCGGAGGGCGGAGGGAGAGGGAGGACCCGGGGAGGAGAGGGGATGCCTGCGGTCCCGGTTTTACTCATTTGGAACCCGGGTGAAAACACAGAGAGAAAGAAATAGAGATAGAACACATGGAAGAGGAGGAGAGGGGGAGGGGGGGGGGTCTCTTACCTGCGCTGCCCCAGAGAAGCAAGGCTAAAAGAACATCCCGTGACTGGACCATCGCAACTCCCCGAGTTAACGTGCGCGTAAAAACGGCGAAGCCAACGTCTAATCTCCGCTCGGGTCCCTCGGGTGTCCTGCCTGCCTCTTTTATTAGCGACGGCTCATCCTCGGAGGCGGGTGCTGAGAGCCGGTCGGTGGTGGCGGGGAGTCGGCAGTGATGACAGGCGGCGGTCAGAGGGAGATTAGCGGCGGTGATGAGCGCCAGTGCACCGTTCAAAGTCTGACTGACAAGCGGGGCCTGCTCACACTCGTGGATTCATCCGCATGGGCGGAATAAAGAAGCACCGCCCGTTAAATAGTGCGCGGGAGGGGGGGTCCTCAAGTGGAACCGGTGTGTTGGGGAAACCCCTCCTCACATTCATAATAATAGAATCATTCACTTCGTACAATGGATGTTATTAAACGGACAGTTCACAGGAAAATGCAAATCTACTCTTTATCTAGTACCACTATGCCGATGGGGGGTGGGGTGAAGTGTTTGAGTCCATAACACACTTTTAGAGTTTCAGTGGTAAACAGCAAAATCCAATCAACATATAAAACAAAAAAATGTCTTCCAAGAGTCCGTGAGCCCTGACGTTTAAATTGGACTTGAAACCGCGTCATTTACACCATGTTTAAATCCTGAATGTCTGTTGTTGTCATCCTGGCTGGAGCCACAATCACCTAAACCGCACAAGCTCACACCTCTATGCTGTCGCCCAAGGGTCACGTGACGACATCACTCATACTCAGCAGTAACTGCAGCTAATCAGCGAGATGCTACCGGAACTAGTGATGTTACCTCACACACCCTTGTGGAACGCCTCTTGTGCATGTTGTGTTTTTTGTACTAAAGCAGTAATTACAGATGATGAACACTTCCCGGTAATACACCTGTACATCAATCATCCTCCTTAAAACCCAAAGTATTCATTCATCTATTATACTGTTTCTGACAATATAAATCTAAGCAGACTGTATATACTGTACGTTGTACAAATGCACCACCATCATAAGATTCAGGTACGTCGTGTAGATAAATGCATCCTGTAAATAATGATCCATCCCATATCCAGCAGCTCTGCACTCTGCACCATATGATTCACCTAGCCCATACAAGTAACCTGTATGTTATCAATCCACATCTGTCCTCTGGTCAAAATTAGCAGGTAAATTTTTTTGTCCAGCCTTGCACATTTTTGTTTCCTGTTGCAGTACTGTCTTGTTTAGTTTATCTCTATTGCACATCGCGGTCACGCCAATTTGTTTTGCTAGTTTCTGTTGGTCTTTTGTTAATTGTGTGTCTATTTGTGTTAGTACACTGAGCGCAACTAAACTGGAGTCAAATTCTTAGTTTTAGTACTCATACATGGCAAATAAACCGGATTCTGAAAAATACAGGTCATTTTGTGTCTCGTTTTGCTCATTGCGCATCTGTCTGTGGTCATTTTGTATCTCTGTTGTTGTTTTGTGTCTTTTTGTCCAATTTGTGTCTTTTGTGTCATTTTACTTCAACCTGTGTTGTGTTGTGCATCTCGTTGTAATTGCTTCTTATTCCTTTGTACCATTTTTCTTTTTCTTGTTGTCATTTTATGCCTTGTGCTCCATTTTAATCTGCTTAAGGTTATTTCGTGTCACACTAGTAGCGTTTTGTGGCAGTTTGTGTGTTTTTCACTCATATTACATCAAATTGTGGTCGTTTCTGTTGTTTTGCATTACCTTGTAGCCACTTTGAATTCCATTGTACGAGTTTTATTTCTCCTTGTAGTCATTATGTATCTATTTATGGGCATTTTGTGTCACAGACATTTTTAGTTAAATTTGTGACCAATTTACATCAACTTGTGGTCGTTCTCTGTCTCTTTCTTTGTATTTGCTTTGCATTCCTTTGTACCAATTATGCATTGTAGTCATTTTTAGGTTCTTTGTCATAATTTTGTGTTGCTCTGTGGTCATTGTGGTCATTTTGTGTCTCTCTGCAGATACTCTGCTTCTAATTGATGTCGATTTATTGACTTTCTCACATAAGATCTCAACAGTTTTCTTAGAACATAAGGCTCCCTGACCCTTGGGACCCCTGCGTCCTGTAGGCCTGTTCAGTAATGTAGCCACACCTTGAAACTCACAAAAGATGCTAATTTAAAGACATTATTTTATTCCATAAGATGTCCAACAGACAGTCATAGTCAGCTATTTTGGTAACTGAATTATCATGACAGTAATTTCCAGATTTGTAATTTTTGATTTTTAAACTCATAGCATATGAAACTCTCAATAAAAGCCCCAACGATCATTTATCTTTTTCGGAAGAGTACTGTGAACCGATGAGGAAAGTCATAAAGATTTCTCTTTTTCATATGTATATGTTCATTTAACTGATCAGTTGTGTTTTCTCAAAGATGAATCTTCAAACATAATGATTCACAGGCAGTTTCCAAGCCTCGAATTAAAACAAAAGCCCCAACATTTATAAAAGCAACTGTAAAATAAGGCAGTAGAACTTATATTGCATAACAAAATACTACTGAGAACTACAGTCAATCATTTGAAATGAAACATGCAAGAACAACAAAAAACCACAGTCACCGCCTCTACATACTTCTGTAAAGGACTGCTGTGAGTCAAATACTCCCCTGACACCCCTCAACCCACCAGTGACCAAGAGAGCCTTATGCAACACACTTAACTTAAAAGGGAACTCTATGGTACCTGAGAGAACAGCCATGCAAGAGAAAGGGGGCTGTTGTTTGCTTGCACAGCAGGGAGGGATCGTTGCACTTGGCACCATCAGGGAGCAGCTCCCTTTGATTTGCCCCGTTGGCCAGCAGTGAGACGCAATGAGCCAAAATCTAATAAAATCAAATCTATCTGTAGGCTGGCTGAAAATGTACAGTGGTCAACTGTTTCAATTTTTTTTTAAACCCAACCCTCCAACAGCAATATCCCCCCACACATACCAAGGGTGGACACAGATACTCCCTTTTTCAGTCCCCTGTTTTAGACGACCATCGACCAAGAAATATCCAGACGGAGCAGAGAGGAGAAGGGCAGCGGAGGTGAAGTGGGCTGGCTTCAGGGATCTGTGGGGGGAGAGGGACCGGGGTTTGATTGGCGTTTGTGCCTCAGCATCACAGATAGGAAAAGTATGACTCAGCTGATGAGTCACATAAATGCCCTCTGAACATAACGTAGTGTTTTATTCAGTGTGCGTTTGAGTTGCATGAAGCTGATGTAGCTAGATTTTATTTTTAGGTTGGTGTTCAACAGTGTCTTAAATTTCCCAAAACATTTTAAGAGGTTTCTATTCAAAGGAAGAAAATGAGGATTTATGCCTAAGTTATTACTTAAGAATTCTCACAGCTGCAGTCAGCCAAGTTCTTTGGCGTTAATTAATAAAAACTTGACAGGCGACACAATTAGTCGGCAGAAAACTGACTAAATCACATCATGCAAGAAATCTGTGCAGCATTTTAACTCAGTCTTATCTTCTGTGTGACAGCTAGCTTGAACTTCCACACGCGCTAGTCATCTTCATAAGAAAATACTTTTTTAGAAGAAAATTGTACTCAAACATCACCCAGAGAGCCATTAAATCCATTTGCGTGCAAACTGAATATGTGAAAAATCACATATAACATGCTCTTTCATTGACTCAAATCCCTTTCATAACTTTGCCAGAATCTATTCTGCTTTATTTCTCGTGTTCAAACACATATGGCAGTGGATGTAGTTGGATTTTGTTGTATCCTTCTCAGTGTGGTACAGAGGAGCACAGGAGTGAGCAGGGAAACATTCATTTTACAAACACATACAAGTCTCTCCAAACTAAAACATGACCTTTCATTACACAGGGCTGTCTGAAGATATTTTGTATTGGTCCATCTCTCTGCCTTCCTCTTTTAGAGTATCTCCACCTTTCTGGTCTCCATCCCTGTATCCTCTTTCACCCATTTCAGCCTTGGCTAACATGTATACTCCCATGAGTTTACGCCTACATGCACATACGTTATGTGCGGTTCCTCACGTCGACTTTTACACTGGTGATTTCTCTCTATCCATCCATCGCTCTATCCATCCGTCCACTGGAGAGGATACACGTGAACATCCTCCGCTGTAGGAGGTTTTAAAATAGCTTATCGCTTACCTCCTCCACTACTGCACCAGAAGGAAACATACAGTAGTGCTGTGAACATTGGTTTCTGGGTCAAGGGAGGAAAGAAGAGGTCATTTGTGCAGGAGGGGAGGGGTATGCACATGTGACCAACGAGAAAACCAGGCAAAATAAAACCAAACGTTGACACATCACTGCGGTGTTTGTGTCGATCAGTGGGTTGGGAGAAATGCAGAATCGTGGTCTGACAGAATGTTGGATGAGTTGTATTTATCCATAGCTGGATCATATGTACAGCAAATTCCTGTATAATTCAAACTGTAAACAGGGTGGGTTATGAAATTGAACGTAACCCACCACAGCCAGAGAGTCACAGGTAGAAGGCAGACGGGCCAAAGCCAATGGCAACTCTAATTCATCGTTCTGCAGTCAGGATGAATGACACGGTGAAAAGCCTCGGAGCACATCCCTGTCCTTCAATTATCACCTTTAGTGCAGGGAGACTGAGCTTCCTATAATCTCAGGACTGAGGGGTGTGTGTCAGTTTGCTCGAGTGGGAGATGGTGATGTCAAACACTGGATTCATTGTCCTGAGAGTCTGTCCTGCGGGGCACACAGGGCTCCATTGTGGACTGCAGATATTAATCTGCGTAGGCAGAGATCTGGAGGAGTCAGACTAAGCTCACATACGACCACACACATCAGTGCACACAGACACACAGATGGACTCAGCCATATGCATATTCATTACGTAACAGGAAAAAACAGAGAGAGAATGCACTGTCCAGCCTGGTGCTGCTTCCACCATCATAAAGATTTCATTCTTCAGAGATGATCTACACAACACATTTAAACTGTCGTCACCGCTGTGGGCCCAAGGTGTCATTGTTAGATGTCATTGTAATGTTCCACCCAGCATCCATCATCAAGTACAAAGAGGGCTCAGTTCCACTCAGAGTCCAGTGTCTGAGAGCCAGACCAAGACAACGCCTCACCTCTGTCTCAGCAGCACAACACAGGGAAATATTCTGTGACCAAAGTATCACAGTCGTTAAAGTCAAAGAACTCAATTAAAATACAAAGTAAAGTATATTATGAATATTATTTACATTTTGAATGTGGGTTCCAAAACAGACAGTTTAAATGATTGTGTTAATAAATTTAAATACTTTTCTTGAATATTGAAAATGTTCAAGAAAACAACATATTTTTAGGCCTAAAGTACATGACATGACTGGAAAGAATGACAATATGATACAATCAAAATCAAAGACACAACAAGTTAGGGTTGAATCAACATCATCAACATCTTGAATCCATGAGCTCTAGCTCTTATAAGGGTTATGGTTGGTTCCTCCACCTCCTGTATATCTGCACACCAGATATTCTTTTGAACGATTTAAAACCCTTTAAGCTTTTCCTCCTGTTTTAGTCCTAAATCAAATAAAGACAATATCGGGCAGAGGCAATGCACAAGAATGTAAAAACAAAACCAACCTTGAAGATTTTACAGTATACTCATCTTTGAAATCTGCTGCCACCTAGCGATATTAGAACACCACAGCATGGAAGAGGAGGTTAAGATAAGATGGCATCACGTCCCTGCAATAGCACCTCAAGTGTGATGTGGTCTTCCTGACACGTGGGGGCAGCATATCTCTACAACTAAGTGGCCCACCCCACATCTTGCTGTGTAATTCATGCATGGATAGAGTACAAACACAATAAGGAACTAATGAAAACTAATGGTTATCACTTCTCTACTGTAAATGTGGTGTAATTTGGAAAATGGTGGATAATGGATTTTCATCCTGTGCCCACGATGTCTGGCCTCGAACCCAAGCGGTCTGACTCCGACCCAACTCTCCAGCTGGATGGGAGGTTTAACACAAGCGGAGTGGATCGGAATGAATTGAGTGCAGTTGTGTTTGATTGATGGTTTTCTCTTCCTAATGTTATTTTCAGGCAAATGCTGCTGCTTGGTTTTGGTTGTTTAAAAAAACACTCTCAGCAGTGTGCCTCTATTTTTCTGTTTTTATTTTTGTGATATTTCCACACCATTTCTCACACATCATTTTGTCACTGAGCACACACATCCAAGCACTGGTACATGGAGGTGTTTACATTCATATATCACTGTTACTCTGGACGATGACAAATAAAAGCAGCTGTCAAACCCCATGTGGAGGCAGTTGTTCTGCTCTTATATGTTTTTGCAGGAGGTTTTTCAAAGCTTAAATTCTATAAAAAAAAACACAGATTATCACTGTTGACCATCATCACAAATTGTTTTCTAAATGCAATTCAAATTGGTGAAAACAAAAACCTCTGGAATTGTTCTGTGTTTCTGTTGGATGTAACCGTTCGATAAATTAACTATTTTTAGCACCTTAGAAAGATTAAACATGCTCTGAAAACAGATGTCACTGTCACTACCATCAGCACACACACACACACACACACACACACACAAACACACACACATACACGATATGCCTCAGACAAATTATTGTAATAGATCCATGTCCAAACACAATTAATATAAATAAATCGTATAAATCCATCACATCACAAGCAAACAGCCCCCTCCCCAAATGCCCTTGTCATAGTTTATAAATTGTACTAATGACTCAATGAGAGTAACCAGCTGATTTGAAGACCTTCACTGCGGACTATCCTTAAACATCCTGCAAACCGAGGTTAGCATGCAGCAGCTTCAGTGATACGCAGTGACAGCTCGCATCAGATCCTCGGTCTTTCAAGAAGCCTGTCACTTTGAATCTCATTCAAGATGTCTGACGAGCCTCTAACACACTCAAACCCCATCTCAAACCCCGGGCTATGCAGAGCGCTGCTCTTAAGAAGCTGTCTGCAGTGTGAAGAAACTCCAAAGAACTAAAAGAGATGAGAGATGTGCAAAATGAGTGATTGATGAAAAGGATCATCTTTTACATGCACCGAAAGGGGATCAACACAATGAATACACAAAGTGGAGTTTATGCAGTGATTATACCACAACAGGTTACAATAAATAACCTACTGGGATAAAACAGACAACCAATCTTGAGCAAAACTAGGTCATTGCTTTCCTTTCTATGTGCTGTGTTATTAACTATTTCCCCTCAATATGTCGCTATAGCTACTTTGGGACTTTTAGTGTTATTGGGTTCCCAGTAGGGAGCCCACGTATAAGAGCTTGGCTCGGTGTGTTGGTCCATTCAGTTTTACTTTAACAGGTTTTTCAGTGTTCAGTGTGAATGTGAATAATGTTTCGGCCTCTACCAGCCTCTCGAGTCCGGCGGGGCTGTTATCCTGCGAGCCAACCTGGAAGTTAACTCTGCCACGGCTCGTTGGCTGCACCACCCACTCTGACTTCAGTGGGGTTTTGAATGTGCATTTAGATTGATGCCGAAAATAAGGTGTGAGTCTAAAACACAGGCAGTCATCAGAGGAAATAGAAGTGAGCTCTGTTTCGACAAACAGCAGAGCTATAACACTATGCTGAGAAATCTTTAAACAAGAAAACTACAAAGTTTAAACTAGATTAAAACCTTAATTTATATATTACTTCTCAAAACAAAATGACAAAGGGCTTCACAAAAGTAAAAATGCCTAAAATAACATAAGAAACACATCAAAAAATGAGTACATAAAGAAATTAAAACATTAACAGTGTGACAGAAATCTAAGCATGACCATACCTTACATCATAAAAACTAGAATCAGGGATTGCTGTATGATAAAAACACATGTTGAGGTTTGGTTTTAAATTAACAAGATCCTGATTTTTATCGGGATCTGTGCAAAATTACACACATAAACATCACTCCCCTATGCACGCATGGTTGAGGGGAGGGATGTTTATTTATCAGAATCTATTTATTATTCTCTGACAAATCGACCGGAATGACGCAAAGCTTCCCAAATTCGCCCCTGATGCGGATCCGCTCCTACATTTAATATCTTCTTTCCTGATCTATACCACATCCACAAATAATCAAATGCAGGTGAAAACATAACCTCCTTAGAGAAGCTAAATAAAACCAAAACCATTTATGTTTTTTAACAAATCCAGATTTATCAGCCTTAACATGTTGTGAGGATTCTGTAAAAACACCTCAATGCTTTATTTGGAGGTTTAATTTTACCTTGTAAGATTGAACACTGACTTGTCTTCAAGGAATAGTTTGACATTTTTGAGGATTACATTGGCTCACTTTCTGGAGGAGAGTCAGATAAGCGGACTGATACCGCTCTCATGCCCGCACTGAAATATGAAGCAACAGCCAGCTGCCAGTCAGCTGAGCCTGGAAAACACAACAAGCCTGACTCTGTCTAAAAGTGACAAAATCTGCCTGCCAGCGTCAAAAACTGAAGTGCAAAATACAATTACATTTAAAAGAAAAAAACGAAAGTCGAGAGGGTGATGTGCTGGACTATTTCTTTGCCATGAGCAGTTGTCAGGCGACCTGCACAGATTCCAGAAAATCACTGCTCCGAGCCAAGAATTAAGCTAAGCTACGCTCATCGGCTGCTGGAAGTAGCCTCACATTCAACAGACAGATAGGAAGGTGGTATCATTCCTCTCATCTAACTTTCCAAAAGGAATAAAACAAGTGCATTTCCCATAAATGTAGAAAATTAGCTTGAAAGATTTATCTTATTTAAAACATTTTAATCAAACTCTATTCATTTCCCATTACTTTTAATGAGGGATCTTAGAATTTAAGCCTCATAGTTGGACTGGAGGGAAATAAATTGTGGTGACGCATTGTTTTGAATAAAACTGTGTTGTAACTCAGTGTGTAGTGGTGACTCTGGCATTACTCTCATTTCCAACAATATTTTTTGAACTTCAAACAGAATAAGATGAACTTTGAAGGGTAGATTTTCAGTTTTCCAACCCTTTCACTTCCATTGATTGTGTGAGAAAGATAAGGACATTTTGCCTGTTGCTTAGACGACATTTATAATTCACAGCCTTTTCCATCACCGCTCGTCTTTTCTCTTCATTGTAAAGTTACATGAGCAAATTTGCTCCTACAACTTAATCCGAATTCAGACACTTTATACTTTTTTGTTCAACATCCAAAACTTTAACATGGTGCATTTTAACAAATTATATAAAGATGATTTGACTTGGAAATCCCATCAATTTCAACCTTTCCCAGACACATTTGAAATCGTGCATCAAGCATTTGCTATCTTTAAAGTACATTTTTCACCCCATTCTTCATTACACTCCCTGTTATGTAGTCGGAGGGAGATGGACCCAGTCTTTTCAGTTTCAGTTATTTTGCACTTTGAAGTGATCATATTGCAAAACTAAATATTATAAGCACCTATTTATTCATAATTTCTTCTGAATGTTATTTTCTTCACTCTAATATGGAATCGGAGATGATTGACCTGAGAGGACTGAAGGCTTGAGATGTTTTATGTCAGGAGTTGTCATTGTGTGTCTAGTTCTGTGAAACCGTCAACCTCGAGAGCCTGTATCTCCTGAGGGTAATATCTTACAGGGAAGTATCTGTTCCCTCCTATTTGCTATTAGAGTGAGTATAAGTCACAAATTGCCAGACATATTCCATAATTCATTTTTACCCTTGATTTCCTGCGTGTTTCTGTGTCTGTTCTGGGTTTTAGTCTGGGTTTTTTGTTTCGGTGTTATCTGTCCTTGCTTGTATTTCCTAAATTTCCCTCAGGATCAATCTATATATCTTTCTATCTAGGGCTGGGCAACATAGCCAAAAGTTATGTCAAAGTAAGAACTTTCAAGATAGAGAGATCAGTCGATATGGATGATTATCATGTTAAATGTCTCAGTATTATTTATTTTAAGTTTAACGACTGATTTAACTTGTGAAGGTTTAGGTTTTAAACTCGTCTTTATGAGCAGAGAATGACAAAGACCTGATAAACAGCAAACATTTTACAAATCTGAGGTAGTCACTATTGTTACGCAATGTATTATCAATATATCGATACATATTAAACTTTTGTTGTACTGGATATGATAACAATTATATTGTGATAATTATTGATATTGTTTTATTGAAAGAAACATGAACACAATACACATAAGAAAAGCTAACTCGTTCACACCCGATCAGGTAGAAACAAACTCTTTTAATTGTATTTCCAGTATAAGAGGAACATGGATCACGATGTGTGTTCTGTGTTGGTCATTAGCATCTTGGAGGTAAAGATGTAACCTCTTTGTTGTTACCCTTGTGTGTTGATTGGACTCAAGACAAACAGTTTATAACGATGGACGCCTCTTAGATTGGTCTTCTGTCGTACCTGTCTGTGTTTTCAGTTAAAAGAGCGAAAAAAAAACCTCACATCATTGTTTTGCCCATTTTTGGAAGAGAGGAGGCAGGACTGCGATCGCAGAGTGCTAATTAATTACACTGTCTAATGGCGCGGCTGTCCGTCTGTATCCACCTGGCCCATTAACTTTCAATTCACAGACTGGATTTTTCACAACCTTTGTACAATTAAAAAAACGTCAGGACATGCACTTCTCCACTCATTCGGCTGACAATTCTCACAATTGATTGCCTTCATTAAGTTATTAATTTGCCTTTAAAAAAAATATCAAAATCAAAAAACATGAAATGACCCATTTGATGGCTCGTCAATACAGCGCCCTTTTACCAGGCTAATTTGATGCTGCTGTGGTTTGAAATTAGCGAGTCCATTCAGTTCGGCTCTTGTCCTTAATTTCAGTCTGAGCTCAGACAGTGTTCGTATGCGTGTCTCTTCTGCCTAATTCAATTCATCACCGGAGCAAAAGACAGAACTATCACACTGGATGCTTTCTGCCGGGTGGTTACATTAGAGCCGTGCTTCATAAACAAAAGCACAGTGACAGGGGATATGTAAAGTGAAAAACAGTCTGACGGAAATCTAAATTTAGCTGTGGTTTCATGCTTATCATGAAACCACATGTCTCCTGTTTGTCCAGGCAATGAGAGCTGTTAGGTTCAGAGCCACATCCAGAACACAGTCCATCTACGATTCATCCATTTAATACTACTTTCTTACAGTTTTACAGGAGAGCCGCCCCCATCACGCAAGTTCACCTTGTGCGAATGTCTTCAAAGTTAATTCAAGGATTCACTTGGACTCGAAAATGAACTGTTTTGGTTGATAACGGTCAGAGAGGATTGACAGTGGAGATGTTAGCACTGTCGCCTCACAGGTTTGAATCCTGTTTTTTTTGGCCTGGGTTTATTTCTGTTTGGAGTGTCCCTGTGTTTTTTCTGCAGGTGCTACAGCTTCCTCCCACAATCCAAAGACATGGGGTTAGGTTTGTCTCTGTATCTTTGGCCCTGTGGTACACTGGCGACATGTCCAGGGTGTATCCTGCCTCTTGCCCTATGTCAGCAGGGATTGTCTGGGATAGATCGATGGATGGTCCTCAGGTCAAGTTATGTGTCCTCACTTCTGTACCGATCTTTATGATATATGTCAGAAACAACTGGAGGGACATTTATTATGTCTGACTCAAATACCCACTTGGATTCAAAGATGCACTTGATTGGAGTAATCATTGGAGAATACATCTAAATTCTAATATATATATATATATATATACCACCGACATAGCTGAGCATTTCCACCTTAACTCTAACGCTCAGTGACACAAATCAAACACCCCCGGGAACAGGTGCCCAACAGGTGCATGCTGTGTATGGCTAAATACTAACATGATCTTCTTCTGACAGGTGTGTAGCTTCTTGTTCAGTCCATGTTATAACCATGTTGTGTTTGTAGAGTTTATAGTCCATGGTGTTACAGTCCATGTCGTGTAGAATGTATACACTCCACAGTCCATATTGTGTCAGAGGCCATGTGGTGTTTGTAGATTTTATAAACTTCATTTAATGTTTCTGCACAGGTGAGTTCAAGGGAATCTGTTTGGAAACTTTAGGGATGAGCAGATTGTGGAGGACAGACAGGCGAGTGTGACAACAGATCACTCACTGTTTGTTGTATAGATTGTTTATAAATAACCTGATTTGCTGTCTAACTCTGGTTGTAACTCACTTTAAATATAAGAACATCTACAACAACAACACTGGGTTTCTTCATAACGTGTGTGTGTGTGTGTGTGCGCGCGCGCACAGACTCTCACTTCTGCTTTATGTTTTTTATTCTTTTCTGGACTGGACCGTCTACACCTTTATAAACTCAGCTACCACTTTATTAGGTACACCCATAACTGTTGCAGCCTGATTCACCTGTCCTATAATATAAACTCGACCTCAATGGAGGTTATGATGTGCAGTTTTAAAGGGGATTTTAGAGGCTGTGATTTGTTGCGCTGTTTACAGGTCTTTCTATTATTTTGCCCATCCTAGAAATATTAGTGTCAGTAGGTTAAATATCAGAAACAACTCTCAGTGTATTCCATTATTATCCTGTTCTACTAAATATGCAACAAAACACCCAGCGTTCAGATCCTGTATTAAGCTGAAGGAAAATATTGAAAGTACAGAAAAGAGACTTTTAACACATATCTGGGGAGCAATCACATTGTTAATGCGAACCTAAAAGATTAAATCTCAGACAAACCCTTCTTATGTGAGATCACAGAAATGCAAAGCTTTGTTTTTAGGTTCATTTAGAGTTCTAATAATCTCCATCGTTTAGTAGTGTATCCGTGGCCTGTGTGTTTTCTGCTGAAGCTGTTTGAAAGAAAGTGTCATGTTTGTTTCTGCCTGAGAGTGGAATAAAAAGGAATTTCCAACAAACCTCTCATTTCACTGTGTTTTCACACGGTGGCCACAGATACTTGAAATCACTGGGGTAGAAACTCAACAGATAGTTTGCTCATCTGCTTTGTCCAATGCAAACAAGGAGAGTGACACATTGGCTGGCATCTTAGTTTTGATTCAGAGTTGCACTTTCAGAGGAATTTGCATGCACATTTTCTCTAGCAGCTGGTACATACTGGTTTTTGGAACCTGCAAATGTCTTTAAATACATTTCCTACAATGTGTGTGTGGGGGGGTTATTAAAAAGGATTTAGTGATATTGTTTGTATGGGTTCCAAGATTCAAGTGTCACTGTCCCATCATATTCTTATTTTCTAGTCCTCCACTTACACACAGAGATGAGGATGTATATTTAACCCAGCACATATTTGTAGCAAGTGAAATATGACAGCTGTTAAATTTGCAAAAGTGGCTGCAAAAGAATGCCGATGCAACTGGCTTCAACAAGATCAAAATCTAGAGCTTTGTGAGACGCACACTGAAAGAAAGTTGGCAGAAGACATGGGAGGAAGAGAGGAAAGAACTGGTTTTAATGAGTTCAAAGTGGGGGAAGTCAGGTGAACAGGAAGGAGCTGAAGAGATCAAGACTACTTGGATTATTAGAAACAGGTGAACATAGCACAGGCAGATCTAACCACTGTGGGTGAGAGACAATAGAGCATCTGAGCTGTCGGAAATATGAGATGGAAGAAGGCATCTGATTCAAAAGCTCAAAGATAAAAGTACACTTTGATCAAGGGGATAAAAAAAAATAGAACTCTCGAAATAAGAGCTTTCAAAATCTAATTTGGGAATTTGAGGGAAACAGGAGTTTTTTAATATTGTAAATCCTAGACATTTTGAGTCACACTCCAGACCAGTTGGTGGCAGTAAACATCAATTCATTTTTTCTCCAATCCCTGAAAGGAGATGGTCTCTCTGTTTGCCAATGACAGAGCTCATCGGCAATGGGCAACAAAAGCCTGGTCAAACGTGATTAGTCACAATACAAATAGAAAAACAAAAGAAATACTCACATACATAATCTTAAATACATAACCAGCCTTCTAGAACTTGATCCTTGTCTTCAAAAAGCTGCTGGAAGTTTCTGTGCAGATGAGTACACAGGAAATACATTAATACCGAAGATAGGTATTTTCAAAAACAAGTAAATTTTTTTCTATTACTTCTAAGCAGATTTACGAGTGTTTAGTTGCGACGGACAGTGGAAGTTTTGATGTCCTTGGACAAAGTGAGACGTTTCTCATTCCACGTATAGTAGCCGTCATATCTTGATGTGCCTGAGTTATGACTCGGAGGAGGACAATGCCATCTGGCACTAAAGGTTTTAAAGTATTCTACAGTCACTGCCTCCGCGAGCTGTGTATCACAGCCACTTTACCTCTAGCTAAGTGGAGTGAAACTTTATTAGCATATACCAAACATCACGAAGCGCCATATTTTCTGCTCCTGGAGTTGAGGTGCTATGCGTCATCTTTAGTATTTATGGTTGAGCATAAAAGGCCGACCCCAAGTAGAACATAAACACACACTTCAACCTTTAATTGTCTTTGTTATGCTTGTGCATAAGTTGTTATCAGGAACCCGGAGCCAGACGGGGTGACTGGCAGCGCTATGCAAGCACAGACTTCTTGTTCATAAATTTAATGATTAATACAGATTGTGTTGTAATCTGAGAAAGCGTCCTGGCATGAAGGATGAGGATTATATATTTTTCATCTGGGAAACTAATTGAAAAGGCCCATGATGGTGCTGTTATCACTCATGTCCCCAGCTGAGTTTGGTCCAGGGTGAGATATGAGTGAGAGAAAAAAGGGATACTTAATGAACAGCATATGAGTGTTGAATCAGGCAGGTTGTGCTTTGTAGACTGGGACATCTTTTAATAAAGATATCTGGTATTAATCAGTATTCAGGCATTCAGATTCAAGGGATAATACCTGCAGTCTTTTGCACTCACCTTTGTGATGGTTGAATGAGTTGGCAAAGTCGTCCTTTTTCGGTAATACATCAAATATTTCCATGTGCAGCAAAAGGAAATGTTTCTATTTAATTCAAGATATGCTGAAAATTCATCTCAGAGAATCAATAATTCTTTTTAAGCATGAATCTATTATAAATGTCTGATGTGCTGCAGTTGGACTGTGTATACATTGTGATAATTTTGCTGTAGATGGAGATGACCTGTCAACTTCAATCCCTGCAGTTACTGGACGATTTGGTTTTGTCTCTGCTCCACTTCTGCACCCATCATGTATCATGTAAACTGGATTTTCTTTGAAAGTCCACGCTCATGTTTGTCAGGTTGATATGAACCAGCAGCCAGTTGGCTTGATAAGTTATGAAGTTCGGAAACATGGGGCAATTGATGTTGCAGTGGCTTTATTCAAAGAAATCAATCTTAAAACTGAAATGTAAATTACATAAACAGAATAAACAGATACACTGTGTAAATTCAAGGTCTGAGGTGATTATTCAGAGAGAAGGAAAAATAAAATTTTGTAAGTTCAGTACTTATTCTCTTACTTATTCCTGTAATTGTCTCATTACCCTTTGGATTTGCCTTTAGATCCACCTTTCAGGTTGGGAATAGATGAGGGCGATTATCCAAGAACAATCATCACAAACTTGTTAACTCAATCACAGGCTGCACTCTGAATTTCCATCTTTTCTCCTGAAATATCAAATTTCATCAGTTTGCCCCATTTCAAGCACATGGAAGTTCCTGGCAGATCGAACCGTGCATCACTGTCTTGAAACCACGTCACATCTTAAAACTGCACCACATCCTTACCTAGAATAGAATGTGACTGCCTCACTCACCTCTTTCCCTCTTTTGCTGCTTTTATCATCTTATTTTAAGTGCTCTGTCTATCAATGAAAACTGTTTCTGGACCTTGTGAGATCCAGACGAGTGGGGTTGTGCCGGCTTGA
Source organism: Pseudopleuronectes americanus (assembly GCA_038501795.1). Taxonomy (NCBI): domain Eukaryota; kingdom Metazoa; phylum Chordata; class Actinopteri; order Pleuronectiformes; family Pleuronectidae; genus Pseudopleuronectes; species Pseudopleuronectes americanus. The sequence continues at coordinate 7,468,348 of CM076719.1, forward strand.
GTGAAACACTCTGCATGTTCCCTCAGATGCTTCTCTTTGGAGGGGGTTTAACAGATGTGTCATCATATTCACTCTGTAAGTGCTGATCGTTACTCTGCAAAGTTTACAGATCATTTGTCAGTTTTGCAAAGTGAACGCTGGGATTTGGGATTTTCGGCGAATCTGATTTTTTACAGTCACTCAGGGGCAGCAATCTCTGCAAAAATCACCTACATCTGGGAATTCTGCACAGCAATATTTACAGGCAGATTCAGAGTCAATTGACATATTTATCATCCACGAGGCAACACAGATGAATAGACGTTTCAGCCGAGAATGAAATGGTTGTGCTGGTTCCATCACGTTGACCTGTTATCTCACACAGAGGAAACATAAAGCAGAATTCATCCCCAGCTGAACATTCATTGATGCCGTGTGAGCTACACTGATGGGTTTTATTAAGTTCCACTGAAAAGGGAACAGCATATAATTCAATTCTCTTTTTCTCACTTAGAGAAGATTAGAAGAGGTGAGCTCATTTTCCTATTGTCAGAGGCATAAACCCAATTCTTGGATAATATCTAAACAAAGATTGTTGGTACATTTTCAATCTGAGTTTATAAGAAAGATGCCTTGTGCTGTAGATGTGATTCAAAGATAATAAGATTTTAAAAGCAGCTGTGACTTTTAAGTTAAATTTGTGTTTAAGCTATGCCCTCAGCACGGATCTATACGGATGGGGTTTTGTTTTTTCTCTTTGGTCCAGCAGATTTCCAAGTCGCTTAGAGGGAGGAATCATGATGACTTTGGTGATCCCCTGACTTTTCCTCTCGCGTCAACCTAATGTGTATTTCTGTGGAATATGTGTCAGACACTCAAGTAATAATTGTCTGCATGGTTGTCACGGTAACACAGTAATTAGAATGGCTCTCAGTAGAATGCATAGGTCGAGTTCGTACTAGTACGTATTGGAACACAACGAGTCATGGACTTGACATTGTGAGCTTTTCCAAAGCAGCAGAGTAGATGAGTGCATCTCAACTATGATACTATTTATGCATGAACAAGCCTCACTTGGAATAATAGTTCCAGGCCCCATCATACATCAGCAAAATAGATCCTTAGAAGACAGTGTTTACACAGCAAAAGTATAGTTCATGTCCAGCAGCAGCAGCCACTACTTTATCTTGCCTTTTTAAAGCCTGCCACTGGGCAGGCAGCTGGAAGACATGCAACCAAAGGTCAGGTTGAGGATGAGTAAGTCAGTATCCGGAGGCCATTAAGAGGCAGAGGGGGGTGGGGTGGGGGGGTAGAAAAGGTGCTGAGGCCAGCGGGGCTCCTCGTGTCAATGCAGATGACCTCCATTCATGTTTACTCGAGAGTTTATTATCCTCAAGGACAAGTAGTAAACAGTAAAATATATTAGATTCCAATGGTTAATGGAAGGCTTAGGGTGCATGGTTTTAAAGCAGATTCCCACTTGACTACGCCCCCTCTTGAACTTACAGTAAATCGCGTACAAGGATTTCATCGAAATTTTGCTTGGAAAGTAAAATAATAATGATCTTCCAGTTTTAGGACTATTTCCGTAATATTCATCCACACAGATGAACGTTGTATGGTGAAGCTAAACAAAAAAAAAGAAGAAGAGGAGCGTTCGCCAATAACTTTAATCTTTATTAGAGATTTCCGTTCTTTCTTTTCTCCTCTGAAGTAAAACTCCAAATATAATTCATTTTATGATAAAGTTAAATATGTGAACTTGTACCATATTTCATTATGAAGCTGTTTCAAATACATTTAGGTAAAATAGTGTTAATATTCCGCAGGTTGATCCAGCTGATGTCAGATGGATTGCATCAGAAAGTGTGTTTGATGTATCTCATTGTGTTTGACTGTGTGTTTGAGCCCTATCCTTCAAACTGAGCTTTGAAATATGTTAATATTCATGTCTCCGTTATAGCATCATGCAGTCTGGATACCAAGGGGTGAGGACCCGACTATAGGGAGCTTTGGCATTACTGAAAATATGTGAAATTCTTTAATGTGTAATTAGTGTGTGCTCAAACACTGGAGCATTATATATGATGGCTTTGTGGTCCAGTATTTATTTCACAGACATGACATACATTATGAGGCCAAAATACCAGGACAGCTTCTGTTGCTAATGAAGTCTTTAGATAATTAGGGTCACAGTGTAAACACAAGCCACCATTCACCCACCCCCCCCTCCCCCAATAGTTGTGATTTTGAATAATTCAGTGTGTGAATCAGTGAATGAAAGGAACTGCGTCTCTTCATCAGTGGGTTTCATTTCAAACGTGGCCTCTTTCCCTTTGCACTGATTTCCTGTCTGGTTCGTTGCTGTGTGAGTGATGAGGGGAAGGTGGATTTTTTTTTACATTCTTCATCATGAGTTCACTTGCATGCATGTGGCGGCCACCTGCAGTAAACAGTATGAAACGGCAGCGGCAACAAGACTACAGTCAGGGGCGAGTATCTCACTTTGGGATGTTTCCTGGTGTGGCTCCTTGTTGCGTGCAGTGTGTGTCCCTCGCCGCCTTGCAGTTCGCTACAGGCCTAATGACACACAGGACTGCCGCGGCTCTGCCTGTGGAGACACGACTGTAGTGCTGGGACTATTCTTTTTGTCCTAGTCTCTCTGTTTGGAGCTTTACTGCAGGATCAGCACTTGGCTGGAGTGTGGCAGCGGCTCTTCCTCTCGCCACTCGGTCTTTGTTTGGCTGTATGTTTAAACCTTTTCAAGAGTGTGTAATTGTGAGAGCTGCTATACAATGTCTAGAAATGCTCTTTTTTTTTAAATAGCCCACTTCTCATGGTCCATGTCACACATTGTCCTCTTGCATTTTAGCTCACGATGTTATTACATGTTCATAATGAACTAGACAGGATTCATTCAAAGGCTTTGATGAATGACATTGTGAAACCCAGACTGTAATTGGGTTATAAGTCTTTGAAGGGGACTAGAAAACACACCAGCTGATTATGAAAATCCTTGCAATATGAATATTATGTTAAATATGCCTTTGGTCATATGCTGATAGTTCTTCTGAGATAGTCAGGCATTGGACAATGAGTAGCTTTATAAATTACAAATACTTGAAAAACTTTAATTTCCCTCAATTCAGTTGAAACTTGACCTATACGCCAGAGAAAAGTAAAATAAGACCAAATTAGGCCTGGCTAAAACACTGTTTTTCACACCTGAGGAAATTGTGTTATGAGGGTTTTTATAAAAACCCTCATAACACAATTTCCATTCATTAAAAAAGGAAACCTTTTAAACACGGGGGAGGAAAAGTAATCTGTGATGCTAAGACTGTTACTCAATGAACTGTGACTTGTACACACAGGAACCGGTATTTAAAAGTGAACCTTGCATGGGAAGTATTACTGAAACTAGATTGTATAGTGTTATTTATTGTTTAGATTATTGAACAGATTTGGATGGTTAACCAGTAAAAAGAGAGCTGAAGCTAATTTACAGCACTGTTTAGGTTTTCTTAGTTCACTTTAAATCAGACTGTATGGTACACGACTTAAAACACACTCACAGATACGGGTATGTCATTTCACTGCTGTGTGTTTGCCAAGATGATACAAGATGATCACATTCCTGTCTGAAAGTTCATTGAGATAAAAAGAAAATGGAAGATGTATAACAATTTAAGGAAAATATGAAATATACGAAAACAGCTTTTATTGTTATTCTGTCTCCTTTCTTTAAAGGTCTGTTCAGCATAACATAGGCAGAAGCAAGATATTGTTGTGTAATATTATCATAACAATGGAAATTTACATACAAATTAGTGCACTATAAAGTCCACTTAACAGTTTACAGGCCACTAACTATCTACTTAAACCACCCAATTAAAGCTGAAAAAACTCACAAAAGTGCCAACTCAGAAAAATGTAAAAAGAGGCGTCCGTTAAACAAATATTAGAACTAAAGGCTCAGTGTGTAAGATTTTGGTTAAAGGGATCTATTGGCAGAAATTTAACATAAAATAATCCTGGTGATGTTTTTACTAGTGTGTTTCATCTAACTTGTACAAATTGTTGTATCTTTTCCCTAGAATGGGCTCTTTATATTTAAGTAATTTATATTTACACTGGCATCAGGTCCGCTCTACGGGAGCCGCCATGTTTTTAAGAGTTGTCTGAAATGTAAAAACTAAACACCTCTTGAGTTTTTATGACAACTGAAGGCTGCCACAGGTTTTTCTCATGTGAGGTGAGAGGGATTCAGCTGCATCATCAAACCTCACCACTAGATGTCACTAAATTCTACATACTGAACCTTTAAGACTTCAGTTGAAGCTTTATTTCTAATTTGGGGTAAAATACTAATTGCTGCAATATAAGTCACAGACATTTTAATTTACAAGCCAGTTCTCTACCGTTAAAAGCCCCTGGTTGTTTTTATCTATAAAGCTTTTCAGCAATTTTTTACAACCATTTTTTCAATGGACTCATCAGAGGGTTTGACTCTATTTAGAGTTTTAAACATTTTCCATAAAACATCTTAAAACATATTTATTATCCCATGTTTTCCAAAACATTTGCAAACATAAAGATGTGACTGGTTATTTTAAAGCCATTTATTGTCTCTTTGATTTCAGTAATTGAAAAAAGGAAAACATTTCGATGTGTGAAAGAATATTCTTGGGGGCTAATTTGTGTATCCAATAGGATTACAGATGAATGCTACATGCACTGTCAAGGTTAAAGCATTTCAATGGATTTTCTGAGATTTGCTTTTTGCTCTCAGTTGGTCTCTGAATTGTGTTTTGCAATGTAATCAGTGGAAATGAACAACACAGACCTGCGGAAAACATTTACTTAGTTTGTGTGGAATAGTGTAAAATGGTGTATAATAAACATGGTCTCGCAGTATTGTTGAGATGTAAGAGTCATAATGGGACGAACTGTTGCTCACACAAACGGATCAAGAGTCTATGAATCGAGGTCAGGTTTTTGTTCCCGGGCAGCTCCTCCGGGAACTTAACTCTGGGTGACTGTTTCTAGCCTTGAACCTACATTTACACCTACGTACTATAGGTGTTTACTGTGGCTGCCATTGGAACGACAGCTTGGGGTTCAAATACCGGTCAGGGCAAAGATAGTCCAGTAGTTGAGGCATCTGAGCTGCTTCCACTGAGCTGAGGAGGAAAACTGTGGCCTGACTAAGTACAGAGCGGATATAATGCAGATTCCGAAGTGTGAGTGACCATCATCCTCCTCCTATACATGACTGACATCAAGCGGCACACATGTACAAATGAGTCATTCACTGATCCAGCTCACCAGGACTGACAACGAGGACATTGGATTGTCATTCAGACTGGATAAATGTGGGAAGAGAGGGTGCGTGATCCAAACTGTAAGGGTAGAGTTACCAGAAGGCAGAATAACAGATACGCAGAGCATGTACAAATACCTGGATAAATCCCACAGGCCAATGGGAGCCATGCTAACAACCAGACATAATGGCAGTAGTGGTAGATGTGGCAATTCCAGCTGACAGTGAAGGAGCGGAAGAAGATTGGAAAGCGCTAGGGGCTTAAACAGCAACTGAAACAGATTCTGAAAGTCACCGCCAAAGTAGTCCCAGTGGTATATCAGCTTGTTTAGAGTGACAGCGTGTGTTAATGATATTGCAAATGGACGGAATTATCTGCCTCATTAATTTCCTCCATTTAAACAGAAAGATCAATTGCCAAATGTAAACGATTTAACAAAGACATGAACCTTGGTTCAGACTTTCAGGTGTAAAAAGACACCCATAGTTGGCTGAAGGTAATGGTTCTAGATTATGGTTTATATAGTTTGCTTGAAGTTATGAAAATTAAGTGTGAGGGATTTTTGTTTGATATGTGTAGTTTCTTCAAAGAGGTGGTATTCATGTAAATTTGACCGAAACAAGCTGAACATTTACAATTCATGTTGAAACAATATAAAGTTAACACATATATAGCAATACAAGCCCAGTTTTAAATGAATGAACATAACAGGTGTCACTGAATGTGCTCTTGACTTCACAAGTGTTTTGCTTTCAGTGAGAAAAGTTCCCCTAAAAATGTACATAGCAGATAAAAAGGTAAAGTAGGTCAATGCATCCTTTCAAACCCCTAAAAGGGTTGAAGTAGCCAGGGATGCAAAGTACAGGTCGCCATAGGTATAACTGCTTGTTAAGTGTAACAGGGCGTGTGATATAATATCCATACCTGCGTCCAAGCCTTTAGTTCACAATTAAACAACCGTCACGTTTTTAGTCATCAATTAGGGTAAAAAAGGGACTATATCATCATTTTGGTTTTCACACAGTTATTGCCTCTCTGCCGTACAGTCTTGCTAGCTGCCATTAGCGTACACCGGCAAAAATCACCCTTCAAACTGGAAGAGTGTCTCTCTCCAGAAGAGCGTAGTCCTGGGAACGGCTAAGATACTCGGGAGAATTCCTAAAACCCCATTATCATCTTTGTCAACCCCACGTGTGGGTGATGTGTTTTTCTTCCTCAAGCTTTGGTCAAATCATTAATTTGGACTTTGGGAGTTTATGGCATTTTTTTTGCCTGATTAATGTGAAAATTTGTTTTTGCTCCACATGTGATTTATCGCTCTTTCAAATCTGTGGTAACATTCTCAATCTGACTGAATCTGGTAAAATACTTGTATCTGATTTAGTGCTTTAGAAAACCATTCAGTCTTTTTATAAACCAGGTTGAAATTCCGTGGTTTTGCTGCTTCAATGGTGGAGCATGTTTTGATGTGGCCATTGTTGGCTAAAACCAGTTCTCTCTGTGCATTAATATGATGTTATTACTGATATTATATCATTGATTTCACTTTGAACCTAATGTAGACAATTATAGGCATGGTGTTCTTCATTAGGTAGCCCCCAGCCATTTGGCTCCCAGCTGAGATGGTCATGGACAGTTTGATGCTAATGATCCTGCATTGTGCTGTTCAGTCTACTGTGTGTAGGTTAGGTGTTTTCAGCCAAGCGTTCCAGCTGTGTCAATATTTCCAGTAAAGCGTCGCTAACAATACATCAACGGTTGCTATGCCAACAAGTGTCCACAAAGCTTTTATTCAGGTTTTTTTCTACTCTTGGTCTATAAAACGTCATTGTTGCATAAAATCCCTGTTGTGTTTCTGTGCTACCCATAATAATGATTAAGTTATTGTATATTCATGCTTTATTATTATAAAGGCAAATAATTCATTTTACTTCCACTTCCACAAGGTGTACTTACCTCAAGACGTCTGCAGATACCAGGGGTTACTTTAAAAGATTTAGCCGCTCAGTTTATTTGAAAAACTAGAAATTATAAATTGATTAAAACTAAAACAAACAAGTTGTAACTGCAGATGAAGTTGAGTGTGTGGAAGCAAGTTGACAAGCGAGAATAAAAGTTTCAAGAGTTAGCCAATCTAACAGTTTGAATAATTATGAAAGTAACAGAAATTGAACAAGAGATTTTCAGTTTTATTACTCCCTTAAATGTGTGAGCGGTGCCTCGTATCACGGTCCAACCAACGCCCCCAAAATTTAGTCTGAACAAAAGAGGTGGTCACGAGCCGGAGAAAACTAATAAGTAGAAGAAATCCCTGGATTGCCTGTGTTCTTCGCCTCCAACAATATAATATTTTAATGAATAGTAGGTTAATTTGATGAATTTAAACTGGTGTTGAGTACTGAGCTGGTAGTAACACCAAAATATAAATTGCAATGTGAAAACCAAAGCTAAAGCAGATTAAAATGTCCCTTAACCCTTCATGTTAGAATACCCAGTGAATTCAAAAGATAATCATCCAGTTAAAAATATTTCAACATTAGAACAACACAACAGTCGCTGAAGGTGTTCTTGACTTCACAAAGGTTCTGGTTTCAGTTGCAAAAGATGCTCTCAACATATACATGTTAGATACAATACCCATCTTGAAGCAGATAACAGGTAAAGTAGGTCAATACATCCTTTCAAGCCACTGAAAGGGTTGAAGTGGCCAGGAAATGCACAGTGCAGGTCCCCAGCCTTTCAGAGTTCAGACTAAAACAAATGGGAGGACTGAAACAATATTTCTCTTGGAGACACATGGAGACAAGAAAAGCACACTCAGGCCCATCCAGCCAACTTGACATACACTATACCCCAACCAATTTATTACCATTAAGCCTCTCTGAGGTTCCATGTGACTCGTGATTTATTACAATCATCTGCCGTTTGTCTGTGGCTTCGGTTGTACACACAATGTCCTGCACTTTCATTGGCTGATAAATATGTGCAGCATGTGTTTAACATTTAAGTGTTTACCTGCTTTCTGTTTTGGGGGGGAAGAGGCAGAGAATGATGATGATCATTACCGGGTGCCATTTATACATTGTATTTATTGAGATTTGAAAACAGTGAATCCTATTGCTTCAATTGGACAGATTGATGATGTATTTGTACAGGCGTGTTTGCTTTCTCTACCTGCTGAATTCACGACAAAATAATGATTATTTAACAATCAACACCATGGCAGTGATTTATTCGATTATTAAAACAAGCCCCAAGATAGTTGTGTAATATTCAGCAATATTATTTTCATCCAACACATGCATGGATGTGATTTTACAAGTGGTTTCTACATGTGCGTAAGTCTGACCAAAAAGAGGCAGGAAAACCAATCCAGTGCACATGTTTCATCGCTGGAAGGCGTAGAGAATTGATGACCTGTGGTGATATATTTGGAATATAATTTCCTGTAATAATTTGCTATGGATGGAGGGAGGATGGAAATTGCTGTAATACTATTGTACTTTACAAATCCTGTTAGGATAAGTAAAAATTGAATGTGAATACACTTTAATGCAGATATACGGATGGGGCAGGGGCTGGCAACCATCCATTACTTTGCCCGTGGTTTCAATCCTGTTATGTAACATATTATACACATGTGAGGTTTGTTTTACATATTATATTATATCAATTGAATTTTGCATTCTCTTGCCCGTCCACTTACGTCCTTAAAGCATGAGCGAATTTACATTTCATTTCAATAAGTCTTGTTCTTGCTCAGCCGTTGGGGGTCACTTACAAGGGTCTGATTCAATTATTCTTCCTTTCACAACAAGAGGAAAACATTTTCATGGTGAATGGTTTGCCTAAATAGATTACCATCTCAAATAATTCAATTTCCGTTAATTTGATTGATTTCATACCAAGGGGGAAAAGAAATCTTAATTTAAAACATTGCATTTCTAATCAAACATTAACTGCAAAAGAGGCCTGGGCGAAAATCTTTTTATTACCGGTTCCCCACTAATTTAAATAGAAAATGCTGACGGCTGCCCTATTAAATGGCACCAATGGTATTCTGTGTGTGTATGTGTGTGTGTTTGTGTGTGTGTGTGTGTGTGTGTGTGTGTGTGTGACTATAGCTTATATGCAAGACCTCCAAAATAAACTACTTAACTGTTTGCAAGCCGCATTGACCATTCCTCAAGTAATATACAGATAAGAAGAGCGCATGCACACACACACACTCACACTCACACACACACACACACACACACACACACACACATGCACACACACACACACAAACTCACAGAATCTATGGCTGGCCATTACTACAGAGGACCCAGATGAAGCAGTTCAGTCATCTGATCCATTCACATCCATTATTCATCCTGCTCGGGGAGACAGAGACGCTGGGCTTCTCTTCTCAGAGAGACCCCGGAACCCCATCTATTCTCATGAGCAAAGGAAATGCCATTCAGTAGTGCATCAGCGGCACAGCAGAAGAGGGAGAGAGGGAGGAAGAGAGGGATGGAGAGACGAGGAGTGCAAACAAAAAGTTGGGAGAGTGGAGGGTGTAGCGAGTGCAAAGGACCTGGAATGAATCACCGGGCGTATTGTAAATCAATTTATTGCAAATCCAAAACAAAGAAAGTAAAAAATGCACAAAACAAAAGTACAAAGAGTGGAGACATAACTTATTGAGCATGTCTCCACCAGGTGCACCCTACAGACCTATACCTGCTGCTGTGTTGTTGTAAAATCAAGCAGCCTGGCAAGTGACGTGAGGAGCAAACACCTTGTGGAGACACCGTGTGAGTGGCAGGCAGAACTGGCGAGCTGCCACAGATAATAACATCTGAAATAAATGTGATGTGTGGAATTCAATCTCTAGCGATAGGGACGGCTGCAGCATTAGAGTGAAGTTCTAAATGCTATCTACTCATCCATGGAATGAGGACTGACACGCAGTCTCAGAGAATAGATTGTGCAATTAGCAGCCTTTGTGCTGTTTTGACACAATGGAAAAGGGAAATGAGATTCAGTGTTGTCATGCATGCGTCTCTGTAGCTCTGTGATTCCACCCGAGATATTCCCAATGTACCAGCTTTCAGGTGAGAATCAGTCGGGTGAGTTGAAACGGTGAGATAATAACAAACACACACACGCACACACACACTGAGGATGAGAGAGTTCACTTGGACACCCTTTATTAATAATCTGCAGCGTTTCATTTCCATTCAATCAGTGTGGTTTTTAAATTGTGAATTTTAAATTGTGTTCTCAGGTTTGCAGGGAGGAGTCTGCCACCTCCCCAGCTCCCTAAGCTTCCATGATACGCTGTAATACTCCCTTTAAAGAAAAGGGGGCGCTGTTTGAGTAGGCAATGCACAGTGAAGTGGATCGAGGATCAGAGTTTCACCAAACTTCACTGACTATTCCTTTAATTAAAGCGAGTTTGTGAAATCAAACACTTCTTTGAGGCTTCAAAAACAAACAGATATCCACTGAATCTGCCTTATTTGAACTCCACATGTTAGAAATGGACTTGGAATTGCCTGTGATAAGTGGATGTTGTTCCAAAGAACCCAGGTTAAAAAAGCTTTCTCCTGTAAAAGCATCATAAAACAGTAGAATACACATTCCCTCTAACAGCAGCAGCAGCCACTGACCTGACTCCTGTAATATAAACAAACTAAATGCTGCTTTATGTGAGAATTATTTGCGCTCCGGCCATAAAAACCTAAGTGCAGACATAGTTGAGTGTAGGCTGGTGTGCACCCACATGAACTAACAGACCATAACCATAAAAGAAAATGACTCTAATACTCCTATAAAGTGTCTGTGGTTCTCTGTGGTGAGTTTATGGTGACCCCACCACCCTCCACGGTATTTTACGCATCCCTTGGCATCACTGTAATATGCCTCCAATACTCCTGTTGGGAATAACACCGTATCTTTGTGGTCCAGTGTCAATAATACACTTACTAGGTATCCGTGTAATAGCCTATTCGTCTGTGATTTTATAGGCCTGGGTGTCATTGCAACATAATGCAGCCAAATATGATCGCAGGCTCCCTGCTCGAGCCCTCCCTCCGCCTCTCATGTGCCTACATTTCCATCCCATGGCCGTCTCTAGGTGATTTAGCGCCGCCAGTCTCAAGCAGGTGTCCAACATGGCGATCACGGGGAGCGGATCTCTCGCTGTTTCTCTCTCGGTTTTCGTGATTTCACTCGCGTTTCTTCCGAAAGGTAAGTTTTGGATTTTTTTGTATTATGCTCCCCCTCTCTCTTCTTCTCTGTGTGCGTGCTTGTGTGTGTGTGTGTTATGCAGAATCCCCCCCCCCATCCGCAGCTGAAGCCGGAGGAGCACCGGGGAGAAGTTGTGGTGCTTTTACGCGCCGGATGCGCACCAGCTTCCCCCTGAAATCTCAGCATCACTTTTGTGCCGCTGTGGTTCCGCTGTGTTTGCCGGGACTGTGGGGACCCTCATCCCGGCATTTAGCACTTCACTGACGGGGGTGTTGTCCTGAGTTTTACTGCAAAGCCCCGCTCGCTATGAAAAAAAAAGTAAGAGTGCTGCACGACGGCACATGTGGAGAGAAAGTATGTTTCTGGGCAGTGGTTACCGAGTGAAGCGGTCGTGCCGTGTTTGGATCGGGGGCAAGTTGGAGGCTATGCTCGCTGGAAACGTGGCTCTTTATTCTGAAACGAGACCGATTCTCCGGACGCGGGCTTCGCACTTGCATCCTTCAGTCAAACCGCATTAAAGCTCCACAGTGCAAACTCACCCCGCGGTCTAAAACCCCCTAAAGTCTGCGCTTCAGGTGCGCTTCGGAGGAAAAAAACACGCATTGCAGTCTCTCACAGTGTCCTCTGGCTGCACAACTGCAGCCTGCGATGCATGTGTGTTTGTGTGTGTGCGTGTGTGTGTGTGTGTGTGTTCCAGTCCGCAGTCTTCACTTCTCTTACTGAGCCTTGGAGAGGATGTAAATCTGTCTCGGAGCTGTTTGGCTTTTACAGCCCGCAACTGCTCGATCCAGGGGGCGACTGGATGTGCGTGACCATTGCGGTCCCTACAGTCCGATCATAGCCCATCATGCCACCGCGGTTGCATCAGAGTTGCATGCGTCAGTGTGTCTTGTTATTTTTTTTTCCTGGAAAAACGTATCCGCCGACTATACTGACGCATGTGAACCCATTAAAAGCTTGCAGCCGCTTTAAATCCTCCCCGCAACGCCAGGGTTGGGTTGGACATGTTGTTGTGTCGCCAAATGGTGAGCAACAGTTGTGATGACAGGTTTTACACATGAAGTCCAGCGGAGTGACTTCTGAGTGGTACCTTTCTCTATCAAATATCACCATTAGTGGCCGTAGTGCTAATCTGCATCACCCATCAACAGGTGTGCTGTGTGTGTTTGTGTGTGTGTGTGTGTATGTGTGTTTGTGGTCAAGCATGTTGTGAGGACCTATCGTCAAAGTCACCTTATTGGGACCTTTCCTCTTCTTCGGTCCCCATATGGTAAATCATTACATTTTAAGGGGAAAACATGTTTTAGGGTTAAATTCAGGCCAAGGTAAAGGTTAGGTTTAGGTTAAGGTAAGGGTTAAGTGAGTAATAACTGGTTAAGGTTAGAGTACGTCTCAATGCAGTCCAGTGTGTCTGTGAAAGAAACTGAAGTTACAAGTAAAAACAAATCTTTATATATATTTTTTACAGCTCCTGATTACGAGCCTTTCATTTCACAGTTGTTGAATTTTATCGTGCCCTGTGTTGAATTGCAGTTGAGTGACATTTACAGAATTGACCGACGTCTCCGTGTCATATTAATTTAATTAACCTCTCAGCCACATAAAATAATGCAGCACGAACAGGCAGCCTCGAGCTCAGGCTGGAGACAGCGAGGGGCGTCAGCGTCACAAAACTGATGCAGTCTCTCTCGCTCTAGGTGGATTCAGGACAGAAATGTTCTGATGTGACCTCAGGTTTTTCATTTGTTTGTTTTTCTTCAGCTGCCGCGAGCAAGAGAGAAAAGAAAAAAACAAAAACAATCTCTGGCTCTGTGAAGTGCTGACAGTCTGATTTTAGACAGCTCCCAATTTGTCGTTGTTAATAAGGCAGAATCAGTTGATTTAAACTTTGTCTCGTGTGTCTAGTGAAAGACTCTGAGAAACTGTCTGGGTGTTGAGTTTATTATAAAAAAGACCAATGAAAGAAGGTGAATAAAGAAGGAGGGAGGGAGGGTGAAAGCTCAGCCTCAACATCATAAGGTAAAGCTGTTCTCATAATGACTGCTGAAGCTGAAGAAGCTGCCTCTGCCTTAGCATCGAGGCAAAACGCTGGGACTCTGCATCTTAACACAGGATCTGTTTAGTGGTATTTCCCTGCGTGCGTCTCCTGGGGTTCTGCCTGTTGTAGCATATCAGATCGTTGAATTTCACGAGGTTGCATAATCCCACTTATTACCAGTTAAAAGCCATTCGTCAGGACAGAGCGATGGTGACGCGGATCAATACGAGCTGTCGTGAATCCTCTGGGCCCCAGTGAACGACAGGATCCCGCAGAAACAAAAAGGAAACATACAGTTGTTACGGCGCTCTCGGTTTTCGCCTGTTGGCATCTGACATGGTGGGTGATGGAAGATGTCCGTCTACTGGCGCTCACGGCTTTGGCTTTGAAACAGATGTTTTTGCGGGAATCATCTGGCGGTGTGCAGCTCTGGCCTCAGTTTGTGTTTGTCCCCACACCCCACACACACACACACACACACACACACACACCGTTACCATAACAATGTTGATCTCCTGTTGGTTTTTGCCTTGTCTCTGTCAGTGGTGCATATTCAGGCCTACAGGAAGTACATGCACACAGATAGGGTCATTCAATAGAGCAAAGGACTGGGGCTGGTTGTAGCAATACAGCTATTCTACTATGCAGTATATTACGAAGTAAATAGGAATTGTTATTTAACATGTGGGCTAAACTTAACTTCCCTTTGGATCGTTTAATCTATAAACATGATGAATATTTTATAAACTACTTCCACCACGGAGGTTATGTTTTCATTGCCATGTGTCTCTGTCCGTTAGAAGGATAACGCAACAACAGCTGAATAGATTTTCTTGAAACTTGGTGGGAGGATGAGACATGGGCCAAGAAAGAACCCGTAACACTTCGGTTCAGATCCGAGAATTTTTGTCTCTTTCTTTAACATTGCAGGATAGGGTCATTTTCCAGGGCGTAAATCATGTCTTGGTAAAAAAAATAACATTAGTCATATTCAGAGGACTGATATTTCTCTGAGTGTTTGCAAGTTGGTGCAGCTTTATTTAATTTAAGGGGACTGTTGAGCCTCACTTTGCACTCTGTTGTCTGCCATTGTATTTTTTTTTAAAATCATTTTTCTTTTGAGTACTACAAATGTTATTCTGCTAAATAACTGGTGGCCATTTGTTGCTGTAGTGGAGTAAGAAGTCCAATTATTTCCCCCCTGAATGTAATAAATTAGAGGAGTAAAATAACATTAAACAGAAATATGTAAGTGCAACTACATCAAAATTATTATTTTACTTTAATCTTCCAATTACTTTCTCAATTAGTTGAAATAACAAAACAAATAAAATAAATGGTCATCCGTTTCCTGATGTCTGAAGTGATCCCATTAAAATTGTTTTCATGCCAATGTTTAATGGTTAACTACAAGGCAAAGAAGAGCAGCTTTCTTCCTCATCGATTAAATGATGATCAGAATGGCTGCTGATACCTTTTCTGTCCATTGATTAATTGAGAATTTTGTTTCAGTTCATCAGTTCCATCTCTGTAGCACAACAAGGCGGTCTTCTCTGTTCGATCTGTTTGAAATACCGCTAAGAGTTCAGTCCTGTGATTCAGGATAGATTTAATACTGCACCTAATGGACCACAGATATGTGCCCACTTGTGAAGTATTTCATTGGCTGTATGTTAGAGATCACCACCGTACATCATTTGTAACAATAATATACTCTTCTATTTAAAGAAATTGAATTAATTGCTCATTAAATTTACATTAAACTCTGTTTAATAAGCCTCACTCTAATTGCCAGATAATGCATGGCACTACTTTATGCGGTGGCAGCTAATCTGTCTGGTGGAGAGGGAGGGGCTGGCAGGAGGAATGGCAGATGATGCATGTAAGGAATTTGGCCATTAGAAGCAGTTGTAACAAAGCAAGTCATGTGGTGCTCTGCAGTTCTTATTTCACAGAGGACATTGCACGTCCATTGCTGTGTCTCTCCCGGTGCATCTGCTCTGAGTTTTGCAGCTGCATGTGTCGTTCTCGCCAGTAAATCAAATATCTGTGTTTACGCCGTCACCACCTTGCGTGCGCGTGGCAACGAGAGTGCGAATGTGCTGCAAACTTCACACTCCCTTGGCGTTAGCTCATAGAACGGACCAGAGTGCGGAGGTGGCTCGCAGCTCGTAGTGAATGGGGTGATTTCACTTTAGTATTTGTCCTTCCAAATCAGAGGTTGTAGCAAGTCAGCCTGTTTTGACAGAAAGAAGTTTGGTTATGAAAGTCCGTGTTTTGGAGGAAGACAAAATAAAATCTCTTTCTGTCCTTGACTCAAAAATCTTTTCAGTTTCTGAAAGACTCAAATCTCACCTGAAAAACATCACCTTGGTTGCCGGGTGCAAGTGTTTTCTGTCCGCACACTCAATACCTGGACCTTCAAGTAAATACTGTATCTGATTGTTTTGTCAAGGTCGCAGGAGTGCTGCTGAAGACACGCCATCACTCAGAGTCATATAGTAAATACTAAAAGAAGAAGAAAGCTCTGGACGCTTCTGTGTAAGGGATTTGCACTGAGGTGTCAAACTGAACGACAAACCGAGGATGATCAAAAAGGGTGTCTGTCTGTCTGTGTTGAGACGTCGTAAACAGTCAATTAGCAGAAACGGACAGATGACAGGTCCTTTCATGATTGTACGGACAGAAGCTTCCATTAATGACTGTGCTGGGGTAATGAGGAGGAGAGCTCATGTCTCCGCTCATGAATATGACATTGTTCTCTCTGTTCCCTGGATCTGAGAGACCTCACTCTATTGGCTGGGATGCTTAGACGGTGACAATCAGGTCTGCGGTGAAAAAAATGGAAATGCGATGTTTTTGTTTTGAAAAGGGCACAGAGTGCACATTAGTATGGGTGATGGAGCAATTACAAGCCACCATTAAGGCCTTGGAGCAGCCAAAGCACAGCCCTCTATAAAGGAAGAACTCCTTCGGGCAGATATCCTCCATGCGACAAGTCAAAAACTGTTTTGAACAAATTCGATTTTAGTTTAGGAAAAATAAGACACCTAAAAATGGTTTAAAAACATCCCCCCTCAGTTCCCAACATATGTTTAGCGAAGTATCGAGGGTGACACTCAGTCTGACCATTCATCCATCGCTCGCACTCATACCAGATGCCAGTAATTGTGATTATACTGGGGCTGGAGGAGATCCAAGTTTGGACACCTTTAAACCTTCCCTAAGTTTTAGTGTTCTGCATTGCCAGATAATTTATGAATTAATACAGCAGGGGAGCTAGAGGGAGAATCCAATTACTACTTGAATTCAAGTGGCTGCTTTTGCGGCGCCTATCCCGAAATATGATTTCATGTTTTTTCTTATAAATGTTCAGCCATTCAAATGTTTAAGACTATCCAAACAACTCTACTGTAGATTCTCCACCAAACCATTTCTGTACAGTAGCCTACTTCAAGGTTTATACCGTTTATAGCTGCTGGTTATGTAGCCAAGTTCTCATACTTTGGAAAGAGCTGAATGCACACTCCTCTTCATGTAAGTGTTGATGAGGGACAGATTCTAAAACGTGTGAGTGAAAATAACACACTTGAAATGTTTCCATCTTTCTCTACAGCTTTATGTAAATCGAGAGTTTCTGGCTTGTGTTGAGACAAAGGTTTCAAGATTAAACTAGACGGATGCCTGGAGATTACATTCGCCCTGTTTTGCCTAATTTACTGGGTTAAAGAAAGTAAAAAACATTCGGCTCGGTAATTTTTGTGTAATAGTTCTAACTAAATAAACAGCAATTAAAACTTTTTTGTGATGGGCCGTTCGCTCATTCATACCTTCGAAACAGCCAATCTAATGGCAGGCCTTTAAAACAACTGCTCTCATATTGCTGTGTAGTTTTCACATTGTCATTTGATATATACTATTTATACAATTTTCATTATAGCCACTTTCATATTGAAAACTGGGTCTTTATAGTCTCATCTGGTCCCCGATAATGGAGGCACCATGTCTATAAATTATCTTGAAATGCCATATTTCTATAATGTAGCTGATAACATTTTCATGACCCTCATCTTATTGCTCCTTTAGGGTATTTTCAATGTCTCTCCTGCTGGGTTCAGAACATCTTGTCAGAAGGTGGTGTATGCATCTCGCATTATCAAAAATGACACTAATCAGCCCAAAGGAGCGTTCTCCATAATTTGTCTACTCATCCATGTGTCACATGCAAGAGAGACATCACTGATCTGACTCCCACAAATATTGCAACCAGCATTTAAAATGACAACTGTTTTGGTTGAGTGAGAACCGCAATTACAGCCTGAAACTACAGGGAACCTAGTCCCTGACTGACGAAGGTCTAGACGGGGACTGTCCTGTCATGTGAGCACAGCCAAAAGAGAAACTTAAACCAAAAAGAGAAGCGTGAGAGTGGCTGAGCCTCAGACGTGAACCCACAACATTAGGACTAAATAACTGCTGATCAATGCGGAGGAGAAAGGACTCTTTCAGAGAGCGAAGTCTGAATCTCTAATCTATAAATTCAGTTACCCAGCTCCCACTAATCCACTGCTTCAATTGTAACGAAAACGATCCCGCTGCTTTAGACGGCTGCACAGTCTTTTCAAACAGAAGGTGTTTTCGTCTGGGCCCGACCGAGAACAATGAGCAACAAGTTGGCTCATCATTGCATTAGTTTCTTGTTTTGTTCACATTTAAAGCTATTGATTTGAGGGGCTGTTTGAGAGATGGTTGACCCGCCCTCCCTCCTCCGTCGGCCCAGTTCTATCTCATGTGTCCACTGTGAACTGACGGCAGGCCCATTGTCTTCTGTAGAAAACCTGAAGGGGAGAGTTTTCATCTATCGGGCTGGGCAGTTCCGACAGGTTTCGGTTTCAGAGTCGCTGCACCTTCCTCTCTCCTCTCTGAGTTTGTTTGGACAGATCTGAGCCTGATAAAATAACCACTGTGTGCTCGGATTCCTCTGTAAGCAGCAGCACATAGGTGGGAGTAATGCAACACCACTGGAGAAAATCAAAGGTACAAGTACTGTGTATCAGTTTAAGTGGCGACAGAATGCAAACACTACACTAATCAATAAATCCTACATTGCAAACAGAGAGAGTGCTGCAGCTGCCACACTTCACTGTTAGATAAAGAGTAAAGATGTTAAAGGATCTAATATTCCCAGATTTATATCCACAGTGAGATATTGGGACAGCTACTGTTCCTCCTCTGGAAGCAGTCGCCCCCTTTCTCGTTGGAGGGCTGTTTGCGAATGCATTTATGCAGACTGAATGAAATATTATTCCCTTACACAGCAGGACGCAGCTCAACTTGGGTGCAACATTAGAATAGCCGGGTCCTTCCAAGTCTCTGTGTTCCTTTTCAGCGGTGCCCCCATTGCACAATAATGCTCCTCTAATTTTGTTTGAACAATGCACACAGGGATGCCAGCGGGAAAGAACAAACAAGTCTCCAAGAAACAACAGAAAGGCCCAGAAAATGAGAACCCCCCCCCCACTCTCTGTAACATAATACAATGCAATAGCTTGAAAGTTATTCTCACCTTAAATTTTAGGGTTGTGGTTAAGGGTTACTTTCAATTACTTGTATATATATTTCTTTATAAGGCAATTAACCGACCACTCATTTATTGTCACCACCATTGATTGCGTATTGACTCTGTGGTCTTTTCTGAGGTTCTATTTTGTGGGCTTCATTACATTAATGGGATGGTATCTAATATTTTCTTCTAGGGTGCGTATGGTGAAAAGAAACATTAGTCGAGCTTGACCAGAACCTGGCATGCATTCTGTTTTTTTGTGTCCTAACCTGATTAAAGGTACCTGCAGCATAAAAAAATGAAGCACATAGACCAGCCAACATAACTGAAACGCACCCGCTTATAATTAAGAATATTTCCGTCTTGTCCCAACTCGTTAGTTCCCTATGGGCTCAGGTTGGGTTTCAACTCCCCTACTTCTGATAGTGTTCACCCTCGTCTGTATGTATGGAGGAGCAAACATTTCGGAAGCACCTCATCATGAACCCCAATATGACAGGATCAAAAACACGATCATATCTGAGGTTCAGTTTGACATTTTGGGAAATTGTTCGAGACCACTCTCATGCCACCTGCTGGTTGTAGCTTTGTTCATAACATACAAGTGTAATCGATGGTCTTATCAGATGCTTGGTAGGAAAGTGTATTCCCCCAAATGTTGAACTTTTCATCACTGACACTGACAAGTTTCACAGCACAGGATTTATGGTTTTACAAAACAGAAAACTCCAGTCTGCTTCTTGGGAGATTATTTCATGTGTGCATCCACATGCACTCAGGTTTTTACTTAAGTTAATACTTTAATTTGTACTCGGCTCGTAGTAGCAGTCTACTTAATAGTGAAGCTCCCGAAAAGAAAGTTGATGGTTGCGGAATTTACAGTCGATGCAGAAGATTTTTGTCCCATCTCCAGGTGAATCATCAGAAAATGACGATGCTGTTTATCCAGGGGAGAGCTGTTGTCCGACAGGTTGATGCCGCCTGCCTCTGAGGCATCGTGCTCTTGAGTTATCGGCGTGACGATGGACCCATCTTAATTACTCTGATACAGCACTATAATCTGTCATTGTCAGGCAGATCAAGACTGTGCAAACCAAGCACCGGGACTCATTCACCCAAACCAGAGGCCTATTGATTACGTCTCATACTTGAGTCATTGCGCTGCGGAGAGACATGGGAGGCAATAGAGCTAATGGAAGGCGGAAACTCAAAGTCACATTGCTTACATCTAAGATGACAGGTAAATGTATTTGAAAGGAAATATGGGCTTGATCCATTGGCTCCCAAACAACCGTCTGTCGATAACTAACAAGGAAAGTAAACACCGAGCTGCCAGACGAACAACCGCCCCGCAGATCGAAGGGGGGGGGGCTTCTCGCTTCCTAAATCAAATACATATCTGCGCTCAGCATAAATGAACATTTGGATTTGCTGTAACCTTCTGTAAAACTATCTACACTAATTGAGCAAAGGATGGCAACATCTCCACAGCACAAATACACCACTTCTATCACGTGGTTGATCGTTTTTTGAGTGGATCAGGTCAGATGCAAAGAGGCACTAACTACTATTCAGTTTATGAATACAAGAGGCTGACACACTTACCTGCTCAGTGCATGAACTGCAACTTCAAAGTGCCCCCCGCCAATTAAGACTAACAAGGAGACAGTAAAACTTTTTCTTTTTCCAAAAATGAAAACAGTTTTAGTTTTCGAGAGGTGTTCCTGTTTCACACAATTAGTTTTAATTACCCTCTGAGTACTGGATTTTGGGAGAAAAGTTCCCATCGTCAGCATCCTCAAAAATCAAAACATTTCTTTTGAGGTCTATGAAGTAACTTTTTCAAATCTACTCTTCTAAGGTGCGAACAAGTGAGGGAACTCAACTTGAAATCTGATTGAAATAAGTATAGAGGAAAGATTTTAATCAAAGATTCCGTATCTTCTGATACAAAGAACGTTTCTGTCGTGGAATCTTTGGTAAAACAATATTAACAATTCCCTAAAGAAGACATGATGCTTTTGTCTTTGTTCTAGTGTGTAATAGTTCAAGAAATATCCCAAATTAAAATTATGAATCTGAATATGAGCATAAAGATCCTCCTTAAGACTAATTAAGCTATTATAGTTAATGTGTGCTGTGATATCTGAGATCCCAGTCCATATTTTTGTTCATCATATTGTATTTGTGCTACTATACACTCGTATCCCTGATTTAAAGATTGAGGAAAACATTTTGGTGCTTTTTAACATCCACAGCCTAATTTCCAGCTTCACAAAAAAATATTTTCTTAAATTTAAATAAGTTTAAATAAATGTCATACATGAACAAACTGATGAAAGAAAGAAAACCCCCTAAATATTGCATCGCAAACTTTGCATCCTCTCTTGATTCTTTTTGCTTGTAGCTTTGTGTTTAGTTTTTGTTTTGGCTCCTTTTATGCAGGAATTTATATTTATTTATTTCCAGTCTCTATTTTCCCAGCAGGTTCTAATAGGAGTGGTGAGGCTTGTTGACTCTCCCTTAATGAGCTATGGACCTTAATGGAGACAGCAATGCAAGTTTCTTATGTGCTGATGTTTGTTTTTGTAGTATTTTATTTCCCTCTCTTACAGCACTTCATAACTTCCGTATTAAAAGTCTTGTATGACTTATATTGTACAAAACTGCTCAGACTTTAGATGGATCTTAGTGGCCAACCTCCATTAATGCTTTTCATTTGTCAAGATAAGCCGATTCCACTTGTCAGATTTTCACAGAGTTTATTCTTTCATCTGTCCTTTTTGTCTTTGTTCCAGCAGTGTACAAGTCTGGACAGAAAAGAACTCCACTTATATTTGCATCTATAACTGTATTCAAAACTATTTTTGATACTGTTGTGAGAGTGCTCTTGAGTTTTATATATTCACGCTATACACATCCCATGATCTTTTATTAGCTTATTTTACATTAAAGTTCTGATTCTTTTCCAACTAACATTCCTGCTCATCATTTAATGCATCAAAGACTATTACTAACTTCTGGCTCATATGTAGTCGCAGCACTCACCACAGTAGCTAACATGTATTTCTGTAGAGCCATTTGTGCACTTTGTTCATATTTGTATCTGGACTTGAAGCTACAGGAGCATTTTTGTGACAAACTCATAAGAACATTGTACAAAAGACGTGTGCGATAAACGGGACAGCTCAGCGACAGGATAACAAAGTGGTCGCCTCCCGCCATACACCTCCAGCGGGTGCAGTGACAGCTCCTGAGCAACAGGGACCTTTGTCTTTGTTGATGCTGCCGCGGCTTACAAGTGGAAATCCATATTTTAGTCAGCGCACAGCCCGAAGGAACGAGCCAAGTTCATTCCTCACGTCGAGGTAATTTTAGTTCTTCAAGCTCTTTCCTGCAATCAGGTCTCATTTAGTTTTGACAGTCCATGATGCACCCATAAATTTAATAGGTCATTGTAAAGCATGCGCCGTCTCTGAAACTGTGTTTCAATTGGTTTTCTGTTGTCCTCCGAGGCAGAACACATGGCAGCACTCATTAGCACAGAGCTGCCGTTTGGTTCCCCACCTATCTTCTGTGACTTCTTGCTTTTTGTTCGCCTTGTTGTAAAAGAACAATAATGATTCAGCTTCAGGACAGGTTTACAGAAACTAGTGAAATATATGAACACAGTGGCTCAGTGCTGCAGAGACTGAACTGGACTCACCCCCTCGTTTCCTGTACAAACCATGTATGGATTTTCTTCTAGTTGTTAGTACAGTAGCTGCAGCACTATATGCCAATGTCATTCCCTTATGTGGAATCCAAGGACTCTTATTTCTTGCGAGCACACGACACAAAGCACAACTTCATTTGTTTTCTTCCAGGCGCAGCGGTTCAAAAACACAATCATTTAATTTTTAATCAAATTAATTACAGAATTCAATGGCTAAATCAGGATTACTCACCTACCAATATTCTCGGTATATTTTAGTAGAACAAAAAAATTCATGACAACAGACAGATATATACATTAAAACATGTTTTCTTTTAAATACATAAAAACAAAACAATTGTGCTCGCAACACAGCATTAATTTTGCAGTACTCTTTGCTATTCCATATGGAACATTAATATAATCTTCATCCTAGACAGAATTCGGTCTATCTTAGCCATTGTATGGTTAATGAAACGTATTTCCTTTCTTTTTAAATCAAACAGAGAATTATTTTGGGCCTCTTAAGCCAATGTATTTTTATATGTATGGTTGAACATTTTTCTAGTTTTTTGTCAAACAACCATCACCACACCATGGCACAATGTAATGCCTCTAAGACCCTCTGTAGGTAGTCATCCATTAGCCTGTTGTGAGGCAAACTAACTTGTTCACATTCCTTACAGTAAGCTTACCGCGTCTTTTGCACAATGGTGGTCCTTGTGAGAGAAGCTGGTTTGGCCCATTCCACTTGAAACGCCCCTTGCCGACCTGACCAACTTCCGTGTTGAGTGGAACCATTAAGCGCTTTGCATCCAGTGAAACAAAACCTTCTTCCCCGCAGAGTGTAGCCTATGCACCTATGGGTTTTATTGAATGTTTCCTCTTGTTTATTTGAGCATGATCTTCCCAGAAGGAGTGGATGTGTTTTTGTTTTGAATAGCCAGCTGCCATCTGAGTGACTGCATTAGAGCGGACACTAGTGCAGGTGAGGCGGAAATGTGGGTTAAAAAAGGAAGATCCTTCTTGCGCAAAGCGTTAAATAACGTTAAAAAATTAACGAATTAATCCTGTAATTAATCATACCGCGTTAACGCGTTAATTTTCACAGCTCTATAAAAAACCCTTCTTCCCAAGATGTACAATTTAGTAAAACACTGAATCTGGTTAATTTGCACATCATGACTCAGTACCAATATGATAATACAATTTATTAACCCTATTAAATGTTATTAACTTGATTTGCAAATGGACCCAAGCACAAGCAGATGCAAGTTGTCAGACTGTAGAGTGAAGTGTTCATATTATTGTTTAAAACGTAATAACAATGTCATCTTGAATCTCAGCAAAACGTATATGAGCTCCATAGTTTTACTTCTTCACTTATTCTCTGTGTGGTCTAAACTCCACAAATGAAAAGTTTGGTTTGTCAGCGTGAGTCAAATTTAACTCTGCATGGTAAACCACAGAGGAAGACGGAGCTGCTCTGGTCTAAAAAAAGATATCAATAAATGTAAACAGCACTGGCCTAGGGATGTCATTAAAAAGAATAGCATGTCTAGACCTCATAAAGCCAAAAACATATTGTTATTTCGAAGCAGCAGGAGTTATTGCCTGTGAGCACTAAGATGACATCCATCAATTTAGGGATTTATTGGAAAATGTAGATAGGCTGCTTGGGAGATGTAAATGATTTACTTAGCATAAAGTTTTGCTTGAACAGGCAGGGAGATAGTGTAGTTAGTGAGGTTAGGGAAGTATGGATGTGACAAAGGCGGTATTAAAGCAGAAGCTGATTTCCCAAGCCTGAGAGATCCACCGTCTGTGCATGAATAAATAGGCTGGACCTGCACAACATGGATTATTCTGCTTCAAATATCAGTCGACTTAAGGGTTGTCAAATGCCATACATGTGTAATGGGATTGTTGTACATGATTTCATTCTGTCACTTGCACTTAAATGTCATATCTTTTCAGGTTTGCGCTGATTGTTTCTCACAGTTTGCATGAATTTCTGTTTTATTCTCTCTGCCGTTTTTTTTTGTCTTCATATTGCACGTTCAGGCCAATTGAACAGAAGCTCCTCACTTTTAAGATTAGTTTCACTGAATTTCTGAAGCTGTGTAATAAAGACAGCTTATACAACATGTCTCATTACTGCCTGTCAGTGCAGTAGGACAATATGTGAACAGATTAAATTAACATTGTACATTTGGTGCATGGATGTTTGGTTCCTCGGCACATTGTTTTCTTTTTTTTAAATGCTGGAGCGACAAAGTACGCAGCATTTGTATGCAGCGGTTGTGTATCACTCTGACATGTTGGCCTCATCTTTCAGTAAATCTCAAATCTACATTTATTCAAATGCGCTCACAGCGCTGACGGTTGACACTGCATAATCCATCAAAATGTTCCATTTGAAGAGAGGGACTGGAATTATTTGAATCATCAGAAAGCGGCCTTGCTGGTGCTGAAGCCGTCGTAGAAAACGTTAAGAGCTTGAACCCGAGGATCAGAAATACAATGTGTCGAGATATAGCAACTATGCATGGCATGAAATCCTCCAGTTGTAGAGTAATTTCTCTCAGTCTGACCTTGTCCTTCTCTTTTCTAGTGTTTCTTCCAACACAAGAGAGCAAATGTATTTCATGTCAGTTGTAGTTGTGAGAGAAAAGAAGGCTTGGGTCATTATGAGGAGTGAAATAATGTATTTTTACAGGGATTGGTATTGATCAATAAACTGGTTCTCAGTTCATTCAGAATGAAGAAGACACTGATTACATATGAGACACTTTCTGTTTTTATTGCTATAAACTGCACAATTTTGTTTTACAGTCATCTATAAAAACACAATAAAGACAAACTATTATCTCCACTTTGATTAAATGAGAAGTCTGAAAAGACTCAAGAAACCTTTTAAGATTATTACACACCTAAATTTCATCTCCTGTTCATCAATTTATATTTTCGAGTTGAGTTACATAACCATAAAATATCTATATATCTATGATTAGTAGATATTTTTATCTCACTGTCTTAAAGATATAATAAGTATCAATTCTTCATCACAGTATCTAAAAATAAATAGACCTATGTTATGTATTGTGTTGATCTATGTAGTCATTTTATTCAACATGTTCAAACCCAGAGAAATTCACAATTTTATTCAAGATAACTGGACGTTTTATTTTGATGGACTATTAATTGTGTGATATCCACTTTACCCGTCTGCTATAAATTCCTTGGAAAGGACATATTACAAAGGAAAAACTCACCGTTAACCAATCAGCTAGTTAGCTGTTTCCTCCTTTCCCTGTTTGTATTGGTCACTCGTATTTTTATTCATTCTTGTTTGCTAAGTAACGTGAATAATACTATTATACTTTGCCTCATCCCCGAACATGATTTATGCCTAAATCACGAAAGGTAGATCTTCATAAAAATTTGGGGTTGACGACAACAACTCCCATGATTAATTTCTTCTTGTTTTGATTGAGTAAACCTTGGCTGCCATAGTTACATATTGTATTTTTCTGTTTAGTTGCAGTTTAAGTTCATATCTAGTTGATGTGAATGGTTCAAATTCCTGAGTTGTGCTATATTGTGTAAAAAATCTGAAGCATGTGTTGCACTGAACAAAGATGTGTTTCAGTCTTTTCACCGACTTGAGTCAAGGTCTCAGTTCAGTGTATTATGTGATACTTTCATGGACACAGATATCATTGCTGCACTTCATGTGTGTATTGGGAGTGCAGAGGCTGTTTCTTTCTTCTTTGTTCCTGTGTCCAATCTCAAGGTTGGAAAGTGTGGTTCAGGGACCCATGTGTAAAGAATGAATTAAGCAGCATTTCTCTCTGCTTCAGTTAAGGTCAACGCTGTCCACTGGATCTCAGTCACACTTTTTAATGTGTTTTTAGAAATTGAATTTTGTTGATTAAATTCATGTAAAGCCCAAAACTCTGGATCACATCCTGGTTGCAGTATGGGTCACCACCTCCTTGTTAGTGGATGGGAGTATGGATAAACATTTTTAGGTAGTTCTCCACGCCACGATCACTACATCGCAAACTCTGGCTCCACATCACGATAAGGCAGCACCTATATCCAGGATATTTTGGCTTCATATAGTGGCAAAAAAAAGAGACGTGCCATTCATCTCCATGGTCGATACTTTGAGATACTTTATTCTTAGACCCTATGACAGGATAAGACACATACTTTAAGTCCACTTACCTTCACTTTGCTAAATTTAATGAAGCTACACCAGGAGATGGTTGGATTAGCTGAGCATAAAGACTGGAAATGAGGGAAACAGCAGAACTGGTCCTTCCCAAAGGTGAGAAATCCTACAAACAGCACTGAAACCTTAAAATAATTAAATAAATATAGAGTAAACATAGCAGAATATGGATCAGAGCATATATTTAGGCTTCACTTCATAATCCTGTACAAAGTGCAGCCTGGAGATATTTTTGCTTTGTGCAACACAAAGAAAAGTTATCAAAGTACGATCAGATTTATTGTGACGTGTGTTTTTAGCTATGCACAGAGAACATCAGTGCTGCAGAATAAAGAGATGGCAGTCGTCTCTTTGCCTTGATGACTTGTTGATTAGCAGCACATGTCGACGAGAAGCGAGCAGAGGGAACTTTCATGGTTACACGGATGACACATTGAGCCCACGGCTGTGGATGGGTTGAGTGACAACTGCGGGGAGACACCTGTCTGTCAAGCTATATCGTATAAGTGTAAGTGACATTATTAGGGAAAATGATGACACCTCATTCATATGTAACGTGTAAAGTACGTTCATGGTAAACTCTCAGTGTCATGGGTGACATGTTTTAGTCTAGTGAATATGTATAATTGTCTGTAATGCTTCCTTAGCAGACAAACGCATGTCAGACAAACCCATTGCGTGTTTGTTTTCGTCTCCGTCCGTCGCTCTTTGTGTTGAGTAGGTCACCTCAGAATATTAATCACCTCTTAGGTCATCAACGCTGACGTAACTTTGGGCAAAACAAACCATTTCACTATCCACTCTGCGGCTGAGTGTTGCCAACCCGCACCACCTCGGCCATCAGGCATCCGCGATGGCATAATTATGGAGTATTAAACCGTCACAATGACACATCAGTCAGACAAGATATGCACAATGCACGCGAGGCCTACTCGCGTTACCCTAACTCTTGTCAGAATGGCTTGAAAAATGGAGGATTGTTTGCTGCCGGATGATAATTACGATCGCTGTTTATGAGACCCATCAAACCTTCAGTCAAGAGGAGCTGCGCCTGAAGGTGACTCATGGATGTATCACGTCAGACCACGGACGACGTGGAACACGGCTTTCAGACAAGCTGTCTCCTCTCGCCGAGCCTTTTAAATCATCATCACTCCAGCCATAT
The DNA here is from genome assembly GCA_038501795.1 of Pseudopleuronectes americanus. Lineage (NCBI taxonomy): Eukaryota > Metazoa > Chordata > Actinopteri > Pleuronectiformes > Pleuronectidae > Pseudopleuronectes > Pseudopleuronectes americanus. The sequence continues at coordinate 7,496,588 of CM076719.1, forward strand.
GATGGTTCACATGATGTATCACCTGTTAGAGCCGCGGCATACGCACCAGCAGCAGACAGTGACAATGAGTCTGGCAGCGAGCCGCTCAACAGCCGCAGTCGCCTGACGCATCTGTTTCCTGTTATTAAGCCATCGCTCGCATGCTGTTGTGTTAAGCATCACTTAAACCGCCAGTTCGATTCGGGGGATGTTTCCTTAGGCCCCCACTTCTTTTTTTTAACACCACTCTGTGTACGGCCGGTTGCATTTTCCATGACTTTAATCAGCTTGAAGAAGCTTGTTAGGCTGAAGCCTCCGACAGTGCTGTGGTTCGGCTGTCCGTCCAGACGTCGGCCGGCTCCTTCTCGGCTCTCCGCACGTTCACACGCTCCGAGCAAACCGATTTTCGCTCATATTCATCTCTTTTGTGTCGGTTCTGATTGTGATACTCAAGCTTAATTGTTGACAAGTCGACACAAGGACACACTTAGACGGACGTTACAACAGAATTCATTAATCACCTTCTAAAGTTTTTTGCAGGAGGGTAATTCAGCTATTTATGATTCACGGTGGAGAGATGACAGGAAATGAGGAAGGGGAGGAGGGATGACATTCAACAAAGGGCCCTGAATAGACGTGGGGGGTCGTTGCAATCACATGATCAGCATCTCACACCTGATCAGGAAATAATTTCAAGTTAAAGTGAAGGTGCCTCTTTTCCTTTGGTTCAGATACATTTAATTAAACAAATGTCATTAATATATTTCTACAAGGACATTTTGAGTACTTTCAGATTCGTTTCCACTGATATTAATGCATCTCAGATCATCATAATTAAACTAGGAAATCATTTGGAACCTGTCAGATTGCTTTGATGATTGTGCCACGAATGAGTCCATACATCACAGAGTATTAAACTGCAAATTTTATTATAACTCAAACAAATTGTGACTGAAAATGTTCTTGAAATGGTATAAACACATTGTTTCATTCTGTTTTTCTTTCTGCCAACAAATCTGAAGAGAAGAGACAAACCAAAAACAAGCACGGTCTGTGTATCTGAAGCCTGATGTACTGGAGCTTATGTGCCATCGAAATTTACCGTGGTTTTATCACTTGTACTCATAATTATTAAACTTTTTGCTGTGTTTTTACAAATAATAATTCTTGATAAAGTCTTAGTTGTTGGCGTTTATAACGTTTTTTGCTCGTAGGTTAAATTCATTATTTCTCCAAATGGAGTTTTCAACTTCTGCTGTTGATCCGACTTCAATCATTCACCTTATCCAGTCGTTACCAACATATACTGATATATAGCTTCTGTGCCATTTCAGTCAAGAATGGATGATTCCAATCTTACCGTTGATGTACCCTTTGCAACATTCCCGCCCACACAGCAAACGTTTCTGTCGTTGATTGGATGTTCATTTATCACCGTGGAGACGGACACGCAGCAGGGAAGATGTTTGAGCAGAGCGATGAGGAGATTTTCTTTGAAAAGTCTAAGAATTATCTCTTGCTGCATCTTCTCTCCGTTACAACAAAGTTATGTGTTTAAGGAGTCCAGGAAGGAGGCGCACGGGTTCTGCTGAGCTTAGGATTTGTTTGCAAATTACTCAGACGATGCCACGCGAGTGTTTAAACTGAAACTGAAGTACAACACAGCTTTTTTCCTTTCCGGTAGCAGTGAGCTGTTTGAGTGGAGCTGGTTGAAGGAGGGATTGGAGGAACAGACTCCTCTGTGAGTGAGGAGCGGAAATTAATTTCACTCCACTCAGATACTTTGTCGACTATCAGCAGTTGAAAAAAGCCCCTAACAAGTGCCATGTTTATCCCTGTTTGAGTAATTTTTGTTAAATCTGACAGTGCTCAGCTGATAACAAAACTGACAAATGCAACCGTATCATATATGTGCTGAAACAAACACTCAAGTGCAGGTACGAGCCAGTTAAAGTCACGTTGTCAACCTGGTGTGTGTTAGTGTGGTTGAGGATTTTAGTTCCCATGAACGTCTCGTTAGCGTTACATTGATAGCTAGTAAGGCACGTTAGCATGAAAGTTGGCTATGTTGCGTGTCCCGAGTATAAAATTGTTTAGTTAACGCCACGCATATGTGTGAGTCCAGCATTTGTGCAAGTGCGCGAGCAGGAAAGGTGAAAACTTCATTACAAAGAGCTGGTCTTTAGTGTCTTGATGTGTCTTTAGAATCTTGCCAACCTTATTATTTACAATGACATTTCTCTGTTTACGTTTTTTGTCTCTCCACCTACACTAAACAATTGCCACGAACAAACCAAATAGCAGGTTGTGTATTTCTGCTGGAGATATCTCGACTAAACATATGACATTCTGTTGGTGAAAAATAAGGAATATATTGTATATTTGCCAACGTCTTACACATTCAACAGAAATGGTAACAGTGGGTCTCATAAGTATCAGCAAAAACTGTGAAATGCCAGAATTGTCTGTTGAAAACAACACCTACATGGAGTGTGAAGTAAAACCAGGTTAATTTTAACCAAATCTCTTTACTTACACATGAAAACCAGGAGTCTCATGTCACAGTAGCAGCTGTAGGGATTTCCCTGTTATTCTCTTTATTTCTTCTCTTCGCTCCCATCTTTGTTTCTCTCCTCTTTATGTGCCACGGCCTCTTATTACAGTTAGAGGGCAGGTGTGCGGCCTCAGCTGGGCATTATCCCAGCCCAGATTGTCCTTGGACCCCCGTGTCTGTCTCATAACCCCGGCCGCGGCAGCCCCATACATCACCCGGGCTGCTCTTAAAGCTTCCCTTACCATTGATTAATCCACTTTAGTCTGATTCAGAAAATGATCCCAGGCAAAGCATCAAAGCACTTCATGGAGGTGATTACTCACTCATTAGCCATATGTTTGACAAGTGTGCCCTCCTGGCATCGGGAACCTCTCCATTAATCACAAACACAGACCCGACAGAGGGACATGATGAAATGATGAAATATATATATTCTGACACAGGATCAGTGAGATGATATTATTGATGGATTACACAGGCAACTGTCATAAGATTGCACGTTATTCACTTGATATATGGCTGCCAGAAATATTATTTGGGTCATCTTTGCTGAAGCTATTATTCCTCACGGACCGCGTTTCGGTTATTATCGGTCTGACCCACTCGGAGATGGAAACGCTCCGATGTCAACACGTGTGGCTGCAACCCGATGAAGAGGTTTTGAGCGAATGGTCTCACCCGCCACCTAAACACGTTTCCCTCCACGTAATATAAGGAGACACCCCCTCCCCCCCTCCCGTCTCCGAGCCACCCACTCCGTGTCTCCTCTCCCCCTGTCTTCCTGGGCGATCTCCCCAGGCTGCGAGGACAAGACAAGACAGGATAGGATAAATTATAGCCACAGAGCCCCGGCTCCCTCTCATGCTTTCATTTGCACCAGCAATTAATCAGCCATCACTGGAGAGCTCTTGCATGTCAGGCTGAGGATTTTATTAGGGATGTCCTTTATGGGCCTTAATGAGACTTATGTCTTCCTTGAGTATTTCATTTGCTGCACATAGCCCGGCTGCTTGTAACCTTGAGGTGAGGAAGGTTTTTTTTCCCGACAACACTAAAGCTTGGCAGGCCTTTGTTACTCACCTCTCAATGATCTTGAGTTGATTCGCTCTTTCATCCCTTGCCTCCCTCACTATTCCAAATCCTCTTGTCTTTCATTCGTCTAATTTAAGACACAATTAGGCCTGATTTGTTTTATTTCACTCTGACATTCCCCCTGGCTCCTGCTTGTTCAATGCTGTGTTAAGGGAGTTATTGAAAACGTGGCAAATCACCCTTTGGTTCTGTTTTTCTTGTTGTCGGAGATAGACAGGGCTGAAGCACAACAGCTGCAGCAGCACGATTAAAATGAAGTGCAGAGGAGGATCAGTTAAATACAACACACTGGTTGACTGGGTGTACATTGAGGGTCCACATGTCTAAGACCATTTTATCACTGTAGCTTGTGCTTTCAGGTCGGCTGGTTTATCTGTTTAACTGTTTCAAGTACTAACCCTACTCAAAATTACGAACTTGAATATTGGCAAAAAAGATGTCTCCTTTATATAATAAGCTCAAATAAAGATTTAGTTAGACAGATGGATAAATGTATTAGTTTGATCCCATGAGAGGGAAGTTGCCCAAAACCGAGAGGGAGAAGATGTGTCCACACAGATATACAGTTATTCCAAACAAGCTGCTGTTTTAATAATGAAGTCAGTCAATAATAACTGTAGCTGTAATTTGATTTTATGCTGTGCAAAGCAGAAGCAGTTTTTCACACAACAGCATGACAGAGTAGAATATATTCAGAACTGATCCACAGACAAAAAAAAATGCTTAAATGACAGAAGTGAGCAGTAAACAATGAGGCTGGTGTCAATTAGATCAAATTAAATGCTCTGTTTCTCTGTGAATTCCTCCTTCAGGAGCGGCCGACTCTGCCACAACCAATAAAAACAACTTGAAGAGAGAGATAATTACTGTAATGCAAATACCTTGAATGACAGAATGGCCGTCACTACAAATCCTATAGTGTCAGAAACTGGATGTTAACTCTCTGAAAATCTTCAGGATTAAAGAACTCTTCTTTGTAACTTAATACTTTTCATCCAGATGGTTTTTAGAAACTTTAAAGACTCAAACTTTCAGAACAGCGGTACGTGTTATTTAAAAGACCATCTGTGTATTTCAAAGATTGCTGGAGAATCAGATGCTCGCCTCTTTCTCGAATGTAATGGCAACACATGAGACGCACAAACAAGGAGTTAACCAAAGAGCAGATGCAGTGGTTTCTCTGCAGTGCAAATAAATATTTGTCTGTTCTTCATTAAATATTCTGCATGTTAACACAATTTGACATAAACTACAAGGCAGCAAACCAAAAATTCGATTCATGTTTTCTTTTTGACAGAATATAACACGACAGTAACACAACTAATGCCAGACACACTTGCATCCATACAGTCTAATTTCCTTCAATATTTTGCTTTTTCTTTCTGCTTTTCTTATAACGTTGTTTGGGATTTTGTTGCCGGCCTGTTCTGTTTTTGAGCGCGCCCCCAAACTGCAGCAACCACAACCATGGCAAAAACACTCGAGTGGGCGTCACCCAGTTAACCCAAAACCACGGAGTCAGCCAGTAAGAGGATATGGAGGCCATCTGGTAGCGTTTTTACAGTATGGTGTGGCAGTTTGCCCGCCCGTGCTACAGGAAGGGTCGTATGACGGTCATGAAAGAGCGAATCTTCAGAGTCCTCCAAGGACACGGACATGAATATTCTCAGTTCAATTTTCTGGGTCAGATATAATCTGGAGCACACGACCTGATCACATCTGTCCCCAGGTCGTGCAGCGTGAATGATCAAACTCTGTGACTTGAATGACATCTCGCATTTCTATAAGCTGCATTTTCAGTGTATAATGAAACGGTTTGGGAGTGGGGGGGGGGTCTTTAAATCTACCTCTCTTTTTAAAGACACCACATTTGTATTATGTAGGACATCTCACTGGGCTGCTGTAAGTTAGGAAAGAACGCGAGGAGCTAAACTAAAACTAGAAAATCAATTATCATTATTATGTAAATAAAAGAAAAACAGCCTGTAAACACCAGTAATGGTCCATAGTGTAAAAGTGATTTTGAACAAGAATATTTATAAATATTATTTGAATATTTATATAAAAAGGTACTCTAGTTAACATTGAATGAAAGTGCTCAGTAAAACTGTAAAAAGTGAAGTACCACACTTAACATAAACCATGATAAACATAATAAAGAACAAAGGATAAAACTTAAGCAAAACTTGGATGTAAGTGCATGTTTAACTTATATAAATAATAATTCTACCACAATTAGTGCGATAGAACCCCAGTATCTCCATCAACAATATTCATATTCTTATTTCCAGGATTTACTGTATAAAAATACATTGACACAGGAGACAGCGTTAACATGTTTCTTTGCTCTGATTTCCTGTTCAACACCTCCTCACCACCTACTCTCCAAAGAGGTCAGCCAAAACACAAAGTGGGTCTTTTAAACATTTTGAATCTCTAAGAATAATATTTCAAAAAGCACAACTCCTGTGTGGAAAAACAAATATCCACCTCAACCTTTTGTATTTAAAATATGAAAAATATGAGACATTTCCATCTCATCATACATCCACATGACATCCTTAAATATGCTGCAGCTTTTCATGACCCAGTTCACAAGTGAAGGCTCTTCAAGCATATTTCAGCTCCTGAGGATAGTTTATTCAATATTGTCTTTTTTAGTTCACGTCATTAATCTGACAGTTGCAGTTGCCTGGTTGCAGATTCAGATTTTAATAAGCAAACATGCTCCATCACCAGCCTTTATGATGATGATTTGTTTTGACAAGACTGACGAACTGCATGTAGTCTTCTCATGTTACTGCATCTGTGATAATAATCTATAAATAAGAATGATAGGAAGAAAAATAAGCTCAATCAACAACAGTTTTTTTTAAATTACATATATTATAAACTTAAACAGTTGCATAACCAACAACCAATACAAAAGTTATTCAGAGCAGACTGGGGTTTATCAGCTTTATTAAAGAGATATAAGCTTAAAACCAAGTGCTTCAGACAGAGGCTGAAGAGAGGAGCTGCAGCAATGGACAGTGAGAGGGAAATTATGTGTTTTCTGAACATTGGAGCATGGCAAATTGTTTCAAGTACAAACCAAATTTTAAATTATGAATTTAAATATGAGCACAATATGTCTCCTTTATATAATATTCCTGAATAAAGATTGTTCGATAGATGGATAAATATGTTTGTTTGATCCCATAAGAGGAAATTGTCAAAAATAGAGAGGAGGAGAAGATGTGTCCACACAGATATATAGTTATGCACATCATTTTGTGTTATTTTGAATAATATGAATATTGTAATAAGGACTTTTGGTTCAGTCACACACACATGCACACACATACACACACAGAGAGATACTCACCAGCCGCTGGCCAGCCGTTTGACAGCCAGGTGGTTCAGACTTTGGAGCGCAGCAGCTTCAGTTAATTACAGTTACACATTTGGATCTTGTCAATGGCTAATTTGCAGATGAAAAAACGAGTCAAAAACTTCTGCTTGCTCCAGCAGCCTAAGCGTTGTTTTTGTCTTTCCTAATAGCTTGGGCCTGTCAAGTGGAACAGGACTCAACGGTGCCTGCAGCCCAGTCTTTAGATGCATAGACGGATAAAGTTTACTTTGAGAACTGAAGTACAGCCAGAAATCGATACTGAACTGAGACAAGCGATCTACAGGAGCTTTGATGAAGTTTGACAGCGGCTGATGCTGCTTTCAGTCTGGGGTTGGTACGAAGAAACCACTGGTCAGAATATCTCATTAGCCGACGAGAGCTGCAGTCATTTGTTGATTAAAGATGTGATAATTAAATCCTCTTTATATTAATTTTTAAGCAAATATTCTCTGGTTCCATAGTTTTAAGAGGTTAAGATATCCTGTCTTCCATATATATGATAGTGAACTGAATATCTTTGTGAGCCATTTGAAAACACATCCTATGGCTTTGGGAAATTATAACGGGCATTTTTCGCTATTTTTCTGACATTTAGGTTAAACGATGGGCAGATTTCTGGATAATGAAAATAATCATTAGGTGCCGCCTTAGAGACTGCCCTGATTAGAAGTCATAATTCAATTTAATTCCGAATGAGCCCTATCTAAATGTCAGGTTTGTGAGCACACATGGGGACATTCACTGTATTTGTCGCTTTAACTCCTCCTGTGAAACCTGTGCACATAGTGATTAACAATATAATGAATGTAGAATAACATTTTAAATAAAAAGCTAAACAAATAGACATACATTAACATCTCATCCTTACATCTGCTTAAACTGCCTGGGTTGTGTGTGTGTGTGTGTGTTATGACTAATTCATTACGTGTATATAATGCTCATAAATAAAAGGCGGTTTAAAGTAAAGTGTTACCATCTTAATTTTAATATTTATAAATGTGATTTATAAAAATGATGCACCTTTCTTCCCCTTTTTCTGCTTACTGGAGAATAATGGTGAATAAAAAAATATATGCAGCTCCTCAGATGGAGAACAATTGACGCAGAAGAGAATATAATCATATCAAGGAATCTTTAATATTAAAGCTGGAGCTGCATCGTAGAATAGGAGAGGGACTTTGTGAACCCAGAGAAGAATTTATTCTCCCACACAGGCCTCTTACCCTGTGATATTTATTGTTATGAGCCAGTTTAAAATGTACCCATACCCCTGGTGTTTTTTTAAGTAGAAGCCTTCACACTCTGCGACTGTATTTCACTATTAATTGTCTGTGTAGAAGTTCCACATTTCTGTTGACTGGCTCAGCTCGAAAACAAATCATAAACATGCAAATACCATAAATACATATATGAATAGGCTTTGCTCCAGTAAAGGTTTTTTGGGAGGAAACTGAACCCGCTGGAAATGAACTGGTGATCTTTGCTTGCCAGGACTGTGAGGAATCTGGAAGAAAATGAGGTGGAGGCTCTTTTTTTTCTGCATTTTTAACCCAATTAATTTGTAGTTTGAGGTGTGACAGCGGTGAGAAGCACAAGTGGAGAAGCAGAATAATCAAATGACTCCCTCCCTGGGATTTAATAAACCACAAAGTGCTAATTTCACCTCTGATTGCGTGCGGTATTTAATGCCTAAAGAAAGCATATCTAACTTCTCATCATGTGCCCAGTGTGCCTACTGTTTAGTGCTGCATGCGTTTCACTGCAGCGTGCCCTTGGCAGCGGAGAACACACAAGAGACTGAGATGGGAAAACACCGTGACTCACAACGTTATAGACATTGAACTTAAATAAGCAAAGACAGGAAATATCTGCACATTTATCCTCTAAATACTGGGAAAAGGATGCAGCATTGAAATTCCAGTCACAACATACACCTGTGGAGCAGCGGTTATCGCCTGTAGAGGCTCCTACATAAGATCTTCTCCGGTTAAATATGTTAATTATTTAAATGGGTGTTTTTCTTTGGAGTACGATGGTTTTAAAGAAGATGAGAGAATACTCAGATCCTTCTCTCAAGGAGAATCGTGCAAAAATACTCAACACAAGTCCAACAGTGAAAATGTTAAGTAAAAATTTCAAATGTATAAGTATTAGAATTGCTGGATTCAGTGACAAGTTGTCCAAACCTCAAATTTGTTTCAGTTATCTAAAAACCAATGCTACATTACTCACACTGAGAAGTTGACAGCATGAGCCTTTTGAGATTTCCATTGTTCCACAGTTATTTTCTTGATTGATCCTTTATTCATCTATCATATGTAAAATAAATAAAATAGCTAAGTTGTTTGATCAATGTCAACTGTATTTATATAGCACAGTTAAAAGACCTAGGGTGACCAAAGTGATTTACAAAGTAAAAGGTATAACAAGAAAACAGCAATATATGATAGTATCAAATCTGTTGGGATAATAACGTTCTCAACTTGAGTGTATTGATTTGCTGCTGATAAGTAAATCTATCATAGATTAACTAATCGTTGCTGCTGCACTTTAACCTCGGTCCTTTGCGATAGGTTCAGCAGCCAATATTCTGACATTCAATGCAAGAGAGACCTGTGCTAAACAAAGACGTGTACACGGAGAACTCATTTCCATGGCCAGGGTTTTTATATTCACATCTCACACGTTGCAGCTGAAGCATTCATATAAATGCGGACTTGTCGGTGCCTTACAAGATTCCGGGGGCAAATAAAGGAGGCAGACTGAGTGACTTTTCAGCACAGCCGCCCACCAGCTGCCGGAACATAAATAGTAATGTATCATTATGGCTGCGCTGAGGGAAAACACCCTGTGTTTTAGTTCTTTGCGGAGGTCATGTGGCAATCGGTGGGTGTGTTCATGCAGCTCCTGCTTAGAAAAACAGACTAAATTAGACCTTTATGATGCAGCCACGTGAACCCGCTGCATCTCAAAATGACAGTTATGGAGTTACTCAGAGAGAGAGAGAGAGAGATGTATTTTCAGTGCCAATGATTGTGCTGACACTGGAAGCTGATGGAAATGACCCCTAAAAAATAAATTACATTTGTCTACTTATTTAAGTCCCTAGGAATATCATACAGGAGGTATTATTTTTGTTTAAAGGAGGTGATGGCGGTGGGGAAAATAAGATAAATGAATCTTTCTGATTTGCGGCACATACGTGCGGCGCTGCAGCTTTGTCAGAGACGCTCGGCGGCGGATGACTCGGTGGTGCTGCCCCCACATGATGCAATTCACCGCAAGTCCATATTTCTTTGAACCCAGGCTTTCATTGTAGTCTAACAAATATTAATTTTTTGTTAGTGTTTTGATGCCTTTTCTTTTGTTCTGAAGTTTAGCAGTTGCCACAAATAAAAGTCTCTGTAGATAAAAGCCGGAGGAGTATTATTCTCAGCATATGTGCTTCTTGCTTTTTTTTCCCGATTAGGATCTGTAGGATTTTTTGAGATTTAGAGAGGATTCAGTCCTAAACATTCCTCTACGAGTGCAGAGAATTGTAATGCAGTCGGAGACAGCCCATCATATTCTCGTGTTATCTCACCCTCTGTGCTCTTATCTCAAAATCTAGGTGACAAATACCAAAAGAAAGGCGAACACTTATGATAAAACTTGACAGTGCAAAGAGGGGAAGTCATATTACAAACTAAAAAAGGAAATTTATGGTTTCAATAGTGGAAAGGGGATTACGGGATGTTTCTCCTTTTTTGAAAAATGTCACTTTCGAATGTAGAATACAAAGAAACGACAGCATCTGTAATTTATCTCTACCTTTTCTAAAAAAATCCTTCTTGGTGCATCCTGTCTTGAGCACAGCTGATCAACAGTATGTCCTATTTCCTTACAGCAGCTTTTTTTCTGGCCCCTGCAATTTCTAACATAGAAATATTTGGCAGCCATGTAGCCTGACAGTGTGCTGATGAATTCCTGGAATGAGTTCCATGAAGTGGCCTGCCCCCCACCCCGCCCATGTGAGAGCAACTGTTACATATTCATGGAAAAATAAATAAATGAAGCAGCCTTCTAAGGAAATGTTGATATTCGGGAGGGACCATCCGTATGATTCACAAGTCTGTTTCATTCACTGGTTTCTGTTTTGATGAAGCAGTCATCGTCGCTCCGAGCTGCTGTAGGTGTGTGGCGCTCACAGACGGCCAGCTGGTTGGCCTGTGTGGGCTGTCAGTCTGGTCTCAGCTGACTGTAGATGTGATTGAGTGGTCAGTGGTGATGGGATGTGGACAGGGATTAGTCTTTGTTCTCCGTCAAGGTGAAGTTTAAGTGATTTTCTCTGTAACCCTTTTGAAAGCAAGATGGGTTTAATGGCTAAGTTGGCTCAGGCGCAATTCTTTAATTCTGGTCGTTTGTTGTCCGCCATGTTTTTGTTTATGCTGAGTCATTCTGCAAAGTGCACATCCATAGTTTGCAGCTTTCATCCGTCTACTATCTGTAGCGCTCGGCCAACACTGGGCGAGAAGCGGGGTCAACTCTGGACAGGTCTCCAGCTCATACATTTTTTTTAATTCAACTCAATTCAGTTTGTAGAACATGCATCATCTCATGTAAAGGTACTTTACACGGTAAGGTCGAGACCTTAAACATAGAGAAACTCTACCGTTCCCACTATGAGCAGCACTTTGGAAACTGTGGAGAGAAAAAACTCCCTCATTAACTGGAAGAAACTTCTCCAGCCAACCTGACCCCAATCTGCATGTGTTTGGACTGTGGGAGGAAGCTGGACCACCTGGAGCAAAGACAAAGAACCCTGGGCCAACCAGGATTTGATCCAAGAACCCTTTGGCTAACCACTGCACACCATCTATGTTTTTAAACCTGTAATACAATCCATTCAGCAAATACAACAAATTCTGCTTGCTTTTCATTTATTCTAGTATAATTGTTTTTGTTAAAACTGTCTGTATTCATGGGTGGGAGATCTTCACATAACCCAACCCCAATCAGACATGAAAAATTAATTTTCAAACAAAAAGACCTGATCTGACCTGGAGACAGTCAGACCAAGAGCAAAAAAAAATCCCCCACAGATAATTAGAATTGGTCCAAAATTAGAGGCGACCAGGCCATCATAGAGGGAGAGCTTGAATTCGAGTGGCAGCGGGGTTTGCCACAAATTAATGAGCAGTCCCAGTGAAAGAGAGGAGCTATGTAACTGTAAATGTTAGCATGCTATCACCCTAATCTAATATAGTAAAGATGATGGTAAACAACATTGTTGGTGCTAATGATCATTGTCTCTACCTGATGTTTCCATACAGGGCTGCTCACATTCACCTTTCTTAGTCCAAATGTTGTTCTCTGGTGACGACCAAAAGCCTGACATTGACTTCTGAAGCACTATTGATTCCCTCTAGTTAGTTGGGCTGTCCAGATGAAAGTGAGACAGATGTTTAATTTCTAGCCTGAACCTCTGCATGTGTTACGCTTTTACCACTACAGTTCCGTAGAGGTGACAGGAAGTGACCCTTGACTTCATTTCTACCAGAAGGAGGAACTTGGATGTCTACATCAGGCCAAGAGGGGAGTTAGGGACAAGGTCCACAGTAGAATCAAATTGGACAATCTGTAATGAAGATAGAACATTTTACTTCTACAAAGCCAACAAGTTCTTCAACCTACATGCCCGTAGATGATATGTGGATAAGATATGTGCCCGATCCTAACATTCGGGTACAGCTCTTAAGGGCAGCCACCAGACCAGCTGCAGGTGTACCAGACCTTTATCATGGCAAGAAACACAACACATGGTTCAGGTTGTGGTTTGGTGTTTTGGTTCAGTTTAGGGGAAAAAAACAACTGTGTATTTTTAGGAGGCAGGATGCATGATCCAAACTTCAGCCAGCCAGCAAGCTGCGATTGAGATGACTTTTTCTTTTGGTAGCCATCACGTCGTCCATCTTTAAATACAGTCACGATTATAAGCACAGGGTTGAGGCTGTGGTGTGGTTGTGGACAAACAAAACAACAGAGGGGAACAAACAGCGGTCTCTTTTGTCTAAGTCCTGTGTTTTTGTCGACCCACCCATCCACTGCAGCCTCCTCCTAACGGCTGCTAGAGGTCGCCGCACAATAAAACACAACTGGCTCGTAACAAGGTGCCGGCACAGACGACCTCTGGCGTCTTGTTTTAACAGGAGGACACTCTCACAAAGCCTGGCTTCCGATGAGGCTGGAGTCTCCATTTTCTTGGGGCGTTGTTTTTGCAGTGGAGCGTCTCTGCCTTTTGCAGTTATTAAATGTTATATCTTGATTCGCACCAACGCTACCGAAGACAGAAGCGCCACGTCGCTGACGAGAAACGGCACAAAAAAGGGTTTTACACAAAGCTTCTCATTCACACTCGGGGCTGCAGTTCACAGCTGTCAGAGATTTAGACAGAGTTCAAACCGCTACCGTTTTTTGACATTTTCACTGCTAGACTGCAGAGAGGAGCTAAATATCATTTCACACCTCACCCATCACGCTGAGCCGATCACGCTGAGCATCTGCTATCAGTTGGGATGATACACTTAGAGGAATTCACAGGTTTCTAAAAGAATATTCCTTTTATGTCATTTTTTTAAAAACTTTTCCTTTTTTCTTAAACAATATTCAAGCGTTTAGCTGTTTGCAGCTACATTTGTTTTTTCACCTGAGGTCTTTTAGCCAGAGAGTGTCCAGATTGTAATTTCCAAGTGACCAGGTGGGATTTTTGTTTTTTGGACACTATAATCATTTGCTGCTATAACAACAGCAAGGATGTTGCCTTATTCTACTTAAGATAAGGGTTCTCAAAGGGTTATTCTTGAATGTCTGTGGTCCTGTCGGTACCACCTGCTTTTGAAAATCCTTTATGTAAGAAAAGGTTCTTCAACAGTTCTACCAAAGAGACCTTTTTTTGAAGAAATGATTGTATATCTGGAATCTTATGGAACCCCCATAATAAATCAATATTACTTGAGTTCTGCCACAGTTGATATCTTCAGTTTGATTTTATTTCATTTTATACAATAGTCAAATGTGTTCCTGTGTTGAATAGACACTATGTAATTGGTTTGTACCACATTTATTTTTTGAATAGCTTTTAAAAGTGGTTATTATTATGGTATCATTATAGTTATTATGGTTATTATAACATTGTGTGTGGGTGTTGAAGGCTTTGGATCCAGCCCAGGTCCCTCAGTTGAGGTGCAGTTTAAAATACATGACTCAAGCTGATAGTAGCTTCAGTTATGGTGCATCTAATGTACACAATGTGTGTGTGTTTGTGTGTGTGTGTGTTTGTGTGTGTGTGTGTGTATGTGTGTGTGTGTGTGTTTGTGTTGGACCTGTGGTTTGATCCTGAGTCTGCCACAATGAACGCTTTGTGATATGACTCAACCTCAACACTAACCGCTACACTGATCACTGTAGCCGATCGGGATTAGTGGTAATGCATACTAATAATAATGTTAAAACAAACGACGATGCAGCTTGTGAATACTGATTCGGGTGTAGATTACCATGGCAACGGTTGATGCTTTGAAGCATTAAGGTCTGGTCTTCCAGTGGACGGACAATAAAGGTGGAGCGTGTGATTCAGGAGAGACGGTAGAAACAGCAGTAACCAGAAACAAACGTGTTTCTGCATTAGTTGAAAACACAGAATGAGACCTTTTATAATCAAGTGTCTAAAGATGGACCTTGAGAAGCACTGAAGACATTTTGAAAAGTAATAATAATTTAAAAATGTAGTAATAATAAAAAATATTATAATAAATGATGGTTCAATTCCATTTTGCTGCTTCGGTTTCAGGGTCCTGTTCTTGTACCCTTTGTCCCACTGTCATTATGTCTTCATGGGTCAATTAAATTCAATAGAACAGAAGCCAAAACATAACCTGCGTTTACATGTGTTAGCTCACATTAGGTTTAATGTGTGTCAATGTTCAAAATCAAAGTTTTCACAATTAAATACGACATAATTGCAGCATGTTATCAAGTGTTGAGGAAATTGTGCTGTGAAAGATTTGTTTATTTACACCTAAAATGTGAACCGCAAGACATATGAGACTTTAGACAGTTTGTGGTAACATTGAGAGATGAATAAGACAAATGTTGAAGTTTCGCCCATTCCTGTATTCAAATCTCTCCAGTCTCATTTCATTTTATTGACTGTAGAACAGTGTTTTCAGTTTATTTCCGGCGCTGCAGGACAATGGACGGCGTTGACGAGAGCGGACTCTTCTCTGGCTCTTGAACGTGCGTCACCCTGAGTCATGTCATCTGATATTCTACCTTTTTCCTCAGCCCCTGGATTATGAATAAAATAATCAGTGTTTGCTCAATGAAATTTCTACCCCACTTCCTCGGGGCTGATGATTATCTTGTTTAAAGTATATCAGCTGGAAAATATCCTCTGTAATTTGAATGCCAATGATTCCACCAAACATGTTTGGGGAGAAACATAATATTGTGAGCTCTTATTGGTTTCTTATCTTTGGAAATGCCTTTGCAGTTTCCATTCAGAGGCTCCAGATTCTATGAAATGTGCAATTAGACAACCCCGGCACCTGTGAATATGACCTTTATAGCACGAGAATAGACTTTGACAGTGTGTGCATATCTGATCGTTGTTTCCGGATAAACAAGTGTGTGTGTCTGTGTGTGTATGTGTGTTTAAATAGTACTGTATATGTGGGAGGCTGCTAGTTAGCCTTGCTCCACCTCAGCTGTGACCTAAAGCTTTTTCTGCGCTCCCAGAGGCTTTAATGAAGATGCCGTGAAGTGAGAGTCCGTCACCTCTCTCTTCAGAGCACACAAAAGCTTTTGCCAGGCCATTATGTTCCTCAAGGGCTCTATTTTGTAAACACATATTGCTCTGCTTGTGTGTGTGTCTACCAGTGTGTGTGTGTCCGGAGGTTTTTTCTGTTTAGGTGGGCGGCCGGGTCAGTGGACATGTGAATTGAATGACTGTCAGGTTTCAGACTTTAGCCTCGACTGCTGAAGCTCAGCCATCTGGTCTTGATGCAGGATGGGAGGTATTGAACCATTCTTTTTTTTTGTCAGACAGTTTTCAAGAGTTTCCAATACAGATTTTATCCGAGGGGGAAGAAAAAAAAATAACATTGCACACTGTCGTCTGTGAACACCCTCTGATTGTAAGTGCTGTCTTCTTCTCCCTCTGAGCTCCTCGCCCATTAATGATGAGCCGTTAAAATGCTCCAGCAAGTCTGGCATTCCCATCAGCAGTGTCTGGACTGATATCTCCCCCGAAGGATAATTTTGTAATATTAATATTCAATTGTGATAACTCTTAAGTCTGTCTAGTTTCTGCATCGGTGCCGCAAAGATAAGCTTAATAAGTACAGTGCTGCGTCTACTATAGGAGTTGAAATGAATAATCTGTTCCTGGTTCTGCTGGCGTGGATTTCTGGAGTGAGCTAGACAGATGGTTATAGCCGGGATTTCAAAGTGATGGAGTAAAACTAACGTTGCCTGCCTTCGCCAACTCTAATTCTTTCATCCCAGTGAGTTGCACTTAACGAAAGCAGTCCCTTGTTGCCTAAATGAAAGTGCACAACAAAGCGAATCTGCTGACTGTCACTACTCAGCAGCACATCAGGCTGCCTGGGTGCCATAACGCACTGAGCAGAGGAAAGTGAAGCAGCTTTCTGCACTCGACTGCTTCTTCCTTCAGGCTGGTGGAGCCCAGAGTCCTGAGAGGTAAATGGATGAATGGAGGCTTTATGGAGATGAGGAGGGTAATGGTACTCTCTTCTCAATCCCAGTGGCTGGAACAGTAGCTCTCTGTGTCTTTTATCAGAGACATGAAAGGGGGACAATAAGCCTCTCTGCTATCAACAATATGGTGTCATTTGAAGCAGATTATCCCTCTGTCGAAGTAGAGGAAAATAAAAGGCTAGGAGACAATGGGTAGAGTTGAGAGCCAAGGTTTCTCGTCCCGTGAGGAAATCCTCCGTTCTGCTTTGTCTTATTTCGAAAATCTAATCTAATCTGCCAAAATGCCCACTCATTGTCATGTGTGGAAACATTTCACACTTATTTTCCTCGCTTAAATGCCAAATTCCTTGCTTTGTAGCAGCATGAATGTGATAAATAATAATCTGGTTAGTGTTAGCTTTGTGCTTACTGGTACTACTATGTCTTTTTATTCGTGCATTTTTTCTTTATTCAGCGGCTGGCGGTAAGAAGGAAGAAATTCAAAACAGAGAATGTCTCACTAAAATCAACATTTAATACATTAAATGTTTGTCTCATATGTTTTTGGCTCACTCACAGCCAACCTCATAAATTGTGCTTAGAAAGAAGCATCAAAAACCAAAAGCTCCAACTTAAATAAATGGAGAAACACAGGGGGAGGGATTTTAAATGGGGCACCTAATTGTAGAGTTAATTTGTTGTTGTTTTTTAGCTGCATTCACAGACTGGTCCAATTTTGCACAAACAAATGGTTTCCTCGGTGATGGTCGTGTGATTAAAGTGGCAGGTTGCTGTGTGGAAGATAATCTCCTCTACCAGCAGTTAAATATAACATGATATGGGACCAGTATAGTTGAAAAGAGTGGAGGAAAAATCACACCTCACTTAAGAGGTAAATGCGGTAAAACCACGTGGCATCAAAGCACAGACTGTATATATAAAGATGGACGACCTGATGGCTCCTCAAAAGTGAAGCCAACACGGCCATCCCCCTGGTGGCTGGCTGCAGTAAATGTCATTCACGCCACACCCTTCATAGTTGTTATCAAACCAGTCAAGCATTCATTTTTTACAGCAAGCTGGTTTAAATAAGTTAATGCTATTATAATGGGGTGAAACGGCATTAAACTGACTCACAATGCAAGATGGAAGAATTCTTATCTGGGATATTTAAGCTTAATATCTGAATAGGGAGAGAAAGTGGAAATATCAAAGACCCAGCTAAACCTTGAAACTGATAAGTGAACTTCAGTGTTACCCTCTTCTGTTATTTTTCCCCCTTCGGGTCGAATCTGTCTGTCGAATTTCAATCTATCTATTGAGTATCTATCGATCTGTTGAATATTGATCTATCGTCAGCTACTGCTCCTCTCTCCATGAAGCTCTCAGCTGCAGAGAAGCTTTTACCACCTCCTCCATCACTGCATCAAAACCAGCCACATGCTTTGAAAGGTGATGCCCCTCCACTGTCCAAATTAAGAATGAACATAGTCTTTGAGAGGCACAGTTTAGCACCATTAGTTTTCCTGCTGCTGAATTTCCATCGTCTGTGAACTACAGGAGAGGAATAGGACTAGCAGAGGTGTTTGAATTTGGAAGATTTTCCTTCGCTTGAAAGCAGAAAGTAAATAGTGTCGGATCCAGGACCCAAAACTGAACGTCATGCTCTAAAGAAAACTATACAGCAATTGCAAATAATTGCTGTTGTAAAGAAATGAATTCAGCCTACGTGTCATTAAATGCCGGTGTGTTTGAAGAGTGACGGAAATTATGATCAAAGTTAAAGGTTCTGTGGCCATGAGGGAATATGAGTGTGAGGAAACAGTATGTGTGTGTGTTTGTGTGAACTCGAAAGACAGAGAGAGCGAGAGAGAGAGAGAGATGAAAACAGCAGAGAACAAATTATTGGGATCAAGCCAGATGCTTCGGGTCTCCATAGAAACCCCCCACACTTCACACTCTTCTGTATTTTCCTTCTATTTCTTTATTTATTTTGTTGTCAGCAGGTTAAGAATAACTTAATTAAAGCTAAGACAGGCTAGCATGCTGTGCGAGATGACAGGAAGCCTTAGATGATTTGTGATGGATTACTGCAATTTTATCTTCCCTTTATTTACTCCACTGAAACGCACTGAAGCTCGCTGTAATGCCAAATGAATGTGTGATAAACAGTGTTTTTGTGTTTGCTTAGAATGATTTAACAAACACGTCTTTGCAAATATGGATGTGACTCCCCCCCCCGCCCCCCTTCACTTTATACATAATCCATGTTTCTGTTTTGAACTGGTGTCCTGCTGTCTGTGCAGATAAAAGTCCTGGTGGCAGCAGTGGGTACCTGTGAAAAGCTGCGCCGCCGAGCTGGGCTGATAAACACGACTCTTAATTGGACATCATGGGGGGAGTAAAAGCGCATCATCTTCACTTGAACTGATTAACGAGCAAACTTTGTTTTTCCGTTTATTTTCTGTTTATGAAACGCCGTCCCAGCGATCCCACGTGGTGCGAGATCAGTGAGACTTCTGGAAGCGCAAATTGGCGTCAGGGAGAAATTCAAAGTTGAGCGTGATTTAACGCTCGAGGGGATTTGAACAAAGACGGGCTACTTTTTTAGACCTTCAAGGTTATTTTCCACAGACAGACACAACCTATACATCCAAAATAAAGACCTAGTTACAACGTGTCTTCATGAGAAAAATGTAAACTTCAGCTGGTATCAAGAACTGGCAGAGCTGTCACACACTGTCAATCAAACCACTGTATCAAGAGCTCTGTCAATCACACATGAGAAGTTATTTTTTCCGGGGCTAAACTACTGAACATGTCTTGGATCTTTCACGCTCGGAGCTTCAAAATGAAGTTCACAGTGGATGCACTCAAGTGGCCTTGAGTCAAAATAACACAAACACTGTTGAGGTGAGTTATTTTGTCTTTAATGGCTGCTGAGCTCTCAGGCGGTGGAGGTGAAACTGTGTTCAGACCTGCAGTTGGTTAATCTAAACCTATGAGTGCTACTGGGACGGTTAACTGGGGTGGACATTTGTTCCAAAACATTGGGGGGGGTTGCTTTTCCCCCCCTGTAGTGCAGTATAGTACAGGGCTGCCACTACCTCCGAGTTGCACTTAAGACAATGTAACTGGGCTCTGGCTTCGTGGTTTTCTCTTCCTACTAATGGACTGTCCTCAGCCAGGGGTGCTATCCATCACGTGCACTACCTGAAGTCTGGAGCCTCAATAAAGATTAGGACTGTTAAGGGAAGATGGATGGGCCCTGTCGCCGCCAAGCATCATCCCCAAATGCCTAAATTAAATCTAGAAATTCTCCTGGGGAGCCTAGATTAGCCTTGTAATAGCAGACATGAGGCAGGGCAGGGCTAGCCTTGGCCTCGCTATATTGCTGTAGCATCTCTTGGAATATTTATGAACATGAGCTTTAACAGTCATTTTAAAGGTTAGTTAAAGAGGACTTAAAAATGTGGTAGGAAATCCCACCATGGTTTGATTCCCTATGGGAACACTGTGGCGTGAGACATATTCCCAATAGGATGAGAGAAGCTGAGAGACGGGACGAGCTAACTGGCTCCTGCCTCCTCCCTCCCTCACCTTCCTGTTTTTTTGCCTCGGGGAATTAGTCAAAGAGCGAAACAATCGTTAGAGAAGTCCATATTAGATTGACCTTTGTCTCTCAGCTTACACCTCTTTTGGTCTTTTAAAAGGTTTGTTGCTCCTGTGGCCTTTTAAAGCCAGTGGTTATGGATTTGTTTCCTCTCATTGAGATGGTTGACTGAGGTGACATGGTTTTAATTCACCCTTTAAAAAAGGAAACAAGCACACGCGGGTTTCATAGACACAAGGCTTCCTCAGCGTTTTCAGGGAAGAGACGAGTGCAGGACTGCAGTGTCAGCTGTTGACTGGTAAATCTTTTTACCACCACGAGGGCAGGATGAGTCAGTGAGCACATGAATTAATTAATCGGTAACCTTCTGGACACATGATGAGATATTTAAGTCTTTTGGAGAATGTCCAAGGCAAAGTATTAACAGAAGTGCAAATCAAGAGGTAATAAGCCTTTTATTTCAGATTACTAGCATTTGTTGTGATCAGATTTTTATTTGATCCTTTCAGGAAGATAAAGCAACCAAGAGCTAATGAAAATTAATTGATTCATATAAATATTGATTCATATAACATGATGATCTGACCAATAATTAATAGTATTTGGTTTTGCTGCCCTTATAATTTGCCATTTCATTTTTAGAAAATTGTTAGAGGACAATTTTTTCCAATAATTTAAATTCTTTCGGTCGACATATTTGAGATACAGAGATACAGGCAAGGTCATCTTGAGCTCTTGACTACATATAGAGTCAGAGTCTGTGAAACCACCTCTGGGAAAATGTATTTGACATGAATTATTTAGACCATGTACCATCCACTAACATGGATGAGGTGAGGTTTATAATCTACACTACAGTCAGCCACTAGTAGGCGTCCCAGAGGATTTGGTTTCACTTTGTAGATGTAAAGGAGAGCCTCACTTTGTCTTTGAGCAGTTTAATGGTTTTTGTCTTAAGGCTCTGTCGACCAACCAAACCTTTCAATGCACATTCAGAATGAGTGAGATCTATCTGTTGTTTCAATACTTAGTTCTAATAGTTTTTTTCTCAATCCAACTGAATATGTCTTGATTAAGTCAAACCTCTCAGCACTCGTCTCTGGTGCTCTGCTGTATACAGTAAACTATAAATCCTCAAATAAAGGACAAATAATGACAGAGTCTCGAATAATAGCTCCAACAAGAGGGTTTAATTACTATAATAGCTCACATGGTAAATTTAGCATAATGTCCATTTCCTCATCACTTCAACAATGGAATCTCATCAATCTGCTGCTGAGTGTCTTGTCTCCAGAAATGCTGCTTTCATTCATTATCGTTGTTTCCAACTACTTCTTCTATGATTATATATATAACTTTTTTTACAGATGTTTCAAAATAAAGGTCTGAAACGTACAGGCAGACGTCATTGAAAATAAACAGCTGCAAGTCAAGGACATACATGCATATAAGATTTATATATGGAATGAAAAAAATATCTATTGAGCAATAATACAATTAAAAGCATAATGTGAATATAAGTGATTAAAGCCTTTGAGTCACCAAAGGGTTAGAATAAAAACAACAGTAAACTTGTAACTCATTATGATTTTCATTATTATTTTCTTGATTAATCAGTCATTTGGTTTATAGATGTAAAGTAACATATTCAAAAGTATGTTTGGTTTGTCAGGGCAGGTTTCTCTCTGCGGTTGACATTAATAGAAGTAACTTAAAAAAAATATGCATCCGACACTTAGTGCTTCTCCTTTGGTGCACATAGTCACAGGGCTGAATTGTGCTGAGTAGAAGTACACGCTGCACAGGTTAGTGCCGATCACAGTCAGGATGTTTTCCCCATTTATATATTAAATGGCTGATAGTGAGCACTGAAGAATTTCTGGTCAAACGATATCGCCTTGCTTTAAAATCACAAACAACATTATATATAGACTGTAAAGGAATCGCTGGGCTCGCTCCGGATGTATTTCTGATTATTATTTTTATTGCCAGCGTGTTTGATAGTCTGTCTTCTGTAAAACCCAGCGCTGCGGCTCTTGTTCTTTCCTTCGCCCAGGGGAGAGTCGCTGCCAGTCATATTCAGTTTGAAGTGTAATGAACTGCCACCAGTCTTTCTTCAACACTTTCTACTCGAACATTCAAATCTAGCATCAAGAACCTCACGCTGCCGCTTCTGCAGTCGGTGGTAAGTGTCTCTCCTCCCCTTGTGTCAATGTATCATGAAAGGTTTTTGTAATTTTTTCTCTCCCCTCCCGCTGCCAGCAGTGTAAAGCCCCATGTGTATCATGTCTGAGTGCTGCAAGGGTGGGAAGGAGTCGCTTTTCTCATTTCCTCTGACTGTTTTGGAACTGAATCACATTAGCACAGTGACAGGGAGTATGACTAGACCATAAAACATCCCGCTTTGCCTCTGTCCAAATGAGAGATGGCTCTGCTCAACACTGCAGGTGCTTGCAGGAGCTGAATGATGCAACGGGAATATTGAAAATTACTCCGTGTGGCTGTTTCCTTTTTTAGGGCCATCCTCCCGGCTGCATCTCTGCCTCTGATAGCTCACATTTACCATCTTATCAGATTTAAAACCATTATTATTGCAGCGCCCAGCACTGGCTGTTTTATGGCGGCTCCTTTGTGCGCCGGCTCCTCTGGACAGGAGACACTGTTAGGGCCGGGCTCACCGACCAGGGCAGTGCCAGTTATGGGTAACAGGCCAGGATGTGTCAGGGGAGCTGACTGTTATTATCTGCGATGAAAATCCATGCTATCCTGACGACTACAATTAGTGTCAGCTGGGGTATTGAGTCTTTAAAAAGGACTCCTGGCCTTTTGGCTCCCAGCCTGTCTGGCTATAGATGTCTCTAATGAGTCATTAGCCGCATGGCCTCTCCTCTCATGAGTCCACCCCATAATGGCACACCTTTCATCTATTTTACAGAGAGGCTGTCGTTGGTCATTAGTACGGCTCTGAAGTCCTATTACCTTTACGTCAATGATGAATGAATAGAATGCGTCTGCCAAGAACAATATCTCTTCGTATCCCGTGGTCAGCCATGACTCTATTTTAATTCAATTTCTCCCCTACCATTAAGAGCAATTGATAATTGATGTGGTCTAACTTCACTGTCAGTAGACGTTGAATCTTTTAACTCAAACCGTGGGTCCGGCGCCTGTGTTGTTGTTTACTGGAGGTGTGAGTCGTGCTGTCTTCAGCGGTGGTGGTTTGCTGTCACAGATGATGACTTGACACTGACGTGATCCACAGGGAGCTGCCGCAGCTCCTTGGGAAGGAACCTGAAATAACGAAGCCGCCTCAGTGGTTTAAAATGCAGCACAGTGCCCGAACACGGTTCCATCTTGCCCTCGTCTCTCAGTAAAATTATGCAGCTTTTGGATTGTTGTTTTCTCTTCATGTCTTTGTTTTTGACACAGGACCAAATTGTAAGTGCGTGTGGTGGATTGACAACCCTGGACGAGCTCAAAGTCTTCAGCTCAGAACTGAGGGCAGCATCAATAGGGTCCAGAGGCTTATTTTGCATAACACAGCCTGAGGGAAAAAACCCAAACAAGCACTTTTGTTTTTGACTTAAAGCAGCTCATCACTGGAGTGTCAGTTTACACAGACGTTTGTACCTGCTCATGCGGTTTCAATCAGATATTGTTGATAGACCTCATATTGATTGAGCAGATGTGTATCTTTAAATACAATACAAACCTATCACAGCCTGAATGGTGAAGTAATTGCTTCAGGCTTTGGGTTAATTATTTAATCAGTTGATGTATTGTTAATCAATTGTCATAGCTGACAAATCTGCAGCCTGTTTTAATTGAATAGTCGTTGGGTGTTCTGCATTAATTATCTGGAGATGAAACTCTTCACTCGTCTCTGACACCACAGAGGTTTACACATCGACCTGTGGGTGTCAGTGCTGTGAGTAAATATTCACAACCCAATTCATTTACTAAGATAAACTTGGTCCGCTGAACTTTATTCTATTCTCTGGTATTGATACGGAAATGAATGAACGCCGGGCTGAAAAGTAAACTCCTCAGACACCTCGACTATAAGAAGCCATTCCATCAAAAATATGGCTGAAATGATCCATATAAAATATATATTTGTATAGATTAAATTGATTTGTTTTTGTATTTGCCATAGCAGAGTCAAAGTCTAAAGTGAGATTCAGTAGATCGTTTTAAACTTTAAACTAAAGTCATGATAGCAACTTATCATGTCATTATTTTGTATTATTGGGATTGTTACTTGATGTTGACTGTTAATAATTCACTTATTATCTCCACATTATAACTTAGTTTCTCTTATTATCTCCTTAATTAAACTCATGTGAATCTGAATATAAGCCTCATATGTCTCCTTCACACTGAATGCTTGTGTGGTAAACAGTAAGAAAACAAGTACAGTCTGGTGATAAATATTATCTTATCATCTGATTCTATTGACTGTCATAAGTAAGTTATAATAAATAAACAGTATTATCGTTGTTATAACAGTTGTTAGCTCTGTTTGGAATCTGCACCTAACTCTTTTCTATCGGCACTTTTATAACGTTGTTATAGTTGTGACCTTGGTTAGCGGTTCAGCTCCATGTTGCAAATTCATGGCTCGGAGCTCTTTGTGAAGCGGGAAACAATCTTTGCTTTGCTTAACGCTGCTCAAGGCTGGAAAATTAGAGTCCGTCCTTCTTTTTTTTGGTCGTTTCATCAAGGCCACAGAACGACGGTGGTAGAGCAGCTTTGTGAAGCGTTGATAACAGTCACACTATGGACAAGAGCGCTGGAATGAACCCTGAAGAGCAGAGATGACTAGATGCGGAGTGAGGTTTTCCAGTGGAAATCGGTGAATGGAGATATTGTTATTTTTCTGGGTAAATAAGATGTGAAAAGACAATCTGCTCTGGAGAACGTCCGTGCCTGTTGCAGTGATTGCAGAAAGTTGATGCTTATTCCGTTGAATGGGCGGTTGATAGCTCCGACCGAGGGAGACCCGCTCAGGTGGACAACCTTGAACTCCCCCCAACCAGTGAGCCACCGAAGCATTTTGACTGATCATCAGTAGAAGTCTAGACAGCTTGTTTTGGCCTCTCGTCTCCCAGGCTCCGTGTGGACCAGTCTGTCTGTGTGAGTCAATCTTTGTCCTGCTCTATTGGCTGTCACAGTCCAGCCAATTATATTAAAAAAGTACCTGAAGCACCTGGGGTCCTGAGCTCAATGGAGAGAAGGATGGAGGCCTTCTTTTTATATGATGAACCTGATCAGCCAACTGGGTCCCAGGCCAGCGTGACCCTGCTCGTACTCATTCATGGCTAATAGACATGTGAGTCTAACCTACTGCATATTTCACTATTGTTATACTGCCTTTATGGACAATTTATCTTTTAACTATACCTTTTTTTTTCACTTTGGAAAACCTTTTGTGGTCAAACTTAATTTAACTCCTCATAGTTCGCATTTTTAAGCAGTATATCAATGGTTAATAATAAGTTGTAGAATACAGGCACGTTATGTATTTGAGTATTTCCATTCATACTTCATATCTATCAGAAATTAGCCTTCACTTACCCATGTAGTAATGCTGCTTATAACTACATGAAGTCAGACTTTATTAATTATGTTTTAACTATAATATAAACATAATTTACGGTGTCTATACTGTACACTTCTAATTAGTTGGGGTACTAATAGTAAAAGAAGCCATTATGTCAGTGGTTGATAGCTTCAGATCCTGTTTCACATCCAGTGTTGTCTCTTGGGCATAATAACAGTTCGTGCTTTCTTTATTTTCCCCGCTACAGTATGTCAACAGCAGGTACTTGATTGATCAAGATCCCATTCAGTGAAGTGCTTCACACACGACGTGCATCTCCATTACTTTCTCTCGGTAGTCGTGCAGCATCCTTCCTCAGATTGTTCATTTGCCTTGTTTGTGAGGCTGCTTGGCTCGGAGGAAGGGTTGTGAGGTCCCTGGACTCAAATGGGTACAAATAAGCAGAGAAATGGATAAGAGAGTGTGAAGAATCAGGCTGTGTGATGTAACATCCGGCACTGGAAGACACCCTCGTCTTTTGATCAAGCCGAGTGAAAAACACTTCACACGAGGCTGTGGACTGAATACTGGGCTCAATGCCTCCCGGGCTTGAACACAGATCCCCTCAACCTGCTTTTCTTATTTTCTCTCTTTGATTGTGGTACAGTGGTTTCTACTCTGTGAATATTCCCCGAAAAATAAGAGCAGACCGACACTCGTTGCATTTATTAACTTTCCAGCCATTTTATCAGTGTCTTCCCGATAAAAAAATCACAATTGTTCCCCGAGCAACACACAAGTGCATCGACCTTCATTACCGCCTGTATTTAGACACATAAGAAAATGCTGAGCACCAGAATATGTGGGATAATCTCCCCTCTCTCCGTTTCAACTGAAGCTGGAAAGGGTTAACACTCCGTGGCAGGACGCTGTGCAGAGGAGAGATTGGCTAATCTGTGAAAGCGAGTCCACTGCTCACTAGAATATTATGCTCGCTGATTTAATGTCCTTTCTGTCTTTTTCTCCTAGGTAAGCACTTTCTCGCCGCTATGTTGGGGATGGGGGTCGGGTCGCTCGTGGTGGCGGCGGCTGCCAGATGCCTGCGAGGGCTGGGATGACTGATTGAGGTGATGTATTGCAGTGTGTCCGCTCACGACAGAAAAAGCTGGAACTGTTGATTCCTCAACACGTTGACATTTGAAGACGCGGCGGCTTCTGGAACTGTAAAAGCTCCTGAGAGGAACTATCCACCCAAAGCAGTTCACCCAATTAGGTTTCTCAAAAGGAAATTCCACTGTCATAGAACCTGGGTTTTGGCTGTGTTGGCATCGGTACACATCAGTAATGATATTTCAGATGTGGGAATGCAGCAGGTCCAATAGGACAAAGTACACGAGGCATCAGCTAATCAGACAGGAACAAACCTCCAGGAGAGTGGAAATTGTTAAAATGATCAAGAATCTATTTGTTGTGAAAATCCATCACAGTTCAACTTCGCCACCATGGAGACCGTGGATGTGCAGTCAGGTTGAAGACAGAACCCCGGATTTAAAAATAAAATGAATAAAACAAAACACAAGAAACTCTAACTAATGAAAAACGGATTTGTGTCAACAGCTCGTGCAACACAAGCTATTTGTTTGTGTTTATCTTAAAACTGCTGTGATCAATAGCTGAAGGGTCACTTGTTGCAGTGAACCCACATATAAGTTTCTCTTAACTCTGCAGTTCTCAATTCCGCAGAGAAGTGTTTGCCTTTTGGGTTGGAGCCCATACCATTGATCTCATCAGGGCTGTAAGTAAAATAATCTGGCAAAAAAAAAGATATTTAATTTGTTAGTGATTAAAAAAAATCCGATAAAGGAAAATCAGTTGGAAAATAAAAATACAAATGGTCAGCCTAAATAACAAAAATGGAATCCCTTCTTGAATTAGTGAATTTCATGACTTATTCCTATTTCATTTACCTATGAATCAGTAAATTTTTTCTAATGATATTCTTACTCCGGGTTTTTGGAAATGTCAATATCATTTAAACTGCATATTTAAGGAGAAATGTTATATCACAATTCCTCTTTTTTCATTACCCATTAAAATATAAAATATTGATTTATTTTGTAATTGAGGTATAGAAACAAAATTTCACATTTTAAACATTTTAATGCCAATCATTATTGTATGATCATGTATTGGTTCATGAAATGCTTTGTGATCATGTGTTATGACACCGGTGGTCCTACATGCAGTGCAGGCCTTAAGCAGCAGTTAATATTCCTGCAGTATTGACACTGTGATGGATCTACTTCCACACCAGCGCAGCAGTCAGGTTGTGGTGTGTTCCGCTGAGCCTCCATTATGCATGAGGCCTGACCACCCTTCACCAGCTGTCACTGAGCTGACCACTGGATCCCATCCGGGCCCAGGGGGACGTCACCGTGGTCCACCAGGGAGGGTGTAAGACGAACCCAGTGACACGGAAACTCCCACCCTGGATTCCACTTACTGCAGCCCTGCTTCTCCTCGCGGTCGATAGCCCCTCTCCCCTCCCAGGCTGGGTGTCTCTTGCTCCCGGGTCCAGAGGTTGGGCGGGCTGCTCTGATCTCATAGCTGGAAGCCCCTCTTCTTCTTTTTTTTCTTCTTCCTTCCGCCCTGGTTGTTTCCATCTGGAGTTTAAGCTTTTAACACATCCTGCTCATTCAATGCTTCGCTGTATATTGTTATTCATACAATCATCTCAAAACTGATCTACTTACTCTAAAGTATTGTTCTTCAAAAATCAACATTGAATCAGAGCAAACCAAGATATTAGAATACATGGTGTAATATTGTAAAAATCTAAACATTAAATTACATTAGATGATAAGAATGTATAAAACAGTAGGATACAGATTTTTAAAAAGCAAGAGGAGGTTCATGCTGTTTATTCAAGGACATCAAAGAAGTTGCATGTTGTCTGCCTTTCCATGCTCTGTACATTTAATGATGCTAGAGTATAGAGATGCTAAACCACTGGAGACAGGACCAGGCGTGTCGTGGGATGCTTTCTTTGGCAGCTGCATTTGAAGTATATTTAAAAAAGTGTATATTTAGTGTATATTTAGTGTATAGGCTGTATAATCCATGTTAAACAGCATTTCAGTATTCATGAGGATGGAAAACAAAGGAAGAATCAATATCTCTACATCGGACGGACAAGATATGGTCTGACTCTCGCAATATTTCTCAGGTTGGAAAATGCGGCTTTTGACTCAGCCAGTACACTTACAATGTTATAAATCATTGTGGCATCCAAGCTTTTTCTTTTTTATAATGCCAACAATCATAGTTTCTTCTTGTTCTCAGTCAATTTTGAAAGTATTATATTTTTTAAGCCTTTGATTTTTGGATGTAACACTGACATATCTCCATCTTGATACAGTGCCTTTGGCAGCAGAGAGTTTATTTACCCATCCAGCAGTTTAGGAGCAACAGTATCTTTCTTTAGGAGTCATGATGTGCAGATGTATACACGCTCCTCTTCTGTTTTTGGTCTCTTTGGTTCTTTTGCTTCTTAATGCTCTGCTGTGTTCACCAGGGATATCTTTTATTTTTTAAGCAAGTTCACATTTGCTAATGACTTCCTGTTAAACAGCTTGAATCAGATGATTAAGGTTCATGTCTTTAGTGCATTGTTTATTGATCTGGCTAGTTTTGACTTCACACTGCGATTTAGGGAGCCCACTAAAGAATATTGTGTGATACACATAAGTCCTGTCGTCCTCTCCTACGTGGGCTGTGTCTACCGATACTCGTCATTGATTGGTTTGAAGACAGGCTTCTGTCTGATGTTGGCTTGTTGTCAATTCAATTCAACATGAAGTGTTCTTTCCTTTTGGATGGAGAAGATGAATGAAGCAGTTCTTTCAATTGCCACTGTGATAATTATGGTAGTACTACTAGTATCACCAACTTCAGGTGAGATGAGGTTGATTACATCATCAGAGGCAAAAGCTGCAGGCAATCCTTTGAGCCGCCTCCGTCCTTTTCTCCATCTTTGGTTTAACGTTGGCTCAACTTCCTGCGATTGGTCCAAAGGTCCGAACGATGTGTTTGCATATTGCAAATGATCGGAACCATAGTTCAGTTCGATAAGAGCTGAGACCGCCTCTTTTGGTTGGAAACATTTTGGTCAGTTTGTCTGCACTTTGGTCCGAGGCACCTATCCGTCCAGTCTAAACTGTGAAGTCTGAAAGTCCAATCCAAAAAAGGTAGGTGTGAAAACGTCCTGAGACAGAGGAGGAGCAGGACTGATTGCGTTTTAAGCAGTTTCTGTACTATGACCATTCCAGAATCAATACTGTGATTTGTCATGTATTGTGTAATAGACTGTGTGTATGTATATATACTGCTTATACTCTGTTTTTTATTGATAATACATATTATATATAATGATATTGTTTTCCAGGGTCTGACTGTAGATGAGTTTATAGAATACACTGCTCGTATACGACCTCAGCGCGAGGTCAATCATATCTAAAAACCGTTAATAGTCTCTCCGCCCTGCCTGTATTGATGAAGTCATGGCTCTAATAATCACCGTCTGTGTTTGCGGGTACAGTATTGTCTATTCAGCAAGTCTAAAAGTGGCCTTTCAGAGCAGATGGTGCTGGAGGCAGGAGACCAGCCCTCCTCTCACCTCAATCTGGATAGCAGGGCTCATCACTCCCTGTCTGGATGGGATGGAAAAGAGTTTGCTCAAGGCAAAACAGGAGGCAGCAACATTGCGAGCCTGGTGGAATCACTTTATGTGTTTGGTGTGACTATGTAAAACTGAAGAGACGATCTCTTCACATACAGTAGCTGTGAGCTGTGGGTTCAGAGAGGTTGTTATATGAGAAGAGGTAAAGTGCTCCCCCCCCCCGATTTTTTTTTCTTCCTAATGTGCCATATGCTTGAGTGAGACACCTATCTAATGTCCTCAGGAAGTCTATAGATTAGTCTTAATAAGCACTTACCCAACTGCAAATACACATTACACAAAGCCTGTATCACCGAAACGTCTCAGGAATAATCCTTATCACACAGTCTTTGTATTCCAAGATCTGATTAAAGAAAATTGAAGAGACTCTGTTATTGCTGCAGCTGTGCAGCTAATTACTAATGTGACCAGTTCCAGTTCCTCAAAATTATATCTCAATAACATTTGGAGCATTAGAATCTAGTCTTCAGTTGAGAATGTGTGTGTGTGTGTGTGTGTGTGTGTGTGTGTGTGTGTGTGTGAGAGTACAGTAGATTTAGCTTCTTGTTAAGACGTTTTTAATGACCAGATGAATCGTTGGAACTATTTAACGAATTATATAATGAAAATTAGCTTTACTTTAGTTATTAATCATAACGCCCTTTGTAAAAACACCTATTTATATGAATATATATATATAACTGTATTACAGGTTGCATCACATATTTGATTTTCTTTACTTGATCCTCGTTTTGTCTCAATGCATTCCAGAGAGCTCCATACAACGCTCCAGCTTTATCTAAGTGTGTTGCCCGGCCAGTATCCTGTAACTATGCAGAGGACTTTACACACGGGACATTTGATGAGCTCATAAAATGTGATGAGCTGTCAGAGTTGAAACCAGCCAGTGGCATATGGAGCGGTGAGCTCGTCCATAAGACGTCTGAGCTTCTCTCTCACTGGGGTTTGGAGCAGAGTTAGTGCCGAGTGCTCAGCCCAAATGTAAATACACAGATATGGATGGGTTATTGAACAGGCATTCCAGGCCCAGGCCCTGGGGCCCGAATAGGTCAGTGTTTGAAGTAAATATTTCTTCTTAGAAAGTCGGATCAAATGATTAGAAAGAGACACAAAGTGATCACAAAGGAAGCCATGAAAGCTTCGGCTCGACGCCACTTCCTCTGAGCTTCACGTGTCAGCTTGTGATGTATGTTTTGTGTCGTAAGCAGATCCTTTCCATCTGCTTGGTTGAAGATGATCCTGGTGTTATTAGTTCAAACACTTTGTTCCATAATATGTTTGCCGCAATCCTACTTCGTAAAGCAGAAGCTGCTATAGTGCATGGTGATTGGCTGATGCTTTTATTTTACGGTGCTTAAGCTCATAAAAGTGGAATGTGTATCCTGTAAGGAATGGAAAAACAACAGTTAGGAAAAATATATGAACGTGCAAACTCAGCACATATTTATATATATATTTCTTTCTAGTCAAACTTGTCAACAGGAATAATTGTTCAGTTCATCTTTCAGGATATATGTGATGTAGTATCATCTTTACGTTTTCGTTTACATTTGTCATTCTCTGTTGATTCTAAATGGTAAATAACCCTAAACATTTACATTGTACTTATCTCAGTGCTTTACAAGAGTTTCAACGTTTTTTTGCACACACACACACTCACACAACAAACACCAGTGATGGTGGACCTGCCGAGAAAGATGCTCTGGTGCAGTGACTCTCCCAAGGACACTTTGGCACAGAGGGAGCTGGAGATTGAACCACCAACCCTGCAATGAGAGGAGAACTACTTTTACCATACGAGCCACAGCAGCTCACTTTTTAAGTCAGCGACATTTGTGTGTTTCTCCGACAGACTAACTTTGATTAACCTACAAAACGCGCACAATGGAAGTCGTAGCTTTCCATCAAGTGAGAGAATATGTTCCATGTCTGCCAGGTATTGAACCTGAATCTCATTCATAACTTTGTCTCTAATATAAAGGTCACATTAGCATTTGTGTTGATAAGCAGCTGGTATGCAGGACCTAGAGCACGCACGGCTCTGCTGGTGTTGCCGGGGTTGCACGTCACATGGGCTTGTGTCGGTAATAATTGGTTATATAATAATTCACGGTAGAAGTAATATAAATAACAGCTAAGGAGTCAAAAGTCTGTAGGTAATTTATTTTACATTCAGCTCCCAATTCCGTGCATGTCCATGATCAGCAAACTAATGGAAATGGCTTTTGGTTCCATAGGTGCATTAGAGATTAGTTAGTCTGAAAAGTTGCCTTTCCTCGTCAATAACTGAGAGTAAATCATAAATTCATTTCGAGCAGTGAGGTATTTAACCGGCTGCTGTAAAATCAAAGTATTCAGATGTTCAGGTATACGTTGAATTAATCATGAACCTAATACCCTTTGCAGACTTTTCCTGATATTAGACAGTATTTTAGGAAGCCTTTTTTTAGAAAGATGCTTCAGGGCTTCACCTGAAATCTGATGCTGAGTGCTGAGTTAATGCATCAGGATGAAACATCCATTTATACAATTTATATACCTCATAGGTCAGCGTATGTCCATGAATTGTACATGCTGTTCTGCACATGTCTCTTCACGGTTTTGAATGTACAGTTTTAAACATGAAATGATGATTCCAGAGTTATCTTAAAGCTCATTATATCACATTCACAGCAAAACACAATGTATTTATTAAGACTAATCCCTAACATGTTAGTGTCCTCCAACCCTAAACAACCGTATCGTACAATTTGTCCCGACACCCACATACAACCAAGGATGGTACAAGTGACTGGGAAACTGGTCATTTGTCGTCATAGTAACAAGCTTTGGTTAAATTTGTGTTGGTTAGATTCAGGAAAAGATTCTGGTTAAGGTAGAAATGGATGTTTTTTTATGTTTTTTTTTAATCATGCTTATGTTGAATGGACTATCCTTATTTATAAATAATGAGAATACATATGTGGTTTAGGCTGTGGAAATTACATTACAATGTGACGCTTACGGTGAAAACATATACCATGTAGTTTGGGCTTTATAAGGAGTTTAATGTTCACTGCACTATTGTCACTGGACAGAGGAGTAAGTAACATCCCTGCAAATATTTCAGCATTAAAAGAAAAACTAAAGTTGAAACTGTATTGAAACCAAGACATATAGAGCCAAAATAAAACTTGAACCAACGGTGGATTGCAAAGTCAGCATTACCATGTGCAATAAACTTTAAGGTTGCACAAAAATAGTCCATACCACCGTCTGAGCCGTAGGATATGAATTTATACTCTTAAAATTTACATTTTCTTATGTCTGTTTTTTTTATTACCTAAGAGTTGGTGCCACAGACCTGCTGTCAACAGCCTGTTGATGAAATGTCTGCAGGAATATGTTTGATAACGGTAATAAAAACAATAAAACACAGATACATGAGGTGAATATCTTCTGATCTGGATAAAGTAAATAAAAAGGCAGAAGCTACAGGTGAGTAATGAAGAAGTATCCAAACTAAATTCAAGGATGCCAGTGGGCACTGTAAGGATTCTTGTTCCTGTAACCTGCATGTCTTAGGATTATCAGAGGAAACCTTTTTTTTGGAACGACAATAACATGTCGTTCCAAAGACACATGAAGAAACATGAAGAAAGGAAACAACTGATTCACTTACCCATTAACAGCACAAATTTGACATCTTAAAGTGTTCCTGTGCATCCCTCTCTATGATCCTTGCTTCTTAGTTTACCAGTTAGCATTTTATTGCAGCACCGGCCTTGTGCAGATTTCTTTTTTTTCTCCACTGTCTTCTCGTATTTTATTGAATTTTGGTGTTTACACTCAAGAATTATGCCCCCGTGGGGTACTGGGTGTGTGTGTGGGCGCGTGTTTGTGTGCGTGTTTGTGTGCGTGTGGGCCCTGACACTGTTTTGTGTCAGTGCATAGAGTATCTGTGTTTTTTTCATGAATCCATTTTTGCTGGTTGTCAGAACTAACGCTACTGTCAGCAGCAGTTGATGGAGCTGCACTCTGCTGTAAGACTCTCTGATCTATCAGCTGTGACGTAATGCTCTCCTCAATCACCCGCCCTGGGAACAGTAAATCAGATGTGCTGCTGCTGCTCTGTGTGCTGCTAATGTATGTTCCCTGCTCGCTGCTCAACTACCTGCCTCATCTGCAGCTCAAACAGCAGGAGAGCACTCGGGCAATTGTAGGAAATCTTCATCACTTATCACCACCACATTAAAAGCGTTTACCTGCACAATATGATAAAAATGAGGTGAGCTTAGGACATGCGGTTCTGCTACAGGACGTCTAAATATAGATTTTGTTAATGTATTCGGTTACTTTGCAAAATAGATATTGTTGTTAACGACATGGTTGGACTGAATGCAGAGATGATGCAGCAGATGGAATAAAGATAAAGACTAATCACAGACCAACTGAATCTTTGCCTTGAGGCAGAGAGAAGTGATAAAACTATACGAAACTCAAGATCAGCTTTACTGCCAATCCACATTGAGGCTGCTGCGTTTCCATATGTTAGTGTTCATCAAACAAGTCTCTCAGATTGAAAAACAAAAAGTGTGTGATTAAGAGAAAGACACAAAAGCATTTTCTGATTCAGCATCAACAATGATAATATAATCTCTGTCATCATGGTTGAAACAATGATCCCTTGTTTGGGGTATGATCATAAAAGAAACAGCATCAACTGTCTGCACAACACAACAGAAAGTGAACAGCAGTCTCCCGTGTCAGTCCGACGTGTGGTTGCATTATCTAAGCTCCCACTGTGGCCTTTGTGGCTTTATCACTACTTCCTCTTTTACTCCTCATGGACAAGATTCCCTTGAACTCATCAAGATCTGTTGCTTTTGGGCTTTTGGCGACTGCTATCCTTTTTTTTCTTGGAGCATAGTCTGTTGAACTGTGGAAAAGCTGTGAAGGGGGATACTTACAATATGAGGCATTGTAGATGTGCAGTCATCAACTAAAGCGTTGACGAAGATGAAATGGAAGGCTCAATTCAGATGAAATTCCAGCATAGGAGGTACTAATCTACTAATTTGTAGAAGTCATCTGTGCCACAAGGGTCGTTACTGTCCTTTTGCTCTGTCAGGAGATGGGTAACAAACAGAGAAGTGTGAACATGGATGTTCAGACACGGACAGAGCGAGGTCAACAGATGGAGCTTGACAGGACGAGTTGAATCTGTCCCTTCAGGAAGAACAGCTCCCACACAACAAAGTCAGAGTGGACAATAGGACACTGGCTGAGATGTGAAGAGTGTACCCACTGGAAGACTTGACTCCAGAGCGAGCGCTGGTAGTTGGAAGGATTATTGCTAGGGTCGGGATTACAAAGTGGTGGTGGGGGGGAGCTTCTACAAAGGACATGATCTTTTAAGTGTGACAGGAGTCAGGTTGTTGGCCATGAAGCAGAACTGACAAGAGAGGGGCTTACTACTCTGAGATCCAGGATGATGAGGGAACTGGAAGAAGACGAAGAGGAAGAAGAAGAATATCCATCTGGTTTGACAAGAATTTAATTAAGTCTGCTGGATGCTGCATCTTTTTATGAGCCATCAACATTTCTTTTTTGTCACCATCAATACTGCGTCGCCTTTCAAAGCAAGCAGCTCTTGTTGTCATAGCTGGGACAGCTGGTGGCAGAACTTATGGACGAGGATGGAGTTTCTCTAAAGTGTTTTTAGCGCCCAGCCTCTAGACTAACAGAACGTGATGGGGGTTGGAATGGATTTGTAAAGGCCCAAAGACGAACACTTGATTTGAAGTAATGACTTTCCCCAGAAGTCCAAGCAAGTAACATGGAGCAGGTAGGGGATTCGTTGAGGAAAAAGTGCAATAGAAAGTTTGAAAAAGGTTTTATTCACAGCCACCTCTGCTGTGACCTGAGCAGGACCCAGCTGAAGGTAAACAAACGTCCTGATGTCCAAACTGTCGACACTGTGTCCAACAGCTCTTGTACCTTTCCAAATCAACCAATCCCTACTTCACAGAGGGATTAACAAGGTGTGTGGAGGTGAGGAAGTGTTTGGGATTTCAACATCTCAGTCAAGCTCCCTTTATTTATTCTTCACACGACTACTGATGGGAAGCTTCTCACCCTGGCTTCGAGTGTGGCCTTTCGAACAGGGTAACTCATCTGTAGACTGGGTCACACGACACTTGATATCACTGCCTTGGACATGTTCGAAAATCACATTTTCTTTTTCCCCAGTGGTTCTCTTTTCTAACTCCTCAGAGATTCTCCCTCACATCTTTATAAAGGGACTGATAAAGCATAGGGACTATTAAAGGGACTAATAAAGGACTTCTTATGGACCCCATGACCTTTTTCATTGGGAGCTAGAAACTGTGGTTAGGAAGGGAGATTTCTTTAACTTTAACTTTTGGACCGCAGCTATTGAGGTTATTTAACGATGGACGGCATGACAGCTCCCTTAAAGTGAAGTCAAAAAATATCAGACGCAGGTCGGGAAGAAGCACAGATGCATGATCCATCTTTTTTACAAAGTCTGTGGTCAGAAAGGATAAATGGGCACGAGTATAACAAAGTATGCCACGAATCAGTGGAAGAAAGTTATCTAATTAAAATTCTATTAAAAGTAAAAGTACATAACTATTAGCAGCTTAATTAACTTCAACGTATTAAGTGAAGGTATTTATGCAGAATGGACCCTTTAATGCGATTTTAAGTTTAAACCCACATTTATCCAGTTTCCAACCGTAAAAAACACAGGATAGCAGAGAATCTGAGGCACTGAGGTCTTGACTGAAAAAGACACAAACATTTCTTGAATTAACAAAGTGGTTACAAATAATTTTTTCTGTCTATTGACTACTTTGCTCAGCTTCAAACTATAGATGTCGGATAAATGTAATGGTTTAAAAAAATGAAACAACAGACCAGACAGACGTGACTTCAGGTCTGAAGTGACGGGCGACAGCTGGAACAAGTTAGAGCTGACCCAATTTATCATGTTGTGTTTCTTTTGCGAGGTAAGACAGACATGCCTGACAAGCCCTATCCAAAGATATACATTTGGATCCCCATCATAACTGCTGAAGTGCACCGTGCAGGGAAATGTAAACACAAATCTACAGTTTTGTCATGAACAAGCTGAAAAGTTGTGCGATTCAGCAGCACAGAGTTTTTTCTTGTGTCTTATAAATCTTTAAACAGTTAATTTTCTCCAAATATTACATTAAATTGCTAAGAGACACGACTGAGATATACCCAGTTTTCAAGCTGATCTGCAACACACAAGCTCCAGAGCAAACTTAAAGCTATCATCCGTGATTGTGAGGAAAAAAGCTTTATCAACGTTTCCTCGGGGCAGCAAGGTCAGACGCATCTTCACAATCCCCAAGATAAATGGATCAGGTTTCCACGCCACATGTAGTTCAGGGCCTCGTCTGCCAGTGGCCACATAATCACAGGCTTTCGGCCTTAAACACAGGGTTCTCGGTCTAGTGAGGCTTGTCAAAACACAGAATGTCCCTAAGCTAAAGGAGGGGTTTGACGTGATCGATGGACACCGAAGGGGACATTACTGCGGATTCTCTTCAGTGACCTGCTCATTTTCTCCAGCCTCTCTTTGTGGGATAAATGCAGCATGTTTACGTTGAGATTTGAGAATCTGTGATTGTGGGATTAGATCAAAATACCAC
The DNA here is from genome assembly GCA_038501795.1 of Pseudopleuronectes americanus. NCBI lineage: Eukaryota > Metazoa > Chordata > Actinopteri > Pleuronectiformes > Pleuronectidae > Pseudopleuronectes > Pseudopleuronectes americanus. The sequence goes on from CM076719.1 coordinate 7,534,920, forward strand.
CTGCGGTAGCTGTGGAGGACGCACGAGTTCCACACCGGTGTTTAAGGAGAGAGAGAGGGGGGGGAGACCGTTTGCAGTCAACATGCGACTCTGCACAGATTTGCACATCTAAGTGTAGTTTTGAAATGGGGTAGCATGTACACATTCCCCCGGCCTGGATGTAAAAAAGGATATTGGCGGGTGAATACCCCACATGTGTCTGTATCCATCTGACTTGTTATTGCAACAGGTGTTACCCTGCAGATAAAATGTGAAGTGAGAAATTAGATTTCTGGTTGAAGGACAGACATTTCTTATCATAGATAACCACTTTACTTCTGTCACAACATGTCTCTTTCTCTGAGTTCAGCTGCTCGGAAGATTCTGTGTGTGTGTGTGTGTGTGTGTCCGGGGGTGGGGGGGGGGTGGGGGGGGGTGGTGGGGGGTGGGGGGTGGGGGGTGGGGGGGGGATTGTGCGTGCACCTGTGTACCTTTGCTTGACATGCATATTCTTAGGTTGCAGTTTGTGTGCAGTATTCCTCTCTCCTCCTCCTCTCCTCCTTTCTCTTCTCTTTCCCCCCAGTTCTCTCCTTTCACCCCACCGTGAGTCTGGCTCTGTTGGGTTAGGTTTCTCTTTAACGTTCGAATGTTTCAATTCTTATATGTAAAGAGCCTTGAGATAATGTACGTACAAAAAAATCTGAAGTACTGTGAAGCAGGTGGTGGATTGTCAGTTTTTAAAAAATACACAGAAGCTTGAATTATTCTTTTTCTTTTCGTGTGAGTGGAATTAAGCTTTCATGATGCTGCAGCTGGTTTTCATATTTTGTTCACTCTTAATTGCAGGAATGAAGCGCTTCAGTGGAAACCACGTCTGTGCGTCGCTGCTGGTTGTGTGTCTCCCACGGGAGCAGTTGACGTGTGAGAGCTGGCGTTGAGTTTTACTGACTGTAGCGTGTCATAGATCTGTACAACCCACTAACGCTGACACAATATGTTTTCCACATAGCATTGTTAGTGCGCCCCGTCTCTTTATCTCTTTACAACACTAAGCGTTTGGCAGAACCCACTGTGCTGGTAACTTTGTGTTTTACTCACAAAGTGAACGTTAGCCAACTCGATTGTTGCTTTTCATTTATGTTACCTGTACAGTCAGTGGCCTGGTTGACGTGAATGTATTTACATTGAGAATGGAAGCAGAGATGTTTGGGTCGTCCACTGCAGTCCTCCCTTCTCACGCTCAGCCTCAAAACACATGAAGCTGTTTAAGACACAGGGTTTTGGATAAAATAAGAGTAACTGCCTCTGTCTGGCTTCCTTTGTACTGATGTGAGAATGCTGTGTGCATTTGTTATCCAATGTAACGCAGCAGAATTGATGTGAACTATCAAAAGCTATGAGATCTAACGTTCCAATTGGAAAAACAACCATTGTGTAATAAAAAATTGAAAATTAAATTGTAAAAGTGTATTTTTGGCCAGAAAAATGGTGTCCAGCTGGCAAGAGAGATGCAGGATCAGGGCTCAACGTTGGCCCTTTTCAGGCAAATGGCTTAGACTTTGGCAGCAATGTGTGCAATATCATAACTGATCCCTGGACAGTGGAAGCTGAGTCATTTTGGCAAACAGGCACGTCTGTAAGCTATAGGCAGTCACCTGTCAGAGATCGACAATTCACCACAATTCAGCCTACTCTGGTCACAAGAGGGCATTTAAATACAAAATAAATACAAACGGATAAAATAACGTCCTTCCTGGGACTGAAAGCTGTTCTGAGATGTAAATTTAGATTCACTTTCAAGTCTGTAGTCTTATCAATGTCTATTTTTGGCCCCCGCTGATCAAGCACTGCCTGCCTTGCTTGTCCTGAAGCCATGCAAGTGCACTAATGGAGCTATAAGAGGGTTCTTAGAGGTTTACAGATTGACTCCTTTTCTCTGGTTAGCCCACAAGTAGTCTTGTCTACTCAAAATGATAAAGCATATGTTAAACAAAGAGTATATATAGAGTCAATCATTGAGCTTTCAATGGTTTAGAAGAGCTATATGCACTTTTTGAAGTGGTTGATATTCTGTGTATTTACAGGACCGTTTTAGATTTTTTTTTATCTGAAAATATCTTGTCGGCTCAAAAATTAAAGACATAGAAAGAAATCAAAAGCTTTAACATGTGCTTTAATAATGTGACATCTCATTGTCAAGTTTTGAGTTTCACAGTTGGGAGCTGGTGGCCTTTTCTTCCTCTGGACACACGTAATTCATTTTAAATGACAATAGTTGATTAAAACAATAAATTGACTTGGGTGTATAGATCCTCAATTTCAAATCAATACAAATATATTGATTTCCATTAAAAATGTGTTTTAATATCACTTCTACTTAAAAATTAATCCTGCATTCTTAACAAGTTTAAGTTGATAGTGACTGATTTGTATTCGAAGCCTCCCCTAACACCAGCAGTTGCCACCGATTGTTTTGATGCACAACTTTTTTTTGTGAACAGGTTTTCTTTCCAATCTCTCGGTGCTTCCAAGTCACTGAGTCCTGAAATCTCAAAATCAACTGAGGAGCAAAACAGAACATGAAGACGAAGTAACCTCTCAGCAAGATATTTGGAGAGGCATGATCCTACAGGCTGCTCTGTTGGTGCTACTTATAGAAGTTCTGGCACCGATTCCTCTCTGTTTATAAAGCTGGCAGGCCCGGAGCATCGGGGTGGAGACGGTGGAGATCTCTGATATTTGGCAAAGTCAACAGTGGTAACAGGAGGATACTTCATCATAGTCACAGTCACTGTCAGGTAGCTGAGACCTTGCCAGCTTTTTCAATTTCTCCAGGCCGCATAGCAATTTGCCAGGCGGAGAAATAGCAGTTGAATTGCATTCTGTGCGTAATTTTATTTGTATAACACAGCGGAGGGAGTGACCTAAACGACGCTGAAGGACACCCGCAGAGATATAACCAGTAATACAGTCTGAGGCGCTCTCGTGCTCGGCTGCGGCTGGAAAAGCGTCTCTTATTTGCTGGGACGAGGTCACCAGATGGCTTGAAAGTCACCAGGCTTTACCCCTGACAAACTGGGAGCCTATCTAGTGTCGACTGTTGTTTACTTTCCGGTGCGAAAGCGTTGGCAAGTGCAGGTGTAACTAAAAACAAACACAGTTTCCCCCTGTGTAATTCTGGTGTCGTCAGTGCTTCGGTGCTGGATGACGCAAATAATAAAATTACATTTGTTCACTTATCTTAAAGGAATTAGTTTCGCGTTTCGGCCAATGTAATTATTCCACTTATATACCTGTATACCTTTACAGCTCAATAATTAACATGGTATATTTTGATTTTGTATGAATTCGTAGAGTAAAATAAAACAGTCAATGATTTTAATATCTTTCTCTATCTCACCGGCTGCCAACAGCATCGTTTTTATTATATATATATATATATATATATATATATATATATGAAATGAGAATGGTATTGATCCTCTCATAGAACTCCCGACAATAATATAAATTCCAAAATCTAACTTTAAGTGAAGTGTAAGTTGCCTTTTGCCGCAAGTTGCCTGCTGTCTTTCAAAGAACAGAAGCCCCAAAGAACTCCGCCCACAAATTGAGACACAGCTATTATATCTTGATCCTATCTTGACTGCTAGCATGGCTAAAAGTACCATACAAATTCTAGTTAAATTTTCTTAAATGTGTGTTTTAAAAGAATAAAATGATTATCTTTCAATAACAGTATGATAGGGATCTTTAATGGTGCTTCACAATTTACTGAAAAAGTAATAAATTAATCGGTTAAATGACAAAAAACTGGACCAAACTAGTTTCTGCTTCACTACAGGTAATTAAAAAAATTCTGTTTTGTAATTTTGGTGAACTAAACTCTAAACTAAACAGTTTTAATTTCATCACAGTTCCCAGTTTGGCCGCCGGCTCGGGCCGCTGCTGTCGGCTCAGTAATGCAGCCGCAGCGCTGCCTCGTGTGGCAGCGTGTCAGGATAAGTGCAGTTCACCCGGAGGATGTCAAACAGCAGTATTGGGCTAATGGATTTCCTGTGTGACTCGTGGGTTGTTTCCCTATCGACAGGAGAGTGGCTCAAGTCCTGCCATTCACGTCACTGGGAGCTGATAACCGAGGGGAAAGGGGAGAAGACAGTGCCACAGTTCACCTGTCACTTCAGCTCCTGCTCCAAACGGTTGCTGTTGATTTAACTGATTGAAGACAAGCCCACTTAAACAAAACAGAGTGTGTGTGTGTGTCCGGCTGAGAGTGACACGGAGACAGAGCACGTTGGTATAAATCGGCCTCTTGTTTGCCCTAACATGGCCGACTTGACCTTTCGTGAGCATTTCAAATAACCTGAGGGACCTGACAGGGACAAAGTTGGAGCTTAAGAGAGGAAGTCGCTGCTCGTGCTGACATTACCGACCATCTGCTTTAACTGGTCGACTGGGAGAACGCCTCAGAGGCAAGTTCATAAAACTGTGCAAGCAACTTCCAGAGTAAAGCAGAACTGTGTAGAATTCTGAAGACTTTTAAAACCAGCATTTATCTCCAATAGTCAACAGAGACTTTAATAATACCAACATTTATAAACAGGGTTTGGTTTACTTTGGTGTAGTACTTGTGTTTCCGTTTAGCGGGAGGGACGACACGTTCAAGAGATTCATTGGCTTTGTTTTTGACTCCAAAACCACTTTGTCGCTCGGAGACAGAGCTCAACACAATTAATGACTGCGTGTGTTTTTATTTATCTTAATTTTGACAAGGACCTTTTTTAATTATCTATTCGGGATTAGTATCAATGGTCCCCACAGCTACAGATGACGTCATGGATTAGTTTGTTTTGCCTGATCAACTGAAACTGAAAGATTCAGTTTACTATCGTCACAAATCTTCACATTGTAGCACCTGCAGGGACCAGGAAATGATCAGTATTTACTCTTGAGGAACGATTTAACCAATTAACCTTTTATCAAAATATTTACAGTTTAATTTTCAGCTAAATATTGAAAAGCCTTATCAGTGCAGCTCTGTCTCCTAATTCTTTATTTCAAAGATTATTAGTATTGGTACGATTTGCACCAAACTTGGTGAGGGGATAGGAAATGAAACCAGGTGCAGATCCAATGACACAGGCCTGTTTTTCTGGTATTTGACTGTCTCAAGGTTTTCAGATGAATCAGTGATTGTGGTGCAGATTCAGACACAGTAATATTCTCACTCTGGTGAAAGAAAGTGTTTGGTGAAGATGAAGGAATGGGCTCTACTGAGTGCCATTCTCATTTTTGATTAATTTCACCTTTATGAAATAACAGATGAGTGGAGAGAGTAAACATGCTGCAAGGACTCGGACATGCACCAACGGTCCAGTTCCTGTTGGGTGTGCCTGGATGTGCCTCAACCCTCCAACCTGGTCTACTAGAAATTATATTTATAGTAACTTTTCTGTATTAAAACAGACAAAATATTTTTTCTAACCTTAAACAAGTGTCTTAACTTAACCGAAAAAAAACTAATATTGAACCACGCATATATTTTGGATTTCCTTTCACCAATAACTTAAGTTGTAACCCATTTGCATCTCATAAAGAAATTGGATATTTCTTATTTTTTAAAAGTATCTGCTGTTGCAAGTTAGTTGCTTATAGTTGTCATTTCTATGAGACAGAGTTGTGTTACTGGGGAAGCTCAAGATAATTCTGACTCACATGCACTAGCCTGGCAGACGCAGCACTATAGCAGAATCCATAACTTTAAACTGAAATCCAGCATTTTAGATTAAAACATTATGAGCTGTACATCTGTATGTTGGAGGGCGATGAAACGACGGAAACATCAAACACTGTTTAATCGTTGATGCTCAGTGATTCATAAACGCTGAAGAGGTTTGTCAGGTCCCAGTTGAGGCCGATAGTGTCGTCTAACTTCACTATGGCAGTAAACTCTGCTTTCATATTTCACAGCGCTCTAACAACGCGATGACAGTTTTGTAAAAATGCAACAGTCAGATGTTCTGTAATGTTTGCTGAAGGTTGGATGTGAGGGAAAGAAACAGATTGCAGCTTTAAAATGAATTTTTATCACTGAGCTCCTGGAAATTTAATTGCGCACATTTCCAGTGCCGTGTTAAATTGCTCTTTATAGATGGGAATGCTAAGTCTCTGTGTTTTGTGGCTGTGTTTCTTTTATGGCCGTGTGTGTTCAGACTGCTGTCCTTCTCTGGATTAATAATAGCTGTGATTTTCACGAGGTGCTACTGTATCAGCGTGGCTCTGTTCCAAGATGTCATTTGGCCAGAGAGCATGAACCAGCAGCAGAATGAATGACTGCATATCCCATTACCCCCCAGTGCTGGCTTTGCGTTTTGTCCTTTCTGTCGCGGAGCTAAACTTAAGGTATTTCTTTATATAAAAAAATATAAAAATCTCAGCATATCTGCAGAGTAGAATGAAATAGTGTGATTTCTTTCCCTCAACAACACCCCACCTGATTTACACCTCACCTCATTCCTACAGGAGAGTGAAATCTTGTGAAAAGTGGTTATTGCTGGTTGCACCGCGAGCAGCAGGAATAATGTAATGACATGGTAAGATTTGGAGTGAGGCGCTCGCACCAGCAGGATCGCACAGTGACCTTAGACCGGCTAAGTGATGGTCTCAGCTCGGCTCCAGCTGCCCATTGTGTTTGCCCTTGGCGTCCCAACATAGTCGCTGGTGCTGGGGAGTTAATGAGGACTGCGGAAAGGTTAAGTAAACAGGAGGGGCCAGCCTAACAGGAAAATTGCTACCGCCATCATCACAGAGCATGGCTGAGTAGAAACTCGGGCCGCTCTCATCATCATGTCATTCATCAGCTCTGATTTTAATGACGCGTGGGTGATTTCCAGCCGCAGATTACAGCAGCAGGCTAGTCCTACCTATTGGCAACCACTAGCTGCTCGAATTCTTTGAATTCTAATTGAGCTCTACTTTGTGGAGTTAGGTAATCAAGTGCGGCAATTTTCTCTTCTTTTTATAAACTACACAGCTCGGTATGTGAAGCAGAGAGTGGTTTGGGGTGAAAGTGGCCGTTTTCAGTCTTGCCATCCCTCACGGTTGTGAGCGGCTCCTTGGATCTTCCCCTCAGGACGAACACAGCCTGCCGACTCCCTACATACCATGATGGATGACAGGATTGTTATTCAGCATTCCAAGTCTCCGCTCGGCTGCCAAGCTGCTGTCTCCTCCGATGGCCATTGTTCTCCGGTCGGCTGGAAGAGTCACCTTTATCCGATTGAAATAAATGAGATATACTCAAACTGAGACATTAATTACAAAGTTTATCTCCCGGCTAAAGTACACTAATAAAGGACTCTAATAAGGCATCCATCAAAGCTAGACTCTGTGGATGTGGCTAAGGGCACCGGCCAGAGGTCGAGTGATTTGATAAATGACAGTGTGGTTGATGCAACAAAAGATGTTACACATCTGTCCTTCCACACGCCAACACTAGATTTGTACAAACATGCAAACACACGCTTTTTATAGAAATGTTACAAAAAGGCTCAGTTTTGTGTTGACATCATTATTGTCAATGTTTTGTCTGTTTTGATGTGACCTGCATTGTTTCATTACATGACCTCAACTTACTATGCTGAAACAATGGTCCCAGTGACCCAGCTTCAGACATCCAGTCATGCAGCTGAGTGTGGTCACGCACAGTGTTTGCTTGTCATCATAGAAAAACAGCACAACAACTGTAACTACTGTGTCTGTGTGCTCGCCTGCAGACAGTTGTGACGAATGTGCACAGTTGTACTCACTGGTGACCGCTGCGGGCCAGGCCAGAGATTAGCCCTGCCGGCTCAAAGATAAACTCAAAGAAACAACCGACGTGACCGAGAGAGTAGTTTACAATTGATTAAGGTTTTCTCTAACCTGACCCTGTGGCGGTGCATGACTCTTAAAGATTTTCAACCATAACACTGCATCATATTTGTCATAACAGCCATTTTTTTCCCGACCCGAATGATCCATTTACTGTCAACAAACTGACTTTGAGCTATGTTATCTTCAGCCGCTTGTGACCAGACAAGATGGCGGGAAGATTTCGCAGTTGTATTATTTTGCCTCCTCGGCTGAACTGTCGAGCCTCCAGAGGTGCAGCTTTAAAAGACCGGGCGGACGCTCCGGTCACACCGCATCTCTGCTCCCGGCCAGATGATGCATTCAGTATACAGCTGGGGGAGTTTCAGGGACTACGAGGGCGAGTCCCCGAGAGACGAAACACATTTGTCAACTTTGAATGTTCAAGTTCTCACGCAGGCGCCACAGAGAGCCCTTGTAAACATTTGTCACTTCTTCCACGTGCACCAGATGGCACAGAATTTGTGATCTAACTCCATATTCAGGATAGATTCCTCCAGTCGTGTTTAGTGCCTCTAAAAAACAGTTTCTTTCTATTTCTCTTTTTTGTCTTTACTGGCTGTTGCAGTGGAACTAGTTCAAACTCCTGACTCACAGTTGAACCTCAAGGTGAATTACAAGTGTTTCAAAGGAGCAAAGCAACTCTGCTTTAAGACTGTTGCACAAAAAGCAAAGGAGAGCTCTTCAAAATAAGATATAAAAACATCCGGGGAATTGATACTGATTTAAACAATAGTCGTACATTTTTCGTCTGGAATCTAATTCTATGAATTTCCTGAGCCTAATGATAACAAGCAAGATATACAGAAGCAGGATATCTTTCCGAAGCAGACTCATCTAAAGGGCTGTGAAGAGAACTTGTCTCACGCTCTGCTCAGTCCTCAAGAGTCCTTTTTTATTCTCGTACAGAGAAGCAAATTGTCCATGCAGTACAATTTTAGTGACCATATTGTGGCTTTTGGCAGCGGCTCAGAATGACTGTCTGACATCTCCACTGCCGCTCTGCTCCGCTAAGATTGCACCAGCTGTCTGCCGTTTGCTTTCTAATGTCTTCTTTGTTAACATTTTATCAGCCGTCTGATAATGGCGTAACTGCAGGGCAGGCTCCCTCCAGCACTGGACTACAATGGCACGGAGGATGCGTGGCAAAGATCTGCCGTATGCATGAGTCTGAGCCGGGCAGACGAGCAAAATGCCAGATCTGCTGGTGATCAGTGCACTAATAGATAAAAGTGCAGCTAATTAGCTCTAAATGGTGAGAGTTAAAATGTTTCAAAGAGCTGTCAGCACAAGTACATCATCTTATCATCTTGTCTTTTGTGTGCAGCGCAGTAAATGGATATTACATGATGTGACACATTGAAAGAGCAGCTATAATAAGACACAATATCTCAATTACAACATTTGTGGTTGAATTGTGTCCCAATTATCAAACAGGTGTCGTCACGCGTGTAATACATCACACCGACACAAAAGATTATTCACCAGTGAAAAGAAAATGGCCAGCGTACTCAAGTGTACTACTTACAATATGCAAAGCAGCAGCTTCCCCTCATATGCAAAACAGGCCTTTTACTCCTTAAGATCTATTATTCACTTTCTTGCTTGCATATCCAATTACTAAATGAGCTTTGACTCATTCCAACAACTCCAAAAAAAACTCTATGGTAGCAATTAGTAACACCAGAGGGTAACACGGCTTGTCTCCTTGTTGCTCTCATATTGTGATCTGTGCTGATCATGCAGTTAAATTTGAACTCGTCTCCATTCAAGGGAGGAACAAGCTACATACTGTATTTAAATTTACATGTTCATTTTCTGAACCTGTGGCTGCTTACTGCACAGGGGACTGAGTCCAGGTTTTTCCTGTGATAAACAGCTGCTAGTTAAAATCAGACAGAATCAGACAAGATCAACCGTCTGCACAAGGATCTCCCACTGTTTGGTCGCACGCTGTGATCTGTGGTTGCCTTGAAAGGACAGTGCCATATTGCAGAGGGAAAATAATGTTACAGGAGCTTGTTTCTCCCCATCGCTGCAGCAGAAGTTCACCCCTGCAGGCTGACCAAAGCTCTGTGGTTTGCCCAGGGCAAGCTGTCTTGCTCCTGCCTCTGCGGCTCATCTGTCATTGGCCAGACCTAAAGCTGCTGGATCTTTGCCTGAAGACTTTTAAAACTCTCTGGCGAGAGGTCATACATTGAATTAGAAAGCCAGTGGGGGAAATATCTCGTTCTGGAGCAAAGGCATGTATTAAAGTGCATTTCTGTGGCAGCAGAGCCTCAAGGATCACTTGCCCTGTCAGCCTGGACCCGGCCTGTCATGAGAAGTTGCAGTTTTTTTCTTAGGGAAAATACATTGAAATATCATGGGTGAGTTCAGTGTTCAGTTGACCTCTGACATTTAGCATCGATTTATGGTTTCACCAGTTCACGAGTTCTCTTATTCTTTTTTTTTCTTATAAAGACAGGGTGATAACTCCATCTTGTACTGTAGATGCAGTCATGGAGGCAGTATTGAAATCCTATATTGAACATATTCATTGTAGTTTTCTTATAAATAAACAAAATATTTGTATATTTAGCATTTCCCACAGATTTATTAATCTATGGTGGTACATGGGGTGCACATGCATGTGAAGGTCACGCGTGGGAGGTTCAGAGTGACTGGCACATATTGCTGACATTACTGCACTTATGCCACATCTGCAGCTGAAGCTATGAGGTCGGACTGTCTGTGTGGCTGGTAAAAATATTATGGGCCATAGAAGGAGCATTTGTTGGCTCGCAGTAGCATGTGATAGCACGAGCACACTGAAACTCAGCAGTTTGAGCAAGGTGCGGCAAATATTTCTTGTTGCGTTACCGCCTCACTGCCACCTGTGGATCAGTGTAATGGTGTGAAACCATCATCAGAACTGTTCATCAACCACGTGCACGCTCTTCCACATGCATGTGCACGGGATGAACAAAACGGTGAGCTACTTATCGAAAACCAGGTCAGAAAAAGAGACACAGCTGCCTGGATACTCTTCATTTTGGAGCGCCCCCAATTACCCCACTCTTTAAATTTAGAGAAAGCATTTGTATGAGAAGGACATTACCATTTGAGGACAGAACCCAAATGCATAAAGTATCAGTAGGAGAACTTTGGGTAATCACGGCGGGCATCACTGTGTTCAAAATGGCACAACAGAATAATAAAGTACCCTGGAAAACTAACAAGCGACTGAAATGTGGGGAAGCACGAGCCTCCTCCCCCAGCAGCATCTCTCCACTTCAAGTGTTTGTCATTCAGACTAATAAGGTGGCCTCAACAGGGAACACCACACCAGCAACCTCTGCATTGGAGAGCCTGGCTTGGGGGTTATGGAGGGTTTATGACTTCATTACGCGTCTCGACAGTGAATTGATTTGCATAGGGCTGCACACGAGTGGAGATGTGGGAATCAGTTTTGTCATAAAAGCTCTCTGCAGAAACGGCGTGCGGTTCCTCCATGCGGTTCGAAACACAGACCGAGTTTGTGCAATATATGAAATGAATGGGTTTTCACATGCATCCTTCAAATATTGATGGATAAAGAAATGATTCAAATCAACTGGTAATGACTCTGAGATGTTCTGAAAAACAAAGACACATGTTGAAGCCCATTTGCACCACAAGATGAATAATATAGACAGAAATGTGAACAAAATGCAAAACAGAACAAAATGTGATATGTAGTCAAATTTATAACAAACTACATTAAAAGTGATGATTTACTGAAATAGAAATTCATGTCCATATTTTGACTTTGGATAGACAATTACACCAAATTTGTGAAGCAACATCTAAAAACCAACTTCGTAAATGTCAGTAAACAATTTTTATGTCAACGATTTCAAATAAATCCTCATATCTAATTTGTTTTTCTTTTTGTGTGGAAGAAAAAAAACAAAAACAGATTCAGGGAAAACTAAAAGTATAAAGCCATAAATAAAACAGAGGATAAATAAAAAAAGATATCTGCCGCAGAGGAAAACAGCTCCATTATGGTGACTGTCTTACATATTGTTTCTGTTAAATTATTTATCTTAATCAGTGAATAGCAAATATGTTTGAATTAATCATTTATTAACGGCTAACAATTAATAAGTAAAACTGCCTTAAGGTAGAAAGTTTCTTTAATTATTAAACCAAACAGCTCGCCAGCGATGTCCGGTCAATCGGGTTCATGGTTCAGACTCGGCTCTGTCGACTGGACCCCGGGTTTCTCGTCTGCGCCGAATCGCCTGCAGGAAAACTTTAAACTGAACAAATTATTTTCTCTCACTGAGTTCAAAGCCGCAGTTAGGGCTGTAGAAGATGAATCCTGTGGGAACTGTTGTTTTGCATAAGTTGTTCTCACTCAGGCTGTGGCAGAGCTTTCTCTCTCATCTTCCATTCCTGTCTGTCTCTATGCGATTGTTTTTTCTAATATGATAATGCATTCTTTGTCTGAAACTTTATATGTGCTGCCCTCTTGCCCACATCTGGCTCACAAAAATAATATCTGATCTCTCGAAAGAATAGATTAAAGAATGAAACCAAAATAAATCCCTCAGTGATGGTCCAGAGTGGCTCGCGGTGCTTAACTTCACCAGACATCCTCTTCTAGCAGAGAGAACTGGCAGCTGTTTATTTCAGGCTGTAGCAGAACTCGGAGGATACAATCTGCACATATCACAGAGTCATTAAGATTCACATGACTGCAGAGGAAAGGAAGATAACACAGTGCTGTTTATAGAGGTGCAGGTAAAAGACCATTTATGGCAGTTCAATACAACAAAAATGACCAAAAGTATGTGGACGTATGGACCAAAAATCCAAACAGCCAAACATGAAAGCTTAATAAACAATCCATTTCCAATGCCAAAGGATTTAAACCTCCACTATTGTATAAAGGCTTTTCCATAGGACTTAGGAACCAGGCTGCTGAGATTTGCTCCCGTTCAGCAACAAGAGCATTAGCGAGGTCGGCCACTGATGTTGGGCTCTGAGTCCTCGTTTCGGCTAATCCCAAAGGTGTTCAGAGGGGCTGAGGTCACAGGCTGTGCAGGCCACTCAAGTTCTTTCACATCAAACTCAGAAAATAATTTCTCTATGAACCTGGCTTCATGTGTAGAGACTCGTGTTGAGGCAGGACAGGCCTGCTCCGAACTTTCATCATTAAATAAATACATCAGCCATGAAAAAGCCCAAGAACAAAGATACTTGTGTGTCTACATACTTCTGGCCTGTATGATGCACAGTGTTTGGATTGTTGAGGTCAGCATCTCGATCGCAGTCTCGTTCCGAAGTGTCCTTGGGCAGATTATGAACCAGCTGTGATGACATTGAGGTGTTTGATAAAGTGCTGCAACAAATATACACTGTGTGATTGTGTGGATGAATTGCAGCAATTTACTGTAAATAGCTTTAAGTGGTCATCGGGACTCGAAAGTCGCTATGTAAATAAAAAACATTTACCATATGCCGGATACAGTAAACTGGAAGAGAGTAAACAGCATTTAAGTGAACGTGCCCCTGGTGGACTTTTTAGATTCCTTACTTAATTGCAACTTAAATTAGATTCTGGAGTACGTGTTGCATGCCATCCCTGCTCTTTTACGAAACTAACTTTTCATCCAATATCTCCAAGGTTTAAAGGTCCTTCATATCTGAATAATTACCTTGTATTTTCAAAAGTTTGCACGGGAGAACAATCTAATTGGAGTAGCTTTTAAGGGAAAAGGGAGACGTATAAAGTTTAATTAGTCCTTTTGAAGATTTCCAGATGAATTTCCTTTAGAAAAAAATAAACCGCTTCATTTAAACCCAAGTAAACGTATCTTATTTACCTATAGTCATATTCTTTATAAATTGTATTGCTTCGTGTTTACACCTCCACCAAAGAGGTTATGTGTTTGTTGATGTTTGTTTGAAATTTGAAAGGGTGAAAGGGAAATTTGACTCTGTGGGAGGGGCTTGGTCCGTTTGCAGCAGAATTCGATTAAGGGGAGAGATCCTTATATCATTTCCACTCTCTTTAAATTGCGATAAGTAGTAATTTATGTGAATTTATAATCAGTTTTTCCAGCATCTCTGAGAAAAATTGACACGAGAAGAAAAAAATCTATGAACAGGTAACAATTTGTGTTGATCTGGATAATGATCAAGATTATTTCCATCGAAATCAGTTTTTTTAGGGGGATGATATCTATTCAGCTATGGTAACAAATATTCCTTCAGCTATATCAGAGCTATATCGTATTTTGCCATATGCGATATATGTATCTGATCTCAATACGTAATATACAATGTGATGAAGGTTGGCCAATCAGTGCCCTATTAGTTTGATTATCTCTTTGTGTTTTCTGACTTATAGTGGATTCCTGTCATGACAAAGACTTCCTGACATGCTGTAGTACCAAGTGTGTCTTTCACAGAACACAAGTTCAGTTCAATAAAACTTTTGGGTTTTTTTTCTGCCTGCACTGAGCAGTGGGAGGTGGAGGATGACGGGACAAATGTGGAAAGAAAGAGATAGAGGGGGGGATGACATGCAGAAATGGTCCTCAGCCGGATTTATGAAGCCAGGATGTCGTGGTTAAACGGTGTCTGCCTCAGACCCCGTGGCCGGCAGGACGCCCTGTGAGCAGCTCTCCTCACATTTGATGAGTAATACACCAGAGTGACTTTTCGACATGAAAAATGGTTTGAGGCGGAATTCAAACGGGATCACAATCATGAGGAATAGGTTATACTGGAGATGTTGACAAGACAAATGTTTGTTCATTGGGTTGTAATAATCTGTAATCAGAGCACAACAAATGTGTTTTCCATCAGACTGTGTTGTAGTGCAGATAGATTTGATAAATTGCCTTAAGACTGTGATCAAACAGTGGATTCACATCATCTCTAACAGCCAGTATTAGAACATTCTGTAAACAGTGTTTATCTGTAATCGCTGTCTTTGCTCCCTCCTGACATAGTAAAAAGAAAAAAGGCATCGTCCTACCTTTTTATTTTCCTTGAATGAAGGCTGGCATTTAGAGTGGAGATGATGCGCTCTACACAAATGCTGTCGGCTTTAGAAATCTCACCTTTGGGTGTAAGTAGTTCCTCAAATAGCCGTATAGACGGGCAAAGTTTTCCCAGAGTGAAGATGTGTCCCACACTTTGCACAGGATGAGAGCACTTAGTTCTGTTGTGCAGCTTTGGTAGAGCAGAGTGAGACGGATAAAGTTTATTTGACTTTTTAGATGATTTTTCCCAGCAGTACCGTCTATATACAGAAGACTTGATTAGAAATAAACATTATTATTACATTTGTTGAATATTTTTAAATCGTGCCTGTGGATAATCGCCATAAAGGTTGACTCTTAAAATACATTTAGCATCAACAACACATAAACATGCACTGGCAGTGTGTTTTGCAATTTCTTTCTTCAATTATAAATTAGAGATGTTCTGATACCAGCATCAGAAACCACAGGTCGGGCATCTGCGAGTACGCAAAACTATGTTCCGATCCAATAACACATCATTATAAGAGGCTGTATCGGTTGCACCCAGATAAAACTGCAATTTTCTTTTCACAATAATCACTTCCGCTTCTCTGCTCAGAAACAGCAGGTGCACCGCACTGCCACTGGCCAGTACAGTTTTTAGAGCGATGAAGAAGAAGCGATTATCTGGAGGGAGGTAATTGCTGTATTTTCCTCGAGGTATTTTTTGTGTTATTTTGCAGTTGTGAGTGTCAAACTAATAACACATGTTCTATGACGTTCATTATTTGTATGTATTGGTTTTTCAAAGAGTTAAAACTTAGCTAGGCCATACAACAAAGGGGAAGCAGCATACAGCTCTTAAAAAATATAATATTTAAGTTATTTGTTTTAAATGCAATGGTATCAGACCAGGTATTGGAATCGGTATCAGGAAGTGAAATATGTTATTGGAATATCTCCCTGTTCATATACTTAGCATCATGTTCACTGAATATAAGACTGTTCCTTACGCCCAAAGTCTCCTATCCCAATTGAGGTCACATCATATCCTAATAACAGGACTTACTGTTCGCCACGCTTACCGATTTTTAGTGTATAAATTGTTCTTGTATTTGCAGATTTAATGTTTGATTTTGAGTAAATTGGTCCACACATGCAAAACCACTGGTTTGGTTCTTAAAGCTACAGAAAGATATAAATATTTAACAGAGTAAATACTTCTCGTCTGGTGCTATAAGTCAGGGTTTATGTTTTCTGAAGTTTAACTGAGACAACAATCTTCTCCTGAGTTTAAACAGCTGCTTTTATTTACCTGAACATAACCATAAGATCACTGACCGTGCTGTAGTCACCACAAGTGGATAAAGAGATGATGATTCTGAACATTTGCATTTACTATAGGTTGATAAAATGTTAATCTGGCTGCAGATGAATGTATCAGTAGTTTATGAATTGATAGTTTTGATATTCTGCAGTCGATGTAATTAAAATGACTGAACTTCATCATTAGGAACATGCCATTTATATCATTGTTTCTGAACAGTTGATTTGTTGCTGCTGCTGTGTGTTTTGTACAATCCAGTGACTCTTACAGATGTGGACCGCTGCACATCTGGGGAACTGTTCTGTAAACTAAACACTGAACATGGACTTTTACAACCTTTTTTATGTACATACATAAACATTTTAATTAACACAAGCGTTGTACAATGAAATCCCCCCCAACTCCTACACTCTGCAGGGTGTGATGTCTTTTAACTTATGACTCATGGCCAATATTGTGTGTGTGTGTGTGTGTGTGTGGGTCTATATAACCGTTTTTTCACTCAGCTGTTTCATACAGAGGCTCGAGACGTGCTTTAGCTGGGGGCAAATAATAATAATTCAATACACATTCATAACTGATTTGATAGAAGCCATTAAATGAAGGTCTCTGCAATAAATTGTAAAATCTCAGATGTATAATTTCCCTTGAATTATGGTGCATATGTAAATTAGCCCTTTTCATTTCAACAAGTTTCTCGTCTCACACTCACTTAAAGTTCAGCCGTCTTGGATAATAACTCTCCATCCTCTGATAATTAAGGCGATAACTAAATAGGCACAGTAGCCTTGAGATCAGAGTGGACGTTTTTATTTAAAGAGGTAATCATCAGGGGCAAACGTGTTTCATGCTTGTCGTGAAAGATTTTAATGCAGAATAAATAACCATTACAGTTGCAGTGATGAGAAATATTTTGTTTGTTAAAATTTGTTATTTTATGTTATTTTATGCATCAGCCTCAGATGTATACTGAGGTGGTATCAGAATAAATTCCCGGGCCCTAGTGGCTTGCTCTGTGTCAATTCACCACATGGTCCCGACAGTAATATCACAAATGCCATCACATTTTTCCACGGTAGAATTGAATGAACCCCTGACTTCTCTAAAAGCGCCACAATGACTTTGATATTTGTGGTTTTGAGGAAACAAGGTGACTTTTCAGTGCTTTGCTTTTATATTTTGTTCTGACATTCACGTCCTCCTTAAAATGAACTTTAATACCTGTGGGGATCCATGAATGTTTCTGATAGCGCCATCATCAGGTCAAAATGTAAGTTCAATTCAATACTTTAGTTATTTAGCAACAAACACCTGCAAATCTGTTGACGTCCCTTTAACTCTCTGTTATTTAGTGCTAAGCTAATTTACAAAGCCAATATGGTGCATGCTAACAGTAGCATTAACACATTAAAACATGCATGTTGACAGGACTTTTATTACCACCAGTACTTCCTTTTTAGCAGTACACATTTTGATGTGACACAAGCTGTGGTGCAAAGTAAACAAGTACCAACATTTACCAGAGTTGTGTAATTAAATACAATATTTAGGTGGTATTGGTATTTCTGAAATTTATAGGCCTACTTCTTAACACTTCTAGTCCCAAGTTTTACTCCATTAGATTCATCTGACAGTCGCAGTTACTATTTAATTGGCACATAAAAACTTTAAAAACGTATTATGAGCATATCAAATATTATTGTTGTACAGTGTATTAAAATGACCAAACTGTGTAAAATGTGTGAATTTTGCCCTGGGGATCAATAAAATCTTATGTTAACATATTGCTGAAACTAAACCAGCGGAATCCTTAAAAATAACATTTTGCATATTGAGGCTGAGAGATGATCTGCAGCTCAGCTGAAGCACTGAAGGTTAAATTTAGTATCAGCATGTCCTTAAAAAGAGATGCATAATGAAAAGCAAGTGTTTTCAGCAAAAGGCAGAAGACTTGAACTTTACCTCGTGTCATTTATTTACACAGCAACACGGTCCTCTGTGCAGGCACACGCATCCACTGAGAAGAGTGTACATTACATTAATCTGACTAATGAGCTATCACATTGAATAAATAAATCTACAAGAACAATAATGTATTTTAATAAGAAATGCTAAAGGCCACTCCGATGAAAAATTACCTCTCAAAAGTCGTAGCCAATGGAATAAATCTGACTTCCCCTTTTTGTTGACACGTGGCCGCCGTGCGAAGTTGATTTTAATAATTGATTAGCAGAAAGTGCTGGGAGAGAGCTTTGCTGATAAGCAGAAGAATGGGTTTTTGTGTTTAAATCACAACATCCCATCGATCCTCTTTGAATAACGCTTTGTGGGAAACGTCACAGACTTGGGGAGTATTTATGGATCGCTCTTGACCTCAGCGTTTCCCTGGGAGATTGTGTTTAAGGCTATGGAAGTGACTGGTAAATCTGCACCAAGACAATGGACAAATCCAAAGAGACAGCAATAATCAGAGAGGAGGGATTAGCAGTTCTTGCCTTTTGTTTATTTCTCATTCAACAAAGACATACATCCTCATCAGCTGGAACCAAGGTGGAGCGGCCTCACCTGCAGGTTGCTCGCTCCTGGCTTGTATGTTTTTGCGAGACCAATCTCATTTGTCAACTCGGATATATCAGCAGGTATTTGCCTAAAACAGAGAAGGCACTGGAATATTTTGCAGATACCTTTTGAATAATAACCGAATCCCTTTGAATCGATGTTTAAAGTAACGTCAGGGCCATCGCTGCATCCTGATGGTCCAAAAATAATTCATAACATTGTTTTGTGCAGAATAGCAATATGCAACCCCAAGGCATTTTAAAGGCTTTGGAAAAAATCAAACAATTTATTGAACGACAAATGTTTTAGCTTTTTCTTGTCCTGACACGGAATCCTAAATTGATTTCTTCTTCATCTGGTCCACAAAGAAACTTATCCTGTCGTTATTTTTTTAATCTCCTCCGCTCGCCTCACTCGTCCGCTCCCACAATCTGCTGATTATCGGGTCAAAGTGAAGATGCCCAGAAATGAAATTGTTTAAAGATTTGTTTTAGAGGGTGGATTCTCTCTCCCCGCTGTGCCAAACTAATACGCCGCGGTTTGAGGGAGAGCAATCAAATGGAAATGGAAATTTGAGCAGCTTAAAGATGACGCTCATCTTTCCCTGAAGACCTTATGAAGGTTCCGAGAAAGAAAGTGTGATTCTCTGTTTCTCTGCAAATTAATGTATAGTGGCTTTTGTTCACTGCCTCCGGCTGTTATACATTGTTTACTGGGTCTGATGTGTGGACTTCCTGCATAGAACAATAGAGCATCTTCAGTGTTTTAATGTCAAAGGATTAGATTAATAGAATAGCTTTATTAAAACTGTATTAATTGTTTATTAAGGATTTATAGATCTGTTATAAGCAACTCTATCATAGCAGCAATAACTTGTTCCTTCAGGTCATTCAAGCTTTAGATATCTCCACATGCTAGGTTCTAATAAGAAAGATGCTCTGGTACCTGAAAAGTTTGAGGTGTGTAGTATCCGTTTTAAACAAGATTAAAAGTGAAAGGAATGGATCAGCTCTGCGTATGATCACGTGGAGATTACAGCTTCTATTAAAATAGGACTGAAACAACCAAGGTCTGGTTGCTAATATACCAGAGTTTAGAGTTCAGAGTGCAGTCAGCGGCTCGGTCCTGCTCTTCGGGTCGAGTGCGTTTACACTCCAGCAACACCAGACAAACTTGGTATTCATTAGATTAGATTAGAAGAGATTCAACTTTATTTTCATTGCACAGTACAAGTACATATACAACGAAATGCGGTTTAACATCTAACCAGAAGTGCAAAAGAAGGAAGTTAAAGTGCAGAGATGGAATATGTAAATAAATAGGAAGCACAGTTAGAAATATAAATGGAATATGAACAGTTTTAAGAGTAAGGTATGATATAGTAATGATTGATTCATTCCTCATCAACCAATCCTTTACCGAGTGAAGCAGAAGACTTAAAAAGCACAAACGAAAGAACACATGCACCCACAGTCCTGCTTCTCCTAATTAGTTTTGAGCTAATAAATGGTTATTTTTGCCTAATTCTGATATTTGATAGAGTAGCAAGAGACACGAATCACGAGGAGAAATAAGGGGCCTGACATGCATGAAAGGCTCCAGCCACATCCGACCCTGGAAGTTGGGGTTAAACGGGGCGACCAGCCGGAGGGATTTTGATCTGTTCGCCAAGTTCTGTCCCCTTTGGTTACTGCCTCGACACTTGTCAAGCGTTCTTTCGCTGCGTGGCAAGTTTACAAAGATGACAATGGCAGATTTACCACTGAAGTGCACAGTGATTATTCACACAATGAATGTCTGATTAGACACAGAATAAAAAAAAAGCAGCCCTTTCATTTCTGGCCAACAACAGTTTTCCTTTTTCTCTTTCAGCTGAATTCATGACGAGCAGATTAGATTTAGAATATAGTGAAAGCCTAAATACTTAAACTCCATTACTGCCATTCCCTGCTTAATGAAGTAGATATTCAATTTATCCTTTTTGCAGAGCCAGCAGAAGGATCTCAATGAAAGGACGTTGTGTTCATGACAAGTTTCAGTTTGCTATATACAACAGGCAGAACCATTTAATGTGTTTTTAATTTTTCAGACACATTATGGAAACAGTACTGAAAATTGGCTTTTTGGTTCCTGTGAGAACTGCCGACCTGGTGCAAATGGCAAAATAAACTACTTTTATATTGATAAGCAGATTCATTTTAACATTGTGTGATGAGAACATGTTGAAAAAGCAAAACATAAATCTGAAACCTAGGAACTAAATAGTGATTTGTACACAAATAACCATTCTAAGAACTTTTTATGTGCAGATAATAGAAATGTAAATCAGGTCTGAAAAATAGCCGACTCCAAATGCATCGAACGATAAACTAAATATATCGATTAGAACGACAACAAGGTTTTACCTCCCCCTGGTCGTGGATCTAAAAAATACTTTCTTATTCCTAAATTTCACGATACGTGCTCCATCGTGCAGAAATACACCCGAGCTGTCAAAATGAAAGCACAGCTGATTTTCTCACCAGAATACATGATATATTTGTTCATCTCTCTTATTGTCCATTATTATATGACTTCTGCGCCTCTGTTAAATACTCCTGCATTTGCAGTTTTCCTCAGTTTTTTTACCTTTGGACGTACAACACTCGTGATTTACTTCGACAAAGGTGATTTCTCCTTTTTAAAGCTTTTCCACACGACTGACTGAGGCAACAAATCCAAACATGTGGTGGCAGAGACACAGAGCCGCTGACAGTGATGAGAAAAAACGTGACGCAGAGAAGAAAGAGAGGTGGATGCCAGCGAACAGGATAGTTGTCGCCACGAAGCAGCTGCTGATCTGTAATGACACTGATATATTCACGAGATAATCCCGGCATGTGTGTGTAGATCCTTCTTTTTGGCGCGCTGAATCAATACAGGCAAAGTTACCACCGAACACGGAGCTACATGGAAAGTCTGGCAGCTGTACTTTATGTTGGAGTTCCTCTTAACACCAATGCATCGTCCGTTGCATGTGTGCACGTGCACGTCGGACCGGGGCGTTGCCTAAAGGTGTGAGTGTTAATATTCAGTTGGGGGGACCAAGTATTAGCAGTGGATTACAGGTGACTAGCAGGCTTTAGAACCTCTTTCCTGTGATACCCTTTGAATCAGCTCGCTCCCTTTGAAGTCGTGTCAGTTTTAGAATATCTTTCCCCTTTTATGTTTAACCATCGGGTGTTTGCGTTCAAGGATTCTTCTTCTTCTCCTAGAGGGAGGAGATGAAAGCATCACAACAGTCAGAATCCATCAAAGAGCGGGAACAGAAAAAACTGGGAAAAAGTCCTGCACATAACGAAGCATGACTTGTTGAAACAAGGCGGGGTTGTCGTGTCTGCGCCGGGTGATGAGGGTGCAGCGGCGGGCTGAAGAGGTGAATGACAGGTGGATGATGACGGAGCTCGGGATCGACTGATTGTGTGTTTCGCAGCGGTAACGAGCTTTGCCGCGTTTTGCGTAATGTGCCAGGAGCTGATTAGTATGCTAGGAGAGCCGGCTAATTGTTCACAGTGCACATTCCCACCCCAGTCCCATGGCTCCTCTGATTTGGATTAATTTAGCCTGTATTTTACCTCATTATACAGGCCTGTGTTATTGCCATTTTGCATTGTTGAAATTGACTCTGGTAATTTCATTTAAAAACCAGCAGTAGCACCCCCCGCACCTCTTTAATACTAAACAGAGAGGTGCACATGTAAAGTGAAAAGTGAAATATATTTGGGGAATTTTCTTTTGTTCCTTTGCTGCAAGACGAGCTCAATATACTTGATTAAAAAATATCACCCTCTTGCCGTTTTACTTTATTGCTCTCGACAGTGAGCTGCAAAGATATCTTTTATTAATTCCTCATATCAAAAACAAAAAAGCAAAAACTCCCAAGCTGAACTTTGCGATGACCCGCGCTTCCCGCCACCTTGTACACAAATCTAACGTGAGGGGCCATTTTTTTCGAGGAGCATAGCTGGCTTGCGGCGAAGAGCAGTAAGGGCAGGAAGAAGATGTGGAGCTGCAGTTCAGTAGGTCTGTAAGCTGAGGGATGAAGATGTTCTCTGATGCTGATCTCGCGGTTGCTCGGGATCCCAAACAGCAGCACAGAGAACTGACAAAACCGGCTATTTACTCTGGCATTCCAGTGGCAGTCTCCACCCGGTCCAAAACTAACAATACCCTGTGCACAGCCCTCATCTTCCTGGAAAACACACTCTCACCGGCGTGGTTTGTGGGAAATTCCCTCAAATGCCATATTTCTGGTCATTAAAGCTCCAGCTGCCTCTGCTGCTGTATTGGCACTGTGGGTCAAATCTGACATGTACCGATTCACATTTGAATTTGAAAGGAATCTCCCGAGTCGTGATTCGAGGCTGCCGAGGAGCTTCCTGCTGTAAGTGTGCCGTCAGCCCACAGGAAGGTTCAGACACTTTCCGTAAAGCTCTGCCTGACTTTTCCTCGTTGATCATTATATCTGATTCATGCCACTCGCACTCTGCGTGACTATGTGACTGAGAGTGTGTGCGAGTGTGTGTTCCCGCTATGCTGCTTGGCAGCTTCCATCGTGTGGGCATTGCACCCCTGAGGGTAGTACCCCACAAAGCAAGTAATGGCACTAAGCATGCAGATAGAGGACTGATTTAGACTGAGAGGCGTCTCTAATCTTATGAGGTGTCAGCAGTGTTATGCCATAGATTAGGCGACTCTTTCTCTTTATTTTCTCCATGATCATCATCTCCTCTCTGTTCATCACCTCCTCCGGCAAGGACCGCTGTGCAACATCCCACATTCACATTTTATTATTATTACCAGCTGCAGTAATAGCAGCTGGATCGTTGCCGTTATATTAGCCGCTGTATCCGAAACATGATTTTAACATTATTTCTATCGACAGAGGAGAAGGATTTAATGAATCCTAGACACCTCACAGTCGGGTGTTGAGTCTAAAAACTTCTTCCAAGCAGACAATTTATGTTTAAATCAAAAATTTGGAGCCTAATGAAAAACTATTGAATGTCTTCTTCGATGTGTAACCTTGTGCAATACTTAATAATCAGATTTGTTTCCAGATTCAAGCAAACTTCCTGTTTGACTGCATCTTTGCAGCAGCTATACCACGAACCATGTAATCGTCGTGGCCGTTTTACCACCGTGCCATCCCAGATAATAACATTTATGATGATTTAAGGTACTTTTGTTTAAGTACTGAATCATAAGTCACCCTCTAACCAATTATTAGTTTCTATTTTTATTGTTTGCTTTTTGGTCCATGTACTGTATTACATCCTCATAAATTAATCCCAAAAAAAAACATTAAAATCGCCGTCCTCACTCAGATCTATTTCTACTTTTCATGACCTCAGATGCTCCTGCTTTTTTTCTGACTCCATTCGTGTTACTTTGTTTTGTAGCGTTAATTAAAATGGTTTATCCTAAGTCAGTGTTAATTTAGTCCTCTTGGTTTCGTCCAGATTGGAACTCAGATGTGTCGTGAGCAGTATGGCTGCTTGAGAGCCTTTATGAATCATTTCATTATTTCCCCATGCTGTTATTCATATTTCCATTTACTTTTCTTGAACTCTGTTGTTTAGAGCGGTGCGAGGGATCAAAGGGAGTGGAATGCTTGTGTTATTGTTTTTGATATTGAAACCAAAAGAGAAACAGCATCGTGACGCAGAAACTCTCCGTGTATGAGCCGAGGGGAACTGAACGTCAAGTGACTCCAATGACACGTTTGAGCCATCGTTTTCAAACACATCCACGCTTCCATTGCAGAGCACCAGTGTGAAACCAGTATTATTTATTCATCATAATGTCTGAATTTGTTTGCGTTTTCCACAATGTGCACAGACAGTTGAAGCAGTGAGGGAGAGACATCACCTTCATCTTCGCAGGGAGAGCCAAGGAAGCAGTGTGTGATGTGAGCATATTGGCTACATGCACCCGTGTGCTGTATCACCACACAGATGCAATAAGCCTCTGTGAAAATCCAACAGTCTGTTGCACTAGTTTTTTCTTGGCGTGTGCTTGACTGGAGTTGAGTCTTTGATGTTGCGCCTGTAAGATCTGAAACTCTGATCTGGAACCTGACACGTATGACACTGTGTGAGATTGCATCAGGAGATTTGGCACACGCAATATCATGTTCCGACCCGAATTCAACCCAGAATCCAATATCACAGCCAGATGTCTTCTCCATCCTTATACTCTTACTGCTCCACTCAGAATAAAATGACTCACTCCCATTAGAATAAGCTCAGAATGTTATACCTTTAAATTGAGAGTGCAATGTATGCTAATGGTGTCGGAGCTTTGGTTATACCCAGAAGTAGTTAGAGAGGTGTCTCAGCTGTTTTCTGAGAGAGACGTGGAAAAGCCATTATGACCTAAACTGTGTAAATTGCTGCAAGCAAATGTGGCCGCACCCTAAAGTCATGTGAGTGGTAGACTCACAACAAAGTCAACCTTTCAGCCCCAAACACAAAAGCGGCTCTGCATATAAATGCAGATTGTGTGTGTGTGTATGTGTGTGTATACTCGCTGCATTACATTGTTCATTTGTTAACAATCTGTGCGAGCGGGGGCACATGAAGATTAAAGAGGTAGCGTTGACCTATGGAAGCTGGAAACAGCGGTGACAGAAGAATCAGAGAGCGTCGGGAGCCGCGGGAAGGACGCGACAAACATCGCAAAAGAAAATGAGGATTCTGAAACAGTTCGATTGATCGTAAAGAAGCAGATATTCCCCCTTAACAAGCTTAACAAGCCGAGTCGCCGCAGACTACAAATGGTGACCAGATAACACGGACACTACATTACACAGATGCACTACAGTAAGTAGCAAAGGTTGGTCTGTGCAGAGGATGGAGACAGTTTCCGTGCTTATACTTGGTTTCTGCAGCCGTGGCAATGAAATAACATCACATTTTCTATATTTTGAATAGCGAATGATTATTTTTATTATCAATTATCTGCTTATCCCTTTTCTAACACGGTGATGTTAGACAAGGGAAAGCAGAGAATCCTCAAAGTTTTGCCAACTTTACAACTTCCATGGTATCTTCTCTATCAGTGGGAAATGGCCCCTCAAAAAGCTGCTGTATTTCCTGGCTTTGTCCAGAATATGAAGAATAATATTTCTGTTTGAGTCCTTTTTCAGGTCAGATCTGTCAATATTACACAAATCCACAGTTAACAATTTACATGCAATGCCAAGGCTGAGGTTAGGCGAATTGTAAAGGTTTGTAGTGGCTCTGCAAAACAATATGTGTAGTGCATTAGTCAAGAGCCAACACTTTCCTTCCTGTCACAGACCTTCGTATTAAAACTGGAGAATGAAACCTTTTTTTGAACATTTCCTTCCTTTGAAATATGTTCCAAAACATATCTCAATGTGGAGCGGTGCTGTGAAAGGCGTCCGTGGCCTTGACTCGCTGAACGGTGCAGAGATATTCCCTTTCGAAAGTTTCTGAGCTAAAATCGCTCTTCTAACCAATCGGAGAAGGCCAAAAGCAGGGGTGGGAGTGAACAACACAAGGCTTCAAGATCGTATCAGCCGCTGGAGGATGTTGCTGGGGCTGACTCAAGCTCCCAGTGCCTGCACTATAGCTGAGACGTGATGGGGCTGAAGGTAAAGGAACTGATGGAGAGTGTAGCGGAGCAGAGAGAAGGACAGAGCAGAATGGTTTTCCTCTCAGTGTTGAAACAGCAGCAGCTTGTTTCGAACCCCAATTGCATATTCACAATATTTTATTCGCAATAATCTTTTTCCAAAGTGTTTGAAGGGACTTTTGGGGGCCTCAGGGACCTGTTCCCTCCAAATGATACCAAACCACATCATTTAAACCAGGGGTGCCCAAACTTTATAGGCTTGTGAGCTGCTCTTGAAATGACCAGCTCCAAACAAGTCCAGGGCGGGGGGGCGTGGCGGCGGCGAAAAAAACAAAAGAGGGGTTAAGGTCGCCAGAGCATCCACATGACTGCCTCTTGTGATCGACCCACACTGCCTTCGCGATCGACGTATTGGGCACCCCTGATTTAAACGCTTGTATTATAATCAAAATTATAAACAAAATGCATGCTGTGTATACACATAATTAATAGTAAAGTAGTAAAGTTAGAGTGCATACCACCACCAACCCAGACACATCATAGTCACACGTTTAGACTTAAGTCTTCAACCTAACCTCAAAAAAGTCTAAAATCCATAAAGTTTCATAGCATGGGGTCTCGTTAGGGTGTTTGTGACTGTGGTGTTGCTGCTCTCATACATAGCTGACCATTTTCTAATTAGTTGTTGCTGTAGTCCAACGTAATTAGCTGTTCTCAGCTAGGGGTTGCTTTTCCTACCCAGCTCCCCTGATGACACCGTTCTTGCTGTGGATAAGTTTTGAAACTGAGAATTGTTTATCCATTATCTATACAGCTTAATGGAGGTATGAGCCAATCCCTGTGGACATTAGGTGAGAGGCAGAGCACAACCAGGTCAGGTTGCTAGTGTAGCGCAGGACAAACACACAGACACCAACAACTATTAACACTCACACACACACAACTACATTCAATATATTGGCTCCAATTTACCCAAGCCCAATCTTTTTGGACTGTGGGAGGAGAGCACCCAGAGAAAACCCACACAGTGAATGCAAACTCCAAACATGAAGGCCCTCGGCCAAGCTGAGGTTCAAACTGTGCACCCCTGACTGTGAGGTGACAGCGCTAACCACTGTTCCACCGTGCCGCCCGGCATGGGAGGAACGTGTGGAGCGAAAAGAAAAAGTCTAAATCAAGACACATCATTTCAGAGAGTGAACACACATGAATAACTTTGTCGACTGTGGGAGGAGCAGCGATTAACGCACAAAGGGAGGACATGCTGACCTGCATGTAACTGTCATGTCTCCTGTTTGTCTACAAATATCCTCAGCAGATCGTGGGATGTCTGCCGTAGACGCAGCGAGTCAAACAAATGAACTTGGAAAAAGGCTTGTTTGCTTTCGACTCTGCGCTTGTGGATACGCTCCCCCTTTGATCACATGGCTTTCTGCTCGTTTCATCCCACGTTCGAACAAACACACAATCACAGGGATCGGAGACTAAATTGCCCGTTGGTGCCGAGGCAAATGTGGACCCCGGCGAGCCTCGCAGCCACCGAGGCTAATTGGTATCCAAATATAGAATAATAAACCTGTGCTTTGCCCACACTACTGGTCGTCATGGTTATACCTCCTCAGGGATGAGTTTGAATGCCGGCACCAGTCAGACTGATAGCAATGCTGTTTTTTTTTCTCTCTCTCTCTCCCTCTCTCTCTTTCTTTCCCTCTCTCTCTCTCTTTTCAAATGCGCATGAGTTTACGTGTGTGTGTGTTTCTGGCCTGTCAGTGCGGCACATCAGCAGTCGTAACAGGCGGTCCCTGCGGAGGGCAGACTGACAGGTAGGTAATGATCAAAGAGGCCGTTTTCTGTGTTTCATGTTGGGCTCAGAGAGAGACACATCTGTACCGCCGGTGCCTCTGCTTTTTAATGGGCTCGGGTTGCAGATAGCACTCACTCATCTTACACACATGCACACACACACATACACCAACATGCGCATGCATACAAGTGCGAGCACAAACTCGAGTCGGTTCGGAGACTCCTCACACTGACAGCTGCTAACACATTTCTCAGATTCAGCCTCACTCTCCCCGGTGCCACATTCCCTCCCTTCTAATAAATCGCTGAACTCCCGCGGCCTGCACGCCGACTCTCAGTCATCTCAGAACTGTCACCTGAACTGTACCGCACGTCCATAAAATATTAACCTGAAGGGGAAACACAGGCGAAGCCACCCAGGCTGTCTCCAATCTGACCACCCCGCCTAGGAAGCGGGACTATCTATCCGACTCAGGTGCCAGGCCGCGCACAGATATCTCACCTTCAATCTTGTGTCCACAGTTGCCGGTGGCTGTGTGGACGGGTTGGTACTCCGCTCGCCTCTGTTCAGCCTGCCAGTTTCTGTTTAATCAATTGGAGCAATTCAGATTGTATTTGAGCAAGGCCAGATCTCTGCTCAGCTCGGATGTTGCTGGAAACGAAGTGCATCCTTGAGGATGGCGCGAAAACAGCTTCAATTTATCTGGGAAGATTAAAACTTCAGGGTCACGGTAATCTGTCCTAATGAAACTGTCAAGTCATCTGAGAATCGGTAAACTCGGTGTCACACTGCCGATTTGGGCACTCGCTTGTGTGTATTTGTGTGTTTTAGCCGACCGAGTTTAGACATGAGGCTTTAAATGAATGATTGGCAGACTGGAGGGTTATTTGTTTGCGATGAGAGGCAAATTAACTAGCAATTAACCAGCGTTAAGGTTTTAAGATAGCCAATCAAATCAAACTCCAAGCAGGTAGAAGAATCACAAGGATCTGATTTAATCATCTATAAGAGCTCCTCCTGTCTGCCGTGTTAGGTTTAATCTCTTAATTTTGCAGGAGCATGATTCTTTTCCACTTCCATTTGTACAGGACTCACACAGTGTCTCCATGGCAGTGGGCTGAGACTCAATAGGCCTTTTCTTTGCACAGACACTATTTGAAGTAGGTTGTATAAATGGTGATTCACTCAAACATCAACCAGGAACCTTCTTTTACAAGCGATTGAACAATCGCACAACTTTATCTTTGCTCTTCATTAAGTTGTACCCGAAGAATTTACGACGATCCCGGAAACAAAATTCTCCCTCCACCTCATCCACAGTCACTGAGGTTTGAAGCGAAAATAGGTCACACAAATGCTGAATCATGCTTCATTTCATTCCATCATAACTCAGCACGGACCACATTAGTTAAGCCTCTTTAACATCAAGGTTTCCTGAATATCCCCTATAGTGGTGTTACGGCTGGAAAATCCTCCTTATTCTACATTGTCTGACAGAATGACATATATCTCTATCCGCTTGTCCCAACTCGTCCCTCTTCATTGGAGCGTCATGATGTTCAAAGAGCGATTCTGTTTAATACCGATGCTCCATATTTTTATGATTGCTCCATTCTATCAAGTAGAAATCCTCTAAGACCAGGAAAAAGTAATCCACTAGTTCTGTTGTGTTTTGTGTGGATGAATTTGAATTTGACTACTCCCTGTGTGTCACGTGTAAACTTGTATTGCTTTACTTCCCCCCAAGTTGTAATCATTGCATATGTCGGTTTTTATTCACTCTGACCAATGTTGATGTTTGGGAGCCAATGCTGATACAGATAATACGATAAAAACATTGAACACCAATATATCGGTTGATATATGTATATACATGGTAACAGTTATTTCTATCAAATCAGTATGACTTAGAAATTAAATGAAACACAACCTCAATTAATTTCTTTTTCATATTTTTAAATTGTAAACATGAATTCACATCTTTTCTGCATTGTTTTTTTCTGTAAACGTGAGCACCAATAGCGTTATGACTGTGAAAGCCTCTCATTGGCTGAGTATTTGCCAGCTGATACATCACCAGTCTGTCATTGTCTTGTCTACAAACGCCAGTGAACTCGAGGCTGATTCTTTTCTGTTACCCACTCCAGTCTGGAAACGTCTGCCTCTGAAAAACCAACACAGAATCTCTGAAAGGCAGGAAGGGATGTGTGGCTGCAAAGCTCCAAATGATTGATATCCATTTGTTTTGCCTGCTTAATACAACATAAACTCTCCAGCGATTCATCACCAGAGTGAGAGTTTTTCACGGTGCCTCTGCAAAGCCCACTAAAAATAATTCATTTTCTGCGAGCTGCGATCCGGGCACTAATGTTAAATATTCATGCAAGTCCAGTCTAAATGATGTGGCCATTGGCACACGGTTAGAGCACACTCTGCGGACGGGAGGAAATGTCAAGCTGTGAATAAATGAAAGCAGTGAAGCCGTATATTACCCTGCCATTGTGAATTTACTATAGTTGCCATTTTGTACGGCCACTTCAAATAGATCTCTTATATAATCAATACACGCCGTAAAATATCGAGCATATTGCCACGCTGGCAGTAATCTGGACTTGTGTTGTCTCATCCTTTATTCATTCTCCGTATTTGTTGCCTAATTTGTGCCTCATGAATGTTAACAGAGGACTTTGTGCTATTTCTGCGGCAGTGTTCCGGCGTGTTCAGTGAAACAGACTATCAAAGCAGAGAAGTTGACTCTCTTCAGAGATGTCGATGCACCGCGAGCTCCTCTTGTCACATGAGATCAATACGGCTTGTGCCTATGCAGCTGTTAAGGTTTGATTCGTATTGATTGCCACATCAGACGACTGCAATCATTTATGAGATGCTTTCATCGGCCGGCGTGCTGATACGAGGAGAAGCTGTTGTCATGGTTGCACAGAATTCTTTTTTGTGATTCCTTTAGGGGCCATCGTTCTCGCCATAACATCAGTAAGCACAGCGGAGAGAATGGGCAAAATGTGATAGTGCTAACTGGGTTGAGTATCCATTTGGAGTAACTCAATGGCCGCTGTGCATCACTTGGATGGAATGGGAAACGTTAACAGGCGTCATATTGACAGACTCACGCTACCAGTACTCATTTTTATAGCATACTCGTGCACACACATGCATCAACCTCTCATACACACATATTTCCTCCTGCAGTCTCTGACTAATGAGGCCTGGGGCTAGAGATGGTTCCATCAAGGAACTTCCCCCTTTCTCTCTCTCTCTCTAACACACACACACAGACACACACTTCCTCCCTCTCTCTGGGCTCTCTCCCCTCTCAAACGCGCACCTGATTGATAGCAGTGATTTGACTGAGAAAAGGGAAATGGGAAATAGAAAAATGGTGGAAGAAGATTGGAAACAGCGTTCTGATTATAAACTCTGTGAGGAAACAAAAGGGCCTCCACTCTGCCTTTTCTCTTAGCACTGAGGTAGCAGGTGTGTGTCTGACAGGTGCCTGATTGAGGCGCACAAAAGACATTACAACTGCAAACAAATGGACATGTTTAGTGTCCCGGGATGCAGTTAACGTTTTGGGCTGATAGATGTGATTATGAGCATACGAGCTGAGGCAGCCAGAGAATGGGCACAGGTGTTATGGAGAGTGGGGGCTGAAGAGCAGCCATGTTATTGTTGTGATGATAATAATCCATCAATGCAATTAATGGTATATGTCATCGCCAAGGTCATCGGCCTCGGGGGATGTATTAAATATGTCTCATATTGTAATAATGGAGCCTCTCTCTGCTGGAGACACATACACAGGAGGTGCGAGACCACACACATTAATCATCTTAGGAACAAAAGTGTGTGTTAATAACGTTTGTTATGTTCTAAATTCACAGATTTACTAAATAACCTCAATTACCTTGATGCCGTCGCCATTTATTTCGGTCTTTCTATGTTTATGTTTGACTGTTTCAGGACAAAAAAACAACTGCACTTTTACAACAGTGGCATAAATTAGCTGGAGCCTCCTCGTGAAAAGGACTTCACACAAATGAGAAAGCGTCTTGGCCGCGGCCCCGGTGGTTTAATATTCGCTGAGAGCTTCCAGACAGTGAGTGGTGGTGCAGCAGCTGTCTCTTGACCCCGCCGGACCCCCACTTACCCCTCTGACCACCTCCTTTCCACTGGGCCGGCTGTGGCGATGACAAGCCTGTCAGAAGCTTCTCCTAATGTCCTAATTACCCCTCTCTTACTCTCTTTCTCTCTCTCTCTCTCTCTCTCTCTCTCTCTCTCTCTCTCTCACACACATACACACACACACACAGAAACGCTGGTGCAGATGTACGCACGTTCACAGTGAGTTAGCAGATATGCTGGCAGCCAGGCTGGAAAGCACGCCCTCACAAACACACCATGCCTCTGTTAACATTGCTCATGTGAGTTTTCCTGGCAAAGAGACCACATTATAGCGGGGGGCAGACCTCTCTGTGTCTCCAGGATAGAGGGAGAGAGAAAAAAAGGATTCCTCCCTCACGACTGTTTGGAGGCTTTGATTTGAATGGTTCGGCGTGTGTTTTGATCAGACTCTGAGCTTCGGTTTCTCTCTCCTGTGGTATCAAACGCTGCACTCCTGCTGCACCGGTCTTTTGAAACCAAAGCCAGGGCAGAAAGAGAGGCCTCACAGTGCCTGCAGCCTCCGAGAGAACAAACCACATAGATTTATATGCCCGGAAAAAAGAGACAATCTGAATGAGATGTGATGTGTCACTTTGCCAGAGGTTAAGCTTTGTCTCGGCTTTGAGCTTGAATCCGTCCCCGCTGAATGGCTCAGGGTGCAGAGCACATTGCCGCGGCTTCACTTAAAGTCCGCGCTCAGTCAACCAGTCTTGTTAACATAACAGAGTGGATGATTGTGCCTCGTCGGGGAAAAAAAGGAAATCATTGTACCTCCCAGCGAACGCAGTTGGTCGGTGATTTATAGACCTCTGAAGTTGTTGCATTTGTCACAATCAGCGTGACTTAATAGTGTATTACTATAATACTCCTCCTGTCTGGTATTATGCTGATTTGAGACTTCTTGCCTGGTAGAATAGTGTTGTTTCATTATGTCAAATTATGTTTTGATAGATGCGTCACTGGGAAATTAAGCACCCAAGCTTTTTTTTACTTTGTTTCTATTTTGTCTGCATTTTGACGCTGTTTTTTTTTATCTGTGTGTGTGTGTCTGTGTGTGTGTGTGTGTGTGGGGTTACAGGGAGAGCTCGGTGCCTGTCTATTTGAGGCTGTGTGTAACAACAGCCTGGCGTCTACAGTTGTCAGGAAAGTGTTAGCGCTCCCTCTTTGTTTTGACACGACTGTGGGAGGTGAACACTACCTGAGCCGTGCAGGGTTGTCATTAAAGTGGCCTTTTCTTTTTCCCCCTCTGTCAGCTGCAGAGACATTTACACGTGTGGCGGTGAGTGACAAGACCCGGTTCACCAATGAGATTACCTTTGTCTTCAAAGACGTCACTGATGCTGAAACCTCTTAATACTAGCCTTTGATTCACTGGGACGTCCATCTATTGGTATTTATGTGCAATTGTAGATACTCATAGCACTTAGCTAAGAGGAGCAAGGGCACCAAATTCCATGCTGCTTTTTTATCTTCCAGCATTTCTGAAGGATTATCCCTTAATCTCCCGACTTAAAAAGCCGTCTGCAGCTACAGGTGTCCTCGGGAGCACAACACAAACACTCCGGTCACAGATTGGACATTCACAAAGAATATTCAATCAGCGGTGAGTGAGCAATTAGCCACATCTGTGGGGATATTTGCTAAATCTCCTCTTTATTACAGTTTATCAAGCGGCAACATGCTTTGCATCTCCTATAAGCCGAGCGGATAAATATGCTGTGGTGGACTCTCAAGGGAGAATTAATCTGAATATTCCCGGTGCTGTTTACAGGTGAGCGTTTTCCTGATACCTCGCTGACAGCTCAGGGTGGATTAAGCCGCACCCGAGAGGTGATAGAAGCAGAAGTGGGTAGGATGCAGCTAAATTAGCGCCGTGATTTAAGAACGCACAAACAGCAGTTTTTACAGTGGAATGAAAACACTCCTCAGAGGTTGTATAAACGCATGATTTATTACAATTCAATTCTCCAATAATAGGCATCGAACCTCATTAATGAACCTGGAAAGAATAATAACTCAAAGTCGACTTTCGGGTTTTCTTTGGAGCTTTCAATAATATTGCAGTCTTTATTGATTGCAGGAGGTTTCTCAGTTTTCATGGACCTGGATGTGTTGACATGTAAACAGATCATTATAATGTAATCTGGAGCAAACCTCTGTTATTGTTGGTTTAAAGTTAAGCAATCTCAAATCAAGGCCCGTTCACTTGCTCGGTCAGCAGATGGAGAAGAGCTGCTGATAATTACTTACTGACAAAGCACATTCAAGAGTGGAAGCACAAACATTAAGGAAAACAAGCTCCAAGTCCAAACGTTTTCCAAATGCAAATATACAAACAAATAAGATTAACAAATATAATACAAGATGCCACACTGGAAGTGCAACAGGACCATATAAGGAGTGATTTTAAAGCAATAAAGTAAATGTTGATGTTTCAACCATGTTTGGAAATTTGAGATTTGAGATGTGAGAAGCCACCTACTGGAAACTCATAGTCCGGCTCCAGAGATGACCAGCGTTCCTTTGGAGAAAAAGATTATCATAGCTCTTTGGGAATCATCCCCTCCGCTCGGTCGTCAATAAAGTTTTGAAAACATTGATATATTTGTTGCTGCCAATTTGTCAGTTTCATTGGATAGTTTCATATCAATAAATAAATCAAGGCATCATCGTTAATTGAGCTTTACTTTGGTGTTAATGTTCATAACAGGTTGAATAACATGCTTATTTGACTTCACTGACTTTAAGTACACCACCCACCCTCAGCCCCCCCTGGTGTAGTAATTGTTGTGGCATGTTTTTCTCCTATTTGTAAGTGTGTGGGTATATGATGCAGATTAAACGGACAATTATTTTCTGAAAATGTAATTGATAGGTTAGAGAATTGGAATAGAAACAGACCAACACAAGATGCAAACACTATCCTAACAACAGCCCTAAAGCATAAAACCTTTAGTTTGCCATCATATATGATTAAGAAATCCAGAAAATATTCACATTCGAGAAGCTGGACATTTGACACTTTTCATATCGACTTAAACCTAACTAATGGTTTCTCAAATTTGTAGATTACTAATTTCCTGCTCACTAACTAATTAACACATTAAGGGTTTCCATCTCTTTAATGGAATTTGAGACGAACCGAGTGAGGAGCCTGACGTTGAAACTCTTCACATTGTGGAAACTCACCAGTACTAGTTCACATACGCATAGGGCATTTCAGTCTGAGTTTCCATGTAATATGTTGTCATGCAATTCTTTAAAGCAGATTTGAAAATAATTATCCCTGACATCAAAGACGAGCATAAGGTGCTGGAAATTCTTTTTTTTTCTCTTTGCGAGGACAGCTGAAACTCTTTGATCGGTTTCTTTTGTGAAAATCCTGACCTCAGAAGTCGTCCCTGTTTATTCGGTTCACTCTGCAGGAGCTCGCTGCTCCGTCCGATTTCCTCAGAGGAGAAAAAAGTTTGAAGCCCACCTCTGATCCTTCTAATTAAATGAAAACACAGTGGGCTGCTCACAGTGAGACAGCATCGCACACACACACAATCAGACAGTACCCAGTGTGGATCTCAATGGGGAACCACAGAGTCCCAGCGTCCGACTCGGCTGTGTCCTCTAATGCGCTGCGATCAGAGACTTGGTTGACATGCAACACGCCGCAGATCATGAGCATAAAATAAGCAAGGGAATGTTTTACCTGAAAGGAGGAGCATTAATTCAAAGGCAAAACTGAGCTGCGATAGAGAGAGAGAGAGAGAGAGCGGGCGAGGGAGGCTATGTGCCACTCTCCCCACACAGACACCCACTCCCCAGAGATCTGAGTTTGCCTCAGCAACTGAAAAATAGTGCAGATTATTAAGGATTCATCGTGGTGGCAGAGGGTTGAGCACGGATGCCTGAATACCAGGACGTGTGGACCCTCAGCTCTTATAGAAAACGTGATGTATTGTGGCATCGCGGTGGACGGGGAGTGGAAAATGCAACACCTTTCTGTTTCCGAAACATAATGCTGCTCATTCTGTGGAACCCGGGAGAATGAGATTCGGATGAAAAGGAGAAAGAGGTGAGGAGACGAGGACGGACATCATTTGGAGGGACGGCTGGCCTGCCTGCTCTCATCCCCCCCCCGCGCCTGATTGACAGATTGGTGCAATGGCTGCACTGGCACGAATGCCATCACAAGCATTTTCCCCTGGAATCTGTCTATCAGCGCTGTCTAAGCAGAGCGACAGCCATGACATCTAATCACAGGCGAGCTGGCACCTCATAACTTCTACCTAATGTGCTGCAGGTACAGAGGAGAGAAGGGGAGCGGCAGACAAGAGCTATTTATAGGCCTTTCAGAGGCCACCAGCAGGAAGTGGATGATAGTGAAGGGTTAGGGAAGGTGTCACCGCACTATATCACAAGTCCCTCTGTTTATATATAGACCCCTGTTGACAAGATTAAACACTGAGATGCCCCAGTATCCGGCTGATGCGTTGTTTTTTTTCTGGGTTACACTCCTGACAAAGTAACACAAAATGAGGGCAGATATACTACACATACAAGATGATAATGAGTCATTTACATAATGTTTCTACAACATTATAATTACCTGGCAATTAAAGCAGCTCAAAAGCCTCATTATGGGCTGTCCTGGGGGCTGATTGGACTGGGACGCATACGGAGCGCTCGCTCACGCTCCGAGTTTCAGACCGGCTATCAACCTCAATCACTCCGGGTCTCTTTTTCGTTCAAACTGCTTTCAGCTGGAGCAGAATAGCCTCAGAAGTCTCATTACATTCAATTATCACACAATAAAGACAGAGGTTTGTCTGACACCGGACAGCCTGATATCGCATCCGACTCCAACTCCTGTTCAAAAGTTGTTTCCCGTCGCGTGTGATTTGTCACTCACACTTTTTTGTCCCCCGGGGGAATCGCTGACACATTGAAAATGCACAAAGGACTGTAACAAGGACATGTGTCATACCTTACACCCTTATTATGCCGGCAATGACAAGTGTGACAGGCAGTCACTTCGACAGACTGTGTGCTCAGCACTGACGCTTGCATTGTTCACAGCGAAGTCCCGAAGTCAATGGTCAGCGTGGAATGTCAATAGATTAAAATAG
This sequence comes from Pseudopleuronectes americanus, assembly GCA_038501795.1. NCBI lineage: Eukaryota > Metazoa > Chordata > Actinopteri > Pleuronectiformes > Pleuronectidae > Pseudopleuronectes > Pseudopleuronectes americanus. Next base: position 7,572,444 of record CM076719.1, read on the forward strand.
GGTGTGTGAAATGAAATGAACGTAGATATGGACGTGCAGCAGTGGGCATGGGGGGGGAGGTGTGTGTGCATGTGTGAAAAAAAGAGAGAGAGGGAGAAAAATGGCGGGTGGGGGAAGTTGTTTATGAATAGCAGACAATGAATGATGGAAGCTCTCCCGAGGGTGCAGTTCCCTGAGCACTGCTGCGGGGACTTGGGAACATGCCAGTCTCCCATGCCCTCTGAGATGCCAGTTTGGGTGGGCACTGTTCCGAATGGGTGCTCTCTCTTCTCCAGGATACACTGCAGGTCCCAGGGGAGCATCTCCAGGCAGTGGCTGCTCCACAGCAGGGCTGGCTGGAATCTTAATCAGGGACACGAGGGGCAAGAAACAATGTCCACATATCCCCCCTGTTCCTCCATATTAATATAACATGCAGGGTAAAGGGAGGACGGGATGAACGTGGCTCATTATGTCAGGATTATATATATGGCTGGATATCGTACAATTTGCTCATTGCGATGCCCTTTTGTGTATTTCTCTTAATCTGTGCTAAATATCGTAGCATATATGCAGCTTTCATTTGATGAGTTGCAATCTGCTCCTGAAAGTTTCCTGTTACCGGTGGAATGTGACTCCCTGCTTACGTCATGTCAGCTAACACCTTGTCTGTTTTCTTCTCTTCCCCTCTCATCTCCGCCTGCGCTGCAACAGGAGCTGCTGAAACCGTGACAGGTACTCATTCTTTCTCTCTCTTTTTATTTTTTTATTTTTCGCTACCTGCTGTTCATTTGGACTTGCCCGCGTCTGTCGGTGTCTGTTGTTTGGCTGTCCGTCGCAGCCTGTTCATCTGTGCATATTTACAAGAATGGCTGGTTATGTTGGTATTTTCCTTTTCAGGAGGGAGGAGAGAGACATGCACTCACAGTGACAATCCATTCTTTTTATTGTCTGCTCTCACATCAACACACTGCCACATGTGGATTTCAAACCTCTGTCCAGGCTATTTGGTCGCCACTTTAGTTTGCTGTTGTCCTCTTGACACTTTCACTGTGGTCTGAGGTTACTCACAGAACCACAGATCTTCAGTTAAAAAAAAAGGCTGTTTTGGAAAGTCAAATATATGTATATGTATATGTATATATGAATGAATATTCTTATCAAGCCGAGAAAACATCAAGGAAGTTTCTTTCTTCCACTATTGCTGGTGAACTTTACCATTTTAAATATATAAAGAATGGAAAATGGCTACCAATTATTCACCAAACAATTATTTACAGAATATATTCAGATAACATTTGTTCTTTCAGCACGTGTTGCCATGATGTGTGAGTGTGTGTCTCTCTTCTCCCTTCGCCAACATCTGCACACGAGCACTTCACTTAGATAGATGCACTAACCCTGTTGTTCTTAATGTGCTTTCTAACATGGTCTGAGGTTAAACAAAAGTAATTGTGTAGTTTTGGCTGCTAGTGTTGAAGCCAAATTACCCAAAAAGCCAAGAAGTAAGAAAACACATTAATGGTACCACTTTCTAATAAATGAACAGCGTGCAAAACACTTTCATCTTTCTCATCTAGGTGCAAAACACAGCAACATCGCTGCAGGACTTAAATGCACTTCGCCTAAAATGTGTTTACTTGATTAGAGCTGGAAGTTGTGAGGTGCATTACTCTTATCTGACAAACGTCGGCTTGGAACATGTCCTAATGCAGTAAAGTAAAACATTCAACATTTAAAAGGATGGAGCTATCAGCTGAAACAAATTCTTAAGATGAAAAAATTATTATTTTTCTAGTGCCAAATCAAAACAAGTCAGTTTTGAACTGCCTGGTTGTGAACATTTTCTTTTGCCTGGTGTTTATTCTTCAGAATGTGGTATCCAATCACTTAAGATACACAACTTGTTTCTTTTTATACCAGACAAACAACACCCCTTGAGGTTTTACCTGGTAGAATAAGAGAACATATGTTTCTCAGGTCAAACATCCTTATTTCCTAGACATGTGGTAGCATCCTTATACAAAAGGTTACACGGAGCCTCTGCAAGAGCTTATCTGTGGTTCTAAAAAATAAACAAATAAGTGGAAAGATGGTCAAATTAGTGGGTATGACTGTTTTTGAAAACCTTCCCATGCGAAGAATCTGGGAGAAATGGCACAGTGCTAATTACACCCTGAGACAGAAGCCTTCTCGCTGGTGAACATCCTTAAAACAGCATTTCATCATCAGTATCAGGGTTTAATGACCGAGCGGGATGAAGACAAGCGGCGGAGAGGGGGAAACTTTTATTGTTAATGACTGTCTGTAGTCCCGGTTGTTCCTTGAAAGGACACGACAGCGGTGACTGGTGGGGGGGGGGATTGGGGGGTCGGCTGTCCGGCTCTCTACTTCCTCTTTCATGTTTTTTGATGTCCAAACAAGAGGGAACAGATCAAAGACGGAGTCGACTTGATTCAAAAAGGTGCCTGTCTCAAAAACTTCTAAAGGGAGGAGCCGCTCCGCTAATATTTCCTGATTTCGTCAACTTTTTGTCAAAAGTGGCCAGGCGGGGGGTGGGGGGGGTGGGGCGGGTTGCTTTGCATTTTGAGAGCGGCTGATAAGCCCGGCCTCCCTGCCAAAACACTTGAAGCCAGATTGTACATCTCCTCAAGAGGGAGCACAGACTTTTGAAGGTCTGTATTTCTGTCTGACTGTTTCATTCAGTATGTTGTGATGCGGGGGGAACAGGAGGGCAGCCATGTGTAGAGATACAGGCACTTTACGCTTCCAGACAGCTGCTGGAATGAGTGTGAATTTATCAGCCAGTCATCTGTGCCATGCCTCGGCCCACTCCCCCTTCCATCCCAGCCCACTACCCAGAATTAATGACTGCCTCCCCTCATTTGCACCCAATCACGACCGGGATGCAGAGGCAATTGAAAATGTTTACTTCGATTGCGAAAACCCTCCATGTTCCTCAAAGTGGCCTGTTTTCACTTTGATGGGATGGCTAATCACAGCGACGTTATTTATGTGTGTTTTGAATTGGAGATGAGCCGAGGCTGGAATATTGGAGGGGTACCAACCTTGCTTGGGGGCTGCTAAACCTTATGGAGAATTCATCTATTTCATTCCCTTTCTCTCAGTCCAGCAGATTGGGAGCAGCGTAACCTTGCTTTGAGGCGGCTCTCTGTTGCCGTTTCGGCTGCCAAATATATTATTTTTACAGCAATGAAATAAAATAGACATCAAAACACTTTGCATTGCTCTTGCCTCATCTCCAGCGGCGCTACATGCACGTACAGAGGAGCTGAGCACATACCTGACATCACCTCAGACTTTCATAAGTCTGACCAAACATATCCAGTGTTATCTCTGATGTTCCGTGATTATCTATTTATTTAATTTTAATTTGTTCACTAATTCAGTGGTTCTGGACCCACCAAGCTCTGTTGCTAAGGAGCTATGAGGAAAACACATTTTTCTGTTATAAGACAAACTTGTGTTCTGTTTGCACATTTATAATTTAGCACAGCCTGTCTCCAGTATATCTGTATGTATCTATCATCATCTCTCCCTGTCAAGCCCCCAATAGGAGGATACTGATTTTGAAGTAAAGTAGAACATTGGATCCAACCCAGAATTAAATCCATATTGGACGACCCCGCACTTCAAGATTTATGTCCAGTGCCAGTGTTTCATACCAGTGCAGGAAATATTGTGCCCTATATGTAGCAAAGTGGAATTTAAGGGTGTGGAATGGGCATGTCGCAAGTCTGAGTTTATAACCTGAGTTCATCCACAATTAATGTTTGTTTTTTTATTAACTGAAGCGTTAACCTGAACCCTACTTTGAAGTAATAGTGAGACAGTTTTCAGGATTTATGCTTATTCACTTTCCCTTTGCGATTAAGATGAGAAAATTGATATTAGTCTCATTTCTTTTATGGTAAATATGCTCCAAGTCAGCTAAACTTAGCACAAACATTGGAAGCAGGTGGAAACAACCTTTGCCCTAAAGCAACACAGCATGCAAGCATCTCGACAGTTCTTTAACGAATACGTAATAAATTGTGCTAAAAATGGAGCAGACCAGCCAAGAAATAGCATAACTCCTTTAAAAGATAAATGGTAATATCTCAACTAAGCTAGCTGGCTACTGGTTGTGGCCTTGTGGCATTAACCTTTGCATCCCTCCTAAGGTTAGATGAACTATTGCTTTATCTAGTGTATTTGCCAGAAACACAATCATTCCACAACCATTACCACACCGCCTGCAGGAAAACATTGGCATTGGATCTATTCTGAGGTTGTTCGGGTCTCGTCTAGGATCAGTGGTCTCATCTGGTAAGAGCCGTCTCTGAAGACAACCGGCTGACATCAACACCCATTTACCTTTACAATCCCCTGTTTTACGCTTTTACTTTTGTTGCACCTGACAAGTCAACATACTCTAAAAACTCTAAGTCATAGCAGTCAGACAATGCTAATAGCTCCGGGACATGAATGTTCTTCAACACTGACACTTGATTGGCTCTATTCCCACTTAAATCAGTCGGTAACAAAACGTTCCCACTTCTTAATATAATCCAGAGAACTGGGTTTCAAGTTCAAATTGGGATTTTCATGGTTGCCTCTGGCTTTGGACAGTAGCCAGGCTGATGATGTTACCACTTTGCTCTTTGGTTGACACGTCATTTGAAAAAAACTGGGAGTAAAAGTTAAATTTTTTAGATGAATGCCTGTGTCCTGTTTCTCAATTAAAGATATAATATGTTACAATTATTGTAAAATATGTGTAAAAACAACAAGAACTATCTTATTTGTATGAATTGCATGCTTACGTCATCCAAAACGTTTCCAACAATGTTCCAACACAAAGAAATCCACAATTTCATTTTAGTTGAGTCCAATCAGCTTTACCTGTTTGTGTGTCTCTGCTGTAACTGCCGGGGCAAATAAAGTAGGGAGAAGGAGCAACACACAGTTGGCCAGTCAGCAGTTTTTTCCTTCCATTGTTTGAATTGGTCACTTTTCTTAGTAACCTGAATAAAACTTTTAAAAAATCACCTCGTCCGCGAACACGATTTTGGCGTAAAATAGGTCTTTAGTTATTTCTTTAATTAAAAGACTCATAGAGGCCAAAGTAACACATTGTAAATTTTTATTATTCACATTGACAATCTTTAAATATAAACTGCATAAAAAACTCAGCCAAGAATTAACGGTAAACATTTAATGGACGCTGTGTTTGTGCCACTTACTTTCCCTTTGTCCTGAACCTGAGGCCTGGCGGCAGATTGGAATGAAATGGGTAGCTCATTGCATCAGACAGGTCTGAGGAGCGTTTCTCCACAGGAGGTTAATTTCTTATTTCTTGCCGCATTCACCGAGTTCATTTTGAATCATGTTAGCGTGGCTGTCTATTCTCATTATCACTATTGGAAAATGCAGCTTTTTTTTTCCTCCTTCCACTTTGTAAATGTCAGAATGCAATCGAGGGGTCTGACAACGTGGGCATGCAAATGTGCTTCTGATGTTTCCTTGGGTCTGAGGCTGAGACTGTTGTTCTTCCGCTGGTGTGAATCTAAAACATTTAAAACGTTCTCTCCATTCTCCTTATGCTTTTTTGGCTCCTGACAGATAAATATAGCACAAGGTGATTTTTGATTCTCTCCCTCTCTCTTGTGGAAGACGCTTTCCAGGCTTTTTGTGTTGGGTTTGCTGTCACGTGTATGTTACGATGACAAGGTCCAGGGTCTGTGTGTGGCAACAATGCCAGTGTACAGAGAGGGACTTAGACTTTTATTCCTGGAGATACCGAACAGAACCACTGAGCACACATTGGTCACATGGAACCTCAGATGGAGGGCTCTGATAAAGCTTAACCATAAACAGCATCCAGCCTGGCTCATCGCTCTCCTCTCCCTGTAGCTCCCCCTCTCTGCCTCCCCTCCTCCCCTCTGCCATATCCACCACTCACCACTTTCTTACACTTCTTACATTCTTTCTCTGTTTTCCTTCCTACCCTCTCCTCTCTCTCTCTACCTATGTGGGCAGCCGGGCTTACAGCCCATCTGGCACTGACTCACAGGGCCCACTCTGAGCTGGGGGAGATCAATAGTGACAAACATTGCACATGGCTCTTATATTAAAAGGGATTAGGACATGACTGCAAACAGACAATCTACACGGCCGAGTCACATATCTTCACCCTGTGCATGTGTTGACACGCAGTCCCCACAGTGAGACATATAAATATTTGATTGTACATGTCCAGACAGGGATGCTCGTCTCCCAGTTGAAAATGTCAGTCTGCCATCTGTCTTCTTTGTCTTTGTCGTGAAGTCGACGGTCAGAACCTGGCAACCGACAACGTGTCGGTGATCGAGGGGGAGATGGCCACCATCAGCTGCCGAGTGATGGACAACGACGACTCCGTCATCCAGCTGCTCAACCCCAACAGGCAGACCATCTACTTCAGAGACGTCAGACGTAAGTGCCAGCGCCTCATCTTCCATTAACACCTTGCAATGTGTTTCGGGTGATTGGATTGCAATCAGATAGAGCTTGACCACTTGAGAGTGCAGGTGTAACTGCACTAGCAATTTATTATAACAGAAGAATTGTCCATCCACATACTATAGGGGCAGAAATAATGATCGCACACAACTGTTCCATACAGCCTAGGTGGCAGCGGCGAGGCAGCTAGCAGCCTTTAGCCACTAAACACATGAAGCGTATGGATGAAAGCAAGATGGAGGAGGATCTGACAATAGCTGGAAAGTGATCAGATCACAATTTTCCATGTGGAAACTGGATATATGATAACATGTGTAAAGGTCTGAGAGAAATACATTTTTTGTGTAAATTTATTCATCCTACATCTGGAATATTTTCTTATCTCAGATAACAAAACCTTTTGTTGCTGGAACATGATAGAATTATTTAAGTAATGTCTATACATGAACCTTACATTACTTACGTAAACCCAATGGGGGATTAAACAACTAGTCAAATAATGGATTAACTGATCACCATACAAACTACCTACAACTATCCTAAAAATCGAATCCTGACCTATGAAACTTTTGAAAAATAATTACTTTGACCCAGTTATTTCGTCTTTAAAGAAATTCTTAGACTACATACAGTATATTCCTTCTCCCTTGTCTCCTGCTTTCATTTATTTGTCTTTCTTCATGAAGCCCTTTGAAAAGTTAGTTTTCAAAAGTGCTATAAAAATAAAGTTATTATAGTTGTTATTATTAAAATCTATGAATATGCAAATACTCTTTGTTATATTTAACTACCAGACACTGAAAAGTCCATTCTCAGTGTGCATGAGCACCAGAGGCGTTTCCACATCTCACTCGTTAGTCACATCATTGACCACTATTGTCTCCAAGCCAGATGTAGTGTCAGGGAATTGAAGCCACGTGTAGAAGCACACGTCTTAAACTGAGACTTCAGGTGAACACAGAGAAACGTTTCCTTTCAGCAGATGAACATGACAACAGCCTCCTCGTCTCAAGCTCTGCACACACGTCTTTTTTTTAATAGCGGAGTGGAGCTAAAAATACAAAGTTGGCGCCAGCTGCTCAAATTGCTGCATTTGCTTGTCTGAATATCTCAGGATTTCTGACGGGTTGTCGACAAAACACGACAGTTTGGGCTCTGCTGTGCTGGAATAGGTATCTTTCACCACACCAAATAAATTAATTTATCGGCAGACAAAATAATAAATTGATATTGAAAATTATCTCAGAGGTAAATGCCATGGCTGGTGTCACACCTCAAGATCCAATCTGTAGTTGAACAATCTCAACATGTGTCACCAAGCTTAGTCTAAACTTTGTGCATATTTCACTGCAGTTGTGTTACAACGTGTAACACAAAACAATTTGCTACAGATGTTTATTTTTTCTATCATATTATTTTCTGTCAACATCAAAGCCAACGTATCAGATATCACTGTTAGATCAGCTCGGGCTTCAGGTTAGAGTCTGCGGGTAAACGTGATTCCATCTGCCCTTGACTCTTTGACTCTTTTTCACAAGTCATTAAGCTCAGAACACGGCGAGATTAATATGAGATAATTCACAGTGCCACCAGGATGGGGAATACTTGTGTGTCCTTGTCACTGTTCGATTTTAGCGATAATCTCTTAGATTAGGATAATATTGAACATTATGATTATGCATGAGCATATGGGCCACTTCTACCTTAAACCAAGTTTTTGTCTCTGTGTTTTTTTTACCCCTTTTTGTGTCTGGGATCTCAGCCAAGATACAAGGTGAATGAGAAACACCCTTTATTTCAGTCTATATTGCATCCCAGCTGTTATTTCACAAGTCTAGGTAGTGAGACGTGCGTTTCATTTTCTCACTTGCGAGGAGCACCAGGGGAGTTTGAGTACACATCTTCGCCATATTTGTATAAAATACCCCGAGCTGCCTGAGAACATGGCAGAGGAAAATGGATTGATGTAAAGCATAGGTCACGCTGTGCTCTGCATCTTGAAAGTATTTACTCAGGCACGGAGGAGTAGATCGAGATTGGCGGTGTTTCGGTTTGGAAAAGCTACAGTGAATAATTAACTCTTGCACCCTAGCACCAATCAATATTAGCTCTGTACAGTTAAAAAAATCTTTCCATGAGTTAAAAGAAACAGGGGCCTTCTTGTTCCTTATTGAGCTGCTCCATGTGGACCTTTAAACATTTCATTTTCTCGGCCTTAGTCAATACAGCGCCTTTGTCCTTTTCAAAACACAAATGCTTTAGTTTATCTTCAATTAGATCTCACTATATGTCTGATTTCTAACAGGAGGCCGAGTTGTTATTGGGCTGCTACTGCTGTCTAATGTCTGTGCTCCTTGTAATGGGGTCTAGTGAACCCCATGGCAGCTCTATTCCGGGCTCTGTTCCTAAAGGACTGCTGGTTCTGCGGGGACCCCCCTTCAGCTGCTGCCATTGTTACCTGTCAACGGGGCCGCTCGACACAGTAGCAGCTCTTTGTGTACACGGAAGCAAACAGCAGTGACACAGGGATACGCCGGGCGCTACAAGAACAGCAGCTACCGGCGAAGAAGCAGCAGCCGCCTGCAGACCACGCAAACAAATATCAGAATGATAGCAGCTTCACAGTACCTCTGACGGCCCAATAACCAAATTTCTATTGCAGCAAATAAAGATGAATTATGTCATAGGTATAGAGGCTGAGCGAGTCTGGTCGGGATGAGCCCTTTATTCTGCTAGATATATGCGAAATGACATGCAATTTGGCAGAGTTGTCATCTGAAATGGGAAAAATGAGCTTTTATCTGTGAAGGTGGACCTCTGTGGATGGTGATGTAATATCAGACCATTATTTATTCACTGCATCTTGCCTCGGGAATTGTCTGACTTTGTGTTACAAAGGTTTAATGCTTAAAGTAATGTGCCTCCAAAAGACGTCTCTCCTTTTTGCGGCAAATACTTAACCGCTGATGTTGTGGAGCACCCGAAAAACCTTGTTGCAAGACAAGGCAAGTTTATTTGTGGAGCATATTTCAACAACAAGGCAATTCAAAGTTCTTTACGTTAAATATAAAAGGCTTAATGACAAACTGTAAAAGCAACATAAGATAATACAAAAAATAATTAAAAGGTGTTTCATGGAGAATGATAAAATATAATAAATTCAGAAATCAGAGCGTAATAACATTACAGAGTAAGACATTTGTAATTATTCGATTTAACAAAAGGTCCTATAAAGTCTTAATTATTGATTATTCTAGAACTAAGAGTTGCAGCAGACCTGCAGTTCTCTAGGAGCTGGCTCCATATATGTGGAGCCTAGAAGCTGAACGCTGCTCCTCCATGTTTAGCTTTGACTCTGGGGACAGAAAGCAGACCTGTTCCAGACGACCTGAGGGGCCTGGATGGTTCATATCGTAGCAGGAGATCAGAAATATGTCTTGGTTCTAAACAATTCAGTACTTTATAAACCGACAGCAGGAGTTTGAAGTCAATTCTTTGACAGACAGGGAGCAGATCTCACAACTGCAGTGAAACGAGCTGTTCTTGGTTTTAGTGAGGACTCAAGCAGCAGTAATTTGAATGAGCTGCAGCTTTCTGATTGATTGTTTTTTAGGAAAGACCAGTAAAACAATATAGCAACAATATGAAAATAGAACAAACTTGTGAAAGAGGTAATTTTGTCTTGATAACTTATGAACATATTACCTTTATTTTGTTAGGTTTGTTAATTTCTTTCTTTGTATGTGCTTCAAAACGCAGCTACCTACCTAGCATTGCATCATAGCTTATTGTTCAATGTTGCGTTCCAATAAAAAAAGGTCTGTATCTACCTTCAGCTTTATGGAGAGTTATATTTGGTTTGACCTCATTCTATAAGTGTCTAACCCACTACGTTAGCAGGAGATGATATTATGAAGTGTCACGTGACTAGATAAATAGTTATTGCTCTCTAAAAATACTGATTGTGACATATAAGTTAATTAAAACACAGAAAAATGTATTTGTTCATGTGACCTTTAGAGCGAGAGCATAAAAGAAACAGCAAATATTCTTTACCAAACTACAATTAACCAAGAACAGGTTTACTGATCCATAATCTTTAATCTTATATAAGATTCAATATTCCTCAATATCTTTGTCGTCTATTAGAATAAGGTGAATTAATTTTGATTAGATCAATTAAATGTGATTGAGTCTTGGGAAACTGTCATGGGCTTGTGTTACTTTTTAATAGAAAAAATCATCAATCCCAAAAGATATTGTGAAGATGTTGTAGATACATCTAGGTGAAAATATGCCCAAATAATAACTATCAAATATTTATTAAATACTAGGTGCTGTGCAGCCTTCATGTAAAGCAGTCAGCCTGGTGTGAGAAGTGTTAACTTCATTCAGTGTTGCAGAAGTGAAGGGTTTCCCTCCTTCGCAGGTGCTTTGCCTCTCAAAGCAGATCAGTGTCATTGTTTCCCTTTGAGGAGCGACTTCCAAAGATGCACTCAAATCATATCGGGGGGGGATGAGGTTTCATGTTGACGCTGCCCCGAGACCTTTGGTAATGATCATGGTGTTCAGCGTAACTCCTGACGTGAATAACAAACTCCCGGTGCTGTAAATAGGGGCTGAATAGAGTTCATTAGCTCGACAGATGCAGAGAGGGCTTGATAAAGAAGGCAGGTCAAAACATCAAAAGGACTCCCAATCAAGTCAACCAGAGCTGTTTATGTAAAAGAGTGCTCGGGGGTGAGGGTGGGCCCAATGAAAGAGGGAGAGTGAAGACTCCGAGGAAGACGGCTAACCTAGTTTGACAACATTAAAAGAAAATTCAGCCAATCTATACCGGCATTAGTATACACATTCCTGGCTGCTCTTGATTTAGAGTTTCAGGCATCCAACCCTCTCCACCTCGCCGCTGTGATTTAATTCATTATGTATGTTTGAATGCCTCTCCTCTTTCTGGAATATGTGAGTTTGACGCATCCATCCATGACCGGCAGCAGCCCTTTTTAAGAGTTCCTAGCTTGTTAGGAGTCCTCATGAGCACTCTTCACACTTTCCTGTCTCTGCCGCTGCTCCGTGGACTGTAAAGCTACTTTATAAATCAACTATGAATCATTTTCAAACTCACTTTTCTTTTACTCAATTAAGGAGAAAGCCCACAAAAGGGCAGCACTCCCCCTCCACACTCACTCACACACCTCGCTCTCCCACTGTCTCATTTTCTCCTCGCGACTCCTTTTGTCTTCTTCCATCTCCTCTCTCATTCTCACCCCCTCTCTCCGCTTCCCTTTCCCTTTTTTCGCTCTCTCACTCCTTGTCTCACGTTTGTGTCCCTGCCCTCTGGATCCACACTGTCTCTGTCTCACATGTATCCCCACAGCTCTGAAGGACAGCCGGTTCCAGCTGGTGAATTTCTCTGACAACGAACTGCGGGTGTCTCTGTCCAATGTGTCACTCTCCGATGAGGGACGCTACGTGTGCCAGCTCTACACGGATCCTCCTCAGGAAGCCTACGCAGACATCACTGTCCTGGGTAGGTGCACGTGAGGGTGCACACGTGTGCCCCCGCGCACGGATCACACCCCTCCTCCTCCTCACACACTCTCATTGTATTCCTGCTCCATTAATGATATGGATATGAAATAATAGTCATCTCTGATCCTGTTATCTTTAGCAACTGAAACAAAATGTCAGCCAATTAGGCCCTCGCGGTGCTCGACAGCATAACGAAGAGGAGCAGATGCTGAAACCGATGGCTCAGGCCGCGGTGCTCCTGGCAGCTGTGTTGACTCTGTGAATCCCGGTGAATGTTGACTTGGCTGCTCCAAACGATTCCCCATTGAGAGTCAGCTGTGGCACACTTTGATGCTTTGCAGCGAAATGACTCTAGTTAAGCTTTATTATACATGCAGACATCCTGGGGGATTGAAAGGAATTAAAAGCACTTTAAAGTAATTACTCTAGTTTGTACAATTGAAACCTAGCTGCAGTATTTCTGAACCATGGGTTGCATTGAAGAGTCCTTGAAGTTCCCCCCCACGAGTTTTTGCATTCATGTAACTGGAGCTCAGCAAGTTTGCTGTGGCGCTAATGCTAATGGGGACAAGGGAAAACTGAGCCCTCCTAGAGTATGTGTAGACTTTACATGTAACTTTATGTTGTAATCATACACACTTGACATATAGCTTTCAATAAACATTCATAATGAGGGTATGAAACGCATCCTTAAGGAATTCTTTATTGATGCATGAGTCATTATGTGTTTTAATACATGATTGAGTAGTATAAATTCATACGGTTTATTTATAAGAAGTTATTATGTGTTATCTGTTCGTCCATCAATTTGGTCCAAACTAAAATATTTCAACAATTGTTAAACGGATCACATTTTGTACAGATGTCCCCAGAGGATTCATATTTTATGATTTTCGACCTTTCCTCTTGAACCAACGTTTTTACTAAAACGACAAGTGAAGATAATGTGACGGTGACAAAGGGAATGAACTAACAGAGAATTGGGACTCCAGTGTGAAACTCCACTCGGCCTGACAGAGCTTTATAGTGAGTGTCAGCTGATTGTTAAACTGCGTTGGTATCACAGCGGCTGAAGCGAGCAGCAATTCTCAGAGAAGCAGCTCTGATACCAACGCAGTTTACTTCACCTGCTCAGCTCCAAACAGCAGACGGACACAGTCAGGGTGTTTTCACACCTGCACTTTTCAGTCCAGTACAATTTCAGTTTGGTTCATTTTCCCCCTTGGTGCGATTCGTTTGTGCAGGTGTGAGTTTGGTGAGTTTGGACCAAAACAATCTCACAAAGACCCTTAAGAGGAGGAGGGGGGATGTAACAGCCCAATCTCATACAAACTCTGGAGCAGTTCACTTGTGGTGGGACCGGAATCGGACATCCAGCCAGATCAACTTTCAAATGTATTCTGAAAGCTTCAGCCAAGTTACTCCTCTAGTCTGGTTATATTTGCATTCGGGGGGTAGCATGATCCATTCAATCAACAAATGTTAACTGGAGACCTTCCTCATATATTTACCTTGTTGTTCCTGCTCCAGACATCTGACCAGTGAGGTGAATTAACCTTCTCACATGGCTTGTTTGGATTCTGAACCATGAGGAAAAGGCTCCATGTTTAGAAACTCTTCCAGAGAGCACTATAGATGGATAGATGAACTATAGGTTTGTAAATACACTAGCTAGTGAACAGAGGGCATTTTACAGCTAAAGATATTTCTAATGAGTTGGTAGAGACCAAAACTGGAGCAATAACAAGGTGGAAGAGGGGAAAATAGGCTTAAATTCGTCACCTCTCTTTTAATCTAGCACCATTAGGTCAGCATTTCAATTTCTTTCTACGAACCCGTATCTCGAAAGGGAGCATGCAACTGCAGACATATGGCAGAATTAGATTTATTACATGTGCATATACATATAAATGTGCATGTGAAAGGGGAGGGTGGCATTTTTAAGTGTTGCTCTTTAACATCAGCATGATACCATGTTAACAGGCTGATTAGCATTTAACTCGAGGCCTCCCTGTGTCCACTTAAACTATCCTTTAGCCTGACTCACTGTCAGTTCATACGTTCATTTCTGCCATTAAATGAGCTGGAATCCACTTCAGCTCTGAGAGCAGGAGAGAAATGACCCTGAAGTTGTTGTTATTTATAAATCAAATCATTAAGCATCTCCATGTTTCCATTTGAGCCGTCCTTGTTTATGTCTCAGTTATAAGATACAGGTTTAAATCCCCAACATTAGCCTCAGTAAGATCCAGCAGGGGGCTGTTGACAGGTGAGGGGGAAACGGACAGCTGTGTTAAAGCAAAGAGGAGGGCCACAGACCCACACTAAATAATTTACTGCGTGTTAATAGGACACAGGAAGTAGTCATTACTTTACTATTATTTTAATGTAGGTTCGGTACAAACAGGCACAGTTTCCGGTTTTCATAGAAGCTTTTCAAACCCAATGATCTGAAATGTCCTTTCCTTTTAGCTTTTTTGTGACTTGTATTAATGTAAAAACTAATTGTGATTAATTGATGATCTATTCAGTGTCTAATGACTTGATTCCTTAATGGTGGAGAACAGGCATCCATGCATTAAGTGCCCTTATTATTATTAAGTGTCAACCCAATTCTGTGTGTTAATATTGCGGTGCTGGTGTTTTCCTGTCTCTGTGGGTCAGTCCCGCCAGGCAGCCCAATCATTGAGAGCCGCGAGGATGTGGTCAGCGAGGGGAATGAGACGGAGCTCACCTGCACAGCCATGGGCAGTAAGCCAGCTGCCTCCATCAGATGGATGAAGGGGGAGGAAGAACTGACAGGTCAGTAGAATAACAGCCTCCCGCAGTTTGCTTTACAATGTCCAGGCCTGTCCACTTCTCTAGGAACCCTGGTCTCTGGAGGCAGCAAAATGTGGTTCTTTTGGAAAAAACATTAACGTGTATTCTACTGATTGTGTTAACTGACTTGTATTGGAAGATGATCACACTTGGCATATATGGCTGGTGGAAGAGAGTGGTTTCTTTATTTACTGTTATTTTACCTGTGTGTCAAATCCCCTTATCCCTGCAGTATGTAATAATCAAATATGCATTCAGAGCTGCAATCGAGGCTCATGTTATATATGTTATAAATTTTACAAAATATTGGACTTAAGCCATTTTCCTACTCTAATTTTCATATCAGCCTTTTGGTTTATATAATATATATCACCTTGACTGCTGATGGACAATGCTTAAGCCTAGACAACCCTAAATGCGTTGTAAGTACACATGGTGAATGTGAACTTTGCACATTTTACTCATTTCAGGGCTTTGACCAGCTGCAGGCTGACAGGGTTTATAATCTGGGCTGGTGAAAAAACCCTTATTACCCCTCAGTTATGATTAGGGGTCATCAATTATTCATTATGGCCTTATTGTACAGCAAGGGGAGGATATTCATTTTAGTCATATCGTATTTACACAGAGTGGCTATCTGTAGGCTTGTTGTCAAATTATATATGTATTAGAATGGAGTGGATTCATTTGGCTTGTTGAGAGATGAAATATTTAGACAAGAGCGAATCTGAAGCTAAATGCCATCTGTGCCTCCAGTGTTCCTTACAGGAGTTGAAGTCAATTTCTGTTTATGAGTTGTGGAGTGTTGTGAAGGGGAGGGAGGGACAACAGAACGGCTGGATCAGCGAAATGCCATGTCTGACATGCTGAGTGGGGCTAATCCGTAGTGGCAGTGGATGCACAAGGAGAGCCAGGGAGTCACGTCCTCCTGTGCCCCAGGAAGCACAAATCACTACTCATTATGGACGTGCTCAACAATTCATTAGCTCCTGCACATACTGAGATTTAAAAAAGCACACATCGCGCTGGTTTCGTAGGATCTCTGTGATCATGTTGGTCTCACGTCTGCGAGTGGGCAAGGCAGCTGCGATGCCAAGAAAGAAATTTGCTGGCTAATTTAAACACACTTTTAAAATTGGCCGAATTGGTCTCGCAACCATTTATCATGCTGGCAGGCGCAGGACTGATGGGCTCTGGCTTGAGAGAGACTCAACACACAAGGTGGCGAAACGCCCATTAGCATAAATGACAGCTGCAATATTATTTAAATGTAGCGGAGCCCAGAGCTCGGCTGCTGCTGCTGCTAAATACAGGAGGAGATTTGTTCCATCGGACAGCTGCATTTAAACGATGTGTTTTTAACATTTGTTTGTGATTACTTGAAATGTGATGCATGATATTTAATCAGAATTCTGAGTAGTTAGAAGACCGTGCATTTAACAAAACGCTAAAAGAAAGAAATACTTTGTTTTGATTTGGTTGCAAACAAAGTTTAAAATTGAATGCTACAGATATTTTTACATTCATTATGGCAACAATCAAATTTCTGGTATTTTTTGGGGGGGGGATTTCTTAGCAGATCTAATTTAAAGCATAAATAAAAATGTAAAGTTAGTGAATAAATAATTATACATGTTTATTTTCATGCTAGAGAAGACGCTCTTGTACCCAACAAAAAAGTTAACGAACACTTGATATGAGACCAAATTACATTCATATAATGAAACGATAGGAAACAAAAAAAGTATTATTTCGATTTCAATTTTGGAATATTTCATCTCTTAAGTATTTGAAAACATTGGCACCAGCTAGGCTCTTATTTTGGAATATCCGTTAGTTAACTGTGGGTGGAGCAGCTCCTGAGACACACAGTATGAGTGTGAGTTCTGTCCTCTACTGACAGATACAGCATCGGAGACACTAACATGTGTCTCGGGAGAATCTGTTCACGAGCGACTTCCTCTGAGGACGTCACCTGGTATTAGGACGAGCCCGTGTGACCACTTGTGATGGGATCTCACTTCCCTGCTCTATATGCAAATACACACGTACGTCAATTCTGTTTGCAAAGAACAAATGCGTTGTGGCTTTTAAGCCAGTCCGACCATGACAGAGAGAGAGAGAGAGAGAGAGAGAGAGAGAGGGGCGATGAAGGGCCGAGCGAATCAATGAGCTGCGCACAACTCTACCATGAAATAAGATTTTACCCGTTTGAAATATTAAAAATAAAAGAAAATGTTGTAGGACACAAATAAATTGATGTAAGGAAAATTGTAAAGATATGTAAAGCATCGGTTGAGTGATCAGAAACAAAAATCTCAAAATAAGTTAAACTAATGATTCAATCTAATCAATAGTATCCCTGATTAGCAGATGCAAGTATTAAAAGATTAAAATAAATAAGGGAACTTTTGTCTATATGTTTTTAATAAGGTTTATAAGCTGTAATTAATAGTTTCTAAATCTATGGCTGTAAAGATCTGAAACTTTTAATTCCTTTTTCTTTTGGGTTGCCAGGTTGTGAAAAAAGACTCCAGCTTGACTCAAACCTGGCAACCTAAAAGAAAAAGTTTCATTCAAGGAATGAATAGCTTCTTACTCAGCTTCAAGCATTAGTAAATTATTTAGCAACTTCTTCCAAGCGGTGCTCTGTTTTCAAAATGACAGCATAACATTCAAGTTTGTAATCACATACATACGAAACGCATAATTTAAATTCACTCGTATAAAAGCACAAGTGTA
Organism: Pseudopleuronectes americanus; assembly: GCA_038501795.1. Taxonomy (NCBI): domain Eukaryota; kingdom Metazoa; phylum Chordata; class Actinopteri; order Pleuronectiformes; family Pleuronectidae; genus Pseudopleuronectes; species Pseudopleuronectes americanus. The sequence goes on from CM076719.1 coordinate 7,590,021, forward strand.
ACTTCGTATTGATCCAGTGAGATTTTGGCATTCACATGATCTTAATTATAGCCCCGCTTTATTAACGGTAATGCCAGTGCAGTGGCTTGATCAGTCTTGGCTCTGCAGAGCGCGATGGCAGGCACAAGAAGCCGACTGAAAGAAAATGTCACCCTGAGAAGAGGCTATGCTTGATTGCTCTGGGATTGATCGGTGGTTGATGCTCACAAGAGCGTTTGATTTGACATCTCTGCTGCAACACTCAAAATCTCCTCTGCATTCAGATTGAAGTCCTTGCACGACCTGATCCACGGTTGTTTTCCTCGTCTCGAGTTTGGATGACACCGATAATTGACATGCGTCGGTTGGCCTGTACAATGCTAATGGCTCCATCTACACGAGTCCGATCTTCAAACCATTGCGCAGGACTTTAAGACGTTTTCACATTAAAATTCCATATCCGAGATCAGAACCAATCAGAACTAAAAATAATTAATACTCGAAATCAAATTATTTTTTTGGGTGACAGCACTGGGACGAGTGGGAGCAGTGCTATTTCCCTGACCTTGAGATGTGTTTGGCTTGTCCCTTTGGTACTTTGCGTGGTGCAGAGGCCAAATGAGAGGCACGACATCTGGGGACGCTGCAGACAAGGCAGCACAAGATAGAATGGGGCCATGATACATCTCATCGACATTGCACTGAAGACACTCTGTTGAAACTTGCAGTTATACAATTATTTTCTGCAAAGTTTCCATGAAGTGTGGTACAGACGTGGCATATCATATGAGTACACAGTTTTATACAACATGGACACACTCTGGATACTGAATGGATGATATGCTACTATAACATAGAAGCAGCTGGTTTCAACATCAGTAAAACCAATAGAATGAAGCGGCTGGAAAACCAACCAGACACAGTGGTGCTTTACAAAGAGCAGAAGATGGCCTCTTCGGGAAGGAAGAGCACCAGAAGATTGAGAAGCACCAGGGGCTGAAAGAACAACTGGAGCAGATGCGGAAGTCAAAAGTTGTTGCCTGTAGGAGCATTAGGAGCTGTGACCCCAAACTGAGAGTCTGGGTCCAACCAAATTCAAGGTTCGACATCTGAAGTATCTGCTCAGAAGAGTGCAGCTCTACATAGTGGTGCAGGACCCTCACACTCTCAGCAGTCTGTAGAGGTACTGAGAAGAAATGTCCCTTCAACTTCATAGAGCTGAAAGTGTCAAATGTGTCATGATATTCATCCAAGAGTCCAAAAACCTAAAACTTAAAACTCATTATTTGACATTATATCCTCAACTTTGGCTTGAAAATTATAGATTATCCCAAAATGTTGCTAAATGATTATTCATCTCAGGTGTAATATATGTTAGAACATAAAGCTATTAATATTGAGATAACAATTCAGTTATGTCACTTTGAAGTTCCAAAAACTGACATGAGTTTCCTGTTTGAGGGGGCGTTTAGATCTGAGCCGTTAGCACTGTGATTGGACGAGGGGATGATGACAAATCACCGCAACCCTCGTGAACTCATTCTTGACTTCACTCAGTCCGTGGAATCGCCCTCGGCAACCTCACAAATGTGACGTGTTATATGTTTGGTCTTTGTGATTGCATCCTGTCCAAAGAGCTCCTCATAGGAAATTATGTTTCCTATGAGCTCTTTTATTTAAATGTAACATTAAAAAGTGTTTGTTTTCATAGCTTCTTTTAATACATCAGCTGTACATTCTCATGACTTGAGTACAGTCGATGTTCTACATCTTGTAATGTCTTTACTCACTGTGGGTGTTAATGTGGGTTCACATGCTAATAAATGAACTGTTTGCCATCTGGCTGAGTCTGTAAGCAAGAACAAAGATGTTCACAGTTTCTAAAACAAAAAGTCCTTTAGTTCTGTTTTCTCATCACAGTCGCGCCTTTTATTCCCGCTGTTATTATCATTATGTTGCTGTTATTACTTACTCACTCTCCTCTAACAGTCGCTGTGCTTCGCAAACAGCCTGTTCTCTCACCGCACTCGGCAGAGTGGTCAAAGTTAATGCCCTCAAGCGCATTGACCACTCACTGATCCCAGTACTTTAACTTTTATGTAGGCAGCTCTTGGGTGGGTGGATGAGTGGGTGGGTGGGTGGGTGTTACATGGGGTTAATATCCATCAAGAGGCCACATATGTGTGTTCCGGTGATCATCAACTGTGGAACAACAGTGTTTTGCCCTGGGTCCAGCCGGGCTCCCCTGCGACAAGGCTGAAATGGAAGTGTACTGCAGGTCAGAGTGGGGCTGTAATTATTTCCTCACTTCATTAAGTGCGAGTAAACCATCACACACAGCACTGCGGCTAATGCCATGCCCCTGTGGCATTGTAATACTCTCTAAATGAATGCCCCTCTGACAGCCTAGGGCCTAGTGGGCAGCGGATTACTGCAGGTTAGCCCCAACAATGCTCAGCCCCTCAAGCTGCACAGGCATTCATTATCAGGCTTACAGTATATGACCCAGCCGCTCCTCACCGCTCTCATCACATCCGGAGGCCTCTGGCTCACCTGAATCCTCCAAAGTCTCATTTGGACACCACATCACCGAGTCATGAATTAAATGTAAATGCAATTTGAAAGCACCGCAGTTTGACAGGTAATGTGCTCCTAATGGCTACGACTGTTTGCTCACTGTGGGCTGAGGCCGGCTGCAGGTTTTCAGATTTGTTTTTGAGCGGTTCAGCCATTAACCTTTTTCCCATCTCGCGCTTGTGATGACTTTTCTAGGGGAGACAACCGTTGAGGAGATGTATGACAGGATGTTTACCGTCAGCAGCCGGGTAACAATTTCTGTCACCAAAGAGGATGATGGAGTACCAGTGGACTGCATCATTGACCACCCAGCTGTGAAGGACCTCCTGGCTCAAAGACACTTGGAAGTGCTATGTGAGTGACCTAAAACTGTTTTTACGGCACCAGAGATTGTTTTCTTGTCTGGGGAGCTTAACTACTCTCTGATGGGGGCTGTGGCATTTATTGATATCATGGGTCTAAAGAGACACGTCTCATCAATCAAAAGTGCATAAAATTCAGATATTTAGTCCACTCAGAGTATAGGGGGCACCAAGTTTGACTCCTAGCAGATACATGCACGCACATTTTTTGTTTAATAATCTGTGAATATGCAAAAAGTTACTCAAAACATTACAAAACATTCAAATTTTCCTCTTAATCTCTATTTTGGAAATTTTTAATTGACAAATTTCCATATATGTAGCTTGGAGGGCTTTCCTCACGCTCCCACTGGGCACCAGGTCAAAGCCTCTGTTGGAAATGACTGTAAACTTCTCCTGTGGGAATATCAATCAAATATTGTAATTATAAAGAGACACAAAACTACACAAACTACCACAAAGAGACTCAGAACAATTGCAAAGAGACTTAACATAACAAACAGAGAAGTGAGCTGAATTGTGAAAGATGCCAAAAGACAAAACGACTACAGACATTGTAAAATGACCACAAAGACACAACTACAAAGATAAACAAAATTACCCGAAACAAGTCAACAAAAAGGTTGATTGACCACTTTGCCATTGCCAGTGGAGAACTTAGCCTCACTGCATTTTTCCTCCCAAACACATCATGAACGCACCAAACACTGAGGCGCTCTCTCACCTCGCTGTCCTGCCAAATTAGCGTGGTCACCCAGGTGTCAGGTTTCCATCACGGTGCCGATCGGAGCTGGAATAAAACCTGTGTCCACTTCAGAGTCATTTGACCGGGCTGTGAAAGCCAATTGTGTCCATGCCCATTACAGATCAAATCCAAATGTTAGTTTGACCAGTGGAAAAGGGGCTTCAAGATAGAATGGCCAACGAGAGAAGAGCAATTATAATAAACTGTCACACACACACAGATAAAGAACAACTAGAAACTTGGAGAAACTCTACTCTTTCTGATAAAGTGTGTCTGGTGCAGACACTTTGTGTTGGATCATCGATGTACTATAGGATTTATACTGTGATGCTGTTCTCTATGGATCACACAGTCCTGTCATTCTAATCTCCCAGCAGCCTGTAATATACAGTCCCCACAGGGGAGTGAAAACTTTTACTCTGGAGTCAGATGATGTTTAGGTGTTCTTTAAATGATGCATTGATTGAAGAGGTAACACCGTCTATCTTACACTGTTAAACATCAGAGAAAGGTTATGGTATCCTTTTGTAGTCTGGGTAGAATATAAATTTTTTCTGTTTTGACCTTTCAAGGAAAAAGAGGGAGTTTGACTGGAATCGCTTGACATTTTGGTAATCTTTGGTGAGCATTGATAAGAGGAAAAAAAACATTTCGCTGAATGTAGACTCACTGAAAGTCGACTGAACTCACAGCATCATCGTTTCATTAAGTCGTCTGTTTCTCTGAGCGCTTCACCTCAGAGCCCACGATCATTTCACCTTTTTCTTTAAGCTGCAGGTGTTGGAAAAATAAAAAATGTGTTGTCTTGTCATTTTTTCACTTTCACTTTTGACACCGGTTCTCTGTAACTACTCACCTTCTTTTTCCCTTTCAGATAAACCAGAAGTGAAGATTGTGGTGACATATCCTGAGGGTTTAACCAGAGAAGGTGACAATCTGGACTTGACGTGTATCGCAGGGGGAAAACCACAGTGAGTGTTCACGGATAAACTTCATGTACCGATACATCATTTCATATTGTATATCAGCAGGTGGAGGGGTTCGTCCACTTATGTCGGATTATTGAAATTCATATATCTTAAACTATACTTTTTATTTGTGTTGTTGGAGTAATACACTTCCATTGAGCAGAATTCAGCCTATTTGTCCAACTTTAATGGCGAGAAAAACTGTTTCTGTAATAAATAGATTATGAGTCTTGTATTTTTCTATTAAGTACATTGTTAAGAACTTATACAAGTACTTTTACTGTGGACGAGCTGCTGAAGCACCTATATTGAACCTGATGTCTCTTCCATCTGGGTGAAGTCTTTGGGATCAGTGTGTGACAGAAGAATCCCAGAATATTAAACGGCCATATGTCAGTGTGAATGTGACTTTTAATATAAAGCGCTTTGAGTGGTTATTAAGACTAGAAAAGCTCAATCTAACTGCAGTCCATTTACCATTTGCCACATCCCCCTTCACCTTCACATTTCATTATACCATTTAAATGTTAACGGTTGTTAGCACGCTGTATGAAGGACATCATTAGACAGGCCCCTCCTCAGACCATCTCAGATTTGACCTTTACTTCAGATTTCTAGCGTGGATAGACAGCGCCTGAGTGATGCTCCTGTGCTATTTGTTCTCTCCAGTCCCCATCAGATCAACTGGCTCCGGGTGGACGATGACGTGCCGTCTCACGCCGTGGTCACCGGCTCCGACCTCTACATCGAGAACCTCAACAAGTCCTACAACGGCACCTATCGCTGCGTGGCGTCCAACACGGTGGGCGAGGCCTACGACGACTACATCCTCTATGTATATGGTAGGTATTACTTTTCATTGCACCCCATGTTTAAATGCCTCCATCACTCTTATTACACCGGAATTCAGCCCCGTATTGCTGATAAACTGAGATTTATAGACTCAACCGCCAACTGCAGCTTTGGCAGTCGGAGGATCGGAGGATTGTATTGCACCGATACGGATTTACTGCAACGTTTGTGCAATAAACAGATTCACATTTCAAACATATATGGATCTGAGCCATTAGAGAGAGGAACAGGGGGCTTAATCACAGAAGGTGGCTGCAGATGACAAATCCACAGCGCTCCCAATTTATGTCGGAGATTTGAACCGCGGCTGTGCTGTTAATGCACGATGACGAGATTGAACCGAACAGAGTGGAAAGCAAAGGATAAAGTGGCTGTTGACTTTGGACTGGTGTGTTAGAAACCCAGCAAGTGAGATTTCTCCTGGTAGATTTATATTTAAAATGTTGGAGTAGAGAATGGATCAGTTTGAAGCGTCTGTATTGTCTCATTCTTACACACTGCTGACATTAAGGGGCCGGTATGAGCTGGTGTACAACGTTTTTATTTCCCCCTTCGATAGATTCATTCTTACTGATATTTAAAAAAAATCCTTTTCTTCTACATTTATGTATCCATTTCGCTGTTGCTCTTTCAGACTACAGCACCACCCTCATGCACTGTTTACAGTTTGATATCCTCCTGCTCAAAAAAAAACTAAATATTTCCACTGACCTTGGAACTGTAATTGCATCCTCTTTTGGGGCTAAGCTCGGGGCAGTTGAACAGAGGAGGAGGACACTGCCAGCTAAGACCAGGATTAGGCTTCATCACATCCTCATAACGAGTGTATTCCATAAAAACCCTAACCCTAACCCATCCAAATCATGAAGAGAACGACTGTGACTTGACTCCTGGATATGACTATTCACCTCTACTTTCTATGATAAAGAGCTGGGCTCTGGTGCTGTTGACTCACATTGAAGTGGGTGGAATGTCAATGTGTTCTGCAGCCAACCAGTAAAGGACAATAATAGGACAAATCTCTCCCAGGACTAAACTGGAAATGTCGTGGATGGTTTGATCCCCTTGGTGTCACCCGCCTTTCAGTGAGGCCACCTTTTCATTTTACCTTTACATGAATGTCAGTCGTACACGCATAGCAGTTTTTAATATTTTTATTTGGGGTGTAAACAAAAATAACACAACAATTCATAGAAAAAAATCCAAAATACATTAGTAATACAAGGAAATGCAGTGACTGTTTCAACCCTCACTGAATTCACTCAACTGCCATCGCACAATATCTGAATAACAACGTCTTTGCAAACAACTCGACTGTTTAAATGTGCACCAGCCATCTTTGCACTTAAATCCCCAAGGACGAACAGCAGGAGGCAACTGTTTGAAGTTTTGAGAACGAGGACGACTTCATCATTCACAAATCACGAAACGTGACGTCAATGAAGTACACACTCCTCAGACCTTAATTCCCTATTGCTGGCGGCTGGCAGGGGTGAATGAGGATGAGGGGGAAACAAATGTGCTGCAGGTGCAGCCATTGTTGGAGAGTTCAGCGTTCTCTCCTCGGAGCGCCTGCTCCCTGCTGTTTAGAAGAACGTTTTGTATTTTCGCTCCCAAGTTTCAATTTGTTTCTGCCTGGGTCCCGAGAACATTGTCTCCCAGAGACCGTACACGGAACAAGGAGAAAAGGTGACTCTGCTGCACGAACTCCCTGCTTCTCCAGTGTAATTATCATGTGTGTAGAATAGATGCACTTAATTCAAAATCTTAACCTGTTGTAGTCAATCTTGTATCCCAACTACAGACGATATGTTGAGGGGGAAATAACTTATTATGACTATCATCCAGTGTGTGGGGATTGATTCAGCCTTAAAAAAAAACTTTATTTAGCAAAAGTATTTTCTCAAGGAAACCTTTTTATAATGAACATTTATGTTTCCACAACCCACTGCTCTGGCAGAGTAGTATATCTGTTGATGGTTTCAGGCAGGTGTGAGGAGTCATGCTGCTTAGAGAATAAAGGCAATCAAATGAAATGTGCACCTTTCCAAACATTGTCACACTGTTTCTGGTGAAAACATTCAATGGTTGGTTATTATATATTATCCATCACACAGTAATCAGATTGTTAGATGTTGTTAGATTTAGTCAACGTAACCAGAACTCTCGTTGAAACCGTGTAATGTTGAAAGCAGCTGTTGAAAATAGGCTCATTGAGGTTTTTGCGATAGAGACGATTGCAGGTTTTAGACTGGTGCTCCTGTTTGGACTCTGGTTGTTTTGGTGGAATGCATTTTGAAAAGAATTACAGATTCATGTCAACACTTATAATAGGGCAAGCAGTCATTTTAATGGAAGGACAAGGTCTTGGGCAGAGGACACCAAAAAAAATAAAAAACGTAATAGTCAGGAGAAATCACAGAGGAAGAACCGGGAGTGTTGCGGATGCATTATGTTTAAATAACCAGGGACTGAATTTCTACACCTGGAAAGATGAAAAATGTCATCACAGGCTCCTGACTGGTTTAGCAGATATGTGTTGTTGATGTGTGGAAAATGCAGGAAGAGAAACCATGTGGTGTTTTTTACGAATGTCTTAAAAACTGTTGAAACACAGCAGGGCCTCACTAATCCAAATCTCTCAGGTACACAGTGTTCGGACAGGCCCTGCAAGTATCTTCAGTTGCTTGAAAAAATAAAAGTCTCCCAGCACACACTCACACCATTGAGCCCTCTGTCTGACGTTCAGCAGGTCTGCATGTAGGTTGATGTTCAGAGAAAGAATCTGTGTACTTCACATGTGTGACTTTGCCACTGTGACATAGGTTTTTCCTGTGAGTCTCCAAACTCCGCCGCCCCATGGTTATTCATCATCGTGCTCTGCCAGGCAGATGATGACATCTGCGTGTCCCCAATGGGCCCAGTAATGATCGCTCCCAAACAAAAGGACGACACATCCCGGCAAATGGCTTACTCAAGGCAGACTTATTCAAGCTTTCATGACTAAACTGTTGTGCGAAGATTCCTCTGGAACTCAGATTTGACGCATCCTCTTTCCTGGGATGAATCCCCTGATTGTGTGATTGTGTTGTGTCAAATGCAGATATTTAAAGCAGTATTATAATATTCTAGTTATTTAAGAACTTGTGAAAGAAGTGTGGCTTGTGCATCATAACTCTTGCATGAATGATTGAAAAGCAATAGCAATAGTTCTCTAGTTGAGGATGCAACCTACAGTACCTTTATCATCAGTGTTTGTGCCTTTGGCTACGACTCCTTCAATTAGCAACGTGCTATTCACATATTTTCCTGGATTCCATCAAACACTGTTTCTCTGGTGCAGGAGGATTGGAAAGCTCTATGACTTCAGTTCCCTGTAATGAGACACAGGAGCTTGGTAAAAGGTGTTCATAACTGCCTATAATTATGTCTGTGACTCCCACACCTCTTTTGTGGAGGATTTAATGCCAGAAAAAAATCTTGTTGTGGTCCAATTGAGGGTTTGTTGTCCCAGACTAATCACGCTTGCTGCAGTGGCTTAATCCCAGTGTGTTTCTGCCACGTAGATTGGTTTTTACCATGATAACCTGTTTAGCGCAACCTGATCCGTGCAACAATGCATGGATCCTATTAACTCCTGCAAACCCCAGTCTCATATGTGTCCACGAAATCTGGCATTTAGTTTGATCAATTATTAACTTTTAAAAGCCATCACATGCCTGCAAAAATACTGTTCATTCAACCAACAGCATGAAATAAACTCATTATTTAAAGAGTTCATTATTTTCTTGTGAGGGTTATTGATAAAGGGTCAGCCGTTTGTCCTTCCTTCTGCCACCGTCTACTTCAGGGCTCTTCTTTTTCAAAAGGACGAATGACCTTTCACCGTGCGACAGCCCCCGACTGGTGTGAGGCCGATGTAAATCCACGACAAATCAACTCCCATTGCGGTGAATGTGTTGTGAGGATGTGTCGCTGGTCGAACAAAGCCTGAGAAAGAGTCTTGTCATGCTGCTGTCCGCAAGGGTGTGTGTCTGCAGCAGGCGGTGAATTGTGCCCCTCGGCCAGTGTGTGGTGGGGTGCGGGAGACTGGTTGGCCAGACAGAGGGCTGTCTCTCTATAACTCAAACATACTGCCTGTTGGCAGGAGAACGATGCAGCTCTCACCACCTCAGTTCAGCCACAGTTGACTCTTTGACCCATAAATCTTCCACGGACAAGAAGTCAAAGAATCTCAAGGCAATGGAAATTTGGGGTTTATCCGGGTTTTTGACACAATGTGAGCAGACGTGACTCATGAGCGGCTGTCCCTGTGCATCACTATGACTTTCACAAATAATGCAGAATAATGAGAAGCAACTATCGGCACTAAATCTCAAGATCATTTAGTCTCAATAGGAATTAAATAGATAAGACTGTTTTTGAGGAATGCTATTCGACATGTCAGGTAAACGAAGCGTTACAGCAAGAAAAACAAATAGAGAAAAGAAGGAGAAGAATATCATCCTGCTGTTGTTGTTGTTGTTGTTGTTTTTTCGACAGGCAGGTTTAAGCAAGCGTAGATAAACAATTTCTCTGACATTGTTTCTCTTTATGGTTAAATTTTTCTCATATCAGATTCCTCAGTGATATAAATTCTCCCTGAAAATACGGCCCCGCCAAAACACACTCATATTTCAGCCCTCATAATGCTGAGCCCAGAGTCATCCAGCCTGGAAATTGCCCATGGAGAATTCTTGTTCGGCTGGATATTATATGTGCCACATCCTATCCTGGCCTTTGTGAAGACCCTCTTCCCTGAATGGCCAATTTCCCTCTTCTAGACACTGACATTTCAGCTATCAGACTGCCTTCAGTCACAGGGAAAGAAATCTATCCCACCCCCCTCTTCAAATAGTGTCGGAGCAGAATCTCTTCCTGATACCCTGATACCCCCCTACCGCCGTCAACACTACCTCCGCCGTACACTCCATCCCCGGCGGCAACATTATGCTGTCCTTGATGTTTTATCATTAGTTTGGGAGTGTGTGGTCCCCCACTGCTTTCTTTTGATGGAGTGCAGACAGTAAAGGCATGGAGACAGCCAGCTAATTTCCCCTGCTGTGACTCTCCCACAGCAAGGGGTTGTGCTATCTCCTCTGCACCAGAGCCAGGCAGACACACCCCTGACGAGGAAGCTTTCAGCCCTCCTCAGTGCCACGGCACACCTGAATTGCCCTCCATTTTATCTTTCTGATGATTTTCTTTGAGGGTTAGCAGCAGATCTAATCAGTGCAGTGCGGGTGGACGATGCAGCCCTGGAGCTCTGCTGTGCTGCAGCGGGAGGCCACCAGAATAGTTTAATTTGTCGTTTGATATTAATTATTGAGAGAAACTGTGGAAAATAGCAACAGCGATCCAGGATTGGCAGACATTATTATTCACTGTTAATTTGAAAACACATCAATAAAACAAATCCAGTAGTTAAATGTGATACAGACTCAGTTTTCTTGGTATTTTTGGAAATGGTAGCATAGTGTGGCTCTGTTGATGGTCTTGCAGGTATTGAAAGAAATGTATAAACAAGTAATAGATAGATTCCCATATTTGGTTCATGATCCCCAGAGGATTCATCCTAGTGAATGTGAACGTGATCCCCTATCTTTCCCTATGTGTTTTGGGATAATCATGGTCACCAGAGGATGAATCCTAAGGATTATGACGGTTGACTTTTTATATATATTATATTATATTTTTATATGCATTCTGGATATAAAACATTTTCCTCCTGGTGATCAAAATATGTGCACAGCTTCAAAGGTATTTCCTGTACCAAATTCCCATTTCCTTTTTCCTGGATGGAGTTTCTGTACTGAGCTTCTGTGGAGCGATATTAACACAAAAAGATTGTTTTACCCCAAAGTGCACCAACCTTGGGAGACATCCACTCGATCGATGACTATTGAAGCCTCATTTTAGCTCCATCACTTTCATTGAAATTGCTTTAAGAAGGGAACTCTTAAGGGACAGTATTAACTGGAGGAATGATCACAGCAACCAAAACCTGTTTGAGTGTTCAGATGGGCTGATCAGTTTTGTTTTAGGCTCACAGAGCATCCAGCACCGACTCCTAACCCATTTTCAGAAGTGACCTACGGGTAAAATCCAGAGAATTGGCTTTGGTTAGTTTACAGATGGTTTTACCTCGAGTTTGCCTTTCACACGTGCACAACGCAGCGGGAGGTTCTCTGCACAGACGCCTTCACAACATCTTGATATTTATTTATTTTTTATTTATCTTTGTCTGTTGCGCGTTAGAGGCATCAAACAACCCCTGCCCCCACTCACTCGCAATGAATCCAGTGGGGGAATCCCCTGCTGGGTTCACACATCGACTTCTCCTGGATTTCTATGGAACCTCTAGTAGGAGGCCGGTCGGATAAAGTCTGCAGAAACTGTGGCTCTTCTCACTCGCCACATGTCCGTTCACAAGTGCATCTCCTCTGCAGACAATCTGGAGAATCCGCGGAGGTCAGTGCATGTCTGGAAGCAGCTGTCGTCTCTTCAAAGCCACCTCACCACAGAACATGTGCATGTTATGATTTTATAGTGCAGCCTCTTCAATGACCTCTGTCTACTCCTTTACACTTGTCTTCCTTTATTTCTTACACATGTTCTTTATTTTTTTTTGACTCTTTTCATCTAGATGCTCCCACTACTATCCCCACACCCACCACCAACCCAGTCAACACGCAAGGTACTGTATGCCCCCACTACTGTCCCTCTCAGCAATCGTGCGTATGTGTGTGTTTGTGTGTGATGTGTGAGTGTGTGTGTGTGTGTGATTGCATGCATGTATGACCTGGATCTCGGGGACAGACAGGCGTTGTACCTGAGGCTTAGACAGTCTGCAGGGGACCAGATCTAATCAGATTGTGCTGCCGACAGGCGACATTGTGGACAGGAGACGCAGAGACACCTGTCATAGCCCTTTCCAGTCACATGTTTCATCAGAGAAAAAATGTAGAGCCTGCTCTTTGCTGTCCTGCTGTCTTATCAGCATCTGCAGCCATAACTCAACTGGCCCGTCCGTCATATTATAACGCCCCCTGCATCTCCCCGACACATACCAGTCACATTTCGTCTTTGAGAGGCAAAAAAAACATCAATAACTATTTTTCTCATTGACATTGACATTAAATGAAAGGTGGTTCATTCACTGTTTATAGATGAGTAACCGTTTGACACCTTCTGTAAGCACTATTTTAGACTTTGATTTATCTCTGTGGCAAATTTTCATTTCAATATTAACCATTAAAAAAAAAGAAAAATGCTATTATGTCTAAAGCACGGCTAAGGCTATGCAGATGGCGGAGGCTACCTTGGGAGTTGGCATTTGGATATGCCAGAATGTGACATTTCAATACAAAAACTATTCTTAAAGAATAGATCGGTTCATCAATAGCTGCTTTAGAGATGTGGCAGTCTTGGCCCTTTTGTCATGACCGCTCTGCAATTCATGCAGCCATGGAAATGTAGAGCAGCAACATTCACATAAAAAGTGTGAAACCCGATGTGAGGCTGCATCATAAGCCCTGGTATGAATGGTAATGAGGCCGGAAAAGATGTATTACTACATTTATTTCATCTGAAAATTTAGTTTTTTGTTTTGTATTTTATTTAGATTAAAAATAGAGTCAAGAGTCCAAAATAGATCTGTCTGTCGTGATGTGGACGATCACTCTGACATCACACCTCGACTTTGCATTTTTGTTTTTTTTATTAATTCCCTCTTTACGTTTGAGACTTTGACTTCAAACCTGCTTCTTTTCCAGTCTGAGCAGGAGAACAGCATCATTTTATTCTCTCTCTCTCTCTCTCTCTCTCTCTCTCTCTCTCTCTCTCTCTCTCTCTCTCTCTCTCTCTCTCTCTCTCTCTCTCTCTCTCTCCCCCCTCTCTCTCTCTCTCTTTCTCTGGGTGTGGCCCAGTCAAACAGGAAGTTGCTTTTCCGCGGAGCTGTGCATTACTCTGCATTTCCATCCTAAGCCCCTCTCCTCGGGAATAACACTGATGCAGCCGCCTCTGTGTTCTCTGCTGTAACATTCCAGTAATTTCCGAAAGACAGGCTTGAAAGAGGATTTACCATGATTTATGCAGTACATGCTGGGAGGATGTAATTGAGCTTTCTTGCAGTTCACTACTCTTCTAAATACCCTGTCACAGGGGCAATGCTAAGCTGGCTCGCTGTAGATTGCTTTGCGCTACCTTAATCAGCATAACAGCACAGTATAGCATTTCCCTCTTGCCAGTAAGGAAGTGTACGCCGTGATTTCTTATTCATACAGAATAACCCGGGCGCGAATAGGCTGCCACCACCATGCTGTGATTTTCTGCTGTAATCAGAGTTCACTGAAACTACCACTATCCTAATTTTAAAAGTGCAATCAATAGATTAACACTTCTCACCACATATCAATCAAGTTTATCACAAAAGAAACCCTCATTATATGACCAACTAACTGATTATAATTTTAAACAATCGTATACAAGACAATAAGCTGAGGTTGTGGTTATTTAAATCACTTTTATGGATATTATTAGATAGTCATGGGTTTAGTTGTACTGTACTGTAATAAGTAGTTTTCATTCATCTGCCACACTCATTGATTTTTTTATATATTTTGTAATGAATAATTGACTGACATTATTTATGGATGTGTTGATGTTATGAGCATGAGATGCTTGCAGATCAGATTTTGTGTGTGTGTGTGTTTGTTGTTTGGACCTTGCTTTTATTATTGTATCAATTTTTTTATTAGGACATTTTTAAGTGTGGTCCGTGAAAAGATTAGCAACTGCCATGTCAGCTAATTGGAATTCAATGAAATAGATTTTGTAGATTTAGTCGTTTGTAGATTTCAAATCCACAAACATACGACACGTTTAAGTTTTTTTACTGGAGGGATTAACTGAATGGACAGAATAAGCTAGCGGTCATTCCCTAATCCACACAAGCAGCACGTCTGTTTTCCCTCTGGAAGGAAGAAAACATGAAAAGGGATTTATGAATATTGTTAACTCAGGTCCTTGTCTGTTTGATTCATAATTGATCCAAAAATAAGGTTTTGTTCAAAATGCTACAATTTAACTTTCAAGGTTTTCCACTTTGTACCCGTGGACACCGAAGTGCCAGTTGAAGGCCTAATTGTGTGTGTGTGTGTGTGTGTGTGTGTGTGTGTGTGTGTGTGTGTGTGTGTGTGTGTGTGTGTGTGTGTGTGTTTTTGTGTAGATCTTTTGGGCAGGAATTAGTCATGTCTTTCTTGTTTTTGAAAGTTTTAGGTCATATTTTTCTCCACAAACCCAAATTAGCTTTTAAATATAGTGCATTTCCAATGGATACTAATGTCAATGTATGGACCATATTTAACTTATACTTTTAATAATTGTTGAAACTAACACTTGTTTATATTTCCCTTACAAATATAACCCGATGAAGTAGATCTTTATCTACAATCTCCCTGTAATTTACATCACCTTTTACAAAAAAAGCAAGTTTTTATGAAATCCTGATGAGAGGTTCCTGGAATTTTGCAGGAAAGTAAAGGATGAAAATTTTGCGACCAATATTTACTAAAGGAAAAACTCTTATTTGACGTGTTGCATCAAGAGAAACTTGGCGAAAATCGTTCTGCTCTCAGTGCCAAACAAACACTCAGACATCTGAGAAATATAAGTGTTCAAGATGGACAGTAGGCGCTTACAGCACCACAGGAAAAAAATCACACTGCACTAGTTCTTTGTCAGTGGTTGTATTTCTTTTGGGCAGAGGGTCGAGTTTACCCAGAATCCCCAGCTCTGGAGGAGTAAAGGGAGTCTGTCGCAATAATGCTCCAGCTCGTCAGATGCTCAGAGATGATCCAATTCAATGCAATGCAGGGACATCATATCCCGGCTAAGCCTTCAGTAACCCCGGCTTTTTGAGAAGAGCCAGAGGAAACGACAAGGAACAAGGAATAATGTTGTAGACATGACTGGAAAGACCCACAGATCGACAGTCCAGGGTTCACTGGTGTTTGGACCTCAGCTAGATAAGACGAGACACTGTCCCTGTCACTTTGAAAAATCCTATCTCCTATTCTGCTCCTCTCATTTGTATAGTTTGTGATGCATTTAGTTACTGGAGCATTTTGTTACCTGAAATTAATACCTGCACACATTTAAATAATGATCTCTGTGCTATGATTTTCAAGTTAATTTATCTTGATCGAGTGCACATCAGTCAGAAATAAGTGAACGAGTAAATTACAGCCCTCTTTTGTACGGAAAACACAAACACAACAATTACGTATCAAAAATTATCTGTTATCTGTAAAAGAAAACCAAGTACAGTTCAGAATTACATAACATTTCTAGTTTATTATACTGTCATTATTATATGAAATACAACAACCACTTTCAGGGTATTTTACAATCTGCTCTATTCATTTAGATGCTTGTGCTGTTGTTACTGTTTCACATCCCCTGAAACCAAACCCCCTACATTGCCGAAGTGTCCTTGGGCAAGACAGTGAACCCCATGTTGTGGGTTGAAGTGCTGCACATAGATGCACTGTATGAATGTGTATGTGGGTGAATAGCAAACCTGTAGTGTAAAGAGCTCAGAGTAGACATCAAGGCTAGAGAGGGAGACTCGTTCTTCTGAGCTCGACATTAGTCCGGTTTATGGATCGTACTTGGGTGTAAAATAACAACCAATAATGTCTTCGCAAGCAAACATTACACTGCACATGAAGTTGAGTCGGGCTTACACACTGCACCCATCAGACTTTATAATACCACCAACCATAATTAAGTTTTTTATTGCATGCGTTGGTTAAGCTGTCAGGGATTTGTTCGATCCTTATGCCTTTAACATGCGGAGCACAGAATACATACATGACTTCAGGGTTATTCTGACGCTTTTATTGTGAAAAACGTGGGATTCTTCTTTCCCCCCAGCGTGAGTTAAATCGTGTGATTTAGCATCAGATGGCGTTTTAGGGAATCCATTTCTGGCAGGTTTTCCTACATGTTCTGTTTTCTCTGTTTTCCTCCTTCAGCCCTGGTACCATGTTAGGTGTTGGCAGGTTTCCACTGCTGTTAAGTCTTGGGATTCCAGCTCCAGCTCCATGTACGCTATTGACTTCAACAAAGACTGCTCCAAGTGCATTTAGTATTCAACATAATTAGTCAATAAACATCCACCGGCGCTGTTTTAACTCTCACATGTATCATTTGTCTTTGAAGTATTTCATTGGAAGAATTAAAGAATCATTTAGAAATGCTAATTAGTTTTTTCCTCACATTTGTTTACTCCGAATCAGGACGATTTTTGAGATTCTTCTGACCTGCAGTTTTTTTTTCTTCTTCTAAACGGTCATTAAAGAAAAGAAATATAATAATGGTCCATTTTAATTGGTCTCAAGGGAATAAGTTAGTAATGCCAACCCACCCTGAAGTTAAAAGAGTTATTTATTGCAGTAATATTGAGCCCTCTTTCTTTTTTCACGGAGCAGTTGTAAATGGTAATGAGAGCTCTGCTTATCACATTATGGGTTTGGAGATTGAATGTTATGTGCGAATTAACTCAATTTGTGTCAGACTCATTCTCTGCAGATAATGTGTTCTTCTGTGGCGTCTTACTTAAGGCAGCTGTAGGAGCCGAGCAGGGATTTCTGTTATTCTGTCAACCTTGTTCCTCGCCCTGATCTCCACTTCAGGGGGGTGAAGTTGAAGAGGGAGCGCGGAGTGGAGATTGGTGCGAGCTGCCTTTGTGCACGGAAATGTGCAAATCTCAAAAGACACAATAAACAGCCAACCGGTTCGAATTCACTCCACAATTTCCATTAATTTGCCAAATTTATTAGTAAGTCAGACCTTCACTTGTATAAAAGCAGCTCTGTTAAATGCCGCAGTTGTGTTTGTTCATTGTTCTGCTTGTTACAAAGGACTCTGGGAATCTATTAACTGGCCGTGCAGTGGCATTGAAACTCAACCGAGGACAACATTGTGCTGCGTTGATGGTCTTCAACGACGGCAATGAGAAAAAATGATCGGGGTGAGATTGCCCATGTGCGCTCATCTCATTAAGTTAATTCCCTCCTTCCGAAGGTCAACAAATACAAAAGCCACGGATGTCGGGAGTTCAATGCTGCGAGACGCTCCCCGAGCCGATTCTGCAGCATCTGCCCATTGTCCTGCTACTGTCCGTGAATGGGTTACTGCGAGCTGTTCAGTGCATGTGAAGGCTTTGCTCTACCCATGCAAGAGAGTCATTGTTTCAATTACGTCCTAGTAATTACATCTATAAATTGTTATGTGTTTGTGTGTGTGTGGGATGGCGCGTGTGTTTGCATGTGCGTCATCCTGTATAGGCCTCGTCCTGTAAACAGACCAAAACGATTTAAAGAAAGAAAAAAAAAGACAGGGAAACTGAAATGATGTTCCGTGTAATAAGCCTGGTGACAAGTTCGCAGCTCAGATCTCCGCGGTGACAGATAAGTCTGACAGGAGGCTCCGATACTGGCCAGAGTGGCAATTAGTCATTCCAGTACAGAGACAGAAAGGTGGGACTGTAAAGCATGTGGCGGCGCTGGGAGTTCAGTGAAGCAGCTTCCCACCACCGCACAGACACAAGCATCAGTTGCAAATCCTCTTTATTCCCCCGTAAATCCCCACGGCTGTGCACATCCTGTCAGGACGCTGGTGTGGGCATGTCAGCACTCCCCGATCGACCCGTGAGCCGAGCTGCGCTGGCGGTATGGACACCGGCTGCATTACAGACATAATCAAATTCTACTTATTTCAAGTGTGAGGCCACAAAGGCCGGAGTAATAACACCGCCTGTCATTTGGAGGCTCTCTCTATTCTAAGCCCCCGGTGGTATTATGAATGCATACGTATTGAACATGAGCGGCCACAGGGAATCACACTCCTGATCCCTGGATGTGTTCCAGCGCCGGATGACAAACTAATTAAACGCAGGAAGAAGGTGGAATGAAAGTAATGGAAACATGACATTTGGTGAATAAATCCTGCTCCTGGCGAGGTCGGAGATCCACATCTGCCCCTCCGGAGCCTAGAACTTCCTTTTCACTCTGCTACCAAAAGTGAGTGGACAAAGTAAAATGAACACGTGTTTGAATCAAGGTCCAGGAGAACTGCTCATGGAGACTCTGATCCAACCGAACCAGGGGACTGTATAAAGAAGCCATTTTATAGTCTGGCCTCTTGGTACAGTATCCTGAATCCTGCAATCAACTGGCTCTGTTATATATCTAGGTTTTTTATACATGACAGCATAATAATGACATTATTTTAGTGTTGTGAACTATTCCTTTGTTTGTGGTTCAGCAAAATGATTCTTCTGATCTATAAAAAAAGTCTAATGCACTTTATCATCTTTCAAACTAAACCAATTTTTCAATGTTGGGATCCTGTGATGGCTCAGCTTGGTGTGTGTGTGTGTCTGTGTGTGTCTGTGTGTGTGGATGTGTGGGTTTCTGTCTGAATTGATGAAGGACACTAAAACATTTTGGATACAAGCAGTACATACATTTAGAGAATTATATAAATCTAAAGAGAAAGAGATTTTTTCTTAATTTATTTTTGTCAAGGTCTACTTACAGTGATTTTCTTGGTCTTTTCAACTCATCTCACAGAAACGGTTTCTATTGGAATGTCTAAAAAACGCAATTTAATTAAGTTTCCCCCGCCAAAACTGAAAAAGGTTGTATAAAGTATTAAAAGTCTTCAATTTTAATTTAAAGTTGATTTTCTTTTAACAGCAATGTTTGCTTCTGAAGTTGCAGTTTGTTGCAACAGCGCCTTGAGGCATATCAGAGGAAGCATAATGTTGTATAATGGTCTCAATGGTTTAAATCTAAAAGTTTTTTACAAATTCATAATTTTCAAATCCAGGGATCTACTCATCCTTTGTCTGATACTCATCACATTTCAGGTAAACAGAAAATGCAGACATTTTTTTGAATGTGTAATAATAAATAATGGTGGTTTTTGATTTTGACTTTAACCTCCTGGTTATTATTATGTGAGCTGAGTATGACATCTTTGTAATGTTATACCTTGACATTATTATGGGCCAGAAAAACATTTCCCATAACACCATCGATAGAATCTTTTTGGTAGACTCCCCTTGCCTGGTGAAATATTGAATATGAAAAGTGATTGATAATATTGATAATAATATCATTATTTAGCAAACTTTAAGCAAAGAGCTCAGATAGCACATTATATGCAGGTGTTAATTGGATGTGTGAAGTAAGTATTCGTGCAGAGCAGATGATTTCCCCTGCTGTTATGATAAAATAATGTTAAACCGCACATTGTTTTCAGATGTTCATGTTTTTAAACCCAGTGCAAAAACACAACACCTTCAAAATGTGAAACCCGGAATATCATGATCATTGTTTTCACTCTTATCCTCCTACGGAAAAAACATTATTTTATATAACCGCATGACCTTTATGTTAAAAATCATGTTATGAAACAGCTGAGACCTTCGCATTTCATTGCATTATGTAACATGTCTCATAACCTCCTTACATTATAACGCTCTCATGCAGCAGCACTGTAACCGTAACATTTCTTGAGTGTGCTACGTTAAATTTGCTGTTTCTGTGGCTTTTCCTGTTCAGTCATAAACTCGATATAGGCAACATGATATGCAACCAACCATAGCAGTCGATACTGCAGGTGTTATGGGATTTTTAGTTCCTCTGTGACATTTTTGTGATAAGAGTCTCAGCTCTTATTCCACCAGATTTCTCTCCCGGCTAAATAAAACTCCCCCTCGGCGAGCAGGGGGGGGGCTGAGACCCTGCATGTTTCCTGGTGGATGTGTCAAAAGGGAGACAGCGGTGAGCAAGGTGAGGGCATGGAGGTGTGGGGAGGCTGAGCGGGGGAGGGGAGGAGACAGAGCTGCACACAGGTCCATTTAGCGGCTGTATGTTCATTAGCATGGAGCATGAGCTGTCCCCCCCCCCGGGTATGGGCTGTGCTATCTGACATCCCCGATATAGTAAACAACCCTTGCACATCCCTGCTCCACACACACACAGGGACGCACAGACGAGTCCATTTCTAACGGCGTGCTCAACCGAAAACAAAACTTTTCCTGGTTAATTAGTTTCCCCGCAATCCCACTTCCAACGTGTCCTTCTGCTAATTGAATGCAACTTAGATTGGGCGTCGTCTAAAGGTCGAGATGTGAACGTGTCGCTAAGCTCCTCGACTTCGCTTCACATCGCCATGTTGAGAAACTCTGCACCCTCCATTCGTCTTTTATCAAAATCATTCAAGTCCGGAGCATGACTAGTGAGTGATGGAAAATTGAGCTGCTCGCTCATGCAGCAAAGAACAGCGCAGCCCTTCCCTCACCAGCCACTCCTCCATCAGTGCAAATGTGCACAGATATAGACTATTGATGAATGTCTCTGAACTATTCTGAGACTGGAAATTTAAAAGCTTCAACTTTTTTTTTCTTCTCGCCCTGTTCGTCTGTGGTGCTCTGATAAATCGGGCTAAATTCGAGACAGTGATGCTCTCTGACACCTGAGGCAGCCACGTATTTCTCCGCTTGGGGACTCCGGGCGCCAATTTATTTCCAAACTCGTGTCTATTCCTGGTGATTGAGCTCTATGACTTCCAGAAATGGCCTCTTAAATCACAATGTATTTTACAGTGTGTGAACTCTCAGTGAAATTGCCGACTGTGTCGACTGTTTCATGGTGAAATAACCGTCCTAAAACATTTTCCAGCGCCGCTCACTCAAGGGACCCGAGGCAGAGCTGCCTTCAACATATATGCCTGGTTTATAACTGTTCAAGTCACAGGCTAATTAGCTTAGCACAACGACTGTTTATGAATATTCTTCTAATTGTCACTTGTAAAATAACAAAAGGTCATTTTTACGCCGTTGATTTACAACAAAACAAAACAGCTGTGGCGTTTTAATTGATATTCTTTATGGGCTCTTAATGAAATGTAATGTAATGTAAAGCTCTCAGGTGGATTGAGAACAAAAAGAAATAGTTTATTTAGCTGAAATGGCCTCAGCTTCGAGTAGCCTGCATGTCTGTGTGATTCTTTACTACTGTAGCCCTGTGACTGGCCGAGAGGGTTTTCTGATCATAAAATTATTTACGGTTATTGTCCTGTTTTCAGACTCCAGAGCCGGTGAGGGGGCACCGCAGAAAATTGACCATGCTGTCATTGGAGGAGTGGTTGCCGTGGTGATGTTTGCCATCCTCTGTGCACTCATTGTTCTTGGTCGATACTTCGCCCGACACAAAGGTAAAGCACCGGCCGCGCAATCATACTTGATCATGAACACATCTCAAGAGTTCAAGTGTTTTTTTTGTGGAAAGTGGAGCGCGATGGGATTGAAGTGCACACGAGGATGAGGAGGCGGAGGAGGTGTGGTGGAGGCTAATTTGTCTGCGCTCTTTTTGCAGGAACTTACTTCACGCACGAAGCCAAAGGAGCGGACGACGCGGCCGACGCCGACACGGCCATCATCAACGCGGAGGGGGGACACAACAACACAGACGAGAAGAAGGAGTACTATATCTAAACTGGACGGGCCAGGAGAGACGGGTGGGAATGCTGCTGGGGATGGTGGTGGGGATGGTGGTGCTGTAGGAGCATTAGGTCCAACTCTTGATTGGTTACGAAACGGCTTGAGGGCAGGGAGGGTGAGATTTAAAGAGGTGGAGAAGAAGGGAAAGAGTTGGAAGTAGGACTGCCGGGGCCAAGTGGTAAAAAGAGGCGTTGCTGAGTCTCCTATCCGACCCTTCCTGGACTTCCGGGGCCTGTTCTGTACAGTTCAATTATTTTACAGACAATTTTGTGCCTTGTTCTATTTCTTTTGTTTATTTTGTTGGTTATTCGTCACATGCTTGTTGGATTGGATTTTCTTTCCATGTATAGCCACCTGATCCTTTGTTGCATTTGGCTTTTCGGAGAGGAGATTAAACGGGCCTGGTGTGTGTCTGTGTGTGCTGCAGCTGGCGTTTGGCTTGCGTTCCCAGATCCGAGGAGCCAGCTCATCCACACCTTCTTCTTTCTGTTGAGTAATCTCAAGAGTTCATTAACTGGAAGACAGTGTCAACACGTTTCTCCCCACCGGGTCCGAGTGAGGACATGAGGTCTTCAAGGTCACTGTGTTGATTACTAATGTAACAGTTGTGAGTGATCATGGTTATTTTAGAATGTATTTGTACCTGACAGTGAAGTAGGAGTGCTGTTGAGTATCATTTCACACCAAACGGCAAAGTACAACCGGTCCCTCGCTGGATTCAAGAAAAATAACAGGCGATTAGGTGTGAGGTCAGTTTAGCGTTTGTTTAGGGTGTTGTGGAGTACAGTCTAAATCCTTCTGACAGCTGTTCCGGTAATATGGAATTCAAATTTCTGTAGAGAAAATCTGAGATGTTTGTTCATTTTAAATCTATATATCAGGATTATTATTTAATTTTTTTGCAGATAACATTCACTTTTGTTTCCCACAGGCTGTTGCAGCTGGTCATGACACTGCAGCCATCATGCTAATTAGCTTAGCTTCCACTCGTGAATAAAAACACAATAACTAACAACCCACCATTAAACTGCACTAAACTTCAAACTGTATGTCATTTTAACACTATGGTTTTTGTAAAAGTTCAAAAAACAAGAAAAAACACTTGGATCAGTTTTAGAGGTGCTCGTAAGTGGATTTGTTTCGCTTGGACAGAGCTAGGCTAGCTGTTTCTTGTTATTGTGCTAAGCTAAGCTAGCATCGTTTTTTTCCATCCATGAAAAGGGTGGACCAAACACATGGCAGAAAACAATGCTCTAATAATTAGTATCCCAAAAAAACGTCTTCTCTGTTAGCTGGAATGATTTTGGCTGCAGGGTCAGATACTCTGTGGTGCCTGAAAGAGACACCAGTCCTACTGCATTGATCATAAAATCAAAAAAATTAATAAAAATGAAATGTGCTATTTGCTAGATATTAGTACGGCCTGCTGTGCTTGCCTCTGGTTCTATTTTCACATTTTCATACCACCCACATGGTTGACCCTTGGCCGAATAAAATAATTATGCCAATGTCCATGTATACAATGGAAATCACTTGTATACAGCAAAGGCGGAGAGTCCACTTTGCAGAGTGCTCCTTTCTAAACGATTTATTTTTATCAGATAATACAGCGTATTAAGCTGTAAGCATGAAATGTTACAAGGACTTTGGTTTTCTTTATTTTCCAATGTTTCATCTGTTTTATTTGATTGCATTATGTTAACGGGAAGAAAGAGTGTCATACTTTCAGCGACATATCCTTTCAGATGAGGTGTAAGGTATCAAGGTATTTCTGCATATATCCACACCTGAGCCTTGCTTTCTATACAGACATTTTCTTTTGGCCTTGGCCTTACCTGAGTAAAAAGAGGTTCAGTCATTGCAAACATGAATCAGTTACATTTCCTTTGCTATCTGTAAAGACATTTTTCCTTTGGGTTTGGATAACTTGTGAGAGCTCTTGGCCTTTACAAGTAATCAAAGATTTGCGTCGAGCTTTAGACTCGGTTTGGAAAAGATTATTTCCTTAGTGCTGAAAACCCTTCACAGAGGAGCCATCTGCTGTTACGTATTTCTTCTTTTCTTTTTGCTTAAATCTTAACAACCGAGCTCGCAGACCAGAGACGCCTCCATGCCTCTGACTCTGCTGGAGCTCGAAGAGTAAAACCTGTTTGGTAATTAGTGTGTGATTTCATTGTATTGCCTGAATCAAGAAAAATCTGTACATGTATTTTGAAAAAGGATAACCACTGCCTTAAACCCACCTCTTGATACGTATCATTCAAAATGAAAAGACTGAAGGACATAATTTAGTGCCTTCGCTGATTTAGAGGCATATGGTTAGTATCATACAGTATCGTCATGAATACTCTCACAGTATATCTTGTATGTTTCTGTTCTTTCTAACCTACAGGGCAAAAACTCATCCACGGTGTCTGTATTAACGCACCATTGACTACCATCCAAAATATGACATGGAGCATAAATAAAAAAATAAGCTGGAATGAGTTTCATCTTTGTAAAAATGAAACAATTTTTTGTTTATCAGGGTGGTAAGGCAGCTTCCAGTAACTAGAATATCGTATCCCAGGATGTAGTATTTATTGTGTCCATTAGTTATCACAAAACTCTTTCAATTCGGCCATAATCATTTTCTCTACTTCACTTCATTTGTTCTCTTTGTTTGAATTTAGTCTTAAAGGACAAGGCTCACTAGTATTACCAGAGAGGAATTACAGTACTAAAAGCTTTAGTAAGAATCAGTAAAATTATATTTTGGCGGATCTTAGGGTGTTGGTGTCATGGAAACAGTAATTTGCATGACAAATCTTGTTGTTCAAATGGTTATGAAGTGACAGCTGCTTTTAATCGGGGAACATTGAAAGATTTACGGAGGCATCATTCTAATCCAATTTTTTGACTTTTGTTTTTAAATACTTGCTAATTAGTATGTTTGTTTTCACTCTCTCAGGTTCATGAGTATTAATAGTTGTGTTTTTTGCATCTCAGGTAGAATGCAAATTTACAGCCCCAAGTATATACTGTAGTACCACAGCTACTCAACAAGTGACGAAATCACAAGATGTACATGTTTTTCTCAGTTGTACATGTTTCTGTGTTCTAAATATGGTGCACTGTTACAGTAAACGTTAATGTTTTATTTTGCATAGACTTAGTTCACAAAGACAGAAAACTAGATTTGTTAAGCAGACAAAAAACTATGTACAGTCAGTGTCGACGAATGTTCATGAAAACTTCTTCTTCCTCTGTAACACTTTGCTCATATAGTATTGGTTATTTAGTAATTCTAGGATGTGACCACAGCCAGTTAAGCATCTGTTTGCATTGAGTCATACATACAGTTTCATAGATGAAAAGATGGCGTATTTACTGTGTCATGAAGTTTTATGAATGATCTGTAACATGTCTTGGATATTTGGATGAAACTCATGTTCAAAGCCTGGGGAGGAGGGGGGCGGGGGGAGTAGAGCTTTGGTTGTTTTATTGCCCCCAGATGGTTGTTTTTGTTGTTGAATCTTAAATTTCTCTCTGTACCCAGGCAACATTTTTCTTTTGTGTAGTGAAGAGGATGTTTCTCATATGGCCATGCATATTTTGTATTGGTTAACACCAACATTTTTACAAAAGAAAAAAAAATGAGAAGAGTACTTGTCTTAATAAAAAGATATCAATGTTTAAAGCGGCTTGCTGTTGTTACTTGATCAAAAAGCCCGGTTTCACTTTGTAGTCCTGTCCTGCTTCTTGGAGAACAGCAGAATTCATTCATCTGTATTTGTTGTAAAAATCCCCTCCACCTGTCCACTGTGCTGAACACGGCAGCTGGATTGGACCTGTTCACTTCCTCCTGAGCCGCTGATACTTGTCAAACTCACAAAGAGGAAGCAGATCTTGCGATGTGGCAAAAATACTGTACCGATGTGGATTTGATATGGGTGAGCGGCAGCAGCAGCAGCAGCAGCAATCTGAGGTTCCCATCAGTGACTGACACATGCAGTGTGGTAAAGACAGAGTCGAGAAAGGTTTCAGACAAAACTGAGTGACAGCGACAGGCTCTGGGGCCCCTGTTGAGGTTTCCGACTGAACACGTGTATGTTAGCGATTTGACAAATTGATAGGCATTTGGAGGAACACGACGTTATTCATAACCATAAGCTATTCTGTCATCATAATTCTGTCGGTGCCACTGTTTCCCATTACTTTAAGTGATCCATCCCAGGTAAAGGTCAATAACATTACTCAAACTTTAATGGGAATTGTTTAACCTTAGAAACCAGACACTTTGCTCCCTTACTCATACAATTATTGAAATATAATGCTACCCTCAAGGAACATTAAATACCAGATTTTTTTGAAATACGGCAGATTATGGGATTTGCTCGTTGTACATTTTTTGGAGGTTGAACTTCCGAAATTAAAAACAGCCATGAGCATTTGCTGTTTTGGCTCATCCGGTTTTCAGTGCATCGCGAATACGTGAATGCGGCAGTGTAATGTTTCATTTAGATGCTACTAATTCCATTTAAATGTTCAACTTTAATTTGGAATGACATGTTTAAGTGTAATTAGCACAATGGGGAAATTGAGAGTGAACGAATGTCTGAGCATGGCTTGTTTAGCCGGTTAATTGATTGATTGAGATTGATGGCATGTAGCACTTGGCTTGGCTGAGGTATAATTAAATGATGTGGGAATAAATAGTGGGGGAACAACCGTGAATGCAACAGGATCTGTCTGCACACTTACCTCCTGTTTAGCACAAATACTCCACGTATAATTCTCATTTACGTTTTATTCTTTTGAACCCATAAACAGCATGATGACAGAGTTTCAGTTAAAAACATTTTATTCAATCAATCCAATAATTCATAATCGTTATATCACATTGTTCAGAACACACTGCACAGTATGAGAGCATCACAACACTGTGTGTTTACCAGAAAATAAAAGACTGCAGTGTTTTTTTTCTAAAAGGTTATACAAAGAGCAGGGAAAGAAAATGTGAAGTGGGTTATTTAAAATTATGAAGAGTGTTTTCTTAAATACATTTTGTACCCATATGCCCTAACAAAATAAATTCAAAGCTTTATCGACATAACCAATCTGTTTCAAAATATGTTATTAAAATTACTTTATACTGGATGTTATTCAATGCCATTTTATTTAATTAAATGGATGTTGTTGCACTTTTTCCTAATTTTAATTTCTTGTAGGGCTTTAGTCTCGACCGTTAAGAGTGATAAAACCTTCATCAATTGGATTTGTATGACAACTGCTCATTATCATATTTTTAGCTAATTTGAACAGTTAATTTATAACTTACTTGCTATTCCAACAAGTTATCCATTGGGTTAGCTAACTCCTTCAACTCTTTAAAAAACTATTTAAAGATTTCAAATGTTTCAACTCATGCTTTTATTTAACTAGTTCAACCTTTCACAGATTGTAGCTAACTGTTTATCAATACTTCTCGCTAACAATGGCAACTACATTAGCATTAGCTACATTTGAGCTACCATCCACTCATTACTTATTTCACACAATCTCAATCCCCTAGATGTTTGCTTACTCAAGATGTGGATATTCTAATAAATTTTGACTATGATTTGGATCAGCCCAAAGGATTGCATTAGACAAGTAGATTTACCGATTCCAGACATTAGTCGACAAGTCTGACACCCCCTCCCTATAGCTTGGAATATGAACGTTTGATGTGACCACCTCAAATGTAGTAAACTGATAGCTGAAAGGTTGGGGCACTTACCACAGGCTTACAAGTGTTCAAGAGAGTCAGGGGTAGTCAGCCCTAAAAATGGTAAACCCGCAGATGCTTACGTTCAGAAACCTGGTAGAAAATCTCTCAATTGAAATTACAGCTGTAACAGATTCAAAACTATAAAAAACTAAACATTTCTGTCAGAGACAATGATTCAGAGAGAGATATGGACTGAGTACAGTAACTCATTCAGTTTGCTAGAAAGTCACCAACTCAAAGTGTTGCAAAGTGCTGTTAAATTGTAGAATGGCTAAATGAAGATGGGAAAACCACAGTTTATATCCAAGCACTAAACGTCATCAAACCCTCCAGTAACCTGTGATTTAGTGTTTTGTATTGCAAGGACAGCATGGTGTTGTAAGGTGAGACGTTAAAAAGGATTAAAACGGTGCCAGTCCAACAAAGTCAAGCAATGGCAAGAGCAGAAATCACCATCTGACTTCTTTATTTGTCATAGTATTAATGTCGGGGGGGGGGAAAGATATATATATGTAATTTCCCATGAAACTGACGAGCTAGTTATTTCAAACAACGATGAAGGACAAGCACCGGAAGCCTGTGAGAACCACAACACACTTATCTCTGACTACTACAGTATGACCCAGAGAAATCTGCTTTAATTAGACAACACATGACCAGTTTGTTAATCCAGGATGACAGTGTCAGGGTGAAGAAGAGACTTGTGTTTGTGAGGTGATTAACTCCAAAGCTGAAAGATGCTGTGAACAGCACTATTGGCTCTAATGCTGCTTGATGTTTAATACTCTGATATTTAATCAGAGATTGATGTTTACCAGAGGGAGAAACTGTGCACTGGGAGTCGATGTGGAAGTTTTAGGTGTGATTAATTAGAAAAAATATATTACCCCCCACCCCCTCCACTCCACCCCACCAAAAAATGGAATAAATAAAGGTTAAGTGTCTCAGACATGAAATCTGTAATTATCTGCCGAGCCCAAGCTTCAAGCAGCATCCTCTGAAGTTCCCCTCGACCAAATCTCAAGGTGACTCCTCTCTGCAGAAGCAAAGTGTTCTTTTGCCAAATTTACATTGATGTTCCGCTTCATAGCCACCACCTAGATACAATAAGCAAGCCGAGTATTTCGTATATTTATCTTCTCATCTTATCTTTCATTCGGCTTCGCTTGTATGCAATCTCTCACTCATATTTAGTATTGTTGATGCATAATTAATTTCCATTTAGGTTGATTTTTTTTTGAAACACTCACATAGCTCTTGGTGATTATCTTTTTGAGATATCCCCAAAAAACTGCTATTGTTGCACTACAGGTTTATTTAGTCATCCAGTCTCCTCCTGATACAGCAGTGCGTCTATGGATGCTTTTCCCACTCATGTTTTGTGTGTGTTTCTGTTGTCAGCATATGAAAGTGTTCTATTTTTGTGGGACAGCCTGTTACAGTCTAAAAAAGAACGTCAGTACACAGCCTTGAAGTCAGTCACGTGTGAGCTGCTGAGTTGCTGAAGGAACACTAGCTGCCACCTGAGTAATTTATCAGTCGGAGTCTTTTTTTTTCTCCACTTATTAAATTAATTAGATAGGTAATTAAAAGTTACATTTTCTAATTAAATTGGCATTGAATTCAAACACAGGGAAAGAAAGGCATCATGGGAAGAAGTTCATCAGCTTGAATGAGCTTGAACTTAAATTCAATTTAATTTTTTGAAAGATGTGGATAAGTTAAAAAATTATCTGTTCCATGCTCTGTAACCGCTGCAGTCATTCCCTTTTGAAATAGGAATTACAGATAGGAACACACTGCACTGCTTTACAAACCAGAATGGCACTCAGTGGAGCGCACACCTCTGCCAAGGCCCAGGAGACCCTTCAAATCCAATGAAGCTGCACCAAATCCCAAACACTCAGTGATGTCAGTTCCCTAAATATGCCTGGTTTTTGTTCATCAGGATTCAAGCATTATTTCATTGTTTTAAACCGTATGATTCAAGGTGTTGGCTCATCAAAGTGCATCCCGTAAAGGGAAACAATAAGATGACTTTAACTTAGAAAAAGGGTTTGTAATATAAGGTAGCCTTCTTATAGCCATGTTGTTAAGCAAATTAATGAAATATAAAACCTTAATTTCATGGCTTAGTATTGATAAAGTCCTCTATGAAACATCCCCACAGTCCAATGAAAACACGAGCTCTACAAAATGTGCCTCCTCCTCTCTCAGCTCCTCTGTCCACTTGGACGTTAGTGTAACATAGTTTGGCTTGAGGGCAAATTGAGATGTTAAGCATGCAGACTCAGCAGAATTCTTGTTTTCTGAGAGGTAAATATTTCATTCACAGTGCTCTTTATCACATTTGGAAATTCTGACAAAACGACAAAACAAATTACAAGGGAAACGGCTCAGGAAATCAACCTTTTAGAAACCGAACAGGAGCCTCATGATGTTAGCAGCACAGCTCTGCCTTCACTCCACGGCTGGACTGACACTGCTTTCCAGACAACTCTGATGTCGGATATTCCAACTTGAAATGTCCCGGTTTCGACTTCCAAGGGTTCCAATGCATGGTGATGGCATGGCTTCAAACGTAAACAAACATGGCTGACCGTAAGAAGCTGATGTTTATTTGGCTCGGGATGAGACAATTCAACTGTGACCAGTGCAGCCTCCTGTCATACGTAAATGAAGCAGAGGAGGGGGAAAGGACACATGAGGCAACAGACACAAATATTTCAGGCTTGAAAACACCTTCCAATACGCACTCAACCTCAGAATACAAGAGTCAGACAGTAGGTAAATGGGACTCAGCGCTACAGAATCTACGTCTCCATTGTTGTGTGACTTCAGACAACTGCTTCTCTGTAAAGTCGGGGTAGAATCAAACTTTACAGGGTAACAATCCGGAACTCCGATTTTGAATGGCTTTCCATTGCACTTGTTCACGTAGGCGGTCAGAAAATTCCGATATCTGATTTTGGAACATCCGGTACGCAGACAAACTCATTTATTAATATAGGGGGTTCAATTCACATCTGCACTTACTCAGGCTGAACCATAACAAAGCAGGTCGACCTTAGAAGTTCTCGTAATACAAAGAGAAAAAAAAACTTTCTTAAAATACATTTCTAAATGCCTACTACACAATATAACTAATCCTAACACACATCTGCTTATTGCCTGAATTAAATAAAATACCTATCGGAAAGAAAAAAAACCCAGTTGGTTTAGCCCAGTGACATCATGGCTGACATCATCACCAAGCCCTCAAAACCAGGAAATGTTGGGCTGACCCATTCCAAACAACAGGCCTGCATGGTAAACCTGAACTAACCCTTCAACAATGTGGTAATGGAGGAAACTGGATGTAATCTGAATGCTAATCTGTGCTCTGGTGCTAACACTAACAAACCCAGGATAGTTGCTTAAATGGTTAAAATGAAGAAATGTAGAAAATAACATGGTGTAAAGATTAATATGCAAGGGACATGTGGTGAGTACTTTGTAACAATAAGAAGCGAGTTCCATGCTTTTATTTGATTAAAGTAATTGAAACGTGATGTAAAAGTGGCTAAACCACATGAAATCAACTAAACTCTACAAGAGAAATGTACACAAACAAATATGCGGCCGTGCTTTTGTTCTGAAAGCTTCATAAATCTTGAACTAAATACATAAGCATTTAACTGTGTGATTTTTAAAGGCAGCTTTGCCACATTAAGTAAGTTACCCTGAAGTCAGAGGCTAGCATGCTAAGCTTTACCAAGTGAGCTTTGAGCAAATAAGCTTTAATGCTTTACTATTTTCCTCAGTACAATGTCAAGTCCAGTTTGGATTTTAGACATTTTCAAGTTTTTGTGAATTTGTTAATGCGTATTTATGCCACAAAGGACACCTTCCTTTATATAGTGAGATAAGATGTGGAATAGTGTAGATATTGTGTTTACTGTGTATGACAATGATGATAAAAGACATTGTGTAAATTGCAGACAAATACAGAGAAATATTTATTGCAGTCTTTGCTTTTTAAAACTTAGCTGAGGAGAGCTTTTTATCCAGTTTGCCCGCGTGGTCACCTCACACACGTCTACACAGTGTTTACATCCACACAGCTCACTTAAGACTAAACACATGCAGAGAAATAATCCACATGTGGAGCATTATATTCACACTATCACAGGGCGTTCATTTCAAGGCATGAAAAGCCAGAGATGTGGTAAGTACCCACTGTTGGCGCACTCTTACCAAGTCATTGTGATGTGAACAAAGGGAAACCTGAGCAGGTGAAACAAGGAGAATGTGTAAGAAAAATAACAAAAGAGACGAGTTAATGGAAACAAGATGAAGCACACTTTTCTACAGCACTTGTTATTTTTGATGATTACCTTTATACACATAATTTAGACCTTTACATTTGTTCATGACAGTTTATCACATCTTGCTGTGTTGGATTGGAAAGGTTTATTAAGTGATCTGATGAAAATTGTGCAGTTTTTTTGGTAATTAGTTTAATTTACGTGCACAGTAGACCCACATTTTCATTCATATTTCATTCGCTAAAAATACATACTTGCTTAGAGGACCTGTTGCTACAGCAGTTACTTGTGAGAGGAGGTTTAGAGAAGCAGCTCACGACAAACTTTTATTCTATTCTCCAAATATTAAAGAAAGATTGAATAATAACGACACAGGAGTGAGGTAATGTAATTAGTTTATTTAACCACATTACCTGTTACATGCGGTTTTCTACGCTGAGACCTTAAAAACATTTCCCATAGAACTATTCCCCAGCCACCCTAAAGCATATTTGATTAGGTCCAATTTAAAAAAGGGCATGTCAGAAAGATAAATTATAACCGAGCATGCTTTGTTTCTCAACGCAGAAATTAAATTGAAGTCTTAAATGAATTCCTAAATACTTATGAAATTACAGAAGGTGGAGCCTGGAGCGAGTGAGGCTCCATGTTCTGGTCGGTTAAATGACTGCATGGATGTAATTACTTTTCTGCTCAGTTATAGGTTTCTTCATTTCAACACCTAATTTTCAGAACCTGTCACGTGCCTCATATCTCATCGGTCTGACTTTAGGGAGACTGAGCAACCCTTAAATTAATGCTGTGTGTCCAATCGCAGCGGTGGCACAAGCATTAGCAGAGCTGGGCGTCCTTTGAGTCTGCACAGCAACTGAGTGCGCTGTTTACTCTGGCCTCTCGTCTGATGGCTAGACTAAATGCTCAGTGATCCGGATGGGAGCGTTAAACAAACACACTCTTTTTAATTTCTGATGGATAAAACCCACACACTCTCTCGTGTTGGGCTTTTGTTCCCATTTCCTCATTAGTGATGCCTTGTGGTTTTGAATTTAGCAAAAAATTCAAAAAATCATCGAACTGAATTCAATACCGCAGAGCCGTGCCCCAAATAACAGATGTATCGTTTACAAGTAAATGCCTCCGATGGATCCACATGGCTAAAGCTTATTCAGCTGGTGGTTACCTTTTGAACCAACTGTAATGCCTTGGATAATTACATTCTGTTTCTCGGGGTATTATTCATCAGTTAAAGGTCAAGAGCATTATTTGCTACACAAACTGAGCCTTGCATTGTATTGGCCGGCGCACGGTCTTCTAGTTGCTTAGTCGCTTAAATATGCATGTGGAAAGTCAAATTAGAAAACTGAGTCCTAATAGGCAGCCATTACTGCAAGTGAGGAGCCTTTGTGCAAACCTGAGGTCTAATCACTTATTCAATCACCAAGCATTGTGTCCCTGCTCTCCTCCACCTTGCCACCACTGTTCCCCCCTGAAAAGCAGCTGATTTCCTATTTCAAAAAACCATGGATACACTTGATAATATTTATTTCTGCATCTAGCCAGGGCCTAATTGGTTATCTGAAGCACCAACAAGGTTATCAGGGTCTCTCTAATTAAATGAAAATGTATTGTCATGTTAACTTGGTAATTTGAGTCATACATGAGTTAGAACTTTCTGTCTCTTAAGCAGAAATCAGACGGCTAACTTCTCCCTGATTACTCTTACCTCTTACTAATGTTACAACAAGCTGTCGCACTACAGTCTCCATTTTGTCTGTTTCTCATGAGACCATGTGATGTTGTGTGTCATCATTTTAATATTTGGGATTAGAGAAACTAGTTAGGACTTAAGAAACATTAGTAATGTCAACAAAAATGTTGATACCTCCATTTTTCCATTGAGTTCTGGAATTTATATTGTGTGAGGAGTCAGTGAATTTTTTGGACTGATTGCAGCATGTCTAATGTTCAAGGCTTTGTTTTTTCCTTTTGTTTCTTAATCCTTAAAAAATTTCAGTTTTCTTGGAAATTTAAAGTTCCCTGTGACCTAAACATATTTCTTTTTACCTCAGATCTTAGACTAGACTTTAGAGGAAAACTGTAAAAACTGGGCCGTTCTTTTGAGACCACACAAGGATGCAGCTTCTGATAATTACAAATTCATTGAGATGTTGAAAAGATAACAGGATTGTGCCTAAAAATATAAACTGCCATCTACTTTTTTTATGGTCTTGAGGAACCTATTTCTGGATTGAGGGAGCCTGAACAGCAGAGTGTGGGTCACACTTATCCTCTGTCACAAAATCTGTCCTTTTGCAGATATGAAGATTTTATTTCCTTTATCAAAGCGACACAGCAAATCTTAGTGTCAGGTGAATTTACACCAATGAAAACAATAATGAATGTCTATTAACTGATTTCAATTTTGCCAATACATCCTCTTAAGGTCATTTCAGGTCAAGTATATGAAGTGACCTTTTCTATACTTATTCACATGAAGGAAAAAAAACAAACCAATATAGACCGATTCCACGAGTAGCCCCTTCAGGATTGATATCTTTTCAACTGAACAATTGTCCTATTTAAATATGCTGCGCACTTCAAGATCCATCAAAGGAACAACAAGGGGGTGTACGTTCATAAAGCTCTAATAATGTTTTGTAATGGAACATTAGACTGTAATGAACAACCAAAAACGGTTCTTTATAAAGCCTCTCAAGTGCCGTGAACCAGAGACTCACAGTCACTGCCTGTGTTACTAATAGATCTGCAGTCACAACCATTAAGCATTTTAAACTGTTCCTACATAATGTAAAGAGTGGATAATGTGCAATTTTGCTCTTCTCTAAGGAGCCATCTCCTCGTGGTAACTATTACCCAGCAGATCACCCGCCCCTGGAGAGGGGACGCTCCCCTCACCTGGCACCTGCTGCTGTTTGACATCACATGCCTCACAGATCCAATCTGCGCATCTGGACAACACCAGATGTTCCAGAATAATTTCTCAAACGGGTGAAAGTTCCCTCGACTCGCAGCCGAACCCTCCGCTTGCTCTACGCTCCTTCCAATATCTAGACACATCAAGATGTGCACGCAATCACCGCTCAGATATTTCTTACCTGAGAACCTTCACTGCGGTGAGGGGGAGGTGAAAGCCCAGAGGGAGGGAGAGCAGAGTACCTTTTTTTTTCTCAATCATTTCATTTGCCCCCTGCTGAAAAATAAGACTTTAACCTGATCTTGAAAGGTAGCATGTCCCCGAATGCATCACAATGTCCAAAAAGCAGATGGCTGTCTAGCAAGGCAACAATTCTTTCTCTGAAGCGCTGAATAAAACATGCATATCTTGCTGTGATCCAGCGAATTCAATAGCCTATAGAAAAGGATTGCTCTCAACGTAAACCATTTTGCTAGAGGCCGTTCTCTTTCCTCAGGTCCAGTCTCCCATAAATAATTTGCCTTCAACCTTCACATGCATAAAAATTGCAACTTGTTGGTTATGAGAGAGAACAGTGAGGATGCACTTTGAATGCCAATGTGGCGATGAATACACAATGGCTCACTGCTCCAGGAGCAATGCAGAGCTGCCAGGAGACATTGCTTTGAGTCCGCGGGCTCTCTTAATGGTTTCTGCCACAGACCAAGCCTTTCACTCAGCTGTGAATGGGAGGCTGTTTTGATCTGGAGGGGAACACTTTAATAATTTCTAACAAAGCAACAATTCCCGAGGCGTTTCGGACAACCTTGGCTGATTCTTTCTGATTATCCTCCAGCCACTCGACTCACTTTAAACCTTGATTGAATGGGCTTTCTACAGCAACAGGCTTATGGAAAATGAGGAACAGCCTCACACCCACTCTCTGAGCATGTCATCTGCAGCTAAGGTCGCTCCTTTTGCCAACTGGAGGGCTCTTTCACTCGGAATATATTAACTCTTATTTCCATATGTCTCTACAGATCTTGACAGTTCTCTTTATAATCTCCCTTGAAATTCAAAAGCAATGCAAACAATTAAATATTCTGGATCCTCTGCAGTGTCTCTGGACAAATATATGAGATTTCTGACAGACAAATAACGCTAAGACTCTGATCCCCCCCACAATGCAATAAGAGTGTTGTAATTTAGTTTTTGTAGTAGTGCTATAGTGCCACCTGGTGGTGACTAGACAACACTGTGCAAGTACTGCAGGTACATAGTAGCTCTCAATCTGAACCTGGGGGGGATCAGGCTGCAAGATAATTTAATGTGGATAGGTAAATGGGACAACATACACATTATGTTCATTGTGCTTTGGGACCTTTCCTTGTATTTCCCCCCAGAAATATAAAAATCATGCAACCTGGGAACGGAAAAAACACTGAATTCACTGTTTGTGCTTCTTGTGTAGCAAATTTGTTGTGACAAGTCAGGATCAATTCCAAGTATTGATCCTAACTTTTCAGAAATCAGTAAATCATTCATTTAGTGTATTCACTTTTTAAATACCAAATATTTGCTGTTTCTAAGCCTCTTAAATCTCAGAAATGTATTTTCTCAAACATGACAAGACCCCTCTGATCCACTCCTCATCTTGCAGCTTCCCACAAGCAAAGGCTGAATTTGTGACCAATCATTGGCTGTCTAGTTGCATTGTGGGAAATGAGGCCCCAGCTAAAAGCAGCCAATACTTGTTGGGTTTATAGAAAGTAGATCTTTTTTTTTAAATAGAGCGTCACAAGTTATGATGTTTGAGGGGCGTAATTAGAAAAATGATTATTATTTTATGTTAGGGCGAGCAGATCTATCTCAAACATAATTGAAACATATCACACAATTTATATAAATAAATAGTTTTTAGTAGTAGGAAGCAGGTTCATATAGTAGGTGTGATATTAAGAATGGATCAAAAGCTAATTTCATCCTAACTTTGTATGTACATCTCAAATTCTATCTTTGAAATAAAACCATGACACAAGAGTTCGACAAACTATAATCACTGTCAATATATCTTTATTTCTTTTAAGACTCTCACTAAAATAACGCATGTAACATATCTTAACAGAATATCCTCTTCTACATGTTTGGATTTGAAATAGCAACTTTAATGGATAAAACAACATCAAAGTTCATGTAAAACATCACGTTGTTAAAAGTTCCCCTGAAAAGGGGAAAGAATTTTTTGTGACAAAAACCACGTTGGCATACAAAATACACTTTTTCACCGAAACCGAATGAGCGCAATTGGAATTATGTCGAGCGGATTCTGCCACGGTAGCTTTGACACGGAAATCATAGCACTCGCATTGTGATGCTGCGATCGCATCACACAATGTTGTGAAAGAAACATGTGAAAAGTTAGAAACCATGAGGTTATCATCCATTACCCCCCCCGCCCCAAAAAGTGCGAATTCACCGATTATTCAGAGCAAGCCATTTCTTACAGAACAAAAATAGACTGTATATCGAGAGGCTTCATGTACACCACGTTAAGACAGCGTGTTTCATACACAGTCATCCTCCAAAGTGCTTGTTGACGTCTGAGCAGACTAGAATAGAAAACAAAATGTACAGTACATTGGCCACGTGTTAGCTGTGTGTTATTTTATACAAATATAATACATTTAAAATGAATGCTGCTTTGTACACATTCCTATACGCACTTTAAAATCATATCAATAAAACCTGTTACTTCAGCTTGTTATTTAGACATTAAATAAAATATATATAAGCAATCATTTTCTCAAGCATGCCCTCTCTTACTGTTATTTTTCAAAAATCTCTAAATATAAGACAAAAATCTGCGTACGATTAATTTGTTCCCTTTTAAGTCTTCAAGAGCCGTTTGCAATAAATGAAACAACCAATGATGGCGACACTGGGAACCCCAGCAGCAGCAGCAGCTTCACTGCACACTTCCTTTAGCAGCTTCCTGGAGGTTCATACAAACACACTTTCAATGCAACAGTCTGTTGGTCTGGCGGAGGATAAAGTGCGGTTCTCCTTTGGCCCCGAATTGATGGAGATTCCGATGAAAACCCAGTGGTCAGAATCCCTCGTAGACCCCGGCCTCTGATCTCAGTGCAGCCTGACAAAAGCCCTCTTGACCCAGAGCCTTGGACAGCAGTCTGTGCCCGCGGGGGGACAAGCAGCCCTGGCCGGGCAAATATCCAGCCATGGCTTTACCAGATCTTGTGGGTTTAGGCCTGGGAGCTGCGTAATACTCCTTCATGTGGTCGTATTGTGTTGGCCTGACTTTAGTGCTCTGAGTCCTTCTGTTGAGCTGAGTGGAAAGGGATCCCGGATGCTCGGCATCCAGAGGGGATTTGGCGTGGTGGTGATAGTAGTGGCGATTTTCTCGGGTGCTCTGCGACCGCCCGGGTCTCCTGAGGATGCTGGGCTTCACGACCCCAGGGTAGTTGTTGGCAGCCTGGGTCATCATCGGTTGACCCTGGTCAGGACCTCGTGAGTGGCTTCTGTCCATGTGCTCCGTGTTCTTGAGGTGAGGACCGTCTCTTTCTGGGAGGGAGGGGATTTTACGAAGCGGGGGCTGATGCTGAGTTCGCCTTGATGGACCGACCTCTGCACCCGACTGCTGACTACACGGCTGCCTGGTGGGCTCAGGGCCCACGTGCTGAGACCTCATGGATGTCGGAGATGTAGCATCATTTTCTGTCCTGTCGGCGGAGAGGAGGCAGGCGTTTCCAGGGTCGGACTTACTCCTGGTGTGCATGATGTCTCTGTTTATCGTGTCTGTCTGTGAGACGGGACTCTCATATGGAGACACGGCTGGAGATGTGTTCTTACGTTGGGATTGACTCTCCTGCCGGACCGGCTGATAGACGACTCTCTCAAAAGCGTCTGCGTCTCTCGTCTGGTAAACGACCGTGTCCCTGCTCTCTATGTAGAGCTCCCTGTTCACGGGGGGGGACACGGTGTGGAGAGTAGTTGTAGTAATCTGATGGTGGGCCTTCTCTGCCGTTACGCTTGATATAAGAATGATTGTGTCGTGCACTGTTTTGCCGGTAGGGCTCTACATAATAGTGGGAACTACCCGTTTGGTTCATATCAGAGAAGGCGGAGTAGCGGGGTTCAGCTCTTGTGTTGTCGAACTGCAGCCGGAGAGGGTGGATGCCGGTCTGGATCAGCCTCTGATAGGGCGCCTCTTTGCTCATGTTCTGCCCGACGTAAAACAAGGTGTCCGGCGGCAGGACCTCAGTCCCTGCCAGCTCATAGTGACTAATCTGTGGGGCATGGAAGGAACGAGCCCTCCGGATGGCCGGATGCCCAACTACTCTATCATCTGGCCTCTGCCATTGGTCCGGTTGCCTGTGGCAGCCACCGACAAGGTGCTCGTCTCTGCGGTAATGTCTGTACTGAGGTGACAAAGGCTGCCTCAAACCTAAAGTGCTGTAGCGGCTCTCAGAGGATTGCCTGTAGAGGCTTTTAGGTCCTAAAAGGTGACGTGGCAGAGCGTTGAGCCGAGGGCAGTGAGGTGCGGGCATTCGTCCTGCTTGTACTGGCCAATGAGGAGGATGATAGTTAGGATGATTACTGTAGACGTCATCAACCATGCCCAGTGGTCTGTCCTCGTCTGGGCTGTAGCTGTGAGTTGAGGAGGGCTGTACCGGCCGGGGGAGGACCTGCTCGATGGAGGCAGGCATGGACGTCTCGGCCAGAACAGCACGGAAGTTAAAGACGTTGGTAGAGTCTGTGTTCATGTACACGGGAGAAGTTGTTGGGCTCTGAGCCGAGCAGACAGGTTGAGTGGGTGTTGAAACACCAACGCTCTGATAGGTGGGCTCTGCTTGCCTGATATCTCTAAGCTGCTTCTCCTCCCTCCGGTCCCTCCTCTCTGCACTGCCTTCCTCCAGACTGCCTGACCCGAGCGGGCTCACATTAGGTGTGAAATTGCAGCCGCTCTCCTGTCCATCAGCGACCCGTGAAGGCCCCGAGCGGAGGTGTGCGGGTGGGAAATGGACAGGGCAGAAACGGCTCTCCACTGGGCTGTGCCCTGATGTCTGCCAGTGGGAAACCGAAGAGGAAGCACGAGGGCCACAGTACTCGTCAGGGTACATGTTGAGGTCGAGAACAGAGGGCCGGGGGGGCCTGTCCTGGGCGTGGCAGGCTTCATGCCTCTGGAGCGGGTACGATGGGAAGTTATTTCGTCTTTGGGAGACACTGCTGGCCCTCTGGGCAGATTCGGCCAGAGCCAGAGCCAACTTGCGTGCAGCACTCGTCGAGGGAGGGTGAGGAGGGAGAACAGACACTGAACTCATAAGTCTATCTGTTCCTGGGGAGGGATAAGACAAACAACGCTACAGTATGACAGGACAAACAAAGCTATGGTAAGACATGATGGGACAAGACACAGAAGCTTTCATAAGAAACTACAAAGTGCAGTATTATATAAATAGAAATTAACTCTAAGGAGTAAATGTTGCATGATATTAAAGGGATAGTTTGCCCAAAAATGAAAATTCACTCATTATCTACTCGCCTATAGAGTTCGAGTCCACAAAACACTTTTCAGGGGTAAACAGAGTTGCAGCCAAATCCAATACAGTTGAAGTAAATGCTTACGGATTCTTGAAATTAAATATTTGGGTGAACTATCCCTTTACAGAGGAGTGGGACTGACCTGGATCTGGCAGGTTCTGTGCAGATTGGCTGAGGTCGGTCAGGGCCGAAGCCTGGCTCGCTGTGCTGAGCGGGCTGCAGTGAGGGTAGGAGACTCTCGGCTGCTTCCCGTCTGCGGATGGAGGAGCGCCCCGTTTCAGCACCGGGGGAGAAGAGGAGGGGAGGGGTGGCAGGGAGGTGGCTGCGGTCCGAACGTCTGCCTGAGTCTTAAATGACTTCTTCCTGAGTTTAGGAGACAGCGGCTTGGAGGAAACATTCTTCCCCCCTTTGCCGAGAACCGGGCTGATATCCGGTGACTGAGAGCAGCTGATGTAGTTGTTGGGGGAAGAGATTGGCTCTGATTCACTGGAACAACCTGCGCTCTTCCTCTGTTTGCTTCCATCCCTGTTGCGCTGCAATCCGGGGGTCGCTGCGAGCTGACTGCACTGGAAAGACATGGGGTCAAAGTCCAGAGTATAGATGCCGGCATCCGGCGGACAGAGGTCGAGCTCGTCCTCCTGGGGGGGAGGTGAAAGGGACGCGGCGGTGTAGCCACGATCAGCACCATGATGACTCTCCTTGAGCGGGTGGGTTTTGTTCTCATCTTTACTTCTAGGACGCCGTAGGTCATCGTTACCCAGGGCAGAGAGGGCCTCGCTGGTCGAACGAGGTCTGAGGGGACGGTAACTTGGAGGTTCCCCTGGGATTTAAAAAAACAAACATGTATATTCAGTATAGACAGAATCTAAATAAACATGAATTAATCAGAGTGCAGAGATCTGAGTGAACAGTGACTGTACCTTCCACATTGTGCAGAGAGGTGAGAGATTCTTCACTCTTGGTCGACCGTAAAGTGCCGCCATCCCCTCTTCCACCTGTAAGTGTTTCAACAACTTATTTATTCACGTTAAAAGCAAACATCATCTCTAAGAGAACATGTCAACACATATGGCCTAATTTAAAGAAGTTGACAAATTATTTAAGAAGGACAGAAAATAAAAAAAAGCACAGGTTCTCTGGCGACTGAACAGCAGCGGTGATCTGACCTGGCAGTGCAATGCTCTTTATCTCATTAGGCTCGCTGGGGTGTCGCTTCAGTTTACGTTTAGACAAAGAATGGGACTTGCCCAGGTGGAAAAAGGAGAGCCAGTTGCCCACAGGAGACTTCTTGGCCTTCGCAGGAGGAGGTCGCCTGCTGCTTCAACACAGAAACAAATTATCCTCGACACCTGTTGTCTCAGCTAACACAAGAACAAGTCAACGCACACCAGCAGCAACAATAAAATTGTAACTATTATATCCCCCAAGAAGGTTAGGTGCTCGTCAGTGTTGGTTTGTTGCACAGGAACTACACCATCGATTTCAATGAGATTTTGTGTAACATGAGCCAAGGAAATACACCTAAAATGTGGGGGGGATCTGGATCAGGGGACAGATTATTTTACATTACAAAACACATTTTCATTGGTTTCCCATTGAACAAATCATGGATTTTGAGGAAACAAAAATGACACAATTATTAATTAAACTCCATTATAATATTCCAACCTGATTAGTCTTCAGGGAAGCCTTAAAAAAAGCGATTACATTTAGTCTAAGGTGACAAGTACTGTTTGTTGCCTCACTAACAGATCAAAAACAAATTAAGTGTCAAAAACAAATTAAGTGTCAAATTCTCACTTTTGATTAATTTCAGATGTAAAACTTTGACAGTTTAGACTCCTGAATGAGATGAATGATATCAAACTTGTTGTCCGTCTATCCACTAATTTATAATCAACTAATTCTACGATTTATTGCTCACACTCAAGCATGATGCTCGAATGGCTCAAATAACAAACAATGACATGTTGAGTAATACTAGGACAAACATAAATCTACCTGTCCATCGGGAGCTCGATGACCGTGTGGAACTTGCCCATCAGAGCTCCGGGTCCCTCCCCGACCTCGATGTAGTCGCTGTGGCTGAGGGAGGGGGTGGTGGCCGGGGAACCCAGCTGGGCCTGAGTACGAGCCTGGGCCTCCTCCAGGGAGAGCAGCTTTGTGGACGGGGAGCAGACCAGCAGGGACTTCGGTCTGGACATGGTGTTGTTACCTGTAGTGGATGAGTTGGATTAAAGGCATTAGAGTTTCATAGTTTATTTTTATGTTTCTTCTTTTACTGGGGTAACTGGACATGACCTACCAGTGCTTTCCCTAATGATGGCGTTGAGCTTCTGGCTGAAGAGCGCCTCCGTGTTGTTGAGGATGAACTCCACCACCACCGACTGGATACGCACCTCCATGAACGCTGCGGTGCCACTGAAACAGGCCGACTCGATCTGTTTGGACCTGAAACACCACAACCCATTTCACTTCCCTGCACCACTGAGACATGCCCCAGTTCACTGCCACAGAAAGCCTGACAGAGTGAAGCAGCAGTGCCAACAGGGCGATACGTGCAGATAGATGATGATGAAGAGGGTGACAGTCACCTGAGGAGGTTAGGTGCCCAGACGATAGCCAGGTTCTTAGTGTGCATGCTAGTGATGGGGCTGAAGGTGGCCAGGCGGGACAGATGTCTCATGAGGAACTCCAGAGTCCTGTCGACAGAGAAATGCAACTATTTAAAATAAAAGTCACCTATTCATTTCAGAAAACACAGCAAATCAGCAGCAGATAATAACATAACTGGTGAGTTTAGTGTGTCCTGCAGGAGGAAGAATTAATGTCACATTGCAAGAACTTTGTTTAAAGTGTCAATGAAGAGCAGGACTGTTGTGTGTCACGTTGTAGGTTTTGATAATATATATCGGCCTTATTTGGTGTCGTTTTGTGTGATTTTGGTGTGGTTGCGGTTTTCATTTTTATAGTTTTTCGTCTGTTCTTTTCTGATCATGTTTAATCCCGGTTTCTGTTTTTTAAGTATCAACGCATCACTCCCTTTTCTATAAATCAAACATTCCCCTACCGGGCCACCAGGTAGCAGCAGTGAGCATCAAACCCTGACCTGTAATGTGGAGGAGGCAGCTGCTGGATGACATTGTGGATTTTGACCAGCCTCTCCTCGTCCGTGGCTGCAGACACGGCCTCCTGTGTCGGCAGAGGACAAAATAACACACATCACTGAGAGGCCGATTATCACAGCAGAGGGAGTCG
Organism: Pseudopleuronectes americanus; assembly: GCA_038501795.1. NCBI lineage: Eukaryota > Metazoa > Chordata > Actinopteri > Pleuronectiformes > Pleuronectidae > Pseudopleuronectes > Pseudopleuronectes americanus. The sequence goes on from CM076719.1 coordinate 7,633,912, forward strand.
TCTTCAAATTCCAGCTCTCTTTTGCTTTCATCCTTTATATTCACAGCAGCCAGTGTTTCAGCTTAATCTTCAATTTGGTTTCAGCATGCACATCCCCTGCTGGTCCTAGAAAGCTCAGTATAATGCAGTGACCTCATTCTGAGCAGCACTTCAAAAAGAGCCCAATTTCTTAAGTAATTTCTTTTTGTTATCACTAAGTAACCAGACATTTGTACTACAAAACTTTTTCTCCTCACATTTGCTTGGCAGCGACGCCAGTCTCTATTCCTATGAATTTAAACCCTTCTCCTTAAATCCATGCCCCAGTTTCCCTGCTCTAGTTCTTACTGAGAATCTCTCGTAGAGCTGGTAGGTGAGCAGCGGGTTGGGCAGCTCCCTGAAGTACAGTTTGCAGAGGGAGCCCACGGAGTGGATGTCCTGCCTGAAGACCTCTCTGCTCAGGTCTGGGATCTGTTCAGAGTCAAACTCGTGCCTGGACGGAGACAGAGAGAAGAGGAATTTATAGACGACAGCGTGGGAAGTCGTCCCACCGCCCGTCTGTCAGCATGAAGTAGATGAAGCTACTTTTGGTCTTTTGCTTTGGGAATTCATGATTTGTTTTGATCTCATATCTTCTCTTGTGCAAAGAAGACAGACCAATTTGTACATACAGATTTTCAACTCTGTCATTTCTAATAATAATCTTCCGTTCTTGGTAAAGAAATGAATGTCTTTAACAAACTTAATGAGTATAAACTGTGAGAAATATCAACATGTCACCAGGTATTTTTCTTTTTCTTAAAAAACAGTCAAAATGTTTTTATATGAGTTGTCTTTGTAATTGGCTGTCAGCTCCACTTCAGACTGTGTCTCCTTGTGTATGTAATGGGATCTGATGCGAGGATATTTCATTAATTCCACTAGGCGAGCATAAAAAAGTCATTTCAGCCATTCAACTCGCACAATGTGACACAAACTGTATTTGATGGATCTTACAGAGAAGTGTCTCAACAACCAAAACACTCTTAACAACATCCATCACATTGATGATGAACTCTTATGATCTATTTTTGTTTTTCGTTTCAGTGCTTGTTAGTGCATCATGTTAACCAGGGCTTCTTTAAGTTTAAACAAATCTAATTAAAGTTATTTAAGACGATATGAAGGATTATCTGAGTCCAAGAATTATCTATATTTCCTCAAATAAGGTGAAGCAGCCTCATAGAAAATAACCCTTGATACACAACAGGCAGAGACCGAAGGTATATATCGTCTTTCCCAAAGATAAGACGAAGTGCACAGAGATTAAATCTGACCAGGGTGTTTGTAGACGATCAGTTAATATCCGTGTCATTGAGAAAAACAGGAAGGCATGTTACAAACGCTGCAGGAAGCCAAAACATTTCTTTCAAAAGAATCTCTTAATCTCTGACTGAACATTGACATAATCAACATTAACGTAGTCAAGATGTACCTAAACGCATATAAGGCCAGATTTGTAATATTTCGACATATTCAAGTCATTTTTAAGACCTAAAGATTCAGATCACTGAATTTTAGACCTTTTAAAACCAAGTGGAAAACCTGAATCCCACAACTTGTCCCCTATAATGCAAAAACACTCATATGCAGCCCTGTACCATTCAGCAGACTCGTGTTAAACAATTCTTTAAAAATTAAATAAGTACATTTAATACATATATACTATAATAAATATGTTGTATGTAGCACTAGCTTCACAAGGGGCAGCAGTCTCAGGTGTGAAGAGTTCTAGGAGGACAAAGCAGCTTTATTCTGGTTTATATTTCAATTTTATATCACAACAGCAGAATAACAGATGAGACACAAACCTCAGCTTCTGGATGTTGGAGGAGATCCCAGATAATCTGTAGATTCCGTCCACGACTCCATTTTTCTCTATGAAGTCAGCACAGCACTTAACAACCTGTGGGACTGAAGGACACAACAAAGAGTCAGGAGAGCAGTTCCTGTAAAGCACAAACACAGGGGTGTGTAAGCACTGTGCCACAATCAATTTAGGATTTCTTTACACAAAGTCCCTGTGGTTTAGTTTCAGCAAATCCAGTGAATCCAATGACCCTGTTGCTTTAAATTCACACTACTTCACCAAATGCGTATTCATCTTTTTTTAAACACACCATTTATTCCTGTTTGAGTAAAAATTTTAAAGATGTGCAGGGCGACATAAACTTGCCCCTGCATTCTTAATCCTGGCCTGTAGAGGCAGCAGATTCACTGGAAAGTCCCTTCATGAGGTATTTTGTACTTGTGAACTTTCAGCAGATAAGATTTACTCAATGAAAGTTAAGAATATGAAAGTAGGAACAATTTACCCTCAAGTCCTGAGTTGTGGAGATGTTCTCCCAAGTCACAGCCGAACACGCGCTCCCTGAGGATCCCCCGCTGCCGCAGCTTCTGTGGCGGCGGCCGGGACTTCATGAAAGACCTCAGGAACGTCACCAGCTTCCCGTGCTTCTTACACACTGATGAGGATGACACACATAACAGCCGCTTAAAATCAATCCGACCGTTATCCAGGCAGCGAGCGCTAAATAAGTCATCAGCAGCCGGACAGACACACACTGAGGAGTACCTGGCTTCGGCACAGAGCTTTGAACACTGGGGGGAATCTTGTCATTTATCAGCTCGACACAGTCGCAGGGGAAGAAGCCGACCTGAGGAGAGAGGAGAGAGAGAGAGAGAGAGAGAGGGTGATACACATGTAAGTTCAAAGCTCCAGTTGGGGCGTTCAGTGCTGCAGGAGACTCTTGTGGGGTGAAGGGGCAGAAGTAGGTCAGTGAGCATCAGGGTACAAGTCGCCTCGGGCTGAAAACCCCCTGCTTTATATTATTGTGTATATTGTGTCGAACCTCCTCCGGTGCAGACTCTATTTGCTATGCTGATTTTTTAAATATGTGGCTTCAAAAGGAACAAATGGGAAACCAGGCAGTCAGTATGTCTGTGTGTGAATTCCCTGGTCTCCAGCATGCCAGTGGATTGAAGCTGTGACTGCAGCAGATGGTTCACCTGAAAGCCGTGTTTCCCCCTCCACCAGCCTGTGTCTTCTTTAGGAGGCATGTCTATCACCGACACGATGTCCCCAACCTGCGTCACAGTGAGAACAGAGCGATCACAGCCCAGCACATTCAAAAATACATTACGATGGGGATCAGGAATACGCACGTGCAGAACCTCCACTGAAATATTAATGCTCACACATAAAAGAGTTGGCGACAGATAATAAAAATGACTGATTGGTGATGAGGGGGCGTGTCTTTGAAGAGTTACCTCAAAGGTCAACTCGTCACTGGCCTGGGCCGCGTAGCGTTTGGTGACGTGGGCGGCGGCGATGGCGGGGACATTGATGGAGGCCTCTTCAGTCACCAGCAGATGGTTTCCCTTGTTGTCGATCTGAAAACAAAGGGATCAGGGAGAGGCTGCTAATCTAGTTTCATTCATCACGTGTATACATAATATTGATTTTCATCGCTAGGCAGATAATATGCAACTGGGAGTTCCCGTAAAACCTGACACCAAAAATGTTCCTTAAGTATTTCCTGCTTTGCTTGAATTAAGAATCGGACGCCCCCAAAATTGTCAGCAGATGAAACACAAAACAATGCAAAAGGGCCGAAGCAATAACTTATATATTCATATATATACTTATACAGAATACTGCTGCAGCGTATTTAGCATGTTCTAAAAATTTGTTTCTACCATAAAGTGCTTTGTAGCTTTATTATGAACGATGCGATTTAAACAAAGTAATTATAAAGAGAGGATGTACGCTAAAGATACGTTTGTTATGTTACTGTTTTGTTTAAATCATTTTTTAAATCATTTAATCAGCCTAGAGCATTACAACTAAGATAATTATATATTTATAACAATATGTGGTCCATTTAAAAGAAAATCTGTTTACACTAAAAGAAGACACAAGGGATTTTGAACCCACGCCCACGTAAGTTTAAAAATTCAACAAATACAAACACCAGAAAACTCCCTTGAGAAAAACCTCATAGTTCAAACTATATCATAAACTGTTCACACACGACGAAACAAGCTTGTCATGAGCTAAATTTGTATTTGTTTAAAAATAAACCTCTGTATTAAAAAGTGACAGCTAAACAACGTGATCCATTCTGTGGAGTGAATAATGAGAGCTGATACCTCCATCCATGTTAACACCGGACCACAGTTGATCTTGTTGTCGGCGATGGCGGAGAAGCGGGACAGGTAGGTGGCCAACATGTCTGTCACTGACTGAAGAGAAACAAACATTTGTAATGCGACAACACAAAGAATCAGATAATTTATAAGTTAGAATCTGTGACATTAAGTACTTTATGTGTTAAGATCACAGATAAAGCCTGTGTAGCTGTACAGTACCTCCACAGAGTCCTTTAACGAGTCGTATCGTGGCAGCTCGGTGAGGTGGGAGTAACGACGGTCATAGATACACAGATGTAAGTGTTTGTCCAGCACCCGGAAATCTTCATAGGATCTCTTCACCAGCCAGTTTTTACCCTGACAGACAAAAGAGTTGAAACCCCAGGAGACGATATCTGACAATCTGTTTCACACATGCAGCACGTGATGGTACCTGGCAGGTGATCTGGACCAGTAAGACCAGCTCATTGGAGTCCGGACCAGCCTTCGGTCCTTCACTCTGCCCCTCGGCGAAGGCCAACTACCAAAGAAGAAGAGCCAGTTAAAAAAGCGGGACATATGAGCTAATATTGAGACGGCTCATATTCTAAATAATGGATGCGAATAGTAAAACAGCCATTTTTGTATGTGACCTGTGAAACAAGAAAAACCCTCATGTCCAAAACCATTTTGCCATTAAATAGTAAAACCTCTTTAGAGAATAGAAACCTTTAAACTCGAGCGACACTAGAACTCAGAGCGTTCATACTGTTCCCTCTCTAGGAAACCACATTTAAAATGGATCTGCACTAACTTGCAGCTAAACGTAAATATCAGTTCCCTAAACATTCAGGATTTTTTCCCCATCAAGATCCATAATTTATTCTCTAACAAATTAAGAAAAATTATGAAAAATGCCCTATTTAATAAAGTGAATTTAATGGGATCTTCCTTGGGACGGCCCCCAGCCCTACAATAATATATCAAGGGAATCGTTTGAGTAGTTTTTGAGTAATTCTGCTAACAACCAACCAAACAAAGGCAGAATGGAATCATAAACCTCCTTGGCAGTGTCAAAAATTGCTTGAGAAAAGGATGGGTGGATACTTTTAGAGAAATGCAATAGATTTCTTATTCTGTAATGACCTCCTTTACATTTCCTGACAGATGTGTGATGGATATGCCAGCATGATGAAGTTTTTTGGGGTAAATAAGTATTTTTGCTCTGCTGCCAACACATTAGTGATTCATATTCTCACTTCTTCATAAATCCTGCACCATGAAATGTATAATACATAAGCTGCTGAGATGTATGGGGGCGCTCGGAGGCGTCGCAGATACCACACAGATTCCTTACTGGCTTCGCTGATATATTCTATACACAGATCAAAGCCTGGCAGGAGTTTGGGAATACGTCGATCGACATTAGTGAAAAACGACACTTCAAAGACCTGGAAGCAAAGTGAAGTTCTGGTTATTTATAACTTCAGCGCATCCACACCCACCCACACACACACACACACACACAGTTACACAACACACAGCGACCTAGTTACTGCTCAACGCTGATACACCAACACCAGACCCACAAAGAACCACGGAGTGAGAATGTGCTGTTTGACTAAGTCGTGATGAAAGAGCTGGCAGGCGGGGGGGGTGGGGGGGGTCAAGAGGCCAAAAGGATGATGGGAAGCAGGATCGCACAGAGAATTACGGATAAACAAAAAGCTTCTTTTATTCAACTAACAAACAAACAAAGACAAAAAAAAGAGCCTGATTCAATATGAAATGAAAAATCGTAGCATTTCCTTGATCATCACTTCCTCTGTGATGCTCACACCTCAAAGATCCCTCCCCCTCCACAACGTGCAGCCAAACCCCCCGCACGCTGCACGGGACAAATAATCGGCATCGAGTCATTTATTCATAAATATCTGCCACCAGGAGCTGGATATTAATACTGATCACCCACACGTACTTGTTACCTGCCACTAAGGCATCTGGCACATCCATCCGCAGCTGGAGGACGCGGCTCTGCCTCTCTCTCTCTCCCTCTCTCTCTCTTTGTGTGCAGCTGCAGTCAGCTCCTCCAGCGAGACCAACCCCCCCCTGGCCGAGGGCAGCCGGGTCTAAACGTCGCTCCTCGCTCGCTCTGTCTGCCGTCCCCTGTCTGCTGTCCCCTGTCTGCCGTCCCCTGTCTGCCGCCGCACCTTTAAATGCTCATGGACGGGGGCTGTGGATCACCACGCTGTCACTGCGCTATTCAAAGCAGAAAATATGAGGAGAGGATGCTTCCCACTGTTCGTCTTACCCCCCTTCCTGCCTCCCTCGTTCCATCCCCCCCCCCACCCAACCCCACCCCTCCTCCTCCCTCTCCTCCACTCTGCCTCCCTCCCCCCATCACCATCCTGCCCTCCCTCCCTCTCACTACTCCTTCCTCCTGTGGGAAAAGTGGGCTTGGCAGTGAATGGGATCAACACACACATATACACACACATAGACACACAGATGCACAGGCTCATCCATCACTCCGAGGCAGAGAAGCTGGAGATAAATGGACGAGCCTTCTTAATTTCAAAACAATTCTCATTCATTCCACTCTCAAGGCGAGACTGGAGATAATCTGGAGAGGAATCAGCCGGGGCTGCAGACAGAGACAGTCGGCTGTCCTTGTGCTGCTCTGTGTGCAGGATACATGAGACCTGAGCAGTTCCCTCCCTCCCTCCCTCCCTCCCAGCCTGCCGTCACGGTCTCCCAATGTGCAGACAGGCAAATGCATCATGGGAGATACCATTCAAGAGGACTAATCTCGCAAGATTCAAAAAACCAACAAACCCAAATATGAATAAATTGCAGTGGCGTGTGCCTGCTCTGTGTCCGCACAGGCAGCGTGAACAGATTTCAGCATCAGTGACTCATATGTCTCTTCCAGCTCAGCTTTCCTTGGCCCTATGGATCCTTTCAAGGTCACTGAAACTGATGCCCTGCTCTCACATCCCCTTCACACCGACGATGGAGCCACACGGGTTCTCACAACCGCAGCCGGACGTTTACCCAACAGGGTGAGCACGTCCTGGGGTTCAAGTCCCATCCTGCCCGCTGCACTGTGGTCCATTTAATGGCACACGTGGGGATGCAGCCCCCTCAGTGAGCGTGCACTGCTCCAGCTCTTCAGTGTTAAACTCTGCTGCACTGGCGGCTGCTGGTAATGGAGGGAAGACTGCTGCACTCTGCTGGCGAGCAAACTGAACTGCACCCGAGCCTAACCAGGCGGTTAAAAGCCACTTCCACACATGACTGAGCAACTAGTTTAACTTCACTGCTACTCATCACTAATGCAAATATGGACTCGGGTGATCATCTGTCATTGATAGATGAATGTTTCAGTTTTAAACAAAATGGAGGAACAATTTCTAGGGTGACAATATTTACTTTTGCCAAAATTAGGTTTCCATCAACGTTTTTCTGATGGTTGCTTGTAGGTTTACTTCTTTATTTGTCAATATGCTGTGTGGGTCAGGGAAGAAGCCATTGAATTTAGGTACAAATCCTGATTAGGGAGCGTGTCCATGAATTATTTCTACTTTCTTTCACGTTGAAAAATTGGAAGTTTTTTCATAATTATTTACAGTTTTTTTCTGAAAATGTTAAATGGATCTTGATGGAAAGAATCTGGCATTTTATGGGACTGATATTCATGAGTGTGTGGTTTGATTTAATTTAAGGGGACTGTAGGACCTTGGTGGAGGAATGTGCTCTAAAGATTGCAGTTTTTTTTTGTCGCGTTAACTATGTTTTATGACAAATAAACAATCTATATCATCAAAACTCTTAACATTTTTCTTTTAAATTACCAATACTAGACCTAGAAAAAGATATGTATGATATATATGTTTTCAACCGAGTGTCATTCTTGTTTGGAAGTAGTCCACAGTATAGTATTTACTTCCATCTACATCAGCTAAGTGTATTCTCTCCCCTCTTGTGGGTTTTTTCCGATTTCAAATGAACTCGAGCCTAAATCACAATCTCTAAACTTAGAAACCATTCTGCTGCAGTGTAAGTTTTAAGGTTTTCTCACCTGAACGTTGCCAAAGTCAACAGTCTCATAGTGGAAATGGGCGCACTCCTCCAACCTGGGGAAGTGACCTTTGGGGAACGTCAGCCTAAATAACACACAGCACAACAGCAGCACATCAGTATTCAACACAGTGTCACATTGATGGAGAGAGAAAGAAGACATGAATGAGAGCAAAAGAGGGGAGAGAGGGAGGGAGAGATTGGTCCTGTGTGTGTGTGTGTGTGAGAGAGCTGTGTTAGCGCCACAGCTGGCTGACTCTGTCTGTGAGAGTCGCGCCCATCGTTTTATAGGTCCTCATTTCACTGGCCTGGATAAGAGGCCTGGTTTACAGCCCATAATAGCAGCAACACTGTCACCGGGAGCACCTACTTCTTCATGTTCTTGACCTTCATGCTGGCCGTGCTGACGCAGGAGCGCAGGAGCGGCTCGGCTGGATGCTCCGCGATATCATCGCTCCCCACCTGCCAGACGGGGAGAGAGAGAGAGAGCAAACATCACTAAGTGTCACAGGGCAACTGTTGAGGCAGAGATTACATGTTAGAGTAACTGTGTTGATCATTAAACCATGACTGAGCAGCGACAGAGACAAGAAGCAAACGTCTGGTGTCTGAGTAAAGTTGTGAGTTTGACACCTGAGTAGATAATAACTGGCAATGGGTTATATTGCCCTAATGTTAATACAAGTTAATAATATTATGTTATGCTGTGTTTTCCTATATTAAGCTGTAATTTCATTCTATTTCATACTAACTCTTTACACACAATGATGTTATCTCATTTATGGGAGGTGCTGATTTTAGGGTGTGATTGTCCACACATTGTTTACCTTGTGATTAAGACACTCCTGAGTACATATCAAATCAAATTACTGATTTATTTCCTTATTTACTATTACACATGTGGAAAATATTGTTTGGAATTTAGTAATGACATACATTTTTTGAGTGTACTACATTATACCACGCTATATTTACGTATCTACATTTGTTCCAGAAAATGAACTTGAATTCCATTTATTGCAAACTTTCCCGAAATGATTAAGCAGTCACTTATACTTTTCTCCTTAATTTAAATGTCTTGTCCTAAAAGGCTAGAACATCATAGATCTGACAGATCTGACACTTTAATGCAGCGGGGCAAAAACACACCAATATTTCAGATTGATAACTAATCTATGTTTTTCTCATATTATCCTAATGTTGTTATACTATCCTATGTTAAAGCATGATACATTTAAGCTAGTTTTATAGAATGTAATGCAGCTGTAAAATGATATAATCCTTTGTCCAGTTAGGTTATAAAAATCAAGCCTCTTCTTTTTGTATTATCATTAATATCAGTATTGTTCATATCTGTTTACATTACATTAGATACTTTGTGGTGATGCGACGGGTTGTCATAATGATGTACAATATGAAAATCTAAATAAAAAAGCTTATATATTAAAAGAGCACGTGTAAAAATGTACTGTACCTCTCATTAAACAACAGGAAGTCAGTTCCTGTTCACTTCAGTTTTCAGACACAGCATCTCACTCAGGTGAGATGTCCTCAAATCCAAATTTACACCCGTCCACACTTTCCTCACGGTGAGTAATGACTCTTGTGACTGCCATGTGACTTTAGTGACATCATCGTGTTAATCATAACAAATGAAGCCTTGTGGAAGAAAGATGACATGTCCATCGATGTATGTATGAGTCAGAGTGAATGTGTGTGTGTCAGTGTGTGTGTGTGTGTGTGTGTGTGTGTGTGTGTGTGTGTGTGTGTGTGTGTGTGTGTGTGTGTGTGTGTGTGTGTGTGTGTGTGTGTGTGTGTGTGTGTGTGTGTGTGTGTGTGTGTACCATGGCAGTGGATGTCTCCTGTGGCTGTTTCTTCTCTGGAGGATTGTTGCTGCTGGGTTGAGGTAAGGCGTCGTCTTTGTCTACGTCAGCTGATGGTTGCACATCTCTGCAGAGGGACACAGGTCAGGAGTCAAAACAAAAGAAGTGACATGTCCACATCTATGTATTGAGAGGTTTTAAAAAAGCCTTGTAGTTTGTTTGAAAACACACCAGGGGGAGCAACTGAGGGGGATGAATTCACTAAACTTAGCTTGAGAAATAATGACATTGTACAGCAAGACCCAGAATACATGTTATACCTATACTGTGGTGTTTGAGACTGTGGCATCACCAGTAACATGTAAGACTATAATCCTCTGTACCAATCATGTCCAGATAGGAATAAAATGCAGTGAATTCATCCTTGGGTAAGTCTGCAAAATGGTTGCATCTTCCGCGAGGTCAACAAAAAGCCACGGAGCCTTTTGTGTGCGCTCAGGAAAAGCAAAGCTCGTCTATTCAGAGAATCATGAAGCGAATCCACCCATGAGGGAGCGCTTCACAAAAAACCTTCACTTGAAATGTGACTCAATGTACACAGGAGTGGAGGGTGAGGTCCATTCAGGTCAACGTTAGTGAGCGACAAAGAGAGGAGAGAGAGAGGCCTCGGATTCTATCAGCGAGATTCAGCGAGAGATTCATCTGTGACACGTGAATTCACAGGAAACTGAATGAGCTTCGACCTGAGGGAGCTATACAGTTTTTCTTTATATCTCTGAGAACAGGGTCATATCTCAACCCTGAATATTACATCACTCTGTCGTTTTATTCATGTAGCATCTCATTCACACATGCATATAAATGCCAGGCAGGCAGGCATGTAGCACTTACACACACATATCATCGTGTGCACGTGTACCCTTTTACATAATTCACATCAGCTGATACAATGAGGAGGAAAAAGAGAGTAGCTCACCCCTCAAGGACGTCACCACTTCCTGGTTCTCCCCGGGGTCCTGAAGCAGCATTCTCAATCACCGCGGCAACCACACATCCAGCCTCCATGATGCCGCCCTGCTGCAACAGCCCGCTGTAGAGAAACGTGAGTGGGAGGGAAAGAGGGAGTCAGTGCGAGGGAAAAGGGAGGTGGGTGGGTGTAAGAGTACAAGATGGGAGGATGTAGGATGAAGCCGCCAGACGTTAACCCACATGAGGCTGCATCGTGTGCGATTCAAGGCTAGGATCCACGGAGCCAAGACTGTAATGTGCGATGACATCATGCTACAGTGAGGGGGCTGCTTCGGGGATAATGACGTCAGGCGGCAAATTCATGGGATTTTTTCATGAGAATATCAGATTCTTTCTATCACAGCCTCACTGACATGTTTTATCTTTAACACGTTCGTATCCTCCTCAGAGGAAAAGCCAAGACAGGCACAGCAGCTTCAGTGCGTGTCGAGGATTCAAATAGTTTTAAAGATTGTTGTATTTGCTTTTAACGCTCATTAACATTTATCTTTTTAATGTTTCCACATTGTACACACTCTTAGTAGAAATGGTCTGACCAGTTTTTTTAATAATAGTTCATCCCTAAATGAATCAACTCCCATCATGTCAGGCAAAACCATATTCATTGGTCCATGCTAGCAATCCTGCCAATAAAGTTGTTCATGCACCCTGGCATATTTTCAAAGCTTTTGGATCCATATGTTAAAAGGACCCAAAATAACCAGGTCAACAACCGGATTTACATGATTTATTATTTGTAAATTCAAGCAGATCAAATATAATAACAGCAAACATGGATTCTGCTTTATTACGTTTGGAACGCTCTTCTAGAGGGACTCTGTTTTGTTTCCATCCATCCCATATTACACTGGTAGGGAGGCACCATGCACCCTGGACATGAGACAAACAACAACTCATGCTATAAAATCCCACCTATCACCCAGGCAATTTATAGTTGTCAGTCAAGCTGACCTGCATGTTAGCGGAGTGTGACAGAAAACAGTCGCAGGTAAAACATGGTAGCATGTCACCACCGTACCGTCCTTGCATGGTGCTCATTTCTAAATAATGTTGTGTTGAATCAAATTGCTGCAAACTAGGCGGATCATGAAGAGACTGATACCAGGACAGCCCCTATCTCTCACCTTTTACCAGACTCCATACAGACTACTACCCTTCTCTTTATGTACTGTAAACAAAGAGGAGATGGAGTGAAACTCGATTATCCACAATGCTCCTCCATAGTCTTCCCATCACTAGAGTCCGAACGTATGTGGGTGCTTAGCGATAGACAATGACCTCAGGGCATGTGGGCACAAAGAAGAGGCCCGGCTCAAACCTCAGAGGTCCAGCTCCAGCACTAAAAATACACCTCCAACATGGAGGCGGTTTAACCTGTTCGCTCCCTTGAGCAGGTCTGCTGAGCAACACAGACGTGATGGGAGTTACGAGTAGATTCATCAGCACCAAGCGCTGCTGTAGTAGCAGTTTCCCACCAGCCCCTCTGGCATTGAGCCTCACTGAGTTGCTGTTGACTGACTTCCACAAAGCCCCCTGACTCAGCAGAATGTGAGCAGGGCAGACAGGAACACAGGCCGGGTCGGACTCCACTCTATCCCCATCTCGTACTGTATCTCCTCTCTAATAGACACCACCCCCTTGCCAGAGGAGAGCAAGTGCATTACATAGACAGTTAATTAATTGCCTGTTCAGAAAAGTGCTGTTGTATAGGTGGGGTCGCTTGGGGAAAACATTGTTATATGTTATATGAAGAATAATATTTGATTTATATTTTGCAAATTTAGAAAAATACACAAACTGCTTAAAAGGTAATATAAAAATATAAAAACCTCCCATTAAAAATAAAATGTATACCAATTTATGTATTTACATATTAACAAGCATAGACATACACGACCAAAATAAAGAAAATGAAAGGCAAACAGAATATTTATATAAAGACTAAGATATAGCAATTAGTTACAGGAGGATTTTAAAGAAACAGCATTGAAGAAAAGAATGTAGTAAATGTTTGAAGCTACAACCTTAGAAGGGTGGTCACCTCTAGATTTAATATGGGATTGGGGAACAGATAAAATACCAAGACCAGAAGATTAGAGAGGCCAACAACTACAATAAGGGGCTCAACAGCTCTGATATAAAAGACCAGGCCCGATCATGCACGGATGTGTATGTAATTTATATAGTTTTATAGGCCATAGTTTATTTGAGCAGAAACCAATGAAAGGGACCAATAAGTGGGGTGATGTGCGATTTACAACTACTTTCAGTTAATAGTCTAGCTGCTTAAAATGCTATATAATCGTTTACATGTGTAGGAAGTGAGATTTTTTATTCGAGCGATCTGCAACAATTTCTGTAACGGAATTCAGACGGTCATTAAGGGTGGTAAGGTTTTTGAGTTTGTTGGGTTTAACCGAGAAGTAAAGCTGCATGTCATCAGGACAGAAACTATATGAGATACTGGATGAGTTAAGCAAAGGGTCAAAGTATGTATGTGAGAATGAGACGAGAGAAAAGGAATGTTTCATAATATAATTACCGTCTCTTTGTATGGCTCAAATATGTGGAGCATATCAAGATATGGTGATTATCATTGCTACATGTGTAATATTTTGACTATGTGGTGATAGCGGAGGACAGATATTTCCTGTGGCTGCATGCGATGATAAAAAACGTGGCGTGGTACACAGTACAATGGCTGACCTTGCTGATTGTACCACATCAGACAGCGAGTCTTTTCAAGTGTAGGAACATGTTGTACATCCCATTGCAGAGGAGGCTGAACTAGCTGTGAGCTTTAGAGCTGCCTGCCTGGCAAAGAAGTCATGGTCTTTTGTTTCTATCTGAAAGACCTTGCAGGAGATGAACTGAATACAGCAGAGAGGAAAATATACAAGCACTCCTTGGTCTTATGAACACAGGAACGTGGAAGATATTTTGGAATGTTTGGAGTATTTTGGAAATGGGATTGTCACAATTGTAAAGAAAGTCAGTTTTAGGAGGTGCTCTCACTCTGTATGTCGGTGACATGATCTAAGAAGAGGGGAATGGGTGGCGTATGCTGACTTTGTTCAGCATCATAGACAAGAAACAACAAAAGTATTTTGAACCAAGTAACAAAACATCTCTGACAGTGGTTTAAATTTAGAAGCCCTGGAACCAACACTGCATACGGCAGGAAATCATCTTTCCACTAACTCTCTATCAGTCATATGCAAAGTATTAATCTAAACTATTCCTAATGCAGAGATAGGAAAGACGTCTACCTGTCACACTTAAAGGTGGAGACGCTGTTCTGATGTCACGAGCCTTGAGCAGCACAGAAAGATGTCACCCTGCTATCTTATGACCTACATGGCGTTTTCAAGAAAAAAAGGCAGCCTACACAATCTTGCTCACACTGTTTATGAATCCACTTATCAGCAAGTGTGTTGACAGGAAGCATGGCTGCCTACATATTTGTAGCAACAAACACACAGCAGATGTGTCGAAGTGAGTCACAAATGAGAGGAGGGAGGACGTACGGCTGAAGAAGAGGGAATACGGAAACTTTAATTTCACCTTTTTCTTCATCAGGGTTTGACAATACAGACTCCAACCAAACACAATTACATGCAACTGGCCCAAAGCAATTGAAATGACAGGCTTCTGGTAAACTGTTTAAGGTCGACTGCAACCTCTATAAACAGATTATGAATGTGAATATGCAGAATCTGTAGGCAAGGGACCAGATTCGGGGGCTGGATGGTCTCTTGGTTTTAACAGGCTTTAGTTGCCCGCAGGTAAACAGTGCATGTGAGGAGCAAAAGAGGCTGAACACATTGACCAAAATGATTCTGCTTTCTGATTTTTAATTTATATGCATCCAGGGGCAGATAGCTGTTAATAGAGATTAGTCAAAATGTCGTGTGGATCTAAAACGCCAAACAGAATGTATCGCTCTTCGTGTTTATGTGGAGAAACATTAGACTTGTGTTGAGTCTGTGGACAGTAAACAGTGTACGGCCAATGAAAGATGGAGTCTTGGTCCGGATAACCACTGTCTACACCGGAAGCCCCGAAATGTTGGCTGAAGAGGGGCTAAGAGGCTAATTCATCGTGAGAGGATAGCCTATGAGCCACTAGATTGGGTGGATGGTATTGTTTTAGGCCTTTTCTCAAAGCAGAGGTCCTTTGCTTATTTATGTTGACCAGCTCGTGGCTTTGAGTGAGTCAGTTGCAGCGTGGGTAGTGCATAGATGGTTATTAGCCCTGCTTTAGCTGGAACTATGCAGATTTGAGCAGTTAGACTGAGCCAAAAGAGCTGCGCAGCTGCGGCGAAATGCAAAGTCGCTCGAAAATCCTTTGTGGGTTCATCTTTAAGGGCCCTGTGTCTCCCCTTTCACATACAAATAGCCATGAGATCTATAGTTAAACTATAAATATTGATTAATGCCGCTCTCACAGGACCATATTTTAATTTTGCTGCACGTCCCCAAGAAGAGGAAAGTTGTTTTTCATGCTCTCATTCTTAGCTCTGGAATGGAGACAACACAAGCAGAGACGCAGTAGAGAAAGGCCTGCGGTTGCCATGGCAGCAGGTCTCCCGTCCATCGTGACTGGATGCTTCTCCAGACTGAGGATGAAGCAACACAAGCTCGAGGAGGGAAATTAAACCGAAGAGGAACCTTTGACCAAGAGCTTTGCCAGATCATCACCATCAATCTGCCTGAGGCGGTGACGCAGGATTCAGACACCTGCTGCCGTCTGAGCCCGAGTCACAACCCCAAAACATTCCTAAAATCAACCATCTGGACTGAAGCTTGGTCACTTCTAGAGGGAGGAGGAGGAGGTGTGTGTGTGTGTGTGTGTGTGTGTTGTATATGATCCTCTAATCTTCTTGAAATGTACCAGAGTGAGATTAACTTTATTTCATTTGAGTCAGTGTCACAGCTCAATCTTTGTCCTGCAGCACTCAGAATCACCGTGATCCCAGATGAAGGGCAAAGAGCAGGGTGAACAGCAGGCCGATTAAACAAAGACCCAAATATTTAATCAACAAGCTGGTTTGCTACACCTCTAAAGCAACCGATGATGTGGAAAGAAATTTAAATGTTGATTTCCTCGTACAAATACTTTGGGATAATGACAGCAGTGTTGGAGGATATACTCATGCTACTATGCTGCTGGCTCACTTACTCAATACTGAGTGTTACACTGAGTCCCACAGCGTAATATGAGATCACGGTTGGTGAATGCAATCCAATACAACATCCCTGCAACAGTTACTACCTTTGTGATGCTTATGTTCAGCTATGTCTGAGTTGGCTCAACTCCATGGTGATTATTTCTGAGGCAAGTGATTGTGGTGAGGCAGTTGTGGACTTCATTACAACATGTAGCTATTATTTCGTCCTTACACTGATTGTTATAAGTATCTATTGTAGCTATAGGCTTCACAATAAAATGTAGGGCTCTCGATAAGTTGAATATCTGACAATATCCTAAGCTAAAGTCAATGTCATGGCTTGAAAAAAAAAGAAAGAACCAAAAGTATTTAGATCTGTATTACAAAGGGCAAAGAAAACTGGCATTGGTGTAACCGGAGAATTTGAGGAATTTTCGCTATAAAAAAGACAGAAATAATGAACTTTCCTATTTAAATTTTCTTTCTTTTCTGTCGATCCTGATCAATTAATCTTTGAGCTCATTAAAATATAACAAACTAGCTTTTATTGTGCCATCAACACACTAATGTTTATCTTTCCCCACGAAAGGTTGAATAATATGTTGCTAATGACAGTTGACGGTTAAAATGTTTCTTTAAAATGTTGCTGTAGATTTATTTTCCTGATTCATCCTATGAATACAGAATGTAGGAAAAACACCCCAAACCACTTTTTCTTTGCTATAAGAAATCTTTTTGAGGTAAATACTGATTTAACAATGTAATTACTAATTCAAAAAAATTACACCTTTAGCATTGGTTTAGTTTTCACTGTGCAATTCCCTCTGCCTCCGGGGAGAACCAAATTGCAGGGAAATGAAGGCTCAATTTACGTCACAAAGAAAAATGCATCTGTCACTGTGCACCCAATCTGAAAGACGTTAGCATTTAGCTTTCCCTGCTAGCTAATATTAGCTTGACCCAGGTAACAGGAATTGTGGACACTGGAACAACCAGAGGAACCGTGGAGACTTCTAACCGTTACTGATTTATTTGTATGTCTAACTGCTAAACAATCATTTCTTTCTAGTATTAAATACCTCTGGTTTACCTTTCATTTAGCAAGACATCTTCCAACAAGTGGATGGGAATCTTTGCTTAAGAATGACTTGAATGAGTACTTGATTATCATAACAGTTGCCAATTCATTTCGGTAAAGTGGTTTCAATGATATATCGAATTATTGTTTGAATAAAATGTAATGTTATTTTGGCCCCACACTAATGGAACCCAACTTACAGCCTCAGAGGGTTTCATGAAAATATTTGCTCAAAGTAGACAACATAAATTAAAACCTTTAAAGAATATATTACATTAAAATAAGCCTCAAAATTGTATTACTTGTTGCAGAGCCGTTGTACAGTATTGCATTACATCATACAGGTCTACCCACAAACATGTTCCCACCCACTACAAATTCAGTGATTCCTAGAAAAAAACGACACAGAAATGCTCCTGACAGAAAAATAGTGTCACAGTCATAAGCTGTGGTGCAAACAGACACACATCACCTGCTCCGCTGTGGCTGACACAACCTGAGCCCGGTCACACTTGGATAAAGTTTACCACCGCTGTACTCTGACCTGTTGGGCTGACAGATCAACAGGCAGCTGTAAACAGACACTCACCCACCTGTGTTTCCACTCTTGTGCGGACTTAGTGTTCGCCAGCACCTTCGCCCCTCAATTGAACCTTCACAACTAAATGCCTGTAACACAACACTGATCCAAACCTAAATCTAACCTGGACATTAGGCAACCAGTTGAGGTTGTGGGGACCAACATGTCCTCACTCTGTAGTATCTAAACCTATGGTCCCCACCAAGTGGGAAGTACATACACACACACACACACACATACACGTCTCCATGACTTCAGAGGATATTACATTATTGTCTTCGGGACTTAATCTGACCTTAAACATAGTTACTACTTTCCTTAACCTGACCTTCACTTAACATAAACCTACCTTTAACAAAAACCCATCCCTTGCTCTAGCCTTGAGCTAAACCTATGCAAAACCTGACCTTAACCTAAACCAAACCAGACCCTACCCTTAACATACACCTGACCTTAACCTAAACCAAACCCTACCATAAATCTACAACTAACCTTAACCTTAAAGCAAACCAGACCCTACACTTAACATACACCTAACCTAACCTTAAACCAAACCAGACCCTACCATTAATCTACAACTAACCTTAACCTTAAAGCAAACCAGACCCTACCCTTAACATACACCAAACCTTAACTTAAACCAAACCGGACCCTACCCTACCATACATTTACAACTAAACCTAACCTTAACCTTAACCTAAACCAAACCCTACCATAAATCTACAACTAACCTTAACCTTAAAGCAAACCAGACCCTACCCTTAACATACATCTAACCTAACCTTAAACCAAACCAGACCCTACCATAAATCTACAACTAACCTTAACTTAAACCAAACCGGACCCTACCCTACCATACATTTACAACTAAACCTAACCTTAAACCAAACCAGACCCTATACCTAAACCTAAACCTAACATGAATCTAACCTCAAAACATTTCATCACATTAAAATGCAATGATTTACCTAATGTGGACTCCCACATATGTAGGTCCCCACAACATGCCTATTACCCGGACAACACACACACATTCTTACATTGAAACGCATGTATATTGCAGATGTACAGTGACAGTCAGACACCAGGCTCACGCACGCAGCCTACCTGTAACCGCGCACGTTGCTCCACTGTGCCTCCTCTATGCTGCTCAGCGCTCAGCTCCTCGATCAGGGAACATGTTGTCAGCATCGCACAATCTCTGGACTGGACACACGCACCCTCACACCCACACACCCACACACACGGACACACACACTCGCAGTCAGGCTACAGCTGATCCGCGGAGGTTTTCACCATGAAAACTGGACCCGGCTGAGACATGGTTGAGGAAGCGTGGGAGAACAGCGACCGACTCACCACCTCCCTCTTTCTCTCTCTCTCTCTCTCCCTCCCTCTCTCTCTCCCTCCCTCTGTATGTGTGTGTGTGACTGCTGGGAGTCTGCACCCACCAGCGGCAGCGCGCATTTCTGTTCTCGTGCACGCGCCTCGGATGATAGGGGGCTGCTGCAGCTCGTTTTTTTCTCTAAGGTCCGGGACCTGAACATAATGTGGGAGTGGGAGTGTGAACGAACCCCCTGTTTGATAATACCAGCTCGAGGAGCCCCCATCTGGCGTGTGTAGTGCGGTGTTAGGTAATGCTTGGTACTGGAATTACATAAGCAAGTGGAGTAGGTGGGGTGGCAACAGTGAGAGGAGAGAGTACTGGTGTGTGTGTGTGTGTGTGTGTGTGTGTGTGTGTGTGTGTGTGTGTGTGTGCAACTCATCCAAATACATCAGTTCATTGTGTGTGTCCACTGAGGAAGATAATCAGCTCTTCTGCTTCCTCTCTCTGCAGGAGGAGACACTGGGACCCTGTTTGACTTATATCAGCCATGTTCATGTCTAAAATCAGCCAAGCACTGAGATTTTATGTCTTTTATGAGGCAAAAATACCAAAGATTTAGAGAAGCTTCAGTTCGACATATTCTCATATCAGTGTTGGGATATGCATTCACTCCAGCACTGCTTTTAAGTTCAAATTTGAGGACTTGACCTCAGTGTTTATTTCCACTACTATTTATTTTCACCAGCATATGATGATTGCTGTTATAGATAAAATTACCCAACAGTCTCTTATATAAAGTTAAGAGATTAGAATCTATGTTCCCAGAGTCCAATGTTCCCCAGGTCAACATTGTGTAAACAAAAATTCTGCCTCTTAATATGTTCGGGTTAAGATTATGGAACTACATTTTTTTAACCATAACACTCGCCTTATTATGCTTACAGGTTCTCTGGAGAACCAGATAATAATGAGTTTTGAAAAATCTCCTGACCCATATTCAGAGTTTGGGAACATATTTGACATATCTACAGTACAGACTGAGCCAGGCTAGCTGTTTCTACCTGTTTCCAGTCTTTATGCTAAGCTAACTGTCAGCTGTAGCTTTATATTCACCAGACTGATGCCAGAATATTATTAGCCATCTCATCCAACTCTTGGCACAACATACATGTTTTTTTCTATGTTTCTTGTCATGTTTGCTGTTATGTTAAAACAGGATATTTGAAGGTGTCACCCGAGGCACATCTCATTGTTCTCTGTTGCCTTACTCAAATTTAAGAATAACTTGAACACACCTTGTACAAAGCCATAAAGTCACTTGTTATAATAGAAAGTAACTAAACTATTAGACCTCTGTGTTGAAAGGTGAGATTGAAGCCACCACGCAGGCCTCTGAAGCTTTGTGTGTATTTGACCTGTGGAGTCACTGCTCTGTTCTTTATTCCTCATGTATGACTGCTCCGTTGTTTGCTCCCCAGGCTGCCAGAGGGAGTTTTCAACAAAAGCACAAAGGTAATTCGGTCACTCTGCAGCTCCTCTCAGGTTGTTTGTTTTTCCTCATCCGGGCTCGGTTGCAACACAAGTCATTCTTTAACGTCTGGGTGGAGACAACAAAGGCAGGATTAAAATATTCATCACTGATTAACCCAGATGCATTTAAACATAACCTTTGGATTTCCCAGAGCAAATCTTATTATTTGCATTTGTCAGTTTGACTTGTTTGTGGTTACCTATTTTTTAAGGAGAAAACGAAATTGAACTTTGACCCATGCGCAGGTGCCTACGTGTCCTAGAAGTGAAAAGAAAGACTAAGACAGATCTGACCTCATTAAACTACTCACACCATCTTCCCCGTCTTCTGCCCAATACTTACACCTGGTGTTCAACATGTGAATTACACCCTCCTCTTCACAGACCACTCTGCTCCACCCACCAGACAAAACCACAAGGAAAAGTCAAAATCTCTTTCGATTTTTTTTTATTATATCAAAATACAAAAATTTGAGAGGAAAATTTCGTATGGGACTAAGCATTTGAAATGATATGGTGACATGAATACAACACTGCTTTCATATTCTCACAGACATGCCATAGATAGAGCGTAGATCATGTGCTAGGCCCATGTCTATGTCCCGATGAGCTACCAGCATTGAGCCTGTGCATTTTCCCTATGAAGGCTTGAGATGGCAACTGTCACTTTAAATCCAGGCCGGTTGGAAACGGGCCAGAGTCTTGTTAGACCAGAGTTCGTTCAGGTTTCTGTTTTTTACTCGGTAAAGAAACGAGATCCATGGCAGTTGAACATGAAGAGTGAGTACGACATGATCTGAGACGATACAGACTTCACTGGACAGCAGTGGCAAACGAGAGGAAAGTAATACAAATATTATACATAAGGCTTTGGTACAG
Organism: Pseudopleuronectes americanus; assembly: GCA_038501795.1. Classification (NCBI taxonomy): domain Eukaryota; kingdom Metazoa; phylum Chordata; class Actinopteri; order Pleuronectiformes; family Pleuronectidae; genus Pseudopleuronectes; species Pseudopleuronectes americanus. The sequence goes on from CM076719.1 coordinate 7,655,557, forward strand.
CACCATACAGTATGAGTTAATTGCTCACAAAAAGTTAAGTGAAGCTTATTACCTGATGTAGTGAGAGAACAGAATGACAAATCTAAAAATACAAAAGAATACAAAAAAAAATAAAGACCAAAGAAAGAAACATCAGGTTATCGTTCTGAAACGGAGAAAAGTAAAAAAAGAAAAAATGTTTTTGCTTTGAAATATTTACATATGAACATTGTTGAATGCTTCGACATGGAGACGGACATTTTGGAGACATTATGCACAAATTAAAACAGATCAACAACATATAATACAGAATGTAAACATGTGATGTACAGCACAGAGTTCAGTGGATGAAAATGACATGAAATGTAAATTTTCTTCCTTTTTAAGCACTACTTGGTTTGCTTGAGTATGAGCATTAGCTAAAACAGTCGACGATGTAGTGCTTATTGTAGCCTACGATAATAATACATTCTAGTTTCTCAGTGCTGGTACACATGAAAAAACAGAGAATATAGAAAATACTACATATTTCTATTTTTCCGTCCAATAACAACCAGCTCGGATGTCCATGAATGATTGCTAAATAGGCGTTTTTTTGTATTGTCTCTACATGCAAGATTAATACAATTAAAAAAAATCATATCAGTTCTAAGTATCATCCTACCAGCACCCAGTGATGCACTAAAAGCTGTAAGCAGAAATAGTAAAAAAAATGTAAAATAGTAAAAATAAACAAAAGTAAAACAACAAAGAAAACAAACAGAAAACCCCAAAGAAAGTGAGCTAACAGTACGTCCAAAGCAGCCCTCTTTAAAACACTGTACATGTTTCAGTTGAATATGCGAAAAAAGAGCCCGGAAGACAACATCCATTCGTAAAAACAAACCCATAAGAGAGGATGTGTGAGCTTTTCCCTAACACCGCTCTACCAGGAGAATCAGCAATAAATACAAATGGGGTGTGGTGACCGGTCATGGCTTTAACTGTACAGTACTAGTAGGAGCTCCATCCGTCACCAAAGGTTTGGTGGGATGGCGTGAGACGCTTCTGCGGGAGTGTGCTTGAAAAACAGGAGCTGTGGACCAGAGATTGTAAAACCTACAGGAAGTGTGTGTGTGTGTAGAAAAAAGATTGGATGCGCTCGGATTCCCTCTCGCTTGGTGTGCACTAAATCTAAATCAGGTTATGCTGCTCCTTTTAGGCTGGGTTAATAATCTGAATATCATCACAAATATACTTCAGAGAGGGAACCTTGGAAGCACAGACAGACATGGCAAACACACGATAGAAAACAGATCACCTTGAGTTCATTTCTGAACGTCTCTACTATTTGAGGTTATACTACTATTTTCCATTATTGTCTATCACTGTCATCACACCATGATACTGTTATGATTAGGACCTAGAGTGTCTACCGGAGCGAGTTTAGCTGCTCACACACACACACACACACACACACACACACACACACACACACACACACACACACAGGGCCGAGAGACAAGAGTGTTGCTTGTGGAAACCGAAAAACGAGAAAAGAAAAAAGAAAATCTTCAGGCCTCTATTCTACAGCACCACAGAGTTAAACATAGCACCGAGTTGTAATGTTCGAAGCAACTACGCCCTAACACACACTTAGTCTTTATCAAACAGAATGTAAACACAACTTCCTCCACTGCACGGTGTACATACGTGACTATAGCATGTCTGTGACTCTTAGAAAAAAGTTTCCTTCAGTTTATTTGCTTTGGACGCCTGAAGGCGACGAGATCTGGAGTGAATCTACATGTGTGCTCATGGACGGGCAAAATACAGCATTACTTTGTTCCAGGAATATTATAGAGGGCGACACACTTCTGCTTCTAAAGCTTTTCCCGGTGGGCATTCACATACTATACATCAGAGAAAATACTACTCAACTTGTGCAGCCAGCGGGCTATGGCAATAATACATTGTACGGTACTAACATTAAGGTTTCTTCTCTTCTCAGATAAAACAATATCTGCTAAAGTATGACAAATGAGGCACCTTAAAATGTTTCTTAAAACATTATTACCCACTTAAAGCCGTACTGTAAGCAAATACTTTTATATATAATTTTCTTTTCAACTTGGGAATCCATCCCGTCTTTGTCACACGCCCTCGTAAAAGAACGTCTTCCTGTAAAACATGGTTGGATTTATCTTTACAAATACAATACACACCATGTACAGTACATAACAAATATAGATTCTTTTTTTTCTCCTCGTATCTTACACGGAACCAATTTGTTCAAGTAGAATATGCTCTTTAGACGCTCACTCTCCGGCAACAATCACTTTCTCTCTCAGGTTTTTTCAGTTAGCAGACATTGGGTTGATTCATTTGTGTGGACATTTGTCAGAGATCCTGTGATTGGTTGGTAGCAGGTGGAAAGTTCTATCTGATATGTCTTTGAGTGATTGAACGAGCTTTTAGCGATAAAAGGAAAACGGCCGTTTTGGTCGAGAGAACCTGTGTTTGTGGGGTCAACCGGTTGTTATCGCACAACACAGAGAAGTCAATCAATTTGGGCTTGATGTGCCAACTGGTCATCTCACGCGATGGGTCATTCAATGTACATTCATTTCCTGTACAGCAAAACATACATTCATTATCGGTTAGTGTCGAAAAAAACTTAAACATACAGAGCAGTAGCTAGCACGTAATATACCCTTGTTAAAGATAAACAGTCAGGGTGGCCGTTGTTTGGATATTCCCCATCGCTTGTTAACGGCGTTATGAAGCAATCACATTTCTCCTCTTAACAGCCGCAGTTAAACATTAACATCCTCTGGTTCGTTCATTCCTTCTGAAAACTTTTATCACTGAAGTTATGTTTAATCATTCATTTATGTTTTTGTGTGTTTTATATATTTTTTTATTTTTAAGGGTATTCTGTTTCTGCCCTATTATTTATGATGCATACAGTTAAATCAGGTACCCATTATAAGATATAAATGTAAAAGAGAAAAAGAGTTATGCATCCTCGGTAGCATTTCCTCTCATGTGTCCTTGGCAAAGAAAGTAAAAACACACTTAACATTGCAGTCTCTTACTCCCTCCTCCTCCCCCCCCCGGGAAGAGACAAACATGACAAGGCGAAGGAAAAGGCAGTTAATGTTATAAAAAAAGAATGAGAGAAAGAAAGGGCAACGCAAAAAGGCACAGCGAGACGTGCCACATTTCACGGATGATGAACAATGGAATACATACGACAGAACACTTTCTCATCTCATCACCCTGTTCTTCCAATCCTACGAGTCCAGCCTGTGTTAAGTCCCAAATTATTTTTTTCCAGAGTTCTCAGGAAGGCTGCGATCTTCGTCCCAGCGCCCGTGCTGTCGTGACGCGTGTAAACACACTGAGCCCATCGAGCAAATTAAGACACCGTTCCCTAATGGTTGGCACTGGATCGTAAAAATCAAAGCAAACACAATATGCCGGCTAATAAAAAAAGCTTCCAAATTAGATCAAGTTAGGCCTTATTATCCATTCGAATGAGCGATGGTGTGTGATATAAACCTTTTTGTCCACACGTTTCATATGTAAAAAGGTCAAGTACGTACAGTATACCACAAGAATTACAGCAATTCTGCGTTTACTCTGAGGTATATTTTGTGGTAAGAACCCTGTGTTTAAATACTGACACTATTTGTATTGTAGGAAAGGTAGACTCATGTCCCTGTCCGAAGATGCACCAGGCTTGACAGTTCAGTTCGACTGAAAAACCTAAAGACGTGGACCCCTCGATGACCAGTGAGTGAAAATCTTTAACGTGTTGTCACATACTCAACCAACACATCGTTATTACTGTAGGAGGAAGCTAAAATCCCTTGTTTTACTATTTTATGTACATTATATATTTTCAGAGCGTTTTCAAGTGAGATTCCTCAACAGACAAGTCGTCAGGAAAGCCATTGTTCTTGTCCTCTAATACGATTTTCCAACCCTGGAGCATTCAGCTTAATGGTTCCCGCTCCCCCACACAAAAATGAACTTTGAGAGATTGCAAGAAATGGGTTGGCTTGATACAGAGGCCGCGGGGCGGAGCAGGGGGGGCTGAGGTGTGTGTGTCTGTGTGTGTTTGCGGTGGAGGAGGCGGTTTAGTCGAGTCCAATGGCTTAGCGGGCACACGTGTCAGCGTAGAGTCCCATAATTTGGGCCCTCAGAGTCTGCACTGGCCAGAATGCCGGTCTGGTCCTCCGCGGACTGCCTGCTGTGCAGGAAGGAGGTCAAATAGTGATAGGGGTTCTTCTTGTTTTGCCTTTTCCTCGTTCTGTGGAGGTGGAGGCCCTCTCCCTCTTGGGGGGGTCTGAGATTGCTGCTGGGTCTGAGAGGGAGACACACCTGGGAGGGAGAAGAAGCACAGGAGTAACACTCCACCCACAGGTTTCAAGATTAATATTTTGTGTCTTGTTTCTCGAATCGTCGGACTAACCTGTTCTCCGTGCGGGGGCTGCGTTGTTATTGTTGTTGGCAGCCACTCCCTTGGCTTTAGTAATGCAGTGGTGTAGCAGTGCTGGTAAGCTCTCAGACCCGGCAGGATCACTAGACGCACCTAGAGGTTCCCTGAGAAGAACGACAGACAGCACAGCAAACATTGATCTGCATTAATCCAACAGTCGTGTTCGGTCCCGTCTCAGACTGAAGACACTAAATGGAACGTTCAGCGCTATTTCCAGTAGAAGCTATCACATGATCTGATGAGCTCTTATACGTCTACTGAGAGCCCACTCACTAACATGATGAATATCCACTTAATATCTGCGTTGATGGATGACAAAAGTTAGACATGAAAAGAGAGAGAGCGAGAGAGAGAGAAAGAAAGAATAGATGACATAAAGTGGATTTGGTGAAATTATTGGTTTGTCCTCATGCGGTCATTACATTAAAGACCCGGTCACACAGTTAAACTACATTTCAGTATTAAAGGGCTTTTTATTAGTGACACAAAATCACTTTGTCCAATTACTTGTGGTCCCATAATAGTGTTTTAAAATATCAGGGACATTATATCATCTTGGCAACAGCGCTACACACATTTCAATTTGTAGTGCCTACTCAGGTTTGGGTCTTTATGTAATGACTGCTTGAGATATGCAGGCAATATTGGTCTTTGCTGTATAAAACTCATAAAATGAAAATACTTTGTGGAACTATTCATTACTGTTCCTGTAACAATAACAATTTTCTTTTTTGAAATCCTCCAAAACATTATTTTGTAGTACTCCCTAGGTCTGGGGTCAGCAACCTATGACAAGCAAAGACATTTCAGTATCGTGTGAGAAAGTAAAAACTATATTACAAATGGATTTTATGTAACTAATGTGTTTGATACTATAGTTAATTATTGGTTCCATAAATACAAATGGATGAATTATAATAGTGATAAATACGATCACACTATTAATATTGATGTGATGATGTTGAATCTGCATTTACAAAAAAAGACCTGCACACAGTTCATGCTGATTGGTCCGTGAGCCTCTGTCAGTGCATGTGCAGCTGTAACCACGAAGCAAAGTGCAATGCACCAACGTGCAGGCACAACACAGAGCAGGGTTATCAGGCCGTTCACCACAGTTACACAATGGAGAGTGGATTCACAGCAAGAAGATACGCAACTGTGTGTGAAATAACTCATAATTTTCTATTTTGAGATATATTTCTTCTGTAGAATCTACAGAACAGATCTTCTTGAAACTTATTGACTTTTGGAGCATATCAGATTTTTTTATTAACTTTTTCCTCCATAAACAGTCTAGAGGTCTTGATAAGGAAAACCAGACATTTGTAGAGGGCTGATATCTATGAACAGGAGAAATTTGGTGCGGATCTGGATAATGAGCTGGATGTAGGAGGCCTAACAGCCTCCATGGGCGTTTTCTCACCTTTCTAGTATTTTAATAGCACACCTCACTAAATGGTTTTGAAATGATGGCTCTTGTTCAGATAATAGGCCTTTAACTCTATTATTATGACAAAAAAGGTCAAACTTCTTCTAATACTGTGACCAACTCTAACGAGGTGTTAACAAACATGAATTTTCATCCCACCATAGGTTGCTGACCCCGGCAGAATGTGTGAGAGCATTTCTCTGACTGTCTGTTGAATGTGCTAATGAGACCCGACATAACTATTTTCATTTCATGAGTGATACATGCTACAGTAAGTTGAATGAAAAATACTAAAATCAGCAAATCAATCAACACAAATCAATAATCACGTCAAGAATTGTCTCTTTCATCGTATGCAGTATTATTTAGCAGTAGTTTCACCTCGTACCCAATACTCTGGCTCTGTTGTCCGTCTCATATAGAAATAAGTGAATAAAGTTAAATCAAAACCTCCGAAACTCAACATTTACGTTTGGATGAGGTTCACGAGGCTCTTTGCTTTTCAAACAACTGAACACACACAGCTTCAAAACGTGACTTAATGTTTCATTAAGCCAGGTTGTTGTGCCACACATGTTTTCAAAAGGGAACACAAAGCTCTAGAGACGCTGTCCATCACTTGTCACTGCGGAGAGAGAGATTGAGAGGCATTAGCAGAGAGGGCGAGACACAATCTGAGACTTAAAACAGTCCTGCACAGATAGAGAACACTCCCACTATCACATGGGCTGTGTGCAGAGGCCCCAGTGTGTTAATATACAGGACACTTCCAATAGACATAAACACTGTACAGCACGATTTCATAAACATGAACACTGCGTACAGAGGCTTCACCATGCTGACGGGAGGAGATGGCAGGAAGAGGAAATGGCCGTTAAAGAACAAGTCACATGACAGGAAGAGGAGATGGCCATTAAAAAACAGTCACATGACAGAAAAACGAAAGCACTTAAGACAACAAATGTGACAAAGAATTTAGTTGGAGAATTGTAGTTATTTGTTTGGTCGTAGAGAGAAGTTTAGAGAATGCATGCATGGCATTTTGCACATGGAACAAAACTTTAAAGGGGAATACTCCAGTCTTTCATTCATGTGCGTCCTCTATTGATTCAAGGCTTTTTTTGTTGTTGTTGTTGTTTTTTGTTTTTTTTTGTGCAGGGAAACATGTCTGTGTTCAAACAATCAGAAGACAAAATCAACTGCTTCTCAAACTGTCCAAACCGCTTCTTCCTGCTCGCTCACAAGCCTAATTACTGCAGCACACTGTGCCACGGCATGGCAGGCGTACTGCGCCTTGGACGTGTATCGACAAATGTGTCCTGTGTGTCATTATTGTTACCATTAGTTGTACTTCACTTGAATCCAGCACAGAGGCACAACCCAAAGCGATTCCCCTTTAAAGGAGAGAGTGATTAGAGCCCTCCCCCTGCTGACCCCTGCCCTATCAGACATGGGTCCGACCCTTACCTATTGCGGCGTAGGGGACCGGGTCACAACAACGCTGCCCAGATAGCTGAGATCAATCAAAAACAAATCAGGTAAGACCCTTACCCTCTATAAAGCAGCAGCCCTAAAAGCTACTGTCCCTTAAAGGCCAGTGACGGTGCAGGATCGAGTCTCTGCCTCGTGGCTTTGGCTACTGTCTCACTGTAGCTTCTACGGGTGGTGCGGTGGGTGTGAGGGGGCGCAGGAGTGTGTGCAGTGTAGAAATGCTAGAGGGGATTAAAGTACATGAGTCTCCACTGTGTTTTTATATAAGCTATTCTGTGTTATGTCTACGAAAAGTGTCTACTCCTGATATTTATTATTCCCTCATGAAAAACATATTCTCACTGTGTCTTCATCCTTATGGTCACAACTTTCAAATAGGACACTTTTTATGAGCAGTTCATACGTTGTAACTCATTTGTTTGATAGCTCATTAAGTTGTTAATTTAATGTCTGATAAATTATTTACTTTGGCTTCAGAGGACAGTTAAAAGCCATTAAAAACAATTTAATTATATTGGCACGTCGGTTGCCAAGGAGTGGCTGGCTTTTGTCCTCTATCAGGATGACACTACATTTATTTTATGTCTCTTCAATTTATCAGGAAAACCCCTCTGGTGTATCGTCTGAACTCAAACCTCCTGTAAAACCTCTGCAGAATATCTGCTTTATTTTATTACAACTTATTATTAGTCAAAATTACAGACAATCCATTAATGACATTTATCTAAACATGTAACAACATAACTAATAGTTACCTTTTGTAACGACTCTCTGCAAAGCATTTATGAACTGTAACTAATCATTATTATTATCTATTAATCCTCATCTAATTGTCAACTTATGTTGTAGTAGGATATCCTACAGGTTTATTATATAAGTACATTCTATAATGTGTAATGTTTTGATATCATAAGTCAGTAATACTTGCTTTTGTTATAATTCAAATGAGCAAATGTGAATAATAACTTAAAAGTTGGTTTTATCGATGTATTTTTACTGTTATGTTACAAATGTCTCATAAACTGTGACCTATTAAGAGACTGACATCATTTTATTTAACAGTATAAATATAAAAATGTTAATGTACATATACAGTCAATTATTAAAGTTCAACATAAAATGTATATTTCTTGTTCCTCAGTTGCATTTTTTTATTATTCTTTAACTTCTGATGATAATTGATCACATCAGGTTTAATTCATGTGAAGTTGTGGAAGCTACTTTAATTCATAGTTTCAATTTTCAAAATGGGGGACAAGAAAAAAATTACAGTTTCAAAAAAAGTTAACTTCAGGGTATCTGTAGCTTTCATGTGTCTTAATCTTCCTCCAGTAATAGCTTTTTTAAATTGACTTAGTTTTTCATTATTGTGATCAATAATTTATAAGATTGAATCTGAGCTATTAAATAATAAATACACAGATTTATGATCTTAAAATCAAATAGCTTCCTCATGTGATTGAAGTTTAGAGAACTGTCATTTTTATGAACTGACAGTCTGTGCTAAATGCAATTCCATGCCTTCTGCATATTTATGTACAATATGCATCTTAATTATGCCTGAATGAAAACATCAAAGAATAACTGTGGGTAATTACGTCGGAAATTTGGTCTAGAGAGCGGACGAGGAGACAAGTCTCGTCTTTAATTTAATATGTGACTATTCTCTACTGGAATGGATCACCTACCCTGAGGCTGATATCTGGAGCTGGGAGGGCTCTGAGGGCAGCATCTCCTCCTCTCTCCTTCTCTGGGACGGCCTCTGCCCGAAAACATCCCTGCCCTCCGGTGGAGGAGAGGGGGACTGGGAGGGGTAACTGGCTGCAGTGGAGGCATACGACATGTGGGCGTGGTAACTGGGGCTGGGATGTGTGGTGCCCTGGCTCTGAGTGGGAGAGGTGGACAGGGAGGACCTCCGGGAGAAACTGACAGTGGCCGAGGGCTGCAGGGTGATCTCAGGCATCTCCAGAGACCGAGAGGTGCGGAGGATGCTGGGGCGTGGAGGGGGCCGTACTAGAATATCTGGAGAACCTGGCTGGGTGCTAAGGGGGCTTTGGGAGAGGGGAGAGAGGCGAGAGGGCTGGAGTACTAGTGGGGGTAGGCTGGGGTCTGCCCGGCGCCCCGCCCTCGGGCTTAGCCAGGACTGAGGACTACTACTGGGGGCTGTGCTTGGGCTCCCTGCACGGGCTAGCGGGTCAGGGTAAGGCAACACTGGTACACCCACACCGTGGGCCGTGTGTCTGAGCTGGCCGAGACTTTGAGCCTGTTGCATAGCTAAACGCCTAACCGGAGGCCCCATGGACCTGTCTCTGCCTTGAAGAGCCATAGGAACCTCCAGCTGCAGGAGTCCAGGACTCGTTGGATCCTGTAGCGATGAGAGGTGCAGGCGACTGGAGGGGTGAGGGTGAGGAGGGTATGGGGGTGGGTCAGGGAGGTCCTGGTGATGTAAGGGATGATGAGGTGGGTATATGAACCGTGGACCCTCTAGACCCAGGAAGGGTAGCTCATGAGGATGCCAGCTATCAGGCGAGCGAGAAGGAGGGCTGTGTGTGTGAGACAGAGAATGGCCAGAGGCAGTGTACTGATGGTGCTCCATCTCTCCACTCTCCTCGGGGATGGAGGGGTAACCAAAGGGCCCGTCTCCAGTGCCTGGGGGGGGAGGACAGAGCAGAGCTACGCGGGCTGATGTCAGGCATGTAGAATGGTGGTGGAATCCCTGATTCACCGCGGCTGCCCATATACCCATAGAATGGGCCCTGGGGAAAGCCCCTGTAGCGGGAGGTAGGGGCCTGCCCTGAGGCGTGAAGTGCACTGCCCTCTGCAAAGCTCATACCTTCCATGGCCCTGTGCAGGCGGGGGCTGTAGTTGGGGGGCTGCGTGGAATCCAGGCTGGAGGACGTTGGTGAGAGCTGGGGCCGCAGCGTGGGCATGATGGGCGGCATAGGCCCGGGGTCAAAATCATTCTCCTCATCAGACTGCCGGAACTCGGGGTACATGTCAGACTCCTCTGCAAAGGGGAAGCCCTGGATGCGGCGCGGCGGTGGGCTGATGTCCATGATGAAGCGGCCATCTGGGCCGCGGCTTATCAGCTCAATAGGCGTGGTGACCTCCGATTCATACTTGGACACACTGTATTTCTTGCTGGCTATGGCACGCTTGGTTTTCTTGTAGAAGGAGAGCTCTTTGTCTTTGTCTCTCTGAGGGCTGGGCAGCCTCCTGACGTACAGGCCTGGACCGTGGGAGCCTTCAGAAGAAAGAGAGCGTGGCCGAGAAGGAGGGGAGCTCTCTGGACTTATCTTCCCCGATGATAACCTAATTTAAAAAATGCAGACACAAGACACTGGCTTGATTCAACATGCACCACAAGAAACCCCGAAAGAAAAGAGCAAATATTTTAAAACCAAATAATAATATTTATGGTGTCAATCAATGGTGATTTTCAAACCAAACAAATGACACAGTACAAAGCCAAAGCACTCTATCAAGAAAGCCATAATGAATAGCGTTATGATAATGACCAGCTAATGGAGGGGCAGCATCCTGATGGGACAGCGGCTAATGAATTAGGCCTGAATGATGGGATGAGAGGAGAACCAACGACGCAACCATGACAACCGCATCACTTATCCATTGAGTCTACATCTTCTTGAGCAGACGTGAGCCCAATTTCCATATGCTGCACCAAATGTTGATGTGAGGGGAAGCAGATGACATCTAACCAGGCCTCATTTGCCCACACCAGGAGCAGCACAGTGGACATTTACTGGGTCACTGAATGCATCACGTAGACGGACATTGTAAAGAGTGCATGTGCACAGTATTGAACTGTACATGCAACTGAGCTAATGCAGTTTGTTCCCTGGTATGGTGCGTGAAAGTCCGTGCATGCACTAGGACCAGCGGTAGACTTCACTATAGGAAATAATCAGTCAGTTGATCATTTCTATGCAATGCATTAACCATGCAGCCAAGCCAGTGCGGGGCAGCACACTCTGTGTTCTGGTGCAGGCAGGCACTCACAGGGGGCTGGCGGGCGGGGGCAAGAAACTGCTCCTGGCTGGCTCGTCCCAGCAGGGCTCTACCCCCGGCAAGGGGGTGAGAGGAGGCCTGCGATGGGAGACAAACGACATGGGCCTGGTTCAACTCTATCTAAGCCACTCGCAGGAAGTGAGAACACCGTGACCTGCCTTGGACCATTTCATAGAAATGGACAAAAGTATCTGACACTAAAGATCTCCTCTAAAGTCTCAGGCCAACAAACATTTACACTGGAATGGGATTCACACAGATTGTTATGTCACAAATGAGCTACTTTCTGAGATTGAAATGCAGTCATACACGTACACAGGTTTTTACACACGGACAGACGAGTACACACGTGTAGCAGATACTATAGATTCAATGTGCAGCATTGTTAAACACTGAGGATCATGCAGGAAGCAGAGAGCGTTTGAGGTTAAAGAATACAGATGGATCATAAAATCAATACACACACTGCAGCTTGGGCACTCTGGGTAATGCGTTTAAAATGCTGACTTGGCTGCTTTGAACTCTCCCCTAATCTGCCCATGATCCGCTAGAGGCTGCTCCTGTACATGTTCTTCCACACCCTCCGAAAGAACTCAAGCATCCATTCTAATCAGTATGCACAGTAAACCCTGGGCTGCTTCGTCGCCTCCTCTTTTTCTTTTTCATTTTGGAGAAACTAATTACTTCTTGTCTAAAAGCACAGGAGATGCATACTGTGTGTATCAAGCAGCTACAAGAAAAAAGGTTGTGCATTTTCTAGTAAATTCTCTAAATGAGGTGCAGAAGAAGATGCACAGCAGCGGCCGCCCCTGGTCGACTGCAGGGGCTCCGGCGTTGGCTTTTTACTTACGGTGACTCAATGCTTTTCCTGAAGTGTGTCACCGACAAGGGAGGATCTGAGAGGACAGAAATATTTAAATTTAGCTTTTTTTGCTGTTGAACACAACCAGTAAAATCAGACACATGGATGGATATGAGACAATGGACCCCTGGGCCCCACAGACAAGCGATATCCTCATGGTTTGTGCTTGTTTTGCATCTTGTTTTTGTCTTTTTCTGTCTCTTTGCAGTTGTTTTGTGTCCTTTATTAGTTCATCATCCATCCATGTGAGACGCACTATATTTAATACATTTGAATTAAGAGGAGATGGAGACCGACCTGGTTTGCGTTTGAGTTTGCGGCGGTGTTGCTTATTGACGAAGCAAGCTGCTAGAGTACTGAACAGTACCGCCGCTGCCAGAAAACAGATAGTTGCCACGACACCCGCCACCACAGGGCGCGCCAGCCCCTCGTCAGGCAGCTCCGCAGGAGGGAAGGGATCTGACGGGGCAGATCCAGGAGGTAAGATGAAGAGGTTGCATACTAATATGATAGCAAATCTATTCCTAACTTCTCTGTGAAGATTGTCAAACTTTACTGTGAAGAAACTGACCCGTGCTTGATACGCCTACGACATTACTGCTCTCACTAATCAGGTCGTCCATGACAGCCATCACTCGAAACTCATACCAGGACTCCTGACAGAGAGAAAGAGAGAGAGAGGCACCACACACACTGTTCTTTTGTCCCTCTCATACACAGATTTGTGCCATGTACATTGAAAGTAAAATAAAAAGCATTGGACCAGAAAACCTCCCACAGACACATATTAGAATGTGTGTGCATGTAACCGACCTGGACGAGGTCCCTGGCTATGAGCTCAGTCTCCGTGGAAGAGATCAGGTCGTCCAGAACCTCCCACCGCTCCCCGAGGCGGAACTCCATGATGTATCGGTCGATGGGTGAGGAGTGGTTGCCTGGGGGGAGCCACGTGAGGAGGACACCGTGCTGCGTGCGGTTGGCTGTGAGGCACCGAGGTGGAGTAAGAAGCACCAGTGGTTCTGGGGTACCCAGAGGGGAGCCTGCAGACCAGAGATGGAAAGACCATGAGATATCTGCACCAAATGTACCAGTCCATCAAGGACACTTTCAGATTTCGGACTGGGCACCATTGAAATCCATCTGATACCTGTCAGGGCATTTATTTCTCAAATGGAAATACCTCAACCTGCTGAGGGAAAAACCAAGGAGTCCCCAGTCAGTAGTTATGAACCTCTGGAGATGATACATGTCTGTATTAACGTTAATGGCAATCCATCCAATAATTGTTTTAATAGCCATCTTAGTTAACCACAAAAACATCTCCCGCAGTATATTAACATTTCATTTGTGGTTTATAATGTTGTTCTAAGGAAATATGAACACTTAACATATGACTTAACATAAATATATAGACAAATATTTTACATTAACAGACACTAAAATGTATTTATATCTGCAAATATAATAGAGTTAAAACATAGTATGTTATACACAATCTATGAAACCTTTATATGCTGCCTATCAGTGCTTGAACACTTACACAGGTGTACGATTATGCAAAGGGTTTCCTTGGTAATAAGGTATCTCAATGCAGTGATTTCCATATGAACTGAAACATGAGACAACTGGACCATGAGATGGACTGAACTGGTTGATGTAGTATCTTAAACCCTTAATTTCTTTGCTCTTTCCACTTCTATGATAGAAAATCCAGCCATGCACTTTCCTCCCTTCGTGCCGTTCCTTCTGCTGAGACATTGATTTTAAATACCACGCACCTTTAATTCACTTTCTGTTCACGCAGCGGGCAAACAAAGGCTGAATTGGCAGCTTGCCCTTGAGGCATGAGGTGGATTAAAACACACAAGAATCTAAAAGAAGTAAATCTTTCTCTTTTTTTTTACTTTGAAAATCTACTGCAGATCTAAAAACAGCTTTTCTAACAGCAGCTAAATTCAGCTGAGTTGAGTAACAATGTATTTGTAATGTTTTCTCACAGCAAACATGGTGTCTTGGGAAAAACAGGAACTAATAACATTGATAAATAATGTTTGCAGAGAATCATCTATCGTTTTGCTGAGGGAATTAAATATAATATATCATCAGTACATATCATCAGCTTAAAAATTTAACACATTTTATCTGGAGAGTACAGAAATATTGGCCCTCACATGAAGCTGAAAGGCCGGGATTTGTGGCAGACTTAAAATAGCATTACGTTATCAGTTAGCTTTGTGCATGTAAAAGATTATTTTTTATTTTGTTGTGGATATGAATTTATGTACGTTTCATGGGTCCTTGTGCTTTCCATAGTGACAGTCGCTAAGAAACTTAATATCAGAAACATACATTTGTAAAACTCTGCTGTATTGTTCATGGCCTGATTGTACTTAAAATCCTGTTTAATTTACTTGAGAGAGATAACATGTTTGGTGGGATATGTAGAAAACTACAGTTGAAATGAAATTATTATTTTCATAAATGTGTGGAGGGGATGGAGAAGTTGATGTAGTTATTCCTGCCTGAACTTTGTCTTCAGGTTTTCTCTTTGAACTCCATCCAGTGAAAAACTCTGACAACAAGGTAAGACAGACTGTGTGTAGCCTGAGAGGTGAAACTCAGGGACACAAAATCTGAGAGGTGCTTGTTGACTTCGGCTCTGATTATTATTATTATTAGGTTATTGCTCTGCGTGAACAGCAGCAGGATGAACTGAGCTGACTGAGCCTTTTCCCAACTCAGATCTTCTGTCATGTGTATTTTAGAAGCTGGAAGGTCAGACAGTAACTGTTAGAGAAACAATCATCCTGCAACAATAACAGTGGGACAAGATTTTTGTACCTGCCCCATCCCCAGTGGAAATTAAACCCTTATAAACACATCAGTGTAAAATTCACTAGAGGGCAGTGTCTTCAACACTGTATCAGATGAACATTTTAAATTATAAATAGTATCTCTGCAGCTCGCTGGGCTGATTCTGAATTCAAGAAGCGCCAAACGTGGATTGAAAAGCCTTTGAGCAACGGCACCCACCTGCGGTGTTGACTGTCACAACTTCGCTGAATGGGCCTGTGCCCAGTTTGTTTTGTGCCAACACACTGAACTGGTACTCCGTCCCAGGCTCCAGCGCTGGCACCACCAACCAGGTCTGAGCACCAGAAACTGGCATCGAATGCCAGTCGTGAGGACCGAAGTCCACTCGCTTTGACCTGATAAACAGAAATGATACAGAAAAACAGAAAACAATCATATTAAGTGTGTCAAAAAGGTAAAACTGCATCATGGTGAATAATGCTCTGTCTTTCATTAGTCACAGTCATCCATCACAAACCAACAACTGAACAACAGTGTTGTTCAGTTGGTTTGTGATGGAAATCTGCAGGAAATTTTAAGGTAATACACTGAATGAATTTTTTGTTTTTACACCAGATTTCTTCCCTTTGTCCAAGGGAATTTGCCGGAATCTTTATTATCATTTTCTGAAAATGTGCTGTTTGTGTAGCTGTTTTGAAAACAGACATTTCTAAGGAAGGTCTTCTCAGTTGGGTATAAGAGGAATGGAGACAAATTCTGGAAGGTTTACTGGACAGAATCGTGTAGTTAGGTTCTAATCAATGATCTGAATAGAGAAGTTGTGTTTGGCTAATGAATGTTATTTCAGTAGTTTCTATTAGTTCAAGTAATCTCCTTGAGAGAAATAGCTTTGAATTAAATCTAAACGAATATTAATGAATCATGAATTTATTATTGGGAGCATTATTTATCATTAATGCTGAATTATATTTTGTGTTTCTTGACACAGTTTGCATTTTATATCTATAACTCACTGCTGTCAAATTAATAAAACTCTCAATGTTGAGCTATGGACCAACTGATCACTCTCTATGTTCCAAAAGAAAGTCGGTACCACTGATTCTCTATAAATCAATATTGTTTTATCAACTTCTCTTTACTTGCAGAGATTTAAAAGAGTAAAAACTTTGATTTAAACTGTAAAAGTGAAGGAGCCTTGTCAACCACCGTCTCCAGTTAACATCACAACCCTGTCTGAGTCAGAAGTATTAAAAATTTAGCCAGTTCCTGAATCCAGAGCATTTTCTGAAACATTATTTTTTCATATCAAACTTGGACGACTGATATCTTCTTAGTTTTAAACCCACTTGAATGATTCACCCAGGAAATAGATCAGCAATTTAAACAACTGAAGACTATTTAAATGTAAACTATCATTTTACAACATAACAATTATCACTGCAGCCTTGAAAGCAACAAGTAACTTCTCATTTAGTTGTGTTTATATCCACAGTAATCCACTCCACTAGGCTACAATGTGAAATGGATTTAATTATCTCTTACCAGGGATAATTACAGGGCTTTGACTCACAAACGTGTACTTTCAAGTGAAATGTGTTTGTACATAAGCATGAACATTCAGTTTCATTTCATTTTCACAGTCAACACATGAGTATACAGTGAAACCAGGACGGATGATTTTCTTGCATTGAAATGTCAGAAAACGATCCTCTGATAGGACAATTAGCGACAGCATATCTGATAGCGAGTGGGATGTTGCTGGAGTGACTCTCCATTACTTACGCACATGCATGCACATCCCCAGTACACCCACAGTAACCCAGTCAGCTGTCAAAACTATTCTGCTGTGAGCATCTGACGGAATCTCATGTTTTTACCACCAACGACGAAGCCGGAGGAAAAATAGATGAATTAAATAAATAAAGATTTCTCACACTGTGAGACCAAACTAGGCCAATAACCAGCAGGTGCAGTGTTTCTACCAAAAAAGTGAAAGTAAGAGCACTCACACTGGACCGTACCACACGGAGAACGTCTGCTCGTAGCCGCCGTCGTAGCCCGGTTCCCAGGACACGTTAGCAGTGGTTGTCGAGGGCAACACATGGATATTTCCTGGAGCATGTGGGCTGGTGCCTGAGCGGTTCATAGAGACAGAGACAGAGAATCAATGTAAAAACCCACAAGTGCTAATTTACTTATCAAATTCAACCACTTGCAATTATCACTTCATATCATTTAGTAATTAGAAATATGAATGAATACTTTATTTTATTTATATAACTGGTCATTCTGAGTCCGACTCGTAGTGATTGAGTTAAATCAACACAAACTATGTGTATTTTGTTGTGTAGCATCATGTGCTTCTCTCGGTGGATGGTGCCACACTGGCTGAGGAGGTGACCAGCGTAAGGTCGACTTCGAGAGCAGCGGCACCGCCTGCTCCGCTGGTCCCACCCCCCCGACAGCTGTGCAGGGTGGCCGGCAGCCAGCTTCTCCTCAGCCAGAGAGAGAGAGAGACCTCGGCGTGGCCTGAGGAGCACAGCTGTTTGCTCCGTGACACCTGTGAGCCCAGGGCTGGTCGCACAGCTGGGCCGCAGTGTGATGGCTCTGAGGCGAGGGGCTACTGGGGCCGGCCTCACCGACATGCTCCCAGTTCACTAAATTAACACCAACTACTCCTTTAACAGACTTAAAGGAAGAGCTCAGCATTTGGTAAATATGATTATTTGATTTCTCAGTCAGATAAATTGAACCAAACTGACTCCATCACATATATGATGGAGTGATGTTTGAATTCAGCTAAAGGTTCTGTTTAATTTTTTTATATAGAAATCCTGACACTTATAAAGATACCTATCTGTTACATTTACTGATGAACTAGTGCAAAGTTTAATAGTTGAGGATTTTGGGGAACAACTTGACATTTTTGTATTCCCATTGTGTTATTAGGTGCTGCTGTTGGTGTTTAATATTTTTGGTTTAAGTAATTGAACAAGTGTATCGTCAAGTCTATCAAACTAATCCTTTAAACTAGCTAAAAAATACACATTTATGATACTGTTGTAGTCACAATATGTTTATATGTTCAATATAAATGAACAAGTGGGTGGACCCTGAGAGCAGCGTCAATGGATTTCATGCCATACGGCCTTGATTGCATGTATCCCACTGACCACTTCTACCCATTGACAAATTTTATTTTAACAAATAATCTTTCGACAAGTTCCCATAATAATCATGTTAATTATACTCTACAGCTCTATAATCCAGCCAGTGCAGTGAGGTGGAATGAAAACTTTGTATGTGGTATTTATCTCCTCACAATGGCTGCTATTACTGCAGGAGGAGGCACCATAACTAGGTTTTAGAATCTGGAGTCTATAATTTACATAACTGGTGTGAGAGGTTCTGTATGTAACACTCAGAAATCCTTTGTTATGGATGAGATATTTGGCTGTTAATGAGTAATTTGCAGCCAATATCCTGTTGCACGCACTTGTGCATGTGCTAATAAGCCATAGTTACGCACGAGCGATCATCACGGGCATCGGCCAAAACAGGGACACGATGCTTGGACTAGGAACTGAACTCATCCCTGTATGATGCTCAGATTGTGCCAATTGAAGGATTATTAGGAGGAAGAGAAAGAGCAGTCTACGTAACCAGAGCTGCAGATTCATGTGAACGGGATCCACTGCACAAGAGAGAGCATGGCGAGTGGCACCTTGAACTGTCACCTGAGCACTCAAAAACTTTCTTGATGATTTGACGGGAACCGAGAAAAGTCATATTTATCTGGCCATACTGTTTGCATAGAATATATATTAATATCATTATAAATTGCTTCACATTTTTCTACATATAGAAGCTTTAAAGCGATGGAATACGTTCTTGGGCTGAGGACTGAACAGACAAAGGCTGCAGTGACAGGAAGTGGAAACAACACTGTAGCTACAGATTAAGACATAAATGTAACTGACTGAGGATATCAGAAAATCTGATATGTTAATAATGTTTAAGGACAAAATTGGTGGAGAAAATACGCTTGAAGGATAAGAGTCATTTCTTCAAGACAAAGCAAAGTAGGGAAAAAACAAACACAATGAATGATAGACAGATTAATTCAAACGGCATTATGAAATAACCGCATCGGCCAATGCCTGTGCTCACAAGGCTGAGACAAAAAGAGTTTTACTTAAATGACATTTTTTTGGCGCTTTTACAGTCAAGTTTTTTTGCAAAGTAACATTTTCAGATATTATTTTGATTTTTTTACATATTAAGAAGATATAAAGAGTGAAGTGGGCCCTTTACTTTACACTTTTATCTATTAAAGTGAATAATACAGTTGTACTAAATGAAAGTGCATTTAAGCACAGTGACCTTCAGTCAAACAAAAATTGAGTCGACCACTATTCAAGGTGAGTGATAAAGCTCTGAGGCTGAGGAGGGTGAGAGCGCTGTGCAGGTGGTTTGTACCGATGACAAGGATCCGCGTGCTGGCAGTGATGCTTGTGACCACGTTGGTGGCGACACACTCCCATTCTCCATGGTCTTCCTTGCTGAGGGACAGAAACTGTAAGCTGCCACTGGGCAGGATGTTGTGCTTACTCCTGCTTGGCTTCCCCACCTTCAATGGACACGGACATCAGAGTAACATGGTTAAGATAAACCTAACACACAGGACGATCAAGTCTCAGGAGGTGAGTGTGTTTGTGAGATGCACCTTTCTCCAGGTGATGGATGGTATGTCAGGGTCTCCAGAAGCAGCACAGGGGATAACTAGCTCTCTCCCAGCCTCCTGACGGTACTCCCCCCCAGGCCTCACGTTAAAGTAAGGGGGATCCTGAACACACACACAAACACACACCATGCAGACTAAGGCAGATCATTCTACTCTCAAACGTCAGACACTACCAGACATGAGCAGGGATGTACCTTTAGCACCAAAGTGGCAGGGGGGGGACATGCCCATGGTACCCAGGGCGTTGTAAGGCACACAGGTGTAGGTGCCCAGGGAGTCTTCTGTCGCCTCCGCCACCCGGATGCTTCCATCAGGCAGCAGGCTCCAGCCGGGGTACTACAAGACAAGGGGCCATTTTGAAAAGGCTTCAAATCAGGGGTCCGGAAATCTGAGGGTCCCGTCTAAATGTTTATGAGCTGCCCAAGAGATTCAAATAAACGCCTATAAATCATATATGTAGCTATAATATTTTGTGGCCAAATTCAACAAAGTCTAATAATGAGAAAATAGATAATTTGTAATAAATAGGGTCTGAGTAAACTTGTTGAGAGTTTATAAACTTGAAGCAGCAGCATCTCCACATGTGATTCTATTCTGCTAAGAAGTTAAGTAAATCATAACGTTTTCAGAAAGCAAATATAATAAAATAAATCACAGAGGTAATAAAATCTACAATACTGAGACATGCAGTGCTGCGGAAAAAGCAAAACGAGACATGAAAAACATTGACTGGTCTGTGAAGGAGGTAAAGGGCGTCCTGAGGCCGACTGACCTTCTCCACTCGGAGAGGATAGCCGTCTTTCTCCCACTTCACTGATGTCACAGGTGGGTTGGCGTCTACCGGGCAGCGGATGATGCCTGGCAGTTTCCGTGGGACGTAGATGACCGGGGGCATGTTGATCACTCGGGCAGGGTCTGTGCATAAAATAGCGATTGTTATTTCATGCAAATATAACCTTGGCAAAAATGTTATGGATGTATAGACTCGTAAAACTGTGAGAAAACCATAAATTAATGTAACAAAACAGATTCAACATTCGAAAACATTAGGACTGAGTCTGTTTGTGATGGAAAAGTGTATTTTATGAAAAAAGTTGTCAATAATTATCTGTTGAATAAACAAACCCTGGTAATAGTTCTCAGACTCCTGCTGTTAGATTGAATTGCATTTTTGTACATTTACTTTATTCCTTGAAGAGAATTCACTCAGAATCAATAAGACTTCCTTAAAGCATAAAGTAAAAACAGTTATCCTGTTGGACCTTGAATAAAAGTACTCTCAAGTACCCGTAAAAGAGTATGATTGATCCTGGTTCACTCAAGCTGGATTCCTGGGATTGATTTTCAGATGCTTAAAAAGATTCAGGCTCAGAGTAAGTTTTGCATGAAGCCTCCAGGACCCTGATTTCGTGATGTTCTGCTGTATCTGATGAAATCAGTCCCTGCAGTGCTGTGACTCCTCCAGCTCTCCCTCTCCCTCTCCCTCTCTCTCTCTCCCTCCTCCATCTTCTCCTCCTCATTCCGTGGCACAGTAATCAATGACCAGCTTTAAGTTGGGAACAAATTAGCTCAACACGCACGACACGGCTGGAACCGTCAGATGGCCGGGAGAGCCGCTCCGCTCCCATCAGTCTCTGCTGATGAAGAGGAAGGTCACAGTTTGATTTGGAGGGGCCGGATTGAAAAGAGACGAGGAAAAATGGAGCCCGAGCACGAGTCTGTCTCCATCTTTGTGCACAGGAACGAGTCTGGAGTCGGAGCAGATAATAATTCAATCATTGAATTCCTTTGAGAGGAACGACAACCGGTCAAAAGGGGCTGAGTCCAAATGACGAGGGGAGAATGGGGGGGGGGTCTCTGCTCCCTCTCTGAAACCGGTTACTTTGCATGACGGTGGTGGAGCAGCACTGCCGATAACACTAGAGCAGCCTCCTACACGAGCAGCCTCCATACTGCTGCTGCTGCTGCTGCTGCTGTTCCCTTCTCCTCACACAGGCAGCGCCCGCCCCTCCCCCGCCACTTTGTTGCCACGGTAACACTCACACTGAACAGTCAGGTAGGCCGATGCCGAGGGCGAGATGCCGAGGCTGTTGCTCGGGCTGCAGGTGTATTTCCCAGCATCCTCCGGCTTCACCCGGAAGATGATCAGGGTGCCGTCGATGAGGATGCGCACGCGGAGCTTCAGGTCGCTGCAAGACACAGACACAGATTTATCTTTTTAGATTTTTTTTGTCACACACCATATTGCTGTAGCACACGAACAGGACAGAGCACTCATGGTTTTTTTGGGGGGGGTTTCTGAATTACGTCAACGTGCCATAAGAGAGCAGCAGAGAGTCAAAGAGCAGGCCGCTCTGAGAGGGAGCTGCAGAACACAGAGAACAGAGCGACAGATTCAAATCAATCTGCCAACTGTCATGGTCGCCAAATGGTACAGCCTTCATGTTCCCCCCCTCGATGCCATTTCAAATGAAACACGCTGGTGATGCAGCACACAGTCACTTTGCCTCCATTTGTGATGGAGCCGCTCTCTTTGTCCTCACAGGGAAATAATTCAACGACTAATCAACAAATAATTCAACTTTTAATCGTAAATTCACACACAACAGTTTTGAAAATGAAATTAGATATGTTTATTAAATATGGGATGAACTGAGAGGTTGTAGGTTACTCTTTTTTTTTACCCTTACAGCTGCTTTTGGAAACCATAGTGCAAGTTTATTTCATTTAACACTGTGTGAGTCGGATCTAATAACATGTGTGGGAGACTGTGCGATGTCAGTTTGCTGCACATCAGATTGTGCGTTGAATTTGTGGTGAATTATAGCGCTATGACGCAAATTGAGTAAAACACATGAGAGCAGAGGTACGCGAACAGCGCATGTCATCCACCTGTGCTTCGTCCCTTCCACATTATTGGTCAGCGAGTGTGCACAGGGTTGTGTTTTATTTTTATTGAAGATCGCACAAATCGCTATGTCATTTCATGTCATAGTCTGGCCTGTATCGGTCATGTGACTGTAAGAATAGGGTTAGGGTTAGGGTATGTGTTTGGTCTCCACAGCCTTAAATCGGGCCTCAGGGGATGTGTCTCAAAGTCAGATTTACAGGCACAGTTAAAGAAAGGCTACTGCATTTACCATGCCCATTATTATGTTTTTATTATTTAAACTATTTCAACTCAAGAACTTGATTGAACTGTATGATTGTACTCCTTGTCTTTTAACTGTTTGTATAGACCTTGGAAGTGTAATTCAACTTGGATACATGACTGGTTTTTATCACATTTTTCTCATCACCTACCACCTCAGGTTAAATTCACACAGTCTGGTCCCTTTCCTCTTTGGGAATAACTGAACAATTGAATCCAGGCTCTTCTCCTGAGTTGCACAGTCCTGTATAATCTCAATATATTAAAATGCCTAATTAGAAAGTGGTACCAATAAAACATTAGGGTTATTCTCTCTGAGAATCCCCTCAAGTCTGACTCAGGGAAAGCTGTTCAACTATTAGACTGGACGCTTCCTCTGTGAGAGGTCCATACAGACACTTGTTTTCACTGCCAGTCAAAATCCCATTCACTGGTTCCTCCCTCCCACTTGCTCAGTCTGTCACTTGCTCGCTGTATGAAAGCCTCTCCGGCTCCAGGGCCCTGCTCTGGGGAGACGCCGCAGAGATCCTGGCTACGCTTCAGATCATCACTGCATGAGAGGCAAATCATGACACAAGGCCTGAGTCATGTGGTATCGGCATCAGAGCGCACTAACTCGCCTGGCACACTCCAGACTAACCCCCGCCAGGCCCGCGCTTACTGCCCCCTGGAGCCGCAGCAGGACAGGGCACAAGCACGCGCACACACACACACAGACACACACCAAATACCCTCTGACAGAACCTCAAAATACAGCACAGCAAAGGACGCAGCAACCAAATGTAACTCGCACAACAAAAGCTTATGGATAAAAGTCTTGTGCAGCCTGGGCAGAGGTGACTTCAATGAGCGACTCTTAAAGCAAGCGGCCGTTAAGTCTTAACCTCACTCTCCGGCTTAACTGACATGTTTCCCTACATAGACGCTGCAGCTACTGCACAGGAGGGAACTTGATCATAACTTTACTTCTTGAAGTAGACGTTATCCTCCTCCCAAAACCAGGTGTAGGTCAGGTTGCCTGGATACGCCTCCGCCTGGCAGGTGAAGAGTGCATTCTGGGATATGTTGACGGTGACGTTCTCTGGCGGTGACACGATGTATGGAGGCCCTGGGAGAAACAAGACACAAGGATTGTAGGGTTAGGGTCTATATGAAACAGCTCAGGCTACTGTTTTTACTCTGTAATAATCACACTACAAAGGTTATTCTGCATTTCTTTACTTGTCTGGGCAGTAGCTACAAATTAATCCCAAATAATAAACATGTATAAAGACTATATAAACACTACTTAATAGAGTTTAAATTAATAAACGTTTAACTACATATATAGTGTGCTTTAAACAATGTTTTAAATCCATTTAGATACAGTGTATGAATGATAAATGAATGCTGAATAGTCTTTTTAAACTTCTATTAAACTGAACTCTTTAAATTTGTATTAATATTAGATTTTTTGCTTAAAGTGAAGTAAAGAATGTTTTTTATGGTCAAGAGCAATGTCTCAAACTCAATACATTAAGTCACATATAACATTTATATATTTCATAATAATAATAATACTTTTAAAAGATAGATACATATAAATATTAAAGAATGATGGTCACATAATAACAACAAAATTATAACATGGAGGAGGTTCCTTTTTTGTGAGATTTTTTGGCGATGCATCATCTGTTCAGGATTTTATAGATTTGAACTGTAGTAATATATATCTTTATATATATTTGTCATATATAAAACACATTCAGAGACATGATATAAATAAACATGTCTTACCATTAACAAAGTACCGATAATGGCTCAATTACTTTGAGTACCAGTAATCTCACCTGATCTTGTGACAAAGCACAGGATCCAGTTAAAGGGATGAGAAGTATTATTAAATCCTATTAAACCTTGAGGACTTCACTGCTTCCACTTGGGGAATGTAAACTTCTATTCTGAGTGAGAACCTGTGCGCACTATGTATTATTTACAATCTATCACAGCAGCGTGATGTAAAATACAGCGAGCAGGCGGCTATCATAACCTTAACAGTAGTCAGTGCTGAAGCTTATGCATGCTTCACATTGTAACCTCCTCATCCCCCGAGGTGCTCCAGGTTTGCTCTTAACTCTCAATAAAACAGCAGAAGCCATGAAAGGTAAGCTGTCTTTTATGAGTGGGCCCAGATACAAGCCTCCTGGTTATTTTCCTCAGCGTGCACGGCTTTACACAGAACACGAGGTGGGACTGCTGACTGCACCGTGCGGGTGTCTCACATAACAATTAAAAACAGATCACTGCAGTGAGAATCCTGACTCCAAAGAAATCTGCGTGTTATTGCTCTGGGTACGAGTCCTAATCACATCTACCTTCTTCTTCCTTTCTTTCTTTTTTCCTCACAGCACTTTTCATGCCAATATCCAACGCAATTCAGCATCAGGAAAATGTTTTAGTTTCACAGCGACACTTTGCATTTCTATTGTGTTACTGAAGTGTGAATAATCAGGAGATTTTATGAGGTCAAAGGTAAAACTGTGTGCACTCAGTGGTGAAGCATGTTTAATGCTGATATTACACTGATTTAATATGACAGAGGTTAATGAGGTAAAAGCATAGGCTAATATTCAAACAACAACATTAGTGTCAAATGCAATATTTCATCTGCTTGATTTCCAGTGCATATAAACACCATATTGTTTCTTAAAAAGCAAGTTTTGGACAATATACTTTTGTTTAAGGACAATAGTCGTGGTTTTTATCCGATCTATTATATAATAAACTGTAATGAGAAAAAGTTATATTGTGTGACTTAAGGAAAAAAATGCAAGAGAAAAGTTCTGTGTCTTACTTAAAGTATTTAACAGTAAACAAACATTTAATGTCGTCTTACTAATCCTACGCCACCTTTTAATTCATACTGCTGAAGCTATATTCTCATAAAATAACAGCTTTTTTCTAAAAAAATGTTTGTTTCGGTATATCGGCCAAGATGTAGTTATAAAATTTGTTAATGATTCTTACATTGTCCTTCATGATGACAAAGAAAACTAAGGATTCATATTTTAGAGTTTAATTATAAACATCTTATAACTATTTAAAAAAAGAAAACACAATCGAATATAATAAATATATTGTACTTCTGCAAACATAAAGGCCAGACAAGTTTTATTTACCATAAGAAACATTTGTCGATTATAATCAAGATGTATAACTTAAATTGTAAAAATTGTTTCTTAAATTGTTAATGTGAGGTTTTCCTCTTTATAGGAGCTGAATAGACAAGGTGCATAATCCATTTTTCATATGATGGAGGCACTTTCATCACATGCACCGCTGGTTACACTCTTTACTTTCTCCATGGTGTTTAAATGCAGATCTGCAGCGTGTGTGCACATACACATTCACTCCAGTGGGAACCAAGAGAATTCCTTTGCACTGTTTCCTACCTACAGAAGTCAAGGATTAAAACACCTCTGCCGTTGAAGCCAGACGCTGCGCTGCTTGTTAAATACTCAGTGCTGTCCTGCTCCATCAGGAGACGGGGAGAGCTGAGGGCTGGTATCACAACCATCTATCTAATCTGTGTCTAGCAGAGAGCCTAGTTAATGGACCGGAGAGAGACAGTGACGTGCTCGCAGACAGATCCTGTTGTACACACATGGCTGTGCACAAGAGCCGAGGCCCCCAGACTGAGCTATTGACTGACTGATACAGACCCACAAGGTGTGTTACATGCATCAGTAGGCTACACCACTGACTTACATGGCTCTGCTTTCGGATGCTACCTCAGTAAATGCCTTCAAGTATAAATAATGGAACCTAAGTGGTGCAAATGCAACACAAGGCTGCAGGTAGTCTGTGGGAAACACGCTTCTACATATTTCTAGATATGGTCTCCAGGTTTGAACAGTGTTTAATAGCTAGTTGCTTTGTAGAGGCCTTGTGTAGCCCAGCGCTCATGGGATGGATCCAGTACCTTGAACCAGCAGACGGGTGGTGTGGAGCACTTCTCCCTGGTCACTGTAGGCCCGGCACGTGTACGCCCCTCTGTCATCTCTGGTGATGCCGAGGATGTTCAGACTGCCATCGTGCACCTGTGGTCACATGTGCAGGAGACACTGATAAACACCAAGATAACGTGATAAACACATGTGCTGCATCGAATGTTCCAGGTGGTAAATGACAGTGGTGCAGGGACGTGTTCAGATCAGAGCTTAGACAATTTGTTGACTAATCATTGATTGACAGAAAATTTAACAGATTTCTTTTTCTTGAGAGTATGTATCAAGCTCGTCAAATTAGCAAGTAGACAGCTGTTATGTTAACGTTGGCAATGAAGCATTAGCACAGAGTTACACAGAGAAAAGGTAAAAGTATATTGGTAATATTATCAAAAGTAAAAGTGTAAACACGATTTCACTCACTGATTTGAGTTAAATTACATTTCTGTAACTAATCGATTCATTATTTGTTTTAAAAAAAATTCAAAAAAAGTGAAAAATGCTTCCTTTTTGTTTGCTTCGTCCAAATAAGAAAACCATAACATTGGGGAAACAATTTTGCGTTAATCCGTTATCAAAATAGTTAATTTTTCTTGATAAACAAATCGATTAATCAACTTACTCTTTTAGCTTTAAATGTATCCATTGTTTGGATGTTAAAAACACAGGATATCTCAGCTAATTTTTGTGTGTACTATTAGCAAAGTAAATAGTTATTATGGTTGACAATCGTAGCAGAATAGAAATAAAAAATATATAAATTAAAATATAGATTGAATCAAGTTTTGAATTGAGAGTCCAATCTTGCAAAAAACTAATCAGACACTTAAAAAAACCATGAATGTGTCACATTTTAAATCGACTGCAGGTCTGATTCCTGCATGTGGTAACCGTGGAAACGTCAAACTCCGGGTTGCTGCGCGCCTGCGTCCGGGCTCTGATGAGAACCAATAAGTGGTGAAGAAACACATTAACCAAAGCTAATAGAAACACCCTCATAAATTATGCAACAGGTTTGCTAGAGGCTCTGTCCATTCAAGTCCCCCACAGCTGTAGTCTGTCCATTCATGCAGCCGAGGGAGAATCTGCTTCGCCTGCAGAATCATTCCTATTCATCTGTCCCTCAAGTGTTTTACAGCTTTTGGCAAACTTTATCATCGTCACTCACATTGTCTATCACAAGATAACACTTTGTGTATCACTGCCGCGGTACACAGGACGTGTGGGATGCTGAGAGCTCCAAGTGTAAACCAAACACTGACGTGTCCTCAAGTGTCAGACGGAGGCCTGGACAGCCACTTGCATTGATTCAAAAGTCGGACGAGGATAAATCAATAAGAAATTGATTAAAATGATCATTAATTTAATCACACTTGAGCTGATACAGCATATTTTCTGTTACTGGGCAGCCTCCTTCATGTACCTGTAACTTGTACTGATCAGTCATTTGAGGCAAGTCGATGCGATAAATCACATATAATCATGATATATGTCAATATAAATGTCTTTGTTTGGCAATTCTTAGATGTAGAAGTGTAAATGTGTTTTGTGTCATTTTCTTGAATTTGATCTCCGGAGGTCTGACAGTGAACAAGCAGGCTACACAGCAAAGTTCACCCTCGTTCAGTTTCTATGGGACATGAGCAAATCACTTAGCAAGGCATGGTGGGATTTGATGTGAAAGAGAGGATATATGGAAATCAAACCTGGGACCTGCTTCTCAAGGAGTACAGACCTATGTGGTGCACACCCAAACCAGTCAGCTATTGGGTCACAAACTAATGAGAAAGGTAATTTGTGTACAGGAATGAGACAATGTGTTTTGTATTCACCCAAAATTGTTTTAATTTCTGATATTTCCTGGTCTGCAAAGTTTTCTCTCAAGTCAGAACATTCTGAACTAAGGCCACTTCACATCTAATTGTTTATTTGCCTTAAAATACACATAGTGAAGGCTTCTTTTTTATATTGCACCCGATCCATCCAGATCAGTCTTCACAAGCAGTCCTGATTGTATATGTACATTTTGCAGGATGCCAAAACACACAATGGTCATCACTACCCGCCGGGGTGCGGTTGAACCTGATCCAAGGTGAAGGAGAGAAGATTAAAGAAAAGGAGGAAATCTGCAGGAGATGAGGAAAAGGGGACAGGAGCCGTGTAGAGGAGGTGGGATATGAGATGAAAGCAGAATCTCAATCTCTGTGACACATCCACAGAGACCGACAGGCGCTTCTGAAACAGCAGGAGCTTTCTTTGTCGTTTTCCTGCTTGCCTTTTTTTGTGTGTGTGTGTGTGTGTGTCTGTGATTTGCACTTTGGAGAAGAACCCTCATCATCTCCCCTCCTCCTTTTTGTTCCTCTCCGGCACAACCGTTTTATTTAATATCGCTGTTTTGTAGCTGCTGCTCTGCATAACGACGTGAAGAGGGGAGGAGGATGAGCACTCCTCCTCCTCCTCCTCCTCCTCCTCCTCCTCCTCCTCTCTAACCCTGTCTGTCACATTCCCCCTTTTCTCCCCGACGTCTCCATGGATCTGAGCATGCTGGTGAGCAAATAAACTCACGCACACTCTCACCCCTCGTCTCTCCACATGAAGGAGCTTTCCCAGGTTTGATGTCTGGTAAACAGAAGAAAAAAAAACTGAGCTGCTTTTCTAAATATTTTTTCAGAACCTCACGACGAAGCTAGGGGAAGCGTGGCATTTGGCTCGCTCCGATTTTCATCTTTAATGTAACATTTATATTAGCGCTAATGCAATATTGATGCGGGGGGATTAATAATGCATCAGAATGTTGTCTAATCATTTACTGAGGGGAAAACGGAGGCAGAGATACCAGAGGAGGGAAAAAGGGAAAATTAAAAGGAAGAAACGGGGGAAGATGTCGTGAACAGACACTAGTGTATGATCCTGTCACTTCCTGTTCACTGTATCACACGGGCAGCTGCTAAGAGACGATAGCGCCTGCAGCAGTCTGCCATATCAGTGACATAGTCCAACGTGGAGGCATGTGGGACAGGAAGGAGGCGTCCACCTTTTAAAAAGTCCCACCTTTCAAAAGCAATTACAAGCTGCATGAGAAACGCTCTTTAATGCTCTTGTACTAGAATCAACAGCCTTTTATGAATAAAGAAAAGATTCTGCTTCTTCTCCTAATGTGGTGTTGTGATTTCACCTCAACCTCCCCTACCTACGTCGACTGATTTCTTTCTCTCTCGTGATTGACTGACAACTCGACTCCCAGGTGGGAGAGTGTTGCATTCAGGCGTCAGCTCCACGTGTAGGAGGAGAGAGTGCTTGCGATAGTATATTGAGCAAACTCGAAGAAAAAGGGACATTTGCACTTTTTGTCTCAAGGTGCATCGTCATCCATCGGAGTGATCGGTGAGTCTTAGTCATCGGTGCTGGAACGACTCGAGGAGTGTATGATTCCGTGCAACTCACACCGTAAAAAAAACGGATGTTTATTGTTGATGGTTTATGAAGCTGAGACGTCTCCCTGCTTTCAAACAGGAGCAGAAATATCTTCTCATGACATCAGGCAGCCTGCGTCTGGGAGTTTATGCACAGGAATAAAAATCAGACATCGCCAGACGACAAGGAGACATGAGGTGTTCTTCCAGTGATTCTTCTTAAAACTGTTAAAGTGATTCAACCAGTTTTTTTACATTGAAGGGAACAGATCCCAGAGAATCAGGAGGAAGCGGAGCGACAGGGTAGTCCACAAGTCTGCAACTTTGAACTTCTTGCAGGTTAAAAACACTTTATTCATCAAATATCACCATTAATCCATGTATATTCCCACATGTGAACGGATTCTACAACTTATCATCATCTATGACAAACATTTTCAAGACTATAGCATTTATTGATATTTCTGCAGCACACCAACATGATATCTGGACATTTGCCTGAGTGACATACAGTCCATTACATACTCTGAGCACAGATGGACTCACTGGACGACACCATCTGTGCACAAGCCCTGTGTCTATTTTTGCACACAATCATAAATTGGAATTATGGCCATTGTGTTGGTCTTACTGAATATTTTGCGTCGGTTGCGAGCTCCTCCCCCTCCCGAAGCCAGCTGATTATTGGTTTTGGGTTTCCCTGGGCCGAGCAGCTGAGCAGAGTGCTCCCCCCTTCCTTCGCCTCCACATACTGGGGCGGTGTTGCAGTAAATGAAGGCGGGGCTGGGGAGAAAGGGAAAAATTGTAAGATGTCAATACCTTGATAAAAGTTTATGAATATTAAACAGAAACAATAACAATACAATTGCATTAAAATGTGATAAAGAGTTTCAGATTTCAGACTCTTGGATTCTTTGCTGTATATTCAATGTTAACCATTTTGGTCTAGACAGAAATATCCCAGCAACCTGAATTACCGTTACATTTTCTACAATCAAGGTGATAAATCCTAATGACATCGATGATTCTGCAACTTTAATCTACTGCCACCATGAGGTAAAAACTTGAATTCGTCGAATACTTTCCCAGCTTCCTCAAGTTTCCTTAAGTAGCAACCACAATAGCAAACTACCACTCTGAAATCAGGTGGTAAACATGGTAAATATTATACCTGCAATATTATAATCTGCATGTAAGCATTGTGAGCGTGTTAGCATGACATGATATAACATTTGATGTATTTCTTTGACCAAAACAACATAGAGGCCAATGTACAACTAATAAATTACAATTCCTAGTGCAGTCGACAAAACATAAGTCTTGGAGAAATAATGTATCGAAAAATATTTTGGAAAGGTGTTGAATTCAACTGTACTGCTCATTTGGAGGTGTGTAGTTTGTGGTGCTGACAACCTGTGTTATCAGAGGTGTGTTCTATATTTTGTCCCATTTATTTCAACAAATTCAGACCTTGTTTAAGATACTTTACCAGATACATCCTTCCAGATGATCAATAAGTAAACTGAACATTATAACCTTCTCAAGGTGGCCGACCAACACTTCAGAAATTCAAACCACCATCCAAAAGCCAGTTGTGACTAAGTCCATCCTAAATTTCAGTCGGCATTGAGGCGTACATCTCTGAAACCCGGTCCACCCCCGCTCGGTGTAGGCTCAGCTTAACTGGATAGAAACAACGGTGCTTGCAAAAAAGTAGATCAGATGAGTTGCTCCTACAGTTGTGTGTCCCGGCTGGACAGTGGGTGGGGACGATCTGCCATTTATTCTCCCAACCCTAACAAGGCCACTTAGCGACATCACTGCGTCTCCACCTGATGTCTCTGAGCTCCGCCGACGGCCTCGAGGGAGCTCTTCATCTCCTCCTGCAGGCAAACAAGCTGCAGGTTCCTCAGCCGGCTGCTGTCTCAACATTATAGTTTGATTATAAATAGTGGCACCGTGTTTAGTTAAAGAGAAAAGAAGGTGCCGCTACACAAGTGGGTCACTGCTCGCCGCTGGGAGCGCGGTGGCTGCACACAAACACCTGGTACGGAGTCATCAAATCCACCAATTAGCACATTTAGACATCTGCCTGTCCTCACTGCACCCCCCACTCATTACATTATATGATACATTACGTTAATGGAGAGCCTAATAAAATGCACGACTGGTTTATGTACCTCTCAACGACATATTTGATGGGTCAATGGTCACAGTCAACAGATCACGATGCTTCATTTGACTTATTAGTAGGCAACTTAGTGCAGACGTCTCACTTTATGTTTGTGCTTTTATCCGAAGACATAAATGTCTGAGCTGCTTCTACCTGCATCTAACTCATATGAGTCCATTGTAACTAAATACATTTACTCAATGTCACTTAAGTATAATTTTATGGTATTTATACTTGTTTTTTTTTGTATTTCCCTCATCTGCTACTTGCTACTTCGACAAAACAATTCAAAATAGAATATTGTAATTTTTACTAGGCCACTACACTTCGAGTTAAGTTTTTCAGTATTGACCAATTGTTGAAGACATTAAAAAATATCAGTGTCTACTTGTGACTCATATTTCAGATGTCTGTGAGCATTTCCCCTCCGCACTTCTCACAGGGTTTCATATAAATAACTGTTTGAGGCCCAAAAGGGTAAAATTATCCAATATTTCTAAAATAAACCTGAGACAGGGCGATTCAAGGGCGACTGGACGTGGCTGCAGATGATTGAAAATGTTTCACCTCCCTTCTTATCTGAAGAAGCCTCTTCAGGCGGCTGAAGAAGCCTCTTGGACGAGAGGTGAATCATCTTCAAGTATCTGTGACCACGTCGCCCTTGAGTCAACCTTTCTTAAAACAAACATGACCTGGATGACTGAGAATCTTCACAGCCTTTTTTAATATGTTTGTCATATGAAAATAAATTCAAGATTTGTTAAACATATTACATATTTCATTTCATTTCAAAATAAACATCAGTGGAAGATTTGTTTAAGTTTTTCTCTCCCATTAATCAACTCATGTCTCGTCAGAAGCATCTAATGATCCTCTGGACGGGACTGGACCACTGATCTAAACATGTATATAATAAAGATAAATTCAGCTACATTATATGATATATATGATTTTAAAGTCCTTATCTGACTAAACCTTATTATTTATGACTTATTTTTAGTATTAATCATAAACTGAAATGTCCCTATACATTTTCAAGAGTAAAACTATAATACAGCAGCAGAAAATACTGCTGTCGAGTACTTTTCCACCACTGCTTTTACTGGACGATCTGCATATTTTAGGTGCCATTGTTAATTCTAGTGCTAATTTAGATTTTGCTGCAGGGATTAAGCATCAGGTGACAGGAAGTAGGTGGCGCGCACACGGCGTTTGACGGCTGCAGGTACATTGGTCGACCTGGGATTTGTCTCACTTCGTCGGGTGCAGCTCATCACAGACAAAGCATCTCTATGGCTGGGAAACCTGGGAGTTGCTCCACAAAAAAAATTAAAAAAAAGAACGCTGAGCATCAAACTGTCGCCCTACTTACTGCAACTCTTCATAAGTTATATGCATTATAACTGATGCATATAACATCCTCCTCTCCCTGGACCACACAGCACTGCATGTTCACATCGCTGTTATTTACTCAACAACCCCTGAGCTCCTGCATCATTTTACCCCCTCACTCGGTCCTTGTTTTCTTGTCTCTGCTCCTGAGAGAGGGCGGCTACATATAGGACACATTTTCATTGATTTCTCATCATCAGCCTCAAACATTTCAGTGTAACTTCTTACAGAAGATGAAGGAGGCACACAGGAGACGTTCCTTCCTCTTCTAATTTCAGAATACCAACAGTACTCGCAACCACACTCCCATCCCCCCTATCTTTGATGGCACGATCAGGCTACGTCATATTGTTGTCTTTTGGTCACGCCAGGTGAATACTGAGTCTTGTCGTGACTCCGTCGACAGATAACTTCACTCTTCCACTTTAACGACTATGAATTCTTCAGGTCATCGTCACTTAGTGAAGGTGAAGGTTTGTCTTCAGTATTCAGCAGCGCTACAGGACTGTGAAAATATTCCTTTCAAATCAAACTGTAATTAAATTGCATTGACAATCTTACTCAGGTCAAAGTAATTACAATCAGCAAAAATGTACCACACATATCAAAAGCTCACAGTACTCAACAGAGATAAAAAGTCCCCTGTGACTCTTGTTCTATAACATGTAATTATTATTACTCAGGCAAGGACACATACAACTGTTTTATCTATCTAATAATATGATGTCGCAAAAATAATTATTATGTCTCATGATGGGTTTATCTTCTGATGATATTTTAAGATTAATCGGTTGAATGGTTTGTAAAAAAAAGATTATAATACGAAAAATCTTCGCACCCACTACAGGTTTAAATGCAGAACCAATAATCAGCACACTTTACACTTGTAATGTTGAATCAGACTTGAAACTATATATTAAGGCTGTCGAATTACTATAAAAACGTTGCAGATTTGCCTAAGTAGGCCACACATTTGCTCTAATGGGATAAGATTTCATTCTACGTGAGCATTATTTAAATCTGCACCATAGGGTCCCCTGTGGTCCTGAGGGCTCCACTTGTGGCCACATCGGACCCATTAGTGAGGAATACACGGAGCTGCCGGACAGACGAGCTGACATTTGAGCCCCAACTGGGTCAACCAAGTGGGACCTAAAGGCCAGACCATCAGTAACCCAGTGACACAGAGGCAGGCTCTAATCTTTTATGTCTCGGCGTAGATGGTTAACGCGGTCGTGTGATGTTTATAGTTTTTGATCTCTGAAAAGGCTGCTGATGCTTGAAGAGTAAAGAGGAGAAGGAAGGACAGGGGAGACGAGAGGAGAGGAGGAGAGGAGGAGATGGAGGAGAGGAGGAGATGGAGGGAGGGAGGGAGGGAGGGAGAGAGAGAGAGAGTAGCCTTAGTGTCTTTTTCGGGCACAAGGCCTTGCCATCTGACACCTGCCACTGAGTGGGCATGAATTCCCTGTCCACTTGGCAGGAAGTGGAGGCCAGCAAACAGGAACTCAAAGGAGGAGTGTGTGCAAATACCAACGGCCAAAGGAAATGGGTGCCGTCGGTGTCTGAGAGCAGGCCAGACGAAAATGGCACCTGCTTCCCTCACAGGCAGCCATTGAGAGGACGACAGTAGCATAAAGTCTCATATATGAATTCCCCTGCTCCGCGTCTAGACGCCGAAACAACTGCTGCTATTGATATTTCCACAAACGTCTTTCTTTTATTCAAATCACACACCCTAGAAAAAAAACTCCATCTTTGTTAAAGTACGAGCCGCACACTGCCGGGGCCTCGGCTCTTCCGCTGCACGACTTAAATACATGAGGTCATCATTAAAAATGTCAAATACATACATGACACTCAGGGATATTATTAGTTCTGCTCCAGCCCGAAAAGAGCTCGGTGTCTGATGAAAGGCCTGACAGGAGAGAGAGAGCAGCAGAGGAGGGAGGGAGCGAGCAGTTGGAGTTAAGAGAGAATACTGATGAGGCAGGGCTACAGAGATGCAGTATGCCTACACAACAAGACATTCATACGCACACACACGCACATACACACACAGACGCAGACACACACACACAGACGCTCACAAACTCCAATCACCAGAGTGTGCAGGTGACACTTGGCCGCAGAGTACGACCTATTCACTCCCCAACTACAACTTCAACCAGCAGACAGAGATCTTATTTAGGAACACACACAAAGACACACACACACACACACACACAGACACACACACCAACAATCAGACGCTCACATGTCAGCGTTGATGTAATGCGCCACACGCAGAACAAATGTGCACAAGTAATTTGCAGAGTGTGACCGACTAACACACGCCGACACACAATTGCACACAAAGGGAAACACAATGTTCTGCATTGATAATAACCATTTATACAGATCAGCATTTTTTATTCCAAAGTGATTATGCGCTGCAATGGACTTTATAAATGGTTCCTTACGCAGTATTTTGCATACAGCGCGTCGTAATCATTATTCAAATATGGGAATCGCATCCATTGTCAAACATATGCATCAAATCGAATATGCATGAGTTTTGGCACCGCGCGCATAAGTTCACAGACCGAAAATATACATGTGAATGAGCTTGACAGCACTCTGCTCACTAAAGTCTCTCTATCTCTCTCTCTTTCTCACTGACAACACAGAGGATTACAGCTTTCTGAAGTTAGAGACTAAAATATAAATATTCCAACACTCATGTTGAACGTTACAGACAACGCAATAAGAAATGGAATAAAATGGCTTCACAAAACTAAACATATTACTACCGGACATGGAATCTGCTGCATTTACTTTACTGCATCGTGGAAATCTGCACGGAGCGAAGCTTAAATACAATATGTGTCTGAAAAGCATTTGTTACATGAAACAGACACAGGGCGGAAACATTTACAACACAATGGTACCATTGTCTCTGTCACACTTTGCACAGGAGCGTCTGAGCCACTGGGGTATTCCTGGGAAATGCAAAGGTGCAGTTTTTTTTCCTGTTCTTTTTCCGCCTGGTCATCAGTTTGATCGCTCTCAGACGATCACAGACGATCCCTGCCACGCGGCCGAGGGAAACAGGCCACAATCAATTATCCTCTAACCAGACTCCAGAATCCTGTTTTACCCGAGGACTCATTGAAAAAGAAGCTGATTCGAAACAGCATCAATGAATCAACTGGATCTTCCCGCTCTAGAAGCTTAATACTACACTTTAACAGGCTAACACTTTAAGGGAATGTTACGCTAATTATTAAAATATAAATATGAAGTCTTCCTTTTCAGCATGTTTAAGCATTATGACACATTACAAGGGAGTTCAAGTGGAAATATAGAATCGGTCAACAATTATATTTACACCCATGCATCTGTTTAAACATTAGCTGACACTGACCGAAGTGTTATAAGTTTTGACAGATAAATTAATAGACAGTTGTAGCTACTCACAGCTAAAAAAAGCAGAGTCACAATTTAAAATAGAACCAAAGTTAGGATGAGAAACAGACATGGAAACTATCCCAGTATGAACATAAGTCTTTAATCTGAACTTCTGTTGGAGAAATTAAACCAGAATGGCACATAGCGTAATGCGTTCCTCCGCCATCAGTTCCCTTATGAATCCACATGTAAATCCGTTAGATGCAGATTTTCATTTGGGTCTACACCAAATTATATATCAGAGACTCATAGATAACAGGGCATTAAACACGTCTCATGTTTTTCATCAAGATCCATAAATTATTCTCTGAGAAATCAACCAAAATGTTGGAAAACACTCTCTCGCACTTTTAAAGAAAGTGAAAATCACAAATCCTGGATCCAAACCCTGATCCAGATCCGCACAAAAAATATGCTACGGTTTCTTATTTCGGTCTTGACCCAGGACTTCACAAAATGTCAGTGAAAGCACTACGTCCTTAGCCGAGGCCAAAAGTGCAAGAAATTAAGCGCAAAAACTGAAATCCACTGATGTGTGCAGCACTGAAAGCTCTTTATTGAAGGGCTGAACATATGATTATCATCAGACCAGTTTGAACAAACAGCAGATTACTACATATGGAGCTTAAATATGTGACGCAGGCTCTTTTTTTCCATTTACACCCACACACACACACACACACAGACGTATTCCCAGGTCAGAGCACAGCCTGGATGATCAAATGACTCACCATTGACTGTGAGGTGCACCCAGCTGCCGTTGTGGAAGGTGTCGTACTGTTGCTCCAGCATCAGGACCCTGCACTCGTACCAGCCCTGGTCCTCGGAGCGCACTGGGTCGATCTGCAGGGAGGCCTTCCCATGCAGAGAGGCTCTACCTGCACATGAAGGGAGAGAGAAAAATAATGAAACCGGGACCAACCTCTTCAGAACATATATATATATATATATATATATATTTAGCGTTTTTTTTCCGCTTTTCAAGACAAATGCTCTCTTC
Organism: Pseudopleuronectes americanus; assembly: GCA_038501795.1. Taxonomy (NCBI): domain Eukaryota; kingdom Metazoa; phylum Chordata; class Actinopteri; order Pleuronectiformes; family Pleuronectidae; genus Pseudopleuronectes; species Pseudopleuronectes americanus. The sequence goes on from CM076719.1 coordinate 7,693,956, forward strand.
TCAGCGATGGTCGGCTCCTCCATTTGAACTCACACCTTGTAGCTCTGCTGGTCACCACAGAGATCCATTATAGCAGATGGGGGCTAAGTGGTCCTCTTCGACCTTTCTCTTTTCTTGCAGCATGAAACACGGTCACGTTTGCATCAACAGTAGCCCTTAAGTCATGGTGTAGTTAGTATATTTGAACAGGATCCGGACATTCTAAATAATTATTTGGCCGATGAAATGGTTTAAAGATCGTACACTAAATTCTTTCACTGAGAATTGTTTGTATAAGGATTACGCTCAACGTAATGTAAATCCCATGTTTTTCCCTCTCTCTGAAAAGACTCAATGAACTCTGACTTTGAATTAGTAGTTATTAAAATAAGCACAAGCCCAAGTCGAGTGTGACAAACAAATCGTTTCTACCAACTTATTCCTGTTCAGGGAGAAAAGCATTCTGCAGTTTGTCTGAGCACAGTAATGGAAGGCAGGGGGACGACTCGCTGACGCTCAAGTCTCTACCAGAAAAAAAGAATCACCAATACTTGAATACATATCTTCAGAGCCTTCAATCAATCTGACTTACCAGACTGTTGGAGATAACTCAAATGGATTTCAAACACTATACAGACTCTAGATAAACCTCACATGGTGTGACAAACTCATCGCTAGCTAGCTGCTAAGCATACCTTATTTGCAAGATGCCCTTCAGCTCCACGTAAGAGACGTTGTGTTGTCCACCTGACATGAGCTCTTATTGGGTTCTTGGTCTTTTTAACTTTACAGAAACATAATCTGTCTTCTTAGCTTCAATAAGCCAATTTCCCAAAATATCTAACAAATCCTTTTTTTGTAGAAATGCACCTTGTCGTTTATAAACGTTTTTTCGTTTTAATAAAATTATCATCATATATTGTGATAGTTAGTCAGCTTCATAGGTGCTGGTTGGAAGATTTGGTTTTCTTTGGACAGCAGCAGAAGTTTCCACTTGTTTCTACTCATGGTATCAAGTAACAGGTGCCGGCTGTGGCTCGGTGAATAAACAGTTTGACTAACTTTAATAATGTTTCACCTGAAATGAACAAGAATGTGGCTCAGAGCGTTAATATTTACCTGCGAGCCACACACCTAACACAGTATTTAAAAAGTTCAGTGAGCTCATGATGAGGGACCAGACCTCTCCCTTCAGAAAAAAATCCTCCATTTCTTATAAAACTTCTCCATCCACGCTTCTTTCTTCTTCAAGGCTGAGGATAAATTGGAATTCTAAAAGGAGGAAATCACCAGGGAAGAGAGAAGTTCTGGAAACCGGGCCTGGTGAAATCTTCTGCTGCTAAGCTGTCTGTCTTCAAGCCTGCAGCCCGCTGCTCACATGGCTGCCTCTGACAGCCCGACAGACTCAAACACTCGCTTCTGCTCCGTCTGACGAGTGTTCTCGAATGAAGCATTTCCCCCAAACTTTGATGTGTAGATGTACTGTAAGCGCTGCTCTCTGTTACTTCAGATACAGAGTGTCAGGCAAATATATTGATGCTCAGGTTGGGCTGAGTTGCTCCGGCAGCACTGTATATAAATGCGAGGGATAGATACCCCGACCCTGGGAGAGCTGCCATAGTTGGGGTAAGAACACTGATGTTTTTCTGTTAGCAGAAAATCAATGCAGCAGAGAGGAAGCGCGAGGGGGGTGGGGACTGCAGTCTTGCGGTAAAAAGGCAGCTTGTCTGTAAAAAGTCGGGTCTATTCTTGCCTGAGCATTGAAGTGCTGAGGTGGGGCGGGGTGAAGGGTAGGGATCAGCCTCCCATTTGTCAAGCAGTGAGAAGGTGCAGCTGTAAACGGAGTTAACAGCACTGTATCCACGTCAGGACCGCTCCCCCGGGCATACACCACTTACACAGTACAGGCTTCTGTCAAGTGTGAAAACAGACGAGCTAACACCTTGTTCAGATGACATCACAGACTCCGTCAGGACGGGAAAGCTTTGCAAAGTAAAAACCAAAGATCCAAAGTGACAGAGTTGGCAGACACGGAGCGCCGCTGCAACTTCAAATGCCAAAGAGTCACGATTAGAAGAGGAAAAAAACACTAAAGCTAATTCAAATTAATAAAAGCTACACTATTTCATCCTATGTGATATACAGTAAGAAAATTTTGATTTGTCTTTCCAGGAAAAACATTTACAGGTTAAATAACAGAAACATGTTACAAGGTTATTTGCCAAATATTCCCTAATAATTTACATCCCATTCCTTTACATTGCAAATTTCAAATATATAAAAATATGAGGCATAGCCAAGCAAGAATAGTATGATTGTTTAATAGGAGTTTGATTGGTTCATTCATGTTGGCCCTGCGGTTTTCCTGGCGACCTATCCAGGGTGTACCCCACCTCTCCAGTCCAATGTCAGCTGCGATTGGCTCCCCTCGCAACACTCATAGAAAACAGCAAATACATAATGGACGGCTAAATAAAGTGCACTTAAAATCAAGGTTATCAACTTCAAGTTTTGTCCAACTGAACATTTGTGCAAAATTTGAGGTTATTCTACAAAAGCAAACTTAAGAAAAATAATGTTCAAGAGGCGTAAAGTGTGAAACCCCAACAACATTGACCTTTGACATACGGCCACCAAAATCTAAACATTGAGTCCACGTGAACCTTTGTACAAAAATCTGAAGAAATCCCTCCATGACATTCTTGCGATATCACGTTCACACGAGAGGGACAGAGCAGCGAGTGGAAGGACAACCTGAGAACACAAAGCCCTGGGCTGCAGCTCTCGCCAGTGCAGAGGGTGTGAACACGAGGCAGTTTACAACAATACCCAACATCCTCCTGCAAGTGCAAGTAGGATAAGTGTCTCAGATGGGGATAAAAATACTCGCTGTGTACGCTATGATTTCCAACAGCATGTCCCAAAGCGGGAGAATCTGACACTAAAATTTCACAAACTGCACGTCTGAATTATTGAGCGCGCTTTTGCCTGAGTAGGGAACCAAAATAGATGTTTTTAAATGTTGTAATTTCCATATAGCCGCAGGATAAACTGGCAAAACGATCCCGGATAGATTTTAGTCTGAGAGGAGAGACGGCGTGCACCATTTCTCATTTAGAGGGAAATACACAAATGTTTCCTCTAACATTTGAGTTACATATTAAACTGTAGCCTTCTTAACAATTAGTGGGACTGGAAACCAAACTAACGCTGTAAGTGGATGGATTTAATATGAATGGAATAAAAAAGCTTCTGCCCCTACATATAAATACAGTATTCATGGTAAATCTGCTTTTACTGTGGGAGTCACTGTGTGATTGTATAACAGCACAATTACTTTATCCTCCAAGTGTTTTCATGTTGAGTGATAACAGTTCATGGGAACAGCCAAAATGATGTATTTTGGATCCATTAAGCTCCTAAAAGAGTATTCCATAAGCCATAGTCCGGTGTCGTTATCACACTGTCACCATGCACATGCAATCCCAGGGAACACACTTTAATTTCTGTAATGAGACTGACCATATTTGCGGTGCATCTGTTCACTGGTAATTCCTCAACGGTGGACCTGACGGCCAACGGCAGCGGCCCACTGCTCGCGCCCCACTGAGCACAGAGGAGTGCGATGCCGTTTGAAAAGTGCCGGTCGCCTGTTCCCTGCTGTTAGTCAGGAGGTTAAAGTAAACAATGAAACGCTCCAGCAGCTCCAGAATCTACAGTGGCCACTACAAAACCCAAAAGGAGGGTTTCCCAGACACTGAGTCACTGCCATTAGGCTCCTCTGCAGCGATGACCTTGTGAAGAAACAGCCCACAAGGGAGGAATTTCAGCAAATTCAATATTATTCACACTAGATCCCTATTTTTAAATACAGAAAAAAAAATCTGTCATGTCCACATGACGCTGCAACTAGGAAGATGAACGCTCCAGCTTTTTAAGACAAGCCCTGCTTTGCCTGTATTTCACAGTGTATTGCCGGGTCAGGCGGGGTGTGCTCGGTAAAGAGGTGCGAACAGACAGGGATAATTCTGACCTCGTTTCCAACAGCTCGCCATCTTGTCACAGACACTGAGGCAACATCACAGGAACCAATTTCCTTGGTTCCTGTGATGCTGTACGGAGTGAGAGCGAAGGCAGACGCAGACACACTGTCTGGGTCAGGAGACAGAGACTGGAAGGTTGTAAGATGCGGTGACGAATGGGGGGAAAAAACGCATATATATTGTCATTAGGAACATTTAAAGCTGCTATCGATCTTCTCATCTAAAAACATAAGCTGTTTACCGAAATGTCCAACATTACAGCTCCCAAAAGTGATGCCAAAATGTCTTGATCGCCCCCTAATGGTTGGCTGCAGTCAGGTCATAAACCACGCCTCCTCAATGGGTGGGACGTGGTCCAAACAAAAGAGGCAAAGTCCACATCGAATGAAATGGCCTCTCTCATTTAAAACTCTCTATAGCCCCTTTTTTCAACAGTTAAAACACTTTACACCATTTTGCTTTGGTCTGCAATTTTCGAAATGAATCACTTCCAGTTAACATGACTCAGCAGTAGACACAGGTTTTTTAATTGGCACTGATGGAAAATTCACACCCAGGTAAATGCGCTTATATCTTCTTCTTTTTTTGGGCAGTCTAGACATTGCACCTTCTCCAGTGTGACGTTGTGACACGCATTGAACTCCTGGGCGTTAAAGCATAAATAGACAAGAAAGTGAAAGTGTACTTATTGTTCTTACATCTTGGGAACAACATGCCATGGATTTTTTATTTTTGTTCGTATCGGGCAAGATGCAACACGGCGAGTCAGTGAGGTGAGAGGGCTTCACAGATTCCAGAGCAAATCCGTGATATTGAACATGAAAGAAACCAGCAATGCAAACTACTCTACTTGCAGTGGGAGGCGGAGTAAACTGCCTTGTTACTGAAGTTGTCATATTATCTCAGTACAAATATCACTGATCTACCACACTGCATTATTAGAGATGCTAGCAGAGTTAGAAATGCTGCAGATTTCATTGAAAACACTGGCCTGCAGTTTCAGCACCATCCCGAATGCGTCTTCCCTCCGAATGGCACTTCAGCTGTTTGGGCTTTAAGTACAAAGCATGGTGCAGTACACAGAGGTCTTTACTGTAAGTACTAAGAGAAAGACTTGGCCGTCTTTGCAGAGCGTGGCTGGTTATTGAGCTGCACTTTGTTCTGCTGTAACATGGCGATCGGGGGGGCCGTGCAGTGACATCTGCTGCGACTGAGTGCATGGGGGGAAGTAACTGTGTCTCAGCGAATTTACGACTGCATTGTACATACGTGCTTTACTGCACAGTCCGGGGATGATGCAGCACAGAGGACATATATCTCAGAGTCAATACAGTATTGTTATAAAAAAAAACGTTAGGTGCAGTCCATATAGAATGGAGATAAATCATGGAAAGACTTGCTTTTATGAAGCTGTAACAGATTATTGGATTTTAATGGAAAAAGTTGATAGTCTAGCCACCTGAAGCCAGAGGAAACACTGTGAACACAACCCTGACATACACTCAGTTGCCAGAGACATATTTCTGTTCTGTAGTCTGCCCGGGATGCCACAATAGAAACACACACGTCAGTATAAATGTCACACAATTCTACTGCACGACAAACTGCATTGTCTAAATAGGCCATACATTGAAACAACATCTCCTAAAAGCCAGTTTAAACAAAACCTGAACATAATAACCCAACTGTTGGATTAGATGTACGTCATAAACCGCCAACTGCAGTGATATTGTTGGCAAGTTGAATTAGTAACTGGATAATCTGTGCAGCTTGCAGATACAGAGCGACATTAGCCTTGGTTTGAGTCTTGTTTCTGGCCACCTGGTGAGTCTCTCAGTTTCTGGTCTCCTGAGGGGAAATAATGGCTCTTTAATGGTTTAAGGCTCCACTCTGTTCACCAGCTAGAATCAAACTTTGCTTCTTTGCTGTTGGTCTCTGTACAGTCACTTTATAGAAGAAACAGTTCCATGCTGTGGCCATAAACTGAGCACTTGCGCGTTGCGGGAATGTTCAGTTTCTCTATAATTGTAAATGGTCTTGACCTTACGTGCTCTGAGATAATGTAAGTTATGATTTGGCACTATACAAATAAAATTGAAGTGAAAAACTGCACTCTGAGAGCGGTGACCCTGAACCAAAACGGTGCTGATGCAGCTAAAAGAACTAAAACTAAGAACTGAGAGATGCTGTAAAAGCTGTCAGAGCTGGCGTGACCTGCAGAATTTACATTTTGTAAAGTGTGAAAGCTCATAGGAGGCAAAAGAAAACACAAAACAAGCACTAATTTGAAATGTCCCCATTCACCTTGAATCCATCCATAGTTGAATAAAATCAAACCAAATCACAATAAAATCTCATTCTACTGACTTTAAACCAGTGAAAGTTATAAATTGGAGATTTAAACATGATTTAATATGAAAGTTACAATCTTTCACATGTGTGTATAGTTAATTCTATAGTACATTACACAGTATGTGGATTATATATGCTTTAGCCCTCTTTTCTGTCCTATATAGCCTCTGTTTATCATTATGTACTTTCAAGTTCTGTTGTCTACTCCTGTGGGTCCTGTGGATTTACTCTACATGCCAAATAAAAAGATCTTGCTCCTGATTCTTCCTAAAATGTGTCAGATAAAAGCAGCTTTTCACAGCTTGTCTATATTCTCTCTGAGCTTGTTTAGCCACACTTATCTTACCAGTATACTCTGGATCCACATGAGGAGGGTAGAAGCGGAAGTTGATGAAGAAGGGAATAGGCACTCCGAACTTGAACCACTCCACCACATAGGGGGGTTGCTGGCCGTCCAGGGGAGGGGACACGTCGCACCCCAGGATCACGCTCTCTCCAGCGCGAGCCGTCACAAACCGGGGCTCCTCTCTCACTGCGTGGGCACCTGGGACGAGAAGGAACACAGAGCTCTCAGTACAACCGAGGAATGTTAACGCTCACCTCCGAGGGGGCCGGAGTCTGACATGTAGGACAACAAGGCGAAGGGAAATGTTTGTGCACAGAAATCCTGCAGACGAAGCAGAAGAATCTAATTGTATTCAAGACTTCCAAGACTAATTCACAAACAATAGTTGGGGGACAATTAAAGGTGGTTGACTAAAGTGCTGCACAATGGATTAAAAGTACATTTTGCTTCAGATGCTCATGGCCAACAACAGGATATTTGTCCAGACTGCTTGGTCACCGCACACCCGGGTAGAGCGCTCTCGCTTTCATCAGCTTTCCCCGTGGCTCCATCATCATCTGTCACCTGCATCTGTTGGTGAGTGTTTTGTGGCTGTGCCATACTGTACAATAAACGAGCTGCCAAAGGGTTCCATTGATCATCGCTGGCTGCTGCTCAGATGAGCTTTACTATGAGCACCACCAGAGCTGGCATTTAGCCACGACTGTCCAGGTGCGCTGCCGAAGCGTTGACCTATCAGATGACTGAAAGGTCGGCCTACCTGCCTCAGCAGAACGCTCACTCTGGGAATGGATTTTCTCCAGCTGCCACCCCCGCCTTCATTGAACCGACTGTATCTCCACCGTCAGAGCAAGCACGGCTGCCCGCCTCCGCCCAAGGGGGGAAAATCGCTTCAGGGATCAAGAGACATGCTGACGTTTCACTCCAGAGAAACACCAGCTGAATAACGTAACGCTTTCATTAGCAGTATCATTTGCATTATCAGGGCACATTTTTTACAGGAGGAGCAAACATGCTGGGTATGGAGGAATTACGGCCTCGAACGGCGTTGGTGTGACCGGCGGTTACATCGTCTCTCTGCTTCGTGTTCCTCCACCATCACTGTTGTGTGAAATGGAAATTTCATGACTGCGAGCCCTGTGCCTTTTCAACCGTATCCACTGAAATTAAGACCAAAATATTTTCACCCAGTTCTTCTGTCGGACAAATAAACCCTCTACTCCACCCCTGCCGGCCATATGCACAATCACTGAGGGATTGTGTTCACCAGTTTTATCTGCATTATCCTGTGACACAGTTAATCCACTTTACTCATTTGAACCAGCACAGATTCTGGACTGAAACAGGGCAGATTTAATCAAATTACACTTTGTAAAGTGGACATGTGGTTCGCCAGCTACAAGCCTCAGCCCTGGAATCTGCTGGTGGCTCCTCAGTAGTCAGAAGGTAGAAGCAGCAATGCTATGCTACTGTGAGCTCTAATGAGCCACACGGATCGAGTGAAGCACGTGCACGACTCAGTGAACCCCACATGAGCAATGAACAGGCCGCTGTAGCTCGTCAGTTTGGACCAGCAGCAGAACACGAGAAGCTGAACGAATCCCAACACAAACCTAAAAGAGAATCAACTTCCGAACGACCCACAGTGAACGTTACAAGTGTTAAAGCTCATCGGAGGCAAATTGACAGCTACCAGCCACAGAGACAGTACATCAAAGAAAATAAACTACACTACAAGCACTAGTTTGGAACATCTAAATCATACCGGTAATAAAGCAGCATTTTTCATTAGAATGAAGCTGATGGGGATGTGTGTGTGTCTGATGAAACCCATCGCAGCCTGTCAGGACGCGTGGAGATTCGTCAGACAGAACGAGCAGGGAGTTGATTGTTGCTCCGAGCTTCTGCGAGCATGACGCTGCCCTGCACACTGAGCAAACCATGACCTTTTAATGCGCCTCGGCAGAAAAAACGTGTCCCATGCAGTTATAAGCACAACAAATTCAGAAATCTGCTAAACTAATCCCTTCAGGCTTGCCAAAAGCCTGAAATTCACACCTGAGCACACTCCATTGCAGCCTCATTTATAACACCTTTAACAACGATTACAATAACCCCTCTCAACAAGCCATACGCCGATTGTGTCGACGCCAACGTTATTTTAGACCCTCGGTTTAGAAACTAACCCCAAAAAATGTGATCGCAGAATTACCAACTGGAACTGGGTGCTGCGGCATAGTGGGACATCTTAGAGGAAAAGGTTACACATTTAGGAAACCATGATTATTATCCTACCAGCACCTCTTAGGCCTTTTAATTGAGCGTTCTATCTCGATTGTCTTCTTTGTACTTAGTTGTAATGACTTGAGATGCAGATTTCTTTTTTAACCTTTAGACAAAACCAGGCTGGCTGTTTCCTAATGTTTCCAGCCTTTATGCTAAGCTAAGCTAACTGTCTGCTGGATGTAGCTTAATTTTTACTGTTCAGATGTCAGAGTGGAGTCAATCGTCTCATCTAATTCTTGGCAAAATTAGCAAATAAGTACAATTCCTGAGATGTCAAACTTCTCCTACTACTAAACCTTTGGAAAGTTAAACATTACAGCTTTAAATCTGATCATTTCAAAGCCTCTGTCAAATGCTAAAATGCAGTTAAAAAAATTATGAACTGTTTGGGCAGCCGAGGTTACAGCATGACTTTAAGTAAAATATTTACTGGACATTTCGGGAAAAAATCTTTATGCCATCAAAAACCTATTGGCTGCAGACAGACCATGTTTACAGGCTTTGGTGGAGGAGGCTTTACGCACGGCCCAATCCAAAAACATGATTCAATTATGCAAGTCCAACATTTGTCTTAACATTTACTGTACGGGGTCCAGCTCTTGTGGATTTCAGAAGAAAAGGCCGCGCAGGCTCCCATCCATAATGAAACACACTGGACACATTGTTTGGTTTGAGTAAGTAGAGTCACTTGACATGAAACACGGGCTCGAACCCTGTGGCACAACAGTGACGGCGGCTGCAAGCTATTGTTTTCTCTGCAGACAGTTCAGGTTGCAGACGTTTAGCAGCTCAGGTTTCTCCCTGGCCTTATTTTTGGATCCTGGTGGCGAGGGAAGCACGTCTGAGATAAGGAGGAGCCTTTAAAGACTTAAGATAATAAATGGGAGGGCTAATAATTCTTCAATTTCTTTATGAGATCCTCACGAAGAGACAATGACCACAATCTTGGCCGGCGCTTTGAACTTTTTAATTTCCTTAATGGAAATGTGCAGTTTTACGAGGGCTTATTCAGGCGAACTATTTATGTTCTCGACAAGGCACATATGTGATAGAATCGCCCAGGCAGATCTTCCAATTAATCAGTTTTAAATTGTATTGATCCCTTTAAATGTAAAGGGATCAATACAATTTAAGTTAGGGGGAATTTAAGTTTAAGAGGGAAACTGTCCAAAATTCACACAGGCAGAAATCTGTTGAGTGAGATCTGGATAAACCCGGCAGCTAATAAATCCAAGGGACCAATATGTTTTATGCATCCGGCACAGAATGGTTTACTGTTATGATCATGAATTCTGAAGCGTAACAAGTCTGTCACTTGTCCGATAAATCACAATACGGCAGGTAGGACATGCACGACAGCAATCATTCCTCATTGTTGGGCAAAGGTTAAACAGGCCGTGTCACCGCAGGTTAGTAAGAGAGAAGAACAGGACTGGAACTGGTGATTACTTTCATTGATTTTAAATTTGATCTCTAAAATGCCAGAAAATAGTTGTTAGTTACCTGAAGCTTTCAGATATCTTGTTTTTCCAACTGACAAAATCCAAGATGTTTAATTTATTATCACTACTTTTAACTGTTTTGACCTTTAAATTCCCCAGATTGTCTATAAAAAATATTTTTGGGCAAAACAGGTAAAACTAGCAGATGTGTCACTTTATCAACAGTTCAGGAATGTATTAATCACATGTGTAAAAACAAACAGGTTATTATTTTTTATTCTAAATCTAAATTCTAGTTTGAAATCAGTTAAAGCATTAATCTCACCTTTTTGTTACTAATGGGCTCATTGTTAGCACTTTGCGGTAATGAGCTTACTAGAGCTTGGAATAACACAAAGGCTTGCACAATCTAGAATTTATTTGGACACAAAGGTGAGATTTTTGCATTTTCAAACAGTATTTTGTCAGGCATCGTTTGCATTATGATTTTAATTGACCTCCTTAAAGTTTCCTGACTGGTTCTGGAAGAAACACATTCTGGATCTGTGAAGCATGTTTGGTGTTTATGCCTGAAAAAAGGTATTTTACAAAAAAAATTATGAGATTGACAAAAAATCAAAGCAAATCACAAATATGAAGGAAAACATCCAGAACTGAATGAAGCATCCTTAGAAGAATGTTAAGCGATACACACAATGTTATGTAACAACCATCAGATACCAGAGCGAGACATCTGCTTGAGGTCAATCATCAGCTGTCCAGACCGGCACATGAATCACTGCAGCAGAACCACGGGGGCATGTGAGGTTAAATCTGGAGGAGATTTCAACTCGCTGTGTTTTATCAAGAGGCAGCAGATGAAAATGGCTCTTTTGCAACATTGTACCATGAGAAATGATCAGATCTGGTCAGTAAATAGACTCTGGAGGCAATTTGGGGCAATAATCTGGCAGAGCAGAGCTGGAGACATGTCTTGACACTAATGAGGTCCAATAACACATTGAACAATACTGAGGGAAAATATGAAAACTGAGGGAGTTCAACGAGGGACTGTTTTAGACGAGCGCTGCTTGGATTGTCTGGTCCAGGGTGCTTAATTCTATTCTTTTGACACCAGCACAATATTTCACCCATTAAAAACTAAAAATCCAATATTTACCTCCCGTTCAAGTGCGATCCAGCGCATGGGAAACAACAACTATTGCTAACTGTAGCAGGAGATTCTGCAAAGGGATGCATGGAGAGCTGTGTGTGCGGATACGAGCGCCACTTTACACTGGCCAGAGCTCCCGATGTGGAGGATGTAATGGAATATAGACTGGACGGAGGCTGGAGAGAGAGAGTCTCAAGGACGTGCAGCCACTGGGCTGGATGGGCCACTGACAGGGCGGTAATTGAATGCCAGCCTGTGTGTGCTGAAGGTCACATAAGAGTATGGTCTGAGTGTGTGTGAGTGCGTGTGTGTGAGTGCGTGTGTATGTGTGTATGTATGTGTGTTTATGCGTGTGTGTGGGTGTGTCCGTGTTAATCTGGGTCTGTATAATTCAAGTGTACTGCAGCTAAAGTACAATAGATTACAAAAATAGTGCAAGGCATAGAAACTGTATTTCTCCTAAATAATGAATTACTGATGCATAAAGGGGTTCACCTATAGACAAATTCAGGCAGCCAGAATATTTACGTTCACACTTGTCACCCTACGTTTTTACTGAGTTTACAGTATATTCAAATGATGACATTCACCTGGTTATTTATCCCAGTATATTCAGAATTCTACCACTGGAGCAACCACAATACCTACATATGTAAGTACCACGATTAGACACGTAGATGTTTGTGTTCTGTCTTTTATTTACTACTTTATTAGTTGTACATGTTGAAATATTGATATTATTTTTAGCCTCATTTAAGGCCCTGCTAGATTTGGCTTAATTATTGAATGCAGAAGGATATTAGGTTGTTTTTACAGAGAACTAATGTCCATACGTGGAAACAAACAACAAGTCGCACAACATACTTGATAAAAAACCAAGTTTCCAGGGCTGAGTTGTTAGTTATTATCGTAGACACAGATGTCAGTGGGATTTACACTCAAGGTAGAAGCTGCTTCTTATGAGATTGGCAGTAATCTTGACATCTGCAGAGGAGAAATTAAAAATACATCCACACACAGCTCCAATGTGATAAGCGATCACTACACACAACTTCTCTGCAGCATTGCATTCATAACTAGTTTAGTCCAAGTGTAAAGCAAATCGTTCAGCTCACATTCTACACAACAATCTGCAGACCAGAGGGTGTATGCTTTCTGTCTAAAGATGCTGACCAGCATGTCGCTCCGCAGACAACGACCTCAGCGTCTGCTGCTTTTACTTCTGCACGGGGACAATCCAGGACAGATCTGCTCTCTTCATTATTTAGCTCCATTTAAAGGCAGAGGTCCCCGATCAGACGAGCAATGCTCAGTTAGGGATGTGCTGACACCTGCTCCAGCACACAGCAAGGACAGAGAGAGAGAGACAGAGAGGGAGAGAGACAGAGAGACAGAGAGAGACAGAGAGACAGAGAGGGAGAGAGAGAGACAGAGAATCAGAGAGAGAGAGCGAGAGAGAGGGAGGAAGAGAGAGACATAGAGCAAGACAGAGCGAGAGAGCGAGAGAACGAGAGAACGAGAGAGCGAGAGAACGAGAGAGCGAGAGAGCGAGAGAGCGAGAGAACGAGATAGCGAGAGAGAGAGGGAGTAAGAGAGACACAGATAGCAAGACAGAGCAAGAGAGCCAGAGAGCTAGAGAGAGAGAGAGAGAGAGAGAGAGAGAGAGGGAGGCAGAGAGACACAGAAACAGGGAGGGGGAGAGAGAGAGAGAGAGAGGGAGGAAGAGAGAGGCAGAGAGCAAGACAGAGCGAGATAGCAAGAGAGCGAGAGAGAGAGAAAGGAAGAGAGACACAGAAACAGGGAGGGAGAGAGAGAGAGATGGAGGAAGAGTGAGACAGAGAGCAGGACAGCGCCAGATAGAGAGAGGGAGGAAGAGAGAAACAGAGCGAGACTGAGCGAGAGAGAGGGGGAGAGAGACAGAGCAGGAGAGACAGAGAGAGCGAGGAAGAGCGAGACAGAGAGAGACAGCGAGGAAGAGCTAGACAGAGAGAGAGACAGAGGAAAAAAGGAGAGCGAGGACGAGAGAGAGCGAAAGAGGGAGATAGAGAGAGGAAATAAAGGAGACAGAGAAACAGAAGGAGGAAGGGAGAGACAGACGAGAGCGATGTGTGAAAGAGGCTGTGTTTGCCAGAGAGGCTCAGAGGGTGAAGCAGCTCTGAGAGGAGCAGCTCTACCAGAGGAGCACATTACAGGACATCTCTCAGCGACTGAAGTCACAGAAATTCCTCAGTCTCACCATGTTTCAGTCATTTTTTTACAGCAGATCACGTTGTTATTTTTTCATTGCTTACAATAAGGTGTTTTAAAGGTGTTACTTGGAAGCATATTGCAGCTAATCTGCACTTCCATGAGGTTTGTTTAATTACAACTGGCTATCGGCGTTTTCAGGGTCAATAAATCATATGTAACGGTGAGTGAGCTCCTGTGTTACATGTGAACTGGCTCCACATATCTTCCAATCAACATATCCACTTCCATATATTTCCCATTCGCCGCCTCCCTCTCTCTCACGCTCACTTCCTCTTTCTATGACTCTCACACACTCGAGCTGCAGCTCAGAGCGACATAAGAGTGCTCAGTGTGGATTCAACACTTATCTCTGAAGATGCGCACTTCTTCTGGCAGATGCATATATGTGTTTCCTCAGAAACAGGATTGAAAAGATCCTTTCAGCAGAATGAAATGTCTTCCTGATTGAAGGTGAGGTAAAGCTGGGGAGAAAATAGTGCTGATTTGACTTATTATATCAGAGTATAGTAGCTGCTGAATTAAGCCATCAGATGATTTATGTGTCTCATTATTAACACATGGGAGAAAAGTTTAGATTCAGAAGCATCATTATATTTGTTTGCCTGATTGTCTTTTGTTAGTTTTGTTACATTTTCAAATCATGCAGATTATTGTCAAATATAACCATATGTAATTTATCTTACAATACAGAAACTCTCTCATCCGGATAAATCTAGAGAAAACTACAAGCGCTGCAGCAAATAATCATATAAATCCGAATCTATATTGATAGTATAACAAACTGAATATATTTGGGTTTTGATCTAATGCTTTCATAAAACAAGCAATCAATATATATATATATATATCAATTTGGGTAATGGAAACTTTGCCCAGGTTTTATTGACTAAAGGATAAATGGAGAAAATAAACTGGGAATTAACCAATATTTAAAATAATTGTTATTGGGAGGATTCAAATCTAAGATCAATAATTGACATAATTAGTAGTTTGAATACCCAAAATAAGATTTAGTTTTGTTTTGTTTGACACGTCAAACATCTAGGTTCCCCCCACACTGCTAATCAATGGTAAAATAAACATAACAAATATTTTCTGGTAAACATACATAAAACAATGAGTAAAATAAGTTACAGCAGCAGAAGTACTTTTAAATGTTTCAAAAAGTCAAAAAACGATAGATGTTTGATGATTTTGCGACTTTTCTTTTTCAGCACTAACATGGTTATTCAAAAATGTGCATGAAAACTTAAGTCTGGAGCAAAAGGCAGGTGTTGGCCTACAGACAGTTGAACATGTGGGATGTTTGAGGACTTGAAGGATTCAGCATCTGCATTTTAAAAAACAGAGGTAGAATAGGTAAGAGGCGCCTGCACAGGAAGCACAAGTCCGATAGCTCCTAATCCAAAGAATTGACCAAACTGCTCCATCAGGTCACCTCTGATGGACGGGAAGTGTTTTCTGGGACAGCATCCAGTCCTGCTCCAGGATGAATGATGACATCTGCCCTTTTTAAAATACCTGTTCCACCTCTGTCAGCCTGCAGACCTTCATCCACCACCACCATCCATGAATATGTACTTGATTGTATAAATTGAAAGAAAGTGAAGAAGATGAACTCTGCCTTCTCTAATGAAAGGCCTCGATATTATCAGGTCAGCTTGGCCCCTTCTGAGCGATAAGAGCATCCATATCCTAATCTGCAGATCCCGAACTTGTATAATCAGGGGTCTGCGACTTTATTCCTGTGATGAAGATGCTTCTTTACAAACTAATCCACTCCCCTGCAGAGAATATCCAACAAGTCCTCATGAACATGTTCTCCCAGTGAGGAAAATGAACCAAACCTTAGTTATTATTAAATACATTAAATAAAGAATGAGCAGCTAGCCTACTTAATTACTTTAGACACTAACACATTGTTCATTTCCCTTATAATTATTACGCTTGTAGTTTAATTTCTTTTTACAAGAAATATCCTTGTGATTAACATCTAAATTCTTGATAATTTCTTGGAAATGAGGGAAAAATTTTGCAGGAAATTACAGGACCTGTAACATAAGGTGGTCCTGTGCAGAAGTGACACAGCTGTACAGATAACCTCCTAACCTCCACCTTAACACCTTTTAAGGCAGTACAGCACTGAGCAGTCACTGTTTAAGAAAATTGAATTGTAATATAATGTATTGTAGCGTTCAAACACGCAAACAAATAATTATATCATCTTTCAGATCAGTCTCCTTTCGTCCCAGTCTAAGAACTATTATCAAAAATCCTGTTATATTCCCATCACCCGGTCGGACCCAAAAGATATTCAACTTACAATGGTAATATGTCAGACAGGTCTTTACTTAAATAGCGTTCAGCTGCATGATAAGACAGATGGACTTTAGGTCTTTGCTCCACAGATAATGTAACTAGACGTCCAGTAAGTACAGGATCAACACAACAACAGCGTATTTAACTTGTAAGAGGCACTACGTGTTTCAAAGGAGATGATAATTTTGCAGCTGAGAGAGTTATTCCCTCCGACCAGATCTGCACGATCTGAAAAACTGGCGTTCCCAGAATGCTGCAGGGTTTGTTTGCAAAGGAGACTCTGCTGGGAGTGGACCGAGGGAGGAGGGAGGAGAGAGGAGGGGGAGGATGGAGGGGGCATCACCAGGAAGAGCTGGCTCATGCCCAGTGCTGAGAGTCTGCCATCCACCCCTTGAGCACACGCTCCCTCCTAAGCTCTTTACTAAGCTTCACTCTCATGACTGTAGCACGACACCAAGGAAAATGAGTAGGAGAGATGAAGTCGAGCTTCAGTCAAGCAAAGACGTTTAAAAGACAAAGCTAAGAAAATATCAAAGGTATAAACAGCAATGACACTCTGCTGCTAGAAATCTAGATTATTAACGTAAATGATGGAATGACTACAATGTCATGACACTTTAATAAACAGGTTAATTTGGCCGATGGAGATTTATCAAATGCAGTAAGGGAAGTTTGCATCTGCTGCTAAGGATGTTTGGTTCTTTCACCTCAGGTGAACCACTGACTTGACGATTTATTACTGATGAGATGATCTTTCCTGTGTTTTACCAATGAGACAGGCAGGGGTAGAACATAGCAAAGTATATTTAACCCACTTTGCAGGGTTTATTTGAGTTTTTCAATTTTCTTCTACTGCTACTCTTCCTACAGATGCAACTACACACCACTTTTCCCTCCGTCAGCTGAAGCTGCAACGTCTTGTCCATCAATGAATTAGTGTATTTAAAATAAAATAGTAATTATCCAATAAAGATTCCTTCATTGGTCCTGCACAATGTGAAGGATGAGAGGATTTGCATTTGTCCAGCATCACATCCAACTCTGATTTTCTTTGCACATCTGATGCACTAGAAACTGTTACTGTTATACAAATTACACACAGTGAGTGAAGGCAGCCTCAAGTCCATCAAAACCAAAACACGTTCTCTAACAGCGAGTTTCTGTTTGTGTGCTGGAGGAGTGGTGTCGTTATTTTTTGATTAAAAATATTATGAAGTAGAAAAACACAACACATTCACAGCGGTTTTGATTAGCTACTCAGGTCATTAGGGGTTCATGAACAGGGCGCCACAGAGAGCTCGGCATTTACGACCCCAATCTCTGCAAAAACAAGAAAGAAAAACTGTGACAACTCGAAACCTGATTGAGCCAAAAATAAAACAAACATTTGTTGTGTTCTGTTTGGTCTGTTTTCATTTGCAGCTTTTTAATAAACAGACTGTTATACTGCAATAGTTCTCAGGGGTGAGGATGACATTAAATCTTATAGATGGTGAAACATATTGACATGAATTGAAACATAAGAGGCAGTGACTCAAACATGTTCAAATAGAAAAATCCTATAGTTTTATGAGGTTTTGAATTCTAATTTTCAACTTACAAATCAGAAAAACATAATTCAATCTGTGAAGAAAAAACACTCATATGATTTAAACTAATTGAAGCACAGTGATGTCAGACAAATTAAAACACTGCTTTCAAATCATGGAATTGCAGAGTTAAACAACGTCCCAGACAGTTTCAACACCCCGACAAAAACTGAAGACAGCCCAGCCAATCTGAAACTGGACCCGCAGTGACAGTGGGAGGGCTAACAGACACCAATTCAGCACTACTGGGAGGCCCCAGATACGTGAGTGACAGTTCTGACACCTCCACAAATCCTGTCTGCTCCGATACGTCTCTGTCTTGGAAGAAACGCGCCTTCAGAAGGAAACCCGAAACAAGAACAAGTGTGGCAATTCACGGTTCAGGAGGGAGATTCTGGATCGTGTGCAGCATCAAGGAGCCGTCGCACGAGTAGGGAATTACAGATGAATATCATCTGGCCTAAAGCCAGTTCAACAAACGCTTAAAAAATGCCAAGTCCCAGCACAGGAGCCGAGAGGAGAGTCAGTGTGCCATCAGTGACTCGGGCTGAAAATAGTCCTTCAAATATACCACTCCTCAACACTTGCCAATGACATTTAATTACTTCTATATTGCCATCAGCGTCCCTCTTGCTTCACCTTGATTGGTTGCCAAGTCACCATTGACTTTGTTGAACTAACCTCGCGTCTCCCTGACCATATGCTGCCTCCCCAATGGGCACTTGGCACCAGAAAACTTCTTTGACCACCGTTTACTGTGACTGATTGTTCATACCTGAGCAAATCCTGTGAAAATCACCGACGGGTTGTAAAAAGAAGGGTCCTGCAGTATGTTGGACGTGAGCTTTTCTTTTCACGTTTTTACATCTAAGTCCAATCGTCATTTAGGTAATAAGTTTGTTCGATAATTTATTTAAGGGTCCTAAAACCCTCAGGAAAAAACATTTTTGCTGGTATTGTTTTTTTAACTTTTCGATTAAACCAGTTTCTGATGTTCTGACCAGTGTGAATTTGAATCTTAATTGAACATTTCAAAATAAATCCATACACAAAATTTCTCATGGAATACGTGTTTATGACCTTTTTTATCTTTACTGTAAAATAAATAATCTAAAATAATCTACAAACTCATTATTTAGTTTCATTGCTGTTTTTAAATGTTCTGGTGGAAATTAAAGAAATTAATTTAACCGTAGACTTATTGGTTCTTTGTTTGTGCCTAAGCAACATGAAAATATAACAAAATACCACTCATGAGAAAGGAGCCAAATCTCAGCTCCACTGAGCTGCAATAATCCTACTTTTCCTTTGTTTGTTTTGGAGCATATTAGTTTTTAACCATCTGTTTCCAGTTCCGTTGGTACCTGCAAATCTGATCTGTATCTCCCAGAACTGACAAAATTTGGATTTTTTTTAACAGAACTGTTACTTCAGTTTTTTCTTCTATTGGATAGATAGACTATAAGGTCAAGTGTGGAACACCAGCTTTTGGGTATTGGCCTATATCCCTCATGGTATTCCATGGGCAAGTATAGGATTTGTAGCTTCATATCAGGGTAAGCGCATAGAAGCTTATATAGTTTTCATCACTTACCGAATTAGTTAAACATTTTGGGTCAAAAGATGTTTGAAAAGGGAGCCAGTTAGCTTAGCCCAGCATAACGAATCGGAGGAAGGAGAGATTGATCTGCCCAACTCACAAATGAACATGTTGTACTTTAACCTGTATGAAAACTAAAGTGAGAAAGTGAGAAAATAAGGGTGTAGTAACATAACATATTACACCCCGTGCAAATGAAATGGATTATTTATATTATTCATAATAATTTCAGTTTTTGTATTGTTTAAAAATACATATATAATCCAGAAGATGTCATGCTAGATGTTTTACTATTGGACAGAAACGGCTAGCTGTTTCCCTTTGTTTCCAGTCCTTGTGCTAAGCTAAGCTAACTGGCCACAGACTCACATGTGTAGCTGAACAGGCAAACAATAGCATGGTGTAAATTTTCTCATCTAATTTCAGCAAAAACCCACAAATCTGCTTTGTTTAATACAAAAGTCAAGCTACACAAAACTGAAATTGTGTTTTGTTCTTTGCATTTGTCTGTCTGGAAACAAATGAAGCTACACCGAAAGTATGACTTCACACATTCTCAAAATAGCAGACATATTGCTGTGTGGTCTCCATCGTGAGACACAAGGGATGATGACAAGTCACAGTTTGTGTTAACATGAGTTTCAGAGGTTCTGTGCAGCACCAGACAAAGATCAGACACTTTATTCTGGGACACTGCAACAGAGGAAGTCAACCAGCTCTCATTTTTAACACATTGTGATCCGTGGCTCTCCGGTGCAGCCTGTCATCCTAAAGTAAATCACCTCCAGAGCGATGCAGATACCAGACAGCACCTACGAATCAATATCACTGAGCCACATTCATGCCTTAGTAAAATGGAGAATTTAAGCAGTGACACCACTGAGACGTCCTCTGCGCCTAAATCTAACATTTCTCTTAAATATGTTTTTTTGCAGGGGAAGTTCTCACACTGTGCTCATCGCTCCATTGTGGGTCTGTCTTCACAGGAGGAGCCAGACCTGTGGGCAGACCAGTTCTGACTGGGTATGCGGGGTCATGGGGATCAGTTACCAGGCGACAGCTTGGCACATGTCTCCCTCATCTGGACATGAGTGGAAGAGCAAGGTTAAGTAAGTACATGGGTCAGTGCAGAGTGCTCAGGAGGAAAATCCAGAACAAAAGGGATATTGTGCAGTTTGCAGGTCCAGGAATGACTAGTTTATGAAGCACTTAGATCAGCGCCAGGCGAGCCCTGCAGCTCATGTGCTGCTCACAGGCTCACACACACTCAGCACTGAGGCCCAGTGCATGTGCAGTGTGGAGATCCGGAACAGGGTTCCCATGCACGCAGCAGTGGGCTCGATCAAACACAGGAGTGCATTTTATCTGACACGTGATGCATTATTTAGTTACTTTTCCATCTTGAGGGCTGAGACGGTCACACCCCTCTCTGGAGAGCCCAAGTGGGACTGATTGCTATGATACAATGCACACACGTTCCCCCCCTCTCTCTCAGCTGCATGCGGGGACGCTATTCCCCCCCATTTGCTCTGCATGTTTTAAATCACAAATCACAGGCCCTGAACCCACAGACAGAATCAATCAGCCTCTCACTGCCATGGTCAATCACTGTGGACTCCAGGGTTTCTCCCAGTGGCATGTGCAGCAGCAGCAGCAGCAGCAGCAGATATCATCATGCACATGCAGCAGGCCTTTGCAAAGACAATTGTTGTCTCCCTGACATGATTAAACCAGGGATGAACTTTAACGTGACACACGAGAGAGTCTGTGTTACAATGAAATAGCTCCACACTGTATGTGACCTGACATACAATACACACACACACACACATGAAAACACGGTGCGATTAGGGGAAAGCTGCAGCAGGCGCACACGCAGACATCGGATCATATGCAATGTGCGGCACCACATATTCTGCACTTCAACTCACCTTGAGCGGCCGTTCCTCTGGTGCTGAATACACTTGCTATCAGAGTGGCCACATACCAAATCATAGTACTATTGCCGACCAGCTATTACCACGCAAAGTGCCCCGTTCAGCCAATCTCTCATATTCGACCTTGCACCTCGCGGTCTCTCGGCACGATCCCCCTTTTCATATCCTGCTCTCTTTCCTCGTGGCGCGTCCCTTCATCCCTTCCCTCCCCCGTCCTTCCATCCGCATCCTCTCCCGAAGAGACAGAGCACCTGCACCGCCGCGCTTGTAGTAGACGGAGCCGTTTTTACGAGCGCATAGTGAAACCGAGTGTGAGGACGCAGCCACAGGTCCGCCCCCTCGCCGCCGTCCCATTGGCCGCCGTGCGAGGCTCCGGGGTTGCGCATTGGCTCTGCGCACAGCCGCGCAGCCCGGAATAACAGGCGCGCGGCCCCGTGCGCACACTCAAGGTGAGTTGGAGCGTGCCGTAGTAGTGGAGCCGCAGTATCATGCGCATTGACAGAACAGCCGCGTCCACGTCTTTGAGCACCTCTCCTAAACTGGCCCCACGTGCACCGCCACCGCCGCCGCCCGTCATCCATTCATCCGCACGGGCCTGCGCGCCGCTCGTCGTATCAGCGCTGGCACCGTGCGCCTCTTTGTGTGCCGCAGCTTTATGAACGAGGGGCGAAGCTGGTGGATGCGAGTGACTCATCCGTCGCTCACCCATAGCCCTCGGCTGTTGTCATGTCGCTGTCACCGACATACAACGCTTCTTCCCCCCTCCACCCACCACCCCACCAGCCCTCTTCCTCTCCACCACCGTGTCTGGGTTCGTGTGATGGGTGTGGCGACAGATACTAAACCATTCGCCTGTGTGTATGTTTTCTCGACGGCCGAGAGCGCACGGATGCAGCTCCGCCACCACGCCGCGCACACATGGGCACCAGTGATAAGGCTGCCTCAGACTCCCTCCCTCTGTTTTCTACATGCATGACCAGGGAGGATGCATTCCGCCTGTGCGCCTCTGGCTGCTGCTGCACATCAGATCCCATCGCACCGCTCGCACCGGCTGCTGCTCAGCGCCACGTTCTGTACATCTCGGTTTTTTTCCCTTCCTGCAGATTTTGTCACATTTTTTTTGGTCTGTCTGTCTCCCCCCACCCCCTCCCCTCCCTTCCTTCTTTTTTTTGGAGCCTGTCATAGGCTATTCCTGTCTGGAATCAAAGACTTACAAATCAAAGACATTCTCCATTTTCTTATGCAGAGCGTTTAATTCCTGCAGTAAAATCCTGCTGAGTAATACTCTCATGACACATCTCAACGTATTTATCACGATTTTCCAACCTGTTCAGGGGGTTTAGATCATTTTTTAGGAAAAGGACGTCACCCCTTCTGTCTGAGAAGAGTTGCAGACAGCTTGGTCCCTCAACCATTCACTCCTCATGTGCACTCAAATGAAGTCATCACATCAGGGCCTGTACATGTTACACACATACACAGTATTATGTGTCTCAGTATGCGTAAAGGTTCAAATCTATGAATCCTGCTCCATATAGAAAAATCGTTCTGGCCCAGGTTTGGCCCACTGTCACACGGCCATCCGGCACACTACTGTGTGGAATGTTGGCACTTGGATCACTCATGTCTGCCAGAACTAGTGCACGAGTAAAACATAACCATACCGCATGTCAACAAAAGGTGGTCCAAATTTGGTTTGTGGTATTTTTGGCCATATTGACCATTAACCACACGGAACATTTTAGCTTCACGTCCATTGTGTCAGGTCCACAGGAATTCAAGAAGTGTTGCATCATTGCTTGAAATGCAACTGGAGGGTTGAAAGACACATAAACTTATTCAGAGATCAATTTAGAAAAAATATTTAAAACAATGTCTAATAAGGGGCAAGTGCTTGATCACAACCTGGGTTCTACCTGTGCATGTGCCTGGGTCAGATTATGATTTGGTGATTGTAAAGGCCAAAATATATGATTCACATAATTTTCCTACAATCATACATACATACATACATACAGGCATACAAAAAGCTCTGTACATCCCAGTGTAAGCCGGTAAAGGTATCAGAGCCAGTGTTGGATGCTGCAGAGAACATGGACCTCTCTCTAGAGCAGCATCACTACAGGGAGACTTTCACCCTGCAGCAAACTCAATGGCATTAACAACTCAAGCTATGAGTCACAAGTTATGACTCCTGATCATCGATAGCTGTGCAGCAGCAGGGAAGCCTTGTTTAGTCATGCTGCTGTTTGACCCATCAGGAGGAATGGATGCTTTCACATGTTAAAGTCTCCTCTGCGACGAGGGCTGCAGAGAGGAGCTGTTTAACATCAGTGACCAAGACGTGTGGAAGGAGGAGCATCTGTCAGAGTGTCACGGTAACTGTTGGTGGAGGTGTGCATTAGTTTGCTCTGACTGTTGCTTTTAAATCAAGGTCACATTACTTACACACATATTTAAAATCCTCACGTAAAGCCAAGTGCACGTGCTGACACAACAGCAGGACACACTGTATGTGCAGTAGCACAAAGCCTCTTTCCACAGTGACACACACACACACACAAACACACACAACACACACACACAAATATAATGTAATTTGCTCCACGAAGCCACAGGATGAGATTTGAAGAATTTGATTTCCTACAAACCACGACAGAGAAGAGATAAGAACAGTTAAGATAATCTCTTATGCAACATGACGATCAGTTTGCAGCTCTGCCAGTGGAGGCTGGGGACGGCTCTCACCAAAGGGCAGAGAGGGAACATGAACTGTTTCTAAATTTCAAATACAACAGGGACCAGTGTTGCTGGCCTGAAAAACAACTTAAGGATTAATGTCGGCAGAAAACTCTCATATCCCTTGTTAAATGTAAGGTTCATCATTTTTTTTTATCAGAAAAAGTATATTCCTGTTAACGGACACTGTATCAGTTGATTTTCTTGAAAAAATGTCACATTTTAAATTCAACTCCAGTGATTCAGATTGTGTATTTTCTTCACTTAGCTTCACTTCAGCAGTTAATGAGTTGTTTGTGAATGAGATCTTTTTGCATCAAGTATTTTTTGTCAAGAGCTCTTTATTTTCACTCACTGCAATAAAATCTTGAGCGGAGCGAGCCTGTAAATTTCTAATTGACACAATGACACACAATGAAATCAACATTATAAATTGAGACTAAGTAAACACAGTGAAAAATAAAGATACATGTATTAATATGTTTATACAAGGAATTAAAAATAGCGAATTCAGAACAACATGGACGATGTAAATATTCATCTCTGAGTGCAGCACAGTGATTTATATTTCGGGTCATAGTCCAGAGGGATCTTCTCAGTCCGTCACCACTGTGAGCAAGCAGCTTTTTAATCTCAGCAGCAGTAAAGGTTTTATTTTATACTCCTGAGATTGAGTATTTCATTCCTAATCCATAATGTTCAAAAGAATCAGTCATTTTTTGCATTGATCCTTTATCCCGTGTACTGTAAACCCGTAACTAGGCCTGAACCCCAAAGCTACCAGACTCACATGCTTCAGTGACAGAGACGTATGGATGTGTACACTGAGGGCCTCATCCAGCATCTGCAGACTGACCTGCCTGCAACCAGACCTCATAAACATGTCGGTTTATGGTGTTTTATAAACTCTGCACGTCTTTATTTCTCACACTTCATGTCAGCATCATTCAGGATTTTGACGGCAACACGTCAGCAGCGTTTGATACAAGAGCTCAACCGCAGCCTTTCAGTTGTTGATGTGGTTTTACAGGAATAACCACTGTTGACATTTGACAAAATGATATTCTCTTATCCATTTATATTATTGTGGATCTTGGTTGTGGGTTTCACACAGAACAAAGGTGTTTGAATTATCCTGGTCTTTCCTTTTCCAAATCCTTTATCAACCAAATATATAACTTCCTTAATACGTATTTTCTCTTTTCTTAGTTCCTCTTATGCTTAAACATAATTTAACAATTTTTTGTACCTTGCCTTTATTTGCTAATACAACCTTCAGAGAGAGATTGTATACATAAATGTGTTTTCATCTGGGATTTTAATGTTAAATCTAATGACAGGGCTGAAATATATCCCATTCACTGACTTCACAGTTTTGTCTCCATCTCTGTAGAGGAGACTGACACATGCGTGGCATTGGCAGGATGACTCAGGGCCTCAGAGTCACTTCCTTTCTTTGCTCTGTTGCTCAGATGAGAATCACTGGTGATGTTGAGTGGTCATCGGGGAGTCTGTGGTCAAACCATATCTACGAGTGCAAAGTGTCTTCATCTTCAGTTTGGTTTAACACATATCCAAATAAAGGCCTGTTAATATATCTAATGTCCGTCCATCAAACCCTCACACGGACTGATTCAACTGCAGCTCTACGTTCTGACTATGTTCACAAGATATCTGCTGAACCCATTACTGTAATGTCCCTGCACTTAGCCTTTAGCGTCATCACTGCAGGCTTTTAAACACGAAGTTTCACCCCTTTCAACATGTATGGTTGCCATGGTTTCAAACGTCTCTGTACAGGTGTGTGTTACTGTCAGAAATAAGGCTACTCAGCGGTTAGTCTAATTAAAATACACCCAGTCGTTAATGTTCTTGCCTAAAAACACAGTCACCGTGTGGAAAATTAAAACAAAAATCTAAATTTAAAGCCGCCTGCTCCTGTTACATCACACTGATATCACCGGGTCTCTAAATATTGTTGCCTCCCTGCGCTTCATGTCATCTCTCAGTTCACTTGTGAAATCTATTAATACCACAGTGTTAATTGAGCGGAGCTGCTAATTCCTGACTGTGGATAAGCACAGCATCGTTTACCATTTAGCCTCAGTGAATGTGATGAACCTCACGGTGGGTGACGCCATCTCTTTGATGAGGGAGAATAAAGACCTCGAGCTGCTGTGGCCGGGGTCTGTTTGTGGGAGAAACACAGAGGAAGAGGGATTTAAAAGTAACTCAATGTTCTTTTAACTTGAGATCACTTTCTGAAAGTGAATCCCACTGCACCCAATATAGAAACTTTGTGGCGCGACTGGTAACACACACTGATTCCGCCTGCCAGCCAGTCATGATGAACACTACTGTAGCTGAGAAGGTTCAGTTTGTGATTTACCTTTTTTCTGCCAAATTACTCGTCACTTCCTGGTTTGGCCAAACGTCGTGTCTGAGGGTGGAGCCTGTTTAAATACAGAGGAGAAGACCAAGTAATGGTTTGTTTCCAAATGGTCTTATCAGCCATGTTGTACGTCTTCATTTGTTTAATGTGTATGGTCAGGTGTTTTGGTTATTGTAGTGGTTTGTAACCAGTGTTTTTGAGAAGATATCCTCTTTTAATGGGCCCAGTTTTCTACGTAATCAGCTTATTCCTGTGTATTTTGAGAATTTGGGTGAAATAAATCCCATCTTTTGAAAAGTAACTTTGTGCTTGTTTGTCCTCTGACTTGCTGCAAAGTTACACTGAGCGTGCTGCTGAAATACAAACACCTATATAGACACCTTTAAGTCTCACAGTCACCAGGATGTGAGACTTTCATGTCTGGGACTTTGAGCCGCCTCTCTATCTGAACCTCGGGACGCTGCCATAAGTCCCACTCCTGTTCTGAGGAGCTCGGCCAACACCACCGGCTGCAGCTTTCAAATCAAATCCAAAGCAGAAAGTGTGTCAGCTGAAATCTCCAGTATATATTAAAAAAGTATATATTAAGATCAGAGAGAAAAACTAGCCCACACCTCCTGAGCAGTCTCTCCCAGTTTCTGATCAAAATTCAGCCGATATCTTCAATATGCTCTAAACTACAGTTAGCGGCAGAACAATAATATCAGAACTGTTAAGAAGAGAAAATGAATTTGCTTCAAAGCTCACTAATCACAGCTGTAGGAAAGGGGGGATGGGAGCATATGAGAATCTCAAGAGACGATTTTCTTACACTCACACAAGGTTACTCAGCCGCACGAACATCCATCAAAGGAACTGGGACAATTATGACCAACATATACGGCCACTTAATAGTGAACATTAGCATTTCTTTGAATCACTCCAGACGTGGGTTTCCATTATCTTCCCGACCTGTGCACCACTTATCCTGAGTAGTAAGCGAAGAGACGATGTGTTACAGTGGCTCACATCAACATGCACTAATCACTGATCTGAGGTTCAGTGTCTCGCCCAAGGACGTGTCCACATGCAGGGAGCGGAGGAGCTGGGGACCGACCCTCCGATTAGTGAACGACCCGCTGTGCCTCCTGAGCCATGACTGCTCTCTCTGCTTGGTCCACTGTCCTGTAAATGGGTTTATAATGATGCATTAAGCATCTGCAATGACAGCTTTCTCCTAGTGTTTGCACTGAGATGTGTGTGACCCAATTTTATAAAAAAAAATATTCACCGTAAATAACCAGTGAACAGTTAAGAGAAAGTAGGATTCACATGACTGGAGTGTGCGATATAAGTGGAGGACATAAATTGGAAGTCGTTTTTAAAGTATTTACATTTCAGTGACCAATGTCTTGGGTTAGGGTTAGGGTTTGATTTCAATTTAAAAAAGTTAAAAATATTTATATATAGGTCTGAAATGAAAATTAAAAAGTTAGACATTTGTATTTTAAGTATAGTTATTCCTAGATAAATAACACCATCTTTATATATTCGGACATATTTCTTTTTTTGTCCAAGTGTCGCACCAACAATGTTAATAACTGAATGATTCAGAAAGGCAGGGACAATCTCTGTTATGTTCCCTTTTGCACTTTGAATTATTCACCATGTTATAATTATCTATTCTATAAAATAAATGTACAGTTTCATTTCACTGCAGGTTTCTTTTATCAGGCTGATATGCTTTAATATCCTGTGCTTCTTCCAGGACCTTAGAATAGTTTGTTTGGTGTCAGACCCGTCTGTCAAGCTTACAGGAACATTGTGGCTGTTTGAAACTGAATACATGAATGGATTACAAAAGTTGCTGCAGTGCATTATTCATATCATGAAATATATAAATTCATAGAGTAAATGATGCACGGAGGCAGAAATAAAACCATTGTCGCTTTGTGCAAATCAGTTCCACAGGAAATGTGGCTATAAGAATAAAAGTGTATATGAGTCACTGTGATGAATCAGAAATAGACCTCAATTGACTGAGTAGAAAGAGGCTGAATGAAACGTTTCGGGTTCTTTTTCTTAGTCCCTTTTTGTGTCGATATAGTTTTTTGTCTTTTACAGTCATTTAATTTGTGCATCTTTTTGTGACAGCTTTCCCTTATTATTGTGGTTTTTTGTCTCTCTGTTGTCATCTTCCACTTGTTTTGTGGCCGTTTTGCATCTTGCTGTGGTTGTAACTTGTCTTTTTCTTGTCTTCATCCAGTAGATCTGCTCCGTAAACTTTACATCACTCCCTAGATTTGTTTCCCTCTTCCATACAATGAGATGTTCTCCCAGGAGAGTGTATTCTCAGACAAGACATGTTCCAAACCAGGATATTTAGTTATTGTGTCGCTTCATGTGTGAAACAATAGAAATGTACAGTTTTCAAAGAGATGGAGCAAAGGGGTGGCCAGCAGTAAGGACCTTGCAACACAGGAATGATTGCTTAGCAACATATTCTACTAACACTGCAACATGCAGGCAGGCAGGATGGTGGGATAGTGCAGGTCAATTGTCAAACTGCAACAAGTTCATCTTATTTGTGTTTGTTATATTCAAGTGGGTGGTTCAGAGGGTTGTTATGAGATTTAAAGTGACTGTGACATAGTTTTTGAAATTGTGTTGTATGGCGTACAATTGGAATTGCATGTAATCCCTTTCTGACACCTTTATTATAATGCAGAATAATCAACCATATTCAATATAATTATCATAATAATTCATAAATTAAAATAAGATGCTAATGTTGTGACAGCTGCAGTAATGTCTGGTTTTACACTGCCACCTGCTGTTTATTTGCAGGAATCCCAGCAGCTGCAGTCACAAACAGTATACCAATGCAAAGCTTGATAATAAATAGAATGAGAAAGTAAATTACATTAATTATATCTCAGCAGTGTCGTTTGGTTTCCAGCTCTAACGTCCTGCTCACAGAGCCTCATGCTTTCAATACAGATGTTTTTTTATTTAATGTGTTTCAGATCAGGGACTTTCTGTTGCCCTGGTCTTTTATTGACGTAGCATTGGGAATCAGCATTGGTCCAGTGGAGGTTTTGGTGTTGATGTTGGACATCAGGCACAGTGCTGGCACAGTGATGTTCAGGCACTTCCTGCCTGTGAACCGTCCATCTTCAGCCCCGATGCCCTTGTGGCGATCATTACAGCTGCGTTTGCCCTCAGTGTTGTCTTACAGGCCACAACCATGAGATCCTCTCTATGTCTCTTAGCATGGTGGGTTTACTCTTTAACAATTCTTGTGTCACATATGTTCTCTTGATATGGCGTTTCAAAATATGATTTAGGATATTTGGTTTTACTGTCATTATTTATTATGTATTGTAAAGTGTCCTTGGTTGTCTAAAGGCATTGCTACAATTGCCACATTTCATAAATTTAAAGTGTATTTTGGACCATGCTTCAGTGGTTTACTAGTGAACAGATGATATTAATGCTAAAAAGGCACCACAAGGGGGTTATTAACCTTTAATTTAACCTTAAATGATGTGACCATTTTATAAGATTATCTTGCTTTTCATGCAAAATCTTATTCTGCAAGCTAAGTGTACTGAAATGTAAAGTAGCAAAAAGATAAACACTAAAGTAAAGTACCTCAAAATCTGTTACCTTTCAGCAGTAACAATACTTTATCTGAGGCGTGCAGGTGAGACTGCAACTATTAAAGATACTGTGTTACACTCCATCAGATCCCCATGTTAAATCTGTTTTATCTCTGTACACAATTGTACATTTATATTCAGCAACTATTTATACTCTCATAGGAAAATAAAACCACTAGAGGGTGTAGGTCGACACTTTCTCACGACAACAGATGTCCATGACTTTCTGTGTGTGCTTGTGTGTCTGTGTGTGCGTGTGTGTGTGTGGTCTGAATAAGGGTAAGGATAAGGACCATGCATTAAGTTGTAATAGTCAAGGATAGTGGCCATAGGGAATGCAATGATGTAATGAGTTTCCTCGATATTTACAGAGAGAGAGAGAGAGCAGAGAGAGAGAGATGAGATGAGAGAGAGAGAGAGAGAGAGAGAGAGAGAGAGAGAGAGAGATAGAGATAGACGAAGCGAGAGAGAGGCACACATCATAAGATAATAGATTTATATATATATATAAAAGAGATAGAGATAATGGGAAACATATATATATATATATATCTCTCTACTACATAGAAGAGAGCGCGCGCGCAAAGTACGATGCGAGAGGATCAATACACAATGCCTCACACACCCATAGAGACGCGCACTCGACACTGTGCACTTCGCGACTCCACCTCCCAGCTACGCGCGCGCTAGCGATCGGCGCAGTACCCTACACAAACCCTGACAGCAAGCTAACTCGTCTGCACGCACGCACTCACTCACTCACGTCACTCACTCACTCACTCACTCACTCACTCACTCACTCACTCACTCACTCACTCACTCACTCACGCACTCACTCACTCACTCACTCACTCACTCACTCACTCACTCACTCACTCACTCACGCACTCACTCACCACTGCACTTCACTCACTTCAATTCACTAACTACGACTCATCACGTCACTCATACGCATTCACTCATTCACGCACTTTGATGAAAACCCTGTCTTCTCCTCCCCCAACCCGGCCCCCTCCACCAATCCAGCCCTCAGCCCAGATGGCCCGCTCGGCGCATAGAAGCTATGGAAACTCGTCGATGGCAACATCCAGCAGTCGGCTGCTCCGCTCCTCTTCATCCTCCCGCCGCTGCTCCTCCTCCTGCTCGAACCTCCGAGCTGCGGACTGACTCCGAGGCGCCGGGACCGAGGGACCAGACGCTGCAAGATGGCGATCGCGCGGCTGGTGGCTTGTTTCGCTCTCTACACGAGTCTGGGTGAGTCAGTTGATCCTCTGTTCTCCGTGAGGATAGAAAATGTCCGTGAAGTTGCTGATCCGGAGCCGTCGGTGCTGCCGAAGGAACAGACGCTAGCTCCGACACACACACAGGCTGCTGCTCGTCAGTGAACCTTCAGGTGCTGCCTGGTGTTCATGACGCCTTTTTTCTATTGTAATGTCACCGACACGCTTTTTATTCTTATTTAACGTTGTCGTTAAATCGCGCGTGTCAGTTACAACCGTCAGTGAGCGTCTTCTGAGAGCAGTTCACACACACACACAGCAGCGTTAAGCGTCTCTTTAACGTCTGTGCTGAATGAACCTGAGAGAGAGAAGCCTCGATGTGATTGTGTGTGTGTCAATGGAGGGTCGTTCCTCAGAGGACGAATAGAGCCAGCGTGTCTCTGAGGGACACACGGAGACATGAAGGGGACAAGATACATAACAAATCCCAGGTCTGTGTGTGTGTGTGTGTGTGTGTCAGGGAGAGTCTCAGATATAACATGTTTATGTTTGTCAACGCTGCATCTCCATGTGCCATGATGCATTGATGGTGCAAGTTAAACAGGCATTATAAGCTGCAACCAACAACAACAATAATAATAATAATAACTTAAACAAAGTGTTTTACAAGTAACAATATAAAACTTAAATATATTAATAATAAAAATACAGATATTTAAAGCATGGGCATCACATAATTAAAGCTTTTTTTATAGAGATGTTAGTGGGTAACTGAATCTTTAAGTCTAATCCAATGGCTTTATTTATAAGTCTGATATATTATGTAAGAACAATATCTCACTTAACAGTCGGATTTATAACCTCCAGGGGTTTCCCACTGACCCGCACAATACAACACATGTTGTGGATTAGTCTTTTATAAACGGCCCAAACAACTGGTAGTCAGATTGAACAGTCCAAGACAAAGCCCACAACGTTCAGTAATGAAGACTCCATCGTGTCTGATGATAGTGGTTTAAATTCATAATTAGTACAAACAGTTGATAGTGAACCCGGGGCTTTTGTTGACCAAGTTGTTGATCCAGAATCAGTTGAAGGCTGCAGCACGGGGCGGATCAGGGTTGTGCTTGAATACATGAAGAGAATGTATTTAAGTCTCCAGTTTGAAGGGTATATGGATTTATCATTTGTCTTAGCATCACAAAATGTTAATGAATACGTGAGAATAAGTTGGTTTTCTGTAAATCTTAAATACTTAAAGGTTTCTACAGCAGCCTAGAGGATCAGGTCAGATTAAAAATATTAATCCTTATATGTCATGAACCCGTTAGAACTGGTGCCTGGTCAGAATTTGGAGTCACATCATGTTCGGACCATTTGGTTCAGGTTGCAACTAAGGATTATTTTTCATTATTGATCTTCTATTAACGGCCAACCATTATGTTGAGTCAGCTGTTATTTGTTGGCGTTTTAAAGGTCACTCTGTAACAGCCTTGTTTTGTTTGATTGTGATTTTAAAAACCTAAAGTTATTTAGAGTTTTGTGATATAAAACAGAATCCTCACATTTTAGAAAACCTGAACAAAAGGCATATTTTTGATTGTGTAATTACTCAGATGATTTATCAGTTATCAAAACATTTGCTGGTCAATCATCTCTCAATCAAATCATCTATAAATGGATTCAACTCTACTCTCGGTCACAACTAGCAAAACCTGAAAATTCAAAGGTCATCTTTCCAACCAGCTCGAATCCCGTCCACAAGTCACATTGTGCACTGACCTTTGGGGATCACGTGGTGATTGATGGCAGTGGGCGTGTTGTCAGTGCCGCAGGTCGAGGCCGTCAGTTGAAAACGTACTCGGTCATGGTGAGGCTGCTTAGCAGAGGTGACATGTCGCATGGCGGCTGCCCTTAAAAACAGCTGGAGCCTTTTGAGTTGATCAATGTGGCGGATGCTGAGCGATGTGTGATGCGTCCAGCCTGGTGTGCGTTTGCTGTGAGGTCACCCCGCTGCCGCTGCAGAGCCATATTCGTGGAGTGGGTCGGTTATACCACAAAAACTGCATCAGTAAGGGCTGAACTTTTGACCCAATGTGTGAATCAAATGACTAAGAGAAGGCCGACAGGCAGCGCTCGCTCTAATGAGGCCGTTGACACTGCTTTGGTGCTGAATCAGGTCCGACCTCATCGCTCAGAAGTACAGCAGCAGTCATGTTTTTAGACTAATATTAATAGATTAATGGAAAGTTCTGTCCTTAAGTTTCCGTCTGTCTTCAGGGGTGAATAATGAGGATGAACCGGAATTAGCATTCTTTAATTCATGCTTCATGTAATTAGGACACAGCGGAGCAGAAAGTTGAATTATTAAATTTAAATTAAGTCCTTGTTGCCTCCTTCCTCGAGTTATTTTCGGAGTAAGAAGTCAGTAAAAAAATGTGAGATAGAATTTCCCACAGAGCAAAATAAGAATCCCATGCATGAGTCGTTTATAACAATAAAGACAAATTGTCACATTTGCAAAGCTGGAATGAGAATCAGTAGTTTTTGTGTTTTAAATGACTAAAGTGAGATTTGAATTATCAGCCTCAAATGAAACCTTTTCTTTTCTACACCATTTTGTCAAATGAAAATATTGTTATGGTTTTTGCACATTACCCCCGAAACATTCTGCCTGATGTATTTGTTCAATTCAATGCTCTGTGCAGTCTGATGCGTCAGTGGTGCTGCAGAGATTAAATCTACCGGAGCGACATTATCTCTCGGTCTGTAGTCAGAGTGGGATCCTGCAGTGTTCAGAGTCTTTTACTGTGCACAGGCGTCTTTAGAAAACACAAGAGCAAAGTACAGTTCACGTGTCTCTTTCTTATATCGCTCAATTATTTATGACAACATGACTGTCTCCCTCTAATCTACTGGAGTGATAAATTGTTCTTACACACACACACTCCACTATGCTGTGAATCCCACCGGTCCCTGTCCTCACTCCGCTCCCCGTCTGCCAGCAGCTAACTCTGCCTTTAGCATATTTGCAGCAGACTGCACTGGAATGTCTGGGAAGCTGGCTTTTTATAGATGCACTGGATCAACAACTTTTTGTTGCAGGGATGGGGATGGGTGGTTGTTCTCACATTTAGCCCATAAGAGGATTTCAGAATGTGGCTAGTTAGGAGCGTGTTTCCCTCAGAACGGGCTCTAGACCTGGATTGTCTCTGCGTTACAATAGAAGGGGGATTATAATCCAGCCTCTGTTCGCTTTCCATGAGGCGCCGGGATTATTTTCATAATTCAAAAATATTGTCTTCTCCCCAGCCTACATTGTCTCACTGGGGGTCCAAGCCTAGCCTTATGAATGCTTTTATTCTAAGCCTGTATTAGTAATTAGCTGCACATTGTCTTGTTAATCGACTGTGGTTCCCACGGCCTAGTTTTGTTTTGTTTGGATAAACCTTCACTAGAAATCATGTGAATACTGTCTGGTTGTTACTAATTTTGGATGTTGCTTCTCCTGGTATCTACTCAGTCCTCTGTCGCCTACATCTACAGTATAGTCTGTTTAATACTGCACAAATAAAGACAGAAATGTGTTTTTGTTCATTTTTGGCCAAATGGACGCGGGGGAGGTCACATGCAGCGAACGTCTCCTCCACGACCTTTTATCAGTGTTCCAGAGAGCTTTACAAAAACAAACAGACTGGGACGCATGAGACACTGTCATGTCGCAATCCCGGAAATAACGAGTTCTAATGCATTATCAGAACTCGGGGGGGGGAGATTGAAGGGACACGTTTTCAGGAACAAAAAGAAAACTGAAGCTCTGTAAGATCTTGGCCATCGAATAAAATCCCAGTGGAAAATATCGAGTTACAACAAATAAGCATTAGAGCTCGTTATCACAGGGATTGCAACATGACTGTGTCTCATGCGTCCGAGTCCGTTAGTTTTTTGTTCGATGGCCAATATCTTACAGAGCTTCAGTTTTCCTTTTGTTCCTGAAAACGTGTCCCTTCAATCACCCCCCCCCCAGCTCCTGTCTGTTTTATATGCATATGTCAAGGGTGCGTTTGCTGGACGAGCACTTTCTGTGTCTCTCAGGATGTCCAGTCACAGTTGGGGTAAAAATAGCTCTGGATGCACAGGGTGGGAAAGTCAGCAACAGGGACGGAAGCTGAGACCTGGGAGTCAGATCTCATCAGTGTCTGCAGCTGCGCCTGTATGACCGGAATGCCTCGGCAGGACCCATGTTGGAGCATCGGCTACACGCCCGCTCCCGGTGGCTCCGAGTCCCACACGGCACATCTCAGGGTCACTCGTGTGCTCACAGGGCCGCTTCGGAGAGATACCTCAGAGTGGCTCCGAGCGCCTCGGGCCAACAGGAGCAGATCCCCCTGCTGCACTCAAAGCCTGACGACTGTTATTGTCTACGTTGTGCTTCATCCGCAACCCTTCACATGACCCCA
The DNA here is from genome assembly GCA_038501795.1 of Pseudopleuronectes americanus. Lineage (NCBI taxonomy): Eukaryota > Metazoa > Chordata > Actinopteri > Pleuronectiformes > Pleuronectidae > Pseudopleuronectes > Pseudopleuronectes americanus. The sequence continues at coordinate 7,729,704 of CM076719.1, forward strand.
CAGGGAGGCCTTCATTACTCAGCGTGGGGGGCGATTAGTTACATGTATACCCAGCAATTACAACATTTGGAGGCGTCACAGACACAGTAGGTTGAGTGTAGGGCAGCGACAGGCCTATTTGTTCCCAGCATTTAAAACCAAACACACTGTTGAGTCATGTGTGCATCTGAAATTATAATTTTCACATTCGCCTAATTTATTGTTGTCGTCCCCCCCCGCCTTCCCACGACTCTCTAATTTAACGCTCGACTTGGCTTTCTACATGGCCCCCGTTTTTTTTTACTGAACTTGTGAATTATGCCTCTTGTTATTTTAATGTGACATTTACAAAATAACACTGATTGCTTTAAGGAGTTCACCCAAGCACGGAGCTTCAAATAAGTGTATGTCATGTGTTGTTTGAGCCAGGGGGCAGGATGTTGTGATGATGTTGATTAAATATGTTAAGAACGGAAGGACAGTCCCACTGTTGCGTTACGTCTGTGCCTTTGCATTTGCTTTGTTTGGGGGAATTTCTATAAATTATTTATTCGCCGAAGCTCAGAGTATCTTAGCGTCACAATTTGGTGAAGCAAGAAGCCCTTGTATCTCGTAATGTCTTAGGGCATATGTGGCTTTTAAACAACCGTTTGGCCCAAATTTGTTATATAACCATGTAAAAATGGCACAACCCTTCCACAGAGCTCACATTTCAATATGGTGTAACAGCGCACACTGGACCAAATATATGGAAATATATTTTACAGAAATGAAATGGTGGCACTTTGCTCTGGCGGGTGATGCATCATTGACTGCTCCCAGGTATTAGTCAGAGATGTTTCATCCCCCAAACACGAGTGAGATCTCGTGTCCCACTGATGCAAATGCTTACATCTACAAAAAGAAAAGGAAAACAAGCATCATCCACCAAGTTGCACGAGATAGACTGACTCCAGCTATGTTTCTTTTTAGGTAACTTTACTGTGTCGTCATCAAATGAGGATTTGTGAATGGTTGGATATTTTGGGATATACATATAGACCTGCTATGAGAAACAGTAGATGTCTCACAGTTTCATCCTTTTAATTTGGGAGGTCTAGCAAAATAGGTTGACATGCTGTTAAGTGCAGACCATTCACTGCTGCATCATCGCCTCCTTTCACCCTCTGTCTGAAACGCTCCATTTTAGCTGTCGGCCCAAAAAAAGCCCAGTCTGCTCTGGTTGGTCACTGGCCTTACTATTTCTGTGATTGGTCATCTGCTTTAAAGAGCGTGTCGGAAATGTCACAGTCCGAACCCAGAGGCTTCCTGATCAGCTGGAAAACACTGCTGTAGCCATGGTGACAATGGCGATGGGTCTGCAGTGCCAGTTCGGGTCAAATTAGCTGGTAGGTGGTCATGTGATGCTTTATGGAGGCATTAAAAAAGCCTGGAATGCAAACAAGGTGTTTCAGCATCTTTTCCGCGGGAGAAATGGACTCTCTGTATTACTGACTTTGGACTTTAACAGATCTTTTATAGGCACAACACAATAAAGAAAATGGAAAAACCTGAAAAACACAATATGGACACTATCAGATTAATCAGCCTCGAGCTACAGCCGGTTAGTCTTCTTTACACAAATACTCAAGTCCCTCTTGATTTCTAATGTTTTTCTCACTAATTGAAACAAAACGAGTGTGGACTGGAAAAGGTTCCTCAGTGGCACTGTTTTTTTCTGCTGATTGTTTGTGTTCTGCTGCATTGGCCTGAGGGCGGCACACAGAGGGACTGTGCATGGAAACCTTCCTACACAGGCTCTTCAGTATGCGCGGTGTGACAACCTCAAAGAAAAAGGCTGAGAGGCTGAGAGTCAGCACTTTAACCTCACTCGGGGTTTCAGTCCGAACGCAGTGTGCTGGATGAAAATCGAAACAATAGATCTGTATTACTGCCCACGTATTTACCGATACCACTGTATTAATATTTCATTGCAGTAATTTAACTTTTAAAAGCTGCTCTCACTTGCAATGAACCATCTGCAACTAAATTATTTACCATTTAACCACTACACAAGAAAAAAAATCAAATATTGAAGCCTGAATATTTGTACTAAAGGCAGTTTATACTAAAACACATGTGCATTAGACATCAGATCTTTAAAACGTACACGTTTTGCCCCCAGGTTATAATCCTCTTAAACACAAATGGGAATTAATTAATAAGATACGTTTGCCCTAAATCGAATCCCAAGCCTCTCACACTCTCTTAGTTTCTAAATTTATCTTTCTAATCCTCTGTTTATTAGGCAACGTGCCAACTAGATAATGTGTGCTAATGCTTGTGTATGCTGTCAGCGTTACTCATTTGGTATCTTTTTTTTTCTTCTTTTTCTCCACAGGCCAAATTCCATCATCAGCCGGGGTTACCCTTCGAACCACGGACAAGATCGTGTGGGCAAATGAGTTTGAGCGTAAGTTGCTGGAAAATCTCTCGAACCTATTTGGGCCAAAGAAGCTTTTCTCTTCCTGACTCCTGCCTGCACGCTCTTTGTTTCCTCCACAGCCATCGAACTGACCTGTTTAATAGAGTCCATCTCAACAAACAACCCAAGGATTGAGTGGAAAAAGATTAAAAACGGCGTCCCCAGTTATGTGTACTTCCAAAACAAGATATCAGGTAAACCGTTCAGAAAGTCTCTTTTTATAAGAACCCTATCAGCCTGCAGAGCACGGAGTGGAAACACAGTGTCTCAGGACTCAAAGCTCAGATTGAATGAATGGCACCTTTAAAGAAGTTGGCAGCGGATTCAGTTTTTTGCTCTGTGAAGAGTCACACTGTGTATTTGAAAGAGGGATTGTTAAGTGTTTTTTTCCTTCTTCTCTGTGCAGGGGACTTGGAGCAGAGAGCTCAGCTCAGAGAACCAGCCAACATTCTGATCTTCAACTCCACTCGCTCTGACACGGCAGAGTACCGCTGCGAGGTGGCCGCCATCGACGATCAAAGGGACTTTGATGAGATACTTATAAGTCTGGCAGTGAGAGGTGCGGAGGGCCGACACTGGGTTCAGATCCCCACCACTGATGCACCATATCTAGACTCACATTATTACTACACTGCACCTCAAAAATCTAAAATATAGTAGCTTTTCTTTGATTTTACATTATTATGGAATTCATATTTTATGATTTGGGTGGATAAGGCAAGTTTGATAGTAATAGTTATAGATACAGTTAATGAGTATTCTTATTTTACTTTTATCACAGAAATTCTATTCTATTTCTGTCTTACTGTATTACTGTATTTATCTGATTACTACCATTATTGTTGTTTTTATTACTGAATTAACTATTACTATTATTGCAAGAATAACAAATCTTTATTATTATTTATAATATGTCCTGTGCAGAGATAAGAGCATTATCTCAGTATTAGTGTATTCGCTAAAATATCATGGTTTTTTATTTTGATATGGTATGCATCAACTAAATAGTTAAAAACAAAAACAGTCGGTTGTTGTTAATGTGTTGCGCCTGTTGTCGACTGCTGTGTGTCTGTGCGCAGTGAAACCTGTGGTTCCGCGGTGCAGCGTGCCGGAGGCGGTCACAGTGGGAACATCAACGGAGCTGCGATGTCTGGAGAACGAGGGCTTCCCTGCTCCTCTCTACCGCTGGTTCCACAACAATGAGGAGCTTCCTCAGGATCCCAAAAACGCCCCCAAGCTGCTCAACTCCTCATACAGCATCAACCCGGACACCGGAGGCCTGGTGAGACAGACAGAGACGTGTTGTTGCCCGTTATTCGTCCATTTATGACTTTTTTCAAAATAGAATTTGTCTCAGTCAAACAGGAGGAAGTATCTGACTGACCTGTTTGTGGATGAGACTTTTCAGCATCCAGAATACTTAATGGAAGCTTATCTAATGTAAATGTGCACAGCTTAATCCAAATAAACCGGTAGCCATCATATGACTAATAGCAGGATTAATCCATGTGTGTAAAGATAGCCCGTGTGGAAGCTAAACCCCAAACTGGCACATATGAAAGGAGGATAATGATTCATCCAAAGCCAAGGTGATGTGATGTGTAAATAGTTCACTTCAAAAATATAATAACTGACAAAAAGTCTTGCACACAGGGAAGGAATTCTACTGTATAACTAAACACATTTCCTGTCCATATCATAAAGTGTAACAGAACAATTAAAGACAATAAGGAGTTATCTACAGGACGACACTAAAGTATTCTAAAAAATGTCTTCACAGAAATTCCGAAGGCTGAGGAAGGAGGACGCAGGGGAGTACTACTGCCAGGCCAAGAACGACGCCGGACATGCACAGTGTCCCGTGCAAATAATGGAAGTCTGTGAGTGACACGCATTTTCCTGTCCACAGATTTGAAACATCCAAAGGTTTGAGGTAGTCTCAGAAACGTCTTCTGCAGATGAAAATATGCCCGGGCGGTTTCTGTAATGTCAAAAGCAACTTCAATCTAAGACGGCTGAAAAGAAAAGATGACTTTTTGCAAAGTGTTTGCACAACTTGAACCTCTTGTACTCAAAACTACAGGCACTGACATATTTTTCATACCACCTACAAATCTGATAAGATCTGATCTTTCTTCTGTTGCAGATGATATCGACATCCTTGGGATTTTTCTCAAGTGCTTCGGAGCAGTGATTGTATTCTTCTGTGTGGCTGCTTCCATGTGTCATTACCTTAGACGTGGATGCTTCCACAAAAAAGGTCACAATGAAAACAAGTAAGTGTAAACATCACCTCTGATAAAGGGGTTGCTTCGTCATTCTGTCTAAAGTTCAACACTATTTGAATGATTGCCTTTAAATTTAAATTTGTGTATCTATTACTTTCAGCTACAACTGGCCAGCACAGGGTGAGGGTGTTGACTACGGTGATGCAAATGAGGTAAATATAATTGTTGAAACATACACAGCATTTAATTTATGTCCCATAAACTCTGCACAGGCTCATTTTCTAATTCTTATTTCTTTACAGGGCCATTTCCGCCACAAGAGTTCATTCATCATCTGACGGGGTTTCGGTTCCGGGTTAGAGCTGCAGGAAAAGGATCAAATACACAAGCAAAAACTGTTGAGGTTAATTTGCAACAATGATGCTCCAGATGCTGAAGTTAGAAGTGGAACATGGCACACTATTCTATGGCACATCAAAATCAGCCAACTTGCCAAAGTAATTTTTGATATAATTTTTGTGGCACTGTTTTATGGTATTTATAAAAGTAACAGCATTCTTTTTATTTTGTTAGTATTGGAGTTTGAGTCATTATCCACATTTTTTATTGATTATTAAACCATTTGAATGCAGTGATATTTGTTCCACGGTGTCATTGCTAAGGATGCTGGAAGCCACGTTCCTCTCTCCTTGTTTTTTGGACAAATCCTCTTTTATAAATCTTAAACTTTTTACTGTGTACACTGCAATTGTTCTACAAATCTCCTTTACATTTTGTTCATTCATAAGATCAACACATTCTCTTCTCGGGTTTGTTTCACGTGGGGAAGAGGAGAAACAAGTTTTTTGTATATACTGTCATTATACAGACAAGTAGCAGACTGCAAAAAGGCTGAATAGCTCAGACTGATATGGCACAATTCATTAGCCTTTATTCTATTTAAAGACATAACTAGTAAGTGCAAGTACAGATTAACCCTTGAATTTGAGAACCATGTATCCCACTATGCTGCAAAGTCATTATAAAATATAAAAGGTGGTGAAGTATGATTTTTAGAGTGCTGTTCCTGTGTATAAGTGACCTTCTGTACTTTAATAATTATTTCTTGAGTATTGGACATATTGTCCAGTTTTGACTCGGTATTTAATGTACATAAATACAAACATTTTTGATCTTTTGATTTTCATACATTGCACACCATACCTTATTGTACATATGGCAATAAAACTGTTGGTTGGAAATAAATGTACAGTATTTACTGTTCAGTGTGTTTCTGCAGTGTCGAGCCCGTCAGTTATAACAGTATTATTTTAATTTCAAACATTTGTGTCAATGATTTGTGTAACAACTCAGGAACTGTTGTAAAATGTCCACTGTTCATTTGATATTAATTCTACATGTTCATGTTATTTTGTTACTATTAAACAAATTGAACTGTAAATGTTGTCTTAAAAGTTTTTTGTTGTGTATGTATGAAGGGCAGGTAAAAGTATGCAGATACAGATGTGACAATACGTATACAACACTGAGTATAACAGTAAACTACACACACACTATACTATAGTGTTTTTGAAAAATATTATTATACTAAACTTTCGTACATCTGTTTTATGTTTCATACTTCACCATTTTTTTATGCTTTAGATATCATGCACTCTACATCTGGACACAAAGGAGTCGATAAACCTTCAATTATTACCAAAAACCACAGTGTCTATGTCAGTTATGTGGTCGGGAACATTCTCCTGAATATCTATCAGCATTTATTTGATACTGTAACGTAAATAAACTTCTGAGTACATTTAGAACCAGAACCACATGGAAAGAACTCATTGGACGAGCTGTGCTCTCAACGCATACTGCATGTGACTATAGTATTCCTTCATTAGCAAAGCTCATTCAGGACAACAGCTGGAGTGCAGAGGAACCCAGCATCCAGCAGGGGGCAGCCTCAGGACATCACATGGAAACAAGCAGCAGCAGGCTGTGATTCTTGAAAAGCGTTAGAAGACAAGGCTGGACTAACAGAGTGCGAGAGTGTATATCCCAAAAAACAAAGCTGATGATCTGAGGTTAAAGACTTGTCACCTGAATAAAGTCGAGATAGCGATCCCCCACAGGAGATCGTGTGTGTGTGTGACCGCGGCGCTTCCCGGTGCTGCCGGTGCGTCCCGGGTTAGAGGATGATGGTGTGACGTTACTGTATTGTTTTACATTGCATGTGTCACGTCATGATAAATCAGTATCTTGTGCCGCCCTCTCGGCAATTTGTGCCCTAGGCAACCGCCTATGTCGCCTGTACCAGGAGCCGCCCCTGATATGAGTGAATCAATTTAATCAATATCAATACTGTTCTCACCGGAATACATGAGAGGTCAAGACTTCCGGTACGGGGCTGCCGGTCTTGTTTGCTTTTATTCTGAAAACCCCCACCCGGAAGCAGTCTTGTCACACAGGTTTCGCACTTCCTGGTGGTTTGACAACAGTTTGTGTGTCAGAGAAAACAAACATGTCGGGTTCCTCCTCAGCGTGAAGCTGCTGTTCGTGTGTCTGTGAAGCCGCTGCAGAGCGCGAGACAGAAGAGGAAACCGGCAGCTAACGTGCTAATGTGCTAATGGACGTGTCGTTGCGCGTTTTTCCCTCCAGACGTCGTTTCACGTTTAGCTTCATCGGCGGAGGCGGGTGCGGACATGTAGCTACAGTGGAGTGTTTCTGAGAAGCATCCTCGTCTCCTCCAAGTGTAGCTGTGTGGTTGTGTAGCTGTGTGTGTGCGTGCTCAGAGAAGAAGAAGGCCTCCGCTGGGTTGTGTGTGTTTGTTGTCTTCTTCTTCACAACGTTAGCAAACTCCCTGGGGGTTTGCGCTCAGTCGTTTTTTAATTTGTCGAGATAAGAGGAGCGCGACGCAACCATGAGTTTCTTCAGCTTCGGACAGAGCGCAGAGATCGACGTGGTGCTGAACGACGCCGAGACGCGGAAGAAAGCCGAGCACAAGACCGAGGATGGCAAGAAGGACAAGTACTTCCTCTTCTACGATGGAGAGACCGTGAGTGGGAAGGTGAACGTCACGCTGAAGAGTCCCGGGAAGAGGCTGGAGCACCAGGGCATCAAGATCGAGTTTGTTGGTCAAATAGGTAAAAACACACACACACACCTACAAATTATAGACAAAAGTGAAATGTCAATTATTGCCACACTTTTATTCATATCTCTTCCTTTACTACTTTTATTTTTTTTACAACCATTATTGTTTATTCCTATCATTTATTAATATCAGTTCATTATTGAGTCATTTTTGCTCCTTTGCTCTTTGAGGCAGATCAGTTGTGTTTCAATCCTCCTCACTGTGCTTGGACAATTTAACTTTTGTTATATTGCTATCGATGAAAAGTTCACACACATTTATAAAATAAACAGAAGACACACACATCTTTGCATTTCATTATTAAGGAAACTGCGAATAATTGTGGAATAACCGTGGGAAATGAGAGGTACTATTAACTTAGTAATCTTTCTATTTTTTTTATACTACATTTAAATATTTTAACTAATATTCCTGAATTATAATTCTGCCTTTGGTTATAAGTTCAAAATTTTATTTTACTATTAAGTTCTGCTTTCTGTGAAGATGGGTAATGCCCCTTAGTGAAATTTACCTCTGAATAAAATTTACCTCTGAATAATTTTAGAATTTCACAATAACAAAAAAAGTAATGCCATTTACCCCAATTGTAACAACAAATAAAACAAATCATAGATGTATATCTGTCCAAAATGTACTTTATAAGAGGCAATCATAAAATAACTGCAACCGATTCTTCTTTTCTAGAGCTGTATTACGACAGAGGAAACCATCATGAGTTTGTTTCGCTGGTCAAAGATCTGGCGCGACCTGGTGAAATAACTCAGTCGCAGACCTTCGACTTTGAGTTCACTCATGTTGAGAAACCTTACGAGTCCTACACAGGCCAGAATGTCAAGCTAAGGTAAGTTTGATCATTCACTTTACAGGCAGTGAAATGAGTGACTCTGAGTGTCACTCTTTAACCAGCATGTCCTGTGGTGTCACTGACACTTGTTGCATTTACTTTGCAGGTTTGATGCGATAATATAACAACTTTACATTTGTTTTGTTTCATTTGCAGATATTTCCTTCGGGCCACAGTGATCCGAAGACTAAATGACATCAGTAAAGAGATGGACATCGTGGTCCACACACTGAGCACTTACCCCGAACTCAACTCCTCCATTAAGATGGAGGTTGGAATCGAAGATTGTCTCCACATCGAGTTTGAGTATAATAAATCCAAGTAAGAGATTTTTGTCCCATTGATCATCCAACGTATTGTCAGCTGATTTCTTTCAATCGATTCACCAACTAGTTCTTTAACCCATTTAAAGATGATAATCTCTGACACAAATGATAAACATGATTTTCTGCTACTTTTCAAACTGAATTTACAAAATGCCTTTAAAGACAGAAAATCATAAAATCTAAATGATGACAGTTTCAGACTGAATACTTTTATTAATCTATCCCCAGCAATTTCTGGATACAATTTAAAGCATCCAGACAAACAACTGTTTATATATAATTAGTGTACACATACTAACCCATTTATTTACAGCTCTATTTCTCATTCTTTGCTTGTGTCTTTGTTCTATTTATTTTTTTGACAGGTACCATCTGAAAGATGTAATTGTGGGGAAAATCTATTTCCTGTTGGTGAGGATTAAGATAAAGCACATGGAGATTGATATAATCAAACGTGAGACAACAGGCACCGGCCCAAGTGTATACCATGAAAATGACACTATTGCCAAGTATGAGATAATGGACGGCGCTCCGGTCAGGGGTAAACAACACTGATTCAAAATTAGCAAGTTACTTTAAAATATAGAACACTTATTTTTCATTTAAGATAAGTCCTTATCGAATCTGTTGTCATGTACTTCATATTTCAGGGGAATCCATTCCAATCCGGTTGTTTCTGGCCGGTTATGATCTGACTCCCACGATGCGAGACATCAACAAGAAGTTCTCTGTGCGCTACTACCTGAACCTGGTGCTGATCGATGAGGAGGAGCGGCGCTACTTCAAACAGCAGGTAAGATCAGGATGAAAGGGAGACCGGCTTCTCTCGTGCTCAGTGTTTGCATGTATTAAAATAATCTGAATATTCTCTACATCTGGCACTAATCTGAGTCTAGAATTATCCCTGCAAATGTAGCGCCTGGTTTCACTGACCCTCTGAATACAGTTACATCTCTGCTGGAGAAAGCTGATTAATTTAGAGATGTCTAATACCCATGGATGGGTCACAAAGGTTTATTGAGTTAACAGTGTGTATGGCAAAGACCCAAGATAGAAACATCCATTAAGAAACTGGACATTTAACTTTACTCTGCCGGCTCCTAAGAACAAAGTGTGTGGGATGTTCTATTGAACCGATCTGCAAACAGATAAAGAGCTGAAACCAGCCGACACCTTTTTAGTGTTTAAAAATGTATTTTATTACCTATTATTCTGATGATTACTAAAATCAATAAAATGCACGTCTCAACTTCACAAACACACAGTGTGATATCTTCAAATAGTCCAAAACCCAAACATACTAAGTTGGCTTTTATAAGAGAAGAAGGAAACAAGAAACGATTCCTGATTGAGAAGCTGACAAAGAATCTTGCTCCATTGTCTATTTACACCAACAGAACGAGTACTTTTTTTTTAAATGAGATCCCTGACGAGCAAACCCAGGTTATTGACATGGTCTTAAGTTGAATATACAGTTCCATTCATTCTTACCAGTGCACATAGACAGAAAGCATACAAATAATAAAGTCTCAATACTAACGTTCTCATACCTCTTCTCCGTCTACAGGAAATCACACTGTGGAGGAAAGGCGACGTGGTCAGGAAAAGCATGTCCCACCAGGCTGCCATCGCCTCTCAGCGGTTTGAGGGCTCGGCGGCTTCGGAGAGCGCCCTGGAGCGGGCTGCGAGGGAGGAGAGCGGGTAGAGCCTGCACCCCCTCCCCACACATCTCCTCACACAAGACTCATCAGCGTCTGCATCGGAGTAGTGAAGGCACCCGTCAACCGTACATCATCTCGTCAAACAGCTGTTTTATTGGGGAGGAACAAGGGAGACAGACATGTGACCAATGAAACCGTTCTCATGAGGCATTAAAGTGGCGTCAGGCTGCTGGTCTTCACCTTCCTCATTAATACTTTCCTTTTTCTTTATGGGAATCAAACTAATCACCTGTCGCCATGTCCACCGTGTAAAATGTTTCATGTGAAGTTTTTAAGCCTTTTGTTACATTTTCACGCTTTTTGGGGATAAAATGATTTATTTGTCTCCTTATTAATGCGACTTAAATGTCATGAGTTTCCATCTAAATGTGGCCGACATTCCATGTGTAATAAACGCATTCCTAACATTGCTATTAGGTCAGGATATCTGAGATAACTTTGCACTGCTATATCTTGCTGAACACCCTTTTCTCTTTGGGTTTGTGTGTTTGTGTGTTTGCATATAAATAACCCCGGTGGAAGTGGAAACTGGAATCTTTTTATTTTTAAGTATTTTCCAACACATTTTTAAAAGGAACCTGTACATAAGACCAGATGAATCCTGTTACCCTGTGCTAGGCTGTGTACACTGCTTCCACAGTACACGGTGCCACAAAACGACCGTTCACGTCCATGTGCTTACCTCGGCATTCCAGTGGTGTTAGGAAAAGAGTGTCACAGTGTTTGTATTCAGATCTGATAGTATGAAGTCCTCTTTGTCATCTTTGTTAGAGACTTGAAATTTGTGCCTCAGTGTATCAAGCGAATTAAATCCTCTTGCCTCTAACATGATTTTAGTATTTTAACCCAAGAGAAGTTACAGTAGAACAATCTATCTTTTGCAAAAATGCTAATCTCTTAGTCCTTGTCCCCAAAAGTCTAATAAATTGATGCCAAATGGAAAAACCTCAGACTCTATTGTTTGTGTTGAATAGATGAATTTGCTTAAGTTGTTATGAAAAGACATGGTGGACAAAATAACCTACCTGAAGAAGTTTCAGTTTGACCACATCATCCAACACTTGGGGTTGGAGTTGTGTTGACATTTAGAGCCACACAACACATTTTATATATTAACTTTCAGTAGCTGCAAAGAAAATGTTAAGCCCGTTGAGTAAATTGCACACAGACATGCATGCACTATACACAAAATACTTTATCTATACTCACACAATTTCCTGCCATGCCTGTTGACACCTTTTAGAATTCAAATTCAAGAGGCTTGTGTCACAGTCACCACGATGACATCTGTGTTCCACTGATGAGGGTTTTTATCACCTCTCACACACACACAAACACACCCTTTCACACACATAATCTCTCCACTCTGAGTAAATTGAACTCAGAGTTGAATAAACAAATTATTTTTTGCCTTCTAAGAGGTCAGGTTCCCTCTCAGAGTTTCCAGTTTTCTGAAACAGGCCCCTGGATGGTCCACACAGCTTATATTTACTGAATAGTTTGTTTGCATTAGGTTGATCTTAACATCATTCACGTTAATCAGCATAATTAACTTATAGTTTTTCTTATATGTATAATAAAGTTCATGGACAAGCTGCATCACATTTCTTTACATCACTGGTTTGATTAGGACACATATACATATATTTAGATATTTAGATAGATAGATAGATAGATAGATAGATAGATAGATAGATAGATAGATAGATAGATAGATAGATCACCAAATGTGGCCACAGAGGGCGCTGTGTTTCATAAAAAAAGCTGCTTTGAGCCTCCCTGCTGATCAAACTACATTTCCCAGGAGCAGTAGCGGCGGCCCAGTGACATAACGCTGTGAGGTGAAACATGGCGGCTGCAGGACCTTTATCCAGAGTGTTCAGACTGAGCTCCATCATCTGCAGGAGGAACCAGAGGTTGTGTCCCGGCAGGAGCTCACTCAGACGGGGGATCGCTTCATGCGTTGACCGTAAGTCCAGAAACACGTGGATGTATTTACACATGACAGATCACACAACCTGCTGAACTGTACCGGGTGAACAAATCGAGCACGTCAGCTAACTTCTACAGCTCTAACATTTACTGTTAATTAAAGAGAACGAATGAACTCAGACATGTTGATTTATCTTTTAAATGTTAGATTTGAACAGCTGTCATTGGTCAGAGAGACATACACCCCTCACTAACACCGCCCCTCTCCTCACGAAGGTTATATGGTGAGAGAAGAGTAACTGTCACTAAACCTGAGTTTCATTCATCTTCCTTATTGTTTACTGCTTTTAACAAAGTTAGTTCATACAGATCCATATTACACATTTATCCTCCGTTCCTCTGATGAGCTCAGAAACAGGATGGTTGATGAGGAGACTAGGTTCAATATGGACCATAACAAAAGTACTAGGTTCAACATGGACCATAACCAAAGTACTAGGTTCAACATGGACCATAACCAAAGTACTAGGTTCAACATGGACCATAACCAAAGTACTAGGTTCAACATGGACCATAACCAAAGTACTAGGTTCAACATGGATCATACGGTATCTTAAGTACTAGGTTCAACATAGACTATACATAAAGTTCTAGGTTAATCATGGACCATACCTAAAGTACTAGGTTAATTGAGGATCATACCCAAAGTACTAGGTTCAACATGGATCATACCTAAAGTACTAGGTTCATCATGGATCATACCCAAAGTATTAGGTTCAACATGGACCGTACCTAAAGTACTAGGTTCATCATGGATCATACCCAAAGTATTAGGTTCAACATGGACCGTACCTAAAGTACTAGGTTCATCATGGATTATACCCAGAGTACTAGGTTCAACATAGATCATACCTAATATACTAGGTTCAACATGGATCAAACCCAAAGTACTAGGTTCAACACAGACTATACCTAAAGTACTAGGTTCAACATGGACTAAACCTAAAGTACTAGGTTCAACATGGATCATACCCAAAGTACTAGGTTCAACATGGACCGTACCTAAAGTACTAGGTTCATCATGGATTATACCCAGAGTACTAGGTTCAACATAGATCATACCTAATATACTAGGTTCAACATGGATCAAACCCAAAGTACTAGGTTCAACACAGACTATACCTAAAGTACTAGGTTCAACATGGACTAAACCTAAAGTACTAGGTTCAACATGGATCATACCCAAAGTACTAGGTTCAACATGGATCATACCCAAAGTACTAGGTTCAACATGGACCATACCTAAAGTACTAGGTTAATCATGGACCATACCTAAAATACTAGGTTCAACATGGACTAAAATTAGAAAAGAAACTAATTAAATTTTCAACTGGAAACAATGTTTTCAATATGTGACTGTGATGACAAGTTCTTATGTGACCATCTTCAATCCCTTGATCAATTTAAATAATGAGGAATTTTTTTTTGTACTTAACACCAACTGAACTGAACCGGAGCTGATGGGAACACGGTTAAAGGCTTCAAGTCATTTCCAGTTATCTTTGGAGTTGTTTGCTTTAATTTAATCCACCTGTGACGAGGAGCTGCTCATTAGCTACAGTGAACTTAATTATTTATTTGCTCAAGAGCAGGACGCTGAATGACAGACTGTAAATGTGGTCTCATTTCTTCTTAAAATTACACATATTTTCTTCTAAAAAAAGAAACCATCAGATACAGATGTATTGCATATTTAATACATTTATTTGATAAAGAGCTTTTCTCTCTCTTCCCCTGGGCTTAGTATTCGTATCAGAACTTTCTGCAGCCTCAGGTCTCCTTGCCAGCCAAAGAAATTCAAAATCATCTGACAAATGCGATACAACAGTTATATTTATTTCTATCTTTATTTATGCATGACTGAGATTACATATCCGGCTACCGGGATGAGTGCATGTAATTGGCTTTGTGAGTCGTACTTAATGTTCTCTGCTCTTTGTTGACAGCTGCTCACGGACTCACCGATGAACAGAGGGAGTTCCAGAAAGTGGCCTTCGACTTCGCAGCCAATGAAATGGCTCCGCACATGGCAGAGTGGGACCAGAAGGTACTTTTATAGCGAAGATTAGTTTATTATGTCACTAAAGAGAACGTGAAGGCAAGAGTCAGGTCATTTAGAATAATCGATCACTTGGTTTAAGAATTAGCAGTTTTGAGTCGAATTTTAAGACAGAACCAGGTCCTGTCATTATTCCTGTTCTTTCCAGGAAATCTTCCCGGTGGAGACGATGAGGAAAGCAGCACAGCTCGGGTTTGGAGGGATCTACGTTCAGCCTGAAGTTGGAGGATCGGGTCTTTCTCGCCTGGACACGTCGGTCATCTTCGAGGCTTTGTCCACGGGATGTGTCAGCACCACGGCGTACATCAGTATCCACAAGTACGAATCCCTCACACAGTGATAATGAAGATTAATTGTTTGGTTGCTCAGACGACCAGAGGATGACTGACTGGTGAAAACAGTTACAAATCGTTAAAGGGTGTTCATTATGACCACTATACTGGACTCTAAAGTGATAGATATGTTTATGATAGCTGGATATATTTCCCCTGACACTTCCGATCCTTTCTTTGCAGCATGTGCGCCTGGATGATCGACACGTTTGGCAACAACGAGCAGAGGGAGAGGTTCTGTCCGGATCTCTGCTCCATGGAAAAGTTGGCTTCCTATTGTCTCACTGAACCAGGTCAGTTGGATTCATGAATGTAAGAGAGTTCTTGAAAAGTCCTTGAATGTGATGTTTGAGAAGGTGTAGGAACCCCGTCTTTTCAAAGTGAATAAAGCAGAGATCTTTGACTCTAGGCAGCGGCAGTGATGCTGCATCAATTTCCACCTCTGCTCAGCGGAAAGGGGACCACTACATCTTGAACGGCACCAAGGTATTTAAGTTAACACTCACACGTGGCTTCACATCGCACCATGAACTGCCGATTCAGTCACGTAGCTCATTCCTCGATGATTCTCCAGGCCTTCATCAGTGGAGGAGGAGACACGGACGTTTACGTTGTGATGTGCAGAACCGGAGTTAAAGGACCCAAAGGTATCTCGTGTGTGGTGGTGGAGAAGGGAACGCCAGGCCTCAATTTTGGAAAAAAAGAAAAAAAGGTAACGTGTGTTTTTGGCTTGTGAATTTAACTTTACTTTCTTTGTGGGGATTATTTAGCTCCCTTGTAGTTTTTACAGTTAACCACTAGATGGCAGAATTACGTCACAGTCAGCTGTTGTTCCTCAGGTGGGTTGGAACTCTCAGCCGACCAGAGCGGTGATATTTGAGGACTGTGCTGTTCCAGTGAGCAACCGGCTGGGGGAGGAAGGTCAAGGCTTCAGCATCGCCATGAAAGGCCTGAACGGAGGCAGGATTAATATCGGTGAGGAGAAAAAACAACATCAAAATTCACTCCTTCATTAAACAGCATCTTCTGACACCCAAATTATCCCTATAGCTGGAGAGGTCGTGGAAATGATCACACATAAAACTCGATTTTATAGACCTGTCATTGTGCTGAGCAACTGTGAATGAATCTGTTCGGCAAACGATTTGTGAATAAAATATGAGCATGTTGTTTAAGTCCGGAGGTGGTGAGGACATGAAGAATGTTTTTTAAAGCCGACCGTAAATCAAGATTATGATTATGTACATTTTTAGAGAGGAAATAAAACATTCTATCACTGAATGAAAAATTCAGTTCATAATAAATCAAATGCACCTTTTCTGATTTCAACACCCACAGAGTTTCTCAGTCTGGTTTAACCAACAGCTCGCAGCAAAGATATGAATATTTTTAGAATTCAATAAATTACAGAGAGCTTAAAAAGTCTTAAAACCAGTTTCAGAAATAAAATATTACAATGACTTAAATTCAAGGTCCCACCACGAAAATGTCTCTTCTCTGCCAGACCAAAGAAGAAGAATTATTAGTTTTGGAATGCACTGCTTTGTTAGTCTGTTTCTGGTCAAGTTTATGCGTTACACTAATGTTTATCCAGCCAGTCTGCAACTTAGTTTATGAACATGGTAAAATGCACATTTAATAATCAGTGGCTTGAGATGGATGAGTAATCGATTCAAATTGTATTATTATCTGACCGTATGACTCTGCTATGATAGTTTTACTAGTTTTCAGTAAAAGTTTCATAAAACATCCCGGTCCCTACTTTTTATTCCACACATCAGTTTTCACCTGAATACTCTGTCGACAGCTTCCTGTTCTCTGGGGGCGGCTCATGCCTCTGTGCAGCTCGCCAGGGATCACCTGTTGGTGCGCAAACAGTTCGGAGAGACGCTTTCCAGCAACCAGGTAAGAACCAAAATTCACAGTTTGCAGCCGCTGACCCTGTGTGTGTTTTAAAAAGATGTCTGTGATTGATCGTTCCCTTCTGTCTGTGACCGTCTGTGTAGTTTCTTCAGTTCAAACTGGCAGAGATGGCGACCAAGTTGGTAGCGTCTCGCCTCCTGGTGCGTGAAGCTGCCACGGCGCTGCAGGAGGGCCGATCCGACGCCGTGTTCCTCTGCTCCATGGCCAAGCTCTTCGCGACAGACGAGTGCTTTGATGTGAGTGATGAAAGAGGCGTTCGTGGACTCTGAAGAAAACTGTCACAGAGTTTTTTTAACACTGTTGCATGTTTGGCTGCTCCCTGATCAGATCTGTAACCAGGCGCTTCAGATGCACGGCGGGTACGGTTACCTCAAAGACTACGCAGTGCAGCAGTTTGTACGTGACATCAGAGTACATCAGATCCTGGAGGGTGAGCTGGTTTTAGATTTCCTCACATTTAAATAGTTGTCAGATCATGATGTTGTTGAGCATTAACTTATTTTTGTGTCTCTCCTGTTTTTGTTTCCCTTAAAGGAACAAACGAGGTGATGAGGATGATTATTTCCCGAAACCTTCTGACTGAGTCGTGATGAATCTCCCTCCCTGGCTCAGGAAGTGACTTCACTAGTGACCATATTATTATGGTCTCCTATGTGGTTTGTTACTGTGTGACTTGTTTCCTGAATTGCCTCCAGCATCATAGTTTTTCAAAGGTTGAGAATGTATATTAGGTTTTTTTGGGGTTTTATTTTTAGCTACAGTGAAAAATCATGAGCTGCTCATCTCATTCTGGTCCAGAGTGAAATATTTAAGTCAACATTGCACAGAGAATAAAATAATATTTCATACAGCGCCATCTGCAGGTCAGAGTTTCCTCCTGTCCAACACTTTGGTGATGATTGTATTTCCAGCTATTCTGCTTATTAATGCTATTACAACAACGTTAAGCATTAAGAATGTTAACATTAGCACAAAGCTCAAGGTACAGCTGAATGCAGTCACATCTAAACTGGACAAATCACATGTGAAGCTCACATTGTTTAAGAGCAGGATGCAGCAGACGATCACTGACGGTATCGATCAATGTCTGATAATGTCGGGCTGAGCCTGAGATGTAATGTTCACAACCACATGGAAACAAACAGGAACTCTGGCTCCACCTGCAGAAAGAAAAACATAGTTTTCTTTAGATTTTTCATCGTAAATATCTAATTCCTGTCAATCTGCTCGTGTAGATACGTTTAGTCCGTTAAAAAGCTGCTAAAACTGTTGGAAAATTATTTAACACCAACCACAAAATACAAAGTGCTAATACATTTACATATATTAACAATAAATGTACTGTACCTCTGCCAAGGTCAAGCTATCCTCTGTCCAGTTCTTATAGTAGAAACATAAAAGGTCTGATAATCTAAAACTTTGATTTTCTAGAAGTTCTTTATCCAAGAACAGCCACAGTGCCCCCCCCACTGCACCCAGCCAACTGTGTTATGAAATGACAAATACATCATTAAGATTCTAAATGCTTTATAGTCCATGGTGAACTCTGCCAGCTGGGATAGGCTCCAGGCTCCCCTCTGTGATCTTTACAGAATAAGCGGTATGGATGAAAAACAGAGTGAATCTGCCTCTTAAAATGCAAATGCACCAAAATGTTATATTACAAGTTTGGTGGAAATTCGTTATATAGTTTCACCATAATCCTGCTGACAAACAAACCAACCGACTCACATCAGAGTAAATCTCCTTGGCCGAGGTCATAATGTGGTTGTTTTATTTCACATATCTACAGTTTGTCACATGCAACCTCAGTGTCTGTCCCTTAAGTGACTTTTCAAAACCTCTGTTACTGTATCGTTACTGTGTTTTACTCCACTGTGTTTTCTGTAATGTTAGTGTTGTATGGATTGTATAATAAAATATAATTTTGCAAATTTGCAAATTACACTCCAAATAAAATTATTAGAATTTTCACAAAAGGATTTTAACCTTTTTATCGATCGACCTGAATACCACATGACTGGGATTTGTTATTTAAAATTTCTTCCATTTTGTAAGTGAGAAAAATTCAGTGAGGCTAAAAATCAACCACTCCAGAGCACTTTATTGAAAAACAATCAGAACTGCATTAAAAGTGCAACATGTAGCCTGTCAACACCGATAATTCACTGCCACATCAAATCCAGAGTTCAGCATAATTACAGGAAAACAAACCAGTTTCAGTCCGAAAGACCAATAATCTCAATCCTCAGCTAATTGTCTCGTGTGTTTTACGGTAATAATATCAAATTATATCAAGCACCTTTTGAACAAAAAAAAAGAATCTCTACTTCAACAATGTCACGATTTTGGTTACATCCCATCTACCACGACCGGCGAAAAAACTCAAACAGAAGGTTCTCTCCGTAGTGAAGAGAGAGAGAAACTAACACACACACGGTTATTAAAACCTGAACTGTGATTTCTTTGTTTTGGCTGAAGTTTTGCCCTGAACTTGTGAAGTGAGCCTGAGAAGAGTGAACTGAGCGTGACAGAGAAATGAGATAATAGAAAAAAAATCATATGTAGTTACTTTTTTTTACATTATTCAAATGTTCCCAAAACTTTATATTTTACAAGAACCTCCGAACTCTAAGGAGCACTCCACCGTTCATTAGGGTTCACAGTATCCAGACAGATCTTATAGTAACTGGTGTTTTAATGCTACTTCACCACATTATTGAAAATGTCTTTCTGAGCATGTAAATACAGATGAAACCTCAGTGAGACAGAACGCAGCAGATGAAAACTGAAATGAACGACGCTGCGTTAACGTTGATCATCAGAGCGAAGGAGCGTCTGTGCAACCGAAGCACGAACCGTCTTCTCTCTGAACCGTTTCAGGTCTTCAACTTTCCCCAACAACAACAACCGCTGTCCTTTATATCCCCCACCAGCGTGGTCACACCAGCGATCCGGCCTGGCTTTGAGCCGGTACCATGACGGTGACGGCCCCCGTGCGCGTCAGGGTGGAGGAGCTCATCTGTGGGGACACGGCGAGCGGCGGCGCCTGAGGCTGCGCCCCCTCAGTCCTGTGGGGGACGCCGACCAACGAGCTCCTCACAATCTGCGGGGGGCCCCCGTTCGCACAGGGGGGCCGCTTGTGTTTACGTGACGGAGTGCCGCCCATGTTGTAACCAGGAAGTCCCTGTAGGGTGTTGGCCTCTCCGGGTCGCAGCTGGTAGGCGTTGATGACTGAGCCCGTGTCCGACGCTGAGATGGGCGAGTACGGGTAGTGGTAGTTGGGCGGGTTGGGGTCTCGGGTTCGAGGACTGGTTGCTATGGAGGACAGCGTGCCGTTTTTGGAAACAATGTCGGAGCCGGTGTTGCTCTTTGCCCACGACACTCGCTTCGGGGCCTGAGCATCCTCCCTGAGGTGGAGAGAAAGAGAGAGAGTGAGAGAGGGTGGGATGAGAGAGAGGCAGAGAAAGCCCAAATTACTATTTATCAAAACAAATAAAATTAAATAAACTCTCTTTTCTTGCTTCCATGAAGTGAAAGTACAAATTACTCACATTCAGCTTATACATTAATACAGTATTTACAATGGGTGAATGTTACTTGTAATGTTAAGTATTTTGAGTGGTTTCTGGAACTAGAAAAGGTTTTTTTAAATAGTTATTTCCCACCCCCAAAACATATATTTTTATGATTTCTGTCTTCTGTTTTTGTGACATTATCATAAGTCTTAATGCAGATAAACTATATTGTAGCCGTGTTATACTGAACTATACAATGTTCAGATGTGTTTCTAATATTCTTATTTATTTTACACAACCCTCCGAGGACAAGTTGTATATAGCTAATGGACGACTGGATGTGTGCCCTCTTAACAAGTGACCAGTGAAGTGAAGTGAAACTCACTTGATCTCGTTGGCCATCTCCTCCTCCGTGTCCCGCCTCCTCCTGAGGATGAATATGAGGAACAGCACCATGGCCATGAGACCCACCACTGACCCCAGGGTGGCCGCTGCGATCATGCCTGCGTTGGAAGCTTCAACAACAACAACACAACCAGTCAGTATTCACCCTCACAGCTTGGATTTAAATACACACTGTGAGGAGGAGTGAAGAAGGTTTTTACTGGTGACGTACAGGTGATGACTTCCAGGTTAATGGAGCAGCTGTCGGAGCCGGCCGTGTTGCTGGCTCGGCAGACGTACTTCCCCGACATGTTTTTTGTGAGGTTGCTCAGCCGGAGGGTGCCGTGTCTCTCGTCTGCAACACAACCGCACAGTTACACACACAAACACACACAGGAATCATTAAAGATGCATGGGATCTCTGCAAGTGGGTGTAATAGAGCTAACCAAGGGAACTACATCGGTTAATATTACAACCACAATATTAAAGGTTTGGGAACTATTAACAAAAACACAGTCACTGAAAGTAAGATAACACAATGGACAAAAATAAAACGACATTTTAAATCTGATATTTAAATCAAAGAAAAGGTTCCAATTTGATTTATTCTACATTTCTGCTGCAGTTCAGACACTTTTCTACTGATGACTTTATTCTTGTAAAATCAAGAATTTGTCTCGTAATATTATGACTTTAATCTTATAAAATCATAACTTTATTCTCATGAAATTTCAAGTTAAATCACGACTTCTTCAGAATATTATGATCTCAGTCTTGTTAATCACAACTTTTATTCTCCTTATATTTTGACCTTATTCTTGTAATTTTATATTGTAAAATAAAAAAAATCGCATATTAAAATGTTTATTTTTGTAAAATTACGACTTTATTCTTGAATTCTCTACATAATTCCCCCTTTGAGTGGCCCAATACTCTGTCGTACTTCCTTAATCCAGAATGTTTGGCATCGCAGGCAGCAGATGACGACTTGCTGCAATCTCACAACATGTTACTCAGCACTTTTTGCTGTGTTCAGTGCTTTTGCAACCAGATATCTGGCTTCAAACTGCCGTGTTGTCACGAACATAGGCAGTGAAAAAAATAAACAAGCTTTATTCGGGACTTATCACAACAAATCCTCTCAAATCCAATCTTACACGTCACATTGCCACATGTCTTCATGGGATGTGGTCTTTTGCTTTGGTGGGGACGCAGGGAAATACGACTGTGTGTGTTTTAGTGTTGCACGGTGTACCGGTACTAGAAAGGTACCGCGGTACCCTTACGTTAAAAACGATACGGTTTTGCCTATTTTTAGTACCGGTACTTCATTGAAATAGCAGCAACCAGAGCGCACTCGCTGTTCCGCTCCCTGTCACTCTGCATGCAGACTGCGAGGGGCGGGGCTGCCAGCTCTCACACATGCAGGCGGCCCTCACTCACCGCGAGTGATCTCAGGGGAGACATGGCTCTTACTGTCACTGACCGTCCTCGGCTTATTGAAAAGAAAGATGCGCGGAGTGAAATCTGGAAATTATTTGGCGCGACCGGGCGGAGACATAACAAGTGGGGCGCGCGAACGGGAGGGTGAATGTGCGGCGCAACTAATGCTTTGACGTCTGCATCTCTTTAATGGCGGAGCAGTAAAACTTTTTCTCCGGAGCCCGGGGCAGAAATCCGCGGCTCTTCAGCCCCTCTGCAGCGGCCGCAACCCCCGGCTCTTCAGCCCCTCTGCAGCGGCCGCAACCCCCGGCTCTTCAGCCCCTCTGCAGCGGCCGCAACCCCCGGCTCTTCAGCCCCTCTGCAGCGGCTCCCTGTACAGTGTTCATATGTTGAACGGTAACGTGAAGGAACGTCACGTTAACTTCTCACGGCTCCTGGTTTTATCATGCTGGCCTGATACGATGCTGATTTGACAAATTAACGTGACGTTCCCTCACGTTACGCGTGTGTGTTTTTGCGCACTTCGAAACATTACACCGCAGTCACTTGAATGTGTTCTTGCCCTATTGCATGTGTTCTCGTTTAAGACGTTGATCTAGCTTTCAATTTGGCTGCAAGAACGTAGCCCAGTTCATTGTCAAAATTAAACTCAAATAAGAATTAAAAAAAAATTAAGAAAAAGATATACATGCAAAATAACCTACAATTTCAATTATGTGGGCCTGTAGGCTAATACTAATATGAATGCCATTTGTTAAGTGTTCACAAAGCTAGGCAGGAACAAGCTGGTAAAAAAGGGAACCTTACAGATTTATTTATTACCGTCAGATAAACCAGTATCGTATCGTATTTGTTGTATCGTATCGTATTTGTGGTATAGTATCGAAAGTATCGGGTATCGTGATATTTTGGCAGGTATAGTATCGAAGTCATAATTTTGGTATCGTGACAACACTAGTGTGTTTGTGTGTGTGTTAGTTTGGTGGAATCACCCTTATAGAGTCTAGCTCACATAAAAAGGGTGATTCCTGCCTGTGCACCCCACAGAAAAAAGAAATGCAAATCAGAGACTCATCCAAATCATCCCTGACAAAAAGTCCAGGTTACGTCAGCAGGCAACATATTAATGCAAGAGACCAGACAATCAATCACCACAGCCGGAGCCTTGACCCCAACGTTTGTCTGAGTGAAGGCTGGACTGAGCTCTGTGTTTTGGCTGCAGCACACGGAGCCGGTCAACAACATAAATCTAATTGGTACAGTCACTGAGTGTCGTCACAAACTGTCTGATGTAACGCTGCTGCTGATGCATTTCAGTCAACGGCAGGAGAAGCAAACACACAATAATTAGCTGGTGTAAATTAACAGATAATAGCTTGGGTGTTTTATTGTTTATCCTTTGGTCCAGCTGTTAATTATCATGTCTCAGATATGAAAACAAACGCAGATGAGCCCGACGTGCACCTGAGCCGCTCGGATTATTAATCCCATCAGTTGGAAATCCAGCTGTGAGGAATCAAACCCAATTGTGACAGATTAGCAGAACGTCAGCTGACTCGGAGCCCGGAGCGAGTTCCAGCCCATGCACACTGATCAGATCCCAGTGGCGGCGGCCGTGCTGGAGGGAACGTGACGTTACAGCTTGGTCTGAAGGAGCATCACTCATGTGAGGCTGTCGTCAGTGCAAGGTCAACGAGCAGCTTCTGTCAGAGCCCTGACACTTGATTAATGGGAATACGATGCTCGTGGGACAGTTTGAAACATCACATGACAGCTTTTCAAATTCATGTGTCAAGATAATAACCTTTAGAACCAATAACTGTCATTTACTAATCACTTATTTCATCAATTTGACTCTAGAATTACCACCATGTGGTTGTTTAACTCCACCAACGCAGTGTTTCAGCCTGAATACAATCATTTTTCCAGATTCATACAAGGTCGCTGTGACCTTTGACTACATAAATCTATCGGTCCATCTTTGTGTCCAAGTAACAACTGATGAAAAAGAGGCAGACTTGAGATATGTTCAAGAGGCTAAAAACATGGTTTGTGAGGCCACCTTGACCTTTGATCTTAAACCACCCAAATCTAATCAGGTAATCTGTGATTTTAAGTGAACCCTTGAACCAAATTCGAAAGGCCGGGGTTGAGAAGCTACTGAGATGTTTTGTTCATAAGGCTACATAAGCGTTTGGGGGCTTGTCACAGTAACTCTGACCTTTGACCACCAAAATCAGTTCAACCTTCAACCAAACTGGAAAGCTCTGACCAAATTTGTATAAATTCCCTGAAGGTGTTTTTGATGTTCACAAGAATGGGACAAACAACCCGGAAATATAAAAACAAACACACTCGTCTTCTACACAACATTGTGATGAAACATCTGAAACAGGACACAGCTGTCAATTCATTCACTTTTCTACTTGCTTCAAAAATATTTCTTCAAATTACTTTTAATTCTAACATTCAAATTATAATTAAATAAATATAAATATTGACGGATCAATTCATAATTTCAACCTTATAGGAAATAAATTAATAACGTTTGCTTTACAACAAGCCTCATTCAGCATCCAGGCTTGCTGTCGTCCATATGTAGCACACGATGGAAAGATGAATGAATGGAGTGACAGCCCAGACTAACACCACACACTAACAATAAAGATCGACACGGAAAATTCAACCCTTTATCACAAAATATGAATATACGCAACTATAAAAATCCTTCTCATAGATTTAACCATGATGTTTTTATATTCCACATCATAACAGTAAAGATAAAATAATACTTGTTATTCCTCAAAAGTGTATTAATCTATGAATGTGCAAGGAGACTGGGAATATTAAAGGTTGAATGGGATTATCACCTGGTTTCACACCAGTGCTAAGCAGTTTATTTATTTACAGTAGATGGTAAAGCTTTTCTACAGTTTAAGCCTGACCGGGAGTTGACTCCAGACACCATGACCCCTCGGGAGGTCAAAGGTTTACAGTGGCCGAGACGTCACAAGCGCATTAACGGAAAAACACAATCGCAAAAGCCACACAATGTAAACTTAACCACAACGGAAGGGAGAGACAACGAATGTGGACAATGAAACATGCAGAGTTGTGGATTTTGCAGGTGTTATAGCTTTAACATACTGTATGTGTTGTGGGTCTTGCAGTTGTTTTGTAGCGTTTGCAGTTGTGCTGTGGCTCTTGTAGTTGTGTAGTCACTTTTGCATTTGTGTTGTGGATTTTGCATTTGTCTTTTCCATTATTGTGCTTGTGTGAGATGTCCTGGCAACTGCACTGTTTGCAGTAGAGGGAGGGATGGATGGAGTTTTGAGGAAAGGAGTAGAAACGGTTATGAGATGAAATCCTTACCCATGAACCCAAGCACCAGCATAGGCTGGGGGCAGGTTCTCCATTCTTTGCGGGAGGAATAGATGGGTGAGACAGAGTGAGCATGAATGAAGGGTAGGGAGGGAGTGATATGCACCGACAGGACAGAGTGAAAGACGCCGCCCTCTCCGTCCCCAAATCCAAACGATGCCTCTCGGAGGGGTTGATTAAGTAATGACATGGGACGAGTTAGATTAGGAACAGAGGTCAACAGGAAATGAGGAGCACAGAGAGAGGATCAGCAGAGAGAGAGAGAGAGAGAGAGAGAAAAAAACTAAAAAAACAGCTAAGCAGAATATGAGAGATCGCTGAAAGATAAGCAGCGAGAGAGAGAGAGAGAGAGAGAGAGAGAGAGAAAAAAAAACAAAAAAACAGCTAAGCAGAATATGAGAGATCGCTGAAAGATAAGCAGCGAGCGAGAGAGAGAGAGAGAGAGAGAGAGAGAGAGAGAGAGAGAGAGAGAGAGAGAGAGAGAGACTGACATCAGTGCAGATAAAAAGATGGAGCACAGGGTTCAATGGCATGTAAGAGGTGCAGACACACATGTCATGCAGGCGTGAGTGTGAGGGGCCAATGCACAACAATGTAGTTTTCATTCTACCAGTCTGGGGACTTTTCTGCTATAAAGAGATGACGGGGCCAGAGATCAAAACAGTTAAGTCAATTCTCAATCAATCAGCCCATGTCCCGCTGTGCAGAAACAGATGGTGTTGTCCCTGCAGCATTATCTCCAAACAAACATCAACAAAATAATGTGACAAATGAGGCCCGTGCACGACCCACAGGAACGCACTTTCTTCTCCATTATGTTGGAGTGGACTGTGTGTCTCAATCTGTAAAGAGGATTTCACGCTGGATGTTACGAGGCATGATGGAGGATCTCGCTCTCAGGAGCGTCCGGAAAACAACAATCAGCAAAGTAAAGCTCAGCGGCGACTTATCATCATGTACATGGGTTATGAGTGTGACCTCTGCCCCAGGTGCATGTAAGTGTCAGGGTCAACAGCGGGGAGCACGACCTTTGGACAAGAACGTAAACAGGATTAAAGATAATTTCTCTACTGGACAATTGGGCTAAGTGACAATAAGCTGTTTTAATTTTAACAATGGTAAAATAGTAATACTAATAAATGTACTATCTTAATAAATCTTATTTCTGTAATAATCCAAAACAGGTAACAGTTTTCACTCAACCACAATAAACTGCGACCCACCTAGCCTGCATGTAGCCTTAGTGGTAAAACCCTGCTCATCTCCTTGTTTGCATTAATTGTTGTGGTACTAAAGTGTCTGAGATCAACTCCCATCTGGATTTCGACAACTGGAATTAAAGCACCCCATTTTTGGAGAACCTGGGCATCAACTCTGTAGTTTGTGTTTCACATATGAAGGATTAGGCAGGAGATTCAGACGAGAGGTGTCGAGGAGTAGAGCAGCAGAAAGTAAATTTCTTGAAACTCGTATTTCGTCTTCTACGTGCACGACTCCTCTGTCTATCCTGAGATATTTGTATTCACTTTAGTTTTTTAAAGTTGGACCTTTTTTTGCTGTATTGTCACATTCTCACACAATATCCAGAAATTTACCAACGTGTGGCTGACAGGCAAAAGTTTCAGTAAAATGAAAGAAGTTCACTGCCTGTCCGAGAGCAGCTTCCACGTGAGAGCTACATCCTCGTGTTGACAGTACTCACTCTGCATCGGCGAGAAGAAAACCTCCGACAGGGGCGCGGCCTTGGTCCACTTGTACTGAGGGATGGGTTTTCCGTGACTGGACTTACAGCTCAGCGTCACGTTGCCCTTCACCACTGGGTTTCCTGTCATGGTGCACACCGGCGGAGAGGGGGGCACTGGGCGGAGAGACAGACGGTGGTATTAAGTTAACAGAAGAACAAAGGATCAATGACCCCTTACTGAACTTGTACATTTGTATATTGGTTTTAGTCCACTGCCAGCGACGTGGAGATGGCAGCAGTCATATTGCAAGGGAAAAAAAAGTGTTTTGACGCCCACCCCTCCCCCTTCGTCCCATCTGCTGCTGGAGGATGACATAATGGCCTATGAATCCCTCAACAACAGATGAGTTTTATTTGTACAGTGCTTACTCACACAAATACAAGATGTTTAACAGACGGGTCCAATCCAAAATCCTCCAAAATATGCTCGGCATTTGCTCCGGCTGGAGGAAAAGTGTGAGCCGCGCTGCAGACTGCTGTGATTAAACCTGACCCCTGAAATTGCTCTGACGCTGAGCTGCTGTACCTTTGACATTAAGGTGTATCTCTCCCGAAATGCCATTACTTCTAGGGATGAGGACGCTGCAGACGTAACGCCCCGAGTCCGACTCCTGTGTGTTGTTGATGTAGATGGAGAGGTTGGCTGAGGGCATGGACGCACTGAAGCCCACCCTGGTGGTGTAATCGCTCTGACCGAGCCCGACCTCACCCGAGCTGAAGTTTATCACCTGCACAGAGAAAACACAACCATGGAAACCCTTTAAATCTGTCTAGAATTATCGCACAAATTAATTAATTAGGGATAATTAGGATTATGCAATGGCAATTTCCTTTTAACTCTATATCCTCAAACACTATTTATATATCACATTTTATTTAATTTGCTGCAGGCATTTTAGAAAGTGCAGATTAACCCTATAACAGAAATCGATGTGCTTCATAAAGATAATCCGGACATGTACAGATGGTGGATGTTGAATTTTAGGCTGATTTTCTGTTTGAGCTAAGCTCAGACAACGTACACTGAAACAGTTCAGATTATAATAATCATGCAAAGACCCTACACAAACACACACACACACACACACACACACACACACACATACACGCTTACACACACGCTCACACACACGCACACACACACACACACACTGCATGGGCAGATATATGTCACTGGAGGTCCGTGCTTCCTATAGGAGGATCCGTTGGAAAGCAGAGATGAAATGTCATTAGTGTCATCCGTTCATTAATGTCACTCGTCCATCCTCTCTTCCTTCCTACTCAGCAGTGGTGTTGGACATAATCCTAATCTCCACAGATCATCTATTTTTCACCTTGCACATCATCAGATATGTTTCTCAGAATGTTACAGAATCATGAAAACAAATAATGAATCCTCTCCTCTTGCATAACATTAAGCACTGAAGGGACAGGCCCTGGAAGAGCATACAAAAAAAAGACACAACGTTATAGCAGCTGTCTGGTTTTTAACGTTGCGGCTCATCACAACGTTATTGTTTCAAAGTGTGAATAAATGTACAGCGATCTGCCACAAAATTACCTGGTTTCATGTTGTGGTTAGGGTTAGGGTTAGGGAAACCATGGTCCGAATCCAGACTTAGATGCGATTGGATCCTGACCCGGACCTCTAACCCATAAATCACTAAGAATTATTTGGAGAGAGGAGCTTGGAACAGTTCTTTGTTTCTCGTTAGCAGCCCAGGGAACTCGCAGACCAAGTGCATGGGTCGTAAATAATCTCACAACTCAGCCAATCAAATCTGTGAATTCTGATGAGCCTTTTGCCTCGAGCCGGAGAGTGAGATACACAGAGCAGGGAGCGAACGAGAGGAGGAGGAAGACGGTAGGAAGTGAGTCAGAGAAGAGTAACTTCAAATGGTTCTAAAAGAGAAAAGTCAACAGCAAGAACCAAGTTTTAAACAAAAAAGAAAAGGTGAAACAAAATGTACACTTTAATTTAAGTTTTTGGGAAAATGAAGCACAAAAACTTCCTGTTTTGAATTCTTTTGTACTTGACATGAAGAAAGAGCTTTTCATTTTTTATGAGAACGTATATATATTCCCTCAAGTTATGATCTTACCTTATTTGATTAGATATTAATTTGTTGATACATTTAATATTTCATAACTATAACACTGAATCATAAAACTAGTTAAGACATTAGGATGTTTCAGACCTTTGCTTGAGGAAATGTTCTCTGTCTGGACCTCTCTGAATTTTAATTTAATAACCCTTGTGTAGCTGGTTAATCTATAGGATTTACTGAAATTAGATTTCTACACTATATCCAACTGCCTTATTGAATAATCTGTTAATTTGATCTATAAAATGTCACCTGCTTTTATCTTCACATCCACTGAAACTATTGAATTCAAATAAAGAAGCAAATTATCCAATTAGAAAAGCTAGAGATTGTTTTTGTAGTTTGCTAAAAACAACTTCAATATTAATATGATTGTCAAAACACTAATCGATGGTCCAAGCTCTGATATTTGGGTTTATCGATGTCTACAGCATCACGAGTGTCAATGAACTGTATTTGACTTGAATCCCTTTAAGAGTCTCTCCTGTCTCTGCTTCACCAGAGGTCAGATCGGGGTCAACTACACAGCAGATCATTGCAGATCCATGTTCGACCTCCTCACCTGTCTCGACTTATTCCCCATGAATTGCCAAATGACGGAGTTCCTGGAAATGTCAGAGCTGGGGCTGTACCAGGCTTGTAGCACCACCATCTCGCCTTTCACCACCTCCAGCTCCCCTCTGGGAATCTCCACCTTGTGGGTGTCACCTGAAACACAGACCAGTATGGAAATGGTTAATCTCCTCCGTTATGTGACAGAGATTATTAGTTATTTAAATTTCATTTATTTCTTGATTTAAATTTAAAAAAAAACACTAATAACAATTTCTTAAGAGCCATTTTTTTTCGTGGTCGTACTTCTCTTTCTGTTTTGTGAATGAGGGTTTTATTTTCATTGATGGATGAAATACTGCTGAATCTAATCATATTCATATTTTTGAAGTGATCCAACCGATGTACTGATGTTCAATATGAGAGGAGTTGCTGAGAATGAACTGTTATGAAAAGTAAAAAACAGGAACATGTTGTGTAATGTTGAGTTTTATAAATGTGATATCAGCTCATCTGATCTGTTAACGTTTTCATAATCATCTGTGTTAAATGAGATTGTCTAATGTAACATTTAAACTAGAAAACGTTAAAGTTCAGGTGTAAATTGTTCTATTAAATGCAGAAATTAACAAGTTTTCTTAACTCATAAAAAAAATACAAATGAAACATTAAAAATCAAAAGCATGTGTTTCAGATCTCCTTAAGTTCCACATGCAGGGTTGCCTCTTATAATAATTTAATGATGACTCTAAACTGGATATAACATTTTCCAATTGTCCTTTTCTGTTACACTAGTCCTCATGAAGAATAAAGCGTGATCTATCCCCTGGCAAATGATTACAAAGTCCGATAAAGAAAATCTACTTGTCTTAGTGCATCTATGAAAAAAAAACAATCTTAAGAATTTAAGAAAAGAGGATGGTCTTTATGATTCAAGAACTGTATTGTCTAAGTGTCATCCTCAAATCAAATTGTGCCTGTTGTAAAGATTTACCAGGGAAGATATTCAAATGTAAAAACCAGCAACTATATCATGAAAATATATAGAATAAGTCAGCATATATCATGAATATACAGTCAGGAAAATACAAAGCATGTGGTCTCCCCCTCATCACTCCCCCCTCATTTACTGTCATTGCTCAAAGCTTAAATACATTTTAATGCAGAAAATGAGCAGAAGAAGATTGTTAAGGAGAAGAAACAATGATCATGATGATGTGACTGAAGAATCGAGGAGAAGAAAGGAAGCGAAAGAAAGGGGAAGAGGAGGAGGTCTGACTCACAGGGTGCTCCGTCACCCGAACCCGACAGCTGCAGCTGGATCAACTGATCCCAGCAGTCGGTGTCTATCTGTGTCTCCAGCTTGAAGATTGGTTCAATAAAACTCAAGCCAAGTAAAAAAAAATATGAAAAAGTATTTGTTGCCACTAAATCCTGTGACTGCAGAAAAACTGTGGAGAGTTTCCCTTGTGTACTAAAATATACAGAGGGAGTGCATCCTTAGAGAGAGAGAGAGAGAGAGGGGGGGGGGAGGGAGAGAGAGGAGAGAGGAGAGTCGAGAGAGATGGAGAGAGAGTGAGAGGAGAGAGAGTCAGAGAGAGAGATGGAGGGAGAGAGAGTCAGAGAGAGAGAGAGAGAGAGTGAGAGAGAGAGATGGAGAGAGATGAGAGAGAGAGAGAGAGAGAGAGAGAGAGAGAGAGAGAGAGAGAGAGAGAGAGAGAGAGAGAGAGAGAGAGAGAGAGTGTGTTATGATCTCCAGCTGAGATCTCCACATCTGTTCAGCCGGGCACGCCTTCCTCCTTTTCCAGACTGAAAGCATGGAGAGCCAGAGAATTAGCAGATTGGTGGTGGTGGGACGGAGGGGTGCACCGACTGAGAGGAGGAAAATATATGTGCAGGTGTGAGAGAGAAAGACAGAAAGCACGGGGAAAAACAGGGGAATGAATTTGTTCGGCCACGTGCTTCTGCCGCAGTGACTTGGTGCTTTCTTATTCCCCCCGGGACAATTTGACCTGGGCTGCTGCGGTGCTCTCCTGTCCCCTTAATTTCTGAATCTCTGAATCTGGTAAGTCCTGCTGACTAATCCCCAAACAATCCCGGGCTCAATCCTCTCACCTCACGTGAGCAAAAGAGCTCAGCGGGACATGGATATGATGTAACTCACTTCTCCCGGCAACGCCCCCCCCTCGTCATATCATCATAATCATCATCACGGCAAAAGCATTTACATTCTCTAAATTCCGAGTAGCGGATGGTTTTGCTTTACATTAGATCGTATGCATGTCATGCGATCGGGGCTGAGCCGGATGGTGGATTTCACGTGTTGTGGGTCTGAAGTAAGGCGCTCAACACACGTCTGCTAACACGCACTTTAATAAATATAAAAATCATCTTAAAAGGGCAGACAACATCCTGACATGATTATATAAGAAAATAAACAAATGCAATATTGATAACATTTGTACCAAATGATAGAAACTGATTTATAAACGTGAGCTTTCTTTATAAAGCAGCCGGATTCATCTTTCCTCCAACAAAACTGTGCTACACACAGACCCAAAAAAGGATGTCACAATTCCACTGTGAGTAAAAAATAAACTCTGAGCAGAGAAACTGTACTTGTTTTAAAAGTGAATGATACATCGCTTGAAAGATGATTTCTCCCTCGTCACTGTTGACATAATTGGATCACAGATATAAAGATGGACAACGTGACAGCTTCCCAAAAGTGTCACAATCACAAACTGGTGGTCGGCTGCAGTAGAGGTCACACGTCCCACCTCCTCCACGTCAACAGCCGGGAGGTTTGCCAGAAAAACAGTCAAATTACAATACAGAATACACCAATAACTCTGATGTGTATTGTGAGACATGAATACAAAATGCAGGCAGAATCTAATCGTAAAACATGTCTTCATATCCATCATTTGCTCAAGTCAGTGGTGTCGAGCAAAGCCAGCCTCCTGAACATGCATGAGATTAATATCTTTACCATCATCCTCACAGCTGCAGCAGACATCGCTGTACCGGCCTGTTTCTGACTCATAATGTACGGCAAGCTTCAATCTCATTTCCACCTGCTTAGGTTTTCGCAGTTGCCAATAAACTGATGAGCTGCGACAATTATGCAACAATGTGGAGAAAGGGTCTTGTTCGGGATGTGATTGTCTGCATTGACAACGAAAGCCTGGAATCTCTTTGCCCCGTATAATGCTATAAAGTGCTGTGTTGCGTCTTGATTAATATACATTGTGTCGCTCAGAGCACACAATCAGAAAGGATCAGGTTTTCTGTAGGTTGATGAGGGCAGGTTGCCGCCTGATGGGAGTGATTGGCAGCTTAAGGGGCCATGCAGTGGTGGAGGCCTACGGTAATTCTGAACGATACACAGCTATCCCATGATGAAGCAGGATAATGCCCTGTAGTCTCCCCACTCCAGACTATTCTTGTGCTTCTTTGAGCAGGTTTATCCTCAGAACTGTGTCATTCAATTGTTTATTAAATGAAGGAAAATCTTCACTAATCCGCGGCCGTCTCCATCTGGGATGTGTGTCTGTGTGGCTGCAGACACACACACACACACACAGACCGAGTGTTCAAGATGTGGCTATGGGTATGAATTCAACTTAAATCCCTCATAAGAGGGGAAAAATGGGAAAAGCTGCCAATTAAGAGGGTGCAGATATGATACCATGTGGCCTCATTAAACTCGTCTTAATTATATTTTGCCAGAGGCTAATGCTCAGCCACGCTTTATATCTTCTAATTGGATTCTTCTCTTTAGAATAAACAATGTTTTTTGTTTTCCTGCAGGGCATCCTGGCTTTGAGATATTGGCACAAACTCAGCTGCAACAGCAATTAAGACGTCAGGGATGTTGGACCCGCAAAACAATCAGGGAGAAGTCGACCGTGTCGCCCATGCACGTCTGCGCCGGGGGCACAATTACCAGATCAATTGTGCATGAGCTGTAGTATCTCAAGCCGCCCATAGAGGGAAACATATTCATGTGAAAAAAGAAGATCATGTGATTATGACTTAAAAACCCCAGTGGAAATCATCATATCAGCAGAAAGTCTCAAATCTCTGAGCATTAGACTCCACATGTGAATAAATGAGAGGAAAGTAAAGCAGCAGAGTGAGACTCTGAAAACAAGGCTGAGCAGGTTTAGGTTTAAAAATAACCACATAGGTGTCTCACTTATTGCTGGAGTACATGTAATTTGCATGTCTAACTAGGCATCGCGACCCAATTCTGCCGCGTGTTGTTGTGATCAAGTGAAGGATAAAAAGTCAGTCTCCCTCTCTCGACGCCCTCAGGGAACCATGTAGGCCTTTGTGAAGATAAACTGATCCTCCTTAACCAGCCTCACTCTATCTCCCTGAGTAATCTCCCTGCTTCCTCCCATGTCTTTCTGTCATGTGAGTCTCTCTCTCTCTCTCTCTCTCTCTCTGGAGCTAAAGCTTCAGTGGAGGCTCACCATTTACACCAAGTGAAAACAACAAATGTTTAGGGTCTTAAAAAGGGGACGATGAGTGATTTTAAATATTGGTTAAAGGCTTTTCTGTACAAGTCAAACAATTTCTGTCCACAACCTTTAAGATAAAGAAAACCCCTACATATTTATAATACATCTATATATATTCACTTTTATTTAAAACCACAAATACCACATTTCATATTTTTACCATTTGGCCTTGCAATAATGTTTATTGTGATTTGGAGCTACATTACATTTTTAGTCACATGTCATCACTTGGTCTAAAAGTATCTTAAAATTCACATGCTACGTTCATAAAAGGCAGAGACAGCTTGTAAACAATTTGGACCTGCACAAACAAAAAAAACTTGACTTGCATTAAAGACGCTGCTTGCTCCTCCTCCTGGCCAAGCTTAGGTTGCACTTTGCCAAGGGAGTTGGGGGCGTGGCCAGCTCCCCGCGGGGCGTGGATTATGCTAATGACCCCCCCCCCATTCTCCACACAGCTTCTCAGATACTTTGGTGTAATGATTGTCTGCTCAGGACACTTTTGTCTGCTAGTGTCCTCCGTCTTTGTAGGAAAACCAACTAACTGGTTTGCTTTGCTGATCACTGGTCAAGAGGGCAGTGAGCGCCCTCTGCTGGATCACGCAAACTTTGTTACACAACAACTGGTATAGACAGTTTCCCATCTACAAGCAATGAACAGTGAGTCACAGGATTGCGGTAGAAATCAGATTTACACTTTTAATTCGAAGGTAAACATATGTACAACACATCCTTGGAAACCACACGAGAAGTTTGATTAACGTTTGAATTCTGGCAGGAACTTCTTTCTGTGACAAACAGCAGCTAACTATGCTTCTCTGAACTCTACAACGTGTTCTGTCTTTGCAGAGCGGGGATCTGTGTCAGAGCAGCGAGAACAAAGTCATCGGATGACCCCATAAAACAAGGAGCCATGAAAGAACAAACAATTTAATCATGAATAATTTAATCTGATTTGTTCCCCT
This sequence comes from Pseudopleuronectes americanus, assembly GCA_038501795.1. Lineage (NCBI taxonomy): Eukaryota > Metazoa > Chordata > Actinopteri > Pleuronectiformes > Pleuronectidae > Pseudopleuronectes > Pseudopleuronectes americanus. Next base: position 7,765,336 of record CM076719.1, read on the forward strand.
CATTATATAATTTCATTGATGTGGCTTGTTCAGAGATCTAGAGGACCTTTGGTTTTTCACTTCAATTTAACAAGTGAGACACTTCAAATGCAAATAGATTTTCCAGATGTGTTGACGTCCAACAAGGATAAATAAGAACACAGAAGATAACTGAGCCTGGAAAAAAGTGAAGTTATTGTCATGTTTTTTGACAGATCGGATAGGGAGGAATTTAGGACAGCAGAATAGCCTTGTCGTAGTAAAACTGCACATTGGACTGACCCTACAGGCTTCAAACAGATGGTGCTTCAATAATAAATATTTGGGGAAGGCTCCTTTAAATTGGATTACATTAGTGTAATCTCTGCAGCTATTTTAAACCATTTTGAGTGTGCTATCTCATCACAGTAGCTTTAATCCCTCTTAACTTTTGATTGTGTTTAAATTGATTCTCCTCGCACACATGGCTCCAAACTCCCGCATCCTCCCTCTGGTCCTCACTGCAAAACTCGCTTGATTCTACTCTCACGTGCACAAACATGCACATGTGAAGTCACGCATGCAAAACATATATATACATACATACAACATTGCACAGAAATAAATATAGATTATTTTGGCATAATAATCTTTCGGTCCCAGCAGATTACCCATTCCTCTCAGAAGTCAGTTACTGTGCAACCAGCCTACTGACTTATAAACTTAAAAGTTAAATTTTCAGTCTGTAACTAGATTGATATTAATGCATTTTTCTCCAGACCCTTATGAGGTCACCTTGACCTTTGAGCACTGAAATCAGTTAATCTTTGAGTCAAAGGGACAAATAGTCAAAATTTGAAGAAATTCAAAAAGAGCAGACTTGGAATATCATGTTCAAGTTTCTGTTTTGCCAAATGAGATATCATTCTCTTATTCTCTCAAAGATAAGTCGTTCACCAGGCAAAAAAGGGTTTGTGAGGTCACAGTGACCTTGGAGTTTGACCTTCAACCACCAACGATATGCAATGTTCACCAGCTACTTCATTTATTTTTTCTTTGTATCATTTGGTACAGAGTAAAGAGAAACTAACCGCTACCACCAGAGACGTCACGGATCATCAGTGGTGAACGTAAACACTGCAGCTGTGCTCTGTAAAACTAAACAGGGACATGAAACTCTCAATAAATCTCTTTAAAGCTGAGAGGAACTTCTGTTTGTCTGTGGGTTATTCACTGAGAGCGACCCCTCTCTCATAGAGGCCTTGATCTGGTCATATGGTCCCAGTGCGCCCAGTAGAGTACACGCCTCCGAAAAGAGCGCAACAGTCACATTCAATTCAATAAAGCTGCACCAAATGACTCTAAGATATCAGCTTCCTAAATATGTCTGATATCCACATCAAGATCAATGAATTATTCACAGAAAAAACTGTGAAAATGTTAAGAGAACTGGATCTGCCCCCTGATCCATATCCGCACCAGAATTTTACAAAAAATATAGTTTTAATCCATTCCATCCATTAGATTTTGTGTAATCTCACTCACAATCAAGCAAATCAACAAACACCGGACATGGGTAAAAACATAACCTCCTTGGTGGAGGTAAAACCATCAGACCTTAGGGGGACATGACACTTTTGGGGCCCAATCAAGAAGCTGCACTTTCTCATTGCAAAAACTAAAACCTGCAACTCAGCAACATTAAACCATCAGAAGCACAATTAATGCAGAGATGCATTGACGTCATTGAAAGTAAACAAAGTTGACATGTTTATTCATTGTGTGTTGTGTGTGGGCGTGTCTTTCACCCCCAGCCTACAGTCCCTCACCACAGTTCAATGACCTTTTGAACCCGTTCACACGCCGAGTGTTTGTTTGTCCTCTGACTCTCCTTACAAGATTTATTTACATGCATGATTATGCATTTATAGCCACAGAGGCGAAGGCGGCGGAGGGCATGCTGGTGTGTTTATTCTGAATGCCTTTCATGTCTTCTCACAGCGCTGACATCCTACACACTTAACCACAATGCCCCTCGGAGCTGAACACAACACCTGACAGGCAACAGAGGAGCAGGTTTCTATAGTCAGCCAGGGAAGGAGGGAGCAGTGGGTTTGATCACATGCAAATACCACACACACAGGGGATGTAGGTGTTTACGTACGAAAACAAAGAGTCTCATTGTAGACCAACTTTACTGAATTATGCAGAAGGCTTGCATCTGTTTGTGTGTGCATACTAATTCATGAGCTGAGAGAATATTTAGACCCAGAGAGGGAGTCTGTAAAGTGGCTGGTGTCTTCTTGTGTTTTTGGGGAGTTGGTCCGTCCGACTGGGAGCAGTGGATGCCAGTGGTCTTTTTTATCCCAGCTGTCCATCACACGTCCCCCTGTGCCCTTCCTCACCCCTCCTCCAGCCAGCTCTGGGCTCCTCGTGGCAGGGAATGAAAGGCAAACTGAGAGCTTAAATGGGTCTGCAATGTTACACCACAACAGGGCCCATGACCACCCCGCCGCCCCCAACACCGGCTCTGGTCTTTGAAGAAGATATTTATAAACCATTAGTGTGGCAGCGTGGCAAGGGTTGGCTGTTTTATCTCCCAGAACTGTCATGTGCTAGCGTGCACGAGGCGAGCTGCGCTGACAGACTGACAGAGTGGTGGCTGATAGGACCGCCGCAGCACAAGCCCAGAGTGGAAGGCGGCGGCCGAGGGCCCCCTGAATGCCTCGCCACTTCACTGCCGGTGGGACGTGGGGAGGGTTTAATGCAGTGAGACCGTAATTAAGAAGTTGAGTGATCTGATTACCGACTTAAATTGAGCTCTCGTCAGAGATGAATTACAGGATGAGACTTATGAGCTACAACACGAAACACTGAAATGCCTCCCAAGCATCTGAACATCTGGAGAGAGAAACTGTTCTTCTCGAGTGTTTATAGAGAATCGCTTATAGAAACAAATTGTATTCTCTGTATTTAAGCCTGACTCTGTTGAAATCATAGCTCAACTGACCTGTGATCAACAATATGATCTGGAAGTTTTAAAAGTCTGCTAGAATTATATAAACTGTTGTTTTTTAAGTGTGATTATTGATACAAATTGTTACTTACATATGTAAATAAAATGTTTTACAGCTAAGTAACTCAACTGTATAAGATCTTTATATATATATATATAAGCAACTTCTTGACACTCAGACCATGTCCACACAAGCTAAACTAACTTTTTCCTCTCAGTTTGTAAGTTTGTAGTTCTACGTCATGTGACTTTTAAAGGCCTTCCAAAGGGCAGATGTTCAAAAACACCTGTTTCTATGTATTCGCGCAGATGTAAAATTGAGTGTTTTGGAAACAGCTTATTCCGAAAAAGGCCCACTGTTGCTTTATGTGATGAGCATGTAACAGAACAACAGCAATGGCGGCTTTAAACTGGTTTCTCTAAGTTCGGTTAGCAGTACTAGGACTATTTACAAGTAAGCAGCAAAATGTAGCTTTACTGTACCAGATTACAGTAGAAGTTACAGTAGAAGTTATCGATACCTACTGACTTGGCAGCCTTATTTGAGCGTTAGTACTCAATCTTGTGTTCTTCTCTAGATGGATATATTTTGTAAAGTGAAGGTTGTGTAGACAGAGTTTGTTTTTAAAAAGGGCAAATATATGTTATATCTGTAATATGTACAAAAGTGTAGACATGGCTTAAGGTTGATCATTAAAGATAAACACCCCTGCTGATAATACAACCTTACTGGTCTAACTTTAGTCCCAATGAAAGCGAAAGTGTTAAAGTGACAAATCACAGTTTTATTTTGACCTATTTCTTGGTTGAACGTCCTGAAGATGCTGCTGGTCGCCTGCCAACTGCTCGGAGCCAAGAAACACAACAATTATACAACTGTTCCTGCTTCCTCTCTCTTCTCTTTCCCCTTCTGCGCTTCTCTACTCCTTTAACACCCAGCTCTCCTCTCTCAAGTTCCGTTGGAGGATTATTCCTGTTAAAATAATTGTTTTATGTGCTTGATCAATGACCAGAATGGTGAAAAACTGCAGAAATATTTGGCTTCCTGGTTTGACTAATCTTAAAGATTATTAAAAATGTTACTGTAATAAACGCCTTATTGGAATTTAGCACAATCAATCAGGTTTAAATTATACAGCAGTGAAACACATGCTCACCTCATCTTATATCTTATTCTATCTTTACCTTAAGCAGAGAAATTAGGTGATTAATAATTAACATTACCTGGTGCACAAGCCATTACATAGGCTAAATCAATATTTCAAAAAAAGTATAATAATAGCATGCTATTTTAATATGTATTTAGGACATGGAAGACATGATTGACTGCATATATTCTGATAGAACATGAACAGGTGTGGGTAATAAGTGAAAAATGTGCATTATTTAATGTGCCTGTTTTAAGTACGATCTCTTTAGACACACCAGCCTGTAGATATTCTACCTTTGTAACATTAGAAATTATACTTTGATGAATTTCACTCAGTGAGAGCAAGTAGTTAAATCTTCAAAGGTACAGACTCAGAAGAGTCAGGCGCTCTCGGTCAGTGTTGATGGAGGGAACCCCGCTGGCCCCCATGTCCACTCCACATTACATCTAACAGCCTGTTACAGGCAGATAGTGCCAGCTGACCCTCTCATCCACACTCTCACATGATGTCCACCTACAGTGAAGCGGAGGGGCCTGACCTAAGGTGAGAGCTACAGCTTCAGGTCTGTAGAGACCACAGGAATATCACTTGGCGTGTCATGTGTCCCACCTGAGCCCTGGCTGCTGCTCTTTTCTCACATTTACTGTAAGGACACGGGATATGTTTGCCTTATTCACACAAAGACAATTTTGCACTTTCCAACTATTATCAGATTAAACTGAGTTTTCCATTTTCGTACTTTATGCAATTAGGTCCCAATGCTTCACTATGTATATTCAAGAGAAATATGACAAAGGAGTTTCCAAGATTAACGAGGTTAAACCGATGTTGGATAACCAGAACACGTTGATGACAAGTGGACTGCTGGAGCAAGACACACATGGATGCATAAGAACTGAGAATTGAGAGTTGATGGAATATTACTAAAGAGGTTACATGGAACCATACTTCACACTAGAGTACTCGGCACTATGCAGAGCACTGATAACCCTCAATGAGGCTATGGAAAACCACACTAGAAGCCAACTCCAAGGCAAGATATCCTGAGACTGTCCCTGTTGCTGTTCTGCATAAACTAGATCATCGCTAAGAGAGGATATGGACTCAGATTCAGAAGTGGAATGAGCATCAGCCTACCCTGATATATAAATGTCATGTGCGCCAGGAGTGATTGAGACATAGACTCAGCAGGATCTACAGGGAGGAGTCTTTCAGATTGGATAAATTCGTGCGGGAAGCCGATCAGGACTGAAATGGTGAAGTTACCAGAAAGCAAGTATACAGACATACAGGACAGCTACAAGTACCAAGGCATCCCAAAGACTAATGGGAGCCATGATCATCAGCTGAAAGAGGAAGTGCCTGGCATTTGAGAAATCAGTGGTTCCAAAAAGCCGACCCGAGGGAAAGCTCAGAGGGTCTTAGCACAATACACGGTGCTAAGCTCCCAACAGATGCTGGGGTCTAACCACAGCAGACAGGACCCAAGGTTGTGCAAACACTTCCATTAAACAGTGGAGCGCATGGTAGCAGGTTGTCAGTTGCATGCTGGGATAGTGTACACAGAGGAGCACAGCCATGTGGCTGGTGAACGGGAACATCTGTGCCGAGTTTGGATTAGAAGGACCCAAGTCACGATGGGACAATTACAAATGTTCGGGATTTTGGTGGATCCGATCCTTTAACAGCTGCTTCACCTTTGTCCCGGTTTCACTCACCTGTGGCACATGGTGCAGGTCACCTACAACAAACCGGAGCTAAATTTAGACTGAAAACTGGAGCCGTATGTTACATAATGAAAAGAGGGGACAGAGAGATTATTCTCCAACCAGATTAGATTTGTATCTGTTGTTTGTTTCTGGAAAATTTGCTTGGGCTCATCCCTTTGTGGAAAAGCAGTCATTTAAGCAAATAAAGTAAAACCCAATAATTGAACAAATGCAGACATTACAATTTAACTTATCCTTACAGGGCTAATTAAATTTAAATCAAATGATCTGATGTCAAGTCTGTGTATCTATAAGATCAAACACACACATTGTGTAAAATAAACACAGGAGATGCTATTGTGCTGTACTTGTTTAAAATAGGTTGTTCAGTGTCTCACCCCTGCAGATTATTACTGTCCGGTGCAGCTCTGGGCCTCAGCAGTCACATTCGTGTTCAGGTGTGACATTTTACTGCAGAGCAAAGTGTCTTGTATCTATTCGCCAATGCTCGCAAATCACAGCTGTGATTGATGTGGCGCAGTGAATTGAACAGGTAATTTCGCTCCTGCTTTACTTCCCTTCTGTGCATTACTGTGCTAATGTGACACTTTATTGATCCCTGTAGGGAAATGTTCTTTTCCCAGCAAGGTCTAAGTGCAGGGTCAGTAACAGGCGAGCAGCTCGGCAGCTGGTAAAGATTCAGTGTCGTGTTGAAGGATGTTTGCCGTCATGGGGGCTTAAACCTGTGGCCTGCTGTGGTTGAAGGACGGTCACCGAACTCAGCACGCTGCCAAAAGCTGCCTGTTGTTACAAGATTTCCCTGTTAGTTAATGCAGATGTACATTATAGTAATTATCTTATTTGTAGCTGCACTTCAATCCTCACACGACCTGCTTGGATATATGAAACAGTAAATAGACATTTTATGAAATAAACAACATGATACTACGGTGGAAAGTGAGCTTTAATTTAATTTAATGTGGGGATCTGGAGACACAGCAGCAGCAGTAAAACACCAGTTGAAGAAACACAGTAGCAAATTACTTTTGGAATCATACACACAAACCCATTACCTAAATTTACCCACCGGCCCCACTATCTCACACTCTAACGTCTTTGGATAGAGTGTTCAAACTACATTTTTGGACAGAGAACCCATCTATTAATCAATATTTAGTTTGACGCTCTAGTTATAGAGCATCTCATACTACAGAGAAAAACAATCTGCTATGAAAGATCAGAGTGAACGCTCTGCAGATACTGCACCAACAAACGTCTTTTCATGTAAAATGTCCAGTTTAATCAGCAAGGATTTTAATTCACAACCACTGACACACTCCCTGCAAACCACAAATATATAAATCATAAAACACATCATACAGAGGAAGGATTGTACCGTAATGGCCGTAATGGACCATATGATTCAGATGTTGCACCGACAGTCATGCACTTTCCCGTTCAAAGAAAAGGAAATGAAGTGGTCCCCAGTGAGCAGACCGTCAGCGAGAAAGAGTCTTTACACAACAGGGACATGAAGTCGACGTGTGCTTCCATTTTACACAGTTGCGAGCGGCGGTAATTTACGAGAGGTGAGAATCAACATGGATTATCACGGTGTAAAAGGATTCAATGGCTCCCCCAACACTGACATGATAGATTTCGTCAAAGAGGCTTTTAAGGCCCCTCGAGGGTCCACTTGTGAATGCATTATACACTGTGCTTTTCTCAAAATGCTCCCCTCACTTTGCGATTAGATGGAGAACAGTTGCTCCTCTGAGACTGGCCGAGTGGTGTCTCTGTGTAATGGTCCAAGGCGAGATGGGGATTCTGGTGTTTTGTGTAATCCTCCTGAGCTACTTTACTCTTCCACAAATATACAAATATAAACCTGCTCTCTTCATGATAGCAGATTTGCCAAATGGTCCTTTTCCTGAGATTTGGACCAAGGAGTAATGGGTGAAATTAATATGAGGTTGTTTCAATCTATTACTGTAACTAACAACTGTTTTCATCATCAATAGATCTGACCATTAGTCAATTAACTCTTTTGTTTTTGGCAATGACTCAGTTCTAATTTCAACAGTCAAGAAGCCGCAACATATTTAATCATGATGTCACAATAGAGATCAAAAAACTACATATCCTTATATTTGACAAACTACACAAACTATACATTAAATAAATCTGAAAACTGCTATCACTTAAACCCAACCTAAACAAGCAATGTTTTAATTCTTCAAGGGTCTCAAACCGGGGGTGTTACTTCGACTATTCCCTCCACAGGTGAACATAATATAGAAAAATAACCAACTCTAAAGAGAAGCTTTTTAAAAATCAAAGCAAAAAGCTTTAGGTTCAACATTAAAACCTTGAGAGCTGCAGTTATCACAGTCCTCTGTTGTTGTGTGGGGCTTTTTACTCCACTATAAAGTGCCTGGTTATGTTAAGATCTTTGAAGACAGCTGGGAGCAAAGGGGTTAAGCTTTTAATTCTGCTACAGTTCAACAGAGCATTGATTAGTTTGGATGGGGCCATTGATGGAGGCGGATGTTGTGTTTGTTGTGGAGGTGGTGATTACAGATGGTAAACAGAGCGTTTGCATGCTCATAAAATGAAGCATGCGGTTTTATTTTTGTGCAACTTTCCATGTCACAGCGTTGTGTTTTGTTTCTGAATATAACCGTTGGTGCCCTGAGCTTCTCTTGATCTGGCAATTAAATCCAGCACACACAGTGGACTTATAGACACATTGGTGCAGTGACTGAAGGGAGCCTGTTGCCCTTTGACCCCTGCAGCCTCACACCCACTCTCTGCTCTGAGCCCCCTTTCTCCCGTCATGTCGATCTGCAGCAGACGTGCAGATAAACAATCTCTGTTTCCTAGGCTAGGTCACTCAGCTGCCTCTCCACACTCTAATCTCATTATCAGCCCAAGCTGGCTTTAGCGGGGAGGGAAACGGAATCAACAAAAGTCGTGCTCAAGACAAGACATCGTAACATGACCACTGTGCTTTAACTTGGGAGACAATCGCATTATAGTAGAAACCTGGTGGTGAGCATGGAAAGGCTGAGTCTGGGAGCGAGGCTGGAAAATATAGTTTCCACTAACTACACAGAAATTGTACAGTACTTCACAATGTTAAACATAATATAAATACAACATAATACAATAATAATAATAAATACAGTATAATATATAATTATATCATTTTAACACGTTTGTGTAATTTCTGCTTTTTAGAAAAATCTATTGAAAAAAGTTTACAATAATTTACTGCAATAGCAGTTAACTAGAAAATAATAAAAATGGATTAAAACTAGCGAACCATTTCCGATTTTTTCAATTTCACTTTTCAGGTCAATTCAGTTTACGTCTCTTATTTTTCACACAAAAGCACGAAAAGTCTACACAGTTAAATATTTAAAGATAGTGCAACATCAACATTTACACTGGAATAAAAAAACATAAAGATAATTTATGCTCAACGTTAGATAAGAATATAAAAAGGGACTGAGCCTTCTGTCCGTACTCTGCGTTCATTTCATCCATCGCTTTATGGAGAGTGATGAAATAGACAATACGGAGCAGGATGGAAATTGAGTGTATTTAATAAATTTTCTTGTCTCAGGGACCTTTCAATGCCCTTTACAATACCAGCCACACACATTCATATAATGACTCCATGCACTGCACTTTTCAGTCACACATCAGTCACACCATCAGGGGCAATTAGGGGTTCAGTGTGTAGCCCACGGACACTTTGGCGTGCAGAACTCCAGGAGCCGGGTATTGAACCACTGTCAGATTAGATGTGAGACACGAAGCAGCTGTCATTCTTGAGCTTTGTGTCATGAAACACCTGGTTCCAAAACAAAAGCACCTACCTAACCTTTGTTTTACAGCCTTTTCAAAGAAAACCGGCTTCTAGGAAAGAAAGAAAAGCTCTTGAGGGCACAAGCTATCGTCCGAGCCTTCACCTAAACCAATTAGGCTGTTGATCAAATGCAGTGGTCCCCTCACCCCCAAATGATGCTCTCAAAAGGAGTATGAATACACTTGTAGCTGAGGCGCTACTCTGTGATATCACGAGGGACACTGTAAACTGTAAATAATTGGTCCACATGAGAAACACAACAGCAGCAAATACAGGATGTGAGAAGGATTATTTACCAGTGTGAGGCAAAGGGTGAGTCTGCTGTTCATGGTCTATTGTCTGTGAACCACCTTTCATCCAGCTGAAGCTGTTCATCAGAGACTAAGACTGAGACCACACTGGAACTAACTCTATAAACTGTATTACAGTAAATTATTTTAACTGCGCAAAAAAATAGAACTCCTAATAGACTAATTTATGCTGCCTTTAAGTATGAAAAGAGATACGCTCATTTCAAACAATGCAGTCGTCAGTGCACAAATCGTTCCATGCGTCATTTAAGTTGGTTTGATTGTTAAGATTGTTAAACCTTCACAAACACGGACAAAATGAAAGCAGAGACTCTAGGTTCCGTCTGATTCCGTAAACGTATCCAATGTTGTTCATAAATGAGCCTTAAATAGTGATTGTATGATTTCAAATTATTTCCAATGTTGGCGTTGTCTTTTACCATTTAAGCAATTTAATTACAATTAAAGATAAAAACTGGACTGACCTGAAACCCGAAATAACAAAACCATGCCTGTTTTTTCTTACCAACTCGCAAAGTCTCATCAAAATGTTGCCCCATGTGTAAATTTCTTCCTCATGCCCTATTGTCATTTCACTTTAGCCTATTAATTCAAGTGGTACCGCTCCATCGCTTTCATCATACGTGCATGAATAAGGACAAAATGAACACATAAGTACTGTTTCCATACATGTGTCTAAGGTTGAGCCTAAATGAGCCGTTAGAGTCAAATAGAAAATAGAAGAGAAATAAAAATGCTCTTCGGCTATGGCAGCTTATGTGCTTACATGCTGAAACTCTTTCTGTGACTGCAGCAGTGACACTAATTTTCTCATTTGGAATCAGTAAGGACATGAGCACTGATCAGACGATCTAAATGCACGACGGTCGTCTCCACTGCAGGATTCTTCTGAAATCTCTCTGCCAATACTTTGTTCTTCTTTGGACTAATTTGCGTCAGTGGCGGAGAACAGATGAATAATGAAATAAAGGCGTAAATGCCACAAATGCAGGAAATGTCTTAGTCTGAGTCGCTGATTAAGCACAAACTGGATTTGACTCGCTTCAGTATGAAAAGCGAGCGCTTGTATTTTAAATGTGCCGTGTTTCACCTTTACCCTGATAATTAAAGCATCTCTGCAATAAAGTTTATCAAAAATTTACTTTTATTCTTGCTCTTAAAAGCAACAGTCAATCACTAATATATTTTTAATCAGTGTTTTGTCTCAGGATGTTTGTAAGTAGCTATATGAACTATAAATAAAATAGAAAATGCAAATACAACCAAATATATAGAACTAGATATAAGAAAGAAAAGCATATTTTTTTCCATGAACATGAATACTCATCTTTTCAGGATTGGTTTTTCTCTGAAATAAAAGGTTTCAGCTCTGCAAACATTAGCATTCATACCAATTTGTCTATGAAAGGCTGATAATGGCAGCATTTTACCAATAAATCAATCAGGCTCTGTAATAGTAATTTTACTGTTTGGGCAATGTTTGATAAGATTAACTTCTTTAAATGTTTAGAGAGATGAGCAAATGGTTTCCTGGGGAGTCAGGGGGGTTGCTCAAGTAAGTGATGTTATATGACGTCCTCATTAACAGGGTCACCTAACAAAGACTTTACAGCACGGGGGTTTGTGGTGGATGTGAAGATTGAGAAAGGGGATGTTGAAAACATTTGTTACACTCCAGGGGTCTGGGACAGACTAGGTGACAGGATATTTGTCACCTATTTCTTAGCATCAAAGAGTCTGATTGATAACATTTGTTCCTCTAGGAGGGGTTTGAAAATGTATAAGATGTTGCTCCTCCTGTGTCTCAGTGCTCATTGTATGAAATCTATGCTATGGTTTTGTATGATGATGCCCATCTGCAGATGTAGAATAAACTTCCGGAAAGACATTGTAATAACTTGTGCTTGACTATTGAAATTCCCATGACAGCTCTTATTAACCTCATCAGTAAACCTCCTGGATCATTGCAATGTGCGTTCAGTTTGTACGCTTCCCACTGTATGCTCCAGTTTTCAGTGCTGAACTATTTCTCTGATGTGTCACCACTTTGGGGATGAAATCCTAAATTTCACTGGCTCGACTTGACACCAGAGAAACTTTATGACTTCATCTTCCCATTTGAAATGAAGCATATTTGAAGTCTGAGCCGTGGCGCTAAAGGTGCCGCGGCTGCCGAGCTTATCAGGTTTGTGCAGGTTTCTTAGAAGCAGCTGTGTTCGCCAGATCAATTTAGAAGACCAGCCAACCTCTGGGTCGGGAAATAGAAATGAGAAAATTTCCCCTCCTGAAAATAAGACCATATAGGTGAGACTCACTCTATAGATACTAATATATGTGACTTAATGCATGACTGGGCCCGCTGCCACTTTGCTGACAGAGATAAGGGAGATGGCTAAAAAAAGCAGTTCATGTTTTTGTACATATGAGCTAATTTAATTTCAGTTCAGCTAACTACTCCTTTATTACAAAGCTATTTTCAACACTTCTTATTTCAGCACGGCCATAAAACTGATACTGCAAATGAGTTACTGTGTTGAGCAAATTATCTGTTAATACAATGTCAAGTGATTTAGTCAGAATTTCATGTCAGAGAGAGTGGAGTTATAATAGAGAGGTGTTTATATTCAGTATAATCCATGTCTGCTGTCCACTAGAGAACACTTAACCAGTTCTCACTCATTTATAATGATTCAGCTCAACACTTTTCCTTCTCCTGCCCATATAAACAACTTCTGCAAAATCTGCTCCCATATTTCATGGGCTCCTCTATGGTTCATGCCCCACTAGTTTTTGAGTAATCAGGCCAAAATACCTAGATAGAAAACAACCTAGATAGAATGGCACTCAGTAGAGCGCAAACCTTCACTAAAGCCCAACTGTCCTCTGATGAAACCACATTTAAATTAACAGGATCTGCACACACTAGCTAAACATGACAGATTTTGACATCAAGATCCAAGAAATATTCAGACAAATAAAAAATAAAAATGTTTAAGAACCCTAACCCTAACCCTGATCCAGATCTGCACCAAAACATACAGTGAATGTAGAATAAGAAGATGGGAATTTTCTGCTTTACTTGCTACAGTGAACAGGAAATGAAATTCACCTGAACCGTTCGTGCAGAGACGCTGACATTAGGTATGATGCAGAGGAGAAATTTCTCCTACCAAAGCTCCCTGGTCATACTAATGACATCGAGAGAGGCTTACAGACAGGAGTGTCGCTTCAATTCTCAGCCATCCCAAACAGCCAATTATTCCAGGGTTTGACGGATCCCTGAGATTGTAAAATGCTGTTTGGCGACGCTTTCTGCTTGGTAGGTTGTTTCTATGTTGAGTGGCAATACCTAGAGGTATTGATTCTAATGGCAATTGCCTCACCGCCACCAGCGGGACCAAGCCGAAAGAAAATTTGATCCACAAACTAAATTGATGCTACGGCTCCTATAAACACTTGAGGGCTGGAGAAAAAAAGATTAAGTTAAGGGATTCATGAAAACAACAAAAGCCATTTCACGAGGATTTGTTGTCACATGGTGAGTAAGTGGTGAAAACAGAGAAAATCTGTCAAAAAGACTAAGCTGTCAAAAGACTAGTTAGACATGTCTTTGACAGGTTAAAAGATTAATGGGCCTAAAATTTGAAACAAGAAAAGGATGATTCATTATTAATCAATAGTTTACCAAACAATCTATCAAATATACACAAGCTTCAGTACAGAAGCAACAGTGGTTTTACTTTGACTCATCTCATTACACACTACATTATTCAGCTTTATTAGAACAGAGCTTTTTGGACGATTGGACAAACAGTAGTTCTCTAACTACTAGGTAGATGACGACTACATCAGCTTATGGTCTTTGAGCCGCTGAGCTGATAAACCCAATAACTGATTTTTTTTTGTTTGCATGACTTTTAGATAGAGCCAATGGATTTATACTAGTGATGCTGCTGAAATAAAACTCTTGATATCCAATCGCAATATAAAAAAATCACGAAACCCATCATATCAGTACCCAGAGAATTTCACTTAAATAATCTCTAGAAAAATATTTATGCAGAACATAACATGATCTTAATTTTGACCTTTGACAACCAAAATCCAATCAGTTCCTCTTTCTGTCCAAGTGAACATTTTTACCAAATTTGACGAAGTTCCCTCAAGACATTACTGAGGTATCATGCTCCCAAGAATTGGTCACACACAACCTGTAAACATAATGTCACTGGTGAGGAGCAACATTACAGAGCCGCGGTGTCGAGCAGTTTTAATCTGCGAGGTGGAATAACTGCAGCCCGTGCGCTCGAGTTGCCTTGCCAATGCAGGATTGACCCGAGGGACCTTCTTTAGCCTCAGATAACCACGCCTGAAGACTGTGAGGACAGGTTAGACCTCAAATCAGATGAGAGCATTAATCTGGCCTCAACAACCCTCCCCTCCATCTGGCGAGACAGTCGAGCAACAGGAGAAAGGAGCAAGGATGCCTCTCACTCCTCAGTGAATACTAATCTCCCATCTCTGCTCAGACCGAAGCCTCAGTGCTTCAGAACACACCCGTTCTGTTCTTCCACACATTCAAATCCTCCAGTTTCTTACAGCTATCATCCACCATTTAAAAACTAACCTATCACCATTACAGCCTCGCACATAACTCATCCAGCCCTGTGACACCACAGTGAAAAAAAATCCCATCTTCCTTTGCGTTACTATAACCTCCAACAGGGCAATAATGTTAGCGCGCCTCAGTGCAGAACTCATCCGCTGCGACCAGACAGCCCATTTCCTACCTGCATTACAAAGTCAAAAGAATAAAGATGTTTCTTTTTCTCTCTTTACAGACGAGCAGTTTTCTGGCGCTTTACCCCCACAAATCAATCTCACTCTGTGGATAAAAGGAAACATTAAAAAACGCTGATGAAACTGGTTTTAGTGCGTTAAAAAAGAGCCTCCGTCATATATTACAACAGCTTGCAACAACTGAGTATTTTTGATGAGCTGCAGAAACTGGCTGAAAATTTATTTCTGCAGGTGAACCATGAACTCCAGCATTAATAGAATTTATTTTTCTCAAACCTTGACGTGAACGTCTCTCTGCAGACGTCAGTCGGGGGCTTTTTGTGTAATGTATGTGGGTTTATGCACCTGGTC
The DNA here is from genome assembly GCA_038501795.1 of Pseudopleuronectes americanus. Taxonomy (NCBI): domain Eukaryota; kingdom Metazoa; phylum Chordata; class Actinopteri; order Pleuronectiformes; family Pleuronectidae; genus Pseudopleuronectes; species Pseudopleuronectes americanus. The sequence continues at coordinate 7,780,506 of CM076719.1, forward strand.
TCTAAAGTCCACACGCTGGTTTCTAACTGGAGCAAAGGTCTCTTTTAAAGACTGAATGTACCTCATTAGTTTGTGCCAATTCCTCTCAGAGTGCACCTGGTCTGAAGCAGCACGACCCTCGCCTACGCCTGGGGTGTAAATAACACACTCCTACGAGATGCATCATTTATGGCCACAATCAGGGGAAACCGGCGGCTTCCACAATCTCAGCACAGCTCATTTGGATGCTTTTTTTTCTTTGTAGAATATCTATGATTCAGGAGCTGAGCTGTTGCAGCAGCAGAGGTAAAGACGAAGGAGCAAAAGCAAACATCTGATTGGCCGAGAAGGGAAGATGGACCAAAGTGTCCCAATCGTCTCATCCTGCAGGTGGTAAAACTCCACTGGTCACCAACGGCCACATCATTAGTCTCATGAAGATGGAGTGTGGATGAGGAGGCGGCGGGGAGGTGAGGACACACCTGTCAGGCTGCACCACCGCTGGCTCAATCAGCCTGAGCTTCATTACGATTCACTGCACTGAAAATCGAAATCTACAGCGACGTGCATTGGACACAGCCTCAGCCCATCGGTAGGTTTAAAGAAAGATTTAATTAACTGACCAAACTGAATTTACGGAACAGCAGCTGAATTTATGCAAAGCCTTTGTCTGATACATATTCGTGAGCTGTGGGAGGTCATGACGCAAAATGCTGGTGGTTGTTAAGGTAGTTGTTGTTCCAGCAAACCTGAGAACGGTGAATATACCACACAACAAAAACAACAAATGAGGGAGAATCTTTTGGAAGAAGTTACAGAGACTTATACCTGTCGTGAGGAACTTAAAAGATAGTAAATACAAATCCTGTACAAGGCAAATGTGCATTTAATCCAGTATACATTAAATTACACCTACCACATTCTTATCTTAATTTTGGGGAATTTTGAAAAAAAAATATACACAAATTAAACACTGAGCACTAAAAAAATCATTAAAAACTCTATTTTAAAGACGTATGGAACGCAGCAGAAGCTGCACGTTGAATTTCAACCCTGCACTGTGCATTTCTCCATCACATGCACAGATAATTGCAAGCATCCTGCACATTACAGCAGGGCTATTGAGGCCTGCTGTAGTGTGCAGGACTAGTCAGGTAAGTTTCGATGATATTACTGGGGAAAATATGTTAGCATGCTGATTGAGGATCGTTCATCTGTCCATCTAGCCTATTTCTATTCATTTATCCATCAATTGTAAAATATTTTTAAGGATGATTCCAATTGGCCAACTATTTATATCTCTGGCATTGCTTTAGTGTTTTTTTACAAGATTTTTTCTCATCTTATTCTACAGAGCAATGCTACGTGCACTATCTCATGTGTGGAGACATTTCACCCCAGCCAATGTAGAAGGAAAGGCTTTGTACATTTGCAAATACTGTGCAAAGACCTATGTTAAGAATGACACAAAGATCCAGAAGCATATAGTCAAGTGCCCAAAGCTTCCTCAGGGCTCAAATCTGACTATGACAAAACACAATGTTTATATTTATGTCTGTATATGACAAGATAAATACAGTTAGTATAAATTACCCACACAATTTCCAGTTTATTCCCGTTAATTCCCGTTAATTCCCGTATATTCCCGTATATTCCCGTGGAGAGTTTCCAGCTTTGAATATTCCCGGAATTTTGCAACCCTACTTCTACCTGACTAGTGGGAGATTTACGCATGTTCGAATCCTGAAGCTGACACATTTTGTACCTCAATGTCTCACTGGTTTGGACTTATAACGCCGGCTACTTTCTCTTGTCATACTTGACATCAGAAACCTTTTTCATCCTGTTAAAATGTCGTAAAGTATCAACAAACATCACTTGACATCTGTAGCTGCTGCATAAAAACATTAATATTTGATCAGATTAGGAAAATGCATCCTCCGGGGTTTTACTACCATCGTAAACAACACTTCTCAGACAGCTGGAGATTGTCAGGCGTAATTTCCTTTTGCTCCTAATTTCAGCGTCACTCCCCTGAATACTAATTTCTACAGACACAGTGTATAGTAGTGGTACTGTACTTTTAATAAATATGCTGTTAGAAACCATCATGCTCAGATTGATGTGTGAAGGGGCAGTGATCTTAAAGCGGGTCACTGCTTTTAATCACAGGAGAGAAAACACCATAACATATACATGACTGTGAGCTTTGCTCTCTGTGAGTAGGTTCAATAAGTGAATAATTCAGGTGCACCACACGAGGGCTGGAATAGACACAACTGTAAAAGATAGAGATGAAATAGTTTGAAAATCATTTAATATGATTATATCATCAGAAATATGATATTCTGTACTTAAATCTGCAGCCAAATTGAACTAGTACAACTTTTCGACCCTAACTCCTGTTTCAGCTGAGTCTAAAGTGCCTCCCTGCACCAACCTCATCGCCCTGCAGAGCCTTTCTGCCATACTGCGTGCAACATGAGCTGCTGCTGGCTGGCTAATTGAAATGAAGCAGACATTTGGCTAACTCACTCTATGTAGAGAACCACTATAGAAAGACTTGGTTGTACAGCTCAACCAATAGTACGCCAGTCTCAGCTCTCAATAAGGATTGATGTTCAACTGTAAAATTTAAAACATTTATCTTAATGTGTACTTTTTTTGTCCATGTCCAATCCGCTAACATGGAGGAGTTGGGATTTATGACATATATTGCAGCCAACCACCAGGTGGCGATCACGATAACATTGTATTTTCCATCCGTGTTTACAGTCTATGCTCTCTATATGTCAGCTGGTTCCATGTCCAGGATGTACACAGCCTCTCCCCCACAGTCGCCTGCGATTGGCTCCAAGCCCGACTTTGATCCTCAAAGGATAAGCTGTACAAAATAATGGATGGCAGGAAGTACGATCAATATGTTGGGTCTAATAATTAGGTTAAATTATTTAATATTCTGCAAAACACTACACTCTTAATTTATTATTAATTTAGGACAATAAGGATACTAGATAGAGTGCACTCTATCCAATTGCGACTGGTAAATTTCTCTGAACATAAAAACAGTTTAATCACTCGGAGCTGAACAGAATGAATCAATGCTGTGGCAACAGAGGCTGTTGATCAGCACAACTTGTAACAGTCTGTATTTTTCTACAGAAATATAGTTGAATGGGGTTTTCAACTAAATCATTGACTCTCCTTTGTTGTCGAGCTCTGTCGCCGTTCAATTTAATTAGAAACATGAACAAACCAAAGACCTTTATTAGTCATGGGGAGAGAAGTTGATGCCTCCTCTTCTGTACAGCATTTGATCATTTTCTTCAGTCGGAGTTAAACTGTACCCAGTCGTTGCTGACGGAGCGGCACAATCATGAGAATTATTCTACGGTTACAGTATGCTGTGGACAGCAGATCGCTAATGCACTCAGTGTAGCTCACATCAAAGCAAATCATCCGGCAACAAAATGCTGATTAGTTTGTGAAAATAATGGTTAACGTTGCGTTCCATATTTTTCCTTCTGATGCCGGGGAAATATGGATCATTTGTTTAATCTGCATCAGCTAAAATGTACATGGCTCCAACATAATGATATTCCCTTTATAACAGCAAAGCAAGCACAACAGGCAAACTGCAACAAAACATAGGAGACATATGCAAGCGAAATGGTGGCACGTTCCACATACACAGTGTTTCTGCTGTTCACCAAACTAAGACCTTTCAATTACACTGAAAGTATAATAGTGATCAAATATTTCTGTGTAAATTTAGTACACACATATTATTGACTTTTTACTTCCCATGTCTATATAACAATAATGATTGTGCCCAGGAGCAATGTATGGATTACAGAGCAAGGACCACCGCCCCCTCAGGACCAGAGCCTGTGTTTGATGTGATCATGAATATTTCTTGTTTAAAAGCCAGAGAACTTAAGACTATGAATAAAAAAAATATCCAAAAGAGACACAAAATCCCCAAAAGACACAAGAAATAAACAAAACATAAAAGGCAAACATTTTGCTTTGCCAGTTTCTCATAATCCATTAATATCAGGACCCAGACAACTGGCAAAAACAAATACTTGCTACAACTGACACTTCCAGGAAACTGTCATCTTTCACTTCTTACTTAAATATGCCGGGGCTGCTATCAGGGTTATTATTCATCTTGAGATAAATAGACTATTGGATTATGATTGGATAGAAAATAGTCATGTGACCCATGACTAGTTGGAGATCGATAAATTAGATGAGTTATCACAGTATTTACAAAACAGCTTTCGCTAATTATAATTTTTTAGTTTCTTACACTACTCACATATGCGTTGGATTAACGCTTGATGGTGGGCGTGCCTGAAGTCATAATGACAACAATCACACTTTCATGCTTTGTTTACAAAACATAGCTAGCTTTCGAGCAAACTTGCAGTGCTAGCTAACACTACAATGCTTAAGAGAAGTACGTGAGATAAATAAATTCCACAACCAGCAGGTTAGCTAGCTGCATGTGCCTCCTCTTTTGCGCTACTGCGATTTCGAACCAATGCAACGGTACCATAACGCAATTTAGCATCGCATAGTCTTTCATAATTCAAAGAAAATGGAGCGGCGTTTCCATTAAAGCCACATACGTGTGAGTCCTGTGTTACGTGGCTACAGTAAAGTTACAGCTCGTCTGTCAACACACGTCAACGTCCTCCAGGTGAGTTCAGCACTTCCAGGCTCTTTCAATCACCTGCCTCAAAGTCACATTAGCTCAACGAGCCGGCACACACAGCGCCACTCAACACCTGTCAACCTCCACTACTGTAACTGTCACTGGGAAATCAACACAGATAACTTGATGTTTGGAGCCTTCGGTGTGTCACTGTGATGTCAAACACACAGCAGCTGTTGTGTAGGAACATACGAATATGCACACCACCGTCCTTTTCATTGTGCGGCGCGAGCATGAGCCAATTAATCTGACCTAGTTCTATACGGGAGAATCCTTTCGGTAGCTTTGGCTGTTTCTGCCTCCAATCAGTGTCTGCAACCTCCACAGGGGTCCTCCCAGTGTTCATGGTACATATGGTGGACGCTGGTCAATTATAGGAACACCCACACTAAGGTCTGTGTCAGCCTAACACATGCAACCGTATGAGAAACTGGTGGAAATGTATCAGCTTGGGTCGATAGAGAAGATAAATTCAGCTCAATGAAGGGACTCGGAAGACGAACGGTGTCAGGAGGTTTTCTCTGCAGCAGATTGTACTGGTGACAAGAAAGAATTAAGACTAACACGTTTTCTTTTAATGTGTTTAGCTCATTACTCTGCACGAGGTGAGGAAACTAAGACACTTATTCTAAGCGAACCTGGATTAGAGTAGAAACAATTAATCACTTAATCAATTAGTGGAACAGGAAATTATTCGAAAAGCAACTATTTTGATAAATGATTGAAGTTATTTCCAGAGTAACGGTAGAGATAAAAAAGGGGAATATTCCCTGGTTTGTATTGTTCTCTGGTTAGTTTTTTGGAATTAGCCGGCTGAGCCTTTTACCCTGTTGAGCGCAACTACAGAAACACAATCAGCTTTATTGGCCATGTATGCGTACACATATATGACAACTACACTCATCATTATCATTAATACACAATTCAAAACTAAGACTGTTGATTAAAATGTGTGATGATCAAATACAGTAGTGAGTATTAACTTTCCCATACCCATTACTAGCGCCTACTATATATATATATATATATATGTATATACATGTATATACATATATATATATTTGTTTTAAAAAAAATTATTCCTCGTGACAAAGAAATATAACTGAGGCTAGATACTATACAGACATGAAAGTGGAACTAAGAAAATAAATATAAATGTTTTCACATGTATCATTATCTTTTAGAAGTTCTTTGACTTTGAATTCTTTATTCCAGATATCTCTCAGATCTCTGAGACTCTGTATTGCCAGCCTCTGCTTGTGCACTGATAGTTAATTCATATGCAGCAGCCTGCCAGCAGTGCTGTTTGTTCCACTGCTGGACGACCACTGTTTAATTTCTTGTTTAGTTAATCATGCAATACATAATTAGATTTACCCTAAGCTCTGTGAGTTATTCTGTGAAAAGGGATATAGCTGGCTCGCAAGCATCAGCTGACACCGGAGCCAAGTGGCTCCCGTCTCACTATGAAGCAGCCGTCACCGAACACAATCAGCTGAGGACATGGTAATGTTTTAATAGCCGGGCTGAGGAGAAAGGCATTCTTACATGAGGAGGGTGAGGTTGGCACGCTAACCTGACTCTCCAGATAGACTACTGGCTGCCAAGTCGCCTAGTCACTTATGAGCAGCAGTAATGTGTTACATACTGCGTGATACTGTATCACTCAAATGTTCAGCGTCGTCTCGCAGAAGCAAAAATGAAAAGGATCCCAGAGGCAGCTGAGTATTAACACATCTATTTAAACCTTTAACAGCCAATTAGCAGCGTATGGGTTTCCTCATGTAAAGCCAACAAGCTGCATTTCTTTAATAGAGGCTGCGTCTTCCCGGCTCATTTGAAGTCGTATCGGACAGACGGGCAGCGCGGTTTACTGCAGCAGTTTCTCGAGCCGCTAATTCTTAAGTTTCTGACAGGCAGGATTGGCTTTTGACAGGCTGCTTAGCTGCTGTCGGAAACATAAAAAGAAATCCATCATGCAAATTGAGAAATCCACTTGATCACCAGAGCTGGAGGCGACTGTGAGTTGCTTGTCAGCGAGCCACAGGACTGAGTTCATCCATTTGTTTCATTCCATTTAGCAGCTACACCAAATCAACAGACGGCAGATGTACTGTCACACCAGAGTGGTTTCCGTGCACATAACAACAACACAGATATAAACTCAGGTGTCCTGTGCTTTGTTAAATAATGAAATACACAAATGCTTTCTAAGATTTCAGCACCTGAAACTGAGCTGAGGATGGATATGATGTCCAGCTTTTTTTTTCAAAGCTGGAGTTTGAACCAAACACATCCTGACACAACAGACACAAGCTGTAAAAACCTAGGATTTCTTCACCAGCGCAAAGACAACATCTGGTCAGAAGTGATGCAGCAGCACTGTTGACAAGATCGTCCGAGTCAGAAGAGCCTGAAGGCCTTTTATAGAAGTGGAGACTAAATGATGCAGAGTGTGTTTAAAAAGAGGAAAATTCCCCATGTTTAACACTTCTTGTCAATATTTGTGTGTGATTATGTAACGTAATAGCATCCAGCTGGAAAACAGCTGTGAGTTCTGGCTCCGAATGAACTGCTTCCAGTACAAACCCTTTTTTATTCACAGTGACTCTTCAACAAAAAGCCATGTTCAACATTTAAATTGTCATCTTTGACTTTTAAAAAGGTATAATAAGGCATAAATATGAGATTTTCAGCAATATATTTGAATTTGTATCAGTTTATCATTGAATTTGTTGCTAAATTAATGCTTACAAGCCATTCCAGGGAAAAAAATCCAATATTAGATAGAACCTGAATTTTATATTTCCCCATTGTATAAGTGGTCGCCCCAAATATGTCTGGTGGGATTTCACGTCCAGAATCATCGCAATCAACATCCTGCACTTTCAGGTATACACACATGATTTTATTTATCTTATTTTGCATGTCACAAGGGACAATAAGCATCAAAAGAAAGCAAAGAAAAAAACTTCCTTGAAACTCAATTTAAGTCATTCAACCGAGCAACAACATTATGCCCTCTTAAGAAGAGGAGTGCTCCGCTGTGTGGTGCCTCAAAGGGAACTCTAGTAAAAAAAAACACAAGCCGTGGCAGCCACTTTGAATTTCAAAGCAATAGAAAAATTACATATTTCATGTAGTGTCAGCGTGCTCTCGTTCCCGCAAAACTTTGTCTGAAGACAGTATATATGGAATAGACTCATAACTGCAGATACGTCTTATATGAATGGACTGAATCATGAATCTGAGTATAATGCAAAGTGGATTAGAATCAGGTTACAATGAAAGCCTGTGAGAAAGGTAGGGCTTGGCAATAAAACAATATCGCAGTTTAATTTTCATCATTAGCAATATAGCGAAAGTCCAAATAAGTATTGATGTATTCATTATATGTTGTGCTGGCTCATAAAAAAACATTAGAGATATATCTCAGATTTGTAAAATTAGTGCCTGTTCTTAACTTGCCATTTCTCTTGTTTCGGTTGAGGCTCTGCAGTTGGTCCAGAATTATTTATTGTCATTAGTGAGTTCTTCTGAAACAGTTCTACAATGTAAGGTCCCTTTTTTTATTGTTTGCATGTTAGCCGTTGTCCAGAGTTTCTTACTCACTGCCTATGGCGCAAAACCAAGATAGAAAATGTTGCGTTCATCCTACCTGGTTTATGTGCGATGAAGGTTTTATACTCACAACGAGTTCTACAGAGCACTGGTTGCCTGTTTATTACATTATTATTGATTGGTAACATGTTGCCTGTCCGAATAGCACCTAGCTCGGCACTTCACTTCCCATGACCACTAAGAGCACACAAGCCAGGTCAAAGGTCGATTAGATGAACGGTTTGCCAGAGAGACGGACGATTGTGGAACTTGTAAGTAGGGGTTTTAAAGTGTCATAAAGAAGAGTTTAAAAGCATGACCTTCACTAATGGAGCAAAATGTATTACAATCTAAAATGGATAATAAAGTGACATTAATCACGATAATTACCTTTATGTATCAATATTCTGGTCATAATTTCCAGGCCTGGTAAAAGATCACACAGGTAAACTCTCTTTACTGTGTTGTATGTTGGACTTTTGTCACTAAATTGATACCAAGTAACAATTAAAACTCAGGATTCTGTTAATTGGAATAAAAACTAACTTTACTGTGAAAGTTCGGGGGTTAGGGGAGGTCTTCAGTGAAATGTGAGATTTTCCCGTGGACACGCAGATGGACGTGATAGCTCCTGGTTCCTCGCGGACACTCCACCACCACCAGCAGCAGCAGCTTATCGAAGCGTCGAGTGAATTAATCAGCTTATTACCTTGAAAGATCCACATGAACAGCAGCAGCGCGCGAAGTCTCGTCTTTATCTCCATGGCGCCGCATCCACCGGCTCCTCCAAAGTTCGCACGGCAAACACACGCGGGCTTCACTCGAACAGAACGCGGCTGAGCGAGTCTCCAGGTGACGGTGTGCACATGGAGCCTCCTCTCCTCCTCTCTGCCATCCCACCTCCTCCTCCTCCTCCTCCTCCTCTTCACATCACCGGGGCGCACCGGCGGCTCCGCGCCTCACACCCGGGGGGGAAAGGAGAGAAGAGACGCTCGCTCCTGCGCTAACTCTCATTCCTCGCTCCTCTCGGGTGTTCTACACGTCCGCCTCCTCTGCCCGGCTTCACTGAGTGAGGCTGCCTCGTGTCCTCCTCACTCCGCCAAACTGTGGGAGCTTATTTCACCTGCAGGAGCTGCTCGGTGACGCCCCCTGCCACCGAAACTTCAACTGCAGCTGGACGGTCAGATAACACTATGTGAGAAGTTCACCTTAACAGACCCAGAACCATCATACAGGTGTTTATGAGTGCACAATTATTCTTTAAGTTAAAGTAAATAGCCCAATAGTACTCCATCAAGAGAAGAAGTACTGCAACTCAAGGGAGTTTAAAGTAAAAAAAAACCTCAACAATAGTGGTGAATCACAAAAGAGGGATTTTCATTCAAAGCTCGTGTATTTTCTTGTTGCTGTTTTTAAATCGCTGAGAGCAAGTTTTTGAAAACCAGACACACTGCATGGACACACTGTGGATCATGATGGTGGATCGCCAATCAGAGGTCGTGGATCCTGATCGTGGTGGCAGCTGATCGTTTAATAGGATTAAAACAAGACAGCTTGACGTACAATACACCTACTCACATACCCCACCATTACTGACAATAACCCCATTACTGACCAACTAACCCTAACACTAATTGCTGCTCCCTTCATCTCCATCAGTAATGTTATTATGTATAAATAATGTAACCATTGACACACTTTTCCATTAAGTTACTGTTATCTCCTAAAAACATGTTGTAAATGATGTTACATCCCTTAATGTAACGTAATGCAATTTGATGTATCATAAAAAATGCTACAACATAACATATGGGGACATATGTCAAGCGACCTGGTGAATAGTACCCACTCTCCATTTAGCTCAGTTTTGGTCTCCACCATCTCCTGCTTTTGTCCCCAGCAGCCGTTGGCTCAACTACTCTTCACCAACTTCTTTCTAACTTTGTCTTTCTGGTGTTTGGTGCAGGACACGTGCAAGTAGTGCACAGTGAGTTTTTTATTTTGAGCCTTTTTACTGAAAACAACCTCCTGCTGTGGTTGGGGAGCAACAACAGCTGAGGATGGGCCCTACAAACAAACAGTTTACACAATAAAAGAGTTGGAAGAGACTGTGTGTGAACATGATAACCCTGCATTTTCCAGATATATAGTCCTTGGACTCATTGTTAAGTCCACAACAAGGTCAAATAAGTCATGTTTATAAGCACAAATAAAAATAGAAATACTCTTCACGGGTGGCTTCAATTTTAATATTTAACTTTCACTGTGTTTTATCTTAAAACACTAAAATCATCCCAAACCATAATGACGTCACTCAAATACACTCGGGTCCAAACTAATGTAACGTCAACTCAATTACCACGAACTTCCTGAAGTATTAGAAAGTCTCATTCGGAGCAGACACACGTCACAGGTAAAGGTCTCACAGGAAAACACTGCAGCCACTTACACAGGAGAACAGGATGCAGGCGGGGGGTGTTTTACATTATAATGTAAGTCTCAGCTCACAATAAATGGGCTGTCAGGTGAAATATTAATGCAGGTGGAGCCATGTGTTGTATTTTTAATGCAACATAATGGATTTATTACGTGATATTAAGCTTCACATGTTTTTTGAAGTGACCTGCACCTCCATGTGACCACAGGTTCAGAATCAGACACATGAAGACAGATATGTAAGTATGTGTGTGTGTGTGTGTGTGTGTGTGTGTGTGTTGATATTTTTCATCTGCTTCCAGTTCTGTCTGACAGGCAATTACACTCCTGACTTATTTATGTTGTTCTCATATTGTGGAACCGGATGTCCCCATCTTCTTCCATAGACGGGTCTTAAGGTTCGACCTGTATTAGAGTTCTCCATAAAAACTGTGTAAGTGTTGTTTTTTCCACACAGACCTTTAGTGACCTTAAAACACAAGGTCGGGACAAATTGTGCAATTTACTAAAGATTTGTCAATACAATACAAGTATGTAAGTGCAAAAGAGGAACAGGACTTTGAATTAATTCTAAGTATATGATCAATACTTATGGATAAGTGAATATTACTGGAGGGAACATGGGCAAAAAAGTTTACTACAGCAGTTCACATAGATATGGTCTTATTTATAAAGATTCCCTCCAGAATAAAGTGTAAATAGAGGTCAAAGATATCAAGCTATCTATCTATCTATCTATCTATCTATCTATCTATCTATCTATCTATCTATCTATCTATCTATCTATCTATCTATCTATCTATCTATCTATCTATCTATCTATCTATCTATCTATCTATCTATCTATCTATCTATCTATCTATCTATCTATCCATCTATCTATCTATCTTTCTATCTTTCTATCTTTCTTTAGGTCTGTACCCTGTATTTAATATCTACTATAGGGAGGTAAAAGAGTATTTAAACTTCAAGTCGTGTTTCTAACCTTCTCCCTCGAATCGAAATAGTTTCTTATAAGAGCTGACTTTCATGTCTACAGTTGTGTTTCAGTGTGTGTAAAACGTGTGGATCTTGGACAGACACCTGAACATTAGATATATAATGTCACTGCTCTGTGTGAATAATTGGTTGCTTCAGCGTGAAAGTAGCACCGGTATCAAACTGCACCGCTTGCACGTCCGGGCCTTTTCCAACCCTGTTCCCCTTCGATGAGCCACATCATACGCAGGTCAGGTCGACTTTTTTTTACAAATGAAGTCAGCTAAAAGATCACCTGTGCTTTCATGCAGCGCTGCAAAGACACTGAGATGACACACTCTGATCTTCACTGGCATTTAGTAAGAAAAATGCTTCTGGGGTAGAGGTCCATTTCTTCAGTAGCTCTCTGATTTGTGTCACTTTCAGCAGCTATCTATACGAGCTAAAACTCCCCGCCGTATTGCTGAATACATCTATTGTTGAGAAAGGCGGAGATGCTGTTATCTCACTGCCAGATGGTGGACGATGAATTTGGCCTTGACAGTCGACTCCTACATAGCATGACAGGACTTCTTTGTGGAGACCATTTCCTCTTGTTGCACTTTGTTACCAATAAATTAATGTAAAAATATTCATTCATGCAGAATAATGACCCTTTTGTGACTGAGATAATCTTATTAGCATTATCATTATACATGATATTGTTAATTTATATATACTGATGCATATCTGTAGGTAACTCATTGTTTACTCTTGTGGCTGCTTGAGCTGGAGCTAATTTAACTACTTCAGAAACAGAATTTAATCCAGTGATTCACGATTTAGGGGGCAGGCCTTTTGAAAAAGGTCACAAAATAAATCTGTGACGACGTTAGATGATAAATTGAGAAGAAATAAGAGAAACTGAATGTTGTTCCATATTATTGTGATTATATTTCCCTTTTTTAAATAGATTATTTTTTATTTTTCTGGTGTGTCTTTTGGCTTCAAGCTATTACCTATATAAATATTCAGGTGACACAAATTTTTCTGTGGGGTAGTACGAGCCAAAATGTTTTTTATATAACAGTAACTTCATATTTAGTGGGATGTTTATTTTAGAGTAGGATTATTATTATTATGGAACTATCTTGTAATTATATCTGTCAAATGAAGGTACATGATGGGCACTTTCTTCCTTTTAAATGTAGAAATGTATGAATATAAAGGAGCAGAGATACTGCACTATTTCAGTAAATTCACTATGTAGTGCACAGTGTCTGAGCAGAATGATGGATTGCTGGTATTTCTACCAGGTACAGAGCTCAGATTAGTGTGTTCTTCTGTGCCATCTAGTGGTGTAACCCCTGAAGCACTGGAGCAGTCTGTCCATACACCTGCTTTTTTATTTTTAGAGATTTGTGGGGGTGTAACCTGCAGGTTATAAAGAAGTAAACAGTGGACAGGTCAGCAGTCGCTCTCAGGGCTGATACAGATTGACAACCAATTATTCACACTCACGCTCAGAGCCACTGGCAGATTTTATGTCTCAGCTCCTGACCTGAGTGTCTGTGGACAGAGCAATGTCCTCAAAGAAAAGACCACAGCAGTGAATCAAACCTTTGGAACTTGATGTCAAAAACTGTCTGACTGTATACCGTGCATGTTTACTGGAACCTAACTAGATAAGTGTAATTATGCTGTACACACAGAGTTCAGATTCTTTATTCCCATCATATTATTAGGCACATATAGCTTCATTTCTGCTGCTTATTCTATATTATTCTGTATCATCCAACTCAAAGCCAATTTATTCTACTTTTATGCAGCGTACTTCTATTTAAAATGCTCCACAATGACAATATATTTTATGTTGCTGATTAATGTTTAATGTTTTCATGTGATTATTCTTACTCCCATGCTAAAGGACGTTTGAAGAGACTTTTTGGATCCTTTTGTGGACTTTAAATTCTTTGTTTAGACTTGTTTTGGAACTATACGTATATGAACGTTGTTACATCTAACAAAAACATCACAAGGATCTTTTTAGATTAAATCTCTGCTAATAGATCCCTTTCATCAAAATGTTACACACTAAACCACTAATTCCTTTTTTTTCTTCATTTTTGTTCTTCTTTGTATTTCGTACGACTTGTAAGTGACAGTTTTTAAAAATAGGAACAATTTAAGTGATTTACGTTTGGATAAATTACATTAGAATATAATCTTGACGCTCACTTGAGTGACCTCGTTGATAAATCACAGCATGTGGGTAATTCAGCTGCCAGTCTTTTATTTAATGGAAGTGATATTTGTGCTGCATGAGGACAATTTTAATGTCTTTTCAAATAAAAAAATACCAGAAGGAAATGGTCACACAAGAATATTGTTGATTATCTGACACGGAGAGACTTTAGATTTGTATTTGCATTTATGCCAAACAAGTATGATAATTTATAATTTTCCAACTCAATAAAGAGAAATGGAATCAAAGCTGAAAATGTACCTGAATGTCTTAATTTCCTAATTTCTCTTAATTGTTTATGATTCCCTCTGTTCTCTGAGTGCTGGAAGCTTCAGTGTATAAAGTGACAGGAGTTTGAAGAAGTCTCGCTGTGAAATTGAAGCTATTAGTTTGTTCTGGACACTGACTGCTTCCTTTTTATTTCCATTAAAAATGTCCTCACGGTGACATGCTGATAGTGTTCGGGAGGGACATGCAGCTGAACCACAGTCAGGCCTGTGTGTAACCTCAGAGGCTGAGTGTGTGTCTGTGTGTGTGTCTGTGTGTGTGGCTGCCACTTGTTTGATGATAATACTTCTCTGTCGTTTATCAGTCTTCACCATCGTTACAGAGATTAGATTTGGACGCTCTCGTGGGATAAGAGAATGACCTCGTGTGAGACTGAGATGTGCATCAAAGATTTATTTATTTCAGAGAGCGATAATAGGCTGTGATTCTGCTTCTGTGCAGCACAACAACACATAATCACATCCACTCCCTATGAGTTTAAATATGAATTTTTACATTATGAAATTTTGTAGTGGAAGGTAAATTTCAGTCATCACACGCTGCTGTGAGTTTGTCCCCTCCTCGTTCTGTGTCCCTCCAAACGCTTCTAACTGCTGTGATTGTGGTTATAATCTTAATTGCCAATTAGCTTCACACTAGCATTGCATCTGTTGTACGCTCTCTCCCCGTGACACTGTACATGACAACGGCTTTGTAGCTCAGCATGACAGAGAGTCTTTAACAAAAACACAACTGTTTTTACTGTCTCCAGAAAACTATTTTGTTCCTCTGCAGAACGACGAGCTTGATTAGGTTTCACAGATGAAGAGGAGCATGAGAAGATGTTTAAAATAAACGAGAATTCCCTGGCTGCTGACGTCTCTGTGTAGTGATATCCGCCTGGAGAGGGAGCTCTGAGATAATGGGAAAAGAATTGCATTTTTTAAATCTTCACACTTATTAATAAAGAAATACATGATATATCTGTAACCTGTAGATGAAGGAAACACTGAACAACATGTGGCCAAATAATAATCAGTCCTGAAAAAGTGTCCGTATGCATTTCCATTATTGATTACTGATTAATTAAATGAAAAGCTCTAATTGTTTCTCAATTCAGCCATTAGGTTGTAAACCACTTGGTCCTTGAATGTCACAATATAATGAGAAATATCCTGGTTGTTGGTGGTGGAATGTTACAAAGTACATTAAGTAACATTTGATATACTTTACTGGAGTATTGTCTTTTCCTGTCACTTTATACTTCTAATCTGCCACATAAGAAGATACCTTTTACCTGTGTTGCAGGTTTAACTGCAGTGACAACTAGCAGAGCTGTCTATTATCTTTGTGGAATATCAAAACCCAGATCTTCCTATTTTCATGCATGGCTGCACATTTTCATTGGATGAAAGATATGCTCAATGTGTTTTGCATCATTTATGCATATTTGTCTGAAGCCTTTGAGATTTACTATCTTTAGGAAATCTTGAAAAATGTATTTTTAGAATAAATTGCATTTTGAGTTAAGTTCCGCTTCACAGCAGGAGGTTTTTCTGACTAAACTGGCATTTTAAGACAAAAAGACATTTGGTGCTATGTTAAAAACTAAAAACTGGGATGCAGCATTATAAAATAGTTATTTAAAAAATATATATTTTGTGATAATTTTGAACCAATCGCAGAAATCCATAATATAACTAAATGTTAGTTCCAGGATGTACACTTTTTTCATGCTGATGTCTTCTGATGCACTGCATACAAGTTCTTGCATTTCATCCAGAGGTATTGCACATTTTATGAAATGGGAATTTGGATTTTTTTAGATCCGTTGAGTGCTCAGTTGCCTTACATCTGAAACTGAATTTAAAACCTGTGTCAGTGATGCTGACACTTGTTCAGAGCTGATGCCCCCCTGGATAAATGTGTAGTTATAAGTTCAGACCAGCAGAGATCGCTCTTGAGCCTTTGCTGCTTTTTTCCCTCCTTCATTTCTGCAGAGAGCAGAATCAGTGCATGTGTCATTGTCGAGAGGAGCTCACCTTGTCGAAATTATGTGTGAATGTGAATTTGCTGTAATATAAAATGCAGATTTCCCCCCAAACAACATGAACAACTCACCAAACAGAACCTTCTCTGAAAAAAAAGTGACCACATTATCATTTTACAGGCACATCAGGCAGCTGACATGTGGACAGATCACCACCACTTGGCGTAAAATGATATATTCAATAATTTAAAGTTAAAACATGTGTGCATACATAAAGAAAATCAGGATTTAATGTATTTCATATCACCACATGGGCTTTATGCAAGACAACAAACATATAAAGCATTATTGGTATATTTTCATAAACCCCAATTCTGCATGAAAATATGTACGTAAGGAAATATATATGAAGATTTTTTATCTGGACGGAATTATGAGCTTGAAATTCAATAATGAGAGAGAAATCATAATATAGTCAAACTGAACTTTAACTTGCTATCTCATCATTTCTTTTTTATTTCAAACATTTCTTCAATTCATATTATCATGACCAACCTTTATGTTTATTTTATTAGTTATAATGTAGCTCCTGTAAATTAAAGTAGAACAAACAACAAAATCAAAGAGAATCTTTTTGGGTGCAAATAAAAAACGTTTACTTCATAATATTGACTTGACTATGATGTGATCTATGAACACATCTAACATTTATTAAGATTAAGATTAAGATGCATTTATTAGTCCCAAACACATGCACAAACATGCAAAGGCACACTCATGCAGGTAGGGAAATTTAACTTCTGCTTTTGACCCATCTGGTGCAGGACACACAGAGCAGTGAGCGACCATGTACGGCGCTCGGGGAGCAGATGTTGGGGGAGTAAGGTGCCTTGCTCAGGGGCACTAGACAGGGTAGGGAGACTCTTGGATTTTTGGGCAGATCAATCCAGGTTCGTCTTTTTGTTGTCTCTCCGTGGAGTCGAACCAGAGACGAACCAGAGACCTTCTCTGCCCATAGTCCAAGTTTCTGCCACTAGACCACCGGTATTTATGATTTTTTTCTTCTACGTGTTTCTTACTGAGTCACAAGTTTGACATGGCAAATCAAAATTCATCCTTCTTGTCTCATGTTTTTGACTTTCCGTGAGTGCCTCTGTTTCTATCCCGTCACCAACTCTGCTTCCCATATTTAACAAATGTAGAAAACAATAAACTACAAAAACTCTCTCTTCCGCACCAGTGACTCCCTTGGGAGCGTGCAACATCATTTGGGAGAGGAGTGCATGTCATATTTGCAGAGAGGGACTGTGATATTTACTGTAAGCCGCCTCACACAGGCTCATTATATCAGTTTATCAGATGCAGCAGGAGTCTGGGCTCCTCCAGGGCTCCTCCAGCTCCGTGCACTGCTCAATACAAACAACTCTCAGACAATGTGACACCACCATTTAAGAGTGAGACAAAAGAGGAGCTGCCACGCTCCCTCTGCTGGCAAAGGTCCCAGAAAAAAAGACCTGAACCAAATGTTGCCGCAGTAGTAGCTGCTTACCTTTGCATTCTGGTGCATTTGGTGTGAGTGACTCGCTGCTATTGGCCCTGTGCTACTGTGACACTCATCCTATAAATAAACTCTGGAGTCCTCCTGGCTATCTAAAGGTCCTCTGCACTTGCATATACACACATGCACACCGTCTCCGCAGGGAAACAAAAGCCCTGCTCCTGTGACTAATGAAATCTGCTGACAAAGTGTCTCAGTGGGTCAACAGCCAAGACCCATGACCGACTAAAGAGAGATAACAGGAGCTCAATTAGAGACGGCAGCCAAATCCTGAGAGGTATTTCAGCTTTTATCAGTGCCACGGGTGCCCTCCGTTTTTTTTTCTTTTACATTTTTCTTCAGTAATTGTTGCAGCTGAATTGTGAGAACAAAGCAATATGGACTCTGTCATAATGAGATGGAGCCAGACGGTGATCAGAGACACGTAAGGTCACAGCCAGGGGGGCGAGAGGCCAACAGCTGAATTCACATTCTTCACCGCAGTCAGACAGACTGCCACATCCCACCATCTGTACCTCCCAGGGCCCACACACAGACACACACACAGACACGCACAAATACACACAAACACACACACACACACTCACTCTATCTGCCGCAAGTGTCCCCTTAAACCCTGTTACATCCTAACAATCAGACAGACACAAGCAAAAAAGTGCAAAACAAATATAGGAATAATTAAGCTGAATATAAGAGCGAGATAAATATATTTTGAATTTGATTTTGATTTGAATATGGGCATAAATCCTGCCTTCTCCATGTTAATGGATGGGAAATGGCTTGAAAGAAAACCATACTTCAAATATGGGTTATGTAATCTGTGGAGAGTTGAATAATGTAACGTTTCTCAGATCAAAAGAGGCAATAACACAAATACCATGTTTCCTTCAATTTGTCTACATGCCTTCCCACAGTTGGAGGTTTAACTGGCACCTTCCGCTGTGTGTTTAATGGTTTTATGGTTCCCAACTGAGAATTAGCGCCACTCGCTGCTTATCTCAATGAACAGAAATTGGCATAATGGTGGCGGATGCAAACGCACGTTAATTCTGACTTTCTGTTTGGTTCAATTTGTGCTAAATTTGGATGGAAACGTCGCTAATTTCAAACCATTCCTTTTAGTTCGTTAATCTAATCCCATTAAACCAAAGAGTAGGTCTTTCTCTGCATAATTAGAGACGATACTAGACTCTGATTGACTGACAACATCTGCTCCGGTTAATTGAAATGTTGTGAACCTGCTGAGTTCTCCAGCAGGGACGATGTCTGTCCAAATGAGACAAAGCCGCTTGGCTGGAAGGACTTGATTGAATGTTTAATGGCAACATGTCCACACTGGAGAATAAGCCTGAGAAAACATGCAGTCTGATGAAAGATATGAGTTTTATTAGAGGAGGGAAAACAGCACAAAATTTCATCCAACAACTGCAAGAGTAAAAAAGTGTGTGTGTTCAACAGGGACACAAAGAGGGAACTGAGGCCTGACTCCACCTGGGTACTCAGGCTCCTCTGAGGGTTTTATCTTGAAATACGACCACAGTCCCCATCTTACACCTCTCACTTCTGTTGAGATGCCTCTATTTTATGCCTGTTAAGCCTTTGTGACCCACAACAATGTCCACACTTCCACTGGAGCTGAGATTGGAGCCATTGTGGACCCCTCTTTGTGTCACGTCTTTGCTACAGACATCTGGACTCCTCTTCTGTTGCCCAATTTCCAGTCCCATTCAAGGAGAACAAAGGAGAGCAGGCGCCCGACCGTCCAAAAGTTGCCCTCCATCACGTCGGACTCTCACAGCCTGACATGGAGACAATGAGGTGGAGGGTGTAGAAGCAACAGCGCCCAGGAACCGGTCTGCTCTGTGTTGGAGGAGGGGGAAGGAATGAGCAAGTGAAACCGAGCTCGTACCCCCCAGGGAGCCATGTGTGTCTACCACTACCCGAGAGAGAGACCCCGGCTGGGCACCAGTGGCTCCGGAGGGGCCTCGGATTGTGGACGAGTGGGAGTGGGAACAACAGCTGCTAAATAAATCAGCAGAGAATCAGACAGCGGATGATAGACAGCAGGACTCCAACGATCTTTAGTGGTGAGGACTCAGGGTGACCACGAACATGTTCGGTCAAACGGCCTCCACCCTCATCGGCATCAACAGCAGAGGGGATGGCGACAATGATGATGAAACTGAGAGAGCAATGATCGTGTTCACGTGTTAGTGTTGCTGTGCAGTGAGGTTATTAATAACCGACTGTAATCGTCAGAATTAGAGCGTCAAGTTCATTTGTGCTGCAGAAAATCACACGTTGGTCTCAGAGGGCGTCACATTTCATCTTAGAGAAGTCATTATGAAATACTTGAGACATGTGTTGTGGTGAAATCTAAAAAGCTGAACAGAAGAAAGGCAGCGGCTGAGAATTCAAGATGGTCGAAGAAGCAGATGAATGAAAAAGCTCAGAAGTGCTCTGAGAATTCAAAAAGTGGTTTGTCTGTAAAACCCATCACAAGTCGGTAAAACCACTTTATATCCACATTTGAAAGGAAAACAAGATATTTCATGATTGTGTGATCATGTAGCTTCCTTCACTGACACTTTCTGTAATTTGATGACAATCCAAGTTGGAAAACTAACCTGAAATCCCACACAGGTCGAGTTTCCACATCTTACTTCAATAATTGATCCAAAGCATTATTTAAAAAATACAGCTAAGATTCAACAGATCAGAAATAATACAATAAATAAAAGTGGAATCATTGAAGTTGTCTCTCAATAGATCAGAAGTAAAACTGATGAGAGTAAAACTATTAAGTAAATATCCTGAAAAAGGATTTCCACTCACTCAATGTTTATGTCTTAAGAAAGATGTGTGGTGGTTAAAAAGAGTTTGGCTGGAATAAAATATTTTGAATCAAGTCTATTCACATATGGTGTCCGAGAAAAGATCAATGCACTGCAAATTACAAGGTTACATATTATATCATCTTCCTAACTTGTTATAACGTTACAAAGCATTGTCCACCGTGCATATATGAAAAGAAGAAGGTCAATATTTAAGATATAAAGAAGCTATGGAAAAATGATTCCTATAGTCAAGAGAACTCATCAGCTTATGTGACTTTCATGGTTTTTCTTCAACAGGCTTCCATCTGCATAACATTGTATCCTTACCTTAATAATGTTCCTTAAATCTCAACCCTAAACCTTGAAATGACATATTCCCATCAACCCAAAGGCATGAACTTGACGAAAACACTTTATTTATATATGAAATGCATATAGCCATGAAGACAGATATTAAGTAGAGTGAAGACCTCTATAAAACCTCTATAATAAACCTGTCTAATTCTGACCCTGCAGCGGAGTCAAAGATCAGCCTGTAATATGTGCTGCTCTAAGTTCTCTCGGACACCGAGGACGCTCAGGGCGCAGATGTCGTGCGTGTCTCTTTAAAACACTGACTCCTGGAGGCGGCCGAGCATTTTGCTGCGGATCGCGGGGACGAGGAGTGTGCAGCTCGGCGGAGCCTCGTTCGAACCGACGCTTCATCCTGAGACCGTCCGGAGGAGAGGGCTCGTTTTAATTTAAGAAGCGGATGAATACAGTTTAACCTTTTTTTGTTTTATTTATATCAAGCATCTGAAAGGAAGAACTGTGTGTGTGTGTGTGTGTGTGTTTGTGTGATGGACCATGCGCGGTCGGAGAAGTGATGCTGCCGAGTTTTGCTGAAGCTTCCTCCGGGGCGGTGCTGCCTCTCATCCCGCTGCTGGCACCTCTTTTTCTGGGAGTGACATCAAAGTTTCCTCGGGGTGATTTTATTCTCCAGGTTCGGTCCCCGTGTCTTCCAGTCACATCTCAGCTGTGTTGAGTGACTGTGGAGGTTTCACTGTATCACCTGACACTGAGCGGACACTGCAGACTCTCAGAGGAGCTGACACCAGGACACAGGGGAGATGAACTTTGGACATTTACTACTTGTGACTGTGTCATTCATCCACATCGCTTCAGGTAAAGAGAGAAATACTCAAGCAGAAATATAATTTTAAATCTAAATTTAAGTCTCTCTTTCTCTCTCTCTCTCTCTCTCTCTCACACTCACACACACACACACACACACACACACACACACACACACACACACACACAGTCGAGTCTCCATGGCTTCATGGAGGACATTACATTTGTTTCCAGACTTACTCTAACCTTAACCATATTTACTACAGGCCTAACCCTAACCTAACCTTAATTGTAACATAAACCTAGCCTAACCATAACTCCAACCTAAAACTGACCCTAAAACAGGTCTTCAACTTAAAATGTATTAAACATTTTTGAGGACTTGCTTTTTGTCCCAATAAGGACGACAAGTCCCCATATTGTGACTGTGTACACAGATTTAGGTCCATGAGTAATACCTGGACCCCACATGGACACAAACACAGACAGACACACACACACAAACACAAACTCATGCAGGTTTGGGAAGCTACCTTGTTGAGACATTGCATTGACTTCCATTCATTAAGGACCATAACCTAACCATAACCATCACAAATTCATGACTTACACTAACCTCCATTTAACCACAATTCACTTTGTACCTCTAATCTTAACCAGGACCTCAGAAATTAGGTTTTTCCTCATCAAGACCAAGCTTTTGTCCCCATAAGGTGCAAGGTCCTCACAATGTGTGTTTATACTGGTCCTAAATAGGTAACAAAAAGAGTATACACATACACATACAAATACACCCACACACACACACAGACACACACACGCTCTCTCTCTCTCAAACACACACACACACACACACACACACACACACTGCCCATATGGCGTGACTGTCTCACTGTGCACCCTATTTGACTCGTCTTATCGTGTGTTCCGTCACTCCAGGGGGACGTGAACGTTGTGTTTAGCTGAATTTCAAACACATTTTCCTGACAGCTGTGGCAACTGAACACATTAAATATATATATTTATGTGTGTGTGTGTGTAAAAGGAAATGCCACACACGCATAAATCTGTAATATTAAAATACAACTGGTGAATGCCAAGGAGAGGCACCTTTCCTCAGTGACCTCCTCTCCCTCAGCTCAGAGGTGGTCTCATATGGAGGCCATTAGGCAGCAGGAGAGGTCAAAGGAGAATCCACTCGAGCAAAGAGTGAAAATATTTGACTCTCACTTTCAGCTCACATATTCTCAGTGACAGGGTTATAGTCCTGAAAGCCACAGGCTCCTGCAAAAGTGTTCATGGGGGTTCATATGTGTGTGTTATTGAAAAATGCTTTCAAAGGCTCATTTTTTGATTACCTTTGAGAAAGGGATTATATATTTTAACCATTGCTCTAATAACAGTTTAAATTACCAAGCCTTAATCCAAAGCCCACATAAAAGCAGGGCTCAGAAAAAAAACAATTCATGAGAGTGCAGATGTGCATTTTTTTATGTCTCAGATTAATTGATGCAACTTTTAACATGAAAAACAGACAATATATATTATTCCTTTGATTCATGCATCATATCTGGTGTGTTCCAGTCTGGAATAATACATTGAACTACAATCAGTGGATATGAAATTAAATCAAACCAATAAATATGCTATGCTCTATCAAAGATAACAATTACAGTAAGAATTAGTTTGATAAACTCAGAATTGTACTGATACGAACATTTGAAAACAATATAATAGCTGATATGAATTTATTTACACAAGCACATACAAGAAAATACACGTTTTAGATTTGACCGTTAACGGCTCCCTGAAGGGTCAGTATTTTTGTTTGTAGTATAAATGTGTAGTATTACATTACAGTTTAATATACATCCCTCTACTGGTTCTATTTATAATTTACCACCGGTTGAAAGTTGCCACCAGAGGCAGTAAAGAGAAGGACTGTTGGCAAGTAAACATGCAAACATAAGTCACAATTAATTTCTTTAAAAATAGACTTTAAAAAGTCAGACAAGAAAGGAACGCAAACATTTAGTAAACCTGTTTTGTATACTAGCCTAACCACGTATCTAGCCAAATAAATTATTCACACTGTAGGGCACCTGTAGAACGTATTCCTCCACCATGCTAAAGTACAATCTAATTGCATAAAATAAAATAATAATCCTGGATCTGCTTGTATAGCTGGATTCATTCCAAAATGGGTTCTTCCTTGAGTCATGCCCCACCCAAGCAATACATTTCTTGGAAAGCGGATCAGTCGTTTGTGAGTAATTTTGCTGACAGACAGCAATGAAAACATAAGGGTGGTTAAATATCTGTCTCTTAAGCTGCTAAATGCTTTGCTGTGTCCACAGTCCCGTCACTGCTTTGTCTGGCTGCTAATTTGTGCTGGGAAAGTTGCATACGGTTTTGTTTTTAGACAATAAGAGTCAACTAACACATTGAATCTGTGGACTGAAAAACCAAAACAATGAGCTGAAGAAGTTAAAACGCCTGTTACAGATTAGCGGTTCTGTGGATGTGATTCTCTTCCTTCTAGTGGAAATAGTAGATTCACTGTTAATATAAAGATATTGATTATAGCAGCTTTAAAAACGTTGTGACCAGATGCACTCAGCAGAATCTTTTGCAGTTAAAAAGTAAACCTATCTCAGGTTTGACTCTTCTGAACTGCAATTTCCCATCAGTCTATTAACTCACCAATGACTCCAGTATATCTGCAGTAAACTAATAGCAGCTGACACGTGGGTCCAGCAGTTATTGGTGGAGCTCTATTTTACAATTTCAATGATAAACTATAATTTCACAATAAATCCTGAGCTTTGTGGCGGCCGTGACACCTCTCACCACTCGGTATGCTTCAATATTATATACTAGAGCCACCTCTCTACGTTAAAGACACTTTTCAACACCCACAGCATCCGCCTACTTCTCTTTAGCTGGAGTGAGCGTTTCCACTTATTCCCACGTCGAGTTTACTGCACATTTCCCACAGGACAATTTGCATTTTCATAAAAATGCTTGAGAGAAGAGGATTCAAATAGGCTCCATGACCTCTGTGGGCGTTATGATAAGACATATGCCCCACTTCTAGATTTTATTCAGTTGTTTATTCACACAAACATGTAGATAAATAAGAATTATTTTGAGTGTTATAGTGAGATATGTATTTTCCTGTTGTTGTGTCTCACCAGTAAGCTCCTCTCTGCTGGTGCTAAAATGTGTGGTGGGAGTTTAAGTCTCTGTTTTCTGAAACCTCTGTGTGATTGTATAGAGGAAAACAACAACAGTCACCTTCACTCTCACACACACACACACACACGGATTGTTAATTAATATGCCATCAGTGTAGAGGCTAATATTCAATGTCTTGTCGAAATTTCAGTTATCTTGAGCTGCACTCAGACTCAGCCGTGGAACTAATTGATGCTAAACAACCTTTAGCTGGTGATTCGTGTCCATTCTGTCCTCCTGCTCATTATTTAGTGACAAATACGGCTGAGGGCTGACTAAAGCCTCTCATGATGAAATGACCGGGGATGATGAAGCCACTGCATGGACCTGGTTAGTCGTCTTAATGTGCCATGGGCTTGAGTCATGTCGCCGGATGTTGATGATGTCCCACTTCTGGCACAGTCGCCGATGACATCATTCTGGAGATTAGATGACGGCTGAGGAGGACAGTTGCCAAACAAAGGCACTAAATGCCCAGACCGCTGCCAGGAGGAAAATCTAACCTGACGTGTTTTGAAATTCAGTTTGCTGTTGCACGTTATCGTCCTCTCGCAGAGCTTACTTGGGAATGTCAGAGGGACTCCTCAAATGTTTTTGGCCTTTTTAAGTATGTAAATGAATTGAAATTGAAAAAGATGCAAGTTAATCTCTGCAGACGAGCTGTCAACCTTCTGCTGCCGACTCACTTGTAGCGTGAGAGCATGTGAAAGTTACTCTCTGAGTTTTCTACCTGTCAGGTAGTTAGTGGTTGGGTTTCACATCAAGCTGTGAGCTCCGACCGGTCCGGTGCACGAGTCTGAGAGGCACAGAGAATCTGAAGCAAAACAAGAAGTCCCTCTGTGGCATTGTTGTTTTCTCACATTAGCGTGACAGTGGTACACTTCTGCCCCTGGGGCGAACGCGGGGCTAATATTTGTAAATACTAATTAATGAACGCGACCACTGTTACGTAAGGCAACAGCTACGAGCCAAGAAATGCCAAATATAGCCTGAATCAACAAGGTTTTTCCAGACGTGATCCTGATCATCCCCTCAGCTCCTACCCTGCCCACTCTGTGTGCTCGATGAGGCAGAAATGCTGGAGATGCCACGAGCAAACATGTGGGTGTGTGTCAGGGTTTGCAATTAGGACCGATGCGATAACTTGTCTATCAGAGACGTGTGCTGCACTAATGGGCTTTCATTTGACTTTGGTCGCTTGCACTTCTCTGGATGTTCTTTTTTCTTTTTTTCTTAGCTTTGTGAACAAATGGAGAAATTCTCACAGATCAGAAGCAACCATGACAATTATCACACCAAATCAACCATGCGCACGATCAAATCATAATGAGCCCGCTGCTCTAAAGCTATTAATACCCCTGGAAAGGAAAGTTAGAGTCCCACGCACTCATCACTGACTTTATTGATGTTGTTTCGTGATGAAGTTCTTATAGACATCCAGTCAAAAAGACACGTCTACGTTTGCATACAAATTACTGCTATAATCAATATTTTATAACAGCGATGCATCAAACTGAATGAAAACAATGTGGCAACACGTCAATTAGCACTTCAGCTGTCGTGACCACAACTTTACTGTTCTGGTTCACTTGCTGCTGTCTCGAGCTGTGTTTCAAGGATCCAATGCTCAGGAAGGGAAGGAACCTTCAAAATGGGACAGCCTCTGCTTGCCGCGGTCGGTCTTCAAATGCAGCCTCCAAAGAATGCAGCCCCTGAACTGGGACACAGCTGTAGCATCCTTGGCAGTACACACCGTGCTCAGCACCCCACAGCAGACACACAGTTAGAGGGTAGTTGGTGAACATAGTGGAGCATTTAGCAGCTTGAGAGTCATATTCAGGGTTTCCCTAAGAAGATGGTGGAGACCAAACACAGAGCTAAAAGAAAAGGAATTACGTACTTCTATCAGATGGACATATTAATGATGATCATACTTGCTCCTTAACTGGTGGATGTGCATATAATCAACTTTAAATGTGATATTATGTCAGTGTTGTTTTTACAGCTATTTCGCGCGGCCCCCCCCCCAAAAAATGTAAAGATTAATTATTGCAGATTT
The DNA here is from genome assembly GCA_038501795.1 of Pseudopleuronectes americanus. NCBI lineage: Eukaryota > Metazoa > Chordata > Actinopteri > Pleuronectiformes > Pleuronectidae > Pseudopleuronectes > Pseudopleuronectes americanus. The sequence goes on from CM076719.1 coordinate 7,807,507, forward strand.
AAAGTGAAGAAGATTTTTATTTTAAATAGCAGATTAGTGAGGTTGCTAAATTGTGAACAAAGCTCGAAAATCCCAAAATCTAGAAAAGTTAAAATAAGTACAATAATTCAAGATCATCAAAACACTACAGGAAGTCAAAGAACAGTACCATTTGCACAAAGACTTATGAGGCCGGTTATTGAGGCAGTGTAATGGAAGGATCCATTAAAATTAGAAGGGACTGCTTGAAAAAAAAGAAATAGATACATTTTAACGAGAATAAAACAGCCGCCTCTATTCGAAGGGTCAAAGTGTATCAAATGAGTCAAGCTTTTAAATTAAATTTGCAGTACTTTTCTAAAAAGCACATCCCACCCTCACACTCAGGAGAGCCTTGAGAGTAAACCACAGAGCGATAACCTTGCATTGAGCAAGCACACTCAGTGACAAAGTCCCCTCCAGAATGTTGAGTCGTGCTGAAGGTTTTGTGTTGCTGGTACAAGTTCAAACCAGTTTATAATGGTTTGAATAATTAGTCTCCTCTGAAATGTCTTCACGAAGGGGTTCAACAGTGATTTGAATTGTGCTGTAATATTCAATATCACTTTGCTCAATTAATACATGTGTTGCACTGAAACCATTTCTTGCTGCTTTAACACATCTATGGAAGCTGTGAATTATCTGAGGCAGTAGTTTGTGAAGCATCTCTTTCGATTACCGGCAGTGGGTAAATTCAAATATCAGAGTTGGTTTCTCTGTAAATATTCCAGAACTTTTCCTAGCAGCCCCCCGAGTAAAATGTCTAGAAAATGTCCAAGTTAGCCCATGTGAGCATAAAAATGTCCAGAGATTTCACAGTGAGAGAGTGGGCGTGTCGATGAGGTTTTTAACAATAGCTCAAGGAGGAGAAAGAGTTGACTAACACGTAGAAGATGCAGACGAAAATGTCAACTCTGAAAGACGACGAGATTTGAGAGCTTTTAGCGATAAGGGCAATCACTGAAGTTGGTGCTTTCTGCAGTGGAGTTTATATGTCATCCCCTGCTTCAGCTCTACCCAGTCACCAAACCCTCTCCTGCACCAAACCCTTTCCTGCACGTTACAATGAACATGCACACGTCTGACTCTGACAATCTTCTGCTGGGTTGTTTTATATGTAGAAGGCAAAGTCTAAAGACCTAATCTTCCGGAGTTCATGTCTGAAAAGGATTTATGTTTATGTAAACTCTTCTACACGAGGAGTCCTCCTCTACTTGTTCATGCCTTGTAATTGTGAAACTCATTTCACACCAGAATGCCCCAGATTAATACTTTTCACACTCAACATTTCCACATGCACCGTGATATCTCTGAGGAGCCACTGTGGACTCTAATAGGTTGCGTTTATGATCCGACAAAAAAAAAGTACATTCACTGAGGCCTATGATGTTTACTTTTCCAAGTCAATAACGCTAAGCGTTTCGTTTTCTGCCAAAAGATGCTTTCAGTCACTGCACCACAATCTTCCTGTCATGAAGCAAACATTACCTTGAAAATATTCCTTCTCACAAAGACAACGAGTCGCTGTCGTGCTCAAGGTGGTGTAGACCTTTTTTTTCCTTCTATTGATTGCACACTTGTCACAGGAGCAGATTGTCTCTTGTCACTTCGACCACCTGAAGCTGTTTGCTATTCCTCCTTTTTTCTCACATGAATATTCTCCCTGCAATGCATCAGCACGGCTCTGCATTGATTCTGCTTCGAGATAGCTGCGGCTGTAATGAGCGCACAATCAATCTCATTAATAATCCCCAGGGATAAAAAAAAGAAAATGCTTCTGTTACACGTTTAATCCCCTGCTGCATTGGAATCATTAGATATTATCACTCCTAGTATTTCTCAAGGGGTCAAATCAATCCACAAGTGTTTGTTCGTTGTATGGTGACAGTTAAGCTATTCAAACCAACTCAAAGCAACCTTGACAACACAATACACAGTAACACACACAAGGACAGCTGAACAAGGACAGCTCGATTGCATAAACATTGGAAAGACAATGTTATAAAACAGACACTCTGCGAATTTATATAATATACGTAGATTAAAATTACATCTTGTTAATCATTAATTGGGCTGTTAATGGTTTTACTGGGTGAGAGGTAACCACTGATTTGTTTGTATCAAAAGGAGTTTGGAGACAATAAAAAGGAGCCGATCAGAATAATCTATAACTATAAGAGACAAATGACTGATTTCAACATTACAGGTCGTTTAAATGCAGCTATTTTAATGTATCAGTGATTTTACAACAATTTTTGAAGAAAGAAATTCTACCACAGATCTATAAATGCTTATATAGTTAATCAAACTTTCTTTATTCAGGACATTTTATTGAGATTAGGATCTTTTTTTCAAAAGAGTCCAGGAGCTGTTTGCATAAAATATTGAGTAAATAATACACAAAACAAAAACAATAAATAAATAAAAATGTATTGTACACTCCTTATAAAACTAAGTACATCAGGGCTGGGCTATACTCAATATTGTATAAAGATGTTTGTGTAAATAATTAGTGGTGTTTCTATCAAGGGGATGCTGGATGAGGATGAGGGGAGGGCACATGGGACGGAAGTTATGTAGAATGTATTTCAAATGTTGTGTATGAAAAAAATAAATAATAATTGGCGGTTTGCACCAGGACAGTTTGGGATTTTCTGATGTTCAATGTGGTTCCTTAAGTTAGAGAGCTGCCTCCAAAAAACAACAACTAACAAACAAACATCACATCTCACATCAGCTGAAGAAGATCCAAAAGTCATTAATCCTTCATCTTCTCTTGGGTTTTATCACGTAGAAATCAGGATATTTTGGCCTCTGCAGCATCGATTTTGACCATTTCATTTTTTTTTGTACGTCTCACAATACTACTGTCCCTGAACCACTGCAGCTCTGCTTTCAAGAGCTCGACACTGTCTCTCAGTATTTGTTTTTGGGATAAAACTCCAGTTATGACTGAAGTGGAAGGGAGCTCAGTGTGTGATGTAACTGTATTACACGGCTTGGGACTTTAAACTGCCAGCGGATCCTTTGCGTGCTTAAAAAAACACGGTTCACCATCAGGACATGGACGTCTGCAGAGATACTTCTTCAAAAATAAAACGATTCAGATGTGTCAATATGTAATCTTCACAGATGCCATACAGCTCTTATGAAATATAATCCGCAGGATGGCACTTTTTAATATCTTAGAGGATCAGCTTATGGCCACACAGCGTGAAATGTTTCACCCTATACTTGCTCTTCTTCCTGTAAACAAAGTGTGGTTTTGCATCAACTGGAAGTGCTACAGCACATTTTTTACCCGCCCGATTAGTATTCATCCAGATCCTGCATTAGCGTTCAGTGAGCTGTCCTGGTTCGTGACCCCGGGGTGTTAGCTGAGAGCGCTCGCATCGCTCTTTGGATGTTTACCTCGGGTCTGAGTCGTGATGGCAACTCCGGGCCCGCGGGGATCAAATCAGTTCATGAAAAGGCATAAATCTGCTTACGGCGTAAAAGTGAGGGTTTATCCTGATGCCGCAGATTTAAGTATAATGTAACAGCAAGCGTGTGCGACGACATGTGTGTCATTGGGTTAGTCCCGGCTGCCTCTCTCCGCTCATAAAGGAGGACGTTCAAGCAGGCGAGATTATGTGCTGAAAATAATGCCTCAGACAGAGCCGCATAGTAATCAGTCGCACAGTGACCATTTCATTTCCCTGTCTTTCTTTCTTTTTTGTTAACAGTGAGGGAGAGACCATCTGTTCCTCAGAACCAAACTAAAAGCAGCAGGATTTTGAATTATTCATTTTTTTCCAACTGTAACACATTGTTAGAGACATTTGGTCTTGCTCTAAAAGCTTACCTTCGGTCTTGAAGCAGTGTGCCATTCCCTCACAGCCAAGAGAAAATGGATCCCCAGAGAGAGGGATATGGGAGTTATCTATATCTTGCTGCCTTATTCTCACATCCTGGGTCTCTCTCCCTTTTATACGCACAGGTCTGCCTGTGTTATTCCCACTTTTCCTCCGACTTCATCGTCTCAGCCTCTGCAACGGTTCAGATTGACAGATAGATTGGCCATTATCAAATCACATGTGTGAATTCACCCTTGGCACATGCGGCGTCTGTTTGAAGATACTGTATGCACTGCAGTAGAAAGCAACATAAACCTCTGCTGAAGAATGGATATTAAAGGTTGTTATTGGAATAAATCCTCCCTGAAATCACAGTAACCTTCGATTAGTTATTACCCATGATTATCATAATAATAACTCTATTTATGTAGCAATATTTAAACAAAGTTACAAAGTGCTTCACAAAATACAGGTACATGTATTGATATTGTGACGATTCACCGCTATCATCCAAAAGAAAATCATTCTCGAACAATCCTCATGTCCTTCAAACGCTGTCATTGCTTTTCTATTTCTGTGTTTTCTATAATGGTGGGTGCTCAGCCTCGTAAGTGACATCTGTCCTCATCTCCACGTTACAGGGTCCCGGGCACGGCTTGAGGACAGCGGGCCTCGCATAGTGGAGGACCCCTCGGATTTGATTGTCTCCAAGGGGGAGCCCGCCACCCTCAACTGCAAGGCAGAGGGCCGACCCACTCCCAGCATCGAGTGGTACAAAGATGGCGAGCGTGTGGAGACTGACAAGGACGACCCGCGCTCCCACCGCATGCTCCTGCCCAGTGGCTCCCTCTTCTTCCTGCGCATCGTACACGGGCGACGGAGCAAACCCGACGAAGGCATCTACACCTGTGTGGCCCGCAACCCCCTGGGAGATGCCATCAGTCGCAATGCTTCTCTGGAAGTTGCCAGTAAGGCTCTGTTTTATTTGTTCTTGTCGTTAAAGTGTGTGTGTTCCTTTGCACTACATGTTGTGTGTTTGTGTGTGTGTGTGTGTGTGTGTGTGTGTGTGTGTGTGTGTGTGTGTGTGTGTGTGTGTGTGTGTGTGTATGTGGGTGTGTGCCCTATGAAGATGCTTCACAGTTTGTCACAGATCTCGCTCCAGTCGCCTGGCAGCTTAATGGAGGTCCACTGGACAGTTGGCTGTGCTTGAAAATGATGACATGAAACAACCGAGCCGCAGGAGGCGACCCCAAAGGAGACGGTGCTAGAGATAAATTCAGTAACAAGAGCTGGCCTGTGGATGGGATCCTAATTTTAGGTTATTGTGGCAGGAAATATATTTTCTCCAGAGTTGTTTTCTTGTTATTAGCTCTTTAATTGCGGCTTTAAAAGAGTCAACGCTGTGACCATAAACAACATTTGTTGGATCCCATGAAGGTAGAAACAAAGTGATAATAACATATGCAGACTCATTTGTTATAGGACAACGCTGTGGCGTTGCTGTTTTACCGTTGTTAAATCTCTCTAACTTATTTCACTTAAGGGCAAAATGATCCCCAAATATTTCACTTCAACGTTGGGCTTTTCACGTCATCTCACAGATATTTATAAATATGTGTTTAGCACCATAGCATGTCAGAATGTTGGCTTTTATAAAAGATAATTAGATTAATGTTAATTCAGTTGTAAGTTGATTCTAATATACTTTTTAGCTCATGTGTTGAAATGCTTCTTCATGTCCGATTGCCATTAATTTATAGAGTAGTCTCTGTCACTGGCCCTTGCAGGACTGTAATATACACGATGAATGAAATGCTAGCTTTGGTCAGTCAGTGCGCGTTCATGTGTTTTGGGGGTGTGGCTTTGAGGGGAAGGCAGTTTAAAGCGGGTGGGATATAATGGCCACATTTTTTTTTGTAGTCTGTTGTTGCTAGTTTTCCCAGGATTACCAACCCTAGCTTTAATACATAGATTTTCTAATTTCGGAAATTGACTTTTAATGAAATGGACGTATTAGATCAGTTTATACTGGTTAAGATATAATGCCCTGAACCGACGTAAAGGAATCAGGATCAGTAGAGATTAATTTGTTGAATCTCTAATTTCTTTCACCACTTCTTATGCAGTGATTTCAGAAAAACAGACTTCAACGAGGTGTGAAGGTAAAAGAGTTCGTTCCTCTGACAACTTTTCATAACACTTCAATTAGTGAGGAAAATCAACAACTTGTCCTTGTGTCACAGTGGATCTATTGTGCTGCAAAGATTTCATCACGACTGCTTGCTTAGGTCAGACTCAATAACAAGTGCTTGAGATGATTTATATTTAATTCAAGTGTTTTTTAAAAGATGGAGGAGGGTTGTGCTTCACCGGCCTCATCCCTGTCTTTAACGTCATTGTTTCAAAATCTGATTTTTTTAAACGATGGATAAATCTATGAAAAACATCCAAGGCTACTGACGTCTACCTGCTTCACCCTCATGTCTTCATCAGTTATGATGATTTTCTCCTTTTCATAACATTTTACACTGAAAACACAGGAACATTTCAAAGCCAAATTCCATTTCGTTCATGTCTTGATAGTTATACATGATAGAGTGATTCATAGAGCATGCTATAATTCAGTCTCACTGTCTTAGTATATTATATTAATCCTGCAGCTGTCAATTCATTGATTTCGTTCCTTATAAAATGTCAGAACATGGGGAAGTTGTTGCTCACAAATATATTATTTTGTCCAAAACCCTTAAATAATGTAATTAGTATGTATTTGGTGATAAATAACAACAGCTATTTCTCTCATAAATCCTGGCTTGAATGATGATACAGAAAACTCAAGGGCCACTTAATAGAGCTTAAACCTCTGCCAAGTCACAGTCAAAGATACAACTTCCCTAAATACGCCTGATTAGCTTTAGGATCCATGAATTATTACCATTAATCTCACAATGTGAAATAAAGTGCAAGAAAGTTCCTGCCACTTTGTCCAGACCATCGTCTGAATGTGAAGATGGACGACATGACAGCTCCCCAAACGTGAAGCCAAAGCATCTCAATGGCCATCTGCAGGATCAGTCATTAATCCTGCCTCCTCCATGTTAGCAGATGGGACACGCACCAAAGTTAAAAGTTAAAGTACACGTTTCTGTCAGTTTAGGTCGTTCTTATTGCTAATTATTTAATGTTATAAAACAGAGTGAAAGTCATGATTGACAGCTGAGAGTCTGTGATTGGCTCCGTCCCCTGGCTGCTTCTGCCAAGACTCTGGCTCCAGACGCACATGATGGCCCGTTCTCCTCCAGGAACATTCAGCTTAATGTTTGGATAGTGGGAGCGGAGCCCATCTTCCATCTTTATTTACAGTCTACTCTCCAGATCCACCAAGTTTCAAGAAAATTGTTGAACTAGTTTTGGCATAAGAAACGTAACTTTGGTTAAGGTACATTTAGTTGTTTTACCTTGTTTAATCAACATCATCAGTTACGAGTAACCATACAGACTGAGACCTCCTCTATGGCAGCCAGGTAATCATCAAATCAACTGAGAGTCACCGCTTAGCCAAGCCGTGCTTTCTTTGTACAGACATGTGGCAGAGGAATACAGCAGGGGAGCGTGAGCGTCCTCAAATCTTGGCTCGTGCACTGAAGTAAAAAGCTCCCAAAAGGAAGGAGCCGTGTCTATTATTTTTCAGTCTGGGACACGTGCCATTGTCTTCCTCCTCTCCTAATTGTGCCAGTGTGTTTCGGCCCTGAGCTGAACTGCGGCTGTCTTTGACACGAGGAAATGGATTAGTCAGTGGGTTGATTGGGGGAAGGAGCATTACAGATTACCAAGGTCGAACCGACCTCGTTACAAAAAAAACACAACACAAAACAGCAATTTGAGCTGGGTCTTATCTGCCACCATATTGAGGCTTCCTCGCTGACAGTGAGTGTAAGTGCCCACGGCTGGCTGACCTCATCTGCCGGCCGTGTTCAAAAATAGGGATGGTCTCCTCAGATATAGCGCAAAGTCGGATCCATACGAAGCTGCGGCTCATGCAAATACACCGAACCGAGCTGGAGATGTAACGCATGTGAAGTCACGTCGCCTCTTTTGCATTGAGCTTCTTTTTTTTTGTGGAGCTGTAGATAACGGTGAAGTCATATCTGTAAAAGGATGATTCACCTGCAGGCGCAGAGTGACTAACAGTATTAGTAAGTGGCTGTTTTGTTCTAATCTCACTGCCTCTGGCTGGCGAGGGCATATGCTGAAACAGTGTGGTGGTGGTCTCAGACTCCCCCTCCCCACTTCGTGTGAGGGTGTGCTGACTGTGGGGTAAATTGTGACCCAATTAGCTCTAGCAGGGAGGTGGGGAGAGGGGGGGAGTCTGCCGTGTTAATGAGGGGGCCAGTCTTAAGCTGGTGGTCTGTGTGTGTGTGTGTGTGTGTGTGTGTGTGTGTGTGTGTGTGTGTGTGTCTGTGAGGGACAACAGGTGGGAGGAGGAAGAGCTTTTCTATCTCCCACTGAGGAGTAATTAATACCAATGGATCTGTTGGATTGTTAATGCAGCTCTGCGTATGGCTCCGACTCTAACCTGGTTTTTAAGCACATTAATTACACATTAATTGTCAGTGGATGATGCATAATGTATTGTGTTGTGCTGCGTGACTCAGGCTTCTCTCTGCAGTGAGCGAACAGGCTGGCGCCGCTCACCCTATCCACGCCGAGCTGGAATTGCGTCTGCCGAAAAAACAGAGATACACATCTAACCTATGTTGGTTCCATGCATCACACGGCTCCGGCGGCTCTGCACAGTCGAGAGTGATATCAGGGCTGAGACAGGCGGAGTGAATGTCAGACGCTCACATGAACAGTTGCTGACTGTTTTTTCAAAAGTAGAGGATATTGTTTAGTTTTTCAGCGATGGGTTAACGTTCGAGGAAAGGATGTGTTTATATTCTGCATACGAAATTCATAGGCTAATATAAAGCCGTCGGGGACGTCTGGATAGAAAATGCAGGGACGTGACGTTTAAGTTCTTCTGCGTAAAGAACAGTGTTTTTGCTTCCAGCACATCGACACCAGCGTTGGGTGTTATCTCCCAAAGATCTTAAATCTTGTTGTCTTCTCCGAGTTGACATCTTCGTTTGGCACCTCTTTGTCCTCCTGAGACGTTTGTATTCTTTTTGTGTTGTTTTTTTTCAGTTTTACATCCGTCTCGTGTTGGAAACCTCATCAACGTCACCACTTTCCTGCTGTGATCTCACATGGGTTCACAATGTTCTGCACGTTTTACCTGTGGGGGTGGGGGGGGTTTTTGCAGGAGAGGTCCAGGAACGTGTCTGGAGCAACCAACTCAGACATTGGAGTTCACACTGTTGCTTGGGGCACAATTTCCTGTCTTTACCTGACTGAGCCGGGGGGGGGGAGAACATTTTCTGAACCAGACTTGAACCCGACACTCTGTTCAAACCCAACCTGAACCTGATGTTTCTCAGATTGCAGACAGAATGAGGACCCAGCCTAAGTGTCATTCCGGGAGTTTTATAAAAAAAATTTAAAACAGTTTATTAAGTCTAACATTTAAATGTTTGGGTAATGTCTAACCAAACATTTTTGAATGCTCAAAAGCTTTTTCTTTCTGTATCTGCTGTTGCTTCCCTCTGCAGTACCGTTATTCATGAGCTCGGTTGCCAGCAACAGTTATTATTCTGTCTTTTCGCTCCTCTTTTTTTTTACTTTAAGCTGCCAGTGATCAGCTGACCTGCCTGGGCTATTGAAAAACCAGAATAATGAGACAGTGGAAATATAATCAAATTCATTCCTCGCTCCTTTTTTTTAGGCTTGAAAAGGAAACAAAAGTTGGGGCTGGAGAACAGCAGTAGTGTCTATTTCAAAATCGTGAATGTCTGCCCGTCTCTCTGAGGAGACAGTCACATGGTGGCTGGATTAGAATAAAGTAGGACAAATAAAAAATAAAACTTGCTTAAAAGGCTTTAGAGCCAGATGTTCCTCTTACTCCTGATGAGGGATTATGAAGGAATCAAAGTTCTGGCTGCAGCTTGTTTCTTTGGCTCAATTGCTCTATACGACAGAGAATCTGCAGATATATACGTATCATCCCTGATAAGTACAGTTTATACGTGTAGCTTAGAATATCTGCTGCTGGATGCATTAAAGTTGTCAGCTCGAATTTCCCTCTGCAGTTCAGCAGAGCTGCGGTTTATAGGAGCCCCTGTCAGACGTACTAATGAAGCAGAATGAGTCGTGCAATGTCTCTGTGTAATTGAAACATCATTACATTTGTGTAAAATGGAGGGATTCATGGGCGAGAGCTTCTGAAACAGACCGTTTTCCCCCGTTGTCCCTTCTCCTCCTCCATCAACATAATCAGACAATGGATTAGCGCTGGCTTCTCTGCAGGCAAAGCCTCCATTAGCCATGACAGGGCAGTATCATGGCAATGGGATTAGACCACCTCTAACGGGTTTAGTGCTCTCTGAAATAAAAGAACAATAGGAGCCAGGCACAGGGTCGTCTCGGGCTCTTAAAAAAAACATGCCCTGACGCCGTCCTTTCACCTCTGCTCTGTCTGTCCTACAATCACTGTCAACACATGTTTAGTGCTAAAACTTTTCTTTTCACGTCCCATCTGTCACTCACCCACCAGGTGTCAGTCAACCGTCTGGATTTGTGAATGGTCAGCAAACTGTTTAGTTATTTTTGCTGCAGGCTTTGATTTGCAGTCCCTAGAGTTTATACATCTGCAGAGGAAACCAGATTTACATTAATCTTTATAAACAGATTCTACATGTCAATATACAGAATCTGTAGGCCGGGGTTTTGGGAGATTTAGGGGATTTCCAGTTTGACTAATCAAGTTTGAGCAGGCTCATCGACCAAAATCCATCGACTATCTGCCTTTTGATTTACCTTCATTCATATGCAGATAACTGTTGATAAGCCCAAAATATCCCTGTTTATGTTTTGTGTGGATAAACATATAACTTATGTAATAAAAGAAACTAGTCGACTGGCTGTTTCCCACAGAAGGCAATTCGTCATTTATAGCCACTGGATTGTATATAAATTCCCTGGATCCGGATTTTTGGATCTGCACCAAATTTCAGTATGAAGTATGTTCATCAAGGTCCATAAATTATTCACTGAGAAATCAAACAAATAACAAAAACACCCTTTCCTGGATCCATTCCCTCATCAAGATCCCCACCAACATGTAGTGGGTTCTTCTCTGACTCATACGCATCCTTCCACCAAGTCTCATAACAACCCATTTAGTTGGTTATGTGCAATCCTGCAAACTAACAGACAACCAAACAAAAGCAGAAGAAAATATAAGCTCCATAGGTGAAAATGAATAATTAACATTAAACCCAGCGTCAGCAATATACAGGAATCAGCCCTGCACACCCAATACAATGCGTGAATGCAGCACATACCATATTCTGGTGATTAATCTCTATCCTGCCTCTGTTCATTATTTACAAAAACATTAACAGATGGCCTCTCTGCAGCTTCTCTCTACTAAACTCTGTATCATAGAGATAAATGTCACTTAAAACTCAAGTGATGCATATTCTCCAAGAGATTAAATCTCCTAATCTGTGTATCCCTGATATATTAAAGTTAAAATGAATGTGCGCTCTCAGAATAGTGCCCAGAGAAGTAGTGATGAAACCTCTGAAATCATTTAGCCCTGCTTTGCCATTATTTAAGCTCACATGAAGAAGGGCCCGGGGGAGTCCTAGGACTTGTCTCTTGCTCGCCGCCTGAGCCCAGTGTGGATGGAAGCGAGCGCTCAGGGCCCGGTTTAGGAGATTATTAAGATTTAGTCATGTAATGTCCGAGGAGCCCCTCAGGAGCAGGTGGGGAATGTTGGTGGTTGTCCCTGATTCTGTGACACGATTGACTTCACACACTTTAAAGTCGGAGCAAAGCAGGATCACATTAACTCGAATTCAGCTTCAAAGGAAATGTTGGAGCTGGCGTTTGAGGGTAGTGATGTGTTTCAACCCTCAAATGTCCCACATTCCACATCCATGCCGGGGGACTCCGGGTTTAAAAGAGCTAAAGGTGTGTGTGTGTGTGTGTGCGTGTGTGTGTTTCTATGTGTGTTTGTATCAGCAGTGTCGGGTATTAGCTCTGTGCCCGTAACCTCTTCACTTCATGGCAGTAAAACAAAGGTCTATGCATGGCCGTCCAACCAGGCCTAGCATACTAAGGTCTAAAAATAATGCCGTGCTTTCAATTAGCCCTTCAGCTCTGCAAAACATTTGAAACATCAGCTAAGTGAACAGGGTCGGGGGTATTTGGTGGACAGACCTTTGGGAGCCGTGTGAGTGCCTTTACTGGTTTTTGCTACAGCTCCTGCAAACACGCATTTTGTGGGGATACTCAGGGTGTTCGAGTTTTCTGCAAGAGACGACCGAGCTTCATCCAAACCTCTGCTCAACCCCTGCGATCTGATTGATCACCTGCTCTGGGATATATTCCAGTGTTTGAAAGTGAATAATCACCGAAGTATCACTGTGGGGTAATGAGAATTTTAATAATGTCAAAGAGGTTAGAAGTTCTGACAGAGTTTTCATTCTGCAGAGACTTCTCACGTCTCCTCAGCGTAAATGTCAAAGCGTTAAATGATAGGAAAAGACAATTCTCTCCCACGTGGTAAAAAGTGACTTTCACTTAATTTCAATAAAGTTCAGAGTTAAGACGACAGGCAGCGTGTGATTGATGAGGTCACACCACGGAGCGAGTTAAAGAAAAGGGAGAAGGCACGGGTTGACTAATGTTCAACTCAGACCTGAGGGAGAACTGTCTGCCACCTCGCCAAGTTTTGGAATATTCATTGCCCGCTTTACCCAAGACAATTATGGCAGTCAAATGAGGGAGAGGAATGACTCCCCCATCTTTGAATAGCTGCGATAACGTCACTTCAAAAGACATTTCATTCAAGCCCAGTGGCAGTGAATATTGATGTTGGACAGAAGACCAGGGCTGCCATGTTGACACAGTTCTGTCAGACGAACTGGTGTATAATTAATGTGACAGTTATGTACTCAGATTAATTAGAGCTAAGTGCATATGGAGTAAAAATACCATTCATTTTCTGGATAGCGATTTTGATTATCAGCCGTAATGTTGTAACCATCCGAGGTAGATTTACCTCAAACAACGAGACCATGAAACAATATTATGTTCTCCAGTAGAAGCCACACTTCTAATGTGCTTAAGAATAAAAGGGTTTTATTCGCAATGTCAAGGAAAGGTAATACATTACCCACAATCCTCAGGTGTAGGAGCAGCGTCTACGTTTACCACAACTGCGATATCATGTCATCCTACAATTCTTCCGTTCTCCGATCATTCAGTGTTGAGTGAATATATTTAGTTATGTTATCAGGGAAATTTCAGGAAAATTTTCGGACTTCAGTGCATGTCTGAAAGTAGCTTGTGCTAGTTAGCTGTCATGCTAATGTCTGCACCTTTTTTATCGTGTTTTTTGATAAATGCACAGTTTGAGTATCTTGTGTTCTGGAAAACAAGCCACTAGAAAAATAATCTACACTCCAAACTTTGGACGTGACAGACCTGCCACGGATTTGTGTTTTAGTGATCGTTTAATTGATGATTGAGAGGGATCGATGTTTACCATGGATTTTTAGTTTCGTTGTCATCTCTCATCTTCGTATCTGTTAAAGATTGATAAAATATTCATGAAAGTATAAAAGTAGATTGCATTGATTATGCCGCCGTAGGTCACTTTGGTTGAGAACCAAAGAGCCTGCAGGCTGTAGCTACAGGATGTGGTCCACATGCGGTCTGTGTGCGAGGCTGTCAGCATCCAACGACAACTCTCCATTGTGCACGAGAAGCCTCCGGTTCACAGTTCACTCTGAGACTTTGTCAATCACAGCAAAAAAAAGATTTGAAGATATCAAAGGTCGCCGTGTCAAACTCCTCATCCTGCCGTCATCCACGGGGGCTGATGGGAGAGCAAAGCTTGGGGTTGATGTGAGGATAGACTCTGCTCGTTCAGTGTTGATTTCATCGTAAGTCAGAGCCGTGCGGATTCTCTTTCAAGCGAGCGTTTGGAAACAGAGGAATAATCCTTTCATTAACACGGGGGGCCATTTTTTTCTCCCTCCCATATGAGCTAAATTATGAATGCGCCGTTATTTGTTCACTCCATGTTGGACCGAGTGATGTGTATTATTCATCTGCTCTGACAGGAGAGACAGCAGAGTAGGACACAGGCCCAGGAAAACATTAAATCAAGAGCACATTCTAACAAGGACGTTGCCAGGGAGTTTGAGCGCTCAAGCACATGCAAACACAACAACTGACTTTCCCTCAATACGCTTGTTTTCAACTTTCAGCAGGAAGATGCTTCACTCAAGAAAAACACATCTGAATGTTTTCCAAGACAAATCTGTGTTTCTTTTGATTATAGCAGGTTGCATGTCTGGGCTGCTGCTCGTCGATCCTGATTCCCAGACAGACGGGGCTTCTGAAGCTAATTAGATTTCTTTGTGTTTTCATCCTAGTCCTGAGAGATGATTTCCGGCAGGCACCGAGTGATGTGGTGGTGGCTGCTGGCGAGCCTGCCGTGCTGGAGTGTGTGCCTCCGCGTGGTCACCCCGAACCCACCGTGTCCTGGAAACGCAACAACGCCCGAGTCAGCGCCAAGGATGACCGCATCGCTGTGAGTTAAACCATAACACTGATCAAGGTCTCTCCGGTTTCCATTTTAAAATACTGAGCAAACAGAAAAGCCATTTCACTGGAAGGGCACTCAGTAGAATGCAAATTCCCGCCAAGGCCCAACAGCCCCTCTTTGAAACCCCATTTAAATTCACTATACGGACAGATTGTTTTTGGAACTGCACCAATGAAATCAACTAAAATGCCTGTCACAATGTTGAATGAAGTAAAAAATGATTCCTCCATCCGCCCACTGATCTGGATCCCTACCAAAATGTTAGAGGTTCTTCTCTGATCCACACTGCAGCCCTCCACCACGTCCAGAAACCCTCAAAACAAACGGGCAGGGGTCAAAACATAATGTCCTTGGCTGAGGTGATGATGCTGGACCCTCAAGTTTGGCTCAGATTTACCAACTCATGTTGTTTGATTTATGTTAACCTCATGATAACTCACAGAATATGTGTACAGGCTAGTTCTGGATGAATCTATATACTACTTTTTGAGCCTTGCAGCGTTTAATCAGTGTTAGGATCATTTGGGGATTTGAAAATATATATTTTATTACAATAAAGTAGAATTTATGCTAAATTAAAGCAGAAGATCTTGTTATGTTTGTCATTCTTAATAAATATGATGAAAGATGAAAGCCTACAGTGAACTGAAATCACGAGTAGATATTGTCTGTGTGTAGCCAAAGCCTGACTTAGCTTATTTTCTGTGCCGCAGACCTCCATTAAATATGCATTAGAGAGCTGCATTGTTAAAGTTGGTGACATGTTCCTTTTTTTAACACGAACACGACCACAGTGGTTTATTTTGAGCTGATCCCACATATCTGGGTTTCTGTCCTGCTGCTGTAAATACTCTATAGCATGATTCCTCAGCTGGAAATAGACTCATTTAAGTCGCCGGTTTCTCTGGTGCCTGGCTGTTTTTGTATTTTGCTTCCATTTAAAAAAATATATATATTTTCATATTTCTCTCACTGAGCTCTTTAGACGTGACAGAAAGCTTTGAGAGACGGAATAAGGCAGGCGTTGTTTTTCTTCTTTTCTTATCTTTTAATTGGGGAGTGTGAGAGGTCGGCCTCTAATTTTGGGTCCATACTTTATTGTTCTGTTCTTCATTATTTCGGGTCTACATGGCTAAACACTTGCTTAAAATTAATTGATTTTTTCGCAATATCACTCCAGGACCTCTTTATAAAACCCTCAGCTTCTCTTCTGCGCTGGAAAAGAGGCAGGGATTCAGATTAACAATGACAATGTCTTACTATCTTTCAACAGCCCTGTAATTAAATGTGGATCTGTTTTTCTATGGAGTGGAAAATATCTCGGTGTCTCTTTTGTTCTCTCCTCTCATGTGTAAAATCAGGAGTCTAATGGTTTTTCACAGGCATCTTTTGAGAACGTAGGAAACATCTTACACCGATCAGCCACAACATTCACATCATCGTCTGGTTATAGAATCAGAGAATGAGCAGAAGATTCCAATATTGAACTCAATCACAAGTACTGATAGTGCTATAAAATGTATGTATAGTAGTTGTGTTCCAGCACTTTACAAAAGTACACCACAATGACTCATGCTTTGAAGATGAAGGATTAATGATTTATAACAGTGTTAGAGGAACCAATTGTGGATATGTTTTCCCCTGAAAGGGAACAGGATGATAAAATTGAGTCGTATCTGGAGTCTTCATCTGGTCTTATCTTTGCTGTTTCTTCAGATGCGTGGTGGGAAACTGATGATCTCTCACACCAGGAAGAGCGATGCCGGCATGTACGTCTGTGTGGGCACGAACATGGTCGGAGAGAGGGACAGCGATCCCGCGGAGCTGGTGGTGTACGGTGAGTTCCTGATGAAGGTCGTGTGCAGTGAATGTTTCTTTAGAGGAGCATCAGCCTGGACAAACTTTCTCTCCTGCTGCAGAGCGGCCCGTGTTGGTGCGGAGGCCGGTGAACCAGGTGGTGATGGAGGACGAGACGGTGGACTTCCTGTGCGAGGTGCACGGAGACCCCCCTCCCACGGTGCGATGGCGCAGAGAGGAAGGAGAGCTGCCCCGCGGGAGGTGAGAGCGTCGGACTTGAGCACTGACAAACTGGAGGACTGGTTGATGCACGTCATGAGGCTGCATTAGAAAAATACAGTTTTACCCGAGACGAGTCGTGAGTTGGATAATTCCAACATGTGACCCAGAAAACATATGTGGAGTAACTGTTCATTAATTCATGTGCTGCTAATATGGATTCATAAATGGAATAGACCAAAGAGGATTCATTAGTCGGCACAATCCTCCTGTGACCACTTTCATCCTATTTTCCTACTCAACGCAATATAATATATATTTAGCTCAGCCTATTAGATAATTACATTTTTGTTCTCCAACATTATACATCTATACAACTTTACATTGTAAACTAGCATAGAACTAATTAATGTGGTTTACATTTGAAGCAATGGACAGAAGTTTATTTGAAAGTAGAAGTTCACATACAATTCATAGATGAACTTTTAATGACTTAATAATTATTTAATGTTTTGCAAAACTGAGCATTACTCACAACAAATAATATTCTGTGACTCACGATATTTAGAAAACAGATCTTGGCATTTGGGTTTTTCTCAATACTTCCCACACTTTGGCTGTGTATACCATCACACAGGGATTATGTTAGATTCTATATGTCATCAAAGATGGTGCTGAAAAGTCTTAAATTGTTTTTTTAAGAAAACCTTTGTAAATATTTTTTACAATTGTTTAACAATCGTCAAGAGTGCTAGTGTACTTACACGTCAGAAAACACCACGTCCAGTTGTGAAATGTTTTTGAAATTTTGCTATTTTCATGTTTGCAATGAACTTGTCTTGTCTTGTTCTTCCAATCTTCCAATGGGCTAAAGTAATCGTCCTTGTTTCTAATTTCAGCGGCAATATCAGGCAGCGAGGACACAGTGTTCTACTCGTTTCAAGATAATGTCACCTGATTGAAAAAGAAAATAATCCTAGCAGCAGGCTGATTGACGTGGAGAGAAATGATATTATCTGGAGCCACTGGCAGATTTTCCCGCTTTGTGTAGATCAGTGTGGCCATTTATTCCCCTGCTATGCTTCTCTGTTAGATATTTCATTATCTCCCTGTTTCTCATTCTCCAGGTTTGAAATCCACAACGGCAACAGCCTCCGTTTGTTCCGCGTGAAGGAGCAGGACGAGGGCACCTACACCTGCACGTCTGAGAACAGCGTGGGCAAGACGGAGGCCTCGGCCATGCTGCAGGTCCACGGTGAGAAACAAGTCATGCATACTGAAAACAAGCCTGCACGCACATCTGGCCACACTGTCGTTCAAAAGGCCGGTGTTGTTTCCTGTGTTTTTATATGAGTGCGTCTTTGTGAGTTTGTGCGATGCTGCCAGGAGCTTATACTAACCCGTATGGATTATGCCATTTGACAGATGTTTGGTAGATGTGTGCTTTAACTCACTGCCAGAGAGCGGTCCCTGCATTAATAAGACATGACTCTCTCTCTCTCTCTCTCTCTCTCTCTCTCTCTCTCTCTCTCTCATCTCTCTCTCTCTCTCTCTCTCTCTCTCTCTCTCTCTCTCTCTCTTTCTGTCTCTTTATATCCCTCCTCTCTCAACCTCGCTCTCTCTGCCCTTTTCTCGTTTCACTACACAACATTTGTGTGTGTGTTTGTGTGTGTGTGTGTGTGTGTGTGTGTGTCTTGGTTTAAATTGTCTCAGCTGTCTTCATCCACTAATGCTTTTATCAGTGCAAATGAAATCCAAACTGAGCCGTTATCCATTCACTCTGTTTCTCCTTCTTCCTCTTTTTCTCCTTTCCTTGCTATTACCGGTTTTGTGTTGTAGCTCAGCGTTTCATCCATCTCATTAATTTTCCATCTCTCTCCATCACGTTTCAAACCCCCTATCATCATTCCCAGTTGGCCCGTTCCGTAAGTTCACTCTCCATCTAATTCTTTGTTATTTATATCCTTTTTCTTCCCTGTATGGTATTCATAATGATTTTTGAGAACAAGGATCACTACCTAATGGTGTAAATAAGTTCCTCCATTAGTGTATCTTAGTGTGTCGACATGCCTGTTGATGCAGTCAGTCATTAAGTAAGCCTCAGACATTGGGACTTAATGCACACCGGATTAAGGAACTCCTATCACACACACATGACACATCTGCCGTGTGTGTGAGGATTGTGTGACAACATGTAAATCTCTCTCTCGTGTGCAGCTGCAGTCGTTTAAAATTACTTTTAGTCACGATTCAGTAAAAGTCTTTGTCTTCACTTCTGAACGAGGACATGGTTTGACCTCAGGTTTACATCACTGACCATTTAACATTAAACTAGTATCCTGTTTTAATAAACTATTATTATTGTTATTTCTATTACTACTACTATTAACCACTTTGATGGTGCTGAGCTATAAAGGAGCACTCCATCAATTCAGTATGTTGTTATCCTCCCATAATGCAACTCTCACTCATGTTAAACAACAACAACTTTCTTCCCTGCATCTCACTGCTCCAAAGCTACATAAGACATTATGTTGAGAGGGCAGATTGATATAAGTTATAGCTGTACATTCATGTTTAAAATGAGTGGAGTGCCCCTTTAACTAACAGTACAACTACTCTTAATAGTAGTGGTAGTAGCAGTAGTGGTAGTAGTAGTAGTAGTAGTAGTAGTAGTAGTAGTAGTAGTAGTAGTAGTAACAGTAGCAGTAGTGGTAGTATTAGTAGTAGAAGTAGTAGTAGTAGTAGAAGTAGTAGTATTAACAGTAGCAGTAGTGGTAGTAGTAGTAGCAGAAGTGGTAGTAGTAGTAGTAGCAGTAGTGGTATCAGTAGTAGTAATAGTAGTAGTAGTAGTAGTAGTAGTAGTAGTAGTAGTAGTAGTAGCAGTAGCAGTAGTGGTTGTAGTAGTACCAGTAGTAGTGGCAGTAGTGGTAGTAGTAGTAGTAGTTGCTGCTGCATCTCTTGCTATAACTGTACTGTAATAATACCATAACAGTATTTTGCATCATTGTATATTTTGCGATTTTTAAACAGGAACTTACACTATTCTAGTTTGAGATCATTGTGTACTTGCCAAATCAGCTGTTGACAGCAGTAAGTTACTGTTCCCCCATTATGTGCAGCATATGGTGACATTCTCTCCCTCCTCCTCACACCAATCCTCGTAGGAGGAGAAAACTCATTTATTTTACGGAAGGTGACTTTAAATGAGACGTCAGGAAGTTTTATGCTCAGAGTGAACTCAAGCAGAAGTTACATTTGCAATACAGGAGCTAAACTAATGGAACACAGCAACAGAGACTCCCTGACAGAAAAGACTGTGAAGAGAAAATGAACCTTGAAGGAGAAGTTAAGATTATGTTGTGGGGGTATATTTGATTTATACATGAATTGTGCCTTTCTGAAGTTTTATTAAGCTAGTTCAGTGTTGTTAGAAACCAATTTAGCTTCATGCAGCAAATTCAAAAAAGTGCAGTTTTCTTAATTGTGTCATAAAACCATTAAAACAACCACAGATTCATGGGGATTAGTCACTGACTGACTCGTTTGTGGGTTCACTACTGCTGCATATAAGCGGGGGCCGAGATTTCTCTTCTGCTAAATATAAAACAAGTGATAACATCTACAATAACAGTGACTTAGACAAAGACTCCGACACAGAGACTGCAGCTCCCTTCTCATTAGAGTGTTGAACAATCTGATCTGATAATAATCTGATCAAAAACAGCAGATAACCAGTAGCTCAGACACGAAGTCCACTGGGAATAATAATCCTTCACACTTCAGACATATTTTGTATCACATTGTCTCCAGTTGGGAGAGACATTTTAATACTTGTAGCTGGTTATGTTGAGAGATAAATGATTAGCTGTCAACACAGAAATATCACATTATCAAAATTATAATACAAATGATAAAAGAAAACGTAAAGCATCCAATAGGAGCCACGTGCAAGACTCCAGGCTCAATCTAGTGCTGAAACATAAGTGTACGAGAATAACACAACACAACACACAGCACAAACAGATTTGTTTAAAGACGTTGCAGCATTATGAAGTAAACAAAATTCGCAAAAACATCATCAAAACACTCTGATGTTGATGATAGTGTGAGACATCTTCAGTGTTTGGGAACACGCTCGCAGTGAGATCATTAAGACTGGACACAGATGACTCAGTTCTCTTGTGCATCGAGCCAAATGTGCGTTTGCGTGCTCGTGTGTGTGTGTGGTGTGAGTGAGCACGAAGCCAGGCTGGGGTAGGTTCTCATCTGACGGGAAGCCCGAGCCATTATTGAGACGGGAGGTGGACGGCAGTGGTCAATGTAAATCTGCCGTGGATGTGACCTGACCTGAGCTGGAAAGTGCCGTCTCTGCTCAGACTCTTTCCCCAAATAACAGAGTCAAAGTCATTAGAGCGGCGTTGCCTTCAGTCGCCATGATTTGCTTTTACAGAGGAGACAGAGACGATTTGGCTCATTAAAGATGAAAGGTGAGATGAGAGGGTAGAGATGGATCAAAAAGCTCTGAAGGTTAAAGAGACGGCCCTTCAATCCCACTTGTTAGGAGCTGACGAACGCTTTATCTACTCAGACCAAGGTCAAAACCAGTGGTGGACCGTAACTAAGGAAAGTATTGTAGTCTAACTTATAATATGTTAGAATTCTTCATTAAAATGTCAAAAAAGCACTTGATCTACGTTATACTTAGACTTGTGAACTTACATCATCCAAATATTTACAATAATGTTCAAGACATTTAATTCGTCATATCGTAAACCCCAGGGCAAACAGCGTATGACGAAGGAAAAACACTGCTAGCCAGTTAGCCATCTGTTTATTGATCCCTCGTAAATCGATCAAGATGATTTATTGGCGTTCGCTGTGTAACCTGATTCAAACTTGTATCCATCATCTCATCCGTGAACATAATTTGCACCTGAGTGGCGAGTCCTCTCTGAACATCTCTCATAGTTTAATGTTAGTAAATGTTCAAGGCCTGAGATTAATCAATTAATTATAAAAGTAAAAGCTATTATTTGATCTGTGAAAGTTATCATCTCAAGACCCCTTGAGGTTCACCTTGTGGTCTTTTGGAGGGATCCAACCCCCATGTTGGGAACCACTTGGCCATCACTAACACCAGTGCATCAATAATCTATGAGCAGTCTATGTGGCCTATATTTTTCACAGAGAGTCCTTTTACTTTTGAAATTTGAAGGACATTTTGCTCATTGCACTTGAGTAGGATTTTAAATGCAGGACTTTCTACTTGTACTGGAGCATTTTTTACATTGTTGTACTGGTAATTTCACTTTAGTAAAGGAAATTCCTTCCAAACCCTAAAGGAGTTTTCTTCCTTTGACTGGGTGGTGAGTGACACTTCTTATCCTCTTCCAGTTCCACCTCAGATTGCCTCGAAGCCCCGGGACCAGATTACCACCCAGGGGATGAGCGTCACCTTTCAATGCGGCACCACGGGAAACCCTCCACCTGCCATCTTCTGGCAGAAAGAGGGCAGCCAGGTAAGCGTCTGGAGCGGAGAACAATACATTCTCTCATGGAGAATACTGCAGCAGCCGAGACTTCCAGCACAATACGCTTCTCTTCAGAAAACACAGCACGAGTTCATATGAATAAATCTGCTTCCTAACAAGCCGTAGATGTTTGCTTTTATCTGCGCTTACAGAGATTTAAAAAAAAATCGTATCAATAAGCAGAGTTTTCACACCTTCTTCATTTCCAAGGTGAGAATGATTCACAGCAACATGAGCAGTTCTTTCTGATTTTATCGTACAGATTTATTTCGAGTGGCCCACACTCTTCAGCAACACATATTGTTACATGTTAAAATGGACGAGAGATGAACAAGAGATTGCAGCACATTTGCATTTGGCTCAGCAATACGACGAGATACAAATTGTTGGAAGGCATTAGCGTTAATGCGTTGGCGGGAAATGTTTCTCCTGCTTGCGCCCGGAGTGTTAGAGAACGGCAGGAGTAGAGGAGAGGGAGGGAGGGAGGGAGGGGTGGCAGGAAGTACACCAGGTGTAGAAACTGCGTCTTTAGGGCAAATCTGCAGACAAACGCCGTCCTCTTCCATATTGTACCCAACTATAAATACCCTGTTGCGCAACAGCAGCTGGGATCACTGAGTCGGAGGAGCAGCCTCAGATGTTTTTAGGAGCATGCCTGAAAGAAAAAACAGGAAGTTCAGCCGCAGATTTTGTGAATAAGCCTCGGTGTGCAGGATGGTGGAGGCATTCCTTGGCTGTTTGCGGAGCTTTTTGCTGTATTCGGCGGATTATCTGCAGCCCTGTAACCTTGGTCCCTCCACCGACGTCTAAGCCTCTTAGAGGAATGAAATGGACGGCTGAATGGATTGATGTGCATCCCTTCCCCCAAGTTCACATCCATCTCGCTTACAGAAAAACAGAATGGGAAAGCTGTGCGAGAGTTGGCATCATCCCCCAAAACACCAAAACAACCCGTCTCTCCCAGTTTTGACCTGAGTCGTTGTAAGACAAGTGTTGGTCTGTCAGTCTACGCAGGTCCACACTGAAACCGCTCAACAACCACTGAGTGAACTGGCTTTCCTTTGTTTGGACAGTAATAGTTGGTGGGAGGGTCGATAATTTTCTAGTTTTGAGTGAAATGTCTTGACAACAGCTGGATGGGTCATGAAACTTGGTTCACATTCACGTTTCAGTTTGTCCAATACATTTCTACATCCAAATTTGTCATATTCTACAATTTCATAGACTTAATAATGAATACAAAATGTATGTATTTATTATTATTCCAATTAGATATTCCTATCATTTTAGAGACCTTTAATACACTTAATTGTTAAACCCTATAATTGAAGATAATTACCGGATTAATTGTGATCAACCGGTAAATTGGTTGTTGGCTATATGAATGATCTGTTGTGCTGTGTGTGTCTGTGCGTTTAGATGTTGTTGTTCCCCGGGCAGCCGCCGTCACAGTCTGGTCGTTACTCTGTGTCCATGAGCGGAGAGCTGACCGTCGCTGACGTCCACCCCGAGGACTCTGGGTTCTACATCTGCCAGGCCATCAGTGTGGCGGGGAGTGTGTTGACCAAGGCGCTGCTGGAGGTGGAAGGAGGTGAGTCTTCACAGCCTCGTTTCAACCTGGGTAATGCTTAGTCTTTATTCTGTACCATCAACTAATGAGGGGAAAACATGAATTTCTTAGTAGGTGCACAGCGATAGACTAAAAATAGAACACAATTAGAGACCCCATTTAGGAAGAACAATGAATGTTCTTTTTCAGCAGCGTCCAAGCACCAGATTTGAGCTTTTTTGTTTTGCTTTTCATGCAACCTACTTTTTCTGCCTACTGAGCATCTGTATATTTTCACCTTTTGCACTCTCCACCCTCCAAAATAAGTTTATTTTCACTTTTCCTTAGCTAATCAGGACAAAGATGACGTGCCTAACATATACTTTCACTCCCCCTCTAACCACCAGGCCCTTCAGGTCGTGTACCGCCAATCATTCGCCAAGGTCCGGCCAATCAGACCGTATCTCGGGGAGCCACGGCGCAGCTGCACTGCCGTGTGATCGGAGGACCTTCAGTCAGGATTTCATGGGAGAAAGATGGAGAGCGACTGCAGGGAAATAAACCAAGACTGACTTTGATGGAGAATGGCACTTTGCAAATCGCAGGCATAATGGTGTGTGTGTGTGTGTGTGAAGGGGTTGTCATTTATTCAAAGAGGCATTTAAAGAAGATGCTCTGAAAAGTGTTTGCTTTCAAATGAAGAAAAATAAGATGGTGTGACTGAAGGAGAGAAATGGTAGAGATTAGTGTAAACAGTGACTCTGACCTTCATTTACTTTCTCCCGAAACCACATGGCAACACATTTTTTTCACGTTCCCATTATAAATTCAGTTGAGTTTTGTAAAGATAAGGTGAGTTTCAAAGAGCGATCTCTCCGAGGCAGTGCACATCTCTCCAGCAGCATGATGTGCTCATACGCGCTGTAATTGTAATGATAATGAAGGTGCTAGTTTGTAAAATGCTAATGTGCTTCGCTTTGATGGAAGAGCAGTCAGCAGCCCCTTTGTGCTATAACCCCACCTGGAGGTCAGCGGGTGCAGGCAGGGTGGCGTCAAAGTTTTGTCGTTTTTTTCCCGTTAATTGACGGGTTGATAGATGATAATTAGTTTGTGGGCATATTAATCCAATAACCTTCCCGGACTTTGCTTATTTTTCGCCTCCTCTCCTCCTCGTCCTCTTTCGCAGCTGTGGTGCACAGAGAAACTTGGAAGCATTAGGATCTGGTCCAGTGCACCGCTGAGGCGAGGGAAATCTGCCATGCCAATGTGCTCAATGGAACAGAAGACATGCATTAGTGTGGCATCAAGGGGATGACAAGGGTGGGGGGACGGGGGGAAATGGAGATGACGAGTGAGGGACTAAAAATATTTACCCTGCCGATGCCCTTAACCCGCCATTAATATTTGAGCAGTCGCCGAAGTCATTTAAGGAAAATTCACCTGTCCACACGCAGCGCTGTCAGTCAGCCAGAGGTCAACACTGCGGAGGATGATCTCATATGGTCTGATGGTAGTTCGAGCAGACTGGCTCTTATCCAGGACAAGGCTGTGCACCACGAGCGGCAGTGAAGCATGCAGGCGTATGTGGTTCATAATATAAACACAAGAGTGTGGCGCAGTGTCCTTTGGTTTGTTGAAGGGAAGCGTCTAGAGATGCCGGGGCTGATATGATGATTTCTTTGAAGAACGACGGTAAATAAGTAATTTGCTTGAAGCTGGTGTACTGAACATTGTTGTATCAAGAATGGGAATAATAACAAATTGTTAACAATAGGTTGTCAGTCATAAGGTCAAACTCACAGAGTTTTTCACCTGACTCTGCGATTCTAGAAGCGTTATCTATAATATGGAGTAATCATTCCAGACCTCTTTGTAATTTCCCTACAAATGCTACGTAAATACATATTTCGGAGTGATTCCTTTGTTTATTAATAAACTACTGCAACAGGTCAGTTGAGAATGCAAAATATGAAATTTGTCCTTAGGAACGCCAACACGTCAAAATAGAGTAATTACATTTCCAGCAAGAAATGAATGAACAAATAAAATTCTTATTTTCCCATTAATTGGTACAAAAAGACAAATAGTACAGAATCAGAATCAGAATCAGAATTCTTTTTATTGCCATGTATATTTGCACATACAGGAAATTGACTTGGTGTGGTTGGTGCACTTTACAAACAACAATATAAAAATATAAAAACAACAACATAAAAGACAACAATATCGAACCATATAAACAACAATATAAAATATAACAATATCGAACAATATAAACAACATCGAACAATATTAGCAACATCTTCAGTACTTCACCAAGTACTTTAAACTGCACTTAGATATCCTTGGATCATTTATTCTATAATTTTATTTAATATTCCTCCAAATTAATCATAGCTTTAAGATAATTTCAAATGTCTAATAGACCACTTCAGAAATGTGTTAACATACACTATTAAAACTCAAATCAATATTCTGTAAAAACTTTCTCAAGACACTCTTGACCTCAAACTTTTTTTCAGTCATCTCCACAGCTCCAAAACATCCCTCAAAAATGTTAAACTCCCAAATTTTGTCTGCAGGACACGGACTCTGGCTCGTACATGTGCGTAGTGTCCAGCGCCACGGGGGAGACAAGCTGGAGTGGGATGTTGACCATCAGAGGTACTGACACCAAAACACTCCAAACTCTGTCTCTCTGTCTTACACTTCTCATTCCGTCACCATCACAAAACAAAAATCAGTTCCCAGTTTCAACGCTGGTCCATTGTTGCGTTCTAACACTTCTGTTTTCCTGTTTGTGGAACAGAAGATGGAGTTTCTTCAGTGTCCAGAGTCTCTGAGTTCATCCAGCTTCCAGGACCTCCACAGAAGCCTGTGGTGACGGAGGTGACCAAAAAACACCGTCACCCTCACCTGGCAGTCCAACCCTCATGAAGGCGGGGCCGCCGTCACCTCCTACGTGATCGAAGCCTTCAGGTATGAGAGACGTGCACAGTGGGTCGAGGGAAACGTTTATCCCCTATCTTCATCGTGATTTGATTTAAACTGGGAGAATTGTTTATTGGTTTAAAGTGCTCTTATTCCTGCGTCACTGTCCTGTATGCACAGTAAGGTTTATTCCTGTGTGGAGGTTTTCAAAATAACTAAGCACGGACAGATTTTGGGAGTGAATCCCTAGATGATTAACTTTTGGATCTGATCGGTCTGGGGTCGGGGCTGCGGGGGATGACGACCATTAAGTAGAGGACAGAACCAGTGCTGCTTGCGTGAACATGCAAAGCGAAAGTGGAATCTACTGAGTTTATGCCGAATCCTCTACCTGCCTGCTGAGGACAGTAAAAACCAGAATATTTGAAAACTTCTCACGATGCTGCTGATGGTCAGCTTGATTGCGACAGATGGTCAGTGTGTTTGTGACGGAGAGAGAGAGAGAGGGAGTGAGCGGTGTCCTTCTGTTGCTTCTCAATGCCATTCAGTTTCAACTTTTATAAATAACCTGTGGATCCCTCACACAATCTGCACGTGCAGCACTGTCTCTTAATCTTAATAAGGGATGAGGGGGAGGGGGGGGTGGCCCCTCATCTTCCTGCAAATTGCTCACAACAGACACATCAATATCATGGATCTAATGTGTCGGTACTTCTAAAAACCACTGTGTTGAGATGAGAATCAGCACAGACAGCCTCTACTTAACTTCCCACCCTCTCACTGTCTGTATCCACACTCTCTCTGTTTCTATTTGTTAGTAGTCAGGCTGTGCCCTGATAATGAAGTCTTCTTCATTTAGAGTCATTAGTTTGGAAATGACTCATCTGTGCCTGAGGGACAAACAGCTCTGTTAAGTGACGTCCCAAAATTGAATCCGCAACACTCGCCGCATCAGTATTTAGCCTCAGCATCCCGAGGAGAGCCGACCGACCGGAGGCCTCAGTGAGACCGACAGCGAGTGAAACAGGAGACAATTACTGCAGTGGTCAGCTCGGGAGCAGCTCTGTCCTGTCCTGGGGCAGTGGAAGGAGGGGAGCAGCCCGGTTGGAGAGCTCACTCGTTACAGAGGCAGGAGAGAAGGGTACAGAGCGAGTGTAGAGACACAAACACACACACAAAAGTTCTGGCTCTGAGTGGAGAGAAAGCTCAGAGCTGGAGGCTTACATGCACGGCTGATGACCAAGATCCACTCGCTGTTACACGCTCCACCACCAACAAATTGCTCGTAAATATTTGTTTTCCGGCATCAGAGCCGAGAAAAGACAGAAAGTTCCAACCGATGTCTTCCCTGTTCTAGTATCCTCTCTTGCATACAGTACATAATAATACTTATGTCTGTTTTGATATAAAAGGGAAGAAATCATAATGGAGGATTTTATGCTAAATGGGTCACTGTGGCTTCAAACCCATTCAGGGCTTTTAAAAAAGCAGGATGATTCCATTTAAATGCCAAAAGTGGTTCTCCGAAGAACACTTGGGGAGGGAGTGTGTGTGTGAGGGAGAAAACATTGATGATAGAAAAATGCTGTAATTACTTCGCCATTTTCTGCTTCACGGAGTTTAGCAAAATGTTCAGTCGTGCTCTCGGTGTTTGATGGCCCCTCGCTCCTGCTCGGCATCAGGCTGTAGTATCCTCGCCGGACTCGTTCGGAAGCAGTCGCTTTAATGTCGGCCGCAGTAAAAAGAGGGAATAAAAATGTGTCATTGTTTATGTCCACAGACTAGGACGGGCCAGGTGTCTGCAGATTCACAACTAACAAGTGGCGTTTATCTATTCCTTCATGTAATTGTGACTCCTAAAAGAAAGGGTTTTGTTTTGTTATCTTGATTTTTGGTTCACTTTCTTGCTGAAAATTAGATAAGCCAACCAACCAATGAGTGGAAACAGAACCTCCTCGGTGGAAGTAATGACATATTTTCGTTAAAATGTCCCTTTTCTCCTCTGCAGCCAATCGGTGGGCAGCACCTGGCAAACGGTGGCGGACCACGTGAGGCAGGAGAGGCACACGGTGGTCGGACTCTTCCCCAACACGGTTTATCTCTTCATCGTCCGAGCTGTCAACTCCTACGGCCTCAGTGACCCCAGCCCGATCTCCGAGCCTGTGAGGACGCAGGGTGAGTTACAGAGGCAGGAAATTAATTTGTTTTTAGAATATGCATCAGAAAGTGCAGTCTTTATAAGAAGGAAATAACAGTTACTGCTTTCTCTGCGTAGTCTAAAAACGTATTGCTTTCTCAGTGTGATACTCCTCTACCTTGACCTCTGCATCAGAAAGCTTTCTTTAGTTTGCTTTCCCAATAAGCTTGAATTCAGCTGTATCAGCCCTGACTGCAGAGTGGATTTTGTTGTTGTTTCAGACGGGAGTCCCACAGAACAGGGCGTGGACCACAGACAGGTGCAGAGGGATTTAGGAGAGGTGTCTGTCTACCTGCAGAAGCCTGTGGTTCTCTCTCCTTCCAGCACCAGGATTCATTGGACTGTGAGTTGAATACTTGGCTGTAGAAGAGTTTACTTTTCAAAGTTGTCCCGCAGTGTGTGGAGGACACGCTAATCTCCAAACATTAACTTCAAAACCTCCTCCAAACGTGACTTGACGCAAACAGATTAACTTGAGGTGCAAGGTACGGCTGACGTGAATGAGAAATGTGTTTGTTCTCTGTGTCTTGCCAACATTTATCAGGTCGCCCGCCAGTCTCGGTACGTTCAGGGTTACCGAATATTTTACCGGACTATCGGGAACTCCTGGTTGGTCCAGGATGTGGAGGCCACCTCTGACAACAGTGCCATCTTAGAGGATCTACAGAGCAGCTCCGAGTATGAGGTCAAGATCCGCCCCTACTTCAATGAGCTCCAGGGTCATGACAGCCTCATGGTTCTGCTGCGAACACCCGAGGAGGGTAAGAAATATTTAGTAGTTACTTTACCAATTGCTCACAACTATTATTCTTTGGGAATTAAGACAATTTCATGGTTTTTCATGTTCTGGTAATTGAATGAAATTAAATCTAAACAGACAAAAAAAGTAAAAGTGGTTAACAACTAAGTTTCTCGGTCCATAATCTCCAAATATCTTCCTTTCCAATTATTGTGAAATAAATGAATATTTATTAAGGAATAAATTTGACTTTTTTCCATTTCTCTGAATTATGTACCAAATCCTATAATTCATCCTGGAAGCCCATTTGGAAATAACGAACCTGAAAAGAATTTATCCTTACATTGAAATCTGCTAATAATGATAACACAAATCCACCTGTTCTGTGCCTGTCTGCAGTGGTAAGTGCTGCTCCACAGGGTGTATCAGTGGTGCAGCTCACCAACAGCTCCAGCATCAGTGTATCCTGGGAGCCGCCGCCTCATCATATTCAGAGTGGCATCATTCGGGAGTACAAGGTGAGATTATAGCTATCGGAGCACAGCTTCACCTGAGACTGCACCAGGCTGTCTGCTTTCTTATCTGGTGTTTATTACTTCCTTTAGAGCCAGTGATGCAGCTGGAAAAAACAAAATGGAACAAATTGCTCATTTTATCCACAATCTTTGTATTTCGACACAGTCCTTACTCAGCGTTGTTCAAACAAGTTGTTTTGATACTTGTTAAACAATGTTTTTTATTAACAGTCCATAATTACTCATTACTCATTATCTGCTGCCAGTGCATGTGCTGCTGCCACTGAAAGAGACTGAATACAACTGAACACTGACTCTCCCCGTCATCTGTGAAAAAAACACTCGGCTCTGATTATCTGTCTCTTAGCATGAGCACAACACTGATTACTAATCATCAGGCTGCTACGCTCAGGAAGAAAACACACTGAAATGGAACATGCAGTTCTATTGTTGTGATTTATTCTTCCCATCTGTGTCTGCATGTTGAAAGTTACGAGAAACACGGCACAAGTCTGATCACGAAAAATCCAGATTCTCTTGTATGTGGCGGCTTGTCAGCCAAAGGCGAGGATCACACTTAATCCACTTAAACATTCAATTTGCTGAGAACGGCACACAGTGTTTTGTGAAATCCTTGAGAGGCTTACATGTGAAAAATTGTAGTATTACAGGTATTACCGGATAAATGCAGCTCTCTGTTTTTGATCAAATAGAAAACTTCACCAAAGACTAATTTACAAAGTTTACTCACTGTAAATTGTACAACTGCTGAAAAGAAACAAATATGTACTCAGGAACTGAACTACTGAGATGTTCATTTAATGCTACTCTTTTCTTCTTCTCCCATACACTGTAAATTTGACAGATTAAGTTTTGTTGAATGACTAACCTTAACCCTAACCCTAACCCTTAAAATACACAGAGAAGTGTATTTGAGGAGTATAGATTTTGCTGTCAATGTTGTGCATTTAAAATTAGACTTAGAGAATTTATATTCTCTGACACATTGGCTGCAATAGCTTTATCCTGGTATAACCATTACGTTGAAGTAATGAATGTACTAATATACTTTTAATAGGTACTTGTGTGTAAATGGTATTCCTGAGTGTAATGTAGTTCATATACAAATATATATATATATATATATCTTCTGTTGCGCTGCATGATCCACTCAATAATTGACAGCACGAAACAGATCTTTTAATTTATTTATCAAGAAAACAAACAAATGAGCTGACTCTTTTCAACTTTAAAAACAAGACTTTCAGCTCTGTAAACATATTATTTTTTATCTCTGACATCATATGAATATTAATTACGTGGGATTGCTTTGATGTGAGTAAAACGATACAAAATCATTTACGATATACGTTAGGAATCTGAACATTTGTTCCAATGCAGAGTTATTGAACATAAATCCAACATGCATGAACATTCATGGGAGAAAACACTGTGAGAAGCTTTGATGCCCAAAGGCACGAAACTGTATATTTGCAACATCAGGATTTAATATCTGGCTCTAAACCGTCATTGCATCGACATCCCTTTCTCTTTAATCTCTGCTGTATGTTTCCTCCAGACGTGTTCTACCAGATGAAGCTTCAATGAAAAAAAAATGAGCAGCACCCAGTCTATAACAACAGACCACATCTTATCACAGGCTGTGCAGGATAATGTCTTTACCTGTCATTAAAGCCCTTTATATCTGCTCTCCATTAGGTCTGGTGTCTGGGCAGTGGCGTGGCTGAGGAGAACCAGATCAACCGCACGGTGGACGGAGCGGTTCTGTCCATCCTGCTGACGGGCCTGCTGCCCAACGTCCGCTACTCTGTCACGGTGGCTGCTGTCACCGGCCCGGGTGTGGGCGCCCAAAGCCCGCCGGTCAGCCTGGTCCTCAGTGAGTCACTGAAACTGTTACAGCTGCTACACAGATGTGCTCTCGTGGACTGTACCTGTTTGTGAACGTGCTGCGTGAACGGGTTTACAACCGAGGTGTCATCAGCATAATGTTTGTGAGAGTGGAGATGTGTTAACCGAGGATTCAGATGGGATAATAAACAGCATTTGGATTCATCAGTCTCTATAAATCTCTGTTTTATCTTTAAGGCATGTTGGGAAACACGCTTTTTTATTTTTTGCAAGAGCTACATGGGAGCTTGGTACCACTCCCATGTCTAGCTTAATCTAGCCACCAATTAGCTTAGCTTAGCATAAAGCCTGGAGACAAAGGGGGGACCGTTAGCCTGGCTCTGTCTAAAGGAAACAAAAATAAGCCACCTCTAATGCTCTAAAGCTATTATTTGTTGTCCGCACAGAAACCAAAGTGTAAAACTATAATTTGTGGTTCTATAAGGGGGGGTTATCCACTGGTTTGTGTTGACACAAATCTTAGCTGATGTGTAACTTCTTGATCAGACTGAGCACTAATGCAGAGCTCCAGGTAGAAGACTAAATGTATGTCATTTTATTATATAATTAATACATAGTTGCATAAAGATACAAAGAGTTGCATAAACTTTTCCAATTTCAAATACTCCTGGTTATTCTTATCTCATCTAACTACATCTAAAATATATGGGATGGCACGGAAACACCTAGATGCTTTGTCTCGTTGTATCATTTGGCTGCACTGACCTGTCCATCTTTCTTCCAGCTGTCCCCCTGGACAAGACCTCCACGCCTGTGAAGAAAGATGATAGTCTCACCATCACGGAGCAGATCACAAGCGTAGTGCGCCAGCCGGCCTTCATCGCAGGACTGGGCGTGGCTGCGTGGTTGGCGCTGACGGGCTTCAGTGGTTGGCTGTACTGTCGCCACCGCAGGAGGAAGCAGCTGGGACACTACACCACATCCTTCGCATACACACCAGCAGGTGAGTGCGGGGGGGAGGAAAGCTTTTGACTTTGAATGGAAAGTTTAATTTATCTTGTTTCTTTTTGAGATTATCAAGATGACCCTAAAGAATGAGCTATGTAGAAATAGATAGTAAAGGTTAAAATAATATGACCTTGAAGTATTTTCAGCGACCTTCACATCTGTAAAGTGAGAAGTTAAACTTCAGCTGCTGTAGAGTGAGCCATCAGATATTATTTTCAACTAGTGACAGAGACAAACTTCGTAAAACAGACCACTGGGGATTTCTCCAGCAGTGATGAATGTTTTATAAATTTAGTATTTTGCAAAAGCAGAGGCGGCACTTTCATCACATATTCGGTTAATTAAAATGAATTTATCCCCATAGGCCAGTTTCCATGGCAAAGACGGAAAACACTGATATCACACTGAAGCATATGTAACCAGTAAACACTTTATACTGTTTTATCTAAAATATGGGCTCTGGCACATAAACACAGCAACTGTTTTCTGACTTTAAGAGACAAATTATTCATGTTCAGAAAAACAAGATGTTAAGTCCAAGGCCTTAAGAAACACATGTGAAAGAAGAGTTTCTCATAAATATTTCATATATTTTATAATAGACTTATTACTGTATTATTTCACATTGTAATATAGATTTTACTATCACCATAATATAAATGTTAATGATCTCGAGATAAGCACAGAAAACAGCTCCATTTAATCATCTGCATTTTTATTTATTGCAGGCGCGTTGTGTAATATTGATTAGAACCTGCACTCTTCTCTGGGATAACTTGTTAATTTGGAAAGAAGCGTTATTCAATACACGATTTATTTGTTTTCCAGAGAATCCTCTTAAAACAGTGTAGAGAAAAACATAAGATTATTTCCTGCTGTAAGACTCGATTTATGACTAAATTATTTTCACTTCTCTCCAGTTGGCTTCGCTCACAGTGAAGGGTCCGGAATCATAAACGGAGGGTAAACTGAAGATCATGATTTAATAGAGACTAAATGTACGACTTTGTGGTTGATGTAAATACAAATATTGATACATCTCATCTCTCTTTCAAGGCCTGGCTTGCTGGGATCAAACATGGGTAACTACCCGTGGCTCTCAGACTCTTGGCCGACTCCGAACCTCACTCACAACAGCAAGGACTCAGTGAACTGCTGCTCTGGCAAACTGGACTCAGATAGATATTATAACAGTAAGAACTCTCCTGGCTGCGTTTTTGGGGATTAAGAATAGAATACTTTTGGATTTTTTAATACTTAAGAGATGACCATAATTAATGTAACACTGTGCTTTGCTGTTCAGCAGTCGGAATCGCGAACTACCCGAACCAGTCAGAGAAACTCAGCGCAGCGTCCAACGACAGCCCCATCTACAGCACCATCAACCCAGCTGCAGAGGACGACCTGCTGGCCTATTATGACACCTACTCCAGCACCACCTACAACCAGGGTCCAGACCCATACAGCAGCAACCCAGGGTTGTCAAACAGTGGACTTGTGGGTCTGGGTCTGGGGCAGGACCTGGACCAGTGGACCATCCAGTCTGGAGAGTCTGGGTCTGAGTATGCCAAGCTCCAGTACACCAAGAAAAGCAACGGTAAGTGTTTCTGCCTCTACGATACGTTTTAAATTCAAATTCAGGGAAGATGCATATATAAACCACAGACTAAATAGAGATGGATGACATGACAGTTCCCCAAAGTACTGAATCCCTATCATCTGGATTGGCCTCATTGGTTGTTAGGTAGGCTGTTCATTTTTCCAGAAAGTTTGATTTTAAGAAGCCATTTGATGCTTTAAAACATGATGTAATGTCATGATGGACAGCTAGAAGTGATTTGTGATTGGTCAAGGCTCAGATATCTGGGATATTTTATTGGCTGTGGAAAGAATGGATTAATTTAGTCAATTTTTAAATAGAGTTTATGATTGAAACTGTTACGACCTCTTACAATTAGTTCTTACAATGAACTGACACATTATTCCACTTGCTCAAGCGTCTTTATCTTTAGCATTAGCGTCACACTACCTCTAACCAAGCCTCCTCTCGATGTTTAGACCAAAAATAAAGTACAGCCCTCACTCCTGTTAAGAAACCACATTCGTCAGCAGAGAACTTACATGCAGCACCTTTAAATTGAGCTCATTCATCATTTAAAAGCCGGTGGTTTCAAGCCCAGGATGGAGACACTGAAGACAAAGTGATGACACTTGTACACAGACCCACTCTTCTTTGTCCTCGTAGACAAACTGGCAAAGCAGAAGTCGACTGGATCCTCATCCAAGTCAGCTCCTCTCACCTGGGTGGATGTTTTGTCTCTTCCTCTTCCTCCCAACAAAGAGAAGGGTCGCACAAAGACAGACAAAGGAGACGGGCACCACAGGTGAGGTTCCACGTGAAGTGCTTTTTGTTCTGGCTAATATTCACTCGCGTCAGGTTATTATTAGCACCAAGGCCTCTGACTTCACCTACATGACAGAGAGAGTTAGGGAAGATGGATATCAAACCTGCCCTGTAACTCCGCACACAGCTGTCAAACAAAACTCCAGTGAAGTTTGGAGTCTGGTGAGTTTTCAAATTAACAACATTGTGTCTGCAGGCAGTGAGGCGACCGTGCTCGGGGACTATGGAGCGAAGCGTCTCCTCTAACTGGTTATGACAGATTGGATTGTGTACACAACCGGGTGGGTTCGGGGGGGCTTTTCTGAACGTGCCGTGTCTTTTGTAATGACATTAGCCACGATCTGACAGTCTGAATTAGCACTTTCCCTTTTTTATGACACGTCCATCATTAAATCAGACCTGACACGACTGAAGTGACGAACTGAGATGGTTCTTCTTCTCTGTAACTCTGCACTGGTTCCCTTTTGCATAGGGTATTTATTCTATTAAATAATATGGATGACAGTGGGATTCATCTGTCCACCATGAAATGTTGTATTTTGTTCTTACGCTGGAATTCCCTTGAGGATTTACTACAGACGGTGATCTTCTGACCTTTGTGGGTTACTTGGATGAATATTCATGGCATCTTCTTCTAATGCACATTCACGTTCCCCTCAAACTGATTTATCATTTCTAAGAGGAGAAACCTTTAACTTCTCATACAAAACCATCATCAGGTCAAAATGAAAAATTTTGCAAACACCTGCAGATAAAAAACTGGCATTTTAATTTAGCTGTACTTTTGTGTTTATCGCAAATTAGCAATAGCACATCTTGTGTTAGCATGTTGATGTTAGCATTTAGTGATGTAAGCTCCAAGCAGAGTGCTGAAATACAGCCTCAAAGAGCTGCTACCATGTCTGCAGACTTCACTTTGAATGATCTCTGGTGTAATGGCTTTTAAACCCGGTTTTGCAAATGTTTTGGGTTGCGTGTTTACTGCGTTCAGTGTTTCCCCTCAGAGCCACGCGCTCACTCTGTGTCATTCACTGTCAATCCTTCAGCTCTGAGGGGGAGGACGACGACTGGTGTCCGCCGTTGCCTGCCAGAACTTACCTGATGGACGCTTCCAGGGAGGAAATCTCCAGCCTGCCTTCAAATACAGACGATCTGTCTTACGCGGCGACATTGATGGCCTTTCCTCAGCGAGACACACACAAGCCCGGGGACAGTCTGCGGCTGCACAGCTTCGACCTCTTGACCCGCCAACACTTGGGCTCCCAGGTGTCCCAGTCCAACCCAGATCTGTTTACCACCACCAAGGCCCGGGACGTCAGCGGGATGTACCACACAAACCAATGGGCGGACAATTTCAGGGGGGAGAGCTACAGCAAAGGTAATTGTGAAAACAGTTTCAAGCCTTACATCTTTGAAAACGTCTTCCTACGACAACCACGTAGTGTCATGTATAATTTAGTTTGAGATGTTACCTAACAGAAAGTATTTGTACAGGAAAATCATGTCGCATTTATTATAAAGTGCAGCTCAGTGTTCCTCGTTTCCCCGAGGATGACATCAGTGTGCTTTCTTGTCAGGACCATCTCCTGCTGCAGCTGCCGAGTCGAGTCCCGGAGCCCAGACGCACAGATCCAGGAGTAAGAAGAAAACGCCCAAGGAAGGACAACTGAAGCGAGAGCTACACGGCCACACAGGTTTGACACAGTGTTTGTAACTCATCTAACTTGTTTTTAGGGTAAAGAAAAGAGGAATATTATAAGAAGGCAGCTCAGTGGAGTCGTCCACCATTTTGGTTTTGTCAATGTTCACTTTGGACTGAGTTAGGCTTAATGTTCTCCACTTGTCTCAAGTATAGACTTTAAATAAAGATGGACGACATGATGGCTCTGAGCCAAAGTGTCTCAAGCCCCCTCTGGTTACCGCCTGCCGCCACTTCCTATATGTTAGTTGATGGGTAATGGACCATACTAAAAAGTCAAAGAACACTTTTGTCAAAGATGGTGTCTGTAATTTTTATGTAGAGTTTGGTTTTAATTTGTTGCTACAAAAACATTGTTTAACATCGAGCGGGTATATTGTCAGGCTACCATTGATTCATACCTGATCGTTAGTGTGCAGACTCTGGCTCAAAATTCACAAGTATTCATATGCTGGTTATTTTGGCTTCATATCCGGATTTAAAATACATATTTTCAATTGCATTCCATTGTTTCTAGTTCTAATGTAAAGCTAGGCTAACCAACTGCTTGCTCTAGCTTCATATCCAATGCACAGGCTGGAGACTGGTATTGTTTTTCTCCTCTAACTCAAGGCAGGAAAGCAAATAAGCATGAAAACTGTTATTTTAAAGGGTGTTTTTTCTCTCATTGAACTGTTAATCACCAATAATCAATCATATGCAGGACTCCCACCTCCCCCAGCCCCGCCCCCTTCAGATGACTCCCTGCAGCTCTTGGCAGAGGTTTTGAGCCGCGGACGAACGGACACCGAAAGAAAAGTTGCCGGTGACTCGCCTACGCTTCAGAGGAGGGCAGAACAGTTCTCACCGCCGAGGAGAGGACCGACACATGGTTTATCGCAGGGTACGTACGACACGCAGTTCAACAACTGTCCACAGCCTAAAACAGAACAAAGAACAACTCATCTCTGGATATCACGCACCATCTTGCTTCACCAGCTTGATCTCAAAAAGACATGTATTAATATTATTGTTGTTCACATTAATCCCTTTGAGCTTAGAAAGAACCAACTGCCGCCAGTGTGCGAATTCGAGTTATCCCACAGCAGCAGCTCTGCTTTTAGAGGCAGGGGGTCTATTTCCAGCCTGCTCTATCACTTAGGATTTAACCTACATAAATACAGCTGTAACTTCGAATGATTTTATTTGTCATCTGCAGATGAAAATTTAATCCCATATGGACAGTCCAGCTTCCTGCCCAAGGTCCAGATGTCAGGCTATGGGTCCCTCGGCGGAGGAGTGCTGCCGCGACCCTCCGCTGCCGCCTGTAGGAGAGATGAGGTATGTCCAGACTAGACAAATAAGAACTGCAGACTCTTTGTTGATGGGTCACAAATAGTTATATAATAAACAGAGGGCAGTTTCGACTGCTTGTTGTCTTCCATGAGACAGTGAACGACAGAACCCGTCCAAATTGGTTTTGTACCAGAGCCAGAAAGTAGTTAAATATCATAGTGACAAACGCAGTGATCTTTGTTTGAGGTAATATTTGTCACTACTGGTATATTTTTTAAATAACAATAGAACGTTGTGTGTAGGCTTTGTGATTTTGAAAGGACACAAGATCACCGATAATAGGTCAACCAGTCCAACCCCTAAATGACCAAACCAATGTGGGACCCATGAAGAAAAACATTCTTATATGTATTAATTTAAGAAAGGGTTAATTTCCTCATTGCTCCAAATACGTCTGATGCTCGTCTCTTCTGTGTTTCAATGCCGCTGTTGTTATTGTCTCTTTATCTCGTGTTTTTTTTCTTTCCAGAACCTCATGTGAACAGAAGCGGATCTCGTTTCCCTCTCTGATTTCCTGTCTTTGCAAACCATCAATCTGTTGCCATGGTATCTAACTGAAAAGCTGAAGACAAAAGGGAAAGCGTCAAGGCTCGTCGCCTTTTCACCAAATTTCAAATTTTTTTTTAATTATTTGAATGATTGGATCTTTATTTTTTGTGATTCTATTCACATCTTCTCCTTGTATATAGGCATCTTTGCAATTTTTAAAAGAACGTGATGAGATATATTACTAAAGTAAATCTGGGGGGGGGGAAGAATTGTATTTTTAGGCAATGGGAAGTAACTGTATTATTGTACAGCTGATTATTGAATGTATCTTCTGTTTACTCCTGATCATTAAAACCATGATGGTGTGTGTGTTCCGTTAAAAACTGGAAAAGATACGAGGCATAGGATTCGTTAATAACTCATCATGTTGGTGTGGGTGTGTGTGAGTGTGCGTGTCAGTGCATGTGCGTAGTGTTTGTGTGTGTTACTGTTTTTAATCTGTCATCTCTGTGTTACTTTGCCGTGGTTTCCCTGTAGATCACAAGTGTGTTGTCAAGCTTTTTAAACTGACCAATAAAACATTTGTCTGGAATGTCCAGGGACTGGGACATGTAATTAAAAGGAATAAGATTTTATCATATTTGAAAAAACAAAAATCTGATATAGCACTACTTCAGGAAACCAGGCTATCTGAAACAGAACATTTGAAACTTAAGAGAGATTGGGTAGGCAAAGTTTACTTTTCCTCCCATTCACAGAATAAAAAAGGTACAGCCATTCTTATAAATAAGAACCTTCCCTTCATCTTGGAACATGAAGAAAAGGACTCAGAGGGGAGATTTATTTTGATTAAGGGTTTGATTCTTGAACAACATATAACTATACTCAATATTTATGCACCAAATATTGATTCACCCCAGTTTATGTCACAAATGATTTTGATGTTTAACCATCATTGCAAGGGCTTGGGCTTCCTAGCCGGAGATTTAAATTGTATAATGAACATTTCTCTGGATAAATCCTCCTCCGCAAACATGTCTAACCCGAAATCGTCTGTTGTCCTTAAAAATTTATGCACAGATACCGGATTGACAGATATATGGCGACATTTAAATCCTAAATTGAGAGACTATACGTTTTATTCACATCCTCACAACTCGTATTCTAGATTAGACTATTTTTTTATCCCTAAAGACTTTTTACACTCTGTCCAGACTTGCGTTATAGACTCTATTGTCTTATCAGATCACGCTCCGGTGCATCTATGCATTAACCCATTATTTAACATTCCTAGAACTCCCACTTGGAGATTCAACACTTCATTTTTAAATAGTGACTCTTTTTGCGTTTCTGTCCGGAACAACTTATCACAATTCTGGCAAGACAATAAAAGTTCTCCAGTGTCCTTTGCCACGATCTGGGATGCTGCTAAAGCCACTTTACGTGGTCACCTTATATCCTACAGCTCTCATCAGAAAAAAGCTTCAGAGGAAAATAGAAAGAATCTTGAAAAAGAACTGACTAGGCTGGAGCAAATACATAAACAGTCACCTACTTTAGCAAACTTAAAGGCGCTACTCGCTGTTAAGACTGCACTTAACTTGGATCATACTCGTCATGTTCAGAAATTATTACTTTACACTAAACAGAAATATTATGAATTTGGCAATAAGTCCAATCGCCTGCTTGCCCACCAATTGAAAAATCAAAATAATGATCGCTCCATTAATATGATAAGAACACAGAATGGGGGTGTCGCATATGATCCAACGATTGTCAATAGTACTTTCCGCGATTTTTATAAATCCCTGTATAGCACAGATAAGGCTGACGAGTCTGATATTGCTTCATATTTGAACAATGTCCTTTTACCTACTATTGCGGAGGAGGATCGCTCCAGCTTAGACGCTGCATTCACTCCAGAGGAGGTCTGGGCTGCAATTCAATCTATGCCTAATGGGAAGTGCCCAGGCCCGGACGGGTTTCCACTGGAATTTTTTAAGGAATTCTGGCCAGAGATCCAAATAATTTTCATGCCTGCCGTTAATGGTATCTTGAGAGATGGCATCCCCCCCTCCTGGAGATACGCTTCCATTAGTTTACTTCTAAAAAAAGATAAAAACCCTTTAGATTGTTCATCATTTAGGCCTATTAGTCTTCTCAATGTGGACTACAAAATTATTGCAAAGGTATTGGCCCGGAGATTGGAAAACATCCTTCCGAAAATAATAAACCCAGATCAATCGGGGTTTGTAAAATCAAGATATGGCACAGACAATGTACGTCGCGTTCTTAATGTTGTTCAGTATCTTAACACACATAAAAACCCAGCACTTATAGTCTCTCTTGATGCCGAAAAGGCTTTTGACCGGGTAGAATGGTCTTTTCTGTTTCTGGTGTTAGCAAAATTCGGCCTGGGCTCTAATTTCATTAACATGATTAAAACTTTCTATTTGGACCCAATAGCCACAGTTAATACAAATGGCTTGATGTCTGATTGCTTCCCGGTGCGCAGGGGATGCAGACAGGGGTGCCCCCTGTCACCTTTACTGTTTATATTGTTTATTGAACCTCTGGCCGAGGCCATCAGAACTAACCCTGATATATTTGGGATTGGGGTAGGGTGAGGAAAACCACATTATTTCCTTATTTGCAGATGATGTCCTTTTATATATTTATAAACCTGAGAAATCAATTCCGGCAGTTTTGAAATTAATAGCCACATTCAGTGCCTTGTCGGGTTATAAAATCAACTTGGGTAAGTCGGTTGTTACACCCTTTAATATCCCCCAGGATATGTCTATACAATCTCCTTTCCAAGTGTCCAGGAGGGGTTTTAAATATTTAGGTATCTTTGTCACCCCTGATTTAAATAATCTGTTTGAAACTAATTATTCACCTCTAATTCAAAGGGTTAAAAATGATCTGAAAAAATGGGCCTCCCTACCAACCTCTTTCCTCGGGAGAATTAACACTATAAAAATGAATATTCTTCCTCGATTTAATTATTTATTTCAAAATCTCCCGTGCTATCTGACCGCTGCACTTTTTAAGTCTCTGAATTCTTGTATAGCTTGCTATATTTGGAACAATAAACACCCAAGAGTTAAGTTCTCTACACTTATTAAGCCAAAGGATCTGGGAGGCTTGTCCCTTCCTTCAT
Source organism: Pseudopleuronectes americanus (assembly GCA_038501795.1). Taxonomy (NCBI): domain Eukaryota; kingdom Metazoa; phylum Chordata; class Actinopteri; order Pleuronectiformes; family Pleuronectidae; genus Pseudopleuronectes; species Pseudopleuronectes americanus. The sequence goes on from CM076719.1 coordinate 7,849,532, forward strand.
TACAACTATACTATTGGTCAGCACAACTTAAAATGATGTCAGATTGGTTTTTGAATAGGAAAGATTCCCTATGGTTGGGTCTTGAATCTCAATCTTGTTATCCCAGAAAACTTACTTCCCTTCCTTTCATCAATAATATAGACCATTTAAATCATCTCAAGAATAACATAATTGTCTATAACACACTACTAGTTTGGCGAGACGTGAGGAAACACCAGAATATTCCTCCTGTCTTCTCTTTCCGATCTCCCCTGGCTCTGAATCCCGATTTACCAGCACAGATTAGGAGTATTGGTCTGATAGAGTGGGCATCTAAGGGCTTATCTACCTTTATGGACTTGTTGGACTCCGACTCTGTTAAACCATTTGAGCAAATCAGGGCTGATTTTAATATTCCTCATAAAGACTTTTATAAGTATCTCCAAATTCGTCACTTTATAGGGTCCCTTCTGAGGACAGACAAGATTCGCATGGGACTGTCAGAGTTGGAAAACACAATCATCTTGGCTAAGTCTCCTAAAAAAATGATATCAAAGATTTATGTTTCACTATTTCATTTTGAATCTTCAGGTTATGACTCTTTGAAGCCGTTATGGGAGCGCGACCTGGAGGTGACGTTTAATCCTATAGACTGGGACAAGATCTGTAGTGGGGTTTTCCCTAAATGTACCTCAATCTCCATACATGAACAGAATTTTAAATTTTTTTTTAGAACATATTACACACCTGTTCGCCTCCAGAGAATGTTCCCTGACACCTCTAACCTTTGTTATAAATGTCAAATACATAAAGGTACACTTATTCACTTGTTTTGGTCATGTGACCGTATCCAGACTTTCTGGAAGGGGGTACACTCTGTAATTCAGGAGGTCACAGGTAAAATATTTTTGCTGACTTCTTCTTTCTGTCTCCTCAGTCATACCCGAGACATTCTCTTTGATGAAGACACCAAATCTTTGTTGATAATTCTTCTATTTCTGGCTAAAAAATGTATTTTGCTGAAGTGGTCAACTCCCCAGGTCCCTACAGTCGACATGTGGATATCACAGATTTCTGCTCTATTTTCCAATTGAGAAGTTGACCCATGACCTTAACCACAAATCAGTCAATTTTTGGAGGATCTGGGAACCGGTGCATTCCTTTTTACAGATTCCTTCTTACAGAAACCATAACCAATAATCTTTTTCTGGAAAGGGAGGCCTGACTGCCTTTTTATTTTGTTTCATTCTATTTTTTCTATACACGCTATTCACTTGCCTGTCTCCTGTTATCCTGCTGATTGTGTGTGTAGGTATATATGTATATATATGTATATGTGTGTATATATATGTGTATGTATACATATACAAATGTCTATATGTGTAAAGATATATATTGCAGTGCTCTCGGTTAGTTTGGGGTGGGACTTTCTTTTGTTTTGTTTGTTTTGTTGTCTGTTTTGTTTTTCTAATGTTTGTATTCATAAAGCGCTAAAAAAATAAATTAAAATAAAACATTTGTTACTAAATCGCTTGGGTTCGTGTTTGAATATGACGGGGCACGTAAAGCCTTCTCAGACATGGTCGGGTCGGAACTGAAATATCCCAGAAATGATTAGTTGACAAACCATTAAGTACAAACATTTAATATCTTAATCAATTATTCTAATAACATTTCATCTCCTGCCAACATATAGCATCATATATCATCATATATGAAACCTATACTAAAGTTTAACTTAAACTTATAGGAATGGTAGTCTTGTTAAATCATGACCTGATTCTCAAAATCATTTGTGACCCTAATACTGCATTGTAGGATTAGAGGAAAGTCTATAATGAAACCTAAATAACATCAACAGAGTTAACAAAGTTCTTAAAGTAAAACAGTAAATTATATTGTAAAATAGGGCTCAGTGTTTTCTGCAGCAATGTTGGGTTTAAAAAACAGATTAGAAAGAACATATCTCAGTTTAATTTCAAAATAAAACATGAAATACAAGATTGGAGGTGAATTGGGCTAAAATAAAAAATTGAATACTTAATTTGCAATATTTAAATAGCATTTCAAAATAATGAATCATTTGTCTCTGAACTTATTTTAAAAAACATTTCCTCATCTTAAGCATACCTTGAAATAATGTTTGCACAAATTCGTGGTGAGAGCAACGAAGTGAAGAACAGCTGCGACGAGAAAGTGGGTGTAAGTGTGTTGCATAATTCAGACCAGGAGAAGACTGAGAGTTGGAGAAAAAAAAAGAGCATGAGCTCAGATTTTTCTATCAGCCTCCCAGAGGTCTACATGAACTCAGACTTCATTACATTGTAGCAGTAAGCAAACTTCTCTGATACGAGCTACTCAACATGATTCAGCGTCTTCTCCAGGCGCTCTGGATGGACCTTCACCTCCCCCACCTCAGATGGGTTATTTAGATGAAGGGCCAAAGTGTTTGGGAAGATGATGGAAGATGCCGACTCCATATTTGGGTAAACTTAAGACTATTCCTGCTTAGAACCATTTAGCAGCCCTCTAGCATCTACAGTTGTGATATTTATCCTTTTGAGCTATAGTATATAGTACACAATTTGGAAAAAATGGTGAGCCTATGTAAATGTATGTGGTTGTTTTTTTTTGGATGGATGTCCTGTATGTTCGGGGAGATAAGTTATACAAAATGATGTGAGCATTGGTCTAAAGCTCTTTTGTGAATGTTGTATCATGTACAACTCCTGTGATATGAGTGCTCAATAAAAAATATATTTAAGTAACAAAGGAAAAATTTAAATAAGGATCTTTGATGATCAAAAACAATTTAATTGGGAAAAACCTGAAATACTGAATGATGAAATTCATTCACTGCAAAGATATAGAAAATAAAAACGGAGCTGGGTTTCCTTTGACCCAAGGTGTGTATCAAAGGAATAATGGGCTGAAAGAATAACCCTTGTTTGTGACTTACTATTTAGCTCCTCCCATGCTTTATATAAAAGAAGACTTCAAAGGATTCATTAAGCCAAGACTCCTATGTTGTCAGTTTGCTTTAATGACACAGTGTCAGTGTCTCTATGCTGTCTCAGAATTCAGAAGACTTAATACGATCTGAAGAAAAACAACTGTTTTTCACCTGAATAGATCTATTAGTCTGTTTTTAGCAGCCAGCAGCAGTCATTCAGTCATGAGGCGACCGATAACCCCTAAACGGGTCTCCTCAAAACGCCCCGAGTTGGATGAGCCAGATCTTCCGGAGTTTCAACTTCCCGCCAGCTTCTTCGAGTTGCTCTACAGCACCTTCCCCCCTCGATCTCCTCTCACCACCTCCACTGCCTCCAACATCACTGCTGACACTCCGGGAGAGGCTGATGCCAAGATAATCCCAGAGGCAGCCTCATCCCACCTTTCTCTACCCTCAACACAATCACCTCAACTACCTTTGGAAACCCCAGGTCTATCTCAATGGACAATTGGCTCCAGTGGCCCCGCATGTCCTCTGTCCAGCACGCCTGCAGCCAGCCGCAGTCGCTCTATAAGGGACAAGATGAGGCGACAGAAGACCACTAAACGGGACTCCACAAAATGCCCCGAGGGAGATAAGATGGTTGAAATGGCAGACCCTCCGGCCTTTCAACTTCCCGCCAGCTTCTTCGAGTTGCTCTACAGCACCTTCCCCCCTCGATCTCCTCTCACCACCTCCATTGATCCCAGTGATGTGAAAATGGTCTCACCTGTCACCCACTACATCTTTCAAAAAAAGTTGACAGAAAATTTAAGAAAAAACAAAAAGATAGTGGGGGTGACAGAGAAAAAAGGGGTGTAAGTCAAATTCTGAGGATAAGCAGAATCAACAACACAAACTCAGATAGACAACGAGGAAACCAAACTTCCACATAAACCCTCCCAGCCTCAGCTGATCACCCCCTGCTGGGCGAGGTCCTCCTGATGAGCTGGGGAACATGTGACCCGGGTTCTGATCTCCATATGATCTCCATGGTCATAACACTGTCAGCTGATTTCTCAGTGATTCACCCGTCTTCCTCCACAGTCCTAATGTTGAATCAAATTCAAACACATCATTAACTCAGAGTCAGGGGGATCAGAGAGAAACTCTGTGGTTTTAGGAGATAAATGTGTGTGTCTGTCTCCTGATGTCAAACTCTGCACAAACATCATTCAGCACAGCGAGACACAAACATCCGAGTCGAGTAACAATAAGCAATTCACAGATCTGAGTGGAGGGAGGCCTCGAAATCTGCATTACATGATGAAGAATGTGAAACATGAAATCTTCTGAAACAGTGTTTACACTCACGTCAGGGGGTATAGCTTCTTGTGCAGAGGCAAAGGGATACACGGAAAGATGGTTGCGCAGCTAAACAAATAAAAAAAAATGAAATAACGGACAAGGAGTTAAATTACGGGTCGGTTAATTATAATTTATTTCCAAATAATATCCCAAGAGGTTTCCTGGAGAGAACCATATCATTGTGGGATTATTTCTGGAAGAACGTCGTAGACTCCAATTCAGAGGATTATAGCAGGAGAGCTAAAAATGCAAAATGGGAAATATGACAAAAAACATCCGAACAACAAAAGAACAGATAAGAAATGAATGATTGAGAAATCGTTACTGGGACATATTCATCTAAAAGGAAGCTATAAACGTTCATGTCTGGATAGAAGGAGGAAATGGAAATATGTTGTCCATCTTTATTTAGTCTTTTTCATTTGTTAATATCCCTGTTTCTTTTTCTTTCACATGTCTTGTTCCTCCTAATGTTCCAGTTTTCGCCCTGTGTGGGTTTTTGGGTTGCTTCTCTTGTGTTTTTGGAGTTTGGGATCTTTTATTCAGTCTCCCTGCCACCTGCCAACTGAACCACAGACCTGCTCTTTGTTTATTAAATTCACCGTCTTCTCTACCTGACTTGAAGTTGTTCTGTTTCTTGGTTGTGCCAAAAACCCACACCGTGACAGCAGTGCCCACACTGGAGGCCTCTCCTTCTGATTCTGGCACAGCTTTAAAGCACCTTGATTCCCAGGTCAGGTGAAGCTCACTGAGCTACAGGAGAGACGGGAGGGGAACGAAGAGCAGGGACGCACAAAGCTGTTACACCTGATATAAAACACTATATAAACAACACAGGGACAAATAGGAGAGAGAAAATAATAAAAACTGAAATTTAATTACTAGGTTCAGTGTAGAGGATTGCTATTGTAATAATATTTGGGGTAAGTAGTGTCTGTCTGTACAGGTAAATAAAAGAAAAAAGCTAATATTCTGTCTCTTCTGTGGCAACAAACCTTTAACTGTGAAAGAGAAATCCAAACGGTTCAACTCTCTCTCTGCTTCAAGACTAAATAAAAGGCACCACCTAGTGGTCACAATGGGCGTGATGACTGATGCTCTGACCAAATTAAAATTGTTCTTTAGTTTTTCATTGAATGCTCTTTAACTCAACTGTATGAAATTCAGTGTGAATTAGCAGGAGATGATTCAAGTTATGAGGAAGAGTAGAGTTACTTCACAAAGGGCACTTAGGCTGTTTGAGTCTTTACTTTAAAACCATCATCAGGTGCATAGAAAGGTGTCATAAAAAAATCTGTTGATTTAAAAATAGGGCGTTGAAATGATGAGAATATGTCCGAGCGACAACATTAATGACTCTCTAAGCCTCCAAACAACAAATCAAATCCTCCAACCAAAATATTTGGCCTCTGAGGAAAGCAGATGTTCAACTTTATAAATGTAGATGACACAAACAATGAAACAGAATATTTAAATCACTAAACATGCACACACATCAATCATTTATTGCAACATGATATATTATTACAAGCTGCCGTTAGTCTTTTGCTCCCAGACTCAAAACTATTTCACAAATATATTTATTCTTAAATGAACAGAAATAAACAAACAATACATATTTAAGAAACACAGGCTTCTAACATTGAGTCTGCACCAGCTAAGTGACATTGAGCCAACATGTACAGCACCAGGACCATGAACCCAAAACATCCAAGTTGTTATACTGTTAAAAGTCTCTTATGAACTCTGGCGTAAAACTGCAGGGCATCTGAAATTTAATTTTCATTTTTACACACATGTCTTTTCTGATTCTATAAAGACATGCATGAACATATCAACCTTTTTTGGACCGAAGCGTTTACATGTACTCCAACCCTGTATAGTTCAAATTACACTGCAAGAGGTTTGTCCAGATGTTGTCTGGGGTTTCTGTTGAGATGATGCTTAAAGACTTTTATTGCAGCTTCTTCACCCAAACTGTACAAACCAGGTGCTCCAGCTCAGCCTCCTCTGCTCTGCCAGGTTCACCGTCTGCTAAGTCTCTTATAGTTTATAAATTAAATTCATTCTTCTCGCTTTGCCAATAAAATTACGAGGACTTGAAAATATGAGACTTATAGCATCATTTGTCTTTTAACTAGTTATTATAAGGGTTGAGAAACATTTACATTGCAGATTATTTATCATTTATGCCACATGCCTGTAGAAATGTGAAATGTTGGTTGTATTTAATGCAGATGATTCCATTGCACAGTTTGAATGACAGACATGTCTGTAGACTTGAACACAGAACTGTGTGTAACGTCTGAAATGAGCTGATATTAACTGAGAACGATGTTTCTTCACCATCAGCATAACACGCAGGGATTTAGAGGAAACACATAATCTGGAAACACAATTCAAAATGCCATATTTAACATATAAAATAATCTCTAACAACACTGTGGGTGAGTCAATTTCAGGCTGCGAGTTTGCTGTGTGGGGTTGTGCAGCATTTTGAATTAGAAGCCCCGTGTCATCAGTATTACCGAGACATGCACAGCGCTTTAACGGTTTTGTATTTTCAGCAAATTCCCCAAAACACAAAACTCATCCCCTGTGATTGGTCGTGGCTCCACACGGCCCATTGTCCCACCAGCCCGCTTGTTCACTCGGTTTCCTACGCACAAACAAAACTTTCCTGCCACCCCGGGCAATATTGGGCTCCTCTGTGTTTTGACAACCCGAAATATTGGAACCTCTGACTTTTTCTGAAGCATAAAAACAGATTAAGGTATGTAACCGACACAAAAACACAAATGTAAAATGTCATGTTTGGAATCTAATGTATTTTAAACAAAAAAAACTCTTTTCTGTTTGGTATTTTTTACTTTTGTCACAATGTTTTCAACTAAAACAGCTTTAAAATAAGGATGGAAAACCAAAATTCTTCATAAAATAAATGTACGTTTTTGGGGACTAGTTGGAAAAATATTCCTGAATAATATTCCTAGTGTATTAAACACATTCTTCATCCTTATACAGGTGGCATATTTAGAAACTTGATTATCTCTGGTCTAATTTAACTTTATAAATATCTGTGGGTTTAATAACGTTTGGATCATGTATTTTTAGGACCCACCTGTCGACTGGCAGCTAATGAGTAATCTTTTTATAACCAGAGCCTCCAACAGGACATGTGTGGCCTCCTGCTGAATGAAGTTGTTTTATTCATACCCGGCCCTGTGCTGTGAAACAAGTACCTGCTGTATGTGCTTCAGGAGGCAGTAGAGGCATCAGGGCCTTGACCCGGACGGTTCTCTCTCTCTTTGTGTCAGTCAGTGGTTTTTTTTGTGTTTTTGTTGTCAGGATGTACAGCTTCATGGGAGGTGGGTTGTTCTGCGCCGGAGTCGGGAACATTCTCCTCATCGTCTCCACGGCAACGGACTACTGGATGCAGTACCGTCACTCCAGCAATTACATGCACCAGGGCCTGTGGCGGTACTGTGTGCCGGGGAAATGCATGACACACACAGACAGCATTGGTGAGGCTCGTTTGTGTCGGTGCATGGGAACCGGGCGGCACATCCTCATTTATATTTATCAGCCCAATGACAATCAGTCCGTGACCTCGACACCAGCCCTGATCAGCCGGGGTTCCTCCCTCTGGGGACTCTTTGTCTCTGGGGTTTTCTGTGTAGACTGAAGTGCAAAGATGTTGTAAATTTATTTTACTTTCAAGAAAATGTCACCAGGAAATTTACAAAAACCCAGATGCCTCTCTTTTTGTAGAAAGGCTGAATTCAAATTAACATTCTTTTACACAGAAACTAGGACTTTAAAGCCATGCCAAGTTTATCTACATTGTTGTATATTATATATATATATATATATAAAAATATAATATTTATATTACACTTCAGTTGTGTAATTTGCATGCATGCAATTGAAAGTGCTTTACATATGATATAAAAGGCAACAAAATAATTCTTTGCAATAAAAAAAACACAATATTATAAACATTTGAAAAGCAATTAACACACAATTTCCAAAGAGAATTAAAAAAAAGAAAAAAAATACTGAAAGTAACAGTGCAGGATAAGAAATTCTTAATTGTTTGATTTAATAAAAAAGCTTTGGCAAATTATATTGATCTAAAAGAACCATTTAGACCAATCATGTCATTTTATTCAATTTTCATATAATTAAATAACTAATTAAAATCAACCTTATCAGAAAAACAATTAGCATTTTAACATTTTGTAAGTGTGATAGGAACTGTAATTTTAAATATTAATAAATCACTTTCCTTTGAATATTTAATAATTGGTGTACAGTAGGTTTTCAAACAATAGTGTCACGGTTCAGTAGACGTGCGGTCCTCTGGTCTATCCCCACTCTATTCATATTATTTAAGTTGAATTCTCAGTCATCTGTCCTTTATTTACAGCAACAAAGGGGCACTTACCCACAGCCAAACACTAGATGGCAAACTAGTGCAGTCTCCTACATGAGGACAAACATGAAGACCTGTGAGAACTGTACATGAAGTGAATGTATGACAGATCAAAATCCAACATACTCTCCCCTGCAGCGTACTGGGACGCCACCCGGGCCTTCATGATTCTCTCCCTGCTGGCTTGCTTCATTGGCATCGTGATCGGGGTCATGGCCTTCATCCACTACTCCTCCTTCGACGGGTTTGACAAGACATTTGCAGCCGGCATCCTCTTCTTCATCTCCTGTAAGTCGCTGGGCGGATCCAGGGGTGGGGTCAGTAAGCTGAAATTCAAATGGCCCCCTGAAGATTTAGAAAACTCAATAATCCTCCACTGATCAAACCCACCTCATTTCTGTGACTGAACTCTTGCAGGCTTCTTTGTGTTGCTGGCCATGGCAGTCTACACTGGAGTGACGGTGAACTACTATGGTAAACGCTATGGCAGCTGGCGGTTCTCCTGGTCCTATATAATGGGCTGGGTGGCAGTGGTGCTCACATTCTTCTCAGGTATCGTCATCGTACCAAATCAACTACAACAGAGAATATCACACTTCTGAATTTGACTGTTCATGTTTTGCGGTTGCGCTCGTTTTCTTAAAGATCTCATTACTTCTTTGCAGGTATCTTCTACATGTGTGCCTACAGGATGCATGAATGCCCAAGAAACTCTAACTCACGCTGACCTGCCAAAGCCTTCAACAGTCACACACACACACACACACACACACACACACACACACACAAAAGGCAGAGAGGAACCAATATCCCAATGAACGTTACAACCACTTCCTGTTGAGCTAAATATTCATGATAAAGCAACAATAAATCTCATCAGTGCTTTCGTTGTCTACTTTGTTTCTCTGCATTAAAACAACTTAAATGGAACATTTTAAAGCTTGATGGAAGTAGATTTAGTAGTTTTAGAGCATGTGTATATTTATAGAAGTTTAAAAGATTCATACAAATGCAGAAAAACATGTAAAACTAACTGCTGTGAGGTGATGAAAAAACAATGAACAAAATCAAAGGACATAACATTTGTATTTTATTTTCAAGTACTGTGCAATATCTAATATTTCAGCTTCATGACAAGCTCTTTAAGAAAAAATGAACACTGTAGTGATGCCAATGTAAACTGGTTTAACTAAATGCAACATAGATGCCTGGATATACTTTCAACGAAAGCAATAACCACAGAGGAAGTGCAGCCCTAGGCCTGGAAATGAAGTCATATCAGGATGATCTCACCAGAGTTAATGTTTCTGAGAATTAACACTTTATGTGACAGTTGAGGAAAGCAGGAAGACCCAAGTGCAGGAGCAGGTTAACGGCAAGTTTCCTTTTCTTACAGCAAAGGTTCTTAAGGGTTAAAAACACACGATGAACACAATGAACTGGGAAATATGACGATCTGACAACGAGAAGCACAGAGAGGACAAACAAAGCTGGAGACACAAGTAGAATATTTCAAAATAAAACAGGAAGCGGAGAACTCAGGGGAAAACAACTGAACACAAACCTAAACACAAGGAAACCCAAGTAAAATTAAATAAACCAAAGAGTCAATAAAACAGAACCAAAATAGTCTTTCAGACATTAAAAGATTGGAGCCATAACGGCAGAATTACGACAGAACAGGAAGCGGATTGGGCGTCGGCCTGACCGATAAGGTTAGATTTACCTCAACCTACTTTATGAATAAAATGCTGATTAAAAATTTTTTATAATTCCAACATCCTGGACACATACAGGAGCAATCTGAGAGGGTAGTATTTGTACTTCTAGAAATAAGATTTTAAATGTAAATACAATTAAGTAAAACATAAACTACTTAATGGGGTAGCCTCTACTTTACACTGTAAAAGAAAGAAGGATTGGAGAACGTTTGCAGTTGGCAATAGTGGAGTGGTGGCAGATTAAACAGCACCTATAAGTGCCAGGTTCAAACCCAGTGAGTAATTTTAGAAGTACAACAATATGTAGGTTATATCCTCTGAAATAGGAATAGATACCGAGATCAGGGGGTGTTAATAAAAACACAATTGGGTCACAGATCATCCAGTTTTGTAACAAACACTGGGATTCATTTACAATCTACAGCAGTGTACATACAGGAGTGGTGTCCTGGTGTGACATAGTGGGATCCTCCTATGATACCTTCACAGCGTGTTATTATACAGCTCAGGTGTTGCATGTGTCTGAGAGGGTGACTCAGTCTTCACCATGGTCTAATTACAGTCAATGGGTGTTGAAAATGAAGCTATTGTCAAGTTAAACAAAAACAAACCAACACCTTTTGGTTGATTTTGACCCTGTGAGGCTGCAACTAAGGAAAAGGAAGGAAACTGTAGGATCACCTGGATCTAAAAAGTATTATAAAATGTACACATGAACATGCATATATATAACGAAAAATGTAGAAGTATGAATATAGAAGGTAACACTGGCATCAGAAGCATGGCATGCATAACAGAAAACAGACTGATATTTACTGTTAACATAATGAGGAGTAAAAACATACATTTCTCACCTCACACATTCATTCTTGAGCTTGTCTACAAATAGACAATAAAATGCTAACTTTAATATTCATTTGTATTATGTAGTGACAGCGCTTAACATCACCTTTTTTAATAAATGATCAAGAATTACAAAATGCTTTAATATCAACTTTTGGATTATTGCGTTAATATATGGCTGCACAGGTTAAGGCAGAATTAAAATGTCGACAACCCCAGTAACTGTTTATTAAGCCCATTAGCTACAATAGGAACAAAAACCGGACTGAAAATGTCAGAATTCATGAAAACACTGGCTGTTATGTAATTTAGCCTTTAAATGAACTGTGTTTTTCACTCTAATATTCCCTGGAGTCAATTTAGTGGATGCATCACTGAACTGTATAGTTGCACATCCCTATAGAAAAGACACCTGGGACTTACATGACCACCATTCTTGTTTGTGTGTAAACATCTAGACACTCACTGAGTGTGTGAAGCCTGTTACTCCACCTTTCTGTGAAGTCGTCACATTTATTGACACATGAGGGGGTTACATGTATAGACAAGTGTCCACAAGCCTTTTTGAGAAGAACATTTATAACCACCTACAAATGATAGTACAGCCATTTATTTTCATGTGCAGTTTAAGTAAATTTTTCATGCAAAGCTTAAATATTATAAATGTTTCTTTTTTTTCACATGAAGAAATATATAAACAAGCATTAATGATAATAATTAATTGTCTGGATAATAAGACATTTTGGAAAATAGCTGTACAGCAGGCTGTTTAGCTAAGTAAAAGTCAGTTTAGCACAAACACTGGAAACAAAGGGGATACAGTTTTCCCTAAAAGCTCACTAATTCAAGTTTGCTAAACCAGGATATTTTACATCATCATAAGGATAAACTATGACAGTGTTTCTGAGTGACCTCAACATACATTTAAAAGTTTCTGTTCTAAAATGTGCTGTTACATAATCTGGAGACACTGATATTGATCTACCTGCGATAAGCCGGGACCTGAAATCTGTGCGTCACAGAAAAGCTCAAAATACATGCCACTGGTTTACTTGGCAACAAGGTAACAAGGGGACACCCATGCACCTCACTTTAAGCACCTAATGAAAATATTTAATCCTCTACACATCAGCCTATAATATCGGTCTATAAGACGATGAGGTACAAACTGTGATTCAGTTTGTTCCTAAACTTCATCTCTGCCAAAATCATACATTCTCACATTCAGCTGAATCATTGGGAGTTGGATTCTTCTAAGATCCTCAGAAAACAACAATTCTATGAGCTCCCTTTTAAGACAGGAGATGTGCGGTTCCTGGCCTAAATGTGTTAGCACCTCCCTAGGGGGACCATAGTTATTACTTCTTGGTCCGAGTTTAAGAAAAAAGTGCCTTCAGTGACACTGACGGCAGAGCTTGCAGACAAATGCTTATTTAGAAAAGAAAGGAGAGATTAAAACTGGCATTTGACATCGGATACGTCTAAAGTAATCCAACAGGAGCCTTTTACAGTCCGTATCCTCACGGTGTATTGTGATGATGTTCTTCAGGGACCGGAGTAACTCTGGAGTCTCTTTAGTGTCATGATGCTTCACAAAAGACTTGGGATGTCTCTCAGATCTAGGTGTGTCTTTTATTTGCAGACTGTACTGAAATGTTCTATTTGCAGTTTTCAGCCTGGGGCCAAAACAAAAACAGATCCATTGCGAAACTCCCTCTCTGAAGAAGAATAATGAGACTTTTATCACATCAAGAGATCTCAAAAGAAAACACTTGAGATCACATCGCTGATCCTGTTCTTTCATAGGACCATGAAATATTGTTTCTTGAATCATTGTTTTTTTTGTAGACATTGTAGTTTCCTAACGTCAGTCTGCTTGTCCATACCCAGGACAGTAATCAAGTGTTTTTCCATTGAATAACATCAACCACAGCCATTAACATTTAAATCAAGGCCTGATGAAATGTGGGATGGACGCTGATTCATTAGTGCACTTTACTTTCCATTTTATGTTGTAACAGTAGTTTCTTTCAGGCTCAGATTTTACCTATCATAACACATATGAAACTTTTTAAAAATGCAATTGAAATGGAAAAAAATTAACAAAATCTAAGCTTGTTGAATGTGTCAAATTATTCATCAAAGCAATAATGTCATGTTATATAACATATCACTTTTGGTCCTTTAAATACATCCTGCTGGCAGTACTCATGTAGTTTTACTCAGAACGAAATTCCACTTTGCATGTTTGTGTATAGATAAATGTGCGTTGATACTGTTACACCCTGTTATTACAACACAACAGGTAACAAAGAGTGTTTTGAAAGAAACGTCTAAAAAAATCTGTTCCATCAATACAGGGCGAGGTGGAGCCACTTGACGTGTTGAACTGCGTGAAATTTATTGTACATGACTTGTTATAAAAATGTAATTGAAATATTAAGATGGTGAAGGCCCAGCTTCTGTTACATGTTACACTATTGTCTGCGACGCTCCCTTTCACGCCCCTCTGGGGCGAGGGTGTTGTGTGACGGTGGGGGGCCAACAGTATAAATGAAGGGATCTGATGTTCAACAACGAAGAGCAAAAATGGAGACTTACACGTGAGTTCCCTAAATAACTTTATGAATTATTTTTGACTGTAGTTTTATTCATTTTCTGTGATATTTTTAGATTATTGATTGTGTTTTTTTCTAACAGTGGAGACTAATTTCTTGTAATTTTAAATTTTATCAGAGGTTCTTTACATCCAAAGACATTAGACATAATGTGAGGGTCTTTATCTTATCGAAATGTTTTTCTTACCTTCTTCACCACAAATAGAGAATCCTTCAATTCCCCTGGCAAATAAGTCCAACTGAATTTGAGGATCAGTTTTTCCTTGTAATGTATTTTTTTTTAGGCTGAAGCCGTAGCATGTCTTTTGTTTTATTCTACTGTTTACTGTAATGACAAGGTGGAGGTCTGTAATTTTCTTGAGGAAAGTTTTCTTGGAAAGTACTTTCCCTTGAAAGTAGAGCTCATTGTTTTGCTGGTTTCTTACAGGTCAACACTCGGAAAAATGCGGCCGGTCTTTCTTCTGAGCTTTCTTGTCCTGATTCTGAGGACAGAGGCTCAGGTACCTGACGCTTGTGTCTTGAGTGAAACCAACAGACCTCCAGGTTTGTAACATTTTCATAAACATGTTCTCTTCTCTGTTATTTTCACATTTCCACTGCAGTTGGCTTTAAAGCCTCCCTTTACTCTCATTATCTCTTGTAGAAAACTCGGACATAACTGTAGTCTGTGGCACAGAGTACATGGACCTGAGCATCTACATCTGTCCGGTTTACCAAGCTCTTTACAACCAGTCTCTGATGGTCCTCAACAATGAGTTCAACAAACCTGAGTGCTTCGGGACTGCGAACATGACCGCTGTCCCGCCGGTCTTAAAATTCAAAATCCCCTTGAATGAAAGTGCCATCGCTGCCTGCAACAGTATCTTTAAGGTATTATTTACAAGAGCTTTACCTATTGTTTTCAAAGTGCTTGTCAATTGAACAACCCTGTTACCTAAATATCATATTCACGTGCAACTAATGTGTATAAAAATTTTCTGTTGACGTAATGTTATTGTCTGCATATGTTATATAATCTTGTTCTTAATGCTATGGATTTAATGGAAGCTGTGAAGATTTTACAGTACTTAATCATATAAGAAAAGTGCAGAATCTGTAGTGCTATGAGTAAAAAATCTACTTTTTGTATTAAACCAACCTTGAATTGCTGCATTAAAATAAAAATTAAATTGAAATACTAGAAAGACTCAGTAGGCACAGAACTCCACCAAAGCCCAACAGTCCCCTTAAATTCAATTAAGCTGCACCTAATTGCACAAACTCTTAGATTTTAACAGTTTTCACTAAATCCTATCATTGTTCGTCATCAGGTGACCACTGAGCTTGGAACTGGAGAATTTGCCGACTTCTCAAATGTCCAGTTCATCAACATCTCAGGCGTGATTAATTCTATAGACCCTGCTAATGGCATGATCACCTACAGGCCGCAGATCATGTACATGTTCTCCTGTCGCTACCCGATGCAGTATCTCCTGAACAACACTGAAGTGGCTGTGTGAGTATGCTTGGAGGTGCCAAATGTTACAGCTGCACCGAACTACATCCAAGGTTCTAATGCAGCCCGTGAATTCTGCTTCTTTCATCACAGATCAGGAGTCAAAGTCGCCATGAGGGGGAACAATGGCAGCTTCATCAGCTCTCTGGATTTAAAGCTCTACAATGTAAGACCTCCTTTGGCTTTTAGAAGTGGACAGATAAAAAAATATATATATATGTCATATCATATTGTATTTTGTTTGTACTTTTCTTTGGAACAGGATGACCAGTACACGGACCCTCTGGTAATCCCTTCTACAGGACTCACTCTGAAGACCAAGATTTACGTAGCAGTTACAGCCACCAATTTAACAGACAGGTATTGAGGTTTGTTGGCAGCTTGCAGTAAAACATTATATTACTAAGAAAGAAACACTTAGAATCCACATGTCTGTCCTCGAAGGTTCAACGTGCTGCTGGACAGATGCTACGCAACAACAGAACCCTATCCCGCTGTAAACAGCTATTATGATCTGTTTGTAGGGTGAGTCTACTGTATTCAGGCAGAGTACATAATACCTTCCACTGAACTTCCCTGTGTGCGGTAACACAACCCGCCTCTCTTTCACTCCAGGTGCACACGTGACGCACAGACCAAGCTGGACCTCAACGGGGTGGATCAGAAAGCGTACTTCTCCTTCGAGGCCTTCCGATTTGTGAAGCACAAAAACCAGTCAGTTTCCACTTTCTACCTGCACTGCGTCACCAGACTCTGTGAGGTGTCCTCGTGCAGCACCTTCCTGCCTGTGAGAACACTAGTTTTTTTTTCTCCAACCAGAGCTCCGTTCAGAAATCATAAAAATAAATTGCCCCGAGCCTCATTCTGTCTTTGTTCATTTCCAACAGAACTGTGACGGCGGTAAGAGGAGGAAGAGAGAGATCCAGGAAGTGTCCGACGCCGCCACGGTCACCTCACCCCCCATTGTTGTGGGCCAACAGGGCAGTGGTACGTCTATAACAAACATCCTTTGCTATCACAATAAGTCTTTGACAGAATTATATCAAAATATGTAAGCTGATTGATTGATTCATTAAATCTAATTCATGATTTAAAGCCTATGAAAATGAATGGCAACTATAAGGGGGCAAGCGCAGCTAATATAAAATCACAACAGATAAAACTAACCCGTGCTTTAATCTCCTTCTTTACTTAGAAATGTATTTTTCATTTATTGCTGAAAGCCATGTTCAATACATCTCTAATATCTGGTGATTAGCTTAGCTTAGCATAAACCACCACAGTGAAATTGGTCACATTTGCGTTTATTAAACAAGAGGTTTTACAACATGTTGTCTTTTTTGACCTTTTGACAGAGCCAGGCTAGCTGCATCCCTCTGTTTCCAGTCTTTATGCTAAACTAAGCTAACCAGCTAGGGGCTGTAGCTTTACATGCAACTGACAGATATTGAGCTCAATTAATGTTTTGATCCTTTGAGTTAGTGTTTATCAAAAATAAAAGATGAACCCTGTCAATTACTGACGATAGTTTTGATCACTTTTTCAGAGGAGCCTCGTCCAGCGTCCTACACTTCTCAAAGTAAGAACATCTACTGAACTCTTCTGCTGCAACTTTCATTAATCGCATCAAGCATGCAACTAACTGTTGAAGTCTTCATTTGTGCTGGTCTTTCAAGTCTATTTCTGCAGCCTCTATTAGATTAGAAATCCTGTTGAAAACGCACCACACAAGCTGAAATCATCTCTTCCCAGATGCTCTTGTGCTGCACGTTTTGAATATCGAGCAGAACCTTTCTTTCTCAAACATTCGGCCTTTCCATCACCAGTGGCTTGCATCATAGTCTCTGTATTTCTGTTCTCTCTTCTTCAAACGGTGGATTGCTGTACCTGTTCGATGTCTGATCTGGTTTTCTTATTTCCGTCATAAGTGTCTTCAGAGTACATCGAAAACAGAGCTACTGGCCTTGCCGTGCCAATAGTTTTCACGGGGACTGTGCTGTGTTTGTCGCTGTTTGTGAGTTTCTCTCTGAATCCCCCGGAATGGCCTGGGTCACTCTGTCTCTGACGGACTACTTTCCTGGTACATGCTAATACTGTAACTAGCCACATTAACTACTGTGCTCATGAAGCATATTAATGTTTGATATCTTAATGCTTTCCTCCCACCCTCCTCCTGCAGATTTGCAGTCCGAAGACTACAGCAGCCCCGTGGTGGCTGTGATCATCTGCATCGTCATCCTAACCATCGTCGTTGTCGCCATGGCCGCCTACGTCGTGTTGCAAAACAGAAGAAAACCACTTATCCAGTAACGTCGTCTGGTCTGACTTATCTCCTAAACTGCCAGTGTAGCTCTTCATCATCTGCAAGTAAAACAAGTCCCAGAGACATAGCTTCATATTACACAACTATACGACGACATAGCTTTTCCATTTCCCAGATATCTTAAAACGGGGGTCAGAAGTTAGAGGCATGCAACTTTATAATCATCATGTATCACATTTACGAAGTATTTTTAATAGAGAATGAAAGCAGTACTCACTCTTATACCAGGCTGAAGTGAACAGTTTGGAAATGTAAGTGAATTATGAATATTTCACCAACAAACTGACATTTACACAGCTCGGGTGAAATGTTATAATATCTTAACAATATTTGGGCTGCCATTAAATTTGTGTAAGACACAGACTATAAATCAGCAACTGTTTGTATCTCTCTCTCCTTCATTTGCGGTCCTGTCTACATTATCACTATTTAATAAAGGCATAAAATGCCCCCTACAAGTCTATTCACTTTGGCCTCAGCTTCATTTTTTTTTGCTAATTAACAGGTGTTATCATGCTAACATGCTAAACGAATACAGTGAACATGGGCGTCATACATGTCAAAGATTAAAATGTCAGAATGGTTGCATTAGCATTTAGTTTTAGTGTCTGAGTATGATCTCACAGAGGCGTATTCACATTATCACAGAAAAACAGCTTTGAGCTCACTCAGCAGGGGAGCTCCAAAACTTCCCATTTCTTGAGCTTTGATCACAGAGTGTAAATAAAAGGCTTTGACCAAGCTGTGTTGACCACTGGAGGATGGGAAAAATTATGATTAAGTGTATATCTGAATTTAAAGAGGTGTGCGTGACCCACATCAGGACCAAGCTAACAACATATATCAACTTTTAGCAAGTATTAACCTGCAAAGTATCAGAAACGTTCTCCGGGGAGCTTTGAGAATTGTAGCTAAGGTGTCACCATTTCGTTGAGCATTGGAAGTTCATATGTGTTAAATACTGCAGCGAACAATGTGCAGCTAACAACACTTTTCCCCATCAAAATAAAATCAGAACAGACAATTCAAACTCAAGCATTTCTCATTCTGTTAATAATGATCTATGAGAATCATCAGAAACATCTGTCTCTTCAGTGAAGCAAAGCCACAAACCATATTTTTTCTATTAGCACACAATTCATGACTCTAATAATAATTTCATTACAACACCGTCTGATTTGCATCACCTTAACTTTTTCAGTATGTATTTAAATGGTTGACATATTTCTCATCTCATAATACAAAGCTGGGACGTCATGACCACTGCGCAAATGTTCACAAACAACTCAGAGAGCATCTACTTTTGTACTTTTGAGTTCTTTGTAAAAAAGAGAAATTAGTAAAACTAACTTGTCATTTATCACCATCATTTATCACACAACACTAATATGCCTGAATGAAAATACTTGAATTGAAATTAATGGAACAATGTCAAATTTAACTAGTATTTCTTTAATGAATATATATTTTAAGTAATTGACTTATTTTCATTCCAAGTTGCTTCATATGCAGTTTGAAGTATATGTGAAGAAAATCAGGTATTGTGACTATTTGCCTTTTGATCTCTAAATATGTATTGTTACTTTATATGATGTGTTATAAATATACATTTTTTAGAGTGATATCCTTATACTGATAAGACAGAACACCTGGAATCCACCTGTGTGCCCTCGTAGGTTAAACCCACTGCTGGTTATGATGTTATGCAAGAACAAATCAGTTCATAAACACCTATTATGATCTTTTTAAAGGGTCAATAACCCCAGTATATAATACTTTCCTCTTACTCTGACACTTAACTCCAAACAGGCTTCCTGCACTTTGATGTGTGCAGTAACACGACCCGTCTCTCTTTCGCTTTTCTGTACATGTCACAAACAAACTCGGGTGGAGCTCATGGGAGCGTCTCAGAGGAAAGCTTCATATTATGGCCTCCGGATTTGAGGAGAACAACAATCTGAGTTTCTACTTTGTTACCAGACTCAGTGTCGTATGTATGAGTTTTACCGACTGTGACTTGTAACTGTCACACTCTCTAAAACATCACTTCATCACTAATACATGTTTCACACTTAATTGAGATGTTTGGCCTCATGGTGGTGCTAGAGGGAAAGTCAGGGTATCTTCAAAGTCAGGTTTCATAATGATAAAGTAGGATTCACCAGTCTCTGTGTACAACCATGTGCCAGTCCAGCCAATTAAATGTTGATATGATTGCTGATCTTAAAATATTTGAGCTCATCAGAATTTGCAGATCAGTAAAAATTGAATATCTTTAATGGTTCATACATTTAAGTGCGATAACTCATCGTGTGTCAGATATGCTGTCAAAATTCAAATAACATTCAGAACAATACTATCACAATATGTGTTAGTGTGAGAAATAAAAAGATGAAGACTTTTCAGTGAGCAGTTGCTGTGAGTGGTGACAGATAAACCTTATACTCTTATGCTTGGTTTCTTAAATGTCCAGTGCAGCAAAAATACATGACACAGTGGATTAGTATTAATTATCAAAGGATATTTGTAAATTAAGGAGATTTGCACTTTAATAGACCAATATTACGCAGAGCTTGGATTAAAACAATAAGAAATATCAGAGGAAATAAATACTGAGTTCTGAAATGTAAAGACTAATTGGATTTAAATGTAGGAAAACTGAAATGAAATGAGCTGAATATTTGTAATCCTTATAATGTGGATTTTGAGTGGTTTTCCTTGAGAAGTTACAATGAATAAAGTTTTTTTTATTGTTTGCCATCATTTTTCTTAACTTACTTTATATTTCTTATCTTACAGAAAGGAAACTGCGACCACTCAGAGTCCTAATATTAGCTTCAAAGATATTTGTTTGTGGTAATTTGTCACCTTTGTTAGACATAAGTCAGTTATTAACCGTATTAATGGGTTTTATTGCGGCATTATGAATAATTGGTTTCTCCATTACATTTCCCCATCAGGTTGTTTTTATGACCAGCGACATTCATCCTCTAAAACATTTTAAAAGGTCACAACATGCACCAATATGTGTTTTCCTGCAACAACTAGAGCATGAACAAAGATATGAAAGCACTTGGAACAGCAGAGCTGGTGGTGGCACCACAGGTTACATTATAACCGCGTGGTTGATTCCACAATTGTCACTCCAGTCATCATTTCATCAGATTTTTCTTGCTGCATTCAAATCAGTGTTTGAAAGCCGCCTTTGCAGAGTTCACCATTCGCAGCGGGAGTATATCCTCCACCCACTCATCAGGGGAGGCCATCATGCGCTCCCACAGGGCCGCCTCATAGGGGGTTGAGTCCATCCAGTCCACCGCTGCTCCATAACTTTTCCCTACGGAGACAAAGGAAAATACACGTATGTTTAGAGATAACATGTTTTTATTACAGGGCGTTTCATATGGATTTTGGCCTTTAACTACTTTGATAGTCTTTATTTTTGTTGATGTTTATAAAACAATGTGATGCTTGAGAACTGGATGGACCTTTCCCACCGATACCTGAGCCAACTCCGAGCCTCATTCCCCCGAGCAGGTGGCTTGCCAGCCTGTCTCGGTCCCACACGGTGAGCTCCACGCAGGCATCTGATAGGTCGGTCTCACTGATGCCGTCGTACACCATCGTGTGGTTAAACACCGGATCAGTGGTCCTCCGCAGCACGCGCGTCTTCTGCCGACTCTTCCTGCTCGTGTCTGGCAGCATGAAGCTTGAGATGATGGGGAAAAGGAAATACGATGATTGACACAAGAGGAAGCTAGAAATCATGTTCTTACTTGTGAAGAATGTGAACTTACCACTTAACGTATGGGTCAATGGTCGCCCTGATCAGAGGCAGGTTCTTGCATTCTTTCACCCAAATGTGAACCTCTCCAGTGTTGGGACCGTCTTTATTTACGCCTTTAGAAAAGAAATGACACAACATGTTTATGAACTTTCCATCGCTCAGTCCTGAGAAGCTAAAACTATTCTTATCTGATCACCAACAACTATTTTAAGGAATAAATAGTTAAATCACAGATATTTGTGATTCATGGGAATATCTCGGAGAATATCCTGGTCATTTATAGGGTTGCAAAGGGGCGGAAAATTTCCGGAAAGTTTCCATGGGAATATTCAGCTCGGGAATTTTGGGGAATTTTGAAAAAAAAATATACACAAATTAAACGCTGAGTACTAAAAAAATCATTCAAAACTCTATTTTAAAGACGTATGGAATGCAGCACAAGCTGCACGTTGTATTTCAACCCTGCACTGTGCATTTCTCCATCACATGCACAGATAATTGCAAGCATCCTGCACATTACAGCAGGGCTATTGAGGCCTGCTGTAGTGTGCAGGACTAGTCAGGTAAGTTGCGATGATATTACTGGGGAAAATATGTTAGCATGCTGATTGAGGATTGTTCATCTGTCCATATAGCCTATTTCTATTCATTTATCCATCAATTGTAAAATATTTTTAAGGATGATTCCAATTGGCCAACTATTTATATCTCTGGCATTGCTTTAGTGTTTTTTTACAAGATTTTTTCTCATCTTATTCTACAGAGCAATGCTACGTGCACTATCTCATGTGTGGAGACATTTCACCCAAGCCAATGTAGAAGGAAAGGCTGTGTACATTTGCAAATACTGTGCAAAGACCTATGTTAAGATCAATCAATCAATCAATACAATTTTATTTGTATAGCCCATATTCACAAATTACATTCATCTCATAGGGCTTTAACAGGGTGTGGCATCCTCTGTCCTTAACCCTCAGCAAGAGTGAGGACAAACTACTAAAAACCCTTTTAACAGGGTAAAAATAAGTAGAAACCTCAGAGAGAGCCACATGTGAGGGATCCCTCTCCCAGGACGGACAGAAGTGCAATAGATGCCACGTGTGACACAAAGCTCCAGAAGCATATAGTCAAGTGCCCAAAGCTTCCTCAGGGTCTGTATATGACAAGGTAAATACAGTTAGTATAAATTACCCACATAATTTCCAGTTTATTCCTGTTAATTCCCGTTAATTCCCGTTAATTCCCGTATATTCCCGTATATTCCCGTATATTCCCGATAATTCCCATGGAAAGTTTCCAGCTTTGAATATTCCCGGAATTTTGCAGCCCTAGTCATTTAATGACAGAAATCTGACTTCTACTGTTCATTAGTAGAGGACATAAGAGATAATGATATTGTTGACAGAACAAATTTGCTGCTCCGTCACTCTCACTGTTTGAGTTTTAAAAACACAACCAAATCAATTCACTCATCACAACAGGGATCACAAAAAATTTATTTTTTAAGTAGAAGGAAATTTTCAGACGTATAAAGAAAAGAGTGACATTTCTATTATTTTTGGTATTTTTCTGTTTTTTATCTGTTGTTAGAAACATCATCAACAGACCCACTGGTTTTTCTGGATTTTTCTGACATTTTTCCTAGTGGGGCTGACAGGAAAAATCATCATAGAACGTCTGGAGCACCGGATTAGGATAGAGAATGTCCAGAGGTCAGTGCACGTCTGAAAGTCGCATGAGACTGTGTACAGACCTTCACTGTGAGTGACCTGTGGCAGGAACCGTATGGCTAGTCTCATCTCTCCTTTCCCATTTGCTGGTGGTAGAGTGGGTGTAGTCTGCAATGTTAAATAAATATCATATTCAAAACTCCATCAGCTGCTTAAGTCCTCTGTCCACAGGTTATAAAACAAATACAGGGCATGTGATCCAGTAGAGTCATCTCAGCAGACAAACCACATTCTAAGATAAACTGCTGTTATTTGATCATAAAACAAGTACAGTGGAAAACGGGACCTGTGTGTGTTTCTGTGTGTGTGTGTGTGTGTGTGTGTGTGTGTGTGTGTGTGTGTGTGTGTGTGTGTGTGTTTCTTCCTACCCTGGGTTTCAGGACTAAGTCGTTCATCTGGGTGTGGTCAAAGTCCCACTTGAAGAGGTCGATGTCGACCTCACCGAGGAAGCTGTTTCTGCCAAACGTGTCGTTATGCCAAACGGAGAGAATGAGCGTCTGAGTCCTGAGGTACTCCATGCGAACCCGATACTGTGAGGACAGAGAAGAGGGAGAAGCTTTTTGTTTGCTGACTGTCGTCCGTGCCAAGTATTAAAAATGACAGCGTGAGAAAGTCTGTGTCTTTTTAGTTCAAGTGGCATCGAATCCTCTCTGTCTCTTACTCTGAGGATCTCGTTGAACGTCGGATTTAACGTCTTCTTTTTCACAGATGTTTTCCTCTTGCCCAGATTTGATTTGTCAGGTACCAGGTAGCTTTTGATGTACCTTGAAGACAAAAACTAAAAACTAAAATACTAAAATACACCAGAAATATACAGTGTAAGAGTTAGAAGTCAAAATTATATTTAATTTTTCAAGTGCCAAAAACTGGTAAACTAAAATAAACTACTAATTATTTCTAACATCCTAATGAGTAGTATGTACACTTTTTACAACATAGTTTCAGTTATATGACAGAAAGAATCATTAGCTGAATTTAATGTAAACCTCCTTTCTGTTTTGTAATTTATCAGCAAGTACATCCGAATACAAACAAATAATACAATGATGATTATGATGTGTGGCTCAGTTATGATACAACATCATCAAAGTATCATACGTAAATATTGGATCCTTAAAAACAAATACAGAGATGGTGACTTAGGTGGAGTTGAGTTTACGGCTTCCCCTTCTGTGTTTGAATTCTGTGTTTTCCTTCAGTTCGTCGGTTTAAAGAAAATGAACTAAAGTATGAAAACATTTATTGGAGAACTTGCTCTAAATGAATTCTAGCTGAATCACTCACGGATCCGAGCGCCCCCTCTTCGGGTCGACGGCAGCCAGGTCTCGGCACTCGGCCACGAAGATGTGAAACTCTCGGAGCTTCTGAACGTAGTTGATGGAAAACTGGATATTTCCCTGAACCTCCACATTCCCGAAGTCTGCGTTGTACATGGTCATAACGCTGCCACTCAGCTGGAGCACACACAATCAAGCAACCCGACATTTTGGTTTGTTATCTACAATAAGTGGAATCACTGTGGAAATACTTTTTATCTAACAATTTGTGAAACTCCACCAATTATACACATCACAGTCTGTTCATAGACTATTATTGTTCTATTAACACGTAGTGCTTTGTGTTTGAATATGTGCTTATGTGTTTTGTCCACATGACTATGTGCTAGCTGTTAATTTGTTGTCTGCTTGTTTGTTTGTTTGTTTATTTCTTGTCTGTTCTCTTTTCAACATGCAGAAGAAAATTACCCTGAAACTTGGCTCACTCTGGTATATGTATATGAACCATTGTGCTCATATCAATTAATGTACACTGTCCCTTTCTTTTAAATAAAATGAAAAATTAAAATGAAATTAAAAGACATTTAAGACAAGATTTGTTTTAACTTAGACTGTATATAATGATGGAGGACATGAGTTCCCTAAAAGTGAAGCCAAAACTAATGCATTGCCCCCTGGTGGCTGGCTGCAGTGCAGGTCATAAATCTGTGTACCCAAGTCTAGCGGATGGGACATGGACGATAGTGTTAAATTATTTGTCTACCAAAGTTTGTCCAAGTGTTCATGTTTATGCATAGTCTGTTTTTAAATAGTTATGATGATGCTGTAAATAAAAGTGTTGCAATGTCATGATTGGCAACTGAGACTGACTTGTTATTGGTCGAGCACCTGTATAGGCGGCTCCACTCCTTGATCACTGCTGTGCAAACTCTGGCCCCAAATGTCGTCCATCTTTATTTATAGTCTGTGGTTTAAACCGAGGTGTTTTCAAACTGAATTTCATTGGTTTTGAGAAAGAGAGAATAACAAACTGGCAGGTTTTGCAAATGTACATCTTGATTTACTCCAGGACTGTTCTGAATAGAGCTAGTGCCGATACCATAACATAGAGATACATCTTTTGTCAACTAACAATAATTAGTAGCAGGTTGAAGTCAGTCACAATTTATGATGAAAAGACAACAAGCAGAGCAGGTTAATGGGGGAGTGTCTTAATGTTAAGCTTGCTAATGGGTTAAGTGAAGCTTGCTGCCGGGTGTGAACATACAGGCGACATAGACGTCATGCCAGAGGAGCCGGTGAGGTTAGTCATCGAGCTGCCCTTCATTAGTCTTCCTCCCTGGTAGCTGTCCTCAAAGGTGGAGTCAGCGTCCCTGTCAGCGTCCTGCAACACACACAGCAGGCACAGGAAGCTGCGTGCACGGGGAGGCAGAGAGGGCTTTGACCTACAGGACTGAAAGATGAACGGCTGGTTTTACCTCCTTCTGTAAGAACGAAGGAACCGACTTGCTCATCTTCTTCAGGTGGTCGGGATCCGCGTATAAGGACGAGGACGGTGACGGGAGGGTTGAAGCTGAAGAGAGAGAAATATAAAGTATCTTGACCAGACTGCCCGGAGCAAACATCTCAGTCATGAAATCATTTAGGACCATTTTTCACCATCACTGATGCGTCTGTGGTCAGCAGTCGAATCTTGCCCTGTGAGAAACACGTAAATCGATGTCACTCAAGAGTCATCAGCGCATTTGGGGAAATTAGCGATTTGGAAGACTAGCTCACGTGGAGATGAACACGACGTCATGTCCTCGATACTTTTAGCCAGATTCTTCGGCCGTGCTTCTGCTCGCCTCAACGCTTTCCTGACAGGGTCTTGGGTTTCATCATCATTTTCACCTGCGGGAAGAAACAGGCTGGATTTACTGAGTTTGTTTGTTGGATTTTCATTAAAATAAGGTGAACAGTGTTTTTGACTGAGGGCAAGATTATCTTTTTAACTGATGTGTCTACGTTTGCCAAAATGAAATGAGTAGCAGCTGGACAGTAGAGGGCACTAGACCCCCTCCAACCTGGATCAGAAGAATCTTTGCTCATAGACTTATTAAAATTTGTACATGTACATTTGATTAAATTTAACAAAAGCAATAGGCGGTTGTTCATTACACACCACCACCCAACAGGTGGCAGCAGAGGGATGCAGCAGAAGAATTGAGACATATGGTTGCAGAGCATGCAGCCGGGTTGTGATCATAGGTCGTTATGAGAGATTGAATATAAAGATGGGTGACATCTTAGCTTTACTTCTCCCCAAAAGTGAAGCCAAAGCATCTCCATCTTCCCCTGGTGGCTGGCTACAGTATAGGTCATAATCCTGGCCTCCTCAATGTTATTGAATGGGACATACAGTTACAGACACCAAAAAAATCTTGTTGTATGTCTTAGTCTTAATGTTTGAGATACATTGGTTTTTAATTAGTTATGGTCATGACATATCTTCAGCTGGATATATGAATCATTCCAGATATCATATGTACATTTTACTCAGTAAAATACTTCAACAACTCTGAAAGAAAGCTGTCGTTAAACTGCTGAAGTTTTGGTGCAATGTTAATATTTCTCTGTGGTGAAGAAAAGCTAGAGCCCAGCCCACAAACCAAACACAGGCAGTTGACTGCAGGCACACACACTGTTTACAGGAATCTATTCCTGCCAACACAGACACTGAAGCGGACGTGATATGACGGATACAGCTGGATACGATCCAATGTGATAAGGATGTTTCTGTGACTATGCATTCAGAGGACTATGTTAATCCCAAAACAATCTCTGAATGTTCTTTAGTGTTTGACGTCATCTTTTTTTTACATTTACTCCTGATTTGCTTTTACTTAATTTTAGGGTAATCAGATTTATTGTTGTTTTTCATTAAAATGACTTAAAAATAACCAAATGAAATAGTTTTGGACACAAGACACAGGGTTTCTCTTTTTTTTTAAATGTCTAATGCATTTTATGATAAACACATTCAGCAGAGGTATTTTCTTACTTTGTGATGAACTGATGCTATTCCGATATTAGCTGGTAAATGTAGACTGTTAACTTATAATTTTGGGATATTTATTATTCATTTTACTGTGTAAAAAAAAAGAAGTTGGTGCTCACGGTTTGAACTGTTCCTAGACCAGGTTTCTGACGTGCTGCTCATAGACGACTCTGGGCCAGTATCGGAGCTGCTGTAGTTGGCCCACGGGGGGCGCTGACTTGTCTTGCTGCCCTTCCTGCCGTAGCGCTCCTCTGAACTCACCGGGGTGCTGGCTCTCACTGGACCGCTCAGGTCAAAGTCATACCCGGACTTTCCCTCTGAGCCCTCGCTCTTCACAGCCGGGGCGAGCGAGGTGTGGACGCTGGTTTGGTCCGTCATGCCCAGGTAGTGCCGGTAGTCTCTGGGAACAAACGCCCGTGCACGTGGAGTCATAGTGTCGAGTCCATCCGACAGTCTGAATGACATGGCCCCTTTTTCAGTGTTCTGCCTTTGCTTCCTGCTCTGGGAGTGGACAGGGCTTACTTCCATTTTTTTCTGGACGTGATCTTTCTGGTCAGGATCGCTCAGCGTGAACATGCTGGTGGCACGACGCATAGAACCACCACGACTGCTGGACTTGCTAAAGGTGTCCTGTCTGCTCTTTGGAGACCGAGGCTCTTTTCCTGTGCTGCTTTGTGGTTTCGGGGATTTCTCCTCTCGACCAGAGTCCTTGGAGCCTCTTTTGGACTCAGCTGTCGTATAATTGGATGGGTTGTTTTTGCTGTCGATCAGAGCTCTTGCCCCAGACCCCATCTGCCTATCATGTGGCGACTTGGATCGGACCTGTGGAGATGGCTTCATGGGAGCCGGTCTTGTTTTCTCGACAACTGCAGACAAACGGTAAATCTCGGCATCGCTGCTCTTAACCTCCTGAGATGGAAACTGGGCGCTTACTGGCTCTTTCCTTTTGGGGCTTTTGAGTTTGTCGACGGTTATCGGTCCTCTCGTGTCTGACGCGGCATCACCCCAGAAATCTCGGAGATTGTTGAACTGCGATCGGCTCGCGCTGAGGCTCGGCGACAACTTGTCTATCCTTTGATTCAAAGAAGGCAAGGTCAGATTCTGCCTATTGGAGTCTTCGTCATCGCTGCCTGAATCACTTCCAACTAACCTCAGATCATACTCGGACTTTGTAAATCTTTTATTTAGCTGATTTGCACCACGAGTGACTTTACCTTCACCAGGAGACTTAGGCACGCCGGTGTAGAAAATGGGCTTGTTCCTCTCCTGCTCCCAGAAAGATTTGAGCTGCTTGATCTTCTCTGCTGTACTTTCCTGTTGTGATGAACCTTGTCTGTGAGTATGAGGACTGCTAGTTTTGTCTTTAATGGACACATCCTCTTTTCTCTTTGGAGACATGCTCGACTGCATGTTCTTATCTTCACTTTCCCTCCTTTTCACTTCTTCACTCGAGCCTCTTTTAAGTTGTGCTTTATAGTCATTGCCACTTTGCTTGTAGTCGGGTTTCGACAGCTCTTCCTGCAGATGGGTTTCTCTTGATTGGAAGAAACTGTCGGGCTGTGAATTTAGTTTGAATGTATTGTTGCTCTCAGACTCTGGACTCAGTCTGGACTCTGTCCTTGGCTGTGGACTGAGTCGGGTTAAAATCTCAGTGTCTGAGCCTCCTCTGTCAGGTGCCTGGGGGCTGGATAGCAACCTAAAATAATCAGAGTTATATGTTGGGTCATTATTATTCCTTTGAGATAAAGAAGGGTCCTGCTGGTTATTATTCAAGTGAACATTGTCTGCGACTTCTTTCTGCTCTCTTTCGTCCCCATGCTTCGAGACGTACTTATCATACATCCCCCTCCCGTTGTGTATTCCAGGAGCAGATGGCGTGTCGGACGCTGTGTTGGGTTTGTTCACGTTCTCTTCCTCCTTCTCCGCCGAGAGATAAGCAAGTTTTTGTCCTTCGTCGCTTGGCGTGATTGGATTCCTGATAAGTATTTTCGGGCCCATGTTGCTTTTCTCCCAGAACGACTTCAGATGGGAGATTTTTAGTGGTTGGCTTTCATCCTCATTATGTTTCACTTCCTGTGATCTCATTCTTTCCCTGGTGTCCCTCTGCACCTCCTCCTGTGTTTCACTCAACTCCGTCTGGCCTGCCCTGTCCGGGGCTCGAAACTCTTTGTCCTCATTAATCTGCCTTTGTAAGTGACCTCTCTGCGTTTCGAGAGTGTCCTTCGTTCTCTCTGTTGTATCTTCACTTCTTAATTTGTTGCTTTCTACATGTTTGTCTGAGCTCTTTGTGGCCTCTGTGTGGTCGTCTGTACTCAGCAACTCGCCGCTGTCGCCGCTGCGGCTGAACCAGTCCAGCACCTTCGCAATGGAGTCCTCATCGCTGGTGGGACTGGTCGCCTGAGTGGATAATTTGAACGCGTGTTTCTGACCGGATTTCTTCATCGATTGCTGATCAGTTTTATCGATGAAGTTGAGATCATAAGATATAGGAGGCTCTGCACCTGGAAAAAGGAAGGTGTGGAAAGAAAATGTAATGTCTGATTATAATCAGAAAGTTCTGTCAGGTGAGCACAATCAGTTTGGTGACTCATTTTATCAAAAAAACACAAGTAGCAGCTCATAGACAAACTGGAACACAAACGTAATCTTGGCTGAATAAGTTTACACCCAATGCATCTTACACCTTCAGCTCTGCATCTACTTTGGATTCAGTTCTACCTGAATAAAGTTGTGTATTATATTACTCAGTGTTTCCACTACTTTTACCTTATGAGCACCTCACTTGAGGGTTGGGGTCCCAACTAAATTTAGATTATTCTTAGGGTGATTTTATCCCAGATAATAAAAAATGCCCGATACGAAATTATACTCATATACATTCCTATATAAATGTCTTTCCTTACTATAGTCAATAAAATTGGATCCTTTTACTGGACTTACCCGCAATACTTCTGGTAAAACTCAGCTCCTCCGGCCTGGTTCCCTCGCTGCTGTTGATTTCTCTGTCCGAGCCCTGGATGCTGATGGTGTGCAGGACGACAGATTCCCCCCCTGCGAGTTCTCTACGGGTCTGATGGTCTCCGTCATCGCTCCTCTGCCGGGTTTCCCTCTCAGGGGCCGAGTCACTTCTGGTGAATGTGGTCAGTCTGAAATCACACAGGCACTTTTAATGAGTTTTGATTGAAGATTTGGGTAAAACTTGTAAAAGGTGAAGGATTCATCCACTGACCTGTCTCTGGTTATAGAGGGGGGGCGTCTGTCCCTGTCTAGGCTGGAATTAGAGAAAACCTGAGAAACGTCACTCAGTGGCTGCTGGGAAGTCTCATCTGCAGAGCTGGATGGCTGAGACACCTGGTTAAAGACTGGAAATGCACTTCTCTGAGGCATTTCATCTTGACTCTTCTGATACGACTGGTTCGAGCTCCCGCTGGACCCCCGCTGGAGGCTTCGTCTTGGAGCAGGAACGATCCCTGAAAAACCTCCCTGGGCGTCCACACCTGGGCCAGTGATCTCTAGCTGGCTGCTGGAACGTCTCGAGAGAAACGTCCTCTTCTTTGGCACCGGCCTGAAACCTGCAGACGAGCTCTCTGATATGATGGAGCCCCCTGAGGTCTGACTGGCCTCCTCCCCAGGGCGACTCTTCCGAGGAGATGTGAGCTCTGAGGGAAACACAGTAGAAAGATATCAGAGGCATTTTGCCATCATAGATAATTTTTTGTATATTCCAAATCTCGTAGCCTCCGTATGTTCATCTGTTATAAAATTCAATTCCAACCTGTCTCAGACGAGTCCTGGTCCCGACTGCTCGAAATATCATTATTAATTTGAGGTGGTTCAACAACGATAAGAGACGTACAGTTGAAAGGGTTGTGCCTTGGCTGGAAGGAAAATTTATATAGTCATCGTTTTACATTACAAAGGCTGAAATATCTGACTGAATCATGGAAGAGGAAAAATTAACTGAAAAAATCTGCTTAGTAACAAAAACACCTACTGTTCTTGGGGAGCGGAGTGCTGAATTCAGATTCTCCTTCTCAGCATCACTGGAGGAAAAGATGAAACATATAGATGATTAAAGTAAATTTAAAAGAAAAACAGATACGAGTGATCCTCAGGTTAGGTCACACAAGATAAAGATAAAGATTATTTTAATGGTATGTGTCCGCTGCTCTGATGTACACGCGCGTGCATGACTGAAGCCTGCTCGCCCGGAAATAACTGCTTCAATCCAATCAACTCAAAGGGCAAGAGAGAAAACTAAAGTCACAATACCTTATGTGTAGTGGGCGAATAACAAGATTAAACACATACATTTAGGGGTTGCATTTAAAAAAAACATTTGATGCATTAAAAACAAAAGGAATTTCATTGTAAAATCTCTCTTAATCTGACTGCAAACAAAGTTTATGCAACGACATTCTTGGGTCTTTTGTGTGAATAGGATTTACAGACCTCCCCACAAAGTACAGAAGCTCGGCCAAAGCAAATATTGACCATAGAGTTAAAAAGGGTATTAACTGTGTTCCAGGTATGGCACCAAGTCACTGAACACAGATACATACATTGTGCGTTGTTTGCCAAGTTTTAGTCTCAGTACAGAGAGAACATCCTCCTCTGGGTAAGTCAAGTTACTCTTAAACTAGAATTACAGATAGAGTAGAATTTATTGCCTCCACTAACCAGTACAGTTTCAGTCTAAATACATGTTATCAGGTCAGAGTGACCTTGAAATCTGACCTCTGGAATCTAATAATTTCACCTTTGAGTCCAGGGGTTGGAATTTGAAGACACTCCCTAAACGCAGACTTGAGATTTCATGTTCAAGAGGCCAGGAACAAGTTCTGTGATCGTTGATCCTTGACCACACTTATCTAATTAGTGAATATGTGAGTCTAAGTGAATGTTTGTACCAAATTTGAAAGAATCATCTCGAGGCGCTCTTAAGATAACGTGTTCACAAAGTTCCCAGGAATACTCAAGGTATCCGGGAAGTGGATTCATAAAACCAAAGACATGTTTTGAAAGGTTACAGTGACCTTGACCTCTGAGCACTTTGAAGACATTTCCTTACGTGTTCACAAGATAGCGACATATGGACAAGCCAAAAACATAATGTTTCTGGTCACAATATAAAACATCATAAATATCATTATCATAAAAAAAACCAATTCAATCGAAAAGGATAAAAGCATCCTGATACTTCTAACTCGACACTGACATCAGTAGTCACTTCTCTCATTCAGAGTAATTAAGCCGAGAGCTCTGTTGAATTAAACTGTCGATTTGTTTTCCCTTCATGTGTCAGTGTGTGTCCTGCACACACACAACTGTAGCTGCAGCTGCCGGGCTATAAAACAGACATATTCCCAGTGAGCACCACCTATGTTTACACAGGCTGAGTCACAAGACACTCAACACAAACACACACTGGAAGAGAGCGAGGAGGAAGAGAGCGAGGAGGAAGAGAGCGAGGGAGCTGCTCCTGTATCTTAAACTGAATTATTCAACGTGCTGGGAGCTGGTGCTTTGTAGTGGAAGTTTTACGGTCAACGGACAGGAAATGGATAAAGTCTGAGTGAGACTGCGTGATTTTAAAAGCTCAGCCAGAGAACAACTTGTGATTCAAGTGTTGACTAATGGTGCTTTCTGAAGTCCGGACATTTTACTGAACATTTTCCAGAATGGTTGTATGACCCCGGACAATCTCCTGCTATGTTCAGCAATATATGGACATTTTCAGGAGTTCTTCTTTTACAGATTCAAAAGCATAAAACCACATTAAAGAGATATTTAGACATTCTTGGATATGTGTTGGGCCAATGGAGAAAAACTAACACGCCAACACATGAATTCTCCAAACCTGACATTTCAATGAACAAAGTCTAAACTGTGGCTAAACATGAAGATGCAAATGGAAAAATGAGAAGCTTATAATCAGACAGTGAATCTAGGAATGTATGAGACAGAAATGATTGTGTACTTTATCGTCTTTGGCTGCAACGCCTCGAAACACCTGCTGGGTTTAGGTGGAGCGACGGAGGAGCCTCGACTGCTGGGTGTTCTGGATTTGTCCGATCTGAGAGACCCGTCTGCAACAGAAAGAACAATGAAATATTTAATGTTGTTGTTTTTCACCTGTTTTCCGGCACTGGGTTGTTTTTTATAATCCCACTGCTGAAAACGTTCTGCTGTAAAAGGGTAAAATGTAGAAGCGTGGATGAAACCAGCATTCAGATCTTATATTTTCTTTGATTCTCTGCTGAAAGGCCACTGTCTGGGCACCAGTTCAGTCTCAGAGAAGGTCAAATTTAAGATTAGTTTTTTCCAAAAGCAACATTTTATCCCTCTGAGCACAAACCAATCCTCCGTGGGATCAAGAAAATATTACCTGCTGCAGGAGAACAGGGAGAAAACCACGTTTGTGACTGAGCCGCTAGCGCTGAGGTCACACACGGAGCTGTAGATTATGTCCTTGATCAGAAAAAATAAACACACCTCTCCTCGGCTTCATGGAGGCCAGGATGATTTCCGAGCCGTGGATCTTGTCCATGTGTCTGCGGCTCTTGGCCTCGTAGAACCACTCTCCGGTCAGGTACTTCATCTTCCCCTCGGACTTCGACTCGCTGCTGAGTATCTTCTCCAGCTTTCTGTTGGAGAAACACAAAGGAAAACATTTTTCTACAGAGTCATATATTGTTTTTTCATGCACCAGGTTTATACCAGCTAAGTGTCACTTCCTTCTGAATGAAAAAAACACAAAGGGTTGTTTTTCCTCTGTCCCTGCAGACACAAGGACGCACTCTATTGTCAGGGAACAAGTACAAGACAGCACTTTAAACTGCACTGACTGGAGAACCTGATACCGTTTCAAATCAGACTGAGGTGAAATCCAGGGTCGAACACAGAGGAGACCAGCTTCACATTGGTGTTTTGAAGTTCACGCCACAATGACAAATTGGTTTTTCCTCAACTGGAGATACTTGTCTTCAAACCAGAGCAGTTTCAGTGCTCTGGTTGAGGGAGCTGACTCATATGAGGTGTCACTGTGACTTTTGACCTTTAAGTTTGAAATTTAATAAGTTTATTTGTGACAACTGCTTAAACTTAAGGTTTTGTGAGGCCACTGTGACCTTCACCTTTGACCTTTGACCACTTATCAGTTCATCCGTGAGTCAAAGTGAATGTTTTTTAAACAAATTTGATGAAGATCCCTCAGACATGAATGAGACAGACGGACGAGCCGATGATTATCAGTCTCACTCTGTTCAATGTTTGTTGTTATTATTGTCCCGATTTTCTCTTCTTCTCTTAAGCGTGTTGAAGAAAGTTGAAGCTTGTTGAAGAAACGTACAATGTTCATTACCGCCTTTAACAAATGATTCTGCATTATGTTTGTCTTCTGCTCCACCACTTTATCAGCTTCATGAAACACTTGCACATGATCCATTTGAAGGAAGGAATTCGGAAAACATTTCCATCAAGTTCAAATTGAATCAGGGAGGAAAACAAAAACAATCCTGTGAGATGATCACGGCGGCTCATCTTCCCTCTCGACGCTGCTCCACAATGGTCATGTGAATAAAGGGCAGCACATTATAACAGGCTGCTGGATTTAATCCTTTTACAGTAGAGCGGCCGGGACACAGCGAGCATTCAGCCTCCCGCTGATAAAGAGTCTGCTCGGCCAATTCCATTAGAGTCACAATGAAAAGCACATTGTTATAGGACATTCTTGACTCTTGCAAGTGAAATTTAAAACATCTTCAAAGAGGATTTTTTGTATAGTTTTTTGTGCGTTGAAATGTTTTGTGAAGGGGAACGAAGACGTGAAGCTCGTGGGAGAGAAGTCAGAAAAGATCTGTGTGTTTGTTTCTGTGCCCTGAACATACAGCGTGAGGAATGTCTGACTCCTCCCAAAGCTTCAATGAAAAGCTCGGGAGCAGCTTCATTCTGACTGTAAGCTCCAATACTTACAGAAGGTGTTGGACATTAAGATTTTTAGCATAAACTCCAAGCAAGGTTATATTTTCGCAGGAACACGCAAAAACTTTTCCACGAAACTTGGAAGAAGGATGCATAGTTTTTTTTCTGATTTTGCCAACACCCAGCAGCCAGCCCACATGCTATGTGGTTTATTGACGGCTCCTCTTTGCCAGATCTGGGCCACAAGTTAGCCATAGCAGTAAGGTGGCACGAATTTGTTTGTGCTACTCAGATTTGCTGTTTCACAAGTTGGCGACTTTAGGATTGCACTCATTTTGTCCAGGTTAAAAAAAAGGGTTAGGGTTAGGGTTATTGCCTGAAGTGTCCCACATCGGCTCTCTATCTGGGATAAGGTCAGGCCTGAGCTTCTCAGAGAATAATTCATGGATCTTGGCTCTTTTGGAGGTATTTATCGTTGTGTGCAATTTTTATCCAAAAGATCCAAATCAGGTGGGTAGTGGATGCGTTGTTTAATTAGAGGCCGTATGTCCCCTCTCTCTGCCTCTCTCTCTTCTCAGGTGAGGTGTCTCGCCATCACGCCTCTCAGCATTTCTATTCCTGTCCATCACAGCAGCATGATCCTCCTCTCAGTGTGTGTGGACTTCAACTTTGCTCAAATCTAATTGCGCAGCTCACACTGAGGCTTCCCAGCGACTGGAGGCAAACTGTGTATCCTGCAATGCTGTTATCCCGTTATTCCATTAGGGCCCAACAAGAGTAATTTTCAGCTGCATGTTTACTGTCCAACAAAGGCCTCCTCTCACAGGGCGAGCGATGGAAAGACTTCAGAGCTCTTATTGAATCACTAGAATGACATTTGCCGAATAACATAACATTAGCTTTAATGTTGGCACATAACATTTCAGCTCATGTAAAGTAACGTTTTCAGAATGTAATGGTGAACTGCAGGAGACGCCTGTTTCCCCACCTGATTCGTTCCTCCTCGGCCTGCTTCAGGTCGGCGTCCCGCCTCAGAACCTTCATGATCTTCCCCTGCTCCTCCTCCGTCAGGTGGCTCAGGTCGATCATGGCTCCGCCTCCTGCTTCGTTCACCGGCCCGACGTGGAAACGCTCGGCAGCAGGAATCATCCACCAGATGTTTCTGTGGCTACTGTCAAACAAACACATCAGGTATATTGACTCAACAACAGGTATGTTGCTATTGGAAACCAGTCCCTCACAAAGTCCTCAATGGTTCCTCTTAATACATGTTTACTTTTATCCTTTTCTTTTGCCATCACTTTGAAATGATGTTGTACTATTTTATCTTTGAATTTTGATTTTGTATAATATAATTCGCTGTCTTTTATTTTGAAAGACATTTTCTGGTCTGTGGTTTTTGTTTGTAGTTTTTCACACAATGTTAAGATATTCATATCATTTTTCATCTTTCAAAAATACACATTTTCCTCACAAGTTCCCACATTTAACATCTATTCTTCGGTTAAAGGACAAAAAGAAGTTAACTGTGCTTTTTGAAAAACTTTGGAAGAACTCCATCCTTTAAAAACACGCAGAGCATCTGACAATAATCTGTTGATTGGTCGGTGGTTTCCCAAAATATGTGACCGACAAACACAACATGCAACTCTTACACAACCCCAGAACAACTGCCTCCATACAACTTGCTTCTGATTAAGGAAAATTAAACACTGTGAAGCAGCTTCGGTCGTTCCATTAATGGTTGTGAAGCCATAAGTGAATTAAACAGTCACTTCTGTATCTGTGTGCGAGTGGATTCACTTAGTTAATGTACCTGAACAAAACCTTTGAGCTACAAACTGAACACATCCATTCTAAGTTGATTCGAACTTCTACTGCAATATATTTCAGAGGGACATTCATTTTAATGTATTCAATTATTTCAAAACACGACATGGCCCTCAATAGAGTTCAAGGTCCAACAGTCCACTTATGAAACCAACTTTTAATTCACTAGATGCAGCTTTTCACTTGGATCTACACTAAAACGCACACACCCTTTATCTCACCATGTTAAACAGACTTAAAGAAACTATCCTGGATCAACACCAGAATTGAATGTGTCCTTTCTTGTCCAACAACACATCCTTCCACCACTTTTTGTACTAATCCGTGCAGATGCTTTTGTGTAAGTTTGCACTAAGTAACAAAACAACAAAGGATAAGAAGAAACAGTAACAGTTCACTTGAGTCCAGGATCCAGTTCTTCACCAGAGACTATGAAAATGTGTCTTGTTTGCTCCATCTGCATGTTTATTCAGGAAACTGGTTATACTGACACAACATATACAAACTCTTTGGGACAGACCAACTGTCTGGCTGAGCATTCTCTATTATCACCATGACTATTATTATAATTCAAGATGCAGCCCTTTACCTTTAACAGTAAAGTGAAACCATGTGAGGTCCCTGTGCAGCTGCAGACTCTGAAGTGAGGACTGCTAAACGTTCCTTCGACTCCCAAATTGTTTTTCTCTGTTCAGCAAACTTAATTAAAACGGATTCATTAGAATTTGGCTTTGGAGGATTCGCACTGAACTGGTTCATGTTTCCGACTTAATTGTGAAGAAATTAGAAAATTGCTCTGGAGACAACAGCTTGTCAAAAAAGAAGTTTAATGAGTGATATGGTAGAAACAGCTCTTATTAACTGATAATTAACTTTCTAAGCAAACTCTGAAATAAATCCTGACTGGTTTCCACTCCTGACAACAGTTCCTCTGCAGCCTCAGAGAAAACTGTCCTCAGGTTTCGTTGAGTAATTTTTTTGACACCTGTTTGATTCTAGTGTTACTGCAGTGATAAATAAAGATCAGATAAAAGGTTTGTTTTTACCTCCTCTACAGATCCGCTGCTCCTGCTGCTGCCGCTGGTGGAGACTCCAGACGGGAGAGGAGGAAGAGGAGAGGAGGAGGAAGAGGAGGGCGGGCCTCAGGGAGGAACCGACATGTACATAACTAACACGTCGCCAAAGTGTGCATGTGTCGATGGTCCGTGATTGTAATAACAGGGAGCGTCCAGCAGGTGGCCGTAGTTTCCACATGTTGATATCAGTGTTTGAACAATGGGTGTGAACCTCAGGTGACTATTTACGACCACCGGGGGCGGATCAGGAGAAAATACACCCTGGGGCAAAACAAAAGGTAAAAGGTGTTCCTTGATATAGTCTTGTTTTTATTTTGCTTATTTATGTATATTTATGTTTTTTGCCATCTTTATCTGGGTCTTCCAGACGGTGCCGGCCCTGGCAATGTTGGCGCCCTATGCGAGATTTCAAATTGGCACCCCCAAACAGGACGCTGTGCTCTCAACGCATACTGCATGTGACTATGCAGTATTCTTTCATTAGCAAAGTTCATTCAGGACAACAGCTGGAGTGCAGAGGAACCCAGCAGCCAGCAGGGGGCAGCCTCAGGACATCACATGGAAACAAGCAGCAGCAGTCTGTGATTCTTGAAAGGCGTCAGAAGACAAGGCTGGAAACTACTGGTTTATTCTCTAGCAATAGGTTTTTAAAGCATGTTAAATCATCCAGTATCTAAAATCCAAAAATGTAAAAGTACCTTTTAAGTAAGGTTGTCAAATATATGTATGTCCTGGGTTCGAGCCTCACTCTCTCCCATCTCCATTCTGGCAAAACACTCAACTCTTAAAAATGACAGTGATTTGGATCTCTTATTAATTGCAAAATATCTTACACAATGTAAATTTAAATTAAGTAAAACAGGGAAATTAAATTGAGTAAAAAAAACTGAAAAAAATACAATTTAAATTTAAATTAATTTAATTAATAAAAATAAAAAAACTGCGCGCGCAACTCCTGCGCAATGGGCTTCTGCACAGAATGTGCGCAGTAGGCTTCTGCGCAGAATCTGCGCAGGATGTGCGCGTGCAGTTTCTTGTTTTTAAATTTAATTAAATTTAATAGTTTTATATTATTTTGATTATATTTAATTAAATTAAATTTTTTTATATTTATTTCTGGTGAAGGATATCTCTTGAATGCTGCAGAGCATTAGAGTGTTTGTATTTTGTCCCTTTTTCACTTGTCCTTCTAAACAACAGAACATAAGATTAAATGTGTTGTTTTTGTGGCCGTTAAAGGAACC
The DNA here is from genome assembly GCA_038501795.1 of Pseudopleuronectes americanus. Taxonomy (NCBI): domain Eukaryota; kingdom Metazoa; phylum Chordata; class Actinopteri; order Pleuronectiformes; family Pleuronectidae; genus Pseudopleuronectes; species Pseudopleuronectes americanus. Next base: position 7,889,153 of record CM076719.1, read on the forward strand.
AACAGGGAACACTCTTTGGATTAAATTAAGGTAACTGGATCAAATATGTGATATAACTAAGATTTAATATCAAATGCCGTAAGATCTGCAGATCAGTTTTGTCTTGACATTTCACCACCTGCATTACTTCAGATATTGTTAGAAAATGCAAAATTCCTGCTTAATTTGTATATAACCAAATTACTATTGAACCTTGTGCTATACGAGGAACCAAGTTCCCTGTTCAGGATCCATTAGCTAGAGGTGAAACCAAACTGCCCCTGATCCAATCACAAAATAAGTTTTGTTCCTATCCCAGATTCCCATGAGCTCCATCAAGCCTCAGCAACTCCAAACCTTCATGAGCTTCAATACTAATCGACTCACAATTTCACTACTACAATCAGCTACACTTTTTCACCTTTACAAAAAACCACGAACACGACAGTTTGTGGAAGCTGCTCTTTATTTGTAAAAGAAAGAAAAGACTTCAGTCATTGTCTGCTACACGTTCTAATTACATAAAGAAAATATCTGCGGAGACAAACGCAGAGAATATCCTGAATCAAACTTAGGTAGAGTCAAATTTGATTGAATTGCTTTCATATTTCATACATCTTTCACTTTAGCACTCAAAGAACAGTCAGGTTTTTTTTTAATATATACACAGAGCGCCGATCAACAGCGCTCCTCCACTCCACAGCCTCTCCTCTGGATCTTTTTTATACAATTAATTTACATCAAATCCGTGACCCCTTCTCCCCCCCACCCCCGTTGGCGTGGCGACAAGCTCTCCAGCCAGAAGACACACTCAGTCCATCATTCCCTGCCCTCTCCCCATCTCCTGCTGAGGAACTGTAGTGTGGAAAGATGTGTGCAACATGAAGACAACTCGTTCACATTCAGAGTAAAGGCAGCCTTGAATACGGTCAGTGAGTCAACGGCATGCCAAGCTTAAAGCAAATGGAGCCCACCGCCCAGTGCGACGCTTCAGATTCGTGGATGAAGTGTTGCAGGAAACTGATCCATTGCAAAAAACCCTAGGCACAGAACCGACTACATCACATTTACCGACTCATACTCTAACCCCTGCACTTGAAGTACAATGGAGATTGTGAAATATTTCATCTAGCAAAAGAAAAAAACTTAAAAACACAAAACTCAGAATATTTAGTGCTCTATGATTCCGCTTAATAGGTGTAATTTATATAATAGCTATTTTTTTTCTTTTTTAACTCTACCTCTCGATGATAGTCAGAGATCCTTGTTTAATGCTGAAGCACTCCCACAGGTGTTCAATGTACTGTAGATTTTACATTATTATCATTATTTCCCCCAATCTTAAACCAATAATCATAAATAAATACAAACAACACACAAGGAATGTCTACTGTAAACACGGTAAAAAAGACAAGAACTTAACAGGTGTAAACGTCATTAGCATCACTACTTAGTGACAGTTAAATAACTGTAGGGGGATGGATGACTGATGATCGGATCAAGAAAGGGAAGGAGCGCTCTCCCTTCACCTCCGCCGCCTCCCCCACTGAACATCGAGCCTTTACATCCAACCACAGTGTTTCCAAATACATAACATCAAAGTTTCTCAGCACCCATTCACTATCTTTACAGATTACACTGTAAATTTGATAAAGAATCCTCTTAATGGGGGTTAGACAGCAGCATCACTCGGCGTCTCGGACAAGTTACAGATTAATGGGTGTGAGCTATCGCCAAACGTCACTTGGACACCATGGTTTCTGACAAGTCATTGCACCACCGTGTTCTTGACATGTCTGTATTTGGGTGCGTGAGTGTGTGTGTGTGGAGTTTTTCTTTGAAGAGTTAGACTGCAACGAGGACAAAGCTTTGCTGCTAATTGCTTCATCTTCCGAGAGACACTTTTTCTTCAAAATTACATGAACTGCATCTGCAAAGAGAAGCAACAGACAAATGTTAGCAAAAGTTTACATAAAAAAATATATCAGTCGTTTGTGCATGTAACTCCTCCTCAGAACATGATTGTCCACTTTAAGTTTCGGTTTGGATTCAGCACCTTTAGTCCGTTATTACGCTTACATTTTTTTTATCTGAAATCTTTCTCTTCTAGTAACTGCAAAAATTGCCTGAAAATTATGAGGTTTTTAAATTGTCTTCAGTCTCAAATGATTTTACCTACATGCAGTGATCCACGAACAGAAACTGTTAATTGTGAGTTCAGGCTTCAGGATGTTTTGAAACGGATTTCACAAACATGAGTAGAATCTGGGAATATTTGTTTAAACAAACCCAGACTACAAAATTAGGAAATAATCACACACTACATGATCTTAATAGGATTATTGGTCCAGAGGCAGCGATGCACCACCTCACGTGACCTCACGAGGAAGCAGATGTAAACAAATGGAGAATTGCGTGCAACTTCTCTATTGTTAATAAGCAAAAGCAGAAGGTTAAATGAGTCTGGATGAGAAAATAGTCTACGAGATGTGGTCATCTATTGACCAGGAGAGATTATTTATGTCACTGTTAACAGTAGCCTCAGAATGTTAACTGTTGCTTGGCAGCAGTGTCAGCGGCTCCCCCACTCTGTTGGAAAGTACCAACGTAACCTCACACTAATCAGATCTGGAGCGAACAACGCTACCGACCCAGGTTCCAGAACAGATCTATCCTCTGAGTCTCGGGGACAGAATCAGGGTTAAATCTGCCCCAAACTCGTGTTGTCTGAGCCCAGCTTCACTGCATCACTGTTTGTAAAACTACTACACACATTTGTTCAGAGGTCAAATATTACAAGACTAGAGTGGTTTTCCCATTAGAAAATAACTTAAGGAGCTTAGCTTAGCGAACGGCAAATAAAATTTAGTTGAATTCAACAATGTCCACAAGCTTTTGGGAAAACGTGGTAGAGCAACATGTGATGACAGTTGAAGAACAAGGGCTCAGAATGAGGCTGGCTATGATAACGATGACACATCCGTCAAAACAAGCAAGAAATCCAAGCAGCAAATGCCCAGATTAATAAAAGCATCATAAATACATAAATACAAAGAGCATCTAATCACAACACTAAGACATCAGCATGTAAAAAACAAGGGGCAGTAGCAACTGGGCATGCAATGCATGCAGGTGCATGCGCAAGCAACAAGCATGCTGTACCTAAGGAGATGCTCTACAAGAAATCCTTGAGAGAGAGGTGTGCAAACGGGTCCTGTCCAGGGGCTCGGAGAGGACTCTGGCTGGAAGGACTAGAGGCTGCGGAGGGCTATTTCAGGAAGAAATACAGGAAGTAGGAGGACCAGAGGAGAAGTCAGAGAGTTAGTACAGAGACTGCAGGGGGATGAGATTAGTTTGGAGAAGCTGTGATGTACGAAGGACGGGTTAATAAAAACCAGGGAGTCAGAGATCGAGGAAGATGATTAACAGTTTGGTTCCTTTCAGCTCCGGAGAGTGAAGGGTCCATAGTTCAAACTGTCATCATCTGCTGCAGTAGTCACACTGACTAACTAGGGAACACGCCACAGCACAATGGACACACCTATTTACTCAATGTGGTAATTGCGCAAATAGATACTGACTTCACTGGGCATTGGCTCTGTGCAGTAGTCAGTCTGCCGTGCACCCACCTGAGCACTGGACACAGAGCCAAAGGGGTTGGGTGGCCTCATCACAGGCTGGCTGTACATCATGGTGGGTGGATTCATCATGCCCATAGAGCCCATTTGTGGAGGCTGCAGTGACACAGAGATCAGAGAAGTTTCTTCAGTGATTCAGTTAGAGTTCAGCTGTTAAATGTGTGGGTTCAAAAAACCCATGACAGAGTAAAATTCTGGTTCATTTTCTGGTTTTTACTTTAAACACTTGAAGTTGAAAAGTTAACCTGTATATTTCTGTACATTTCATCTATTATTTTGTGAAATGTTTGAGTTTCAGTACGTCCTCCACCACAGTGGTTCAGGATATCTCATTCATGTTGACATTTCATGACAACCTGATAAACCTGATCTACTGATGAGGCTCATGACTTCATGTGTGGTCACATGCTCCAGAACTGCCCCTGAATGACCTATGAGGTCTCTTAAACTTTAACAGGATGTAATTATATATTATCTAATCATGGATGGAGCAACAATACAACAGTGCTAAATGAAAATCATTCAAAAACATTACTTTCTTATTGTAGTTTCTAACTAAAAATGTCTTTCAAAGATTTTATGGCGAGTGTGCTTAAGAGGAAAACAACAGAATTCTCCAGTGCTCATTATATTTATAAAACTTAAGAGTGTTCATAATTCTGAAAGTGCATTTAAATAATTATCTAATTGATAAGAAGCAGGAAAGAACATAAAGCCTGGTTGCATACATTAAATATCACAAGGTCCCAAGTCAACAATTTGCCGTTTGTCACCTACAAACCCAAAGCCCCAGATACATGGAACATGAGCACCATATAAACTTAATTATATTTAAAACAACATGTATGATCATTCTTGACATTGAAAATATTGTTACTGCAAGAAATCAAAATAACAGCTTCTCCGTAACAACTGCACAGACACTCTATCCACTGATGAAGACAGGTAAAGAACTTAGACCAGAGTTTGGATTGTTCTGCCAAAACTCAAGTGAATCACAGTAAACATAGGCTTTTGGGACCATGTGGGGTCCGGAGCCCCTGACTGGTTGCCCCCTTCAGATGTGTGGTAATCCAGCCACATATGACCTGTGTCAGTATCAAGTGCCTAATAAAATCAGATTTGTTTGGCTTTTTTTAATTCAAAATATAGAGGAGGAGTGGACAGAAGCCACAATGCTACTAAATCTACACAAACTGTATTTCAGCTGAAATACTGACCATGCCATATCCCATCATGCCTGTGGGTGTGGTGGCAGGGAAGGCCATGACTGACTGTGGCTAAGGAGACACAACAAATAGATTCAGAAGTAATAACACAAATGACCACAAAAAAACAACAAATGTGTGCAAAACAGCATGAAATTACAACAAGAAACAAGAACAGCTCTAGAGTGAAGGAACTGTGTGTATCACCATGGAGACGGGGTTCCAGGTCATGGATGGTGCCGCCTTTGGCTGCCAGTTGTTGCCGCCGGTCATCCTCCTCTCCCCTGGCTGGCTCCAGTGGATGTCACTGCAAATTAACACAGACGATGTTAGCACCAGCGTGTGAGAGGCCTGAAAACACAGAGATGCTGCTTCAGTTTCTGAACACCCGAGCGTCGAGCCACCACTTACTTCTTCATTGAGCCGTTTCCAATGCCGAGGTCTGTAAAGAAATTCAAACAAGAGGTGTTAAGTGTCTTTTTTTTTACTCTTAATGAACACGTGTTAATTAGTGCAGCTTAAAAGCAAAGCAGCAAACTCACTGCCGACAAGGTTAGCCAGGGAGGAGTCAAGGTCGTCCGACACCAGCCTATCTGGCTGCAGACTGCACGGCTGGTTGGAACCGGCCAGGGTCGGTTTCAGGATGCCCCCGGTAATATCTGACAAGACAATTAGAGCCACGATGAATCATCAACTGACAGAAAACTAATTGTGAACCCTTTTTTTTAAACTGAAAAATGGTGTTGGTCATTTTTCAAACATGAGTAGTGTTTGCCGATTCTGAGATTTGCAGTTATTTTTCCTAGTAAACGATAGTAAACTGAGGATCTTTGGATGGATAAATAAATAAATAGCCTTAGCTGTCTCAACAAAAAAAAAGTGTATTAGTGCTCTGTAAAAAAAACTCTGCCAACCAAATAGGGCTGAACGATTAATTGCATTTGCGATGTAATTGCGATTTGATAAAACGCGATTTTCTAATCGCAACGTGCGCGATTTAAACGTGCGAAAGAGAGTAGGGCACCGGGCTGCTGTCCTCACCCGCGGTAAGAGTGCCGCGGGACCACAAAACTCCTCTGATCCAGAAGTTAGCGAAGCACGCCTGTATCACCTACAGGGTCCTAACGTCTTCAGCCGACGGGGCGGACACACAGAGCGAGCTCATCTCGAAGGTGTCCGCGGGGGCGGGCGGCGGACCTGAAAATCGCTCCCCGCTAAAGCAAGCCGAGCTACGGGGCTCCAGAGCCCCGCCGCCATCTACACGCACATCTGCGACACGGAGGTGTTCAGCATGGGGGTGTTCCTGCTGTGGCCCGGCGCCTCCATACCGCTGCACGACCACCCGGACATGAACGGGAATCTACGGAGCTGCTGCTCCTCGAGCTGCCCTTCCATCCAGCCGGCCCGCTGCATCCGCGGACACGCAGCTTAAACTGCTGCTGCTCCGCTGACTATAACAACGCCGCATTACTACATTTATAAAATTCAATTCAATGTGGAAGTAATCCAAGTATTCAGAATACGTTAATCAGATTAGTTAATGTAACGAAAGATTATATTATTGTACAGTAAATGTATTTAATATTGTGTTGGTCATATTTAAATCATCCATTATGGGGTATTTTTTTGGGGGGGGGGAGATAAAATGAAAAAAATCGCCTATTAAATCGCAATCGCAATATTTGGGGGGGAAAAATCGCAATTAGATTATTTCCCCAAATCGTTCAGCCCTACAACCAAACATAATAGTTAGATTTAAATTTGCTCACAAACCAACCAACAAATGTACAGGAGTGAAAACACAACATCCTTGGCAGAGGTATAACCTAAAGGTATATATACCTTCTGGGGCAGGTATTCCATGTGCACTTATTCTATAAATCCTCACCATCAGAATTGACACTGTTGCTGCCTGAGGCTTTGGCTCCAAAAACTGACTCAAAGTCCACTTGGAGTCCCCCTTCTGGCTGGTGTGGAGGTGCCTGTGGCGTTGAATATCCTTCATAAGAGAAGAGGAAAAAAGATGGATGCAGGTAAAGAATCACAAAATGTGAAATTACTGGAAAGCAATCACTGCTAAGTAGTTTCTGCACTGGCCTGTGTTGGAACAGAGTCCATATAGAAAGCACTGGATGCTTCTGCCGTATGCCACAAGCGTCTCTACAGAAGTATTGATCTACAGCTGAATGTGCTTCAGTACTCTACCTCTGAATAGACCTGCTACAGTAGAGGGCTCAGAGGGGAAGGGAGCCTGGTGTGGGAGGGGCTGGGCAATGGACACTGGACCACAGAAGGAGTCTGACAGGCCACAGGAAGCAGAAAGAGGAAGACAACGAAGAGAAAAAAGAGAGGAAGAAAAAGAGAGCAAAAGGAGAAGGTATTTCAAGGCCAGGCCAGAGAGACAGGTTGGAAAAAGACAGGTAGGAAGAAGCCAACTAAAATATAATACTTTTGTAGCTGTTAAGTAGTAAATGTTTAACACAGTTGAAGAGTTGTAAAATGATAAAGTAGTGCTTGTAGTTAAACTTGTAGTTATCCTGAGGCAGGGATACTTTAGGAACATTTGGGAACATAACATTTTGGGACATACGCTTTTTAGCTTACTTGCCAAAAAAGTATTTATTGATACCACTGTGCTGTCAGTGAAATAAACATGAGGCTAGGTGAAGTAGAAATAATGGGAAAACAGTCCTGTGTTAAAATGCATGAGGTGCACTGGAGGAGGAGTGCTTGTTGTCAAAAACATAGTAACTCTGTGTTGAGGTAAACAGAAATTTGTGCACTGGGACTCATTTAATTGGAAGGAGGAATTTGCTGTTGGCCGGGATAGCATCACAATGAAGTCTGGCAGTTTTTAAAGATGTTTCTGTCATTTTATGTAGTTCTAATCACACAGATGTTGGTTTAAGTATTTTTTTTCACAGTAAATTGTATTTTAATTAGTTATTCAACGCTATAAAAACGGGGTAGAATGTCATCATTGACAGCTGAGACTATCGGGTGTATCAGTAGGACATTACTACCTCTATTAACTGCCCAATCACAGCTGCACAAACTCTGGCTACAAATGTTTGAGGTAATTGTATCCAGGATATTGCTGCTCCATTTCGGGATGGTGGGAGGAAGTAGAGACTCATCATCTATCTTTATTTGTACTCTGATCCTGTGCACAACCCACTGTCCTACTGCAGCAAGGTATTTTTATACTTCTACAGTTAGATTTTAAAACATAGGGCTATAATTACCCAGCTTTAGAGATGAAGGTAGGGAAATATTTATCTGCAGGATGCATATTTTAAAGACATCAGAGTAGTATCAATTAATCAAAGCATACAGTATTTCCCAAAAAATGTCAGACTCTTCCACTAATCTTAGCTTATTTCAACATTTCTATCATCAAAAAATAATGGGCGTAGGGGATAGTTTTCATTGGACCATATGTTTGCCAGGGTTCGGTAAACATAGGCTGCGATGGTGAGCCATCATAGTACCTGAGACGGAGGGCTCTATCCGCACTGTGCGTTTGTAATTGGTTGAAACGGTTGAGTTTGTGTCAGTAAAGGGATTGTAACGATCTGGAGAATCAAAGATAGTGTTGGTAAAAGAAAAACAGGTTTCACATTATAACTTCTATTTGTCTTTACAGTACAACAGCAAACTGTTCATTGAAAGAGAGGATGAAGAATCACTGTAAAGCAACATGGGCTTATGGTCTCTACAGTGGGGCATGGAGGAGAAGAGATACGGTTTCTTTTTACTATAAAAAAGGTATACAAAAAAAAGGATAATTTGTGCAAAGACAGATAATCAACATTCAAACTACAGCAGCACAGAAACATGCAAACTAAACATGAGCACACGCGACTACAGAGAAATGAACGAGGGTGACGAGACATTAGGGAGAGAAACAAAAATGAGTCATTACCACCAAACATTTCATGACCAGACGTCATAGAGGAAAAGCTAACACCGTCTGAAGACACGACAGGTAAGTGAGAGGCATCGACAACGAGTTTTGAGAGGAAAGGGTTGAGGTTTGGCATTGAATCATCTCCAGCTTCAGCAGAGGTGAAAGGATCTAGGCAGGCGGAGCAAAGAGAAAAACAAAAGAAGAAGGAGACAGAAGAGAGTGGAGAGGAAGAGGTGGGCGTCAGAGTCAGACAACAACCAGAGTAGGAGAGCATGCAGAGCAGAAACCACAGGAGCTGAAGAAGAAGCTGCTGCTCACCTGCCCATGCTGTGGCCACCGGAAGCCCTGTTGAAGAGGACTGCATGGAGGGCTGGAAGGTCGACTGCAGGTCAAACAGGTCACTCTCCATCTTCACGGCCCTGCAGACAGAGAAAATATAAAAAAAGGTCAACAATATGTGTGAGCAATTTTACATAATACTCCTGTTTGTGCACAAGCTTGAACATTTTGCAGATTTGCAGAAATTGTCATTACAAACTTTATTCCTTTTTTAAAATTTATTTATGCATTTCTTATACTAAATTGTTGAGACAGAGGAGAAAGGGACATTAAATAAAGTTTATCTAATTTGTATGAAGATCAAACAACTAACCCTTTGAGTCTATAAAATGTCAGGAAACGATGTCGGGATGAAGCTGAAATCCTTAAATTGCTTGTTCTGAATGACTGTCAGTTTAATATCATGTTAGACTAAAACAAATAAAATCTCTACTCACATTTTAGAATGTCCAACAAGACATTAAAATGATTGCCTATTAATTTTAAATCGACCAACTAATAAATCAACTAGATCCTATCGACATAGAAAATACAGAGTGGAAAAATATGATTTTTCTAATCTTAAAGTTGCTTAAATGGAAATAGATCAGAAGAAGTGGAAATTAGGTATTTTGTAAAAGTAAGATGTACCCATTTGAGCAGCCGGGTGTAGAGAAGAGGTCCATGGCTGCTGCTGTGCTGATTGTGCCCCCAGTGGTGGAGATAGGTGACGTATCAGTGGTGGCAAAGGACGGCCTCTTGGAGAGCTCTTTAAGCCTTTGTTCCTAAGTAAAGAAGTCAAGATTAAATTTACAGGCAACATGTTTCTTTAATCTAAATTAAACGTTTCAAATGCTTTTTTCATTAAATTGCACGCTGACCTTCAGAGCTTTGAGTCGAGACTGTTCCTCTTCGAGAGCTGCCTGCTTCTCTCGCTCGTCCACTTTAGTGAATGACATCCCCGTGCTGGCCAGCGATGACACTGCGTTTGACAGAGTGCTGGCCCTGCAGGGCAAAAACAAATTCACACTCGATGCAGCACAGGCAAAGCTCTTAATGATCTAATAACGCTTCATATCATACAGCAGAATAGATGGAAACACAAGACAGAGCCTGAGACTCAGGGAAGAAGATGAGAGGGATTCAGAAATAGTGATGGGCAGATTAACGAACCTGCTGGCTGCGGTGGAGTCTTTGACTTTCTTGCCCTCTAAAGAGGCCAAGTGCTGCTCCAGAGCTTCGAGGAGGCTACTGGGAGCCTGTGGTGACAGAAAACATTAATCAGCCAGTTCCTGAGACTCACAAAACGCAGTCTTTATGGACATCAAGACCAAGATGGACAGTGGTGGGCAACCAAGATACAGCAGAAAACACTGCTGCCCAAATCCCAGGTGTCAAATTCACGTCTTTCGTCCGGTTGTTTCGTTTTGCTCCACAAAAGGAGAACTACCAGCTTTGTGCTTTAGTCTCCCACCACTGATCAATGACTCCATGAGAGCGACATCTGTGTGGGATGACGTACTGCACCACATCACTTTCAACAACCTGGCTGTTGTTGAATTAGTCATGTCTAAACACAAAAGGGCAGCCATTTCACATTAAATGAGCTACACTGGATCTTACACATAGACCGGATATAAAAGTGGTTGCCATGACAGCTGCCCAAAGGTGAAGCCAAAACATCTGGATCACCCCACGTAGCCCCTCCCCAGTCTCAAAGATGGTTCAGGTGATTCTCAGTGTCCATACAAACACTTATCATCACATAATGATCAATGATTTTATTTTTGTTGTATTTGGTAGAGTCTTTCTTTAAAGAACAGCTGCACAAGATTCATTCATTTACTCCCTCCTGACTCCACTCGCTCTCCTTCTCTCACCAACACACACACATTGGACACATCTGTGATTATGATATGATTATTTGCATATAGAGCGATGAAGTGAGATCCAATCACAGGAGACACATCAGCATTTTAATACCAGGTCTGAGCAGGACCTCTGGCTTCGGATGAAATCAACAAAGCAAGATGTCGGCACCAATGTTTGAGATGTTTTGGCTTCATTTTCGTACAAAGGGAGGAAGTAGATCCATCTTTATAAACAGTCCACGATTACACACCTCAATAACATGACCAACAGTTATATGAACAGGATTTTACCACAGCGAGCGATTTGTCCTTCAACTGTTATTTCACCACGATGTTAGGAGACAGATTCAAAGCGGAGGCATGCAAAAAGACAACACTGAGCCAAGTCACGGATATAGAAGAAGAGTGAAATGATAGTACTTACACAAACTGTGAACTAAAGTGGAAAGATAAAGGGAAAATACAGAATATAAAGGTGGTGATAGTTAGGGAGGGGGATGCATTTTATCTGCAGCTCTCAGGGGGTAAAACACTAATGTAAAATTGGTCCCTACAGACCAGCACAACAGTATGTGCAGCTGTATGTGACATCTAACTGTCACTCTGCAGATTTGTTGCAATTTTAAACACTAAATGTGGACTTTACACCTTTATTTACTGTAGAAAGAAGGAGAAGAAGAATAAGGTAAGGCTTAGAAGAAAAGGAGGAGTAGCAGAAGAAAAAGAAACAGGAGAAGACGACCACCTCCTCTGGCAAACATGCACTCGAGAAGGAAATCATGCAACTCGTCTAAATTTTAAAAACATATCTGTGTTGGATGTAATTTAAACTGGCTGGACAAAGACAACGCAGGTGAAAAGAAAAAGGAGTTATAGCTAGAAGTAAGGAAAAGAGAGAAAGGACATACTTCATATTGAGGGCAAAGTTCCGGTGGCTGCAGATCTCTTAGCTTACCTGTGAAAGGTCTGGAATGTCACCTCGATCAATGCCCACCTGCTGTTAGAAAGAAAAAGAAAAAAATTTAAGTTATTGTGTCTGCTGTGATTAGAAAGAAATCCCTTAAATATCTCATTCACAGCAGCATCTGTAAAACTAGAATTACTGCACAGCTAATACACAGTTGTACGCATTCTGCCAACCGGTGCAGTTTCAGTCTAAACTCATATGAAGTCACAGTTACTCTTTGAGAACTGATCAAACTGTGAAGAAATTCCCAAAAGGCAGACTTGACATATCATGTTGAAGAGGCTAAAAACATCAATCTAATCAATTAATCCAAGTCTAAGTGAACATTTGTGCCAAATTTTAAATGATTCTCTCGAGGGGTTCTTAGGATAACGCAGTGACGAGGCATAAACCATGACCAAATTTTAAATCAGATAATTTTTGCGCTAGAGGAAATTCCCTCTCATATTCACAGGAATATGAGGCAACCATGACGTTAACCTTTTACGCTAACTCTAATCAGTTAATCTTTAAGTTCATGCAAACAATTTGAAGAAATTCCTTCAAGGCGCTAGTGGGATATGTTAAAAAGAATGGAAAAGCTGATAGGACAACCCCAAAACATTTTAAATAAAAACTAGAAAATACCTCTGCTACTTTGAGGAACTCTGATATCCGGGTCATTCGGGTGAGAAACTTCTTGTAAATGTCCAAACCTTCTTTACACTGAATCTTCTTCATGTCAAAGTATTTCTCTGTTTGGGGACAAAGATTTTAATTAATTTATAGACAGAGAATCATATCGGGACAAAATTAACCAGAGGAGACAGAGACGGTTCAAAACACATTGATAATTTAAGGTCTTACCAAGCAGGTTGATAATGCCTTCATTGTAAGCAGCAAAGAGCCTGATGGAGTCTTTAAAGAGGAGCATGAAGGCTGCATTGATGACTCCATTAGTCAGCTCGTTGGCGTTAACCTGAGGGAAAGCAATCAGTCAAGATATTTATCTAAATGTTGACATGCTAAAATAAAAAGCCTGTGTTTGTGAGATCAGATAATGAGATCGTTTGCAGCAGCCTCAGTAATACGGAGGCTTCCCCTCAAACTCACATTGAAATCAAGGAGGGCGTCCATCTGGTTCTGAATTATGGGGATGGTCTTGAGCAGCTTCTCTGTATTCATCATCCTCATAACACCGTCCACTCTGTGTGGACACATGCAGATTCAGAGGAGAGCGAGGCAAACAGTGCAGCTGTCAATGCCTGACAACAAATAGACTAATACTGACTGTAGCACTGCTGCTACAGATGTTTACAGAATAATCCAACATTTATTTCCTCAATCGACTGTTTTCTAATGGGAAAAATATGCTTTATAATTTTCCACAACCCAAGGTCACAGTGATTGTTTCATCCGAACCGTAGTCCAAAACACAAAGATATTGGCCTTACTCATAAAATTGTCATTAGTTTTAAGTTAAAAGCATGTCACACACTATATAGGTCACCAGCGAATCGCAAAATTGTTCGATAAATTGAAGATAGAATCCTTACCCGCGTTTTACTTTTGTGAAGTCAAAGGCAACCTGTCTGTATGAAACAGCTTTCTCGTTCAGGTATCGACTGTACCTCCTGATAAACGTGGACATGTCATAGCCTGAGAAGAAAAATGCAGACGGAGCTTTTACGTTTTGAAAGAACAATTTCTTTTTAAAATGGTAAAATTTGAAAATCAGCAGTGAAAACAACAACATAGAGAATCAAAATTGTTACCTTGTAACCCACTTTTATCCAAAAAATTACTGAGGTTGAAAAGTGTATTCCTTGAAGCCAAGTACTGGACGAAACGCTGCATGAGGGAGACATTTGTTACTTAAAATAAGACCAATGCATTAATTATGAATTTTTTAAGGTCACATACTCTGCTGTTACATTATTCAACCTTTCTTGTCATGTCTGATTGTTTGTACTACGTCTAGCTGCTTGTGTCAGAGTGTCTGAAGCCTCACCTCGTTGCCATAGACCATGAGGTGGTGCGTGGTGATAAGTGACTTGAACACGACCACCCAGCTGGTGTTGGTGGTCCGCTCAAACAGCGAGTCGGCCAGTTGTGGAATGTTCACGTTCATCTCGTTGGTGCAGTGGATCAAGTCTGAAACAAAAAGGGCCAATTCATGAGTTCTTGAGGTTGAAATAGTATCAAGAAAATCAATAAAGACAGTAGATTAATAATAAAAGTAATAATGTGCTGCCATGATCAAATATAAAATGGCCGTAGATGAGTTTGACGATATCTGATGATCTTATTGTTACATATTTGTCTGTGTGCTTGGTTTGGACTGAGCTGGTGCCCCACTGACTAACAGAGCTTGCTGATATGTCTGATGAATCTTCTATTCATAACATTTTAAGAGAATTTTTTTCATTATCAGACACGGATAACGTAACCTACTGTGAATTCACATTCACTCAGACAGGCTTCATGTTGAGCTGCTGAGCAGATAAACACCTGCCGCTGCTGCTGCTACTATTGTTGAGTTTTAAGAGAACAAACTGTCTCTGATATGAATCATGCCTAAGTGCTCAGCAGCAGGTCACAAACATGGAGTTGATGGTTTGTTATTCGCCGACTAATTCTCATTAGTGTGTTTTTCAAAGAAGTGCTCCATCAAAACAAAGGGAGATGCTGAATGGAAAAACCTGTTTCAACTACTTTTAAAAAAATGTATTCCCCAAATGATCCTCATACGTCCAAGAAAAAGCTGGAAACCTTCAGAGTAATGCAACACATGACAAAATCCGTTCAGTGGAAAGCGCAAAACTTCACTAATTCGGTGCTGAAATGGTTCTGCAACTGTTTTGATAGCATAGTGCTTAAGTTATTTATGAAGCGCAAATGCCACAAATAAAAATATTCTGTAATTATTAAAAAAACTGACATTTATTCATTTCCATGTTAGTAGATAGGATATGGACCAAAGTAAAGCCATATAATACATGTTTTTATGGTGAAGTGTTATATGAACCTTTAAAAAAAGGGGGTGAAACGTCATAATTGACAGAATTCACTCCTGCGCAGACTTTGGTTTCAATTGACGTCAAAAGCACACAATGGCGGCACCTGTATCCAGGATAATAGCTTCATTTCCTCAACAGGAGGAAGTGGAGACACGTCATCCATTTATATTTACAGTCAATGCCTAAAAAAGTGGTCAACAGAAGTTGGAGCCCTGGATCTGGGAGGCGTGACGGCAACTTAATCCAACTTATCAATTGAAATCAACATGAACTGATCCTGGTCATGTATTTAGTAATGTTCAACAAAATATCCTTGCAGCAGCCAGACATGAGGTGCAGGGCAAGAAGATGCTGTCCACTCATGTTCTGCCCAACTTCCTCAGCTCATACGTTCATCCATGTGCTGGTCGGAGGATGTTCGTCAAAGCGGTCGAGCACATCAGCCCCCTAATGACCCTGCCATTCACAGCAGAGATCAGACAGACGGGGTAATTGGGCGTCCCTTTCTGTCCTATATTTGACTTTTCAAAAGGCGGGGGGGCTCTAAGTAGGACAGGATAACCTTCCAGAGCAGCGGCAGCACGAGTGGCTGAACTTCCAAGGGAAGACGACGATGGAGGGGATAGGACAAAAGCGGGGGGAGGAGGAAGAGGAGGTAAAAGCTGGGGTGGGGCAGGAGGGTTGTTAAATCATGTAACAGCCACAGTAAACATAAGATAGTGTTGACGAGGGACAAACCGTTGTCAGCATATCAACTCTTGTGTGTGTATATGAGTCATGTGTGCACTTCTGTTTAACAACTCTATTCCCTCATGTGACTCAATGGAGGAAATCCTTGAGGTATATTTCTCAGTTAAGAATTTGCTCTGAAAATGTTACTTCTTTTGGTTGTTTTGTTACTGTGATTAATAACAACATACAAAACTAAATTTGGAGACAACAATTTGACAACATGTTATGGTATGATCAAATCGTCATTCACGTTTCTGCTTGACCAATACAATATTTTCTAGATGTGATTTGTTTTAAATTAAATGTATGAGTTTGTTGTACCTCTCCATCATTCTGTGTTTGACAATTTTAATATGTTTATTTTAGTCTTAACTTACTTAGTAACTAGTAGTAAGTTATAATATTGTTGGCTAATCTTTCATAGTTCCGACTTTTACTAAGAAGTTTCCCCATTTTAAAGTATTTCAGATACATTTCTTGTGTAACTGCTTGTAATCAAACAGACGAGCACTTGAGGACATTAGTTTCTTCTGTTAAATGTAATAAAAAAGGTTTTATAGAAAAATGTATATACATATTTATCAGAGTAAGGCACAAGACAATGAAAACAAAATCGTTCCATTCGTGATTCTTTTTATGAAATGGACGCTCCTGACCTTTCCCTCTGCCTTCCTGTATTCATAGTATTATCCTCTCTATTATAAATACAAGCAAATACAGCAACATAATACTATGGAACAATATAAAAATAACCACTTCTGTAGCGTCAGAATAGGTCATGGAAAAAAAAACACTAAAAGATTCCAGCTAAACTTAGAAAGCAAACTTGCTGCCTCTTCCTGCCCGTCACTCCAGCCAGGAAGCCTCCCTGATGCTGCAACATGAAACCCGAGGACCCGGCATGTGTCACCCTTCTGTGAGCCTGGAGGCCGAGACACCTCAGTCTCCAGGATGAGCCAACTGGAGGTGTCACTCTGCCGGGGTGGCTTCTACTCATCTCACCTCAGGGGAGCCACCGGAGCAGCACAACAGGTGTGGAGCCTGCAACTTCAACATCACCACAAGCAGCCCCCAAAATAAATAAATCACAGTGTTGGTTGTAATCCCTCACACGGGCCATTAACAGGAGCCCGAGGGCAGATGATGCAGAACCTTCATAAAAACCCGCTTTCATTACTGCCATCATGCATTTCCAAGTGCGGATCGATATGAAGAAAATCCACCACTGCATCTCTAAGTAGAGCCAGACACTGACTTTCTCTCAGTATGAGTGCATCAGATGGGGATTTAAGCCCTCGTGCTTACGTCAGTGTATGGATGGAGTTGTTTCATACCCTCATACCCATAATCCTCCCTCTGTGTGGCCCTTGCTGTGTTCTCTGGAGCACCGTGACCCCTCCAGGTGAAACAGCAGCAGGTATCACATTACCATCCCCACAGTGAGGGGCAGGGGAGCTGGGCTGAGGACAGACACTCGCCCCGGCTCGCAGGTGCACCACCAAGATGGGGACTGGACTGAAAGCATCCTAGTACATGTTGATGGATCAGGGCCTAGTGGTGTAAATGTCCTTATAAAATGTGTGTGATGGTTTCCCTGTCATGTATGGAGTCAACCTGGAAATCAGAGAGTGACTATGAGGTGGGGAAAGACAGACAAGAGGGTGGACTGGACAAAACCAGACAGCTAGACAAGCTAGTTTGGCTCCAACTGGGGACAAAACCACACTAAATAACCACTATAACCAGTGATAAAGAATGTACGGTGCGTTAAACCTTCCTCGGTGCGTGTAGCTGTGTCAACAAGGCCTGTCCTTGATGTTAAAAACAATATAATCTCCCTGACATGAGCAGCCATTAGCATGTAGCCTGTCCTGAGGCTTTGCGGCCTGGTTAGCTTCCACCGTCGCCATAACTCAGCCTGTTGTGTGTTTCAATGAAGGAGCCTGCCGTGATTTCCCCCCCGGCCAGCGAGCCCCGTGTTCCCCGTGTGGAGGATACTCACAGTCCAAGTGCTTCTTCTTCGGCCCCATTATCTCGTGTGTGGTGGCCTTGCAGACCGTCTTGGACACCGCGGATCCCGTTACACTGTGCTGGGCTGCGGTGATCCGGTCCGTAATGCTCTGCCCCGACATCTTCGCGTCGTCTCTCTCCGCTCGGTGCCAACAAAAGACTTTAAAAATAAAAAAAACGAACAGCCGCGTCTCCCCCCGCCTCGATCTTTTTAAACGTGACCCTCGGAAGGAAACCAGAAAACGGGAGAAACCTCCTCCGCCTCCGCCACCTCCACCTCCGCAGCAGCAGCAGCAGCAGTAGTAGTAGTAGTAGTAGCCTGGCCGGACCACCACCTTCTCCCCCCCGTTAGGAGCAGAACTAGCCTGCGTGTCTGTCAGCGGAGGAATAAAAAGAACCGGAAACTAACAACAGTCACAAAAAAGAGCCTCGGTGTGTTTCCTCCTTCTGGCGCCGCTGGTTCCGGTGTGGTTCATTCAGATTTCGGGGCTGCAGCGGCCGCTCGGTCCACTCGCTGACTCATCCGACCCGGCCCCGCGTCTCGCTCTCATCCCGATGTGGCAACACCGGATCCCTGCGTCTCCCCTCCCCGCCTGCCGTCCTCCGCCGCTCCGCCAGTCGCCGCCGCCGCCGCCAGCTGTCGCCGCTGCACCTCCTCCGCCTCCAGCCGCCGCCAAAGCGCAATGGAAGATAGCAGAGCACCACCGAGCAGGGGAAATGGCGGGTTTCTGTTTTATTTCACACACAACAAATCCGGCAGAGCCCGAGGCAGATGCACTTCCTGTAGCCGCTGCGGTGCAGGTGCTCACGGGCTCACGGCAGCTGGAGGGTTTTTAACCTGCATCAATTACCCCAGTTACCGCTGGAGGATGAAGACCAACAGGCCCGACACACACACACACACACAGAGGAAAAGTCTCTGTGTCCCACTGTCGAGCCAGAGGTGGTACAAGTACACACATTCTTTAGTCAAGTACTGATTCAAGGTCTTTACTCAAGTCAAAGTATAAAGGTACAGGTTTTGAAATGTACTACAAAGTATAACAGTAAAAAAGTTTTCTTCCGGCTGTATCTGTGCTAAGCAAACTAAGACTTGTATCACATTAATGTAGTTAATTTAACATAATATTCATTGTGTAAGATTTAGATGAAAAGTATCTATTGGCAGAAACGGAATATAAAATAATCCTAGTGGTGTTTTCACTTGTTTAAATCACTCAGATTTAAAAACAACAACTGCGTTAAACGTATTTGAGTATTCCTAATATATATATTTTGTCTGCTTCGTCTCAATATGTCTTTTAAAGGTTCAGTATGTATAATTTAGTGACATCTAGTGGTGGAGTTGCATGTTGCAGTTAAATACCCTTCACCTCACTCTTCCCTTCCAAACATTATAGAGAACCTGTGGTAGCCTTCTGTTAATAATATTAATAACAATAGAGACCCAAGGATGCTTAACATGTGTCCGTGGGGACAAAAGAGAAAAGAAAGTACTTCACACAATAAAGGATAGGAATAACCATCACTAATGGCAGGTGGAGCGTTAACTGAGGCCAAAGGCGGGGAGAGAGTTCCAGAGGTTGGGGGCTGCGACACAGAAGGCTCTGTCTCCAAAGGTTCACAGTTTGTTGTTGGGGATGGGGAGGTCAGTTAGATAGGGTGGGGCTAGGTCGTGGAGGGATTTATAGGCGAGAAGGAGGAGTCTGCAGTGAATGCGGGCCTTGATCGGGAGCCAGTGGAGGTGAATGGGGGTCAGGGTGATGTGCTGAGTGTGGGTGATAACCCTTCCGGCAGAACTATGCACATACTGGAGTCTGTTCAGGACCTTGTCTGGTATACTGGACAGAAATCCATCACAGTAATCCAGGCTGGAGGTGATGGAGTCATGAATGATGGTTTCTGCCACAGAGTCTGGAATGAAGTCCATTTTTGAGATGGAGGAAGACGGCTTTGGTGACGGTTTTGTTGTTGGATTGGAGAGAGAGGGTGGAGCATGTAGGTGGTGAAAAGAAGGGGGCCCAGCTCTGAGCCCTGATTGTGTGGTTATCATAAAAACTCAAAAGGTGTTTAGTTTGTCCAGTTTGGGCTACTGTGAAAAAGATGTCCGCCTCCATAAAGACGACCCACTCCCGATGTAAATAAAAAACATTTAAATATAAAGTGCCCATTCTAGGGTAAAGTTAACAACAATTTACGCAATTTAGATGAAACACATGAGAGAAAATTCACTAGGATTTGTTTTTATATTAAATCCCTTTCAGAAAAACTAATTCTCCTGAACCTTTAAGCTTTGTTATGTATGATTAGCTTGATATGCACTGATAGATACAGAACAAGGAATCGTCTTTTCTGTGTTATTGTCCTTTGAGGTTTAAATCTGTCTTGATGTTGAGAAGGCGGCGCTCGATGAGTCCCTTCAAAGCCATTTAAACAAAAGTAATAACCCTGTTTTGAAAATGTAAGGAGTAGAAAGTACAGATATTTGTGTTAAACTGTAGGGAGTAAAAAAAAAGTTTAAATCAGGTAAAATTACTAAAGTAAAGTACAGATATCTGAAAAATTAACTTATATACTATTACAAGATATATGTACCTCATTACTTCCCACTTCTAGATACATGGTTTTATAGATATTTAAGGAGAAAATCACATATTTCCAAAACTTGTGGAAGTTGAAACGCTTCAGGACTCTGACAACCTTCACCTTTCATTCTCTGAGGATGAATGCCAATAATAAAACAAAATTTTGATCTTAATAAAACTAAAAGTTTCTGTGGAGACTTCTCAGACTCTATGTTAACCTTAGTCAGTCTCAGTCATGGACAACGACCACAGGGGGGGCAGCACAATGCCACGATTATCTCCAAACCTGAAGTCAACCACCACATTCGTCTCAGGAGAATTTACCATCAGACCACATTATGATAATATGTGTTATAAAGAATCTGAAGTTTTTATTTACTTCTCTGAACATCTTCTTCTAATCAGAAGTGGAATCTGAAGAATGACCTCAGATAGTTTCCTCAGAGTTTTTTTCACAACAACATAGATCAGAGGCTTTATCTTATAACTGATTCACATCAAACTGCTTTCTTTCCCTCAGTATTACCTGGAACCTTATTTGCCCATATCTGTGGTTTTCAAGCATGGACACATCAGATCTCAGGTCTGATTCTCGAGTCTAATAACAAAAACAAGTAAAGGAATGTGTTTTTATCAGTGTATACACTCCAAAAAAAATCTGCCTCATTCTGTATCTAATCCTGGATTCGTCGGTACAGTATCAGGAACGAAAATAACTGAGTCACATCCTTGACAAGGTCACGGGATGGGAAGACAGTGCTCCTCACATGCTGTTCTCTCAATGCAAGGTTGGGTTTCATACATAAACAATATGTGGGTCTGTTGTTTTCTCTCCCACCTGGGAATTTTCACAGGTTTTCAAAACCAACAACAGACACAGGTACAGGTCTCTGCAGATATACAAACACAAAAACACAAATAGTTTTTATTCGGAAATTGAAAATTTCACCTTGAGATATTTTAATAACCTGCAAGAGAAGTTCATTATAATGGAGTTCTCATATATTCTACTTTCTTTATTTTCAGGCTCATGCACAACCTTTTTTAGTCTCTATTACAAACATCACATGTGGCAAAAATTTTAACAATTAAAACATCTTATACGTTTTTTTCTCACATAAATGATCAATTTGCTCTGTGGTATAAAAAGAGTGTTTTGACTTTTGACAGCTTCTTTCAGTGAGGATCAAATCACAGCAGAAGCCTTTGAAGAGAGCTTCACTTTCCCGCCTGTGTTAAAACTGGAGCGTCGGATTACAGCCGCACTCTCACGGGTTTTGTGATGCAGCCCAGATTGTGTGATTGAGTTGTGTGTTTGTTGAGTCTAGATGCTTCAGGTTGATCAGATAGAGTCGGCTGTATCAGGTCAGATCTGAGTGCAGCGGTTGCTCCTGTGCCATTTTGAGTCACCGAGCACGACCATCAGCGGAAAACCTTCACAAAGCTCCGGAGAGATGCAGAGAGTTACTCATGGTGATATAAGAGCAAATACGTGTTTTCCTGCAACTAAAAACCTTAAAGTGCATTTTCCAAAATTTGAATGCCAAATCAACACTTCAAATGTCAAATAAAGATTATTATGAAGAAAATAGTCAACAGTGTATTTCCAGTTTCTTATCTTTAAGAAAGTCATGTGACCGAAACAAAACCACATGATTAAAGCACATGAGTTTATATAGGTCATTTGCTGGGTGGGATTTGCAAAACAAGCAGGATGGTAAACGGGTTCAGCATCTGTATTCATTTCATGTGTATATGGCCATGTGATCCTGTTTGTGCCGGGTGGAAGAGTTCTGCCTGTGAAATCTTCATATTTGATTTCAGCTCTACCTCATCAGCGGGGGCAGGTGAGCGCAGAGTGGATCGCAAACACCTGTAACCAGCTGTGTGTCTCAGGGCTCCGCGGGGCCACAAGGTGCATATTCATTTCACCAAATCAGAAAAATATGTGTTACATGTTATGTGTGAGTATATATTCATTTTATTTGCCAAAAAGTAATTTGCAAGCAATGAAATGCACGATATGTTTTCCCGCATGTCCTGGGTCAGTTAACACAGGTTAGTTTTAATCCTCATGAGAACTCTGAGGAATAAACAGAAATCTAAATGTTCTTATCTGGGATTTGGGAGGAGTAAAGTGCTGTGAAGAAAAACATGTTGACACCAATCACAGACGAGAAACATGATTCATTTCTTCTCTAAACAATTTGGTGAATCACAACCATGTTGGAAACGACTAGGTCGTCTCGAGGCCTCGGTTTTATCGAAGGACTCTGTCGTCAAAAGATCGGATATATCTGAGTTTACATTCATTGTTGTAATGTTTTATGAAATCCGGTGACACTCTGAAAAAACCTCGAGCGAGGAAGTAAAAATCCATCACAAGAGTAATGTTGAGACCGATAACGACCTTCACTATCAATACAGCAACAGTTATGTTCTTTAGTCATTTATTTATCACTCTATAAAATGTTGATTGTAAAACTGGAAACTATAAAATACAGTATTTGCAGTTGAGGGGCTGAAAAAAAAACAATGTTAAGTGTGTGAAAGATCTTCTAACTGAAGATGACAGTTGCACAGGGCCGGACCGACCATCTGGGTGGCCCCTGTGCCTCCTCCCCACCCCCCACCAACTCATACACAATTTACTCCAAATCTCAGTGAAGTACACTGTATATACATGAAAACAGTTGAGCAGTGAAACATTTTAAACTTTGCAAACAGCATCTTTTGCGGAATATCATGCAATACTGTTGAAAGCTCATGAACAATTTAAATAGACCGAACACAAGCCGTATTGACTGTAAGTATTTTGTGTTTCTGTTAAAGGAAGAATTACAAGAGAAAGAGGAAATTATTCCAAGAAAAACACAGACAGAGAAGTTGTATTGATCGAAACTACCAGAAAAATTAGACAGAAATTGGATTCGTTTACAGTCATTTCTTCGGGCTGTGTTTCTCATAATCATCTCATTATTTTCTAACAGCAGGTTTTACTCTGAAAAACCCACCGTGCCTTCAACGATCATTTGTATTAACATTAGCAAATTCCATGACAACATCAACAACAAACCACAAATTGATTTTACAGTGAAGTATTGCCTTTGCAGCTGAAGCCTGATCACCATCTACACTCGGATCAATGAGCCGCACGTTGTAGCACTGAGCGATATGTTCCCTCATTGTGATGAACTGACAATTCCATATAATGCAAATATTAGAGCATCAGATGTGTACTGATGCATCAAAGGAAATAGTCTATTTACACATGTATTTACACCAAAAACCAGTGTTCTAGGATCCTTTTCTTTAAGAAATAAAACTGATGGTCAGAGTTATCTGTTGAGATGAGGGAGGACACGCCTCCTGATGAGGGAGGTTGAATTCAGACACGAGAGACAGATGGTTTGCTGCTGAGGCACTTACCATGACAGCGCTGGTTCATTAAATGACAGAGAAAGAGCAACACACAGTATTTATTTCATGACGATGTGGCACAAATATAACCTGTAACATATACGGTTTGTTTGGTTTCTTATAGGGACATGCGTACATCCCCAAGGAAGCTTTAAGCTATAGTACAGCTGTATGCTACCAGTGACTTGCCCTCTTTAGATCATCTAACGTAATACATGGAGATGTTAAAGCAGTTGGCCTATGTGGACCTAAACATGTCCAAAAATAAGATCAGGCTATAAATAGATATATCAAAAATAAATTTTAGATTTGTCACTTATTTCTAACATTTATTAAAAAGATTTATATGGTTACTTTCTTTTAAACCAGTTTCACACCTCTGGTAATATTTCATACTTTTCTAACTGTCAAGAAATCTGCTGAAAAGAGCACAACCAACACGGAACTGAATGTTCCTCCATTATAATGAACATGGGCTCTGCAGTTTATTTTGACTCAGTTCCACTTATGACACCCTGCTGCTGTAAATACACAGCAGGGAAAATAAAAATAATCCTCAACATTGTTATTCTTAACCCTTTACCCTTTTTCAAGAAAAAACTGAATCTTGTGGTTCTGTTATTCAAGTTTGTTATATTCAGTGAACATATGAATAATGGGCTTGGATTGATGGGTCAGTGGAGGAGATTGACTTTGGTCCTTGTATGGGATTAGCACTCAAATATAGGTAAGTCTGCACCTAGCTACAGATATTACATAGTAGATAAATAATAAATAAAGATTATAATTAAGTTTGTGTTACAACTGTTTTATAGAGCTGATTCAAATCTAATGTCATTTCTGAGGATGTAGTTTGTGGTGCTGTTGAATTGTTTTACATTATATTAACAGGTGTTTCTATTATTCTCTCTTTTTATATCAATGACTGCAGGTAAATATAAGAATCACAAGAATAATCTTATTTGGAATCAGGGCAGCTCCTAAACCTTTTGTTGTTTTTAGCAAGGTGTACCTAATAAACTGATACCTCAGTGTATTGACAGTAAAATATGTATCCATTAAAGCTCCAGCAGCAATCTTTAAAGTTACACATTAGTTTAAGGTCAAAGAACTTAAAAGAACTGTAGAAGCAGAAGAACTTTTTATTCAGTCAGAAGAAAAAAAGACCCAAGTCTCCACGTTTACCTTCTGCAACACTGCACACTGTATCTGTATAAACCAGTAAATACCTTTACTCTAAGTGTTGCCTTGTGCGTCACAATTACCCACACACAGCCCCGCATCAGACCGTGACTTGACTTTTATGTTCATGTGAATGTGGGCTGCAGCGGCAGCCGATGACAGCTTAATTCCCGGGCCGGGCCCCCCCCTGCTGGGGCCCACCGTTTGTGCGAGCTGACAGACAGAGATCAGACTGAGGAAAGATGAGTGGGAACCCTCCGAGTGCGCTCAGGTTTCTGGGCAATATGAAAAGATTTGTCCGAGCCATTCAGATCTGACAGAGTTTCCCATGTTCTGCACTGCAGTGGGGTTTTTGTTTAAGTGTTCGGATAAAGAGACGCTCTATCTTTTTCATCTGTGCAAACACAACAGACTCACGACATCCACATTGTGTTCGGTTTGGGGCCTTTAATGCCACCAACTACAACGGCATGCCACATGTTGAACCTTTCTCTCGACACAATCCGGGGGGATGAGGGGTTCCAAACAATTACCTCGGAAAAAGGCAGGAAGCAGGTGAGCGGGTGTGTGGGGGTAGAGCGAGGGGAGTGGGATGAAATGAGCTGGAAAGAGGGGGTGACCTCGGTTTAAAAGGAGTTGGGTAATAGAGGGTTTTTCGGCCAACACGAGCAGCAGAGGTCAGAGGGAGCAGGATAAAAAGGATTAGGGGCCCTGGTGAAAGAAGGTTGTACTACTTTGATAGAGGTCAGAGTGCCAAAGGAGTCAAGGAAACAGGGGACTGCTGTTTTCCAACATCTAATTTTGAGTGTAGTCTTTTTTTCAAACACATACCTGAGCCTGAGGAATGCGGTTAATGCCATGTTGACCTTTTGAAGATGACGCCGGGCGAACCCCTCCGAGACGCTGCGATGACACGAATGTGCTTTGTTTTCCTGCTGATGAGTAACGCTGCGTCAGTCTCCACGCAGTTTAACGGATACAACTGTGACGCCAGCCACCACAGCAGGTTTCCTGGTGAGAATAATGCAGACAGACTCAAGCAGTTTGTCCTTCTTTGATTTCCGACTGCAGATACTGAACATGAGATAATGATTCTGTCAGAGGTGGAATTTGCTCTGGCTTTTTCATTTGGCGAGTGTACTTTGAATTAATCGAATTAATGAATTAAACCTCCTTGTTTGATGCATTCAACTATTTACCTCAAAACACACGTCCACTAACAGTGACACTGGCTTGTTCTAACATCTCAAATATTATTATGAATAGATATTGATATTACATGTATTTAATAATTTACCCTATCAAACTTATTCATATATATAAATAAATATATATATATATATATATATATATACATTGTAGATGTGTAAATTGAGTTCTTCTATTTTTGATAATTTTTATACTTTTCTTTTGAATATCTATGTTGTGGCTTTCATGTCTTATGAAAGGCTTTTTTGTTTATATATTTACTTTTTAATTGATCTTATCTTGTCTCCCGACGTTAAGTACAAACATTTCTCAGTTTTACACAATACAAGACAGAAGCACATGAAATTAAAGCCTCTTTTTTTTAAACATTACAACCCTCATAAAGGCAGGGTTAATTACAGCCTTGTTTTACTAAACTATATTATTTTTAGCTACATGTACCTGACTAAAAATAAAATCTTACGAGTGCAGATACAGTATAATATCAATTTGACAGCTACTTCAGAGATAATGTTTGAGAATGACCTTTTTTTTTCAAATGCATCTTCTCTTTGAGTGTGCCTGACTCGGGCTCTTTGAACTCCTGATGATTGTTTTCTTATTTAGCTTTTTAAAATGTTGATTGTCATATCACATTTGCAGAATCTTAATACTACAGATGTAAAGTCTTGTTTTAAAGGTGCCAGCCTGGGTCTGTATTTATCTCAAAACTGATAAAACAAATTAAATTAAAATACTTTCTACTGATCACAAACTTCAGAATAAATGATTCTTCATTGTACCCTTAAGTATTTAACAATAGTCTTAGATCAAAGAGACTGATGCAGCTCTATTAAGTCTGTTTAGAGCAGATCACAGATGGCTGCTGCACAAATTAATAAAACCGATATTAGTTGTGTTAATCACTCTTTGTGCATCTTGACTGTGTGTGACTAAATGATAGTCTTTTTTTAATGATGAAAACCAGCTGGCAAATTACTTAACTGCTCCAGTGTGAATTTCTTCTGTTTCTACTTTAACTATTTAATAAGAGTATTACAGTTCAAGTGTGTAGTATTTAAAGGTGTCTATTGGCAGATATTAAACATAATTTTCATAAATTTTTATTAATTGGGGTAAAAAATACAAAAAAATACAAAACAAACATATTTTACCTACACATATATATATATTTCAGTAAAATTATTATATTTTAAATGATTATCGATATGGTCAATGTAGATTGTTTTCTTTTGTCAGTTATTTTTGCATCGATTTTGTCAGTTGCTATTTAACGTGTTGCTCTGAACGCAGTGAGTTGCTCCGGTAACATTGTTCACACTCGGTGAACAGCTGAGTTTGATCAATATGGACCTTTCAATATGAGGATTTGATTCCTACCATCTACTCAGACACTGTTTGATCCCTGAGATTCCAGGTAGGTATCAGTGTGGTGGTGAACGAGCTCTGGCTGCAGACGATTGAAAACCTCCTTTTCTTCCTGGCCCCTCTTCCTCTTCCTTCCTGCAGGAGAGCGGGACGTCAGCGTGTACTGCGGGGTCCAGACCATCACCTTAAAGATCAACTTCTGCCCGGTGCTTTTCTCCGGCTACACGGACGCAGACTTGGCCCTGAACGGTCACCATGGTGACATGCAGTGCCGTGGCTTTATCAACAACAACACCTTCCCCACGGCGGTCCTGTTCAGCATCAGCCTCAGCACTCTGGAGGCCTGCGGCAACAGCCTGGTGGTAAAGAATACACAAACACTAGGATGCATAGGCAACGTCATAATGCTGTTTACTGACCTGGGAGAAAGCAAAGTGTGTGGGTTGTCTCTCTCTGCAGGTCAGCACAGCCTACGGGCCCAATGCCTATGGGAACATGTCTCTGGTACAAATTGGTAACATCTCAGGCTATATCGACACCCCTGACCCGCCAGCTATAATCAGCTACCTGCCCGGCTTGTTGTATAAATTCAGCTGCAGCTATCCACTGGAGTACCTGGTCAACAACTCACAGCTGGCATCGTAAGTTGCAACCAAAAAAAACCTTCAGCACCAAAAGAAAGCTTGACCCTCATGATTGGATTAGGTATTAATTTATTTATTTAATGAAGAACTGTGTTTTCCTAAACGTTGGCAATGATAAGTCTTTCAGTTTAAAAGCCTGAATGTGTTTGTGTCTTGTAATATTTTGAGACGAATTTCTTCTAACGTTTGAGATGCTAATATACTTCCTCTAAACCGTCGTCTTTCAGTCATGTAAATAAATAAATATACTCTTACTTTGTGATTAAATCCCATCACACCATCTGCTATCAAAGTGTTATTTTTTTTAAGTGCACCAGCCATCTCCAAAAAGATGAAAAATAGAATCATAATAACGGTGTTGAACTCTTCACAGCTCCTCTGCTGCTGTTTCTGTCAAGGACAGCAATGGTACCTTCGTGAGCACGTTGAGTATGATCCTGTATAATGTGAGTTCACAGCCACAAGAACATTTTTTTGAATATAAATCAATACAGTTTATTCTGCAATTCATGAAGCTTTTATTTAAAAGTATCAGAAATACTTTTGATGAATATTGAGTTCATGATCTCTGATTCATCATTTCAATAGATCCATCTTTATACAACTGGTGATGTCTCATTCTTATTGTAAATAACCCTCTCAAATGATGAATGAAGATTGAGTTCATGAGCTTTGAATCATATTGGTGATTTCTTCCAATGATTATGCTTTAAAGTGGAATTACAGATGTATTTATATTATTGTTAACAAATCCAAGAAAAACAAAACAACAATGAACATGGGCTCTACCTCGATCCCACTCACCATAAAAAACTCACAAGAGCACAAAATAAAAAAGTATTTGCTGCTAAAATATTCCCAAGCAAATGTAGTATTTCCAATGCTTGATTAAGCTTTGCCGAAAAAATTACTGTTTCCTGATAGATTTAAAAGAACTGTTTTTGAAAACAAACGTTTATTTTCATATTTTTATTTTTATCAATTTTTGTATTTATCCTATATTTAACCAGGATGGTCCCAGCAATTGAGATGCAGTCATATAAATTAGATCCCCATAATCTAATTCCTCAAAATAGTAATTTGGACTCATCTTTTTCTAACAGTAAATGAAAAGCCTTTTAATTGAAAATATAAACCTAACTTCTGAGTTTTGCTACTTTTAAATACAAGGCCATGGAATAAATAACAGTGTCATCTGCATAAAAGCTAATTTTTGCTGTTTCTAATCCTGAACTAAACCATTTATTTAGAAAACAATTGTTGTCCTAAGATAGATCCTTGATGAACCCCTGTCTTTCTTAGATGAAGAGTTTTAACTGGCTGTGGACACATATTGATTTCTTCCAGCCAGATTGTTTGAAAATCGGTTCATCACAGTTGCCACAAGAGGTCACCTAACAATAAAATGTATTAAACTAACCATTAAACTATGTAACTGTTCTTTTACTTTTTACAAGAGGGAAGTTTTGGACCTATGTATTGTTTGTTTATGTCCTTTCATTGGATTTGTAGACAATATCTTAAATAGCGTATCACAAGCCTTGATACTCACTATGTGACCATTTTCCTTATTTGTTCCTAAACACATGTTTTGCTTTGTCCTCCACAGGATTCAACGTACAATCAACCTCTTTCTATTCCAATGGCTGGACTGGCTCTGAAAACCAGAGTATTTGCTGCTGTGAAAGCCACAAACTTAGACAAAAGGTTCCAGATAATATCCAATCTTATACAATTGGATATTCTCCTAATTTTAAAAAGTCTGAAATCTCATGTAGCAGCAGATATCTTATCATTAACAACAACAACTTCAATGAAGCACATATGATATTTCTGTCAATCACAACATCTTTCCCACCATCATTTTTTGAATGAAGCCATGAATTAGTCTTTTTTCTTTGCTTTGCCTACATTCATTATGCCATTATGTTATTATTCTAAGGGAAGGCGCCAGCTTGCAGCAGAGAAAGCCTGAGTTGTATTTTCCCATGTGCAGTTAGATCTCTATCCCTCATCCCATCTCACACTTTTGTCCTTGTGCAGGTGGAACATCTTGATGGACTACTGTTACACAACGCCCTCAGGGAATCCTAATGATGAACTCCGCTATGACCTTTTCTTTGGGTAATCTTGCTTTTTTTTCCCCACTCGAGATGATGACTTAATGAACCAGAAAAAGAGAGTCATTACCTATTCAGGTCCTCCAAATGGGTCATGCTCATGAATGCTACTTTTTTCTCTAAGCGCTTAAGCATACATCGAATCTGTCCTGTTCACAGTGTGCAAGTAGCAGCGGATATCATCATGTATGTGCATATCTGTGTCCTCTTTGACGCAGCTGCTCCAAAGACCCACAGACGACAGTTTTTGAGAACGGGATGAGTCAGATGGGAAGATTTTCCTTCGAGGTTTTTCGTTTTGTTAAACACACACACCAGAAAATGTCCACTGTGTTTTTGCACTGCGTCACCAAGCTTTGCCGGGCCGACGACTGCATCATGCTCATGCCAGTAAGTGTAAAAAACCAAGCGTCTCAGTTCGTGAGTCCCCTGATCTCAATGAGGACTGGAATCTGATGATGTGATTGGCAGATCTGTGGGCGACGGCGGAGGCGGGATGCAGAGGAGAGTCATGGTTCCCTACCGTCAGCGTCTGGGAACGCAGTCATCACTGCTGGACCGATCATCACCAGGAGCGGTATAAAGAAAACAGTCTCTTAAAAGATTAGACTTGAAAGCCTTTAAAACTAGTCACACATTTCAAAAGCGTCTTACTCAGGTACGGTTACGTTGAAATTGCTGCACTCAAATCTGTTCTACAACTTAATATGTTAATAAGCAACCTTTACAAATAGTAACAGGATTTCATTGTTTTAAGATACAGCCACACCACCTCCTCCCCTGAATTTCAAGTCTTTATGTTAAGCTAAGCTAACCAGCAGGTTGCTGCAACTACAAATTTAACAGACCAATATGAAAGTGCCATCCATCTCATCATTCGTCTCTAAGCAATAGAGCAGATATGTTTTAGTATTTATATAAATCAGTGAATCCACAGTGAAGATTAAAGTATCTGTAAAAATGACTCTGATAAAAACTTCGAAAATCATTTTTCAGATGAGACTCCTGTCAACAACTCCCAGCTCGGTAAGCTCCCTCATCCCATGTTACACAATGTAAAAAAAAGGTTTTAAATGTCACCTGTGACTGAAGATAGCAGATACCGATGGAAATGGATGATTGACAGCAACGTCACATAGGTTCCACCTTCTCTTTCTGAAAAAAAGAAAAAAAGAATGACAGGTCATCAGGTCAGAATCACGTCACCTTCATCCTTCTGCTTGTGTTCATCTTTCCACCCAGCAGCCTCTGCAGGCTCCTCCCAGCCGATGAACCCAGGGACCAGTGCTCTGATCTCAGGCGTGGTCGTCCTGGGGGGGGTCAGCGTGGGCTTCCTCCTGCTGTCGCTTCGCCTCCTGCAGAAGTCGCGCCTCCCAACGACCTCAGCCTCAGGTGTTTGGAACCACAGCTTCAAATAAATATACTGTACATCCCATAATTAGGTAATACTTTCTAATACAGTTACTGGTTTACAGGGTTGTTTTTTGGTATCAGATTAAAGGTCAGGTTCTTAAACATACTTATTAGTTCACACTAGTACTTATTTGTAAAGTCAGTTTAAGAAACATGACAATATGGTGAATATATACAGAGTAGATAAAATATAAGTACCTTAATTACATGACATAGAAGAGACACATACATAAGACACACATGTGTGATTGTGCCCATCGTACATTCAATATCCCTAAAGGATAAAACACAAGGAGCAGCACATAGTTCAAATCATTTCAACTATAAAACCAGATGTGATGTTCACACATGATCATAATTAAATAAAACCAAATCAATAATTTGAACTGAGCTGTAAGAGTATGAGTTACAGTGCTGGGAAACAAATGTTGATGTTTGGTAAGAAAATGGTTAACAATTTAAATGGTTCATTGACAGAATTAGGTTGTTAACTTAATCATTAAGTTTTTAAGTAATGAGAATTATCTATTTTTGATCCGATACACAGGAGAAACTACCTATAGGTTTTTTTTATCAAGTATTTGTATAAGAACAAGGTCTGTGGGATGCAGTACAATGTGCAGCCTTTACCCTTTTACTTTTTAATTGTACTTCATTGTTTGTGTATCATTGTTACCATACCAACGCTGTTTCTCAAATTACAGTCTTACTCTGTAGGTACCCAACATTACATTACATTACATTACATTTCATTTAGCTGACGCTTTTATCCAAAGCGACTTACAATAAGTGCATAAAGCCCCCAGGGTACAGACCCAGGACAACAAGAATCAGGAAAATGTAAAGAAACACTTTATATCTTATTTCTGTCCAATGCTTGATAGTTCATTACTTTTCTTTTCCATACTTTTCTTCCACTGCTCTTACATTTTTAGGAACTAGTCATTATTTAATCATACAACAAAATCACACTGTTAATCATTGACTGTATTATAAACTCGTACCCCTCTTTGTACTGACAGCATGTTGAGGCCACTTATTTACAACAACCAATACTGATGTGTTGGCATGTGTGTGTCCCTCAATACATATTAATACAATTTGTACTGTATTGTTTTAGGTCTTTTTTATTTATTGCCTTTGATACCTCATCAAACAAACAATAGATATATTTAGTGTGTATTTGAAGACATGTTATCTTATTCTGTATTCACAGTTGTTTTTATGTGACACAATGCTGTAAAATGTCAAAATGTGTAGCGTGAATAACCCTGTGTACTATTAAAATATACAAATAAACATTCAGTGTTTTGAAAGAAAGAAAGTGGATGTATTGTTGCATTGTTTCAATTAGGCTGCTGCTGCAGTACCAGCAGGTTTCGGATGTAATATATGTACATTTATCTTGGCTATTAGCTATTAATTTGTACCTATTCACTAACTTTCTCTCTTTTTTCAGTCTATGCGAGGCTAAAATAATATCATAGCTGTATCCCATACTTACCATACATATCAGAATTTGTCCCTTTAAACAGGTATTTTAATAGGACTCGAGATTGGTCGAAAAATCATCTAAGTATGTTGATCGCCCCCTGGTGGCTGGCTGCAGTAAAGGTCAGCTAGGCAAATTAGAATATCAGCTAAACAAAACCATCTCTGAACTTGTGGCACTTTAATGGCACATGTTTGTTATGTGGGTAAAAACTTTCATGGCATTTCTTCAGTGATTTATCCGACTACGATCAGTGAAGTTCTTTTACAGCGTCACGGCCTTGTGAGTGTCCGATCTCCAGGTAAACGAACAAAACACCGGGGCTCATTTGATGACCGCCAGAATTAATCTTTCAATTTTGCCTTTATTGATTTCCTTTTTACGATGACCTATATAAACGTCTGCTGGGCGGCTGCTGCGTCTCACATGTCTGACTCTGCTGGTGTTTTTGTGACCCGCACAGCTCTGCTGCGTTCACTGCTCTTTATCACCCTAATCCCTCATTTCAACAGCCATTTTGGGATGTATTCAGAGTCCACAATGACCACAGATAACTGAAATGAGAGGAATAAATGTGATCGTATCTCTTTCTCTCAGTTCACTATCTGTTGTAATTGATTAAACTCTCCTCCCACGGTGGAAATGAGGCTGGGACTTCACTTTGGATGTTGACGCCAAAGAAGATGTAGACACACTGTGAGTAATAAATATGAGGGTGTTTGTGTGTGGGCGAGAACACAGAAAGAGTGTTTAAGTGCACACGTCATGACAATAACAATTTGTCCAGCAATTGTCTGCGTGGTTTACCAAAGCTTGACAGAGACAGAGCAGAGTTTTCTCTTCCCAGGTGGCTCACCTGACAGGATCGGGTTTCCCAGGGTCAAGCAATTGTTTTCTTTGAGTTAAACTTCAACATTAAACCAAATAAAATACAATTCTCCATCTCAAATACACGTGAGTTTGAACTTTCTACAACGTCTGACAAATACAAATATTCTAACAAAAATCTTGTCCAATTTACATAAAAACATGTTAAATGTCCGTCAGGCTGTCAGTCTTACAAAACTGCAAGTTGATAACAACACGTCACTGATAAAAGAAAAAAAACAAAAACATATATAATGTTTTTTTGTAATAATGTTTAAATTAAAGGTCATCCAGTTTACATTAACATTAACATCTCACAAGACATCAGCTCCTTCTCTGTCTATAATGGGTGAGGTCCCAGGTGACAACAAACCATCCATAAACCTCACTTTATTAAGTTTCATATTAAGGAAACAGGGGCTGCGTTTCACACACAAAGTCACAAAGACATGTGACTTTGAAGGCGACTGTGTTGGGTTTCATCATTTGCCTCCAGGAGAGGACCACGGCACCTCAGCCACAACAACTGAATTGTTCACGTGCAAACTGAGGCAGCCCCAGCAAAGTGGGATTGACCTTGTTTCCATCCAATCCTAAAACAGTGCTGTGACTACACAAGGTCAGGTTCACCCTACAACAGCCCACTGCTCTCTCATCCTAAACCAGCAAAGAGACTGCGGCGGTAAGGTCCCGGCTAAGATAACATCTTACTAAGATTCCTTGATTGACAGTTCTGGATAAGCGTCCCAATTTTTTTTTCTTTTTGTAGAAATCACCTCAGTGGATTAACAGATTATTTCTTTCGAATTTCCTGTGTCTGACATCTGTTGTGTTTGCCTCAGCTTTTTCACAGAGGGCAGAGTGGGGACATGGCTTTATTCAGATTCCTTATCCTGACCTCCCTGTGTATTGTGGGCCGAGAGGCCCTCAGCTTATCCGACTGTGGAGTTTACGCCAGGAGACCAGGTAAAAGACCTTTGTTCTCACGTTTTGGCTTCAGACACGAAGGGTAGTATTGATTTTTCAGATGTAGACCTTTAGGGAAGCAACATGGATTTCAGTTCAAATATTGTAATACACAAAGTTGTCGACATTGGTACGATTCTACTCAAATGAAATTCGTGTCAATCCAGTCTTTTGTTGTCGATCTTTCGTGATGATGCTCTTTTATCGTCATCAGAATATATTGACATCGAGGTGATGTGTGGCATCGCACGAACAATCAAATCTGCCCGGCGATCTACACCGGATACAACGAGAGCTTACTGATCCTGAACCTTGGTGAGTGTTGCATCATAAAGTATCCTGAATTCAACCCTTGATGGTGGAGGTGATCATGGGACTTGTTCGTCTTCAGCTAAAGAGAATTAGAGCAGATTTATGAAACCAAAAAGGGAAGCTGTGTTTTGGGCCGAGCACGATGAGGAGGCAAGAGAAGAGAGGAGAGAAATAAGAGGATTTTCAGACGAGATGAATCAGACTGCTCTTGACTTAATGAAACACAGATGGATGCAATCCTCTCTGTGGAGAGGGAGAAAGTTTAGAAAGCTGTTCCACTTTCTCAATGTGATTTCATCACCGCTGCATGCTGTGCTGCAAGACGATGGCCACCATTTATTTTTAACCATTTCTTAAATAATCAAGATCCTCCTGAATTATTCCTCAGACCACGAGCGCGCCAGGGACGGGATCTTCTCCGACTTCTCCCACATCCAGACGCTGAATGTCAGCGGGGTGTTGGGATCCTTCGACCCAACCATTGGGACCATCACCTACAACGTGGAGTTCAAGTACTACTACTCGTGTGCTTATCCTCTGGAGTATCTCATCAACAACACCCAGGTGGACGTGTAAGTGTACAATAATGGTGTGTGGGTTGAAAACATACATTAGCACCGCTCAGGTTTCACTCGCGCGACAAGCGTGATCTCATTCTTTCCTTCTACTCGCAGCTCTTCCTCCACCACGGGCTCTGAAGGACAACAATGGGAGCTTCATCAGTACTCTGAGCATGGCATTATACAAGGTGCCACCTTACACCACTTCTCACACACTATACATTTCCCCACCTCAACACTTCTGTTTAATGTGTAACTGTAGAAGATTAATCTTATGAAACAGTTTTTTTAATATGTTTTCTTAAATATCATCCCTCTCTTCCTTTGCTAGGATGATAATTACACCGAGCCCCTTGCTATGCCTCCTCTGGAACTGAGGACAAACATCTACGTGGAGGTTGCTGCATCCAACCTGACTTCACAGTAAGATACACATATCAAAGTAAAAGCTATTTGTACTTTGACGTACATGGCCTATTAATTTTTTTTAAGAATGTTTAAACCAGCATTGTTTAACTGTTAATGAAGTATTTGATAGATTATCAAAAAGTTCAAAGTAACTTCTGCCACAACTTCTATAAAGCGAAAACTCAGGACTTAAAAAGTTTAAACATAGTATTTTAATTGTTGTAAGGCTAAATATGAAAAGCACTTTCAATCTAATGTCTTGAATTTATTCTTTCTTTAAATTCGAAGATGTAATTCTTAGCACTTTGATAAATCCATGGGAACTGACAGCTGATTGATAGTTTCATAAAAACACGTTTACCATCTCCTCTAGTCTCCACCCACTGGACTGTGTTAATAGACTGTAAATCTGAGGATTCCACCGGTGACCTGGAGTCTCTGACTCGGTGCTGGGGACCTACTTGTTTCTCTACAGGTACTTTGTGCTTCTGGACCAGTGCTGCCTTTCTATCATTAAAACACTGCTTGTATGTATCAGTGTGATGTTCAAATGGGCCACTTGTGAGGTACGCCTTTTATTAAAAGGTGCTCCGATGGTCAGCTGACCACCGTGCTGGAGAACGGCGATAGCCAAAAGGCCCATTTCTACTTCCCGGCGTTCCGCTTCATCGAGCAGCAGAACCAGACCATCTCCACCTACTATCTGCACTGCATTACCCAACTCTGTGAGCGGGGCACCTGCAGCTCCTTCAAGGTACAGGACGGCACCACATGCATTTCAAGCAGAAGTGTCCAGCTCCAGCCAGATCCCCCTTAACTCAAGGTCTGTCTGTCCGCTCTGATCCACAGAGATGCAGCAGGAAGAAGAGCAGCGTGGAGACCACTGTCGACCAGGACAGCATCACTGAGCCGTCCGTGCTCACAGTGGCTATAAGGGCCAAGACGGAGAGCTGTAAGTCCTCCATGTGTCCTTACCTCTGTGCAAATGAGGTCTTAAAAGAGTCAGACAAAAGATCCACAGTCAGTATTAACAGCTCCCTTGAGATACTTCTCAGACATCATCCAGTGAACTCCCCAAAGCAGAGCGAGTCACATACAGAGAGGAAAACATCAGGTGGCCATGATCGGCAGTCTGAAATTGTGAACATGTGAATAGCCAAAACATGAGCACTTTAACACACAGATGGGGAAGTAATCATAGGAGCTAATTCACGAGAAAGTTTATCAATAGAAAAATAGTCTACTGCTTTTAATCTGTTTTTAATCGTCTAGACCCTAAAAAACTCAGCTAAGTGCAGTTTGTCTGCTCTCCTCGGCTTTTACTCAATTTTTCACTATAATTAGTTTATTTCTCAAATATCTTTGGGAAATATAATATTTTGAAAAATATGAAATGAAATGGTCCCTCATAACGAAATGCTGACCTTTTTTTGTCTTCCTTGCAGCCATTCTCCCCAATGACGAGGGTAAGTATGGGATTTATGGAACTGATTGCTATGAGAACAGCCATTCACCAATTTTCTACTAATTAGATTCCTCCAGAAATTAAATCACTTCTTATCTGCAGTCATAACATTATATTTTTATCCTGCTGGAATTAAGCATCCGGTAATGGTATCACTCTCATTTGTGCACAGCGCTTGCCGGTGCCCAGACTGATGCCGTGGCCGTCCTCATTGTGATAGGGGGTGACGGCCATTTTCATGGCGGCATCTTTTTATCGAAAGTTGAAGCGGCTAAGCTAGCAGCCGCCCATAATGCTGATGAGAGGCTAAATGACATAATGAGTTTGACAGGGTGACATTCACAAGCTGGTGGAGGTGCATTAATGTATGTATGTAGGACTCTGATGTTCTGAATCAAACTATTGATCGGAGCACTTAATGTTTCTGTCCGACCTTTCACAGACTGCCAGAAGTTATGGAAGGTGACGTCTGTATAATGCACCCATTACGGTGATGAAAGAGAAGAAAAGAAAAGAAAAGACAGAAATAAAAGAGAGAATACAAAACTCCTCATTGGCGGCGAACTGTCAGCCTTCAGATTTGTTTTCAGTAATAATTTGAAAAAACAAGATATTGCTTGGCGAGCCAGGGTCTGTCTTTACGCACAGTGATAAGAAACAGACACGAGAGAGGCATCAATCTTCTTGTCAAGCACATTTCACCATATTTGACTTTTCCTCTAGCAGCTGCAGTAAAAAAGAATAATATATATGTATGGCAAAAAATGTGAATCTTTACATTTCTGTCTCAGACAATATTTGATTTATTGTCAGTATGTAAATATTCTTTGATTCATGTACTCAGAAGTGGGTTTTTTTTTGGACACACACATCCATAAATCTGTGTATGAATCCTGAACCTGAATGACACAGAAAGTGGATTGCACATTCCTACTTCTGATGGTTTGACAAGCAGCATAGATTTGTTTTTTATTGTTGGGCGAGCCAGAGCGGACGTGTTGCATGTTGCATGTAGAATATTCATGTTTAATGGATGAATTTTAGAAACAATACCCTGTATTCTGCTGCTCATACAGATTGCATGGCACAATTAAAAAGAGATCATATCAAAATGATCAATAACAACAGAATGAGAAGGTGCATTCACTTATTTATTTGCAGATATTA
The DNA here is from genome assembly GCA_038501795.1 of Pseudopleuronectes americanus. Classification (NCBI taxonomy): domain Eukaryota; kingdom Metazoa; phylum Chordata; class Actinopteri; order Pleuronectiformes; family Pleuronectidae; genus Pseudopleuronectes; species Pseudopleuronectes americanus. Next base: position 7,927,963 of record CM076719.1, read on the forward strand.
CTTGTTTGGATAATGTATTCAAGCCTGCATAATATCAGGGGGGGATTTACTTAGTTGTAATGCTTGTAATGATGTATCATGTACTGTGGCAACTGTTCTGAGAAACATTGTCCATTTCCACAGAGTCACTGATTCTTCTGTGTATATTTGTGCCATTTGTTTTGTCACGCATGCACTATTACTATTAAAGCTTGGAGGATACGAAACAAGAGGTTGTGTCTTCTAACACTAGACACTCAGAACTCTAAACTGTGCGTGCTGTGAGCGCCCATATCACAGAGAGCGTTTCACAGTCCACATGAAACGATTCCGCAGACACAAGAAGATTTTCCTCATCTTCAGTTGAGTTCACAAGAAGTAAGAATATCTGACACAAGAACCCCCTATGTTGTTTTATAACTGAAGTTGTAGATCGTACAAAAAGTGGAACTGCTCAATATGAATAGCAATATTTCAAATTCATGTTTTCACGAGGCTCCTTCCCTTTGAGCCTTGAAGCCAAAGGATAAAAGACAACTTTGTGTTGGGGTTTGTGGAGTCATGTTTTTGTAATGATCCTCCACTAGAGGGTGCCTAATCACCCTTTCTTTAATTTCATATTTTCCAGGACTTTCACTAATAAGCACCTTCAGAGTGCCATTACTTAATTAATTGAATTAGTACTGTAGATTGTTAAGCATCAAGAAATTACCATAAACACTGCCTGAGAATCAAGATATTAATTTCTAAATGTTTTGAATCAATCAGGATTAAATGAATATTTTTGCTCTGACATCATCGCAAGCGTATTTTTCTTCACACATCAGTTATATATCAGCTCCGTGAAGGGATGGAAAGTTCACAAGTCGCCGCTACTTCTCATATTTATGTGGTCACTGGACGATGAAAAGCCGGATGTCATCTCATGTACACCATAAAATACAACGAGCAAAGCAATCAGCTGGCCAGACAAATGATCTAATCATGAGTTCCTGTTCTGTTAAGTAGGCCATGACAAACTCCATGACAAGACGACCCACTTTGAAACACAAGGGGGATAAATCAGCTGAGCTGGGAACTGGCGCTCCATTAGAACTGCAGTGACTGTATGTTCAGGATAAATCACCCTTTGTGAGTTGTCTGTAATTTAATTAAAAAACAGGGATAAACGCACGCTCTGTCGCTCTCTAATGGCGTGGACATTAACCTTTGGAGCCAGCTGTGTTGCCCTCTAAAATGTTAATAGCTGTGGGGAAAACAGAGTCAAAAATCTGTATATTGCACTTGCTGCTCCTGACGATGCATATTTTATTGTATCTCATCACATTTAAATCAAATCATGTCTTGAGACGTGTTTTAGTAAGCGGCATTTGTATTGCCGCCATCAAAACTGTGTTTATTTGAGACTATTTTCGGCAGAAGACATGAATTCTGTCTCCGAGGATGAAATTGCTCTTCCTCTTTATCAGCCTAACGTTTTGTTTTGTCCTCAGCTGAAAGAATAATTGTCCTGTCATTTCCATTCTAATTAATATGCATATGAGGCTGTCTTAAGGCTATACATAAGGGTGAGCAGACAGCAAAATCATGAAAAATTGATGGACCAGCTGTAATTCAGGGCGGGCATATGAATAAGAAGACTCCTGGAATATGACGGCTTTGAATAAATGGTGACAGTCCTGCTAACGAGCTGATGTGATGTTCCAGTGTGACACAAAGGCAAACAAGCCGGGGATGGGTTCAAGGCAGGCAAATGTGAAAAACTTTATAAAGGTAAAACTCAATCTGCTGGACTGCTGAGCGGGCAGAGTCATGCAGGAGGGTCCAGCTGTTCCATTAACCTTTTGTAATGAATGTAGCCAGGAAGCTGTGCAAAGTGTAATGTCATAATCACGTCACATCAGAGCCAGGAGAATGAGGGACCTATGGGGGCAGCTTTTCTTTGTTACCTCCTTGCACGTGTTTTACACATCCCAAGATTTGTGAATATTGGTTTCTTAGATGAGAAGATTGACGACACTTTACTTTCTGCAATCTGGACACTAGAGCGTCTTGCTGGAAAGAAGTCTGGCTCTGTCTCAAGGTACCAATACCCATCCGCACACTTAAAGCTCACAGATATATCGTGTGTGGTCATTCTTGAACAGTAAATATACAAATTTTTAAATCAGCAAATTAGTCAATTAGTTACTCAAGGGTCAGATTTTGACATCTGTGTTGTACAAATCCAGCCAGACGAGCTGTTTCTCCTCCTTACGTTACGTTTAGCCAAACTAAGCCAAGATAACTTGGCTAAATCCTCACTTAAGCTCTCTTTGAGAAATCAAATATGTTGTTGTTGTTGTTGTATTAAGGGGCTTCAGAGATACTGGTGGGTGGCCTCCCTTCAGCCAGGCTCTTTCCCCATGTCTACTACGTATGTTAAAACATCCCACGCTAAGCTCAATACTCACTTAAGCCCACTGTAAAATATTAAATACAGTTATTAGGCAGTTTCACGGGTACTGGTTGTCAGAGTTAGGTATAGAGTGAGCCAGGCTAGGTGCTCCCCCATCTTCCCTTTATGTGAAGTTAAGCTAAGGTAAAGTAAACTAATCTAGCTAAATTCTAACTTTACTTCCTACAAGTTTTTTGTGGGGCTTCAGAGGGAGAAGATTTTCTTACCTTTGGACAGGGTTTGGCAAGTTTTCTCCCAGTCTCCATTTCCATTGGGCTTTTAGCTATTAGCTTTTACCTCAGTGTCTGCTAGCTTCAGTTAACGGACATATGAGCAACTGATCTTATCCTCATGTAAAGATTTTTTTTTAAACTCTGAGTTTGCACTCAGCAATAAGGAAATTTCGAGCTAAACTTAATGTTTTATATAAGCAACGTTTTGTTTATCAACCAAGATGTTAAGGAAAACTGCATTGATATAGCACACGTTGACAGGTTTGCACTGCGTGTGAAAGCTAGCTGTCTGACAAATTACCCTATATGATGTCACTTGAGTCAGCATCCATTACACAGACTGTAAATAGAAAGGTGTGGAAGACTACGTGTCTGGAATGTAAAAGATCTGTTGGTGTGCAGTTACAAAGCAGTGAGTTTAGCAGACCTCTACTCGTCATGTCTGCTTGAGGCTAATGGCTCCAGGCTACATGAGTTACTACTAACACACACAAATCTCCACTGGTGGGGGTCGAGGTGCAGACGGGGTCATTTGGCCTCAGGTTGGGACAAGGAGGACTAATTAATTGGATAAAAAAAAGCAATTTCACTTATTGGTTCCCAACAAGTTAAAATAGCAAAAACCAGGATATGATTTCCCTGTTTAAAATTAATATATTAAAATGAAGTATACTGGTCACTTAAAGGGAAAATGAGATATTAAGAGTAAAGTCATAATATCACAGGAAATAAAGATGGGTGGGGTGTGGTGGGGTGGATAAGATAAGATACATTTATTTATCCCAAAGACATGCACAGACACACTCATTCAATTGAGGGAAATTTTTCCTCTGCTTTTAACCCATCTGGTGCAGGACACACAGAGCAGTGGGCTATATGTCATTTTAATGGAGAATATTAGGATATCGGTCTGTCGCCTGGTTTAAATACGAAACGTGGAGCATCTTTTAAAGTTAAACTTGAGTGCAGGTCTCACAAATAACGAAAATCATACATCTTTTGTCACATCAGCAATACATAAACTACCAGAAATGTGTCTATTTTAAAGAAAGAACAACACAGACGTGGATTAACTTGCCTTGAATAAATGTCTGGTAGTGTTAGACTGCAAAGATAAATTAAATAGATTAAATCACAACTTCATTCTTCTCCTCAATCGCAGCATTCTGGCAATTCCATCAAGGCCTTGACAAGGTCCTTTCAGTCAGCAGCTGGTATTTATGTGTTACACAGAGACGCAGCATGTGAATGAAGGCAGCATATGTCCAAAGTGTAGTATCAGCGCCGTGTATGTGAAGGGGTTGCAGTGTTGGTCCAATTAGTGTGGAGAGTGGGAGTGGACAAGGGTGAATGTAGGACACCAGAACACACTGTTGAGCCTTCAGGGGCCGTTTCAGCAAACTGAGCCGGTGCCCACTTGACCAAGAATGTCTTACAAGGGAAGGTTATTTCCACTCATTGATCACTGCAGAATCTAAGGCAAACAGACATCTCAAAAGAAGGGAAGACAGTTTGAGCTGATCTTGAAAACAGTTTGATTGGCGTGTAGCTTGAAGCGCAACTTGTGATGTGTGAGTATGAGAGCTTAATCCTGTGATAAGCATACATTTTCTAAAATAAGTCAGTTGCTGTGGAGATTCGGAGTCAGGCATTCAACTCCAGAAAGAGAAGTAAAAAAACTGGACTGTTTTAAATATAGTGATAGAGAATAAAACTTGGAGCCAATCAGATCCCAGCAAGTTCAGCTAAAAGCCAACAATTACATTAGCTGTGATGAAACATTTGAATGAGAGTGACAAAAGTTTGAATTATTATTATTAAAATAAATACGGGGATTTTGAAATGTGACAAGCTCTATGGCTCTAAATGAACGCAATCAGGAACTGTGATTGCCAAAGTGAGATGGAAAATGTAACAGAAAAAAAAAGGTCATAACACAAAGCACAGTTTTTTTCGTCTAAGCAATATATTCAAATTCAATTTTAATTTAAAATATCTTTGAGGTCATCAAAAAACATTCTTTATGAGATTTTTTTATCCTTGACCAAACTCTAATAGCCTCATGGTCATCTTCTGTTTGGAAGTATTGGCCGTATAAATACTAAAAGGGTAAGTCTCATGAAATTCTCCCGTTTTTCATGCTGCACCAATACAATGAAAAGATTATGTATTATCTGTGTCGGCACAAATTGATGTAGTTAATTCTTCTGTGCTTTACTTCTCCATTTTCTCTAAAACCATTTGAAAAGCATATCGAGTCACACTGTTGTTCTGGGTGACATTAATTGCCTGATTATGGGCACTGCAGTTTGATTTAATTCAGTTCCACATACACTGGTCCCATGCTGTTAATGATCTGTTGTCACAAATGAGCCATTTAACACTGGTGACGTCATTTCGTAGCCATATTCTGAGCAGTGATCATGGACTTGAGCCACAATACCAAGGTCCTGTTGATGCCCACGCCCAACCAATCACAAGTCATCCTCAGCTGTCAATCATGATGTCTCTTCCCAGAGACTCCTTTAAACCCATGACAGAAACTGTCTCTGGAAAAATCTACAAAATACAGATACATTATTTCTTGTGGCCCATTCCTCATTCCTCAATTACACTGCTTTGGCTTCACTTTTGGGGAAATGTCATGTCATCCATCTTTATTTACCTTGATTTTTTTAGTCCTGAAAAGTGCCAAGGTGTCTTAGGATGTGATTTAGGCTTAAAGATAGATAGATAGATAGATAGATAGATAGATAGATAGATAGATAGATAGATAGATAGATAGATAGATAGATAGATAGATAGATAGATAGATAGATAGATAGATAGATAGATAGATAGATAGATAGATAGATAGATAGATAGATAGATAGATAGATATATAGATAGATAGATAGATAGATAGAGGGATATACAGACAGACAGACAGACAGACAGACAGACAGACAGACAGACAGACAGACAGACAGACAGACAGACAGATAGATACTTGCACATCTAGCCCATATGGCACCATGTTTACATTTAATATTCAGTATCACTTTAGATCAGTCTTGGCTCTCATCAATCCCCGGGGGGAAACATCTGACTCTTTCCTACAAAATGCTACTAAATGCCTGATTATGTTCCTGCAGTTAGTCGTCACAGTTGTCAAGGCTATTTTAAACTGGACAGGTAATGTGTGCAGCGTCTTCATTGAAAACAGTTGCCTACTGCAGAAGTAAATTGGGCTATAAAACAAAAGCGGCCCAAAGATGTTAAAATGCAGTGGGCAGGCTGAAGGCAGAGTTGAGTGATGATTCTCTGACTCACACTACACAGTCACTTGATCCGCCTCACTTTAAATAGTGTTATTTATGTCTTTGGCAACTGATTACACAACTCATTAGGTTAGACAGCAACTAGGTGCTTGTGTCATGCATGCCAACGACAAACAAAGATTCAACTTTTTTGTCTTTGTGCAAACTCAGAATTAAGAGAGCTAAAATGTGAAATCCCCCTAAAAGGGTTGAATAATCCTTTTCTGGGTGAGCGGCTCAAGTCTTTCTCAAAACATGCAGTTAAAATCCTCTCAGCGGTTTTAGCCAGGATTGTAGATATTCAGTGTATCCTGAGTAACACCTGAGTGAGTGCAAAAAAAGAAGATGGACACCCAAGAGAAAACGTATTTAGTGTATCTGTGCTCAACCACTTCGGCTTCTGAAAGCTTCTGAAGATTCACTCTGAAGGTTCAGTCTGGTTGAGTCTAAAACTGTTTAAGAGAGGAGCCATTATCCATTATTTTCTTCCTTTTAGAGCAACGGTACTTATTTGGGATCGTGTCACCGTCTGAGTTTGGAACTCTCATTGTCGTGACCCGAATTAATGGCTTGAAAAGTGAAAAAGGCCAGCACCACCTTGTCCCACTTCATCTGAACTTATTTGTCAAGCTGTCCATCATCCCTTCAACGGGGGGTTACTTGTTAATGATTAATGCGGCACCTCTTAATGTGATGGATGAATCCCCTGCTGCATGATGGGACAGGGGGGGGTGAGTCACCCACCCCTCTCCTACTACTCACCACCAGTCTCCATATAAGGGAGACACACGCCTTGTGTCCATCGATGGAGGGAACAAAGACACATTCAATTTAAGCCCCATCAATAATGTACACATGGGGAAGCCTTTTGCTGAAGCAGCCGTAAAAACCTGGTCACTGTTGTGGTGGAGCGATGGTTTTCAGTATCTACGGATCTGTACACTGAGTCATGTTTGGCATCATTGTTTTATTGAGTGTTGCATTGCCGAGTCATTGTGATGTTTGAGACTCCTCTTGAGTTGCTTTTGTGTCTCTGGAGGATGCGGCCCATGCAGGTGTTGCATGGGGAATATGTCACCAGAAAGATAAGAAGAATGCCATTGTTTTTTTGATTTATCACCCATGTCATATATTCGCACGCGCCGTCTATAAAAAGGAAATATGGTTGCCTCAAGTAGACGCCACACTGAGGAAGGACTGTGAATAAAATGTGACATTTTGAAGGTTCGTTTTATTTATATATTTATATAAAACTCTTAAAAGACACAACGTGATAAGAGACAGGAGGAGACGGTAAAAGAAGCAAAGAAATGCAGCAGCCCTAGGATATCTAATAAAGTAAATCCACAGAAAGGTTATCAAAATAAGTCTTAGACATGACAAAGGAAGATATAATCTCTGATTTGGATTTTACAGAGTAAAGGAGTGTAAAGGCCTTTATACCAGCAGGGCCAGAGAAGCCTCATGTGGGGATCTCAAGCTGTACACAATATCTAATGGGTAGTGTGAAGGTCAGGGTCGCAACTTTGGGATTTTCTCAAATGTGCTTTTAGAGTAATCAATATCTATCCTAAAATGGAAAGAGAGAAGGCAACAATGGTGCACTTGTTGGACATGATCCGTATCGGTTTTTGAAAGTTGCTGTGATATAAATGGGATGTAATAGAGGCATCATTGTGGAAGTTTTTAGCGGAATCAAAGCAGAGTATAAATCTTTGAACGTGCAAAGAGAGCTGCAGAGATTTCAACGAGGCTGTACTTACGCACAGCAGTGCTTTGAGGTAAATAACACCCACATGCCAACCCGATAATGCTAACATGCTGAGGTTCAGCCAATATAGTGATTTCTTTGTTCACCATTGTAGTTTAGATACAAAAGAGAATAACAACAATTTTGGAGATACATTTATTTAACTTCTTTTTGCTTGCCTATATGGAGAGAGGCGGTGGTCTAGTGGCAGAAACTTGGACTATGGGCAGAAAAGGTCTCTGGTTCGTCTCTGGTTCGACTCCACGGAGAGACAACAAAAGACGAACCTGGATTGATCTGCCCAAAAATCCAAGAGTCTGTCTAGACCCTGTCTAGTGGCCCTGAGCCTTGGCCACCTTACTCCCCAAACATCTGCTCCCCGGGCGCCGTACATGGTCGCTCACTGCTCTGTGTGTCCTGCACCAGATGGGTCAAAAGCAGAGGTTAAATTTCCCTACCTGCATGAGTGTGCCTGTGCATGTCTCTGCATGTGTTTGGGACTAATAAATGCATCTTAATCTTAATCTGGAGGTGGCTGGGTTTATGACTCATGCTGCAGTCAGCCACCAGGGGGCGATCCAGTAGATTTTGTGTCATTTTTCAGGAGCTGTCAGGTCGTCCATTTTTCTCTACAGTCTATGGTCTGGAACAAAGTAGGGAAGCAATCGACTGATGGCAGGAGACAGCATAATGTGACGTGGGTCCAAGCTGTCTGGCATTTGAGACAATCGTACTCTTGTTTCCTAAAACTTGTTTATATTAAACTCAATTACATTCAAACATTCAATTTTGAAGGTCATGAAGACAGTGAGGGGAGGTTTCGTCTGTGTTTCCCTCCAATGCAGTTGTCTCCTCTCCATTACAGTTGAAGGTAAGATTATCTCTTTGAATCAAGTGGCCCCGGGGAAACATACTGCAGGAGCGGGGCACCACGCGGAGCACATTTCTTTAACTATGAGGATCTACAATTTTCACTAACCAACGGAGAAAGTGTAACTGCTTTAAAGCTGCGGTTCAGCGTTTGAGGGAGAATAATATCAGGGAGGATTCACATGATCAGTGGAGTGAAAAGCCACAGTGAGGTTAAGAATGATGGGGAAAAAAAGAGTTTTTCTTAGAAAAGACATTCATTGAGTGCTTTCAGTTTGAAAAGCCAGAACCCAAAAATGATTTCTAATCCTGAATGCAATCAGCTGATTGGTAATTAGCTTTTCAAGGACTGTAGGTGAAGCTCCCCCATGACTGAAAGCTGTCTGGTGGTCGTATTGACCTGGATTCAAAACCTGATAATATTCATCCTGTTGGACGAAAGCAGCCGGACTTGTTCCCTAACAAAAAAAAACATGAGAGAAATTACGAAAAATCCTTGGAGGTTGTTGTTGTTGCGAGTTGGAACCCAAACACTCGGTCACACCTGTTCACACAAAGGAATCCATCACTCACTCAGCCCTTGTTTTAACCCGACACCGACGTGACGCACAGAGGGCAAGAGGACACAGAGCACTAACACAAACAACCGTATCCCATCATGCAATACAAGTGGCCTTCCACACCCCCGGCAGACGTGGGCAGTTTTACCCCCAATCCATCTGTGGTCACTGGGGAGCCGGTGGGGATCATGGTTCATAATTCATAGAAGGAGCCAGACATCCAGAGAGAGACAACCCCAGGCTGAAGGGGGGAGGGAGCGTTGCCTGGATGAACCAACCCTTTTCATTATGCATTGGCTCTCTGACTGCGGGGTCTCTGAAAAGCAAAAGCTGGATGCTCTGTGATTTTATTTCAGAGAGTCGTGAATGTGTGTTATTAGCGTATAGTCGGATGTGCACACCCAGTTCCTGGCATGCAGGAGGATATACAGAATGTACAATAATTGCGTAAATTCCTATGTGAAGTGGGCTCCACTCTGTGTTTGCACAGGTCAGTGATTAAGCGGGATGAGCCGGGGAGCTCCTGGGATGTAAAGCAGTGGCAAACACAATGGCACTAAAGGTTTAGACAAATCCCCCCGGTGAAGTCGGGCTCCCACTACTCACTACAGAGCCGCATTCCCGAGAGTTAAGAGTGATGACAAATGCTAATGGGATGCCGGAGCCAGAATTAAATGACTCTATTTTCACTAAAGTCGTGTCTTAGGTAAAGTTATTATTGTTTTGCATGGTATTGTTGTCTCTAATGTCCCATAAGATTGCAGCGTTTTATGCTGCGGAGGTGTAGTAAAAGACACGCTTCCTCTACAGTGGAACACAGAGTTGAATTAAATTGTAATGTATTTTCTTTCTTCACACAGACAGTACACTGTAGGCAGTAGAATAGCAAGAGCAATAAACTCCAACCAGAAACTGACTGGTCACGACACAGAGCCGAGTATCTCTTTGGTTTTGGGCGATGTTATTGCATTGAAAGTGTTGGACCCGGGCTGTTTTCAGATTTGGTGATTTAATCACAACATCTTTTTCTCCCTCTATCTCTGACTGTGCCAGCTATTGTTCTGTGTGCATCGTGTGCACAATGCCAAGTATGTGGGAACAGTATTAAGCTGTTTCTAGACATCAACTCCTTCGCTTTTCACATATGAGGAACGCAGCGGGAGGTTGTCGGCATGAACAGGAAAACTCGTTGCACATTCAGGAGTCTGGGTCGAGCAGTAAATTCTGCTGCGCAAACACTATGTTTTTGTTTACAGCACAGAAACATTGTCTATATCCGCCTACTCGCTCACTTTGAATTTTGCAGAGATGTTTCTGCTTTATTCTCACGTAGGGCTCACTCAAACCGTTTCTGGATATTTTAGGCAACGGCAGGAAGAGAGGAAATGTGTGGAGCAACCGACTTGGACATAAATGCCTTCTCACATACAGCCCCTCCAAAAAGATTCAGGAAAAACCAGCTTTACTGAATTATGATGAAATAGTAATTATATAATAATAATGTAGCTTCAGGTCTTGGGTATTTAAGTCTTCATTCTGCTTAATTGAGTTGGGTCAATCTTTTTTGTATTATCAATGGTCCAAATGGCTGCAACTTACATTTATCATCCCACTCTGCGGTTCCCCTCAGCTCTTTGCAGCGTGTTAGCGTCTTGTAGCTCATTATCTTTGTCTTGTCAATGACAGCTTTACTGTTTCCTTTGGAAAAACCTTTTAAAATACGCCTGTAAAATACCTGCCAACCAGCTACAGCTAGTTAGCGACTAACTGGGGAACGAAGTGAGGCATTTAGCAGCTAAAGAGACAGAACATTTCCCCCAGGAGTAGGTAGAGACTAAAAACAGACCCTAAGGGAGAGTAAACATATCTAACAACAAAAAGATCATAAGTCAGTGTTGTGTTTGCAGCGTATTGCACTCATCCCCTGAATGGACCAAACAAATCAATTATAACTCATTTACAGACCAACACTGTCTCCGTTTCCTGCACGTGCTGACCCCGCTGTCTCCGGGCCAGAAGACTTCATCTCTAGACTCCACGGTGCTCGAGTGTCCCGAACCGAGACTGTGACAGCTCCAGGGGCCCCACTCACTTTCCCCTCTGACCTCCGTGAGGTGATGCGTTCAATAACGCTCCGTCTATGCGTGACAACGATGAAGTCATGACCAGCAGAAATAAGCGGAGGGGGAAAAAAATCACATTTCCATTATTCTGGATTGTTTGCCTGTCCGGCTATAACACCGAACAAAACTCCCCTCACCCATATTCAAATGTTTGATTCCACCTTTAGTCGAGAGCAGAATGATGAATGACTTGGCACGCTCTTAATTTGTCTCCTCTGTCTTCATCAGCATTTTTTTAAACCATCCTCTCATTTTTCTCCCTGATAGAGGGTGAAGGAGTGATTCCTCACTTTAAGGTGCGAACATGACTTTCCTTTCTACCCATTCTTCCTCCTCCGGCAGCATCTGTCTCCCTGTCTTATTTCCTCTTCTGTGTAGTTTCAGCATAGTTTGAAACATTCAAAAAGGACCTAATCCCACATTCCAATGATGATGCATCCTTTGTTTGATATTTTCTTTCTTAATACACGGCTGAACGTCTATACACCAGCAAGACTTCTACTCCTCCTTCAAACGGCATGTCTGCATTGTAATTATGCACAGGTTCAAATGCATGTATATAGAATTAGAGAAATACACTTGCCTTTGTTTGCTGTTTATTTTTCCTCGTTTCATCTCTCATACGTACAGTACGTGTCTTCTCCTGTGGGTGCACGTGCATTTCATTTTTTGCACAAGTAAACACTGGGAGTGAGTTGAACATAACCTCTTTGAAGTCACTTTTGACTTCACTGAGGGAAATTACTGCACGTTGCTTTTCCTCTTTGTGTGCGCAAGTGTGTGGCAGAACATTTTTGAACATTTCCTCTACTGGTAAGTAGAATTTTTGAATGGCAGCAGTGGTTACATGAGCAAGAACATATTCCTGAAATGTCTGGATAGTTTCAAACCTTTCTGGCTCCAGGAGCCACATGAAAACCTGCATAATGTGGCTAAGTGCCTGTGCACTGCTAAAATACTTCACCATAATGAATGCTCTGTCAATGTATGATAACACTTTACATGAATCCAGTTGTACAAATAATACTCGCTGATGCACTGATTACAGCAGCACTGTACGTCCACAGTCTAATGCACCACAGCTCGCTGAAATTTCCATCTCTTGCTGCCATTAATCTGTTTCATTCATAAATAATCACTTCCTCCTTTTACCGCCACCATAATGCACGTTGTGCAAGCAGCACTTATCATAAAATCTATACACTGTTATGATGGCGGTAACGTAAACTACAGAGGAAGAGAGATACTCATATGGTTAGCACTGCAGGAAGTCATAAATAAACACTATAGCAACTTCGATTTATTGAAATATAATGTAGTCTATTTTTCCTTTCAACATATCGATATTTATATTGTAGGAACACAGTGTGTGAGAATCCTTCCTGTTTGCAGAAACCTGACTCAGTAACAAAAGAATCTGCATTTCATGAATCCTATTTCCGGTTTCCATTTTCTTATTCAACTCATGCTCGCTCTGCTGTAAACCTCATAAACAATCTCCCTTTTGCATGTTTATACGAGGCCTGATTTAGATATTTAACTGCAGGCTATACCATTAAGCATGTGCTTCAATACCTCCTGTTCCTCACCCTTTCGGAACTGCTGCAACAGAGCAGAGAGTCCCTGTGGGAGTTTGTGAGGAGGGAACCCAGAACACAGCAGCGCCGGTGCACAGAGAGCTGCTCCCATGACACATTTGTATTGGAGAAGGGGATTTATCCTGTTTTGGGGGGGAGGCAAGATCTGAGATCTCAGCATCTGCTCTCCAGCTTGGTGCTGTGAGTGCTGGAGGCAAGGCACATCACCGCCGTTTGATTAAAGATTTATACCCTTTCAGACGTGTTTTCCCTCATTTTTTGCAAACCGAATCTCCTGCGTCGGCTGAGAGCTGTTTAAGGTGAGGGAGTGGCTTCTGTCTGCTTTTTTCAGCATCTGGGATCCCAAACAGGAGAGATTGTGGATTTTTAATAAATATATTCACTTTGACTGACTTAAATATGCAGCAATAAAAGGATGCAATGGGGGTTATATTAGATTTCCATGTTCTCAAATTGAAACGGTGCAAAAATCATTACGTTTTTTAAAATTCTATTGATTTTCAGCTTTGGATTATCTCCAGCTATGCATGACTGGACTGGAGCTGAACTTCATTCGTTCTCTATTCCAAACAAATGTTGAAAAGCCTCCATTCACCAGATTTACATTTGAATTGGGGATGGCTCGGCACTGTCTGTGAGGCACGGTCCACTATTGTGGCGAATGTACTTGTGGATTTTCCCCTGACAAATTCATTTAATAAACATAAACTTTTAATCCAGACATGTTTTTGTGAAAAACATCCCAAAGCACAATATTGTATTCAGAGAGAAGGCAGTGCATTTGAAAGCATAATTATGAGAGGGGAGTAATATGACCCCCAACAGGCAAAACCCTCAAACATTAAAGGTACATTTGAGGATGCAGCTTGAATTTGTGGTTCCATTTTGTTGTTTATTTGTCTAATTACCTCGGATAACAGACCACAGACAGTTCAGCTGATGGAACATCCATTATTCAGTTTAGCAGTGATACAGGTTAATGAGACAACATGGTAATTGTCTAATGTTTTAGTGTGTGTCCTTCACACTTCAAGAGAACATACCTCTTCCTCAATGAACAAGGATATTTTAAATTAAAGCCGGTTATTTAAAATGTGGATATGTTGTAACGATGGCTTACAAAGGGAAGCAGTACAGGTGTGAAGGACTAACAAAGTCACAAAAGATGCAAACTAAGTGCAGCCAGGGGGTGCTACACACTCACTACGCAAGCTGTGTCAAAAAAATAATTGTGTCAATGTTTACAACTTTGATCTGAGGATGAATTTGAACATGGAGTATAAAAAACATAACGACAGTCAGTTATAGGAACTGTAATCATGTATGTTCTCTGTTCTCTAGGTCAAAAGTCAGCAAATAACAGTTGTGTGAAATTGGTGTGTGAACTTCTTCCTTGGAGATGTGTCTGCTAACGCGATTGTGTTCATAGAAATCTTGTGCACAAAATAGAACATGTGTTTCTCAGCAACAAGCTCTGTGGGGACCAGTTCAGACAACATATGGGCAGGATGGCAGGAAGTCAAGGTTTAGGTATAATTACCTCTGGACTAATGCAACATGGAAAGTAATGGATTGACATTGACTAGTGATGAAATATTCATGTGAAGTTGAATTGGTATATTGGGAAATATTGCTTGATGGTAATATTGCCTAAACATTTTATTTCTTCCCTGCATTTACTAAAGCTGCTTTCAGACATGGACTCAGTACATTTCCCGTGACAGTACTGATAGATTGTGATAACGTTATTGTCCGAGTCAGATGCTCCGGACATTTCCGGAACTTTTCCTGCTGCAGATTTATGTGAAAGCTGATTAGATAAAATTCAGCACCCAATTTTCTGGACAGCTTCATATCTGACAACATGCCCAGTGCATTCTACATAATGAGCACTGTGTTTGTACTCTTTTCATTTCCAATAAGTTGTCCTGCTGCTGATTTCTCCACAATCGTCCCTGTTTTATTATTTTAAATGTACATAGATATAAGGATGCATGAGATGAAAGTAAGGAGACATTTACAGAGGTAAAATAAAGGACACATATTGAGTTAAGAGAAATTATAAATGATAGCAAATGACCTCCTAGAGAGCATTAAACATCACAGTGTGATGATATATGAGAGATGTAATTTTCGCTTTAAAGGAGGCTGGTTCACATGCACCTGAGTGGGCTGTTTTCCACCGAGGCTGTCAGTCTGCCTGTGCCCTGCAGCCTTGGACAACACCACCGACTTTTAATTGGGCTCTGTCAGAGAATCAAAATGCAAAGCCTTCTCTCAGCCCTTTAATTCTCCATTGGTTTGCCGGAGTAAAAGCATTCGGGTAGTTCCTCCTTTTTTTACAAAGTCATACGATGTAAATGAGAAAGGTGCAGGAGGAGTGTGTCACCCGAAGATTTCCAAATTATTAGAAAAACTGATTTAGCCTAATTTGTTATGGAGCAATGTCAGGCATCAGTTCAATCTCTTTAATCAGATGTTTTATTTTTTGATTGGTTCATCTTATTTTCTCAAAGAGCAATACAGGCGGCCATGAGAAAAAAAAAGAATAATGTGAGAAATTAAGATTTATGAGATGAAATATTAAAAGCAATTGTTTCAGAAGGCTTCAGGGTTACTTCAGGCTCATGGTGCTCATTTTCTTACCAAATGTGTTGTTTGCAGTCGACTAATCACAAGTGAGTGAGTGAGGGATGAATTTGGAAGCAGCGGCCGGTGATTCATTACCGAGGAAACTTGATGGACCCGCTCACAGGCACTTCATTGTTGCTCTGAGGCTTCTGGAAATAGAGGTCTCCTCTCTGAATTGGAGAGGGTACCGGCTGTCAGGATTCAGGGAAGGCTGGGGAGGCGACCTCTGACCCCGGTGTGTGGAATGTGCTCAGTGTCGGCAAGGACGAGTTGCTTGGAGGGAGAGAAAGAGCCAGAAGGCCGTGTGGGGGCCTCAGCAGCTCAAACATCCCTGGAAGCAGAGATACCACAGTGAGGGTCTTTTACAGGAGATAATACAACATGGCAAATCACCAAAATATGTCTTATTTTGGTAGTTTTGGTCTTACCTTAACACAAAAATGGAATTCAGCACAGGAAGAAACATGAACCTTGAGATGGTCACACAAATGTAAACCAACATCCGCTTTCACACAGATGAATAAACACCCTTGTACGTGACAATGAAGGTGAACATACCTACACTTTACATTACATTGGGAAATTACATGTTTGTGGTTAATCGTGATCCAGAATGTAGCTCTGCAGAATATGAAAGATGTTTGCTGCAGGTAATTTGAGCGATACGTTCTGAACGAGCCTCTGCAAATGTGTAGGATGGAAAAATGTATTCAGTTTTGAACCAGTAATAGAGTTTAACTGGCTCATATTTTCATCAGCTCATGTAGACAGTTATTATAGTTGCAGCTGCTTCTCTGCAGTGAAATTTTGTTTTAGCTTATTTCCTCGTTGTGGGTACAAAAAATCGTATCTTATCTTATCTTGACTTATCTTAATCTTATCATATCTTACTTTATCTTATCTTATCTTATCTTATCGTATCTTATCTTACCGTATCTTATCTTATCTTATCTTATCTTATCTTATCTTATCTTATCTTATCGTATCTTATCGTATCTTATAGCCAACATTGATATCATGTAGTAACCGGAGGGTTCCAATAGGGGGAGCCCTGATCTGTTGTCTTAAGGGACACCTTCATTCCTCCTTACTGGTGTGAAACCATAGACTGCGTGGGGTGTTTAGGCTGAAGAAGAGTTTGTGTGTTTCTAATGTTTCCCCTCATTAGAGTGCTTCGTGTTTGAGAATAAGTAAGTTGAATGAGTAGAACAAGCTGTTTAACAGCCAATACAAGTATTATACTAGTATAAGCTAGTTAGCTTAAGCTAACACCTTGCCGCGCTATAAGCTAGCTTTAGATAGAAAGGAGGATATAGGTGTCCCTTTGGAATATATATATATATATATATATATATATATACTTTATTTTATTGGTGTAAAACTGGGGATAAGTTATAAGATCTTCGGTGATGTTGCAAGCCTCCAGTCAGCAATGAGTTAGACATTTTGGCAAATATGCTGTTTTGCCTAGACATAGAGTGGATCACTGTTAACAGGTTCATGTCTGTCCGCTCCATAGACTCTAAATAAAGATGGATGATGTGTCCACTTGCTCCCACAATCCTGAAAAAAAGCTCAAACTATCCTGGATACGAAAGTCCTGGGCATTGTGAGACAGAGGCATTAATGATCGGGGGATGGCGCCACAGCAGCGAGGTCCTGCTGATACATCTGCTTGACCAATTGTGAGTCGTCTCAGTCGTCAATCATGGCGTTTCACCCCGTTTGTTATAGTACACAGCTAACAAGAAACAAAGTTAAGGGAAAGCTGAACACTTTTATAACTAACTAAAAATGACAGCATCTTTGAGGGGAAAAAATTGGGGTGTACTTTGACTCTTTATTTTTGTCCATGTCCCATTCACTAACATGGAGTAAGCAGGAGTTATGACCTACATTGAAGCCATCCAGCAGGCGGCGATTAAGATGCTTTATCTTTTTGGGAGCTGTCATATCGTCCATCTTTATAGACCATGGTCCATTATCCTGTTGTCCTCTGTTCAGACATGAGATCTCATCTAACTCTCAGCAGGGTAGTAAATAACCACACTGTATTTCACAAAAATGTCATACTGCATTTTTAATACTCAAAGATTCGGTCTTTCCCGTGCTGCATACAGAGGCATTTCTGTCCACATCTTTACAGTGTACAGTATCTAACACTACTCCCCCCGTATTACAAATATAGACCATGGCTTTGTTATTCTGGAGTATTTCTCACATAAGATATTACAAAGAGCAGAGGCATTTGCAGGTCTGTTCGTGCCGTTATTCTGTTCATGTATTAGACCAGATTAGCGGTTTGTTGTCGTGGTGGAAGTTGCCAAGGCTGCTGGAAGATGTATGAAGTGTGACTTGTTTTTGCAAGAGAGGGACACCGATATACAAAAAAAAAGAAGGCGTCTTAAAGAGGTTGTCCTATTAAAGAAAGCGATAGGCAGTCCTTCTCATTATCAACCCATACAGGCACCCGACGTGAAAACAGGGTTGATGCTGGTGAGTAATTGCTTTAACCCTCACCTCTATCTCCCCTACGCATTGCAACAGTGTGCATTAAGAGTGCCAATATCCCCATATTAGCCGAGTGAAAGAACATTTCAATATGACACGCACACACTTAAAAGAAAATACTGGTATTGAAAATTAGGATGACTAATAGTCTTCTCTATCTTATAGTTTCAGATGAATTTTAATTAGACAACAATATAATCTACAACCACACTCATTGTGGCAGTGTACGTGAAATGGTCGTTTGCTATAAATGCTATTGTCACAATGATATTATTGAAATGCCAATATAATATTTATATTGTTCTCTGTTTCAGTTTAGCATTTTTGTGCGGCAATATAGGTGAAGTGGTGCTTTATGCTTAATACTCTCATGATGATAAAGCTATGTTTTTGTATAATATTTACAATTCCTGGATGGCATGTAAGCCTGCTCAAATTTGTTAATTGGCGCTAAGCCGTGACCACTCAGACATGATCCTCAAAAGAAAAGTTTAAAGAAAATCTAATTCAGAAGAAACAGAAAAGTTATTTGAAATCCATCCATAATTGTCGAGACATTTCTATCTAGGGTCACTGAGATTACCATCTCTCTGATCCACATTGCCTGGCTAAAAAGTATTAAACACTTATATTGGAAGAGCTGGGAACATCGAATGTTTGGTCATTCTGCTCTAATAATTATTAATAAGAGTAGATCAGTCGACTTACAAATCAATTAATCAACGTATTGTATTGTTTCAGTAACTAACATGTCAAAAGGCAGATGTCAGAGTCCTTGAACGCACCAATGGACAATCTTTAGTTCTTGATGCAAACAAGTCTTTTTCTTAATCAGAGGCGGCAAGTTGTTCACAGTGATGGATTACCTGTCCAATGTAAGTTTCAAATCCCTGCAAGGCAGATTTTAATAGTGCAGTGAAATGAATGGAAAATAATGGCTGGCGAGATGATAGCAAATCAATCTGCAGTCTTTTGGTTTGCCCTGAAAAATGGCCAGTGAAGTAAAGTATACAGAATTAGTACATAATGAAATGGAAGATGCAAACCTGCTATTACGATTCTCTGTGGTAATCTGATACGTGCGGTAGAAAGACTCATTCAGCTCTGGTAATATTAGCCCCAATGTTAAATACTTTGCATGTGCAGGAGGTGTGGCAGGTTCATGGGAGGTGTAAGCAGCCCACTTACTATGAGAGCAGCACTGTGAGAGCGGCCCAGCCCAGGGACTGATAATCTTATTTTACTTTGCAAATGCATTTGTTTGCACTTAATTGCAACAGCAAACCGTCTCTGAGTGGATCAAAATACAAATTTGAGCGATTGCTCGGGCTGTTTTTGACCCTAAGTGAATGTTGGGGTTAATCTGGTAAAGAATTACTGCCACATAAATTCAATTATGAAAATTTGGTCATCACGGATATACCAGTGGTGTAAGTCGGGGACAAAGGAGCAGGTTTAGGTTTCACAGCTGCAAAGAGCAGCGCAGAGCTTTTGATGGATATGAAGGATTTTTTAATATAGTTTTGCTGGGTCTGTTTTCTGGGGCCCAGTTGTTTGGTATATGCTGCAGAAACTCCCTCTTCAGTGGATGATAAGCAGCACTTCCTTATTCAGCCTGACAGCCGCCCAACAAGCTGCCTCACTGAGACACCTGGGTTACTCTAAATGTTTTCCGAATTGTAAGGCTTGTTTTTGAATGGCAAGTGCAGAATGCATATGTTCACTTAATGATGTTTCTGCTCCCTGGATATTACGGCAAATATATGCTTTTAATTTGCATCAAGGCTGCTCAAATCAATATTTCTTTTACATTGGCTATTAAATAGAAAATTATATTTGATGTGTAAGGTATTACTCAAGTTACCAGTCTGCAGAGATGTATCACTGCTTCTGTTTTCTCCTGTAGCATCTTAATACGTATATATAAAAAACTTTTGGATTAAGTCTCTTCAACTACATTTCCAGCAGCAGCAGATAGAGGATTTCAGCAAAGAGGCTCTAAAAACTGAGTCAATTAAGAGCGGTGCTCAAAGGAAACTGATTATTGGACTTTCATTGATAAGGCGGTCAGTAACACAACTCCCAAATAATTCTAATGTTGCTTCATATCTGCTGGATGTATAAATCTTAGTTAAGATAATTAAAAAGTCAAAGCTGGTGTCTGTCATTTGACATAGTTCTTTTATCACACTGTTGGCTCAAGTGGCAGTTTTTCCAGTATGTTTGTTATTTATTTGATTAAAAAAAACAAGGTTCCAAGATGGCCTCATAACCAGGGATATTTTGGCTTCATTTCTGCATAGTTGGAGGAAGTGGAGCCACGTTGTCCATCTATATACAGTCTGTGAGATAAATAGGGCAACTGTTTGCTTACATGTTTGCCATAACAACAATAAGACAGTCAGTGCTGCATAGAAATCTTTGACCATTCTTTAAAGGCAGATATAGAGAGTTACTCTTAGTAACCACCTCTGCCAAGGAGGTTATGTTGTCATTAGTTTGTTTGTCAGTGAGCAGGATTGCACATTTCTACATAACTTCTTA
Organism: Pseudopleuronectes americanus; assembly: GCA_038501795.1. Classification (NCBI taxonomy): domain Eukaryota; kingdom Metazoa; phylum Chordata; class Actinopteri; order Pleuronectiformes; family Pleuronectidae; genus Pseudopleuronectes; species Pseudopleuronectes americanus. The sequence goes on from CM076719.1 coordinate 7,948,498, forward strand.
ATATTGTAAGACCGAATATATATATTTTTTTACATTTTCGTTGATTTCATCCGGAATTTTAAATGTGGTTTCGTAAGGGGAGTTTTGAGCCTTGGGTGTGTAATGCCATTTTAGTTTTCAGTATGTTGTTGAAACAATTATATTTGCCCTTCATAGAACAGGAACTCAAATGCCCCGAATTCAGTTTAGAAGAGGAATAATGGGTAATTAAATAGAGGGTTAGGAAGTCCATTTTAGATGGTCATAGTAAATTCTCATTTCTTTAACTTGATGTTAGTCATGCACTTTCTCAGCGTTAAAGGGTGAAAACATAACTTGAAACTCAACCAACGGTTTACAAATTGAAGCTTGGCATCACCACCATCAAGTATTTCTAATGAACACCATCTGTTTCTGGAATTATCAAGTTTTGCTGCTTCTTGCTTTACTTTGTTTTATTGAAAAAAGCTTATTTGGAGCCAATCAACCTCAGTAATAAGAAATTCAGAGATTTTTCACCAGAGCAGGCTTGGGTTGAATGGCACAGCCAACTAATCTCCATATGTAATGCACAAAACAATGGGGAAAATTAGCTACAAAGAGTAATTGTTTAGAATGAGGCATGGAGAAAGTAAGCACGGGAGAATGAAGGCAGCAGAGCAGGGAGACGTCGGCTTCAGTAATGAACTACCCTATGAAGGTCCCACAAGTTCACATGCAGAAGCTGTTTTTGCCCAAAGTATTGTAAAAAGCACAGTCAGTGCTTAGCTAAAACAATTTCCATGATTATTCAAAATAGTATAATTTAGAGCCTGGAGAACATCAGTCAAAAAGACAATACAAGCAGTACTTGTCTACAACGTTCTTTACAATTAAAGGCCATAAACAGTTCAAAGTAAATAGTTTTATCACACAAGACTTGCATTAAGCCCACAGAAATTTAAGGTGAGATTAACCAAAACAACATTTCATTAGGTTAACCCCAATGCAGACACATAAAGCAAGTTAGCAGGGGCACCTCAGGGTAATTGTAATGTAAACATGAACAACAGAGCAAACCTTGTAAACACTAAACATTCATTCAAGGACAGATTTCTAGATATGTGCAGGGGGGGGTGTTTAGGTCCATTACATGGCCTCGGGCAGGTTTCGGGGTCATTTGCATTCTTTCAAGCAGCCCGAGAAGGAAACAATGCCACACACCATGCCCTCCTCTATAGGGAGCTGTGACTGCAGCCAGCTCTGCACCACTCGGCTGCCTCTCTGCAGCTGAGGGTGCATTGTCATGGACACGGCATGAGGGGAAGGGAAAACTGGTTCGAAAACAGAGCCAATTGTTATGGTAACCTCTGTTTGTTTGGAAGTGTAGTGTAAATGCAGGTGTGGCTAATTACGCTATGTAATCTCATGTCACCGCCAAGGAGCATAAACTCTATGGTTTTTTTGGGGATGCAGAGCCCCTGAGGGTGTGGTTCACGACCAGCGCTCCTGCCCCAGATCAGTATTAAACCTTCAGGGCAGAGATGCTTCAATCCCTCCACATTCCAGAGTCAGGGGGCTTTAGTTGCCCCTCGTCTGCAGTGCAACCGCCGCTGTTTAAACAGTCTTAATCAGATCTCGGACTGTTGAGGGCAGGGCTTTATCCGCATTGTTGCGTTAAACAATGAGCGGCTTCGTGGCTGGGGTGTAGGGTGACACCTGTAAGGTGCTCCTGTCACACAATACAAACAAGGAAGCAAGCAAGCTTCATTTATGTGACCTTTTCTTAAAAACAGGAGCAACAAAGATCTCTTTAGTCAGGGGCCAAAGAAAGGACATGATGACAGACAATATTGTAAAAATGTGGAAGCATTAAACCCATGAATAACACAAAGGTACCCTCTTATTATAGAGTTAAAGTAAGTGCGGTTTATATTTTGAAACCATTAACTCCAAATTATCTCTCATTAACTTTAATTTGTTGCCTTAATTTTGTTTAACAATCCTCAGGAAATGAAAGATACTGGGATTCAGCTCTGTCTGTGAAATGACGAGAAATAAGTTTCAGAGGAGCATTTCAAAGTGACTGATTTGATCACTGCATGATGTGGAGTTTATTTAGGGACACACTTAAGACATCTTACAAACAAGCAGCAATCAGGAAAGTCTGTGGAGAAATCAACCAGTGTCTGTTGGTAGAAATACCTCAGGTAAAGGACAAAGACCAAGAGCAGCATCCCTGAGCCACATGACGCAATCAATTCAATCTGCAAATAATTGCAAAAAATAATGACAATACAAGCAGCATGTTTGTGTTCAACTGTCACCAAATTGGGACCTGCACAGGGATCCTGAGCAGCAGTGCGTTCAGATGTCAGCCTCTCACAATAAAAGACAATTCTCAGTTGGAGATGAGCATAAATTCAGAAAACATCGGGCAGCAACAAATAGGACAGGCGAGATATTTTAACAAATAAAGTGGATAAGAAAAGGCTTTAAGAAATCAGCACTCTAGAGGATGTAATGGCTTTTGTCAGGGAACTATAAAGTTAGACACATACATATTCAATTCACTAATTGTCATTTGGAGTAGACTTTGATATAGAATTTGTATATTGTTTAAACCCACATTTAAGCTGCTTTCAGACATGCACTGAACTCCAGACTTTTCCCTGAAATGTTCTGGAAGGGCTTCAAATCTCCCTGGCTCTGGGCATTTGCTGGAGCTCTTTCCTGCCAGGTCCCTAGGTAAATGTCCAGGATGAAGAAGAGGTGGCATACACGTTCAATGTCCTGACGAAGACTTGGAAAGACGAGGAGATCCGAGAGCTTTTGGCGATAAGGGCCAACGCAGGTGTCGATGTGCTGTAAACAAAACGTGATTCCAGCAGCGGAATCAATGCATCATGTTCTGCCTCCTGCATATTTTACTCAGATAGCAGCCTTCACCTCAGTGCTCCGGATGTTTCCTGTTGTTTTGAACGGGTCTCATCCGAATACAATCTCCTGTCCTCTTAATATGTGAAAGGCAAACTCTGGAAAATGTTCCCACCCAATTTTCATCCACCCTGTAACTGTGAACAGTCCAATGTCGGGTTACACCTGTAGAATGTTACACCACAGTTCAATCCCTAATAAGCGTGTTTTCAGCAGATAAATGTTTTAGTGTAAAGCTTCAGTAAACCCTCTGCACACCAGGTGCCCAACATCAAACAACAGATAGAGACATTTAACAGCTAGCTGTTGATGTGAGTGGATCGTTTAGCAGCTCCAGAGTCAGATATTTCCCTCAGGAGTTGATGGAAAACAAAACAGAGCTAAAAGACGAGGGAAGATTGGATTTGAGTTTGAAGCATATTTGATTTATAGTCATGAGAGGTCCGCAAACACAACTCCAAGTGAATCCTAATGTTTTTCCATAAACTCACCTGTGGATGTCAACACAACCGGGCCCCTCAGGTGCTCAGTGATGTCATTAAACCTCGTGGGTCCAGTCACATGGGAGCATCTAGGGCATTGTGTGGTTCCACTGTGTGCAACATTCTGGCGTCTGTTTTGTTGTTTGGGATTCGTCAGGAGCTGTGAATGTTGTGCTGCTAAATATATGTCTCACAGTCACTATAGGCAATATCACTATTCTCCAAATAAAATCTCAAAATTGCATCTGGTGACATGTTCAACAAAGAGCAGGATTGTAAAGCTCAGAAACGGACCGGTGAGGCCTCAGTGAATGAAGGTGAAAGTTCTCCTACATTTGGATCAAATCCCAACTAATCTTCAAACCCAGACCACAAATGGCACCAGCTGATTCAGTTGTAAAGAAAAAAAATAAAAAGTGTTCCTCTTTTATATTTGATTACTCTGTCCTTCGTTTGATATTCTTGACATGCCCTTTTCACTCCAATATACATCAGAAGATTGTATCTCACTTCGGCTGGTATCGTCACCTCCTGCTTTATAGATTAACTGGCAAACAGAATGTCAACCTGCTTACATCACTGTGTTGTCAAAAAAAAAGAGAGAGAAAATAAAGAGCGAGAAAAAAATCAGCAGTGAATGATAGCAGAGCGCAGACAAATTATTTCCGACAACTTCGCCTTTGAAATCCCTCTACGGCGGCAGAGAGTTATAACTTTTTTAATTCTAATAGGAGAATTGCTATAACATGACTTATCTTTTGTTTAAGAGTTAATTTCACGGAACATTTGGGGCGTCGTGCGTCATTATGAGCAAGTGGCTGGAAACGAGTTCCCAAAATATGCACTGGCATATTTAAGGAGAGATAACAAGAATCCGCCATGTGTGTTTACTCTGCGTTGTTGTGCAAAGCATCAGCCGGCAGCAGGCGGTTTCTAAGTGCCGCCGATTCCACTGACAACGAGCCGCCATTATGGCACACCAACAAATAGTTTGAGGCTTAGGTGAGAAATAAACAATACTGACAGCTGACAGATGCCTGAGTTGTAGCAGACCGGCCTACATCTTCATGAATAATTTCTCAGCCTTTCATGTTGTCAATAAATTATGATTTTTTTTTGTATTCACAACCAGGTAGTTTGGGAGGGAAAACAGACTGCAGCAACCAGTGGCCTATAAGCTGCCAGACTGGGTGGAATATGTCACACATCAACAGCTGCATTCAGAGAATAGGCAGAGAGAGAGAGAGGGTGAACGTTTCACCTGTAACACATCTGAACCCTTTTCTCCTTTAGCCTTTGGTGAAATTGATTCTCACTCACAGAAAAGGATCCACAGCAGGCTTGGTTGGGTTCTTATATTTTTCCTCCTCAATCAATCCTAGAGGTAGTTGATTGAATGCTGTCAGTTGATCTCTCTGTTTGGTTGGGACGTGTTGAGGCAAAGCTGGTTCGTCACATGACAAATATATGTTATATATGTTTGTCTGTGTGACAATCCAGCAGGAAAAATATCCAGATAATTCTTGGTGAACTAGTTGGCGTGTTAATGACACATATCTGACATGAGACGGTTGTGAAACGGAAATAATTCATAAATAATTCAAATATGTCAGGATGAAAAGGAGTACTCGTGCACGGAGGAGACACTTGGATCGTGAATTGGGAGCTTTTGGTGATAAGGACTAACGCCGGTGTCGATTTGCAGTAAACAAAATCACACTGCTTTCCACAACAGGATTCATGCATCGTGTCCCGCCTCCTGCATGCTGTAGCCAGGCACCACCCCTCGCTTTAATGTTCTGGAACGTTTCCTGTTGTTGTGATTGCGTCTGATCTGGACAATCACCTGCTGCGTTCGTCAGAGGTGAAATACGCACTTTGGGAAAATATATGAACATGGACATTTTCCATAGTTCATGTGTAAGAACAGGTTTATAAGCATACAAGACAAAACATGCCGCTCATACTTAGAAAATGGTTTTGTTTAATCCCTTGTATACATGAACTGTGTGTAATTTTCTCCGATGTCTTACTGTTTGTTCTCTGTGTTCATAAAGCACCATTCTGCAAAACCTGACTCCCGGTGCCTCTCTGTAGCATCTTTCCAACAGGTCTTAGGCCTGAGGGAATCAGGTCCTTTCACCGGGCACAATAGTTTCACAGGGAATTTGTCTCGGTAAATTTGTGCAGACATGCAAGACAATACAGGATTAACCGAGTCGAGGCAGCGTGAGTAAAAGCCTCATGCGTGATGACAAGACAAACTGAAAGAGACTGAAGTGCAGTTTATACTCAAAACGATGGTGAAATGTGCATGAATAACAAGAGGGCAGATTCAACAGGAAGTTTATTGACCATTCATGGGATATGTATTGTAATCTAGTTGGCCCGAATGCAGTTGCTTCTTATCTGTGTTATTCAATAGATTTTTATGATTTGCATACAACACTTTGTTTGAATTGCCTGGTTCTGTCACTTTATTATTCCTTCATGTTCATTATCAAATTCTCTGTGTGTTCAAAAACACATTTCTTGCAAATTAGGGGAACATTAAGTGCGGCTAACCACTTATTTTTTAATGATAGTATCTTCATGTAGTATCATAGCCATCTTGTCACTGCCATCCATTGTTCTGGTCCCTCTGTTCACACTGCCAGTGTTCTGCTATTAATAGATTTGACAACAGAATAATAAGGAACCATGAAAGACCGAGAAATGATACAAGGAAGCCGATGACAGTCAGTGGCCTTGAAGCATCCGTCAGTATAGCCGATGTAACTCGATGCTGAATGTATGCCTACATGCTTTCAACTGCACAGGACGTAAGATTATAACCTGACAAGAGGCAGCATGGAGGCTGAAAACAATTAAATCTGCTTTAATCGATATTTTAATATTAACAACGTGAGGCGTGTATATTAACTGTGAGGTCGCTCAATGATAAATTCACAGAGAATCATCAGCCCCGCTGCAGTTCCCCTCACAGTTTTCCGTTTCAGTTCAGCTCACAGTTTTAATGTGAGATCATTTAGCAGCTAAAGAGCCAGATATTTCCCTTAAGAACCGTTGGAGGCCAAAACAGAGCTTAAAAGAGAGTGACTTACATTTGTGATGTTTCTCCGTACCTGTTGGCTGTGTGATTAAGCAACAGTATGCTAAGACATTTGCCGTGTTATGGATAATAAAACGTCAGTTCTGAGTTTACAGCTTGTTGCAATTTACCTCGAAGTGCCCAATATATCAATTATTGCAAGTGTATCGATCCTGTGTAATAACATGCCTGAGATATTATAAAGTTTTCCCATCTGGCTTGAGATGACTAATTGGACATTATATACTCATACACAACATCTGTCATTAGCTGTTGAACTAAACAAAACTGATCAAATACCATATGTGTACCTTTGCGTGCATGATTAATGTGTTTTACACAGATGTGTTTTAAACATTCAGAAATAGAACAACTTGCCAACCATTTAGTTTCCTCGTTTGTTTCACAGTTGCTTTCAAAAAGCAGCTGCCATTGACCAGCTCTGATTTAAGCGAGGTACGGATGCAACAAGGAACTCAAACAAAGAGATCTATTCCAGCTTTTCTTCGTGTAAATGTGAGGATTAGTTTGGGCGGAGAAAGTTAGGCTGTACAGAGAACAATGAAATCAATAAAACACAGACTCCTCACAGAAAGAGAGGTAAGTCTGCATCGACTACATGGCGGCTCACACACTCAATCAGATTAACTAATGAAGCAATTATCGATCCAAAGCGGGGGCTGCCGGCCGGCACAGGACTGGCCATTAAGTGGATCTTCCCCTCCCCTGGCCAATGCCGAAAATGTCAGGGTCATTGTGTGCGCTGCTTGACACGGTTTACAGAAGCCCAATCTGTGGGAGACTCATCACTCGTCTGCCTTCCAGGAGCGGCTGTGAGGAGGCCGATATCTCTGCAGGATCGGGGAGAAATTAGATTTTTTACATAACCCCGGTGAGGAGCCAAATTAACCTGGGCCATATTTGATGCTCCAACCGGTGTCAAAATGAAGGAATGCAAAAGAGAATTGACGACGGCGGGGCCCCAAATGAGTAGTATCCTGTTAAGTCTGTAACCTTTGCTCTATTGTCAATTCCAGTTATCGTTGTTGTTGTGCTCTTTCTGACAAAAGCTGAATTTTATTAATTTTATACTTGAAACACACCTATGATAATTAGTGTCGACCTACAGCGGGAGACAGTGTGAGGAATGGATAAAAAGATTTCCTGTCAGCAGCGTCTCCGAGTGTCAACAATATGTACTTTCATTGCCTGAGTCCATAGCAACGGAAGGTTGTTTGTTTCCACGCTCATAGCAGGCGCGGTGTCACCAGATGTCTCACAAGATGTCAAAATAGGAATGCTCATTCTTTCATTAAATAAAAGACGGCAGGCGCCGGTACAGTTTGTCACTGTGACATGATATATTGTAATTTATTATTCTGTGTGTAATCTCTTTCTCCAGTCATGGGGACTGACTGAAAATGCTCTCTTGTGAATACAAAATCAACCTGAGCTTGAGCTGCTTTCATTCCAGTAGAAAAGCCGAAGCATATCATGTCGCTGTAGCACAACCAGCTCACAGGTTTATCACAGATTCTTTTGGTTATCTACATTTTGTGTTTATATGTTTTCTATTTCTCTTTTTTATGCATGTTTTTTTTCAATATTTGATCTTTGACCCGCTGGAATCCCAATTCTCACTGAGGTTGTGTTGTTTAGTAATTGAACACCATGCTTCCAGGCTTGGTCATCAGGCGTTCTCATTCACTTTCACCCACACGGGAAAAAAGCAAATACTTATTTTTTTCTCTCTCTGCGCACTGAGGCGGGAAAAATATTGCTTTGCGGTTAACTTCTAATCAAATTGCATTAGGTTTTCACAGCCTGTGCCCTCACTCCATTTGCACAAGCCATCACAGACCAACATGAATTTCACACCCAGGGTGAGGAATACTTACTTCTTTAGCCAAAAAGCTCAACACATACTGTGCACATATGCAGACACACACATTTTTTGATCAGACAAGCATAAGCATGCAGTTACAGCTTGCAGTGGTAAATCATTTTATTTTCAGCGAGTGTGGTTTTAATGACCTTTACATGCTCTAATGTTATTTTTATCAACTTCTGAAATGGACTCGCTGAAGTTGTCACTGTTATACCGGTGTGAGAGCAGGGAACTATAGAAACCCTGCCCCACAACCTATTTTTCATTACATGAGAAACCTGACTTGGAGCCACAACATACTTTGTAACTGAAACAAGTAAAAGCCCTCTCAGTACGAAAGCACTGAAATGAATACTAATTATTATTACAGTAATTACATGGATCATAATAATTGTGGTGTAGCTCTTGAATATGCTCTTTGAAATAAGTGAAACGTAAGGATGCATGAGCAAGGACTCTAATAATTATTAAGAAAGGATCTTATTATAAATACCCCTAGACCCACATCCTATAGGTTGTCTCATCATGAATCTTCTGACTTCTGCCTGCGAGGCATAAAGTGATGCGATGCTCTGTCATTTTTCAGTTTGAAACAGGTCTAAGGTTGGGTATGATTGAGAGTATACCTCAGTATGCATGTTCCTGTCAGTGTATTTGAGAGTGTAAGATGGAGTCAGAAGAGGTGGAAAGTAACAAGTATTCAAGAACTGAGCTTAAGTCCAATTTTGAGATTCTGGCACTTTCCATCTTGGGAGTCATCGAGTTTTACTTCATCTGAGATGGATATAATTCCTCCATGGAACGCCCTTCTCAATCCAGACCACTCAGGATAGGAGAGTGGCCACTCCACTGTAACCGCTCTGTTATCTGTGACAGAAGCCCTATGGGCAGCTGGAGCTGCAGCTCAGGCCTCAGTTTTTTTTCATGCCAGACCTATCGGCATCCTTTGATTCAATGAACCACCTCAGCCTGCCATCTGTACTGTCCGATATGCCCATCTCAGGCAGGGTGCTTTCTTGGTTTGAATCTTATCTCACAGGATGCTACTCGATGTTTCATGGCAGGGACAAACATCCTTATCCCATCCCTCACCATGGGGTGCCCCAGGGCTGAGTGGTGGGGCCCCTTCTAATTGCAATTTGAACTACTTCGTTGGGTCAAATTACCCATTTGCATGGTATTTCATTTGACTCCTGTTTGACTTACACCCAACCTGTAATTCTCCTTGCATGACCTGACAGTCTTGACAAGAATCTCTGCTTGTTCTTCAGATGTATCTTCCAACCCAGGTTGAACTAAACCTGAGTGTGATGTTTGATGACCAACTATGAATCTCTGGCCACAGTCGCCACCTCTTTGCACTATTCATCTTAGGAAAACTCATGCTTCACCTTATTGTATTGTCCTTCGTCGAGCACAGTGAAGCCATTACAGATAATCACCCTAAAAGGACATGCACACAGTCAACCAGTCAAAACTGCTCTTGTTTGTGGTTCCCCAGGCTCCCAAACAGCATAAGAGCAGGGCGGTCCCTCTCTATCTCCAAGAAACCGTTGAAGATTTATCTCATCTGCGAGCATCTCTTCTCCTAACACACTAACATGACCAACTAGCACTAGCTGTAGACTTTGAAAACACTTCTTCACCTTATCTCCTACACATTTTCTTGCTGAACGCTTCAAGGTCTCCTACTGTACTTAAGCTTTAGTGTTGAACTGTCCTTCAGGTGTAAGTCACTTTGGATAAAAGCATCTGCAGAATTTGTAAAAGTAAAGTTCAATGTGTTGTACTGTTTGCTTCTCTGTGTGGTGCCTATATAAACAAGTTCCTTTCAGATGACTGATCGCTGTAATAAGCTCATGAAATGTCACTTTTTTCAATTAAAAAGATATGAAAAATCGAAATGTCAAATCTTCAATAAAATCAATTTGGCTGATATGAAGAAATAAACATTTCAAATTTTAATAACAGTTTTTCTGTTTCGAAAGGTTTGCATTACTCGTGTATTATCGGTATTTTAACACAGTGGGGAGCTTATTTTCAAATAATTTCATCCTAGCGGCTTCCAGCTCCTCAAATTTAAGGTTTTGCTGCTGCTCCGATTATCTCCCTTGAATCTTAATTCTTTCATATTTTGTATTCAGAGTGAAAATATGTGATATTTTTATTTTTTCCGACATTTCATTTCAGATCACTGCCTTTCTCCTCACAAGTGCTCTTCCACTTCCAAAGCTTTTGGCACATGTTCCTGCTTGTTCCAGCCTTTTCTGAATGAAACAAGTGCGATGGGTTTCCCCTGGCATGTGTGAGTGTGAGAGGTGTGTGCATGTGTGTGCATGTAGTGTGTGTTAGTGTGTGTGTGTGTGTGTGTGTGTGTGTGTGTGGGTTGGGGTGTTGGTGGTGAGAGATGAGAGTGAAGGGGGTTTGGGGGAGAGAGAGAGAGAGAGAGAGAGAGAGAGAGAGAGAGAGAGAGAGAGAGAGAGAGAGAGAGAGAGAGAGAGAGAGAGAGAGGAAGGAGGGGAGTAGTTGTGAGACGAGTTTAAAGAAAATGGGCGGGATGGGAGGGGGGGGGTCCTGTGTGTGTGTGCGTGTGTGTGTGTGTGAGTGAGTGTGTGTGTGTGTGTGTGTGTGTGTGTGTGTGTGTGTGTGTGTGTGTGTGTGTGCAGGAAGCGGAGCTGCAGACACCACCCCCCGCCCTCGCTCCTCTCTGTGCCCCTCGCAATTACCTGTTTCACCAGAATTGACGCGAGCGCGAGTTGGAGAGCACATGCCACGTTGAGAGAAAACTGAACTGAACTGAAACTGCATCTTTTTGGGTTTCCTGCACTCGCAAAGGACCGACTCCATTCCGAATCCACCTCTCAAGTAGAAAGAGAGAAAGAAAGTCCAGCAGGTGACCAGCGAACCTTCTGAAGACCAAACAGCAGCCGCCGAGGATCTGAGACACTCCGCGAGGATGCACTTGTTGTCCGCCAGCCGCGTGTGCGCCCTCCTCATCACCGCGCTGCTCCACCGAGGTAAGCCCCGTCCTCATCCACCGAACACCGGCCACCGGTGCGCTCCTTGCGCCCCCCGGCCGCTGGAGCCGCGGGCATCCGGGATGGGGGGGGGGAAGTCCCATCTGTCGCACGCAGGTGCCTCCATAAAAAAAACTTCGTGCCGGGTTAATGCCACCTCTCTGCGGGAGAAGTGGAGCCGGCTCGTCGCTGTTTTTAACTTATAAGTTAGTGATTTGAAATATATAGTTTCTACTGTTGCTCATATCGTGTTGGTTTATTTTAAAATGTGTGTTTTTATTGTGGCTGAATCACATGAATAGAAGTGTCCCTCCCTTTCCTTACCCCCCCCACCCCCCGCACAAAACCATTGGTTCATGTTTGCTTTCTCCTCTTATAAACGATATATTACGCATTGCTCACTTTCATCCTTGAGTTAAATGATAAAAGTCATCTAAATTGAGCATTAATTAAAAAAAAAGAAAATACTCTTTAAGAGAACAAAATGTTTCTTATGAGTCCACAAAACCTCCAAAAGGTTTATTCTTCTTATAATGTTGTAAATTCCTGCTCATACCTAAAAAAAAGTGACTTTTCTGTTTATAACCTGCTTATATGAGACATCAGATTTGGTCCATTGTGCTACCCCTTCTCTTTTTTTTTACCCCTCACAAGATGGGAGAGGCAGTGAGGCATCATCACCCAGCCTCATGCGCTCATGCCATGATGTCATCATGATGCCCCTCATTTTGTGTGTGCCCCCCCCCCACCCACTGTTAAGGCAGGCTGTGGAGCAGAATGATGCTGCTGTGCACATCCTGTCTGATTTATTGTAATTATGGGCTGCCTGCTGGGTGGGGAAAGCGCTCCTGACGGGCTCGCTCTTGTAATTACACATTGGATGGGAGTCATTTTTTGTGATGTGGGCAGTTGTAATGGTTCGTAGAAGTGAAACGCTTCCAAGTCCCAGCAAAGACCTGTGGTTCCCTGGCTATGATGTGCACAGCAACTTGGCCTCAAGTAGTGATTTAAAAATACACTTTGAAAAACAGACGGTGGCTGTTTGAAAAAGTTGAAACAAGAGCAAAGGAGGCTTTTTACTTTTTTGAGGAGGGGGTTTTCTTAATTCTGCTCTTTGTATTTGATGCAGACTAGACTTGAGCCTTTCTGTGGTTTCCTTTTTGTCTGCTCCCCCCTCAGGCCAACAGGTACCAGCGCCATGTGCTCACATCACTCAGCCAGGCCATTAGGGCAAAGCTGCACCGGAGCTCTGAGCACTCCCTTGGATAGGAAAGGGGCGGAGAGGTTGATCCCACTGTACTCCCTTCCACCATGTCACACTACAGTGGCGCCTGTTGTTGTAAATTAGCTCCGTGCAGCACCTCTCAGTCAGGCGCAGGTGGTTTATTTGCGGGGAAACGAATGGCCCTTTTAAGGTGCTTTTTACGCCACTGTGCTGCTGCAGTGCCGTGTACTTGAGAGCAGGGGAGAGGGCAGTGAGTTGGTGTTGAGGTTCAGAGTTTATGGTTGCCCTCACTGCTGTTTGTTTAGCAGACATGCTGCCTGAGGTAATGGTCGAAACGTGTGCTCAGAACAGATGGTCAGACAAAGATGTAGGAGAAGTCAACCATGTGAGGTTGTGTTTGAGTTCCAAGAAAACACGAATATTCCTTGTTCTTTGCCAATTTCCCCCAAATATGGAAAAAAAAACAAATTCCGGACTGAAGGCTTTTTATTGAGTTTAAGATTTGCAATAAAAACTGCATCGATACTCTTAATAAAAACAGGCCTGTGTTTGTTATATCTGAACAGATGAAAAAGCAACAGCCCCAGGGGCTCCAGTGTTAAAGGCTGAGCCGCGCGGCCACAACCAGAGCGAACAGAAAAACAGAGGCCTGAACTAGTCTTAGAACAAACAGTCTGGAAAAAAGATGCGTCTGTTTTTTTGTTCACTCCCTTGTCTCCACCCTTCCCCCACCTCCACCACCACCCACACCACCCACACACCGCCCCTCCTGAACAGACTCACTGCGCTCGGTGTCACAGCTGGTATTACTTGTCAAGCAAGTGGGGCTCTCCCTTTTTGCTAATGGGCTAATCTCCCGCATGGGTCACCCAATTTCACCTGAGAGAGATTCACCCTCCTCTCTATCATCTTAAACTAGGTTACGTCCAGACTTGCCTCATTAATGCTGTGCCGCTAATGCACAGGAACAAGAAGGAGCCGCTGTAATTGTATGTTATGGTGATATTCAAGATTTTGTACAACTGGGTATTTGAGGGCTGGTGCGTGTCCGGTCTCGCTTCGAGCAGGTTTTTCCTCTTGATGTTTGAAGACTGCTGGTGGTTGTTACCTCTTTGAAGAGGCATTTTCTTTGTGACTTGCACAGTATTGTATCCCTTCATGCAAAATTCAGTTGCAGCCACGAGAAGTATGGCAACTCCACTGAAACCTGGCTTTGAATGAAAATGCTGCATCTGTACATAACTTTGTGCCTGCGATCATTAAATTTAGTAAACGGCTAGTTCGCAAACTGCCGAACGCAGTGGATTTTTTTGAGTACGAGGATGGAAACACGAGGAGAGAGGAGAAGCTGCAGTCTTTAAATAATTAAGTTCAACCTCAAAACATATGTTATCTGACTGACAGGGTCTGAAACTGACGAATCGAACAAACCATGTCCTAATCCACATAGCTCCCCCCTCGCTTTTTACAACAAGAATGTCTGAAAATGGCCTCAAAGGTGACATCTATGTGTGCCATTATCCTACTGGATGCTCAGCCCAAAATTTGGCAGATCATAAAATCTCTGAAAAGGCTCCCTGGGTCCTTTGCGTTGAGCGAAACTATGAAGCGCTTTCTTCTCTAGTATTACACAGATTGTTTCCTTGTGTGTGTGAGAAACGACCTCGGTATTGGGCAGAAAGAGAGACAGATGCCATCACTCAACCAGGAATCACATCGCGAGAGGGATGTAAGAAAGAAGCAGATGTTGGGCAAGGAGGATTAAGTTTGCATGTGCTCATTTGTGTGCATTATCGGCTCCCAGGGCCTCGATTGGAATAACAAGTGAGCGGTAATGTGAGCAGACGGGTCGAGGTGCTGCTGATTGAACGGGAGAGAGGGGGACACTTTTGGCGGCTCCTTAGGCAAAGCGGGCTGCTCAGGAAGCCGAGGTTGTACTGTAAATTAAGGCGGCATTAGGGGTGGGGTAGCCCAGTGTCACTTCCCATCAGGGGGCGCAGAATTCCTCCCAGTGCCCCTGGAAGCAGCAGCACTTTAAAGCCAGGATGTCAGATTCAAGTTTAATTAACTACTAACATTATAAATATAGCTGTAAATTACAACTAAGGGGAAATAGAGAGATTGAATTTGTGGGTGATGTTTAGCGAGGATAAATAAATAACCTTGTGAGATGATGAAATTAAAACATGAACATTGCATAATCTGTTATGCAGCACAAAACGAGAAAAGATAGCGTGTAGTGCAAATCTAGCATTTGGGTAATTTCATACAACAGTCGATCAGTAACCTGCTTCCCATCTTTACAGTTTCTAAAAAAGACAGCAGGCCAATGCATCAGCTTGTCCCCAGAGACATGATGCTTATAACATATGCATATTTATACCATATGGTATGGTGCCTGAAATACAGTAGACCTAAAATTAAATCTAGATTAATCAGTCGTCTGACAATATGCAAATAAGGAGCCAACAGCATTATTCCATTAACATCTAATTCTGATCAGTAACTGGGTTTAATATAGATATGCATTACTGGTTTCTTTCTTCTTTTGTCTGCCCTGCACCCATCTCACAGTGGGCTCACCATCCACCCACCCACCTCTCCTACATACTCTCCCAGTTTCTCTCCACCCCCGGCAGATCTCTGAACAGGTGGAGGAGTGTTGTTTTTTAGGGCTGTGCAGGGGGCAAGTGTCTCTTTATGGCTCCTGGTTGTTAGTGCAGTTGTTGTAAGAAAGGCTGTGTGTTCCCATCATTCACATTCAGCTAAATGATCTTTACCATAACATTTGATTAAAACTTTAAGAGTTTTTTTTTGTAAAGCACTAAAGCAGTTTCTTCCAATGGACTCGCCAATGCACCGAAGTTCTTCAATCTAAACTACCTTTAGATTGAATGTAGTGGGACAGCAGTGAAGAAATATGAGCCACCACAGGAACATGCTGAGTTTCCTCCATGTCGGAGGGAGCAATTCCTGCACTGCTGGCTCACTGAGTGGGGAGATGTATGAGTGGCTTCACCTTCAGAAAATGAAAAGGACCTGTATGGCCAAAGTAATCACTCTAATCACGCAATGACTCAATGGGAAAAATGGTCTTTTGTTTGCCTTTGACGGTTTCACACACAGAATTATCAGGAACACAGCAGCAAGTGAATCTTAATTACGCTTTGGTGATTGGCTTGTCCCAGTTTTGGACCAAGAGTGTGAGGTATATTCAGGTTTTATAATCTCTGCTAAAACCAACCCTTCAGCTGTCCATTTAGTTTTTGTTTAATTTGCCCTGCAGGTTGAATTCAGCACTTTAATGACTTCTGGTGCATGCTGTTTTGCAGTTTATTTAGACTGAGGTGAGACCATTTTAGAGCAGACGTAGGCTTTTACACTGTGTTACCAAACATCTCCCTCGCCTGTTTCTCACTTTCCTCATTTTGCACAGAGGTTCCTCGCTCCGCTGTGCAAAATAATGGTTTATTTGTTATCCAAAGGGGAGGGACCAGAGAGCTATTGTTTCAGCCATAAAGAAAGGCTTAACAACAGGAGAGAGAGATGACTGTGCTATGCAGTAGTGCTTCTTTCTTTATGCAGGACTACCCCCATTGAAATGCATGAAGGTATCCTTGGTTTTGGTGAAAGACCAACGGCACTCTGAAATTGGGCAGCCCTTGTTTCAGGGACAAAAAAGTGAGGTTGTTTCTGTCTTTTGTTATTGACGCAGCCCCCGGCTTTCACTGCTCTCCTGCGGACTCCCGCCGACTACATTGTGAGGCCTGCTCCTTTTCAACAAATGAATGTATGATAGTGACTTCTTGCTCCTGCTCCTCTCTTTGTCATTAATATGGAACAGCACACGCCCCTTCGGAGGGGGCACGGAGGAGCTGCTGCCGGTCCCCTCACTTCACATGAGCAAACTGGAGTGTTGGTGGTGGTGGGGGGGGAGGGCCTCGCTCCTCCATATGAAAAGCCCGTGGCCACACCCATATTTAACAAGGCCCGGATCTTTGTTCGAATCCTCCATTAGAGTCATTGCTCTGCTTTAATGAATTCCCCCCCCCCGGTAACTGTGATGGTAATCATTTCTCCCCAGAGAATATTTAAGGAAAAGCGTGAAGGGGTTACATGTGTATGGAAATCCATTGGTGCTTATTTGCCCTTTGTTTTTGTTAGTTACATTTAACTAACTTCTTTTTCTCATTATAATGTGTCTCAAGGACAAAGCAGTAACACTGTTCACACCGCTGACAGCCGAGTGTCTCCGCATGGGAGCAGCAGCACCAGCAGGGGCTCCATCTGACCCTTATAGAGGGTCAGCAGTGAACCTCTGATATTTATGCCTTCACTCCCATAAAGTCATTATATCTGCGCATTTATGAGAGTCAAGTGGCGAGACAGGAGGTGGCTATTGTATCAAACCTTTGTATTGACTTTGTCGGAGGCTGATGGTTGTCGGCCAGGGTTGACACAGCTTTTGTGCAAGAGGGTGAACATTCATTTCCAGCCTCCGGCCACAACAACATGACACAGAGTTTTGTATTTCCCGGTCGTCACTGAATCAGCCTCTGTTGCATCCGAATCTCCCACATTACTGAGAAGATGCTCTATTCATTTGGACGCAGTTTGGTGATTTTTCACTCATGAAACGTCGCGCTACTCCCTGTTATGTCTTGTGTTGGGAAATCAACAGAATGGCTCTGTGTCTCCGTTTGACCTCATCTTTCACATTCTTGCCATTTTTTAAAGTTGTTTCCTTTGTGTTGTGCTGATGTCCGCTCCTTCATGGGCTGCAGCCGGTTGCAGAGCCTCGAGCTATCTTTGATTACATGCTGCTTTGGCTGAACTTGCACAAGACAGTAGTTCTCATTCAGGGAGACTCTCTTCTCACAGGGGATACCAAGAGTATATTTCTGATTGGAATTAAACGCCTGTCAGTCAGTTAGTGTCTAAATAAGAAACAGGATTGAAGTTTCCATGGTGGTCCTCCTGTCTCTTAAGGTCATCTATGCTCTCGGGGCTACCCATTAACTTCTCCAGAGGTCTAAAACCCGCTCCTGGAAAAACTACTGTAGATTAAATTGTTAAATAACAACAGGTAGTTATTTTCTTACCAGTTGAGTTATATATTTTGAGAAAAAGTCTCCTTTACTTGATTTCAAACTGCCCTTTGCATGAGATTCACAATCAGCGGTTCATCTTAAGTTGCAAGTACGTGGAGAGACTGTGGAGCAGCCAAACTAAATTATAATTTAACATCTTAACAAATGTGTGCTGAGGAGGAAAATAATTATTCACATCGTATAACAAATTGGTTTGATTCTGCTCTGGGTGACTTCATGAATTGAATTTATTAATGTATTTATAAAGAACCAGTTAAGAGCTAGAACAACAGGCGGGTGACACAGCACACCCACTAACATGAGTCAGGTTTAACACCCCACTGTCATGTGGTAAAGCTACTGAAGGATAAATGGTAGGGCTGTGAGATGAGGGAATAAATTATATCAGGACAAAACATTTAATGTAAGCAGATATCGATAACTAGCACAATAAATGTCACAATATCAATATGTTTTTAGTTTAAATAATCATTTTAGCTCCAGAGTGAAGGTTGTGGTTTTATACTCTTGCTATTGATTAAATTGTATTGATACGTTTTGATTGTCCAGCCTTATAAGTGGTTTATATAATGAGAGAAGATATATACTTAAAACAATAAACATGTGCTACAGCTCAAAGTTAATAGTTAAAACGAATGAATTAAAGGTGATAGATAGACAGTTGAAATATTTCGCTAAAGGCCAATATGAAATATTAGATATAAGGTTTTTTCTTCAAACATGTAAAACGTGTGAGTACTCACACTTTCAACACACACATTCTCCTCTCTAGTTACATAAATCAATATCCCTCACTCCACTTTGAAAGTCAAAGACACTTTCAAGCCCCCGGTCCTTGGACGGGTACGATTTCCATCCTGGCCTTGGGGCATCTTCTGCCTAATGTGCAGCTTCATGGAAAAAAGTTGTGAAAAAGCACATGATTAATTGAGAAGACATGTAATCCTCACTACAGATGAAACTGTTACTCAAATCTGTCTAGTTGTGAGCTGAACTTCACCAGCAGCATCTGCACGGTTTTTACTCAGAATCTACCTCAGTACTTATTCAAAGGAGTCAAGCGGTGGCTGCTCGCATGGCGATTACCGCCGCTAGCAGCAATGCTCTGGCTAATGCATGACCTGTGGATGTGTTAGATGTCTCTGATAAGGCGCTCTGCTTGGCTGTTAAGTATTCCGCTGTTCCTCTGCCAGACTTTACGACGAGGGCGAAGAGATGCTTGTCTGGTAATTGGATGCAATACTTAATTTTCTAATGGGACGTCTTAGGTCAAGTAGCCCTGTGTTCCCGGGGAGAGTTTCTAGGCATTACACATCCCATTGATGCAATTTAAATAACGACTTTTGTTCTGACTTATCCTCTTAGTGCAAATAGTATGCCTTTTAGTTTTTTTTTACTCCGGCTCCACTGCAGTGCGGTCGCATAAGGAAAATAGTAAACTCCCAGGCTGCCTGTCTACCTGATGCCCTTGTCACATCAAACTGTCTGGCCAATAGAGCGAGGACATTATTAAATGAACTTTGCAGTGTTTAATTTTGAGCTATGAAGATGCCATAACCCATTATGGTACCGTTCAGTCCCCCATTTATGCAAGTATTAGATACGGAGGAGATGACACATCATTTCCTCATATAATGATTATGATTTCATTTGAATGTGCAGGGTCAAGCAGCAAAAAAATGTGACAGTGAAAAATGAGCAGTCATTTCCTCTAGTGAGTGTGAAGGCGGGGACTTTAAGGGTAAGGCTACCTGGATGTTTTGACTCTCTTTCTAAGGAAATCTCAGGATTACCTGACTCATTGTGTAGGGCTTGCCACAGCATGCTTATCTAAACACACCAACACACCAAACTAAGACAAGATCACAGTTTGCCACCATGAGGATATTTGTTCAGACTATAATGTCTCCCTGAGCGTTTTTCCTAATAATTAGACAACTTTGTTACCTTCCCGCTCAGGGTGGCATTTCTTTTAATATCGTGCTTGGATGAACATAGTTTTCTATTGCTCTCAGTAATTATCATCTCAGGTCATTATATCTTTAAATATGCATGTTCTTCATATTAAAAATAACTGGGAACACTGAGTGCAGGTGAGGAATTAGTTCTTTAAAGGTAATTCTTCCCTCCCTGGCTCTGTTTGCAGTCAGCATGTTTGTGAAATTTTGCTGAGAGCTTTTAATGAACCATAAAACAAGACTACAGATTTTTACAGAGTGAAACCTGAGAGGAGCATATGGCAAACGGCATATTCAGATTGTACCCAGATTGATCTGAGAAAGTCTGGACAGTGAAAAACCACAAGAAATGCAAATTCTTTGCAAATCAGAACCAAACCACATTGGAAGTGCTTTGAAATGTGATTCCACTTCTGACACATCTGATTCTCTGTAGATGCCTCTCAGTCCAGATGCTCTGGCTGTTTGGATTTCAAAGTGTCTTTTGATGCACTGACAATGAGACTCGGGTCAAATCCAGTTTGACAGTAGCTACTTAAGCAACCGTCCATACAACAGCAAATCCTGCAGATAGGTTGGTGATATCTGGGCACACAAGTCCAGTCTCATCACAGATCGCAGTGTGGACGGTCCTCAGCATCTGTTCTGAGAAACAAATCTGACAAAAGCCTTCAGGCGCTTCTTTTACATATGAAAAGAGGTACGTCCGTTTCAGAGGATGTCACCGTCACTGGCTGCCCACACATATCTTTACGAGTCCTTTACGTTGGCATTATTTTTATGTACCTCTTGTAGTGTACTTCTTAAGAAAGATGCAGAATCAGGCATGTTGTAAAGTCTTGTCCTTGTTCTGAGGTAAAGTCTCCCCTCCAAAAGTTTTGCTATTTTTGAAATTTCTTCCTCGTGTCCTATGGGCATCTCACTTGAGCTATTGGCTACACTGCCCCCCTCGATTTTGGAGGTACTGTTCCATTTTGACCCTTTTTATATATATACGGAATGAAATGCTAACATGCTGCTGTTAAGTAGGTGCTCATGTTATTGAGTCTAACTTCAAAGCTTCCTTAAATATAGAACTGTCAGTATAGGATACGGAGCTTCCACCCACACTGCTTCCTGTTTCAGACCTTTCAACGTAAGAGTATGCTGCAATATATCGAAAGTCATCATGATAGCATCAAATCTTATATCATCCTGTAGTTGCAAAGATTTTTCACTCTGGACCAAAGTAGTGAAACAACTTCCATCAGCATCTGTAGGCACGCTGCGACCTTGGCAAAACTTTACTCGCATTGCATATTTGCAGGTACAATTTCCAATACATGTATTTTTTACATTTTATGTTTGCAGGGGAGATGCCACAAATCATCAGCGGTGTTTTGTTCTATTGCAATTTATAGCTTTCACCCTCAGGCCCCTGTTTTTACTTTTGTCTGACCCTGCAGTAGAAGCAGCTCGTCTCTCCAAAAGACCGCGAACACCACAACCACACTGACTCATTTTGCTCGAAGCGGGAAAGTATGTGCAGAACATTCCTATGGAGACTTTTACTCCGGAGCTCTTGAGGCCACATTGTAGATATGTTGTAGATATCTTTCTCTGGTGGAGGAGGCGCTGGTGCATTTTTACTTATTGACAGGTTTCTGTGTGAAATGGGATGTTTTCTCAGCTGCTCGCCGTCAGGCAGATCTGCAGGGCTTCTCCTACTCGTGTTATGCATGTACCACACATGACAAGAAGCAGAGCGAGGGGGGTTAGAGATGTGCAGCACAGTGGTGGATGGTTAAAAGCACTTACCCTGATGTATGGCTTCTACTCATGCCATGATGGAAGAAAGGAAAATGTAATAGCCACTACTAATGAAATTATTGTGCCTTACAGGACGTGTGCATCCAAGATGACAGTGACATATGCCAAATTACATAAACCGAGAAGGGTTATCTCATCCTACAGAAACAAAAAGGCCCAATAAAAGAGTCAGAATGGGTTTATCGTGGCAGCTTTATTTGCCATGTGTCTCTGAGAATGGGGGGTAGGGGTGGGGTTGGGGGGGGGGATAACACCATTAGTGACCTTGCTTTGGCAAAAGATAAAATGTCTTTTGTTTATGCTCACTTCACATTAGCAAATTCTTGCCATTTTATAGAGCACACAGATTCATCATCCTCAGAAACCAGCCTGGCACCGTTCGGTGGAGTTCACACCAGTTTTCAGACACATCGTGTTCCAGGTCTGAAAGTTGTGTGAGGACTCAGCTGGTGTGACAGTGCATGTTAATGTCCAGCCTTTCACAGCACTCCATCAAAGCAGACTGTGGTCTACGGGTATTATATGTAAAACCACACAGATTTGATGTTCAAGCAGGTAGTTAATCCTTTGTGTGTATTATCTGCATTCCTGGTATTCCTCCCGCCGCTCTCCGCTCTGCTCAGCCGGCCGAGGCTTTAGGACCCCCCCCAGAGCCAGAACCTGAAGCAGGACAAAATTCGAAACCGTCATGCCCTCCTAATACCAACCAGGCTGCTTGGCTTATTGGAATGGGAGGCACTGCCTGCTCTGTTTCGCAGTGAAGGGTTAGAAGGTCAGGTTTGTCATTATTAGTGCACAACAGCACACACAACTCTTTGCTCAACTAACGTGGAAGCATCAGCCGCGCTACTGCAATTACCAGAGATGAGAGCTTCACAAGCCGTCATCTGCACAAATGAAATATCTACATTTTCTGTTGTTTACAGCCTAACAAGGCATGTATTATTGACACTGGAAGGTTCTGCTGTCCATTGAATTCAGACAATGATACAACTAATTGCTCATATTTCCATTTATCATGCCTCATGCATCATCTAATGAAGCACTTTAAGATCGATAGGTGGATGCTTTCTTGTTTACCCACATAGCAAATGTGATGGGCCCTGGGCTGATTCATCTCCCTCTTTCTCCACAGCTCTGGTCAGGGCTAGCTGTGTTGTGTGGGTCTGTTACCAGCTCTGCTCTGTGTGTGCGGACAAGGATCCGTTTACCTGGAACAGGGTGTGTTGTGACAGCAGGTTTGATTGGTATCCTCAGGCTACAACGGCAACTCTAATGTGGTCAAACAGATAATATTATAGTAAACACGCACGGCTCCCCCAGGACCAATGGGCCTCAAACGTTCAAAGGATTTCCTATAGAGGCAGTTGAAGCGGGGGGCAGAGGCCGGGGCGGAGACACTTTTACAGGAGACAGCTCCTGTGGTGCAAACAGTCTGTCAGACACGTAGACTCACTGGTAAATAGACAAGCAGGAACTAGAACAAAAAGCTGAATGCAATTGAGTAAATAGAGGAATCTGTATTTGCCAGCTTGGTCAATATTTCAAAAACTGAAAATTAATCAAATTCACCAAATGTCTACCAGTAGGAGGATGCTTTTAGTCTGATGGTGTTCTGGACCTTTCCACCTTGACCCTGCTGCCGGGCTCTCTCTGTTCTCATAAATATAAAACAATACACTCAGCGTAAGGGCTTGGTCATGCGTCTTGGCTGCACCCAACAATTATTCCCATCTCTAATTCAGCTGTCATATTTATGTCAGGGAATGAGTGGGAGATGCCCATCACATGTTCCCCAGAGCATGCGCCCGCTTCATCTGGAAGACAGTCCAGAACCTTAAAGATATTCAATTTGCAATGATGTAAAACAGAAAAAAAAACGTTTAGCAGACATTTCTGTTTGATAAATGAATTCACTAATCAATAGAGAGCTGACGCGATTAGCCAATTAATCGATCGGTGGAAAGTGAATCACTGACAGCTTTGGTAATCAATACAAGATTTCTGTATTTCTAAAGCATAAATGTCAACCAGTCTATTTCAAGCTTCTCATGGGGACTTGGTTCTTTCACTCTTTTCATATCACCGTAAAGTAGATATTCAGGGCCCTTCTGGGCAGGCACACATCACCCAGCTCTCCGAGGAGTTGTGATGGCACTATTTCACTATTTCCTGACATTTCACAGACCAGATAAAAATAAGTAATTCGATGATTCAGAAATAAAAATAATCCTTAGATGCAGCCCTGATGTTGTGTAGCAGTGCGCACTGAGTGTTGGTTTGACTTCAACAAATGATTAGTTTCATGACAAACTAATGTTTTAATTGAAAAATATCCTTTTAATAATAGAGCAATTCATTATTGTTGTTAAGACAGTGTAAGTAGTTCAAGGTTACGTCTTTGAATGGATTGCTTCATCTGACTAACAGCCCAGAGATCTCCAATGTATAGTTATATAAACCAGACAAACATTACTGTTTCGATGGAAGCAGTATCATGTTTGACATTTTCAGTTAAAGTGAATTAGTTGTTAAAATGGTTTATCATTTCCGGAGCCTGTCCAATTTATTGCTTGGCCCCCGAAATAATCTGACGTAATCAGCTTTTCACTGACATATTGGTTTTCAAGATTATGGTTTAAGATACAAAATGGAAGAA
This sequence comes from Pseudopleuronectes americanus, assembly GCA_038501795.1. Classification (NCBI taxonomy): domain Eukaryota; kingdom Metazoa; phylum Chordata; class Actinopteri; order Pleuronectiformes; family Pleuronectidae; genus Pseudopleuronectes; species Pseudopleuronectes americanus. Next base: position 7,972,633 of record CM076719.1, read on the forward strand.
TTCTTTATTAAAATGTCCCAAAACAACCAGACCTATATTTTAATATTTTTTTAAATGGCATACACACATTATCCAAAATGTTTCCAAAAGTGCTCAACCTCTGAGAAATTCCCAGTGACTTTTCATTTTGTCGCCTTTTAATTTCGTCTCCACGTGTCGTATGACAGAGGACACACTGTCAGCCAGTTAGCCAGTCAGCAGTTTTTCCCATCCACTGGTATTATTGTCACTTGTAATGGATCTCTATTATTCGTTACCATTTCCTGCTTAACCTGAATAACACTTAACACATGATCTCATCTGTGTACGTGATTTCTGCCTGAGTCGTGTCAGGTAGATTTTCATATGCAAAGATGGTGAAGACAACAACTCCCAGGATCCCACACTGCCTCACAACATCCTCAAAATAGATGTTTTGTTGTTGTATTGAGTGACACAGTTACAAAGTTTCATATTTTACTTTAAAATGTAAATTATCAAGAGTCAGTAATAATTCCCAATTTTCTGCCAGTATACTGGTGTTCAAAAATAGCTTATCCCCCGATATCGGTATCACCATCATCTCCCCAGAGGCCCATATGGGTCCGTCTTGATTATCATTATCATAGTGACTAATCACCTAATCAATAAATGGTCGCAGTACCAGTCTGTCTCCTTTCCTGTTTCTTCTTCTTGGCAGATGTTAGTGCTGAGGACCTTTTAGGCTAATAATACCACTGACTACAAATGATGTTCAATCTATAATCCAGAGAGCAGACACTTACCCTAAAAGTCGGTGCTGCACTAGTTGGCCGGGCTGCTCCAGGCGAGCGAGGCTGGCAGCTTTATGGCCTGTGTGCAAAAAAAAACCTGATACCTCCTGTCTGGAGTGATACCACTTGAAGAGACCCGGTGAAACGACGAGGTACTTTGATGTCAGCGAGGTTGTTTTGAATGTGTCGGGAATATTTTAAAGCTGCCTATTAAGACATGGTGCTGAACAGGGAGAGGAGGGGGAGGGGTGTGTGTGTGTGTGTGTGTGTGTGTGTGTGTGTGTGTGTGTGTGTGGTGTGAAAACGCTTTAAGAACTTGAAGATTCTCGCACTCCGATTTTTTTATATCGCTTTAAACACTTCAGTAATTCAAAGAGCGCCGTATTAATTAGTAAGAAGCATTGCTCAGTGTTAGAGGCTCCATCTGTTGCACCTCTTTAACCCTTGCACTTATTTTATTAGAGTGTAAACATTGATTTACTTCTCAGTTTGACTGCAGTTGGCCCTTTACATGGTAATTGGGAGTTTACTTGGATGTGCTGAAACCCTAAAGACTCAGATCATGAATTTGAGCTGCAGTTGGTGTTCTCAGGACATGTTTTGCCTCCTATGTTCTTTTCCATCTCACACCCGCGGCGTATATGATGGATTCCTCATGTATTCATGAAAAAGAAAAAAATTAAAGTCTGCCTTGGCACTTGAGTTGTCCCGCACAACTGGCAAAGAAAGAACGGAGGAGAAACCATCTTCGTGTTTAAGATTCAGCTCAACTTTAGCTCCCATGAGTTACTCTTAGAAATGTTTCGAGCTGCTGAAAGATTACCAGCATTAATTTTAAAGCCTGCGCGATTAGAAACAAGAGTTGTTGCACGCGGACGCTGGCTCATCACAAGGCATGAGCGAGCAGGACAAATTCAATAAAGCTCGTAGGATGCTCCGGTTTAATCGAGTCTGAAGGCTCCTCGGCCTTCGAGAGCGTTATCACATTTAAATGACTCTGAAAGAATTAAATGTAAATGAGTGGTTTCCAATCACATTAGCTGAATTAAGACTTAATTGGCCTCAGCCTTGCCATCCTTTACACAAAAGCTGCATTTACATTTAACTCATAAGCAAGTTTAATGGGAATCCTTTCTTTGGTCCATTTTGGTATTGAATTCATTCGTCCTTTCATAGATCAGGTTAAATCAGGTTGTATCTTGTTTTTATAAATTAAATGTATATAGATACAGATCCTCAGTCCATTTCTGAGGGTTATTAAACGTGGAAAAGGTTTTGATTGACCTGTCTGGGCACATGTTGACTTTGTTCGAGAGAGCTCTCAGTCAGAATGATGATGTATGATTATTTGCAAATCTCCACTCTAATTAACACAAGCTTTATCTACGCAGCAGCGGGATTCAAGGAGGCAAAGCCCAGTTTTTCCATTTTAATAGCTGGAAATTATTTGATAATGCTCGCGGGCTGTGTCTATTTTTAGGGAAATTACTTTGAAGGGAGGGAGGGCGAGCGTTGATCCCCTTTGTGATGGGAGGTTTTTCTAATTCTTACCTGAGACACGTTGTTATCATGAAATAGCGGCAAACGCGAAGATCCATCAGCAGCCAATCATGTCCGGTACTTATAGGGAATATTAAAAATCTGTTCATTCATAAGCAAGACACTTGAGTGAGGTAATGTCAGCTCTTCTGGTTGGAGACATTAGGCACAGCGTTGCATTAGGATGGGTTAATGGATAAGTGGGAAGTGGTGTGGCCGTGCTTTGTTAATGGCGTAATGCTGCCTTTAATGGCCCACCGTTAATGGAGGCTGTTGTTGGATGTTTAGTGTCAGGGCCGAGAGTTCTCCTATGATCTGGCCCCAAGTCTACCCACAGGCATCACACAAACCACCGAGCCCCTTGGGTCGCCTGGCCTGCGCCCCTCAAATACATAATTCACTACATAATGGACATGATTTCTGAGTGCACTTATACGACCTGATCACTCCGGCAGGCTGCTGTCTTAAGAGCAGCGCGTCCCCTCACCCATGCTGCTCATCTGCCGACACAATTTATGACATTTTTAAAGAGGGTTTTTACGGACGGCTTGTGTGGTTGAGTGTACCGAGGAGAACGTTTCAAAGACTAATGATTATGCCATAGGATCAATTTCTAGAAACCCTTATGGCAAGTCATTTAGAGTGATAATCACCCTTCTTGTTATGTGCCCTTATTCTTCCCATCTGTCTCACCCGGCAGAGACAAATGCAGCAGAATGAGTCTGGGATTCTGCTCGAGGTTTAACACTCCACTTCACAACTTTTAATTAATTCAACTTTTAATTGCAGAAGGATCTTTTTAAACATGTTTAAAGTAGTGAGATCATTGACTCAGGAACTCTTTGGTTACTAGAGTCGTCCTTCGTAGCTAAACAATGCAACATTTCTGGCTTACATGCAGGAGGTCGGGCTGATTTGGTGAGCGCCCTCTACTGGATCGAGAGGCAAACTACTTTAGACGGTCTTACGTGTTTATTCATTCAAACCGGTCAATACAGTTCGAATATGAACTCTTTTCCCCTCGTTTGAATAAATGATTGTTTTTCAAATATAAAGTGGTAATTTTTCTTAGATGTTCTACATATAAGTCTATTTTCCTTCATAATGTGTTTCTAAGCCTTGGTGTAACATTTATTCATTCTCCCTTTTATCTCCACTAACCGATAACCCCCCACAGATATTAGTTTTTCAGAGCTTTGATGAAACTCAGCAGAACACTCTAAGCTAAATCAATGCTGGATTGTCTGCTTTGATTGCACTGTCAGCATCTTTTGAGCAAGACAGTCATTAAAAGCAACTTGAACATCATTTATTAAAAAGCATCCGTCAATGGTCGCCTTTCAAAATCGTATATTGAAGTCCCTCGTTCATCAAAGGGAAAGATGTAAGAGGTCTTTGATTCCGTTGCGGTTTTTCTTGTATTCTGTAAGTCTTAATGTTGCTTATTATCCGGCTTCAAAGCTTGAATGATAGTCAATTAATAATGACGCGGAAATTTGGATTTGTTTGGTTCAGAGTGTTCTTGGGTGTGTGAGAAAAACACATCTAATGACGAAGAGGTTTTAGAAGTCGCAGCAGAGGCCGTCCGAGTTCTTCTTATTACCTCGTGCAATGGTTCAGTAATGGACAACATGACATCATGTTGAGATATTTCCATTTCAGCCTCGGTGATGATTAATGGAAAGCTTGACAATCTGAAGCATCAGCGGGAAACATCCGTTTTATTTATGCCAGCCCCCTCGGTTTGTCCTCTCCTAAACTTCAAGTTCTGCTAAAACAGAAGTGTTCGTTTGTGTTTGTTTTTTTATATGTTGCAAAATAAAATTAAGAAGCCTTTTCCAACTTTGGCAGCAAACTTTGTTGTCATGACATTGGCCACGGTCAGAAAAATAAGTTTTGTAGACCTTTTAAGAGTTCCATCAAACATCACACCGTTGTGTATCTTTGTGCAGTCAGCCATTAATTATACAAGTGGCTTAAAAACAACCAAAGGCAGAATAAGTATTTTCCCTCTAGAGCCCCCTCCCCTCTCTTTCTTTGTGCTCTCCTCCCTCGATCCCCGATGAGAGGCGGAAGCAGCAACCTGATCCCCTAGCAGCAGGTCTGCACAAGTTCTGAGGACTCCACAGAACGAGTCGGGAAATCAGAGAAAAATGGAGCCAGCATTTTCAGTCACAAGGCAACAATGGGCACCCGACAGGTGGGACTGCAGGCAATGCATTAGCCCTGTTCCCGCCTGCTGTCGTCTCCGGGTGTCTGTTGACCACACATGATGCGGCAAATGAACATTGTTTTCCTCGCCTGAGGGGGAGAGAGCTATCTATATGTCTCTTTAGAAAAAGACTGTTATTTATTTCACACTGGAAGCTGCATTTCACTCCTAGCGAGACGGGAGGCAGGCTGGGCCATTCATTGCTCAGGTACACTGAAGTGTAAAGCTTCACGAATCGCACCGGCGATTGTTGTTTTGCAGACTCTCGCTCCTTTGTGCTTTTGCATTCTTATATTTTATCAAAGCTCTTCCATGCACGTTAGACTTCTTGTCCTTAATGACAAGCAGGATTAACATGTGTTCTGTGATTGGCTGTTATGTTTGCCAGGCATGAACGCTATTGTGTGGCGTGGAAGCACAGTGGTCTAAAAACGTGTCCCTGCTGCCGGGGTGAAGGAGGGCAGCCATTATGCGTAATAGACTCACACTAATAATATTATGTGTTGGATACTCTGCATAATTCTCTATTTGCTGTTATTCCTCCACCTTAGTGATGCACAGCCTTGTTTTGCCCCAAGGTGACAAATATGTCTCTGCACAGTCCCGACGGGGACTTCTTATGTGGGGATGTGTGGACTAATGTGTGGACTAATGTGGGGACTTCTTATTTATTTTTTCCCTCTCGTTTTTTAAGGTTGTCATGTGTTTGACAAAAAACAAGTCAATTATAGAGCTGGAACTAATTTTCAATTAGCGCCTTAGTCAATCAGCAAAAGCAATGCAGCTGTTTTGATAATGGAATGGTAGATAATTTAATATTCAAGGGAAAGATTCCAGATTCCTTCATGTGAATGTGTGAATTAGCTTGTTTTCTTTATTCTTTTTAACTGAAGTAATTACTCACAGATAAATATAATCGGTCAATAATTATAACTGCCTGTTTTAATCTGTACACATACACGTATCAATCATCAGGTCTTGGACCAATGACTCAAAATCAGCTTAATCACAAATATGTTTTCGCCATTTAATCAATTGTTTCGGCTTTAACGTAGATCCTAAAAATAATCTTGCAATATTTCAATGAGAACAATAACTTTTTATTAGTCTGGATGTCGGCAGTGGATGAATTTCTTCAAAGCTTGATGTCACTGTGATGTTCTGCTTATCTGTTGAAGGAGAAATGTGAAAATAGAAAATGTGTCTGCTGTACTTGAGACTAATGTCTCATTTTAATATTGTTTCATTTCATGGCCGTGCGTAGGTTTAGTGCTGTATAATGTCAGATTATATCACACGCACTTTTTCATCTTAAAACTAATAAATGTTTTAGACTCTGGGCCACGTTTCTCATGAAACTCAGAGAGATAAGAATCCGCAGAGAGTGAATCGCTTATTAAAACCCAAAAAAGAAAGAACAGACCGGATCAGTTCAGCTGGACTAGAGAAAGAGCCTGTGGGGATATATCTTCAGAAAATGAAACCTTTGTCCCAAGTCTTTCTCTTTATAAATGGACCATCTTTTCAGATTGATTCCCACTAAAAGACCCTCACTCCACTCTGAAGGTCAGGAAGACCCAGGGCAATGTCTTTAGGGTGTTGGGTAACTTTCTGAGCCTGGAAACAGATGGTGTGACATAAAGCGAGGCTTGGAAAAAGACTCTGCGCACTTCATTTTACATAAAGTGGCCTTTGTCAATACCATCGTGCTTCAACAGGCTCGTACTTTATACTCACATCTGAGAAATAGATTTGTATTGTCTACCGAAAACGTCATCTTATGCTTTAGAAAAACAAATGTCAATATTTTTCGGCCTTTCAGAAACAAATGTGCTCTGATAAGAAGAGCGTTGTGATCATTTCAGCATGTTTTCTCTTAAAAGTGGAACATAAAAGAAGATTGTTTATCAATAGTTGCTTACATATTTAATCCTGGACCAGCTATGAAACCAACAGAAACTCATGGTCGTCCAAAGAGCCAGGCTGCTGAAGAAAGAAGCTTCACTCAAAAGAAAGATACTACCAGCATCGTCCTTATCACTGGGGTGTACAGAACACAACACAGCCCAGTTTGTGTTAGGGTCACTCAGTTATGGACGTTAGTATTTTCTGTAGCCGGGCTCTCAACAGCCTGGCAAATAAATACGAGCTGATGCACTTAGTTTTATGCGATAAAGACTCTGACAGGCAATTACGGTCGGCAAGAAGAAAGTCTGCTACTTTCGGTTTGGAACGATTCAACCTGCAACACAAAGAGAAGGCGCGTGGAAGGAGATGTCGCGCACGTGCGCTGTCAGTTATCCATCTGTGACATGACTGCACCTCTTCCATCGAGGGAGACAGATGGAGATGGTGAGGATGAGGCTGCGTATGACAAAAAAGAAAAAATCCCTGCTCAGTGAGTTGAGATGGAACACTTCCATTTTAAATACACCCGTGTGCTCATCACAGTCGCTAACAAACGAGCTGAGAGCGACAGAGCTGACAACCCAGCAGCCTGTGGAACTCGTATGTTACTAAATAGCTTACGAGGAAGCGTCTATGAGAAATATCCTGAAACCTCCCCACGTGACAGCCGCCCCTCGGTTCTGCTGGTCGTCGGGTAATGAGAGACCGAGCTTATTAAATCACTGATCTCTCCTCGTTTCACATACTCGATGTGGCAAATCAAAATTCAGCACTTGTTTAATTATTAAGGCAAAGACGAGGACGAGGAGCAGAATGTCACGGGAGGTTAGGTTCTCTTTGATTTCCCGCTTCTTAGGCAAGCAGCGATCACTGAAAGAATCTGGCCTTTCCTCAAGCATTATTGATCTAGCTGAAATGGTTCTGGCTGCCCTCCCTTTACCGCGGGAGCGAGGCTATTTGCCATCAAGTCTTTGTGGACATGCGCCATGGGATCTCCATTCACTGCACAATCCTCATTTTCAGCACTTAATAAGTTTGGGGCTCCGTTTTCTTTGGGACGTTGCAGCTGAAAGGCGCGCGCACACACACACACACACACACACACACACACTGACGCACACACACAAATGGGAGGGCGTAAAGGGAGCAAACAGGGATAGAGAAGAATAGTGTGGGGAGGTAGCTGATTTCCCTGGTGAGCGTATATCTGAGCTGTCGTCACCTGTCTCTTCTCGGGGAAGAGGCGCCTTAATCAGGAACATGAAAGTGTCTCCTGCGGTGCTGCCTCCTGTCTCTGTCACTCGCCTGTCTATTACTCTATTTACCATCGCCAGGGTATTAGCTAATTTCTTTTTGTGTCCAGAATAGTGACTCTAAAATAAATGCAGGAGAATTGACACAAAAGAGCAGCCAGAGACGGGGGATTCGTTCAATGATTTGAAGCAGCACCCCCTGTTCCAACAGCCTAAAAACACATGCAACCTCATTTCATCAGCCGCATACTTTATGACTTTAACACATTATTTTGAAACTAATAAAGTGTCAGAGGTCGAGAATAACACGTCTATGTGGCGCCTCAAATGTGTTGCAACGGTTTTTCATCTGCATTATATGTGTACTTGGTGCTGATGCTCATTCTTTTTCTATTTAGACTTTGTCTTTGTGTAGTGTTGACAATTATCAAATTGACCCAAATCATCAGTGAGCTTGTTATACAGGGAGACATTCACCGCGGACATTAATTTATTCCATTTTCCAGAGTACACACTCAACAATGTTGGATTAAAAACAATAAGAAACTTTTAAATTAAAACTAAACACAACAGGTTAAACTGAGGCCACTTCTCACCGTCCCTTCATCATATAGACAACTGCTATAGAGGAGTTTGTCTTTATATACTTTGTGTGTGAGTGTGTGTGTGTGTGTGTGCGTTTCTCAATGCCAAGTCACACTGCTCACCTACTTTGGTTACGAAGGATTACCTTATCTCGGTGAGCAGCAGGAGCTTTGTCTTCTCCAACTCAACATGTGCGCTGAGTTCTCATTGTGTAACTGTGTAATCTGTGCAGATAAAACCTTTCCCTTAATACCGACTCTTTTAAAGTTTTCTGAGGGGCTGAACCCGGCTTTATTTGAATATTCAAAAACCTCTATTTGAATTTGAAATGTAAGGAGTCTATTATACAGGAGGAGCGATAACCTTTCCGACACTGCAGTGCTCGCGCTGTAACCTGAATATAACTGACTCTTGTTATTGAACAACTGCAGGCTTCAGCAGGCAGGGTTGTGTAGCTCCCTCTCTTCCTCCTGAGGAGTTGTATACGTCATGTGGACCTGGTTGCCAACGAAAGGCTGAAAGAAATACAATAAGGATGTTTACTTGACCATTAGAGTTTTTTGGCAGCAACACGCGCAGGTGCAGAACACAATCAAGCTGGTGACAGATTGTTTCTGGCACCCGAAATATCTGCTGCAATGAAATGTAGGAGTTTATTATCAAATTTGACACATGCATAAGCATGTGGCCACGTCCTGCTCAGGGAGCTCATTAACTGCCTCCTCTTAATGGATTCACAATGTCTCCATGCACTTTCCTTTTTTCCCTCTGTGTGTCTGTGCACCACAAAAACGTCTAGCTGGGGCCCATTCAAGCATGAGAGTCAGTTTCATTAGATTTACATTAGAAAGACAAAACAAGGCAGTGTGGGATGGCAGCATCAGCATACTGTGTCTGCACCGGCACACTGCATTTGCATTTCATGTGGATCGGGCAGATTTACGCCCATTTTAGCATGACTGTCAATTGCAGAAGCAGATTCACAGTTTGGCAAATGTACCACTCAAGAGTCTTGGGGCGTTCTCAGATATGAAAGTTATGGACCAAGGTTCATGTCTGTTTTCACTCCGGTTATTTTGGTTCAGACTAAACTGAAAATTCTGAAGGTTTACTTCATCAGACGCGTGGGAAACAAACTATTTCATGAATACAGCGAAGAAATGGGCAAATATATGAAGTTGTTGACTATTTATACTCACATCTTAACTAAAGAAAATAACACACTGAGCCTTTAATCCTTTTAATTTACTTTACACTGCCAGATAAAGAGATTTCAGGTGTGACAAATCGTGGACAATGGGAGGCATCAATGCAGTAAATACGTTTAATCGCACTTCACTTGACAGGTGACAGAGCTTTCATCCGCGTGTTCGGTGAAGAACTGCTAAAACTGTCAGCAGTGGAGATGTACTGAGGTTTGTTTTGTCCCATGCTGTCACTATTAAATGTCGCTGAGCCTTATTTAAATGCAGGGACCGTAACTGTGTGGGTGAAGTGCTGTGGTAGCGCTGTGTGTTTCTCAAACAGTTGTTATTGGGATTGTTACACTGATTTGATTCTCACTTAAGCAGCTCCTGTGTCACGGATGTAACATAGCTGTAGGCAGTAATAATAGTCATCAACACAGATGCAGCTCACAATTTTTTTTTCAGAATCCTGCCCTCTGTTCTTGTAATTCTCCAGGTTTTTTCCCGCATCCATCAATCTAGCTAATTTTATACGGCTGTCACATTGAATTAGGAAATCTGTTTAAGTACTACAAATACCTAGACAGTATTTGGTTCAGTCTTTACCCAGCAACAGCCACTCTTTTTTTAATTCTTATAGATTTTTGCTAAATAAGAAAGGACACTCAGAATGGATTCTCCAAAAGAAATGCATTATATTTGATCTTATCCTATCTTAACATATCTTATCTTATCTTATAAGACAAGACAAGACAAGATCTTGTGATGTGAACAAACTGTTCTGGATTAACTAGGATACAAATGCTGCCATCGTGTGCACGTGAAGCCAGAGTGTGAGAAGTAGCGATAAGGGGATTGAGCCACGGTATCGAGGTCCTGTCGATGCATCTGCTCAACCAATAGTGAGTCAATCTCAGCTGTCAATCAGGATGTTTCAGCCTGTTTTGATAGCATCAAATAACTTAAAAACCCAACTTACTTTAATGGTCCCATAGATAGAGATTGAGAATTGTGTCTTTTTCCACTAATTTGCTGAGAGTCGGATGAGAAGATCGATATCGCTCTCATATCTGTGGTTGCAGCACAAAGATTGAAACTGGGTAAACAGCTCGCTCGGCTCCGGCCCAACCATTAAATCAAAACTAGAGACAAACAAGATAGAGAGTTTTAATTAGGAGCCTTAAGAGGAGCTAGCAGGCAAATTTGGACGGTGCCAGTTTTCATACAGTTTATATTCTCATCTAATTCTCTGCAAGAGAAATAAGTGTATTTACCGTAATGCGAAACTATTCCTTTTAAGTGAAAGCATCAGCCACAGGGTAAAGAAGTCACGTCAGTAATAGCGACAACTTTAAAAAAAAGCTGTATTAAAACATACAGCTGCCTGCCCTGTATAATAACACTTTATGAAACTGTTCAGACTCTGTGTTGTCTCTGAGTCGACAGCTCGTAAAGATGAGTGACAAGCGACAGAGTGTAAACTTCAGTGTCGGGATCAGTCGGCAGTGGACCGTGTTGACTCCAGGCAAAGTCTTTTATGTGTTTGTTTCTTTAGTAAAAACACAAGACAAGTACATGACCACTTTATGAACTTGTTTAATTGTCTTGATGTGGAAATGAGGATAGACGACAGGAGGTCTTAACATGTGGGAAACTACACACACTCAGAGCAGGAAGCAGATCCCAGAGCAGGCTGCGAGCTGTGCAAACACTCCTTCAGTTGTAAGTCTGTCCCAGTACACACAATGGTAACCATAGTAAAAGTATTTACTTTCATTCAAAGTGGATTCAAATGAGCATCACGCACAAAACAAATGAATTTACAGCCCCATCTTTCCACGACTCTGACAAAAATCTTGAAAAGTCTGAAGACTGAAAGAGGAAAGCAAAAGTAAAATGTTTGTTTTGGTGCAGAAAATGCCTTTTATGACATTATAGTTTGCAGCTGTTTTGTGCAAGGAATATATTCGAACAATTTCAGGACTGAATGCACACAGAATATCATATCACAGCATCTCTATTGTGTTGTTATTTTTCTGTAAATACACCGACAATGTTTGGTCGGCAATTCAACGCTCAGAAACAAGGCCGACCACTTCTTTGTCCTCGTCCACTTTGCTGAGCCGCTGATGTGCCGCTCTGGACTTTAGCTGTCAGATGTTCCACACGCCCACTCGTGCGTGCACCTCAGCCTGAACTCTGAGAGGCTGAAATGTGAATGTGAATACCAAAGAACTGAGCAGCACCTCATTTTCAGTCGGACCGTGGCGGGCTCTCTCCCTCCCCAGCCGCCCTCTGGCTCTCACCCCTCACAGCAGCCCATTGAGACACTTCTGCCGCCACCCTCCCCCCCGTCCCCATCCCCCCTCACAAGCACTTTGTCTCCATGGCGATGTTTTCAACGAAATTTAGGCCAGGAAAGGCTGTTTTCTTTACCAATGGGGAGCTGTAAAATTAGCTGAACTCTATAGAAACTGCAGCTCTCGGTGTTTTTAGGCGAGCACTAAGTGGTGCTGATAAACGTCAGTCAAATATGTGCAGATGGAGCTGGGCTTTGAAACATTCGGAATAATAACTGTTTCCAATTTTCAGTCACAAACTTCCATGCTGTGTCGGAGCCGAAAAAGTAATTGAAAGCTAACTCTTTGCTCTGCTCTTTTCAGCAGTCAGCGGTTTGGACACTGTTATCGGCCAGTTCGGGGAAACACTTGAAATCCCGTGCAACAATGGAGCCGTGAACGCCGAGGACGTCTTCCTCGCTCAATGGAAATACGTGAGTCAAAGCAGAGGTCAATGGATTCAGAGTGGTGAAGTCTGCCTGACACCCACTTATCATGTCCGAACCACACCCAGTCTGAGTGCATGTGCTAGTGCATTAGAGCATGCATCTGTCCCTCCATATGACACTGGCAAGGGGAGGGGGGGGCAAATTATTTGTGTGTGTGACAGACATGTAACAAATGCAATCTTCTCTGCCTCCCAGGACAAAGGGGCGGGACTTACAGGAGACCTTCTGGTCAGGCAGACAGGCCAGAACACCTCAGTCACTGCCACTGACGACTACAAGGACCGCGTCACCATGGCCGCAAACTGCAGCCTCCTGCTCTCTGAGGCCCGGCTGACCGATCAGCGCAGATTCACCTGCATGGTGGTGGTCGGTGCCAACATCAAAGAATACCCTGTGAACGTGGTGATCAACAGTGAGTGCAAACCTTCCTCTGTTTGTATCGGTCACGTGAATGTGGTGATGACGAGAGCAACATGTCAGCGTTCACGTCACTCACAATGACATCCTGCTCATTGCCACGTTTTTTTAATGTGTTTCAGAAGCGCCAGCAGAACTGGAGATTTCCGACAAGGCTGAGGAGCTGGAGATTGGCAAACTTACCAAGGTGGGTTTTTTAATGATAAACATTGCTTATACATACGTTATTTTAATCAGTAAATCATCAAGGGAAATCCCTCACTTGAGCTAAGGTAACCGGAGGCATAGCAGAGGCCATGTTACTACAGTAATGAGTTCTTTGAAGTGACTCTCATGAATTAGTAAAGAGCAGAACCCCCCCCACACTGCAATTAAAATACCCAGAGGATCTAAGCGGCTTTAGAAATGCTTTGGGCATTTCATGGTCTGTTGCGCAGAAAACTCGTTCGTCGACAAATAGCAGCAAGGCTCTAGAAAAGCTCATTTGCTCCGATGTGTGGTCATTTATTAAGAGTTGTGAATTAGTGGTTGACGTTTTTCCTCAATATTTATGCTTCCTGTGCAGGTTATCGCATTTCCTCTCAATTTGTGATTTCATTTGTTCCACAGTTGGCAAAATGTGTCGCTCGCGATGCCAATCCAGCTGCAAACATTAAATGGTTCAAGAACAACAAACCCCTGGTGGCTGATGAAGAAGGTATGTACTTATCGACCTGTTGCATGACAACTCAATGGTGAAGTTTGGGCAAATTTGACATTCATACATATAAAATACACAATTGTTTTTATTACTCTTAGGCTACAGCCTTACTAATGTGTTTGTGTAATAATTCCTGTCTATACATGTAGCATTGACATACACTGGGCATGAGCGTGCAGGTGTAAACAGGAAGCAGATTGTGTTCTCCTGCAAATCTGTTTCCAGACATGATCTCCAGAAAAGTCAGGACCGAACAGTAAAAATTTTGACTGGCTGGAAAAGCCCCAGAAAATGTTGGGAGCCACTGACTCGGGACATTTACGTTCAGCACCTCTGGGAAATTTCAGGAAAATGTCTGGACCTCAGTGCATGTCTGAAAATTGAATCGAAGTATTTAGAACATTTTGCCTTCACCACTTTTAGTTTAGTCATGATTGACAACCAGGTCACAACGTCATTGTTCGGAACATATCAAATTGTTGCCGTCCATACCAGCACACAGCCCTGCAGTTTTCAAATTAAAGCGTTTTCAAAGTTTTAAATGATAAGCAGCAATGGGCAAAACATAGTATTTGTGGATGTAACCTGACTAGGATGAATTTAAGCTGCAATCGTCCACAGCGCAACTTCTGTGGTTTGGCCCTTACACCATTTTTTCTTTTCTGTCCAGGGATTTCCATCCAGGCGTCGGTGCTGGTCGACCCGGCTACTGGCCTCTCCACCACTTCCTCCGTGCTGGAGTTCTCGGCTGAAAAGGAAGACACAGACGCTGTGTTCACTTGCAGCACCGTGCACGTCACGGGTGAACTGGTGTCCTCTCCGGTGACCTTCACCATCACCTGTGAGTCTCAGAGCAACACACACTGACTGACCTCGCTTTCTGTTTGCAGATGAGCTGCAGCGCTGAGAAGCTTTGACTCAAAATAAGAGACTAAGAGCTGATAATGGATTTTTATTTTTAACTTGTTAGGAGTAGTTTCAAAAGAAGTCTGTGCTTTTTTACTGCACATTAGATCCAGCTGAGGTTCCACACATCTTCTATTGAAGGATTTCTTTAAGGATTAGTTTGACATTTTGGGAGAAACATGAAGTCAGCCAAAGGACTAACTCCCAATAAAACCAGAGCTCGTCACTTTTAAAGTTTGGTTTTTGTGTGGATAAAAAAAACTGTTTTTATGCAAAGCTTAGTGGCTCTTGCAGAAGCTCCATATTTAACAGTAAGGAAGGAAAGTGATATCGATTTTCTCGTCTAACTTTTACCAAGAAACTGACAGAAATAACCAAAAACAACAAACTTGTTTTTCAAGATAGTCTATGACCTTGTGTATTTCGGTAGAGATCCACCTCCAGACAAGTTGTGCAGTCCTGCAGTACGTAGTTTTTCTCTGAAAATGTTTAGTTTGGTAAAAAATGGGGAAAACTTGAAAAAAGTTGTTTTTCCATTTTTGGAAATCAATCTACACATTTCCAACCCTTTCATTTGTTTAAGAATCATTTATTCTTGATTTTATCTGCTCCTTTTTATTTCCCTGTGAGAATTCCAAACAATTTATTAACACTTTTTTTTATTGCATTTGTTAATATACAAATTTAAAAAGAATTGACAGAAGAGATTCATTAGCTCTGATTCAATTTTGAGCTTGAATTATTAGATTGTTTTTTATTGTGTTATACTTTTGTTTCAAGTCAAGTCAGACAACAGTAATGTCACATTCTAATGGTGGCAGTTGAAAAATGAGGTGTGGATTCTGTAACTCTGGTGGAATTCATGCTGAGCATGAATTCACCTGCTCCGTGTGGCCTTTAAAGTGAACTTATCATTTTTCTTCGGAGAAATCTCACGAGTTCGTCTCTGACAGAGCGGAAACACTGAGCTTTGAGATGATCCCCTGCTCGAGTGCCTCAGAATATGAGTGTTTCAACAGTTTCCTCAGCTGGAGTTGGAAGTTGGTGAAAACTAACCACAAGAGCTTCTCTGAGAGGTGCAGCTGGTCTCTGTGGTTCTTGTAGTCAGCTTTTGGGGCCACACTCTACTTTTATACCTGCCCGTCCTCATTTACACTCGAGTGTGGATATTCAACCCAAAACCTTCGGGACCTGAAGCGGTTTGGTCAAAAAAATGTTTACCCATTCCCAGAAAAACACTGGGCATGGTTTGGTTTTGGACACTAGGACCAGGATTACCTGTCATGTTTGGTTTGGTTAGTTTTCCTCTCTGGCTCGGACCTAAAACTGTGGCCTGAGCTGCACTCGGACATGAACTCCAGAGAGTGTGACTTTCCCGGAGGTTGCCTTTCACATATGAAGAACGCAGCAGGAAACTGTCCATTTGCGTTCTCACATACAAGCCCAGGAATTAAGTGCATGTCTGAAAGCATCTTCTGTCTCTTGTTTCCTGCTCAGACTCCACAGAGAACATCGTCCTCAAGGTGATTGCTCAGGACCCTCTCGTGGAAGGAGACAATGTGACTCTGAAATGTATTGCTGATGGTAACCCGGCTCCGACCAGCTTTAACTTCCACCTTAAGGTACATGGGCTCATCAATATCTCATTCCAAAGAGAAATCCACTCTCCTCATGCCTCTGCAACATTGCATTTATAGACTAATGATGCTGCCTGTTTGGCATCCTTTACTAATCGCCAACTGTTTGATCGCTTGTCTTTGAAGGGAGAAACGGTCAAAGTGGAAGACGCTGACACTTACACCATCACCAACGTCTCACGTGACACCGCCGGCGAATACAAATGCTCCCTCGTCAACAACCCCTCGCTGGAAGCATCTGAGAACGTCACCGTCAACTGTAAGTAACTCAAATATAATATTTTAAATCGCTGCAATTACGCCACCCGGCAGCAGCGATGTCAGTGTGATTTTCTCTCTTCACTATGAAAGTGGGAAGTGTTTTATGGAGAAAAGAAAATATCTCTCTAATATCTCTCTCTGCCAGCCTACCTGTCTTCCTGTGCTTCTCGGATAAAAGATGTTGTGTCAGTCGCGTTGCCTCTAATAAGCTGCATCTGCGGGGCTGTGAGCCAAGAGCGGAGCTGTACTGTTCACAGTAGGAATGTTTTGACCCTTATCAAGCCTGTGAACCATCTTTTCACCAGCCTCTTCTCTCTTTTCAGACCTAAACATCAATTTAAGCCCCTCTGGGAATATCATCCAGAGCGCTGATGAGGCCTTAAATCTAACGCTCCAGATTGATGCATCAGGAAAATCAATGGTGTCCTGGACAAAGGTAAAAAGCAGCTCTTGATACAACAAAGATCGAGTCTATGGAGGGAAGTTTGTGCTTGTTATCTGCAGCGACTGATATCATTCTCTTTCCATCCAGGATAATGTTAAACTGAACAAAGAGCCCAAGTTTACCAAGCTGACCTACTCTGACTCAGGCCTCTATGAGTGCAAGGTGAAGATGGGACACCTGAGCCAAAAAGCTTCCTTTGAGCTGCTTGTTAAAGGTAAGGATTGAAGCGCGGAAACTCAGGGATTATTTGCCAGGTTGCTTCGAGCTAGATGGGACCACTGACACCTCTCCCGTGTCCGTGCAGCAAATATAAAACTACAGCCAGCGGTGTCTGTCGTCTCATCCCAGCAAGAACCCAAAGAAGGACATATGCTAATCTAGAAAGGGAACTCCGTAGAGCACGTACCTCCACCAAGGTCCAACAGCCCCTTTAAATTCAATGAAGCCGAAGAAAATTTCACACGCTTATAGATAACCCAAGAGATATTTTTAATAATTCAAGAATTGATTTCCTATGAATCTCTGGGAAATCAGTAAAAATATTGAAAAACGTTCAATCTGTTAAAGAAAGAATAAGAAAATTGCTGATTCTGCCCCCTGATCCAGATCCGCACCAAAATGTAATGGCTTCCTTCCCGACCTTTACCACATCCTATCACCAGGTTTCGTGGAAATCCATTCAGTTATTCTCTTTTGTAACGAGCTTACAGCTAACTCACAAAGGGCTAAAAACATAACCACCTTGGCGGAAGGTAAACAGCTCTTTAATCAACGACTTGTCCCGCCGGTTCTAGCCGTGTCCATGAATGCAACCATGACGAATCACTTTCTCATTCAGATGTATCTGAAGAGTTACGTCCCGTTGCAGGTGCTCCGGTGATCAGAGAGTTGACCAAGAAGCGCGGCGATGACGGCCAGTACGAAGTCCTGATCTGTGAAGCTGAAGGTGCCCCGAAGCCGGCCGTGTCCTGGAGCATCAACGGCACCTCGGTATGCACACTCACGCAGTTACAGCACGGTCCCCTTGTTCCCGTCCTTCCACTCATAATTGTTCGGATGTCTGAAGGTCGTATTCATCAATGTTAGATAACTGCACATACATTTATTCATCGCGACCAGGAGAAGATTTTTTTTTAATGTACTTTCCACCTCTTCTGCCGTCAGCACACAGAAAAGTCTCCTCATTCTTTTGGCTTGAAGAGACCTTGAGGGGGAAACACAGATTATTAACAGTAACACACACAGCCGTGCTTTGGTTGTTATGTAAATAATACAAAAATCGGGCAGATGCTGTTTGATAACCAATGTGGATATTTACATCCTGGTTCTAGGCTCTGCTGGACCGAAATAATGAGTCACATGGGACGAGCCCTGAAAGAAGTGTGTGAAATGTAAAAGTGTTTATTTTAACCCAAACGTAGATTAAAGTTATAATCTGTACAAATTGACTTTAACAATGTCAGATATGTTGTTAACCTGCTTATTGACCTTATCCAAAATGTTTCCAACAATTTTGAAAGACAGAGAAAAACCCAATTTTTTTTCAAGGTAACTTTCATGGGGCAAATTATGGAAAAACATAATTACAACAAAATAACTAGAGTAGCCAGTTAGCCAGCCAGAATTTGTATTCTCACTCCTCCACCAAGTTTCAAGAAGATAAATTGAGTAGTTAAAAGACACACAAACCGAAATGAAAACATAACCTCCCTGTCGCTGATTAATTATTGTACTTATCTTGAAGGGCTATTACTTACAAAATATCTACTATGAATCAAATCGAAAACAGGGTCTTATCCAAACAAGATCTTGAGGGTTCAAACTTTAAAGCTGAAATCTGTATCTTTTCACTCGTTGACGACCCGCTCCAGCTTCAGAAGGTTGTCGTGGTTGTAGACGTCTGCACTTCATTCGAACCAGCCTTTGCAAGACCTGGAAAATGCACCAGAATGTGAAGTTTCAACGCAGCAGAGTAACTTGAACCACAGAATTTATCGTCACTCTCATCTCAGAGGGTTGCGACAGCCATGACAGGCAGATTTGTCTTTTTTTTAATCGCGGCTTAAGGAGACAGAGTTTCCCCCCAATGTGCTTGTTAACAGTTGAATGTAACGATTTATTGATTTAAAAAGAAGATGCCAGCTTTAATAAGTGGCTTCTCTTCAGGTCCACCAGGAACACACTTAGGTTTGATTTAAGTTTTTTTTTCATTTTATAGTGTCATTCATTATCTGATTAGTCAATATTGGTTGTCATAGAAGAATGTGTGCTTTCATTCTCAACTCGGAAAGAAGAGTTTAAAACCACATCCTTCATTCAGCAAACATCTGTCTTTAAACTAAATAGAAGTGATAATGTGACATTTATCTTGATAATCAATATCGACAGGTAAGAACATTTTTACCCATATATAATATTTGGGTAATATCTGCTGCTACTATATCCTATAGTAGCAGCAGTATCTGAAGTATAAAGAACATGTTGTGGTGGATTTCTCTCTGTGGCCGGTGAATAGAAAACAAATTTTTGCTTCATTTGGGACATTGAAATGTCTGCTTCATCAAACAACGTCTTAAAATTCACTTATTGAGTGTGAGGACGCCATAAACAGTTCCATTAACAACCAGGTGATCATATAGTTGTTTAAATGTAATGGTATTGTCTTCCTCACAACCAACCTATGAATAACATTAGCAGAGAAGTGGTGTGACTACACAGAGGCAGCCTGCTCGAGCCTGCTCCCCCTGGAGTTTGTGAGGAAGCAAACTCCAGAAGCAAACTTGCAGAGTGACTGAATGCTCCCTGTCAAGGGCACAGTGGTTTGCCCTGTTAGTATTTTCCCCAGCTATCACACATTTCTAACTTATCTCCTCCAGACTTTTCTCGTTGGTTTTGCCCCGGAGTAAGTTTTTCTAATTCCGGCTGAGGTTCAGACTCAATATTTTTCACCAGACTGTCACAAGAGACAAAAAATGGACTTTGCAGCAGTGGTGCACCTGTGTGTGTGCACTGATAGCAGAGCCACTCAGTAACACACTGTGAATAATACCGACGGGATGAGAATGAACTTGAGGGCACGTGGGACCCTTTTAATTCTTTTCAGCCCTTTCAGTGTCTCACCTCAAAATTACAGCTGAACCCTGTGTAACAATTAATCAATGACCACTCAAGCACTGAACTCTGTCACACATGGACAAGGCATTTTGGAGAAAGCTCATTTCCAACATCCCAGTCAAAGTAGATTTTTTCCCCTCCTACCTTTGTATCCTCAGAACCCTTCTCACTGAGAGAATAATGTACGACTTGATTACAGGCTCAGTAATGGTTATTTAGCAAAATTGCCATTTCCCCCTGTGTTGTATATGTAGAGGATGTGAAAAGGGTGTTGGCAGTTTGTCTTTGTGTCTGGGGTTCTCCATTGAGACTCAAGTGTCTATAACCCAGAGGCACACACGCTGAGTCTTTGTCAAGGATGAGCCCGAGTCATTCATCGGAGCAACATCGCCTCCTAGTGCCATAAATGATCCTTAACATCCCCCCCCCCTCCATGATGGATGTGTGAGAGCTAACACATGTGTTCTTTTTATTTGTTTCTCTCTGCTTCAGCCCGAGGAGAGTCAATTCGTCAACGGAAAGATTACACACAAGATCACTGTTGTGCCCTCTGCAAATCTAACTGTGTCGTGCACAGTGATCAATGAGTTTGGCGCGGATACCAGGTCTATAAATGTGTCATCCTGTAAGTGTTTGCTCCTCTCGTCTCCCTCCGCTCGAAACTCCTCCTCAAGCCTTCCTACATGTTTTCCTACTTTTCTCATTAATTCTCTATCTGCATGTCAATTATAATATTGAGCTGTTTTTATGAAAACTCCAACGATTTAGCAGGTACGTACTTAGGGGTAAACCAACTTAATTTAAGATTATTGATTTTTTTATCTGTGTACTAGTGTTTTTTAGTTTTTTGTAGACTTAAAATCAATTCTAGTATTTAATCGAGAAAACCTGCTGTCCTTCGATGATCTCCACCTGATCGACAGACAGGTCAACACAGATACAGATTTTTGGTTATTTATTTAATACGAGGATAGATTTTACAAGATGATAAGAAAACAATCAGATACATGATGGGTAAATTAGAAGTAGTGATGTTCCGATACCGGTCCAGGGTGCACCCCAAAGTCACCTGGGTTTTTGCTCCAGCAACCCTTGGTATAAATAATGCATGGATGATCTGATACAATTTTTTCCCTCCTGATACCAATTCTGATACTGCATCGCCCTATACCAAGTACCGATCTGATAGCTGCACATCCCATAATATAACAGCTGATGTCTTGTATGGAAGTGGCAGTACAGTGCATCTGCTGTTTTCAAAAATAACAGAATCTGACGCTGGTATCGGTACTGGAACATCTCTCATTTGAAGATTTAAACAGATTTCTGATTTGTATATATATTGTTGGTGGTTTGCCTCCTCAGTCACTGTGAACGTCGTAACTCATCATCACTCTGTCACTGTCAAAATGTCCCGGATGCATGCACCTAGCACTTAGTGCACTCTGTTGTTTTCATCATCCTCCCTTTTCTTGCTTACTCATTCCTGGGTGTTTGGGACACTCCTCGCTCTGTGTGTGGCTGTATGTGTGTGTGTATGTGGGTGTGTGTGTGGGTTTGGGTGCGTGTGTGTTAGGATGCTGGATTTAATCTGTTCCCTCTTTGAGGTACTTGCATGCAAACGTAGAATAGAAGTAGAGTAGTAATTTTCTTCCCGACATCAAGCCTGTTTTTGTTTTCTTTTTGTTGGACGTTAATTTGACTTTATATCTGATTTCAGTATTTGTGGAGGTGAGAATGGATAAACAAGGTAAGTCGTAGATGTCTTCTTGCTTGTAAGAAACGGTGGGAGGAGGGAGCGGCGGCTAAAGACCCCCGGGGAATCAAATGTCCACAGAACGGAGGCTCTATAGCAAATATTTACCTTCAACATCCCCTTGGACTGTGGTACTTGAAACCCGATGTTTGGACAGTATGCTCCTTGTTAATAAAACACTTGTATGATGAAGGAGGAGGAATGGAGTTACCAGCATCCTGACTAATTGCCAGCATTGTTCATAATCCCCCTGGCTGATGAAATGAGTCATAACCTAAGAATATCTGTCATTAACATTTAACTCAGTGAGTCATGACCATGCACCATGCAGATGTTTCCATTCATCAGCGCATTTACAGCACGGAATGGCTTTTTTCTGTTGGGAGGACTTCACATGAACCCAGGCTGGAGTTTTCTTGCAGAGTCACGTCTGACGTTTCTGTTTTGTCGTCGTTTCAGATCAATCGGAGGACAGCGACCAAACCAAGTTGGTGGTCGGAGTCGTCGTCGGTCTCCTGGTCGCCACACTGATTATCGGCCTGGCATACTTGGTGTACCTGAAGAAATCCAAGTAAGAAGTCAACAGTGAACCTCAATGCAAATGTTAATTCTCTTAATAATGACACTAATCTTTATCACATTCATGTTTTCACAAATACACGCTTTATAGTAGGGCACAATGCCAATCGTTTTCACTTCAGACTCCCTTTGTTTTATTCACAACCTCCAATGTTTTCATAACAAATGAGGCAACATTGCTAATTTCCCAGTTGTTTCCACTAATAAATAACAATTATACAGAAAAGGTTCATTCTATATTTAATATATTTTTTGTTTGGAGGTGCTGAACAAATCAATCTGGATTTCTTGACTAGACTATTGTGATAAATGCTATATTGTGTATTCTGACAATAGCTAAAAGCTGCATGTACATATAAGTAGTATAAATGAAAGTATAGTCAGGCACACAGTATGAAGCCATAGAGACTGGTGATATGAAACTGACCTATTGCTCCCAATCCAGTTATGATATGTTGATGAAATAAACACATACACATAGTACACAGCGGACTATACATGTTAGTTTCAGTACATGCAAAGATAGCAATACTACTATACTCCAATACCTGTCTGTTTTGTTTCATGTCATAATAGATTTGTACTGTACTGAGAATCTATAACATTTAAATTAAAATGAACAGTAAAAAGTTTTCGCTAAGTGAGCGTTAGAAGGTGCTGCCAGGATGGTTTTATTGCCCACTTGCTAATCTACCTTACATTTTACAAATCGAGGGAATAGGCTCCTGATTGATCATGAACACAGACTCTCATTTGCTTATATAAGGGCACAGCAGCAATACCATTGCTGGTGTGTTGTCAGCGCACAATGTACAGATGAGTGTAATAGGAATCATTGTCACCATGTTGTGTTTTTTCTTGTAACCAGGCAGGGCAGCTGGAAGACCGGCGAGAAGGAGGACGGTTCCTCTGAGGAGGAGAAGAAGCTGGAGGAGAAAGTGGAGGAGAACAGCCAGAAAGCTGAGGTGTAAAGAAAGAGCAAACATCCTGTGGGAATGTGAAAGGTAGAAAAAAACATCTCCATCACCAGCTTAGACGAATAGTACAAAAAATAATCAAAAGTAATTATTGATCCTATGAAATTGAAATTTATTTGCAATGTCTTCTTCTCTTCCCAGTGAGAACGTGGAACTTTTGCACATTTCACTTCACCTCTGTCTTTGGAAGGAAAAAAAGAAAAACACAGATGTACATTGGGATGAAGATGGTTTGGATTTGGTTTCAGGGAGAATTTTACTCAACAGCATATCCAAACACCCCCCACCCCTCCATTCCCTTAAAAAAACAAAAAAAGAAAAGAAAAAGAAAAAAGAAATGAATGGAAACTGTATGTGATTATACATAACTCGTCTGCACTACTGATACATGTGTAAACTCGTCTACTATTAGAATTCATGTATGTTAGAAAGGAACCTTTGGGAAACTAAGAAAATTCAAATCTTTTTTGGTTTATTAGTCGATGCAAGTAAAACTACTTCTAGACCAGTTGCCTTTTGCTGTTGAGGACTTGTAGGCCGGCTTTACTCCACGTTTGAATCCCATTGGCCCTCGGAGACACAGCAGGGGGCCGAGGGGGACGTCATCGCCACAGCTTCTTTTATTTTACATCATCAAAGTCAAACGGCGTCTGCCTTCAAATAAATCTGCTCATTCATTTCCACCCAGGCGTTAATACGGTCACGGAATTTGAGATGAAACTCCAGAAAGGGCTAAGGGTATATTCTTATACTCGGCATTAGGAATAGATGGTAATCTGATTTACATGCAGGAAGTAGCTGATGTGAGTTCTTTGGTGTTACATGATTTTCTTGTTATTTGATTGTGTGTACGTTCATGGAGAGTAACCACAAGAGAAAAAATGGCGCAATTCGTCATTCACGGCCGTCTCATTTTGTTTTTTGTTTTTCAATCTGTCGATCATTCAACATATCCACTGTATTTACACAAGCAGGTAGATTATTGAGAGAATGTACGAGCTTCATTCAACCCACTGGCTTTAGTTCCGCTGCACAGATTCTTTTTTGTTATGTTTTTTTCACGTTTTCTCAAGAGAACGTCCTCGAGCCTGTAGTGATGACCGGATATTTTAGTTTTATCCACCAAGGTTGTAAATGAATTCTTAAATTGTGCTCCTTCAGTGTTGAAAGTGTGCCTGTTCATTATTTAGCTAGGGCATCATTTTGTAATTCGAGGACACAGAGTGGACAGGATGTTCGTCTCAAAGTGGCCGTTATGGTATGTTTGCCTTCTTTTGAAAATCTACCTGTCGTTGCTTCAGTTTGTGACGTGCACTAGGGTTCATGTTTTCATGTTCAAATTTGTGTAGAATACGATGGAATACACGCAGCTGTACTTGTCACATGTTTTTGGTCTATAAACAGCATTTACTTAATCGGGAAAATGTACCGAGGCCAGGATATAATCGTGAAGTATGTGCTTTTAATTATCTTTTTGCTATTTATATTGAACTAAATTGAATATCCTGGTAGGCAAATTCAGTATTTGTCAAATAACTCACATCTTGGATTGGAACCGTCGATGAATTGCTTGCGGACTCTACAAGAAGGTGGCCCAGTGTCTGGTTTAACAATAGATTCAGATTCAGCATGTTATGATCTCCGACCTCGACGCTGCTGTTTGTTGCCTACCTTGTGTAAAACCATCAAATTGGAAGAATGACCAAAGAAAGTGAACGTTGCCATGCAAGTATTGTAAATATCTGATGTTTGTTTTTTGTACTTTTGTTTAAAATAAAATGTACATTTAGAAAAGTTACGTCCACTGAATGGTCACTGTGTTCTTTCACTTTTCATCTTTTGAAATGTAAAGCAGCAGATTGGTTTTCCACTTGTGTACACGCAGAGAGAGAACGTCTGGAACGATGCTGTAGACTCACTATGATCACTTGTTCAGTAATTTTGCTTAACTATGAATATTTTGGAAAATAGAGCAAAACAAAAGGTTTTATGTGAACAAAAGAGGAATAGCAAATAACTGAAAAACTCATTCCTCTGTATTAACTCTAAATGTTTCCTTAACAAGAATGTAGAAACCTGACTATTTAATCACTTTGAGGTTAAGAGAGAGATGTGGTTCTGTTGTCGATGTGACCAGGAACATGTGTATGAAATAAGTATGGTATTCAAATAAAATGTAATGGTACTTAACTTTATATTTTCTGCTATAATATCTTTTGATACCATGATGATACCATAATTGAGAGCAAAGTACACTTAAAACATTCTAATAAGATCTGAGTAATTCTTTAACTTAAAATACCGAACGATGCCATGACAATATGTTTGGCCTCTACGATCTTATACCTGGTGGGGGTGTCTCTGCAGAAGCTTGAACATTATGTCATTTTGTAGAACATGACAAAAACACCACCATATACATTGAATAGCCCGATGACTGGTGCATTCATGAGCCATGAATTCCATCAAGGACATGGTACACGTGATGTATTTAAAGCGACTATAATACAACCTACTGTACATATACCTTTTCACATATTTCGTAGACAGTATTTGTTTGATTCAGGAATACGTGACCTACAAGGTCACTTAAAGGGGACACTAGTGCGGCCATTCCTTTGACCTTGTGGTGGTAATAGCTGGATTTGTATTTCCATCACAATCTCTGGATAAAATGAAGACTACAACTGAAGACATGCTTGTGCGCCTGATGCCAACCAAGTTAGCTTCTGCTGCCATCCGGTGGCCGCAGAGGATGTTGAAACCAGGGAGGATCTTTATTCTGGGCACAGAGACTGAACTCTCACGTCACAAAGTTGGAACACACGAACGACACAATGGACTGTTATTTTAACTCTGACGTTGTTTGAATATATTTTATCAAACCTAAAAATGTTATAGAGGCTGAAACAAGGCTCAGAAAACATTTAATATTAAATATCTTTTCATGACAACACCAGTTTCACAAAATAAATATTTAAGTTTTCATTTAAGTGAGTGAAATCCTAAATCTGACACGTTGACGGCTGTTTAATACAATAATGACAAATAAATAAAAATAAAATGATTATGATTTAGAAATAATATAAATACACAGCAGTGGTGGCTCAGGAGGCGGAGCAGGTCGTCCACTGATCAGAAGGTCAGTTACAATATAATGAGCCTCACATCACCACTATGGTTGTATCATCAGTGTGCGAGTGTGTGTATTAATGTGTGAGTCAATGGGTAACTGGCACGTATATTTAAGATTAAACTATAAAGCTCAAAAACTTTAGAAAGACAGAGCTGGCCAAAATCTTAAATGAGCCTAAAAGTGGTCATGTGCTCTTTGCTCTGCTGAAAAATAACATTCGATGAACAGATATCTTGGTAATACACTTTTAAGCACATCACTAACTTTTTAGCACATAACTAAAGAGAAAGTATCTTAAAGTGAGGCATAAAGAACAGTTTAACTCAACTAGCCTTGCTTAACAGATTAAAGAAATAACCATAGATTTTGACTGTGGTGTATGTTATACTATTTGTCATGGTAGACTTTTTTTTATATACGATAAACGTTTTATATATGGAGCATACTTTTTATATGCGGTCTATCAGTGCAGTTTTTTCGTCTTGTTCAAGTTAAAATGCTTTAAAATAAAGGGATTAGCTCGTAAGAACATTCTATCTGTTGCACATTTGACAACTTTAATTTAATTTTCTCAACTCGATATTATATTTGATACTGCAAATCCTTCCTCCTTGATGGTTATAAATGTGTTTTCATGGGGATACGTTTTTTTTTCAGCAGCTGTAGAATAACAAACAAAGCTTATAACCTGTTAATACCACTAACTGAGATCGTGTGAGGTCAGGAGAGAATCAGCAGTTTATATGTATTGTCAGTAGTTTTTGTTCAAATGGAATATAAGAGAACTGTTGGGCCTCGGTGTTACACTATGTGCTCTGCTGAGTGTTGTTCTACTATTGGTCTTATTCTTGTTCTTAAGTTCCTGTCTTGGTCCACTCGGGATGTTTTAAACGTCCTTGATAAACAAACTTGACTTTAAAGTCTGCAGTTTGTGGGGCTGTTGAACCGTAAGGGTTTGGTTTGATAAATACAATTAAGTAAAGTAATATATTATATCAGCTGATATAACAGCTAAAATACTTTAGAAGAGTTGAGAGGCTTCAATGTGAAATGGAAAGAAACGCTTAAATGACACTGGAACATTTGTTGTAACTTGTAAACATATTGATTATAAGTTTTTACCACATAATAGTTTTTATTTGTCTCCAGACTTTGAACATTAGGTGTGGCGGGATGCTGGTCGTGCATTTATCCTGTTTCCCGTTGCTTTGTGTGCATTAGGCTCACTGTGGTGAACCACACTTCTTACAGTGACTCAGACACATCCTGCTTCAGATAGAGTGTTTGGTTTGGTTGGTAAGTAAGAGCTATAGTCGGCCAAATAGTAACTCAAACAGATAACAACATAAAAGTGACCATGAAAGCATAAGTAGTATTATGAAAATCTAACTTTTTAAACAAAAGTCTTGTGCTTTTCAGGGGATCTGGTGTCTTTGGTGCTGCTCTTGTTAAATATCAAATAGTAGAACATCTGTTTCTGTTAAAAGCTCTGGAGGTAATATACCAGACCCAGATCATCATGGACATTGTAATATTCCTTTTTGTCTTGGCTTAAAGTCGAATGACCAGAAAAATGGCCGTTATTGTATAACATAAAATGTTTTTTTTAGAATAATCACCTGCAACTTGGCCAATTAATATGTTTAAAGAAGCTGGTGAAACTTGCTATATGTTGAAATATAGTAATGGAAACTGGCATTATTAGGATGATGTAGGTAGGATAGACATCTAAAGATCTAATTCTTCAATTATGACTTTTAATCATGAGTCAATTCTAATAAAAGTCTGCCCTCAAATCATCTAAACTAGGCGATGTGGGATTCAAACCATAGAAGGGAAGAATAAAAATAAGGGGAAATCCTAACATTTTAAATGACACAGGACTAATAAAAATTGGGAGAAATTGAGCATAGTTTTAATGAGGGTAATGAGCTGTACTTAACTGACCAAGCACATGTTTTTCGAAATAAAACATATTTGAACAATCCTGACCATAATGACTGTTTCTTAGAAAGTTCTTGTGACTTTGGACTGAAATATTCTGCTTTAAAACAGATCTGTAGAACGGAACCAAATGCCTGGATTAGTTTTTTATGTGTAACATTAAAGCGTAAAAGAAGACAATATACCTGTAGAGTTATTTCCCTATGTCCTGGTATAAGTTATGTCAACAGCATATCAACCTGGTTCTGAAAATCATGATTTAGGGATGGCAGTGCTCAGCAACGTAAGAATCTGAGGTTTGAATTCACTGAGGAGCTGGAACTTTTATCCTCTGTTCCCCTTGTGTCTGAGAGTTTCCCCAAATAGTCAAAGGACAACAGGTGAAGTGACAATTCTACAAGTGTGCGTGTGCGTGTATTTGTCTGTCTGTGTGTGTGTGTGTGTGTGTGGTTTCCAGACTGCAGTCTAGTCACAATGTAACCAAGATTTCATCCAAATTCTGAAGTGCATCACATCCCAACAGAATAAACTCTTGTTAGGAGAATAGATGGGGTTATGGACCGACACATCAATCTAGATGTTGAAGGCTTAGCCAGTTAACTCAATTATAAATAGATTCTTGTGACTCACATTAAGCCAAAAGAGAAGAGGCCTCAGCGTCACCTTTGACCCAGAACTAACTTAATCATCTCAGAACTATAGCTGAAGTATGGTCATATACATTGCAGATGCTATTTCCAGAAAGCCCAAAAACTGAAAACAAATTTCCGAATCTGTTTTAGAAATATTCTACAGTGGTGAATATTTTGTTATTTTATGGCACTGGAATGGAAATTCCAGTCACTAACATGAACAAATATCGAGACATTTTTAAAACCTGAGGAGTAGCAGACTGACCGGTACCATGTGAGCAGACTGTCTGAGAAGTCCAGACGTGACCCCTGATACAACCCACTCACTTTCAACACAGCTCCAGTTACTCCCTTCTGTCCAGAGACATAAAAACCCCAATAATAGAACCAACATCTTTATATGGTAATAACTCGTGTAAATACGATATTGTAGCTATAGGAAGTTTGATGTAATACATGGACCAGGTTATATGATTGATAAACAGAGGTACACTGACTTTGTATCTTTATTATAGTTATTGGTACAAAGTTATAAATATGCACTTGATTTTTATAATGGCTGTTATAGGTGATTTTTTTGGTCGGCTATTGTTGTTTTTCGACAAATTGCTTCTCTGGGGACATTGGAAATATAACAAATACCCTCCTATTTGGTTTATCCAAAACATGACATTGATGTAAGTTTGCTGGTGGATTGTTCACTGGTTCAAGGAGAAGTAAAAATGTCCCACACAGTTTTAAGACCTACTGGGAAAGAATTAAAATTGAAAAGTAACTTGAAATATATTTTAAAGCCTGGCTTTTTACAATATATGTCTGTTATTAATTTTGTTGATTCCTTAGTCTATAGTGTTAGTGTTTTACTCCCTTTCATATATTTCATTTCTTAATCAGTTTATCTGTTCTATTGTTTTTTAAATGCATTCTATCTATTTTGTTGGTTTTGTTTTAACAATATCAGATTTTTTCACAGATTGTTTTACTGTTTAGATTTGTGCTCTCAGTGTCATGTTTTAAAACACTTAATAGCACCAACTTGTAGAAAGATACAAATAAAAACACTTTGATGAAGTTTGATCGACTGAAGTGACTTTCCAACAAAAATAAAGTGTTTGTTGCTAGTATCTGTCCTTATGATATAAAAAAAAGAAGAGCTGTTCTAAGTGAAACAACTATTCACATTTGTGTAGTTTTCACGTGCTCAGCTGTGACGGATGTTCATGGGGGAGAGCCACGCGACTCAAAAGCCGGGTTGATTTTGTCTCCTCGCAAAAGTTTTGGAGCAACAATGTCCTTCAATTTATTGACCAAGAATTTGGGAGTTCTCCTAAAGTGGGAGAAATCGTGAGATATATTAGTTCTGCTCCTACAAATAGATCAATGGAAACATTTGTGCAAAGCATGAAACAAGACCAGAAGGCTTGTCAATGATTCTCTTCATCCACTACTGAAGGGTCTTCTGCTGACTTTCAAGACTGTGCCAGATGGGACCACAAAAGCTGCAATTATCAATGCTGACCATGGTTCCATTGTAAAGTTAGTTAGCATGAACACTAATATTCCACCAGTATTGGATTGAGCCTCTTAACTCTGTCCTCCTCATAGAGACCGATAAAGTGAACTATGAAGCAACAAACATCATTTAATTAGAAATAGATGGAGGATGGACAACTCTTTGTATAAATATCACACTTTGTTTGGCTGCTTCTGATCTGAAAACAAAGTTCATTAAGCAGCTCTTTGTTTGTTCCTTGTCCATGTCTGAACTCAACAGGCATGTAACTGCAGCATTCCAAAGTTTTACATCTAAAACAAATCTGTTGCAATGAAGAGAAAGGGAATATACATTTTCAATTGATATGTATATATTTTAATGCCACTCAATGCTTTTAGTGTCAGACTAGAGGATTGACTTTTTAAACAAAAAAATCTTCCTGTGGAGTTTTCTTAGGAGCAAATCTGCTTAGTTGATAGTTTCACCTGAGTCTCCTGTGAATGGAGGATATAGCTTTCATTGCAGTTTGAGATGGAATAAGAAGGTGTTTGGAGAAACAAACAAAGTGGTAAGTGGCTATAATTTCTGCACTGAGACGTTGTTGTTGTTGCTTGTATAGCCAACTGGTTTAATTGTTACCTTCAGCCTGGGTTCCGAAACTAGAACTAACAACTTCTTTAAACTTGTTTGTTTAAATTAGCAGTGAGTCTGTAATGTTCATCCTTTTTTAACACGTCTACACAGTATTTATTGTATGAAAATGGGATCATTGGCACAGTTTTTCCAAACATTTTCCACTAAATGATACCAAACATTTGTCCTGTGGGCTTAATACGACTCAGTTCACCAAGGCCTCAGATGTCTTGCTCCAAAACCGTTTAGTCAGTTATCTTTGTTCACAAGTCAGACAAGTATTACAAGTGTGATGCAATGTATGAATGAGACTTGTCTGACCTGTGAGACGACCGCTGCCCTTAGTCACTAATTGTTTGTTCTGTTTTGTATTTAAATAGTTTTTTAAAGCAAGGAAATACTGGAATCTTGTTGTTGAAGTAATCTTGATCTAATTTTCTCTTGCTCATCCAGCATCAGACCACACTTGTCATAATCTTACAATATAGAACACAAGAAAATAACACATGTTACTGAAGTTCTCAAAAATGTGTTGCACTTTAGTTTGTTTTCACCTTTGCTCTCAGTTCATCTTAAACCAGTAAGATGGGTTTTAGCTCTGGGGACAGCTCCTCTACCATCATTTTAAACCACCGTCAAATTCTTTTCTTCCCCTGTTCTGGGTCATTATTTCCTGAACCCCTAACAGCAATAGCAACACAGTTCTACTCAGTTTATCTTGATAATAAACAGGTGTAGTAATATAGCTTTATTCAATATGGCCTTTGCCAGAAAAAGGTTTTGTAAGAAATCATGAAAAGTTTAGGCATGTGATTTGTTCACATTCAGTTTCAAGGCTTTATCTATCTACAAACTGTTGAAGGTAAATTAATTAATCATTGGGCTGTTTTATATAAAATCTACATTATATTTCCAATGTGATTCATGTGGGGTTTTTTATTTTATTTAATTGCCATTTATTTTTTGCAGTGAGTTGGGAAAGGTTAAAGCTCAGAATATGCACGTTTCAATTTGTATAAAACAACTTAAAACAACAATAAAACCTATCAATTTATCTATCTATATATTCATCCATTCATCCATTCATCTATACATCTATCTATTTATCGCTTAAAATATGCCATACTTTATTATATGCTCTTTCGATCCCCCTGACAGCACAGTGGGAAACAGCAGAGAATCACACAGATCTCTTCTTCCCAGTCAGATCTGTGTGTTTGTCTCAAAGTCTGAGAGCTAAAGTCTGTGAGTGTGTTTCAGAGGACAGCTGAGCGGAGGTGATGAGCAGCGCGTGGAGCTGGAGTCGCGTGTTGTCCTGTAACTCGGACCAGGGAGACTTTATTCGTCATTGTTACATCCGGGCACTTGGCTTTTTTTTTGATTGACAGTTGCCATGGCAACAAGCTAGAGCATCGCCATTTTGTCAGGAGGGTTTTTTTTCCCCCCAGCTCAGTCTTTTCAAATGTTCTCCCTTCCCGCCGGAATAACGCTGTCAGTGGATGTATATTTGACGTTTTTGGGTGTCGAGATGCGTCCAGTGGATCGGATGAGGAGGACCGAGAGGCCGACGTTTTAACCTAGCTGAAATAATTAGGCGGCGCCGCACTAACTCAGTTGTCCGTGTCTCTGGTCCACCGGGCCGGTTCACTGCGCAGGTTTGGACCGCGCGCCATTTTGTGAAAATTGACACAAAATTCCTAACCAAAATTATCAGAGGACACGGCTTCTGTTTCGCGTTGGAAATACTCGGCGCTCGACCGCATTGTCGTGTTTATCGAAGCGGCCGACGCTAGATTCGCAACGACGACGTTAAATCGCAATTTGGCATAACGTTTATTTAGCGGTGGCTAGAATCGTTAGCTTCGGGCTAGCCAGATAGGCTACAGCTAGCCCGGGCAGGTAGCTAATGTTAGCTGCGTTCATTTGATCAACTAGCTAGCCAGTTCGCTAAGGTTAGCTAGTAAGATATGCGTGCTAGTTAACGTTAGCATGGTGCTAGTCAACAGCTGATGGTAACGTTAGTCAAAGTTGCTTCGATCGCCGATGTTGTTCACCGGAGCTTGCAACATGAAACGCGTATTGAATCTGGCTGGTGAATTATTTTAGAGTTTGCCGGCCAGAGGACGGGCATTGGATTTAACGTTAACATTACTCGCTAACCGTGCAGGGAGGGGAGAAGCTCAAGCTGGATAAGTTTCCTCATCATACAGGTTATTGGACTTTAAATGAAGATCGTGCCATCAGAGGTGAGCATCTGTAAACTGTTTTTATTTGACATTCGTCTGCCCATCGTCTCACATCCCTTTTCGCAGATGCACACTATATGTAACGCGAACGGTAACCCATGATGGACGCGACAGTGAAGTTGGGAATGGTAGCTTATGGTATGGCGGCTAGCTAACATTCTGTGGCGGCGCCGACTCCACTGAAGCCAGCGGTAACATTTGCCTCCAGTCAGTAGGTCACCGGACTAATTTTGATGTTATACGGGAGCTGATTTCCAGCGGGCGGTGGACTAGGTACAGCGGATTGTGTGGGCTTTGGCGGAGAGTCATGCTGGCACGGCGTTAACGTTACAGCTAACGTTAACTCCGCGATATTAGACACTGTCATTGTACGATTGAGGCAAATGTTGCGTTTTAGCTAACTGCTCCGTTGGAGTCACTGTCAGTGCAACGTCTCATTGTATTAACATCATAGGTGTAGTTTGGGTTTTAGATTTATACAGTACGGAAGCTCACCTAGCTAACCTGGCTAATGCCTGGTAGCTAATTCGGCTAACCTGGCTAATGGTTAACGTTGACTTGTTGACGAACCAGCTGAATGGGCCCCGCAACCCGCTGGCTGAACACAGCGTCACTAGCTAGCGTTAACGCTGGATTGGTGAGAGATGTGCTCGCTTGTCGCGCAGTTTTTCAGGGTAACGTTAACGACGACAACGCTAGCTAGTTAACGTTAGTCTGCTAACGGTAACGCGAGCCTGGATGCGATTGTCATTTATAGGAGGGATTGGGACCAAACGCCAACGATATGTAGCAGGAGAGGACGCAGATTAATACTGAATATGGTTTCTAAATTCCAACCATGACGATATCTATCACATCTGTAAGTACAGAGCTGCTCGGGCTCCGTCGTTATGGAAGACCGTTAGGCTTTTAATTGTTTTGGATCGGTTACATTTGATTCAGCCTCGGCATGGATCTAATCATTTGGGCGTGAGAAGATGACACACAGGCTCGTTACAGAGATCTTTAGCCATCACCTATGATATGATACGGCTACGAATAGCAAGCTAGCTGTCGTTATATTTACACCTAAATGGGCCCGTTGATGCCATGATGAGTCGAGCCAGGAAAGGAACTGTTCATGTGTCAGTACTGAAAATGAAGACTAATCAAACGTTTTAGGGAAGAGTACAAAGCTACAAGTGCGCTTGCAAAATGGCTTTGTGCTTAAATACAGACTTCATTTTCCAATCAGGGTTCGTGATTCTTAAGATGCCACATTTTTACTATAGTCATCATAGGGTTTGTGTTAGTAAAATGGGCTCAAACCAAACTTTTTTAGTTCTTTGTCAATTTGCATAATCTTGCACAATATTTTCAGTTGGGCCAGTTGGACTACCACATTTCCCAAAGTATATTTCAGCTCTTAAAGTTCATTGTTATATTGAAGTCATTGGACATTCTGAGAGGAGATCCAGTGCAATTTAAGGCCACAATATTTGTCAACATGTAATGCATTGTCTGTGCCTCTCTTTTTTAACTATCTATCTTATCAGTTTCACCATAGATTTTTGGTGTTTTGATGAGTTAATTGTCTTGGAACTTACTGCTTCTAATCAGTGATCCACAATCACCTTACCTTTTTCATTTTAGCATTCTTTTTTAAAAACCCAAGAGTGCATACAATTACCCAAGTACACTCTTAAAAGTTTAGGGGTGCCCCCTCCTCTGTCCCTTCTTCTTAAAAGAAGTTTAGCCACCATGACGTTAAAACCCACCAAAGATGCACTTTGATGATGATCTGTTTTTTATTCTTTGTAGTGGGTTGTGGTTTGCTGCTGGACTCTCCTCCCAGGATGATATGAAATTTTACAGGAGACGATGCATCCAGGTTAGCTGCTATTTATTAAGCCTTAACCCTATTGGGGGGAAAGCGGGGCTCTTAATAACTTCTTCTCATTCTCTTATTTTGCTGTTGTGCAATAGGCAGCTAAACTCACATCTTTCTCATCCCAAGGAGAGTAAAAGTCAAAGAATGTGAAACTAATACTATGTATATTAATGATTAAATATGTCCATTAATTCAGTTGAACTTTCTTATTTGATGACAGAGCTCAGAGTGATTAAAATTGGTTTGACATCATTCAGAGATCTAAGCTGAACAAGCATTAAAATAGACACACTAAACATCATGACAAATCTGTCTGGTCATTTCAGTGCTTTGGATTTAATATGTGTATAATATGCGATTTGAATAAATTCTTCAAGATTTACCTTATTTAACTGAAGTAGTTTTACTTCAACATTACAGCTGAGTCTATTTTTACAACATTAGATTTTATAAAAAAAAATATATATAAATTGTATTTTATATAAAAAATAATAAATATATATATATATTCTTGTGTTACATAATATAACGGAACGGTTAAGGTTCTTAAAATACAGCCCTTGCTTGTGCTCTATCACCTTACAGTTTCTCTTCTTTCTGTCAGTGGATGTGTATTTTCTCCTTTTCCGAAGCTGGGTCAGCTTTCTAACGCTCTCGGATGGAGTGCAGGTTTTGGGCTGTGCAGCTATTTTGCTGTCAGGCTCTTGTGTTGAAAGCACCGTCTAAGTGTGCCAAAGTTCAATTTTATTTCTTGTTTATTTCTTGTTTTCTCATTGGAAAATGGGAGCAGCTCTGCCCTGGCAACAAAAGTAGGCTATTTGCATACTGCGTTGTGATTGGTCTGTGCATTGATGGGCTTGCCAAATCACGCTGTATCTCTGTGGTGATAGGCTATGCTAATTAGGTGCTGTTGCTGGGATTCTGAATAGTGGTTACTGTGTAGCACTGGTGAATTGTGTTGTCTGGTGAGAGATGCTGATAGCTGAACATGCTATTTAATAATTTTTTGATTCCTTCTGGCTTAAAATGAAGGATGATTCACTGTACAGTGTGGAGATGCTTCCTTTTCACCCCTTTTCACTGTTAAAGCTGCTGTTTTGCTCCTTTTTCTTCACAAAGGTTGATATATATCTGCTATATTTTATTTTGTGCTTGTCCTTTGATGCATTTTTATGACTTAACAGATTTAACAAAAGACACTATGCATTAACCTGACATTTCTCTTTACAATGAATTAATCCTTGTTCTTCATTTTAACATATTTTGTGATCATGTCTGTTTTAAAGCCTTAGCTTGATCATTTCAACATAAATGTAAATATTGCAAATGCATAATTTTCACTTTGCATATAATTCTCTTTCCAACATGAAATTGTTTTTTCAAAAAATTATCACTGGTTAGAGCAGATAAAAAGATCATATTAAATCTGTACAATAAGTGACACATATCTTTTCCTGCTTTATTTTGAGGCCTTTATTGTGGAGGAAATCCAGTAGTTTTAGATTAGGATTATTACCTCTTTTCCTCCTTTTGTCTGCTGTGTTATATACATATATATATATATATATACTGTTGAGTTAAGGATACAATTCACAGAAGTGTCATTTCTTCCAGGAGGAGAGACTTCAGCATGCAAACCTTCGTCCGTCCGGCTTGCGCCCTCTTTTTCTTTACACACTGCTGGTCTTCAGATGGCTGCTCCAATGCCCCATACGCACCAGCAGTACAGTGACCGCCACCAGCCAAGCACTGACCAATCTGTTGCGGTCTTACCGTACAGCGACCAGACACCACAGCTCACTGCCAATCAGGTACACTTACCGTACCCTGCACAAGCTCTTTGAATTCTTTCAGTTTTAATGTTCGGTGAAAGAATAAGAATGCAAATAATTGTGCTAGTATATTTAATTAATGTCATAGAAGACGTTACCAAATTCTATTGCTAATAAAAGGACAGTGCTTATTGTTTGTTTATAATATGTTGTGCATCTCTCTTTTGATACTTCAGAGGCACATGCCCCAGTGCTTTCGTGACCCAACTTCAGCTCCCCTGAGGAAGCTCTCCATTGACCTTATCAAAACATACAAACACATCAATGAGGTTAGTTTATTTTTATTATGTACATCTTTTGATATCCTCTCTTCTTTTTATTGTAAGAAATAAAGTAACTGTGAAACTTTGTAAATTAAACTAATATTAATTCATGTGTGATCATATATATATATTGCTTTGTTTATTTATAGGTGTATTATGCAAAAAAGAAGCGGCGGCACCAAACGGGTCAGGGTGAAGACTCCAGTCACAAAAAAGAGAGAAAAGTCTTTAATGATGGCTATGACGATGATAACTATGACTACATCGTCAAGAATGGGGAGAAGTGGATGGACCGTTATGAGATTGATTCCTTGATAGGAAAAGGATCGTTTGGACAGGTACTTATTTCAACAATACACACATGCACAAATTGTTTGGTTACATGTGCCCGAAGAAGTTGAATTCAATGCATCTTACTAACAATTTTTCATTTGCACTTAAAAAGCAGAAGTGTTAATATCTATAGTTAACAAAGCAGTTTGAATCTAATTTTGGGAAACATTAAAAATGACTTTTCTTTGAATCTTTTAGGTTGTGAAAGCATATGACCGGGCAGAGCAGGAATGGGTTGCCATTAAGATCATCAAGAACAAGAAGGCTTTCCTCAATCAAGCCCAGATTGAAGTGCGCCTGCTAGAGCTCATGAACAAACATGATACCGAGATGAAATACTACATCGGTAATCCAGTTTGATTTGATAAGAAATATTAAGGAAATTTAAAGGCTTTACCTGTATCTGACTAACATGCATACAATTTGATTTTCTGCAGTTCACTTAAAGCGTCACTTCATGTTTCGGAACCACCTCTGCCTCGTGTTTGAGATGCTTTCATATAACCTGTATGACCTGCTCCGAAATACCAACTTCCGTGGCGTCTCACTCAACCTCACCCGGAAGTTTGCCCAGCAGCTATGCACGGCGCTGCTCTTCCTGGCCACGCCTGAGCTCAGCATCATCCACTGTGACCTGAAGCCTGAGAACATCCTCCTCTGCAACCCCAAGCGGAGTGCCATCAAAATAGTGGACTTTGGCAGCTCATGCCAACTGGGACAAAGGGTAAGTTGCTGCAGTTTTCCTTATCAACAAATAAATTGCAAAACGTCACATTGATGTGTGTGATGTTACCTGTATAGATCAGGTATGTTTAACAGGCAATTCAGAGTTTTTAAGCAATGATGAGACTGAGTTTCTGTGCCTTCTTCTTTTTAAGATATACCAATATATCCAGAGTCGCTTCTACCGTTCCCCAGAGGTGCTGCTGGGAATGCCCTATGACCTGGCCATTGACATGTGGTCCTTGGGTTGCATCTTGGTAGAGATGCACACTGGAGAGCCTCTCTTCAGCGGAGCCAATGAGGTGAAAAGAACTTAAATGTTACCAAACAAATTGTTTGCTCTTTGTCACTCTTTGAATTGCAACTGCGGCTTTTAAATAAGATCATGTAGACCTCCAAATTTGAGAAGTGAAGTTACCCAGTTGTCAACCCTTAACATTCGGTTGGACAATGTAGCTACTTGTCTTAAGCTAAATGTTTTTTAAATTATCATAGAACATTTAAGGATGTTTAACTTTACATACTGGTTTTAAAACAGTCTTATGTAAAGTTATAGATTTACAATGTACATTTTTGCATCCTGCTTGATACGTTCCTTGTGCTTGAATGAAGATGTAACTTGATTGATAACATTTTCAACAGGTGGACCAGATGAACAAAATAGTCGAGGTTCTTGGTATCCCACCTAATCACATAATGGACCTAGCCCCAAAAGCCAGGAAGTTCTTTGAGAAGCTTTCAGATGGTACATGGAGTGTAAAGAAGACCAAAGATGGCAAAAGGGTGAGTTCAGTTGTTTAGGCCTTTAAACAAAATTTGTGCTTTGTGATTAGCGTTAAAACAAAGGTAGATTGTGACATGACATGCTGTAGTCTCAGATGAGTAAATCTCCTAATCTCCGTGCACTTTGCCTTAACAGTATAAGCCTCCAGCCTCACGGAAGCTCCACTCCATCCTGGGTGTGGAGACAGGGGGTCCAGGTGGCCGGAGGGCAGGGGAGTCTGGCCATGCTGTTGCTGACTACTTGAAGTTCAAGGACCTTATCCTCCGGATGTTGGACTATGACCCCAAGAGCCGCATCCAGCCCTACTATGCCCTGCAGCACAGCTTCTTCAAGAAGACTGCGGATGAGGGGACCAATACAAGCAGCAGCGTGTCTACAAGCCCCGCATTAGAGCAGTCCCAGTCTTCAGGAACCACCTCCAGCACCTCCTCTAGTTCAGGTAACTCCCATCTAAAAACATTGGGCACCTGTTCCCTTGTCCTTTAATCTAGTATTGATCTGTCAGTTCTTGTGGTCTGGGATAAGATGGGACATGTATCATATTACATCAGTACGATTCTCTTTTCAGTGAGCGATGTTGACTCTTGTGGAACTTGGTATCAATGCTGTGAACTCATGCAAATTAAAAGCCAGAAAGAGAAACTTTCAAATGATTAAAATCTATTTCATTGTGAAACATTGAGTCATAAAATGTGTTGTATGTTTTGATACGAGCTAATCTTATTGCAGCACTTGATACATTTAATGTGTTGTTGTTAAGGCTGCACTTTTGACACCTTGTTTAACCCTTAGGAGGATCATCTGGGACAAGTACCAGTGGCAGAGCAAGATCAGACCCTACCCATCACCACTTGCACACTGGAGGACACTTCGGCACGGCCCTGCCTGCCATCGATGGTGACAGCCTCTGCCCACAGGTCAGTGAGTTCGATGGAGGGATCTGAGTGGGATCTGATACTGAGTGGAGCTATTGTGGTGGAATCAAATGGATATTTGTAGTTTTATGAGAACATGTACCTTTTATGGATCCTCCTTAGAGGAAATTTGCAAACGACACACCAGCAAAAGAAAGATTTACTCCTAATTTAAGATTGTATTTTTTCTTCAGTACAAATCGAAAAGACATATGAATATGTGCTTTAAAAGGTTTGGTTTACTGTTGTTGGCAGATTCTTATACAAGAAAGTATGAATATTCTTAAAATTCTCGAAATGAACTGTTATGAAGGGTGTGATTTAGTTTCAGTTGACAAACATGTCAACTTTTATTTCATTGTACTTACATTAACTCTATTTCAATGTTATATGGTAACAGTTGAGCATTACTGCCTCAAGGCTATAAAAACGATGCAGCTGCATTCTACAACTGACTTTGTTATGTGCTTGACATTGACAGGCAAGACAGCCTTACCCACCCCCGCTGGTGTGGGGAGGTGGCATTGGACCAGAGTCGGTCACTGGAGAGACACACCCAGTCCAGGAAACCACCTTCCATGTTCCCCCTCAGCACCCTAAGGCCCTGCATCCCCACTCACATGCTCATCACCACCACGGGCCGATGATGGCTACGCGGCCACGCCCTCGCCACTACACCTCCCCGACACACAGCTCCTCAACACAGGACTCCATGGAAGTGGTTCATGGCCATCTGTCCATGACCTCCCTGTCTTCCTCTGCCTCCTCTTCCTCTACATCGTCCTCTTCCACTGGGAACCATGGCAACCAGGCCTACCAGCTCCGCCATTTGCCCACCGGAGCCCTTGACTTTGGTCAGAATGGTGGGCTGAGTATGGGGCTAGGTGCCTTCTCGAACCCAAGGCAGGAGACTGGCATGGCAGCGCACCCTGCATTCTCCATGGGCACGAACACAGGGCCTGCCCACTACCTAGCGGAAGGCCACCTGGGCATGAGGCAGGGCATGGACCGGGAGGAGTCTCCAATGACTGGAGTGTGTGTGCAGCAGAGTTCTATGGCCAGCTCGTGACTGCACTGACATTTGGCTGTGTGTTCCCCCTGTGCGTCATTTTTAAGGTGGTGTTTTTTACTACAAGGTGTGTTGAGAACAAAAGCTGCTCACGTCAGAAGGGAGATATCACTGAACCGCTACTACAGAGAAAATCTTTGTTAAAAAGTATATATGTAATTTTCATCAGTTTTTCTTTTGCAATCATTAGGCACAAAATAATACTGCGGAATAACCATAGTGAGATTGAGACATCCATCTTACCATTTCACCAGTTTCATGTAACCACCAAGTAATCACCATATGGTATTATGTGGCAAAACCTTCTAAGGAGCATTTCAGAGCGAAGTTTGAAGCTGTTTTGCAGGTAGCTGTTGGTGATGAAATGCTTGGCGTCCTTTTTCGATTCAAAATGTGGACTGCCTGACATTACTGTTCCACTGGTTCTTAATTATTTTGCCCTTTTAAGTGAAAATTTCACGTAAAAGCTGCTTGTAAATCCTGTAGCTTGACAATGAGGGGAAGTGTTTGCGGTGATATTTCTTGTTGTTGGTCGGTATTGTGTAACTCTGTCGAAGGGAAGCACACGGCAGTGGAGTGGAGTCCCTATAGCGTGTGCTGGCCGGTCGGAGAGGAGAAACCCGCAGGTGGATACCGACACCGACCGGGTCAAAGGAGAGGGAAGCACCACCCCTCAGGCCTAGAGGCCCCGTAGTCCTGCGAGCTGCGACCGGGCCCGGCACAGACGAGAGCAGCGATGGGCACAGGAGACGAAAGGATCCAGCCCAGGGAGAGGAAGACAGTCAGCGGCTGGTTCTAGATAACCCTTTGGCCTTATGACTCATGGACATGGAGTGCGATGGAGCTGGACATTATCATTTGAATTAAGATGGCTTTTCTCTATTTTTCTCTCTAGACAGCCCTTAATTCTTTAAGGAAATTAAAACAACTTAGAAAAGGTAAATAAGAATGGTAATTTGAGGCCTTTCTCGACAAAGATTACTTCTTCAGCGGGGCCCCACATAACAGGGTCTTATTGTACACAACAACCTCCTAAACATTACTTCCTTGAGAATCTTATTCACTGGTTAAGGATTTTGCAGTGGAAAGAACTATCTATTCCAGAGTCTACCCTTTTATGTTTTGTTATTTTCCCCTTTTGCATGTAGTTCCTCATCAGAACCACCTGCACAAGTCTCTCCATCCAAAACATGGAAACTGAAGAAAAAAATGAGTTAAGTGACTGCCTTTTTTCTCCTCAAATTATGCTGTGAATTTTACAAGAATTTATTTTCCCTTTGGATATGTTTTTATACCAAAGCAGTTGTTTTATAGCATATAGGTGTCTGTAACCAATAATGTAGCAGTTCACCACTTTGACGCAAAGTTTATCAAGATCTTATTTTAACGTCAATACAAACAGCTGCAATATTTTACTTTAGCAAAACTGGAGACCGTTGTTGAGACCGTTGGCTATTGTGTATTCTGGCCAGATTTGTTTGCAACGTTTTACCAAAACTGTTTCCATATTAATTGGTAGATTATTTTGGGAGTCTTTTAAAACTTGGTATGTTAGAGAATTTGGTAGTTACTCTGCAGGCTCCGGAGTAGCAAGATAGAAGCTGATGGTTTAAGGAGACTAATGCGTTCTATTTGTGTCGTCGTTTTTCTTTTGCCCCATCATACTATTTCAAAGGGTTTTGCTGCCTTTCATACATCATTTGGTCAACTTGGCTAGTTTCTGCCATGAAGCAAGACTTAATGTCATTGTCTTGGCAGCGTTAAGATAATTGTGGCAAATCAGTTTGTGTTGAATGGCATTGTTCTGATTTGGTAGGGCAGATCCCCATGATTGTTGTCCTATTCAAAGGGAAAGGGTGTCCATCAGCCCACAATCACATGCTTTGCCTAGGCAGACATGCATGTCCTCAAAACATTACAGTCAATATCCAGATTCTTTTTTTTTCTTTTTTTTATATCAGGGAGTTTGAAGTGCTTTCTTTCTTCTGTTGCTCATTTTATCAGCTTTGAAAATTGGATAGAAAAAAACCTGCCCACAGCCACCATTCAAATTAAGGGCAGACCACAGGTATTGCTGTTGTCATTTTAAAGGGGAAACCATCATAAGAAATCCTGCTTGGTATTTCCACAAACAAAATGTAAAGCTACCTATATTGAGATTGGGGTTTTATCTGGATGTCAAGGTTAATTGCAAATTTGCAATCATTTTTCATACCCCGCAGAATTTGAGACATTTAGAAATCGCCAGTGGTTTTATGACTGGCACTCATACTGGTACTAAACATTCCAAAAATAAAGACTGAAAAATAAAAAAAAATTGACTGCAGTGACTCGTAAGTGTGCGCCTATTTCAGATCATGCTGATTGACCTCTTATTTAGAGCAGTTGTCATGAAATGCAGCCCCTTTTTAATAGTTGAAATAGAATTTATGTATATATTTATATTTTTTTAATAAAGGAAGTATAGAACTCACTACCTTGCTCCTGCTGGTATGTTGATTATGTTTGTCAATTTGGTGACCATTCAGTGGGCAGGAACTCCTGTTTTCTTAGTGGCAAAACCTTGCCTTTTGGCAAAGGTACTTGACTACATCAGGACAACACTATGAGGTAGGGTTTGAATCAAACAGGGAAAGCTAGATCTTCAAACCTTAATAATTTTCACAGGGTATATTGTAAGTGCATGTACATCACAAACCTTACTTTTTGGTTATATGAGAAGCACATGGTTGAAAAAAGGTTCCATCTTTCATAAGCCTGTTCAGTTTGTGGGTTACACACAAACACGTATACTTGTTGACATATCTGAACACCCAACAGAAGTTGAAATCCTCTTATTTAATTTGGATTTATCCTTTTTTTTGTTTGTTTTCTTTTTCTTTCTTTTTTTTTGATTCCACATTTTTTCACTTTTTTTGTACATGCAACATGCACTATAGAATTGAACAGCATGGGGGAAAGGATAAGTCCATGTATCCACAGATTGTAAGATCTAGTCAAGACTTTGCTGTGTTTATGACAATGCCCTTTGTATTATATTAAGACAGTCTTATGTATGATATATAAAAAGAAGTTAATTGAATTGCTCTGCGTGTCTTTATTGTTCTGTTACCAATCCAATATAAACCCTTACCAGCTAAATTCATAATTTTACAAATATGGGGATTTTAAATAGCTAAATGTTATTGTACATCACATGGTGACGATTTATAATAGGAAATCCTGTAGTAATGGTCGTCTAGGCTCGTTGGTCTAGGGGTATGATTCTCGCTTCGGGTGCGAGAGGTCCCGGGTTCAAATCCCGGACGAGCCCTCTTTATTTTACTGACATCATTGTTTTTTTTGTTTTTTTAATGTGCATCTAAACTACATCAGTGGAACAAACAAAAAAACGTGTATCGTCATTTTGAAGGAGATTGGACGTTCCCATTGTTTCCTGTTGCAAAACCCTGTGTTTCTCTAAAGCTGAGATCAGACCTGACTCCAGAAGCTTTATCCTTCAGAGCTTCACTTACACAAAACAGCGATCTGCCAGGATCCTTCCAAAAGTAAGGGCTCGTCCGGGATTTGAACCCGGGACCTCTCGCACCCTAAGCGAGAATCATACCCCTAGACCAACGAGCCGTGCTACTGGAAGACAAAGACCCTCAATTTGTATGATGAGTGGAACAACCCGTTAGAACAGTAACAGTTTCCCTGAGTCACAGTTAGCTCTTGTTTCATAATGGAAACACACGTGATATTATTTAGCCGCAGACACTCCTTTTTTTGCATTGATATAAAAGTGCATTAAAACATCTCATTAATATAAAAACCCCACTTTCATATTTGTAGCATTTTGACATGTGCTCAGAGTGAGGAAGGAGC
Organism: Pseudopleuronectes americanus; assembly: GCA_038501795.1. Lineage (NCBI taxonomy): Eukaryota > Metazoa > Chordata > Actinopteri > Pleuronectiformes > Pleuronectidae > Pseudopleuronectes > Pseudopleuronectes americanus. Next base: position 8,017,390 of record CM076719.1, read on the forward strand.
AGCGGTCACATGCTTCTCTTCACAAGCGGAATAAAGATGTTACAAACCTGACGCTGTGTTTCAAACTGTGTTTCTCTTTGATAATCAACAGCAGATTCGACAAAGATGTATTGATATGGACCGGATGTGGTCCAGTCCCCTTTAGTGTTCGAATCTGTGACCAAGTTTAGCGGGAGGACCTGGTGGATAAATCCCCAACGGTTACTTATGGCTTCATCTTTATTGTCCTGTTAACAGACCAGATAACAACAGTTCACAGTTTGTGTTCATCTTCTACATTAATATAAATCCAGCGACGTTCAAACGTAATGACACTGTTAGCTAGCTAGCTCCTGTAATGCAGTGCTGTATCCTGTGGGTGGCAGCAGCGCGCCTACCAAGATGTGTGTGCGCTATGTGTTTTGAGGGTGAAGAAGAAAAGCATGCCAGTGTAGTTTGGACTAACCAATCACTGCGCCTCCTGCTTCTGGCTCGTCCAATCACATGCCCTCGAGGGCGGGACTTCATCCTCTACAACGATCAACTCCAAAATTGAACGGTGGTGTTGTGAGTCGTGGATCCGGTGATCACAGAGTTGTTTATGGAAACTAATCGAGCTCAGGTGCAGTGAGCGAAAGTTGCGTGTCTGTGTTCAAAAGGAAAACCCAAAGAAGTCCACGCGTGTTCGCAAACGAAGCTTCCAGAGTCCGCAGATGACAGTACTCAGCTAACTCGGCTAAGCTAACCACCTAGCCCAAGCATCATGCCCAATTTTTGCGCGGCCCCGAACTGTACACGGAAGAGCACCCAGTCGGACTTGGCTTTTTTTCGGTTTCCACGGGATCCAGAGAGGTAAAGTTCACCATCTCATCTGGTTATCATGGTTCCGTTTGTTTTTGCTTGGCCCTCTGTGTCGTTTTTATTCTTCTATTGTTTAGTTTCTTGTTTTTAATATTCACGTTTGTTTCCTACAGCGCCTTGTAACTTTTATTTTGAAAAGGTTCTTTATGAATCAAATTGACTTACTTATTCCTAGTATTCACTCAACCATGTAAGTTTTCTTTTTAAGATTCTGCTAAACTTCCCAGCACCTAAATTACTCGAGAGGCTCTGACTATTGATTCATTATTCTGTAATATGTGGGATACACAGTTGAAGGTGGCAACTGTGATTATACAATCATAATTAATACAATAATTCAAATCCCTGCCCAAATTAAAAAAATTCTCAGTTTGTAATGATCCGTGACCAAATAACGGCTTCAAATCTTTTTAATTGGGATGTTTTAAAAAGCAAATGTTAACCACCAGTTAATCCTGTCGAAGGAAATTATAATTCTTTACTGGTATTTAAATATTTGTGAAAATTAATGTTTTATCTTGCATAACATGTTCATGTTGCATATCAAGGCTCAGCTTTTAAACCCTGTCAGAGTATTTAATTGCTGCTCCAGAGGTTACTCATTACTTTGTGTGGCCTACAACACGAACACTAATGTTACATCTTGGTAATGGGCTCAGAAAGTGTGTTCTGCACTTTACACTGCAGTTATGTAAGATTATACATACACTGCAGTTATGTAAGATTATTACCAAGTCTGTCAGGTTTGATACAAAGCAAAATATATATTTTTTTAAGACAAGTATTTAGTTCAGTCAATGCTTTCACATTCGCTATGATCCCTCAAGAAGCTTGGTTTGCAAGTTGTAATTTTTTACTTTGTTTGTTATTTGTCCAATATGAACGTATTCGAGACAAATTCATAAGAAACTCATGTAGACTCATCAACTTTCTCGATACATTAACGTTTTTCCAAATGTCACGTAAACCTGAGTTTCTCGTTTCCTTTTGCAGATGTCGAATCTGGGTGGAGAACTGCCGCAGGGCAGATCTCGAGGCGAAAACGTCGGACCAGCTGAACAAGCACTACAGATTATGCGCCAAACACTTCGATCCAGCCATGGTTTGCAAAACTGTGAGTATCTGACACGATCCGTAACCAACCAGCCTGGCAGCAGTTGTCCCCAAACAGTGACTTATGGGAGTTTATTGTTTTTTTTTCAGAGCCCCTATAGGACGGTACTGAAGGATACAGCCATCCCAACCATGTTCGATCTGACGAGCCATCTCAAAAACCCTCACAGCAGACACCGCAAGCGGATTAAAGAGCTTGTGAGAACAATATTTACTAAGTTCACCTGTCATGTTTGTTTTATATGTTCCACTCAATTTTAACAGTATGACAAAATGTTGTCTGTTTTTTGTGATTTGACTTACATTTTGAATTCCAGACTGAAGAAGACCTCATAAAGATTAAAGAAAGGAGATGTAAGTAAAGAGAGAAATTTTGTTCTGATCACTATTGTAAAATAATTGCGTGCTAATTTTAATGTGGTTTCTATTTACTTAAAATGATTACTGCAGCATTCTTGTGTTTCTTCATCCAGTGGCGTCCTCCATTGAGCAGCTTGTGTCCAAGAAAGATGCAGTTGAGGACAGCACGAGCACCAACGAGGAAGAACCTCAGCTGTCCACAGAGGAGAAGGAGTTCCGGGATTACCTGAGGTCCATGTTTGAGGTTGTGGTCATGTTGGCGAAACAGAGCATCCCGCTAGTGGCGGAGCAAGCGACTGAGCCCGAGCACAAGTCCAGCAACCTGCAGGCCCTCCTAGATTACCGCATGAACGCTGGAGATGAAGCTTTGAAGAAGCGGTTTGAGGCGACGGCTGTGAACACAGACTACATCTCTGCGACCCAGCAGAGTCAGCTGCTGGATGTGTGTGAGAACACGGTGAGAGAGGAGATGATAATGGAGGTGAGAGAGAGTCGCTTCTTCTCCCTGGTGACGGGCGACCTCGTAGAGTTCTCCAACGAGCGGCACCTTCCTCTGTTTCTACGCTTCGTGAATCAGCAGAACGTTCTACGGGAGGAGTTTGTCGACTTTGTGCTGTTCGATGGAGACGAGGCCTCGCTGGTGGAGCGGCTGGAGACCCAGCTGACCGAGCGGTGGGGGCTCAGCATGGAGGACTGCCGTGGTCAGGCCCACAAGGCCACTGGGAGCTCCACCACCAAGATGAAAGCTGTGGCCGTGTTGCTGATGGAGAAGTACCCCCTGCTTCTGAGCTTGCCGTGCTCCCACATGGCACTGAACATCCACCTGGCCAGCAGCCTGCCTTTTCCAAATGTGCAGGTCGTCATGGAGACTCTGAGGAGGGTGGATGCTTTCTTCAGACGGCCGCTCACCCAGGAGGAGCTCGAGAACGCTGTCTCCTCTCACTACCAGAAAAACGAAGACAAGGTCACTGCAGTGAAACAGGCTTGTGGCTCAGGCTGGACGCAGCAACACAGTGCTTTTGACATCTTCCTGGATCTGCTGCCGCCCCTGCTGCTGTGCATGGACAACATCCGGGACAATGATGATGGGAAGTTTTCCGGCAGCGTCACAACTGATGCGTATTCAATCACCGAAATTCTGTTCGACTTTGAGATCATCGTCACCATCGTCATCCTGAAGAACGTTCTCACGTTCACCAGAGCTTTTGGGAGGAATCTCCAAGGGGAAACACTGGATGTGTTCTTTGCTGCCAACAGTCTCACCGCCGTGCTGCACTCACTGAACGAGGTCAACGACAACATTGATGTCTACCATGAGTTCTGGTATGAGGAGGCCGTGAGCCTGGCCAATGTGGTGGAGGTTCCCGTGAAGGTCCCGAGGCTGTTCCTCCGGAAACAGCGCGTGGCCGACATGGACGAAATCCAAACAGAGTCATATTTTAAGGAGTATGTGACCGTCCCTGTTATCCGTGGCATCATGCAGGAAGTGGAGGACATGTTCTCCGACACTAACCTCAAAGCTCTCAAGTGCCTGTCACTGGTGCCTGCTGTCATGGGCCAGATGAAGTTCAACACCACCGAGGAGAACTACGCAGATGTTTACCGCAACGACCTCCCCAACCCAGACACGCTGCCGGCCGAGCTGCACTGCTGGAGGATCAAGTGGAAGCACCGGGGCAAAGAGGTGCGCCTGCCCACCACCATCCACGAGACCCTGCAGCTTCCAGACGTCAAGTTCTTCCCCAACGTGAACTCCTTCCTCAAGGTGCTCTCCACCTTACCTGTGCTGAAGCTGGAAGAAAACAAAAGCGACACAGCGAGCGAGCGGCTGCAGGCTTATCTGGACAGCATGCCCGCCAAGCAGTGGAACAAGAGTCTGGCGGTGCTCAACATCAACACGCACGTCAAACACGACCTGGACGTCATGGTAGACAAATACTGCAGACTCTATTCAGAGGATGACCCGGAAGCTGAGGAAGCGGCGGCCGAGGAAGCGATGGCTGAGGAGACCCCAGCTGAGGAAGCAATGGCTGAGGAAGCGCCGGCTGAGGAGCCACCGGCTGAGGAGCCACCGGCTGAGGAGCCACCGGCTGAGGAAGCAATGGCTGAGGAACCAGCAGCTGAGAAGGTGGCAGCTGAAGAAGCGGCGACTGAGGCCGATTCTGTGATGGAATCGTAATGACCTTAAATAATCTATATCTGGGACAGAAATGAATGGCACTGATTTTTGCCGTCAGTCGTTAAGATGTCGTGCTGTGATCGCTCTTGTGTATTTTGCTGCATTTACACTTGAATATTTGTGTGGATTTAACTTCAAATGTTAAAAGATCTTAGGCGTCCAAGAAATCCGTTGCTCTGATTGTATGTGGTGAAAACATTAGTGTGTTGAGAAGCATCTTAGCCTCATCTTGTAAATAATCAAATTTGTTAGGAGGGAAACATTAAAATATTTTCTATATGTCACCAAACATGATCTGTAAATATGACATTTTTGCATCTGTGTTGGGCTGTTATACTTCAGCCGGCTCTCTTATAATACTGTGATCGTCCTGGATAATATTTTGTAGCTGATTCACACTCAGCCTTTCTTTATTGTGTGTTTTTAAATCAAACCACCTGATGAACACAAGCAGCCCTGTTGATCTGCAGGACAGTGCTTCTTTTCTTCCAGTGACTGTGAGGCAGGAGGAGCACAAGAGGGAGCAGTTCCACCGATAGCAGCTGAATGAGCTCCAGCCGGAAGCCATTTTTTTTTCTTTCTTGTAAGCATAGTGTGACTTATCTTTGTTCGTTATGTAGCCCAGTATGTCGAGATGTATTCTCACCGAAACCGTTAAAAAAAACTTGTGATTTGTAAACAATTCTCTGGTGGTGTAATAAAAAATGTGACACACGTCTGGAAGGAGCAGTTTCATGTTTTAAATGTTTGTGGTGATGTTTGTTTTTTCTGCCTCTTGAAATATTCACAAACAGGCCTAATTCAGTTTGGTTTAATAGTAATTATAAAAACATTCAAACCCATTTTAGTCAGATATTTGTGCAAACGTTTTTCTTCTCATTTTATTTTCTCATAATTTGGTTAATACCTTAATTTTCTCCCAGGTGCATGCAAACTTTTATTTTATTTATTTCAACACCACATTGCAAACACAAATTGAATCTATCTTTGCAAACATAGATTCTTGCACGTTGATACATGCACATGTGGAGGTTTATGTCATTTCTGTTGCTTTTTTGCTGCATTATCGGCCATTTCCTCCTCATGGAGCAGCACGAGGCCTCGGCCCCGGCCCCGGCCCCATCCTCTGTGCCGGGCTGAGCTGACATCGTGTGACATGGCAGGGGTTAAACCGTGTCTCCTCCCTCTCGGCCGGCCAGACGGTGACGAGCTCAGGTGACAGTTCACCGTGCACACAAATGTGGGTGGGGTCGCCTCGATGCGCAACTAGACGGCAATGTGCGCTCCACGGCCAAGCGCAAAGTGCGTGTAAACTTGAGCAAAGAGCCAGCATCCTGCAGGAGGAGAGTGGAGGGGGCTCAAGTGGGCAAACGATTCAGATTCACTCTCTTCAGCAGAGAATTACATACAAAGCTGAGAGGAGGATAAAACCCTGACTGGACAGAAAACTGAGAGGCCACAGGGTGAAACGTGCACAAGTCTTCTAAGACGTGAGTAGGACGTTTGTTCATCCTTAGATTTAGAGGGGTTCTTTTTCGGTCTGTGCGTCTTTCTCCAGTCAGCCTCCATCATGGCATGGCCGTGCATTACGCGTGCCTGCTGCATCAACCGCTTCTGGACGGAGCTGGACAAAGGGGACATCTCGGTGCCTCTGGTTTTCAGCAAATACTCGGATGTGCAGCATATGCCCCATCACCCGCAGCCGAAGCAGAGGGCGGGCGCCATCGCCATAGAAACGCAGTCTCATCCCGGCGAGCAGGAGGCTGGGAAGGCGCCGCCCGCTGCCGGTGCCGCAGCGGGCAAAGATGGCTCTTCTGCGTCCGTCATGCGCCAAGACTTCAAGGCGTGGAGAGTGCGCCCCGAGCCCAGCTGCAAGCCCCGGAACGAGTACCACCCGTCCGCGACCCCCTTCAACAACGAGACCCAGTACCAGAAGGATTACAAACCGTGGCCTATACCGAAGAAGCACGACCACCCCTGGATCCCCAGACCAAGCCCCGCCGCTGCAGCCGCCGCCGCCGCCGCCACGGAGCGCAGCGCGGCGAGCGGAAAGCCGGAGCCCGCCGCCGAGGCCGAGAGCGGCGTGGAGAAGAGCGAGATCGAGGAGAAGCTGCAGGAGAAGGAGTCAAAGGACGCGGCGATGAGGAGCGCGAGGAGGGAGAAGTCGGCCGAGAGGAAACCTGCGGAGAAGTCCGAGGCGGAGGTGTCCGCGGAGGTGAGCGCGGAGCAGAGGAAAGGCCGCGCAGCTGCAGACGCTCTCAACAGGCAGATCAAGGAGGTGATGTCGACCTCCAGCAGCTACAGGTGAGTGACGCTGGGACCCTTGCGTGTGTGTGGGGGGCAAATATGTTCTTAACTTAGTTCCAATCTTTTCTGGAGTATCATCAAGTGTCCCCAGTTACACAACATCTCTGAGAACATTCCACCAGCAGCAGCAGCAGGCGCCACTGGTCAGACAGCGTCCACACACACCGTCATCAGGATGCTTGGTGTTGCACGGCCTCGTGTTACGACCCCACATTGATTTCCAAAGCAAAGCGATATCCCCACAGATAAACGTTCCACTATTGATTTTTGTCTTCAGCTTTTTCCCCTCCATGAAGTCCCTACGGCCCTGAAGGCCCTGAATGGGATCTAACATGGTTTCTCTGCACAGGCTTCCTCCTCCAAATTCAATTAAGGATGCAGGATGTACAAGTTAAGAGGAAGAGCTGCTGCCTCATCCTGCTCCACTTAAAAATTTACATGTGCTCTTGCTTTAATTTTCATTGTCCAATAGAAACTTTTCCCGATGAAATTTGATTAAGAAATATGATTGAAGATGACTTTGTATTGACAAGTGCAACAAAGCAATTAAACAGAACGTGTCTGGTTACATAAATATTAAATTGTTGTGTTAATAAACAGAAGCATTCGTACAGAGGATGGACACAGACACAGACATAAAGAATACAAAACTTAGCAGATGACGTAGAAATTTGTGAGGCCACACGACCTTTATCTCTGAACTAGAATGACTCATTGAAAATTTCACTCCAGGGAGACGGCCTCTGTTTGCAGGAAATAATGAGTCTACCAAAATCAAATTCAACTTGGCATCAGTTATGCCACGTTGAATGCCAACTTATATAGCTATAGGTAGGATTTCACTGAAACTACTCTTAATTGATCTTATTACAAGAATGTGTAATTAAACAAGTCTGGACTCCAGCTTTTATTGACTCTACCAGTCCCTGAGGACGTGTAAAAAAGAAAAGAAACAGAGGTGGTACCACGTCAGAGCTTCCAGAGCTTAGGTAGTAAATCCAAACCTCAAATTGTAAATCAATAGCCGAGTATGATCCTGTCGTTTTCAACGTTTCACTGGCGGCAGAGATGATGAGACATCGTAAATCCTGAAACCATAAGGAAGTGATTCAGATCTGCCACATGTCTGAATGGACCACAGAGCATATTAAAAACTGCAGCTCACGGTTTGTTTATCTGTCTTTACATTTACAAGTATTCAACGATTGGCCAAATTCCCCATTGTGGAATTAATAAAGTGTTATCTTATCTTATCTTATCTTATCTTAATGTGGGCACATGCTAATTTGGCGCCTGTCCAGGGTGGACCCGCCTCTCGCCCAATGTCAGCTCAAAGGATAAGTGGTAGATGGCGGATTGACGGGCCGATATGTCAATCACAATCCATACAGAGCAAAACGCCTTCATATTGATTGACAACACCCTTTGTGAACTCGCTATTTTGTTAGCATGAATAATTTAAGATAATTGGCTAAAGTCATTAAGTTGAATGTTGTATAATATGCTGTACATCTCTGATAACATTTCAATGAGGCTTCATGGAGAATTTGAGAATTTGATGCTTTTTCCTTCAGTAAACTTCGTACCTCTGGGTTTTGTGCTTTTATTTTTTAGATTCATGAAAATAAGTTGCAGCCCATAAACCTTACGTCTGCTCTTTTTTTCTTCAATTGCTGCCAGGACTGAGTTCAAGGCCTACAAGGACGTGAAACCAGTGAAGGCCATCAAAGCTGCTTCTCAGTACAAGCCCCCCGTGGTGGAGACCAGTCGGGAGACCAGCTACAGTGCCACGTACAAGGGGGAGCAGGTGAAGGCTCAGCCCACTGACAACAAGCTGCTGGATCGCAGGAGGATACGCAGCCTGTACAACGAGCCCAGCAAGGAGCCGGCCAAGGTGAGAGCATGGGGCCACACAGCTCCCAGGCTGTTCCTGCAGCTCTGGGAAACACTGCTGCCTTTTAAATTCAGAGTTATGTCTCCTTTAAGTACTGACACACAGTAAGTGCCTCCCTAATAGTCATGTCTCAAACTTTATTAGCCCTGCTATATCCCAGGTTTAGTATTTTGTGATTAACACGCTGTCCGTGGAGTTTTACTTGGCTTCAAGCTTTAGATTTTATTTCACACTCCATCAGAGTCACGCCCCAGAATAATGATCAGGCTTTTTAAACACCAACTAAAATCACTTAATATCAATTTAAAAACTTATTTTAAGTTTAAGTTCTCAATAAATATATAAATAGGTCATTTTGTAGCTTGTTCTTACTAATACTGAAAATGTTTTACCCATAAGTTTTAATGTTACATGTCCAACATTAAAGTAGGTCTTTATAAGAAGATATTTACAGATCTGTTTTCTAATTCCTAATAATTTCTTATACTTTCCTGGAAATAATTGTGTAGTTTGGTTTTAATTGCAGAGGAAATACACAGAAAGTTGTGGCACCGTTATATTAGCTAGTTTGATAAGTTCCATCAAAGAAATTACTCATTACAATGAATCATTAGTTTATTTATCACTGGAATTGAATTATTCATTATTTTGCATTTATGCTGAATAATTCTTTTGTGTGTTATAACATGACACATTTTGCATGTGTAGCTGACATCCTGTCATCTGATTAAAAGCCTCAATATTAAAATACAAATGTGTTTGAACCGGTCATTCCTTTGTTCCCTGTAATTAGAACCAAATCATATATTTCTTTCCAGGAAACATCTCAGATTATCTGTCGTTAAATTTCAAGTCACAGACCCTTATATATAATATACCTTTATAGATATGTATCTACGTGCATGTTCATAGTTCAGACTAAACCGTTTTTTTAATATGTGTCAGTAGCAGTGTGTTCATATGGCCACTCCCTCTCTCACTCTCGTAGGACTTCTCAGAGACTGAGAGCAGCTCTGTTGTAAACCTGCTGTAGTCAGGTGTGTTTTCTGTTTCTTCTAGAAGGCATGGAGGCCGACCTCAAACTGATCAGACACACACACACACACAGACACACAACCCCACACACACACACACACACACTCACCAGTATGAGTTATTAGCCACATCATCACTGATTGCCCACCTCTTAAACCGCACCACCCACTATTCTTTGTGGAGCTCAGTATATTAAACAACTGAATAAAGGTTTATGCAAGAGTTTTGGATGGATAAAATGAAACATGTAACAGAGAAGAAAACCTAACGAGACAAAAATCACTACACGTCCATTTATTCCCATTTAAACACATCTGTGTCTATCAGGGCTCTATTTCAGTGGCTGTTTTTGGTGCACATTACATCAGTCAAAGTAGAATTGTGTTCAGCAGTTTTTCAAAATCTGCGCCCAACTGGTTCACCAAGAATTCATCTGCTTACAAGTGGGTGGAGGGGCAGTTGTATGTGTGGTGCAGTTTATTTTAGATTCCAGGCATTGGCAACACTTGTTTGCAGATGATGTTGTCCTCTTTGCTTTTAATGTCAGATTTCTGTAGCTGCAGTTTCCAGAAACTATGTGGGTCCCCAAGCACCAACTACTTTGCACCACCAGTAACTCAGTCATTGAAATAGAGCCCTTCATTTATTCTGTAAGAAGCGATTTGCAACCATTTGTCATCTCTTACGATTTAAAACATTTTAAGGTTTATTTACTCAGCAAAAGTTGAGCATGTCTGCAACTCATTTGCTGAACATCAGCTCATTTATATATCAAAATATCATTTGGGAGCTTCTTCAGAAGTATTTTTTACTGTTGTGGAAACTCTTTCTTGCTTATGGTCCCATTCATCTCTGCAAACACATTTTTTCTTAACATTGAGATAATTTGAACTAAACCTGCCAGTCAAACCAATAGGATTTGCCGTCACTATCATCAGTCAAATGTAAGCAAATTATGAATATAACAGGTATAAGACTAACAACATATACTAATATTAACCATCTATTTTCTTTAAAACGCTGGAAAACTGCACGAGCCACTGTTCTATTCAAGGAAAAGCACAAATACACCTTTTGTGCTGTGTTTTTAATTTATTTTATCTCCATCGCACTAACCACATAATGCAAATATCACCTGTACCATGTGGTGTCATTTGCCTGAAGGTATGTATTGCATGCTCAAATAGGACTTGGACATGGAGGCAATTAAACATTTAAAGGAATAGTTTGACATTTAAAAAAAATCGCTTATTTGCTTTCTTGGTAAGAAGCTCGACCTCTTTGATCATATTGAATATAAAGCTTCAACCACTTTTAATTGTGGTCACAAGTAGGTATGAGGCCCCATGTTAAAACTCAGCTGCTGGGTTTAGCTCGATATGAGAGGAGTATCGATCTCCTCGTCTAGTTCTCACCTGGAAAGCAAATAAGTTTGTTTTGCAGAAATGTCAAAAGACCGATGAATTGTTTTGGAGACGGAGCTTAATCTCAGCCCTGCACCTCTCTGCTCTTTCCAGGCCGACAAACCAGCGTCTCGTACCAAACCAAAAAAGACACCGACAACGACAACAGCGAAGATGGTGAAAAAGGCCAAGGAGAAGCAGATTGCCGGGTCCCAGTCCGCCAAGAAGAAACCGTCCCTGGGCGCCGCCGAACCCAAACCGGAGGGCGTGGTCACAAAGAAGAGCAAAGAGATCAGCAACAGACTGGCTGAAGCGAAGCAGTAAAAGAGTTACATGTCACCACCTCGATGTGCTTCAATAGAAGGTCGCCTGACGCGTCCCGGCCAATCTCTTCCCTTTGGTTTTTACCTTCTGACCTGTTGTTTCTGCTGTCCTGTCACTTATTGTTCAACTTTGAATGGGCACTGACGTCGAGCTTTTAGAATAATGCAAAATGATTTCACTGTAATGTGTGCGTGCGTGCGTGCGTGTGTGCACGTGCGTGTGTGTTGGTGCACAGAAACCGCTTTATATTAATTGAGCACATGATTTGCACATTGTTTATATGAGTTGTGTTTGACATCTATAAGAAGAGCCATCTGTACACATGTCATATGTGTATAAAAGGGCATTTTTACCTTTGTCTGAATGGATGACAATTTGAGATCCATATTAAAAATGATTGTAGAAAATGTCAAGGGGAAGATTTCTCTCCGAGACGGAATCCGATGAGAGGTTTTGTTAAAAAATGCAAAAAGCTGTTTTTACGGTTGCGTTCCTAGTTACAGTGCCTCCGCTGTATGGTCCTGGTTTTCATTTCATTGTTCTGGATGATATCTGGTTTCATCAGTTTGGTTGCTAAGAAACCAAATGACCTGTAATATAATTGCTAAAGCCTGCATGCAAGAGCCCCAGTTTTTTGGTTGAGTAGCAACACTTTTAGCAGACGATACTGTACGTCACAGTCACATCCTAGTGCTTGTAAATTGAGCCATCGAAGATAAATGTGTAGGGGCAAGACCTGTTCAGATATAATGCATGAGTAGTAATAGACTGATCACATCAAAGGGTGCATACAGTAAATAACATCATAGTCTCGTGGCTATTGAAGCTATAAAGTAAACACACCAGCAATATGGTTTCACCCACAAACATATTTCTTGCAAATTAAATGGAGATCCACTCCTTTAATCTAATAGGAATACTGCAGTTTCCACAGTGACTCAGTATTTCCTCGCATTGTCCTCCATCTTCTCCTCTGAGCTGCGACGCTGTAATTGTGTAAACTAAGAAAAAAACAAGAAGATGCTCATGGGCTTAAAAAGAACCTGTTGTATTTACTGGCTAAGTTTCACCACGAGCGGGCTGATCTCTCCAGGTGTTGAAGGACAAGGAATGGGCCAGGACTTGAAGTTCAGCTCCTCAAACTGCTGCTGTCTGAAAATGCGCAAAAATCCCATCTGTTCATTGTGAGCGTGACAATGACGTGTTTTTACTGAAATGTCTTCACACCCCCGTCCCTCTGTTCTCTGCAAAACACTAGTCAGTCGACTGAGGCCAATATGGCTGCAGTGTGCCAGGGCCCAGTCACACCACTATAGCCACCGTGAGCCTGCTTCCAGTTTTAGCTTCAGTGAGTGAATACGAGTGTGCGTGTGTGTATGTGTGCGTGTGCAAGCGAGACTTTTCGGTGTATGACCTCTACAGCCTGCTGCCTGCTAGCATCAAGTGTGACCCCCACCACAAGAAGTGCTGCTGTGCCCTCCAACACCCTGGTGCTATATCTCTCATCGTATGCTGTCCGGCTCGGACTGCGCGTGGCGTCAGGCCCGAGTGAAATGACGATGTGACGATGTCATGCTGCTGCAGACATGTTGTGATGTTGTGCTCGTATTCTCAGCTTGTTCTGAATGAACTCCAATTAAAATGACGATACAGAATCCCGCCTCTTGACTTCTTGCCTCCCTCGTCTTCGTCACTGCATAACAGCATTCTACCTTCACAGCTATCATCTCACAAAATAACTGTGGCGAAATGCAGAAATGTGGAAAATGTGAGAATGATATGATTTGATATTTGAAAAAATAATTCAATTTTTTGTTTGACGCAACATGCTTTGAATGTTGCAGTAATAGGGAGTAATTTACTTATCTGACCTTAAAACTACTCTTTATAATCTTCTATATCATTTTCTAATTAGAAATATATCAAGGCATGAAATTAATAGGACATTGTAAGCTGATACATATCTTGTAATGTAATATTGTGGTTAAATGGGATTTATAAACGATTTACAAGTGTTATCTGTTATTAACCAATCAAACACTTTCTTTATCTCCTTATTGGTGCTTTTGTCTCTGATCAACCGTCGCCCCGTCCTTATACAATATAGAAGCAAACATGAACTACTCCTGAAGTGCAAAATCATGCTCTGTAATGGTTTAATTAATTATTATAAAAATGTGAAGGTTTAGGTAATTTTTTCATAAAAATAAATAATTCAAATAAGCGGTAAACAAACGGTTGACAGGTGCCTAAAATAATTTTCCAGCACTGAGATTTCTTCCTACTTCTCCCCAAGACCAGTTTGGTGTCTGAAGTCCTTTACAAAGGAATATGGGTGTGTCCTGCAGATGTTGTAATCCTCAAAACCGTTGTCTGGGTGCATTTCCTAAAGTGAGAAATCCTAAAGTGTTTTGTGATGATGAGTTTTTAGATGATAATATCCTCATATTTAATCTGACTTCGAAGAAATTAAACATAATTTAATTGTTTCTCATTTCATCCACCGGCTTTGGGAAGCTGGTGGTCATTTTCCTGTGAATCAGTCATCCTGACATAAACGTGCATGAATAATTCAGTTGTTATGGGCCCTTATGTTTCCAGAGCAGCATGAAATATTGAATAAGAGATCCGCGATGGCACTGGAGCTGCCCGAGCTCTGTCCCTCCTCCTCAAGACTCGTCTGGCTGGTTTCCGTCTCACCCATATGGTTCATTGTGTTACTTAGAAATCAGCTTTCATACAGTCGTCTGTATTTGTAGCAAATGTTCTGCAATATATTATTCTGATGTTTAACACATGTTTGAAACCAAGATAAGATAAGATAAGATAAGAAAAGATAAGATAAGGTAAGATAAGGTAAGGTAGGATGAAATATGACAATCCACAATGGGGAGATGTGTTGTGTTAAAGAAGCAAAGGTAAAAGCTAAAATAGAAACTAAAAACAGAAACACCAGTTAAAGTAATAATATAAATGGGAAGTATGAAAAGTAGAAACAATATATACAATAGAAAGAGTTATACAGTAAGAACGGGATTGTACATATATTTTAACTTTATTAATACGTATTGCACATTCAAATAAAGTTAAACAATTAATGAGAAATTAAAAAAAAGATGAACTTTCTACAGTCTTCATTATTACTATTTGTATTATGAATAATAATATGATTTAGTTTGTGGCTCCGAAGCAGTAGGGGGCAGTGTAGTCTTGAAGTTTTATTTAACAACAGGGGAAGAGGAAAAAACAACTTCCGGTTTGGCGGCTAGGAGGAAATAAACAAACGATTGAATGCTGAAGAAGAAGAAGAAGAAGAAGAGTCACTGACACAGAGCCGCTGCTCCTTCGTAAGAAACGTTAACTTCACAAATCACACGTGACGCAGTCAGTGACTTTACATGTTGTTCATCAAAACCTCATCAAAGTTTGTCATAGGACATTAGTAGAAAGTGTGTGTTGCGATTACCCGTCAAACTGGAATCAGCGTTAGCTTATCTGTTAGCATAACTATTCACTTTGTTAATACACACACGGTTAGCTGGAGCTAGCTTGTGGTTTCTAAGATAAAGAGTATTTTGTATTATTTTCCATGTAAATTAAGCATTCCTTCAGTGAACCTGTGCTCACAGTTGAATGGAGAATTTATCTCTGTGTCTTTTGTGTCTTTTTTAGAAAACAGACGAGATAAAATAATAAATACAGGTCTAATATCTGTAGATGCACAGTGTGTGTTGTCATTTACAAATGCAAAACACCCAGAAAGTGTGTTGGTCCTTGTTATGAATCGAATATCCAGTTGTCGTGTGAAAACCTGACAGCTGATGGGCCCATGATCTTAAGGGAAAGTTCAGGGAGGAACCTGATGGGAAGGGACAGAACTCTGGGTGAAGAGGGTGATGAGTTGGTTGCTGAAATGGCCTTTGAATCTCAGGTGGCTCTAACCTAATAAACAGTATTGATAGTTGGTGATCTTGGCAGAGTTTGACAATCCTTCCAGCCGGTTCTTGCAGTGTGGCCAAGCAGATCATTGCAAACTTACAGACTTTATAAAAGATCAATAAAAGAGTGATCCGTCTACATGAAATCTCCTTAGTCCATAATTGTTCTTTTTGTGTTGGCATCAAAAGTCAAAGTGTTGTTTTTGCGTTCCCTGTCCGGTTCTCTGGTGATCAGGTCCGCCGTGATGACAACCAAGAGGCTGGACCCCTTTGAGGTGACGTGTGAGTGGGCGTCCTGCAACTTCAGGGGCTGCACCATGGAGGAGCTGAGCGACCACATGTCGTTGCACATGAAGGATTTCCTGGGAGACAGTGACGCCCTGGAGGAGCTGGGTGAGTGAGGAGGGAATTGAGTTGCACACGGTAAACACACACATGAGGGAAAACCACAGTGCACACGACAAGCCTGCATATATGTAATTTGTAAGCACGATTGAGAAAGTCCCCTGTGTATTTAACTGTCTTGTCTTCAGTGGAGTCATTTATCCATTATTTCTGTTTAGATGAGTACGCTTGTCTCTGGAAAGGATGTGAGTTCCTCTCAATGGGTAGTCCCACGGAGCTGGAGGTCCACGCCTACTTTCACAACTACCACGGGAAGCTCAAGTTCGTGGGCTCCCAGCTGCTCCAGTCCCGTCCCGACCTGCCCAGCTGCAACCAGGGTTTACACAGCAACAACCTGGTTCCTGAAGGATCGGAAGGATACGTCTGCCAGTGGGAGAACTGTGATGTGGGTATTTGTGGTTTAACTTATTGATCAACAAGTGAGTTTTGTCGCCATTATAATCATGGAATATACCTTTTTTTTTCTCGGTACAGTGTTCATTCAACAACCCTGAGTGGTTCTACCGACATGTGGACAATCACATCCAAAGTGCCGAGTTACAGTCGTTCTCACAACAACAGCAGGCTCTCTTCTGCCACTGGGCAGGTCGGGACTGAGCAGGCAGAGGTCAAACAGATGTCGATCGGCTCCAACGTTTGTGTGACATGTTGTTTCTTCTCTCTGCGACAGGCTGCGACGCTTTCTTCAAGATCCGCTACAGACTGCGGGAACACATGCGGAGCCACACTCAGGAGAGACTCGTCGCCTGTCCCACGTGCGGCAGCATGTTCTCCAGCAACACCAAACTGTTCGACCACCTCCACCGGCAGGCCGAGCCAGTGGGTGAGAGACACGTGTGGATCTGTCAAACTCTCCCAGGATGCAGATGTTCTGAAAGTTTAATGCTCATTATTTTTCTTATTCACACAGATTCGCTCGTTTGTGAACATTGTGGCAAAGCTTTTTCCAGTGAGAGACTTCTGAGGGATCACGTTCGTCAGCATGGTAACAACTTTCTACACTTTAATTATTATATAGTTGTTACATTGCAGTTCCTAGGATTTGGTCGACCCTGATTAATATAGGATATTTAAAATGTTCTATATTGTCCATGTGTTTTCATTTTAGTGTTTTTAGTGTTTAGTGTTCATGGAAACATAAACAGGACAATTTTAAGTCCTGGTGGGATTGTTCCTCTGGAAGTTTTACAAAGATGTACAAATTACTTTTAAACATTGAAGGAGGTTGTTTTTCATAATTCCTTCTTAGACTTGAAAACAGCCTTTTACTAAAACAATCTCACCTCAAGCCAAGGTTCATTCAGTAGCTGTTATGAGACTTTCGATCATGAGCCTCATACAGAATTGTACATGCGACTTTAAATCAACATTTATTTGAAGGATTTTCGGGTGAGAGTATTTGATTTAATCAACATTTTTAATTTCAGCTCATATTTCAGTAATAACATGTTATTACTCAAAAAAGACTGATCTGTTGGTCAAATGATAAATGAAGTATGTTTTGTTAAATAGCTCTTTAAATAGAATTTTACAATGAATCACTAATCATCCAAGTTGTTAATCAACCATTATATGTTACAGATCAAATTAACACCTTTGTTGTTTTCTGTTTGTTTCTTCTACTCTCAGTGAATCAGGTCAAGTGTCCCTTCTGTGACATGACCTGCACCACCTTGGCAGCTCTGAAGATCCACATCCGCTTCCGTCACTGTGACGAGCGGCCGTTCCCGTGTGACTTCTGCGACAAAAGGTAGAACTTTGAAAACGCAGATCAGACATTCTGTTTTTTTTAAATCAGGCTATGGGAATACTATTGTCAATTTGTGTGAACAGCCTCCTCTATATTGTGTTGTTTTGCAACCTTTACTTCTGTAAAGAACGGTTATCTCTCATAACTTACTTTAAGTGAGTGCATTTAATTTTAATTAAGTAATTAATTCAACTTTCTTTTTTGATTTTCATGTTTGTTTAAAGGTCTCTAGTATATTTTAATCTTATTTACAGAAACAAATCTAGAACGTTAAAAAGTAAATTGGTGCTGTTGTCAGTTTGGAATCTATTAAAAAGTGGAAATGTTTGTAATTCTGATGTAGCCTTTGAGTCCAGTAGTTTTTAAGCAGATATACTTAAATACGTTTTTCATCCATATCCGTGTTTGATTCACAATGTTTTATTTTCCTTCATTTTTCAAACAGATTCAAGAACCAACAGGATCTCCAGAAGCACACCGAGGTTCACAACGAGGGGACGGTGTACCGCTGCACTGTCGAGGGTTGTGATTATTCTTGTCACACGTTTCAAACCATGGCTTACCACTTGAAGAGAGCGCACGAGGTTTGTCAGCACCAACATGAAACACCCAGTAAAGCTCAGTATTGTACGATGTTAAGTCCCACGTATCATTAACTAAGATGACACTCTGTTACTGACATGATGCTTGTTTGAACCAACAGGTCGGGGGGATGTCCAAGTACAAGTGTCACATTTGTGATAAGGTCTTCTCGTGGTGTTACACTCTCACACTTCACCTCCGTAAGAAGCACGAGCTGAAATGGCCGTCTGGACATTCACGCTTCAGGTGAGTCACAGCAGCGTATTGGTGTTGTAATGGCTGGAGCTTATTATGCACAGTGCGTTAAGATAATGTATGCTAGGATTCTAGTTTGTGTAGTTTTTGTCCGATCTTTCTTTAACTAATGTAAACACATTATGTTTCCTCCACAGATACAGGAAGGATGTAGACGGCTTCTTGAAACTAAACATGGTGCGATTTGAGACTGTGGAGGTGACGAAGGAGATTATGAAGAACATGGCCAAAAAACCTCAGAGCCTCCGGAAAAATCTTCGGACGAGGATTCGGACCAAGAGGGCCGCGGTGACGCCGGAGAGCGGCCGCAGCTCGCCGGCAGGTTCCTCCTCGCCCTCCTCCAGCTCCTCGTCCTCGTACTCGTCGGAGGAGGACACCTCAGCTCAGCCCAGCCCCAGAGGCAGCGAGTCCCCCCTCTACTGTGTGATGAGCACCATCCCTCACATCGAGGACGAGCCCGGAGGATTCTCTCAGGAGGACTGTGACGCCGGCGGGACGTCCGGAGCCGTCAAGGCCTTGACCGAGGTCGCCAGGGGCCTCGGCATGGACGTGGTGTGATCGTCCCACTTTGGATGGTGTGAAACCAAACCACGTTTTAATAGATTTGGCGGTGAAGCTATCAATCATCACTGGAACTGATATGTGTGTGATGTGACGTTGAGATGGTTCTTCTCACCGCAGGTTTTAGTGGAAACACAGTTTCACTGTAGCAGCTCTTATTAACTCTACTGCCTCACTGCGCTTTGTGACGTCTTGTGTGTTAAACAAGACGACAGAGTTTTCATGAATGAGTGAACAGCACTGCTCAGCTTCTTCTGTGACATGTGACATTTCCCCTGATGTTGAACAGAGTATTTCAGAGGATCTTATTTTTTGTAGCCTTTTAATGTTGCATAATTTTATTGATATACATTTTAAATACATTTTTGACACAAACGCAACATTTACATGTGTTTTTTGTTTTACTCCTGTAGCCCTGTATTCGGATGAGGTTGATTTACACATATTTTAAAAACCCTTTCTTCCTCCCAAATATGAGCATTGATTCCACCTGGCCATTCTGTTTTCACTGGATATATGAAGGCCTTGTCTTTACAACTTTATATATATATACATATCACTTGAAAAATGTACAAACACATTCATCTGAATATATTTGATCATTTAACCAATTTAGCAAGGAAACAAACTGTATCCGAATGACCAAGACGCTGCCGAAATTCATATAAAGAACTTATTACAAGAAGAGTGATCTTTATTAGGAACCGTGATCGGCTACTTAAAGTTGCTTAAAGAGTGTCGTTTCGAGCATTATTTAAAAGCTTCCAGTGACCAGGGAATTCAGCAGACACACTGTATACAGATGAGTGGTTGTTGTTATGGGAGAAGCTGCTCTCCTTCCTCCTAATAAGGGGCCCTGCAGACTCAGCGCCCCATGTGCCAGAGAGCCAGAGCGAGGGCCCGGCCGTCTGTGGAGGCGGAGGCGACAGCTTTGGTGACGAGTCCCATCCTCTGACGTAAGCAGCCTCCTGCCTCCTCAGAACCAGAGGCACAAACAAAGATGGAGCAAAGAAACCGGGTAAATGTTCCCTGTGCCTCTGAGCCACGACAGGTATCCCGGAGTGGAGGGCCTTTCTGCCGGTGATGTCCCAGCTTGGCTCCCATGATGCCGTTGGGCAGGGATGCATGGCCACCCCTGGATAAGGGGCGAGACCCCCGGGCGAGCTGGCAACATTAAATCTGCTGCTCTCAGGGTACAACACAGACAAGTCACTGAAGTTTATGTGTTGCACAGCTGCAGCACAGGAGGACGGTTGTGTGTGAGTTACGCTGAACGCAGACTGATTGCTGTGCCACGTCTTAGCATAAGGAAACTGGTTGTCCACAATCTCCTGCTTCACCCGCTTCCCTTTAGTGAAGCCGTGGCCCTCGAGCCGCCTCTTCCTGTCGTGGGAGCCGCGCCTGCCGCCGAGTTCAGGGGTCGCAGCTCGATCCGAAGACTCGTCTCCAGGCGCTGAATCTGTTGTGGTGTCAGATTGTTGGTTCCTGTGTTTGTCGTCATCGAGCTTCTCTTTCCACTGCAGGTGCACAAGCTGCTCCAGCTTCTCTCTCTTGGTCGCAGACGCCCATGAAGATGTGGTGATTCTTGTGTCACAGCCGTCACCTGTGTTTCTGTCGGCTGACTGTTCACATGCAGAGGCTGAAAAAGACAGAAACAGATCAGTTTTAATAAAAGACGTTTTCTGCTCATTTCATGTCCATGGAGTTATTACTCTACAAGGTTTGATACTGAAAACACATTTTCTCTTTCCTCACACTGGATATTGATGCTACTTAGCCTGGTTAGAGAGCGTGTCAGGCCTCATCATGCAAATTTTGTTATTATGATGTCACAAGGGGCTGTGCCAAGTCCCCTCCTTCCACCTTGTTTCATGCTAATCTGTTCAATAATATTTTTGTTTAATCCTGCAAACTAACAAACAAACCAACAATCAAATGGACGGGGATGGAAATAACTTTCTTGGATGTAATTTGTTAATTCCACTGATCCAACATTTAATGTGTTCTTCCTTCAGTCATGTTTCACCCATCCACAAAATTTTATAAAAATGTGTTTAGTATATTTTGCACAATCCTGCTCAGAATCAAACACACAAAATAACAAAACGTACGGATGTATAACAAAACATTGAGGTAAAGATCTATATAACATAAAAACAGGTATTTCTTGCATCACCATTTTGACCCACCTGAGTTTGTATGTGTGTGTGAGAGCTGCTGCTCTGACTCTGGTGAACCGACGGCAGACGTACTCTCAGGTGTCGGCTCCCGATGGAGACCGTCGAGCTTTTGCTGCATTTTCTGTTAAATAATGCATTTTAATCACATAGATATTTCAAACTAGATGTGGAATTAGAGACTAATCCAAACCAACTCACAATGAAAATAGATATTCACTAATTAACTGAATGTAATATGTGTAGCTCAGTAAAGCTGAGTTTAGAAATGTTGTCTATTGACTGAAAAAAACATATCGGCCCAAAAATTTAAGAAATACTTTTTGTGGCCCTAATATTATTTTATTGACTGGAAACCTTTTATTTGGCAAATTATGGAGGACCATACATGACTTAACTATAAATAAATAAGTGTATAAATAAATGAATAAATTTCAAAAAAAATTCTATATTTTTCAAAAAAAATTCTATATTTTTCAAAAAAATTTACTTTATTTTTCAAAAACATTTACTTTATTTTTCCTAAAAAATTTACATTATTTTTGCCAAAAAATTCTATATTTTTTAAAAAACATTTCTATATTTTTCAAAAAAATTTACTTTAAATTCCCCCAAAAATGTACTTTAAATTTTCCCAAAAATTTCCTTTTTTAAATTTGAATTTTTTTTCTTCTCAAAAATGTACTTTAAATTTTCCCAAAAATATTTACTTTTTTTTTCAAAAAAAATAAAGTTTATTTTTGAAAAAAATTCTTAAAATTTTCCAAAAAAAATTCTTAAAATTTTCCAAAAAAAATTCTTAAAATTTTCCAAAAAAAATTCTTAAAATTTTCCAAAAAAAATTCTTAAAATTTTCCAAAAACAAATTCTTAAAATTTTCCAAAAACAAATTCTTAAAATTTTCAAAAACAAATTCTTAAAATTTTCAAAAACAAATTCTTAAAATTTTCAAAAACAAATTCTTAAAATTTTCAAAAAAAATATTTACTTTTTTTTTCAAAAATTTTTTCCTTTTTTTTTCAAAATTTGTTACTTTTTTTTTGGAAAAAATTCTTAAAATTTTCAAAAAAAATTCTTAAAATTTTCAAAAAAAATCTTAAAATTTTCAAAAAAAAATCTTAACATTTTCAAAAAAAAATCTTAAAATTTTCAAAAAAAAATCAAAAATCAAAAATAAAGTTTATTTTTCAAAAAAAATAAAGTTTATTTTTCAAAAAAAATAAAGTTTATTTTTCAAAAAAAATAAAGTTTATTTTTCAAAAAAAATAAAGTTTATTTTTCAAAAAAAATAAAGTTTATTTTTCAAAAAAAATAAAGTTTATTTTTCAAAAAAAATAAAGTTTATTTTTCAAAAAAAATAAAGTTTATTTTTCAAAAAAAATAAAGTTTATTTTTCAAAAAAAATCTTAAAATTTTCAAAAAAATATTTACTTTTTTTTTCAAAATTTTTTACTTTTTTTTCCAAAAATTTATTTTTAAAAAAGAAATTAAATTTTCAAAAAAAAATTTAAATTTTCAAAAAAAAATTTTTAAATTTTCAAAAAAAATTTTTAAATTTTCAAAAAAAAATTTTACTTTATTTTTCAAAAAAAATTCTTAAAATTTTCAAAAAAATAAAGTTTATTTTCAAAAAAAAATTTTACTTTATTTTTCAAAAAAAATTCTTAAAATTTTCAAAAAAATAAAGTTTATTTTTCAAAAAAAAATTAAATTTTCAAAAAAAAATTACTTTATCTTTCAAAAAAAATTCTTAAAATTTTCAAAAAAATAAAGTTTATTTTTCAAAAAAAAATTAAATTTTCAAAAAAAAATTTACTTTATCTTTCAAAAAAAATTCTTAAAATTTTCTAAAAAAAATTCTTAAAATTCTCCCAAAACAAATTCTTAAAATTTTGGAAAAAAAAGTAGAATTTTTTTTTGAAAATTAAGAATTTTTTTTTGAGCATTTTAAGAATTTTTTTGGGGAAAAAAAAGTAAAAAAATTTTGAAAAAAAAGTAAAAAATTTTGAAAAAAAAAGTTAATATTTTTTTTGGAAATTTTAAGAATTTTTTTTGGAGAATTTTAAGAATTTTTTTTGGAAAAAAAAGTAAAAAAATTTTGAAAAAAAAGTACAAAAAGTAAAAAAAATTAGTTTATTTTTCAAAAAAATTTACTATATTTTTCCAAAAAAATTACTATATTTTTCCAAAAAATTTACTTTATTTCCCCCAAAAAATTACTATATTTTCCCCAAAAAATTGCTTTATTTTTCCAAAAAAATTACTATATTTTTCCAAAAAAAATTACTTTAAATTTTCAAAAAAAAATACTTTCAATTTTCAAAAAAAATCGTTTAATTTTTTGGAAAAATTTACTTTAAATTCCTGACTGTCTAAATAAATGTCTTAAATATATTATCACATTTATTTCTTCCCTGCTTCATTTTCTTTTAATTTTCACTCTCCTTATGCTAATGAGAAAGGCGGGACTAACCGCAGTCTCATGCAGGATTGGTCACAAGAGTGTAATGATCCAGCCCTACTACTTCTGCCTCTCAATGCGGTCTGGTGTCCAGTAGCTGTTTGCAGCATTGAGCCAGTTCACACTTAAAATGAACTAGTTCAAGTTCAGTGGGTTAGTTAAGGTTATTTTTTATTGGGATGATTTAGGAGTCAGTAGTCCTGACTGTGAGCGTCACGTCTCGTGTTCTACTGAGCACAGGGAGCGAGCCGAGAGGAGAAGGAGGAAACAGAAACTCCAGCTCGGTACAAACCACCTGCAGCTTCTGCTCTGATCATGAAGCAGCTGATCTCTGAGCATTTCATTGTTTCCACTGTTCTTCAAATCACTTTGCGCCTGTTTCACGCTGAAGAGCTCAAGTCTCAGTCACTGCTTGTGTCTCTGTGCGAGCGTGTGGCGGTCGGGGCCTGTGTGTGCATGTGTGTGTGGCGCAGCGCAGGGGCCTGTGTGTGTGTGTAGCTCAGTTGACCAATCCTGCTCGAGACTGAGGTTAGGCCCGCCTTTCTCATTAGCATAAGGACACTGAAAATGAAAAGGAAATGAAGCAGGGCAAAAATAAATGTGCAAATATATTTAAGACATTTATTTAGACATTTCTGTTGTTATTAACGTATTGATTTATTAATTTCTGTATTGATTAATTAATTTCCTTTTTTATTTATTTATAAATTTATAAATTTATTCATTTATTCATTTATTCATTTATTCATTTATTCGTTTATTCATTTATTCATTTATTTATACATTTATTTATTTATTTATTTATACTTAAGTCATGTATGGTCCTCCATAGCAAATAATGCAAAGATCCACAAAAATAAACGATTTAAAATAAAAATCTAAATATATTTTCCAAATTGCCCTTCTTAAATTTCAGAGGCTCATGTTTTCTGAGTGAACTAGTTCATGTCACACAGCTCAATGCATTTGAATTATTACCTGGAGTTGTTTGTGGTAATAAATCTTCCATGCAATGCAAACATGCAGCGCTCCCCGTCTCCCTCGTTTCTGAAAACATCCAGAAACAGACTTTAGTTTCATCAGTCAGAAGAAAGATCTGAGTTTCTCTGTATTCTTCTTTGTTTAAATGTCTGTGTCTTGTTTTAGTTTGGTGCATCGTGGACTCACTGTCCTGCTGGACGTCTGTGTTGCCGTGTGAAAGGCAGCGGCTGGAGCGAGAGGAGGCCTCATGGTCCCTCTGCTGTGATTCAACTGGAGCGAGAGATGTAGAATGATGACTTGACTTCATTCTCATGGTTTTAGTATAAAATGAAATCTCTAAAATGATGTACAAGCAGAAATATCCTTCAATTTGTTTCTGTTCTCAATGAAAATCACTTACATTTCTGTGCTGCACAGCTGGAACATGTGGGACGGTGGCGGGCTGGTGCAGGATGGGGGGGAAGGTGCAGAGCTGATGAGTGTGTTGATGCATGTGTTGATGGTGATGAACCAGGCTCTGAGTGCCCGGAGCAGACTGCTGGGAGAAAAGCAGATGTGCTGTTCAGACAAGGATACAATGGCGTATACAAAATATGCAGAATTATCTATTAGCAGTTCCTCTTTTAAATGTATCCATCGGTTTACTGACACCTCTCACTGGATCACTGTGACACTGAAGGCAGTTTTAAAATGGTAGGATTCTCAGGCAAGTTCTGGAGTCATGAGGATAACGTTTCATTTTTCTGTGACTTGACGATGATGTCAGAAAGTGTAAATTGTGCTGAATTGAAAAACTTGTGCATCTTGCTCGTGTGTTTACATGAGTCTGAGTTATGGCTCTGATGATGAGTGACAGGTCAGAGGCCCAATCAAATGACCAGACCCCCTGCTACTTTCTGTCACATCACAGATTGAAACCCTCTGCTTCAGAGGAAACTCTAGTTTTTAAAGGCATGTTGCAACTTTAACAAAGCAGCAGAAACAGTGATCAGATACTGAAATCAACACGAGACTGTGTGGTCGTTCATACCCGACTGTGGAATGTGTTCTCAACTGGGATCAGTGGGTTTGCTCCTGCCATCAATGGGACCAACCGAAGTCCTGCTGGAGTCCAAACACTCGGCCGTGAAGTCGTAACATGAAGTCTTCTTTGTTCAGGAGACAGTTACGGGAGCGGCCATCGATTGCAGGGACGTTCAAATTGTCCTTCACGTCCTCTTCCTCCAGATTAGGGGTCGACCTTCAAAACACAAGCAGCTTGAATCAGGGAACATGCACAGGATTGTAAGAACAGACCTGATTCAACGATATATAGATTAGCATCTTATACATTGTGCAACATAATGTATGATTAAACCTTTCAGGCCGTTTGCCTTGCAAATCGCATTCAAATTGAAATGACAGAATCTTGTTAGATTGCATTACAGCCAGTAATCCCATTAGAGGCATTCAGTGTGCCAATCCTTTTAATTAACTTAAGATCCATCCGTTCCAAGGACACATGATTAGTAATGCTGTTAGTGAATGGAGAGCTCTGAGATGTGCAGTGTAATCTGCGTTGGACGTAAAACTAGACACAGAGGAATAGACAAATGGTTTATTATGAGTGTGTGTGTGTGTGTGTGTGTGTGTGTGTGTGTGTGTGTGTGTGTGTGTCGTTTATTTTGGTTTTGTTGGAGCAATAAAACTGCATTTATGAAAAGAACCAAAAATTCACTGGAAAACAAAAAGTATCTAATGAAACTTCTGATCTCCACAAATTAAAAAGCAACATTAAATTTATCTTTTGCAGATTTGTTAGCCTCAGAAAAGAAAGAACCTCCAACCATTTCTACAGTGGTTTTATTGTCAATTAATTTTTACGACAAAAATCTGTCAAACTCTTTCTAGTTTCAACTTTTTAAATGTTATGATTCACTGTTTTTCTTTGTTTTCATACATCTGTCTATTAGATATTGATGTTTAGATATTAAGACCTTGTAAGACCTCACTTGAAACTCTTTTTTGAGAAAGAAATTGGAAGAAGCATTCTGTTTTATTAAAGAGTGATAATCTGCAAATGAAAGAGCAAAGAAAAGTAAGCATATGTTCTCATATTTTTAGCTTTATGTTGTTTCTATGAATAAAACCTTTCTTTGAATAAAATGATCAAATATGATGAGGCTGAATGATGAATCTACGCATCTGTCAATTCAATATTTTGGTTTCTCCAGCAAGACTGCCTAATCAGATTTTATTTTAATTCACAGTTTATATCTCTCTCCTTCCTGAGTTACTCGGCCCTGGTGTTTGTGTCACTGCCCCTTTAACCTCTTGGCTTGCAGGACTCTGATCCCCCCCCCTTCTCATACAGACGAGATTAGCTGGAGGTTACACATCCTATATGTTCTCTGAATTTCCTCCATGTCAGCTTGCTGCAGAAATCTCTTAATCTCATAAAGGATCTGTTTGTTAGGGAGCACAAACAGTGAGTGAGCCTTCATCTGTGTCATCCGAGGGCAAGAGAGAGAGAGAGAGAGAGAGAGAGAGAGAGAGAGAGAGAGAGAGAGAGAGAGAGAGAGAGAGAGAGAGAGAGAGAGAGAGAGAGAGAGAGAGAGAGAGAGAGCGCGGTGGTGTGATGCTCAGCGACAAAACATCTACAACATCCACACATCTATTATCCATCAGTTTCAATTTTGAAACCTCAAATCTGCTTTTCTATTAAAATACAAAAAGTTAAATACAGTTTATATTTATATATATATTTCTTATTGTTTTTTTTAATTATATTAGTGAAGCAACGTTGTTTTAAGAGGTGCTAGATAAGTAGATATATTATTGTAATTATTTTACATTTCAGTATATATTGTAATAGTTCGATATATCTTTGGGTTTTAGACAGTTGATAAGACAGAATGAAACTTTTACAGATGTCACCTTAAGATCTGGAAACTTATGATCTAAACTTCCCACTGTTATCTAAAACTTTAAAGACCAAACATTATTTAATTTATTTGATAATGTGAAGAGTCAGCAATTGATTGTGGGTTGAACATAATATCTATTGAATTGTCGAATGTTCTTCTAGTTTGATTGATATTGGAAATCAATATTTAGCTTTTTGAATTTCTGTTTTTAAGTTACACCCAGTCAGGAGCCTCATTAGCAAATTGAAAATCCTATTTGTTGGAAACTTTAGGAGAAACTTTGCTCATGTTTGCAACCTGTTGCAGTAAAATGTAAGATTAAAGATTCAAGAGATCTTTTTGAATCCTGTATTAAAGTGAGAGAATAAATAATTTTATATGTTTCTTACCTGTTTGTGGTTTATTCTCCAGTGAATCAATCTCAGCTCATCAAACCCTCCTCACATGTCCGTCCTCCTCTCGTCTGATCAGCAGTGTTCATTCTCTCTGGTGAACAGGGGAGTGGATCCTCTTCGTCCTGCTCTGCCTGAACAGAGACTTCAGCTGCGCAGGGACCACCCGTCTGCCGTCCCCTGGTCAATTAGTCAGTGTTACTTACCAACACCCGGAAAGACCATTAACTACTCCTAACTCCTAATGGCTTAAACAAATCCTATCAGTCCCCCTAAACCCTCCTGATTGAGTTTATAGAGGGAGTGTTTACAGTGGGTGGCAGCGGGGTTCCCAGTGACTGAAATCTGATGAGCAAATGAAAAGATAATGACCCTCATGTCTCTGTGAAATGTTATTTACATATGTGACATCTGAGGCAAACCTCTGCTGATGAATCTAATCTATCTACGATTAATTTTGTTTTTTGTTCATTTGCTTATTCGTATTGTATTTTTAAGGTATTTTATGTATTATGGTATTTTTACAAGAGGTAATTTGACCTCTGAATTTCAAACCTTTTACATTTTATAATAGTAATAATAATGACTTTATTTGCATAGCACTTTTCATACAAGGCTAAAAAGTGCTTCTCAAAAATCCATGGCAAAAAAGGAATGAACTAAATTAAAACGTAGTTATTTCAGTTGAGTTATTAATGATTATTGGTGATAATTGCCTGTGACCCTCACAGGGAGAAGCAATAGAGCTAATGATGGATGGAGGACTCGATGAAGCACAAATGACACTGATCAGAATCGATCTGAGGATCTCCGTCTGCTGGTTCCAGACACTTCAGCTCCCACTATAGCAGCGTGAGGCTATTTATTGGTTTCCCCTAATCGAATGTTTCTAAATAGATTCTTCAAATTGCTGGATGTGGCCCGATGCACGCTCTCCTGATTGGCCCCAGACAAACTGGGCTACCCTTCAATTGGATCCAATTAAGGAGAACGTAAGACACTGATTGGATGAGGCTTTGGGATGACATGTTCTCCTTGATTAGCTAATTCCATTCTTACTAACCATCTCAATCCTGTTAGTATGGACAGGGTTAAAGCTGAAGCTCCATCCACACAAGCCATTAGAGCCACTACCCCTCTGGAACTCACTATACACTCATGTGATGACAGACTCTTACTGTAAAGCAACTTCGTTAGAACAGTGCTGCAGAAAACTAATTTAATTTATGCAGTTTCTTAAATCTACTTATAAAGGTGCTGCAGCCACAAGAGTAAGCTGTGAAAAAGTTTGAAAATCTTTATAAGACATTGTATTTTAAATTTTTATGAGATAATTTCATTAAATATTATAGGTACCAAAAGTGGCAGTATCACTTTTAGAATATTTCAGATTCTGGGATTATATTATCAACTTTTTCTATGAATATACTCATCACTTCATTGTTACCGAATTTAAAGTTGAAGCTTATTTGAATCATTTTATACACTGCTGGGCACTGCTTGTGAATTTCCCCCGGGAATAGATAGTATAAAATATTTTATAAGCTGCTTCATAATGTATCAACGAAGATTAGTTAATTTAGGGAAGTATAAAGTGTAGTAGTTCCCTCTGAACTGTTTCAGAATATTAGGAAACTCAAGTATGTAGATATGCTTTTATCATGTGATGTTTATGGCTTTTATGTGTATTTTTACTCTGCTTGTAAGTTTTTGTTAGTTGTAAAGCACTTGGTTACTTTTATTAAAAAGTGCTATATGAATAAATTATTAAAACAGAGTGAGACAAGAAAAGTTGTAGAAAAGATGCTTCAAAGTTGCGTTACAGGAAGTTTAGGATCAAATCACCCGAGCTTGAGCCAGGTTCAGATATTAATAATTTTTTTGGCTAGGTAGAATGGGCTGTCCGCTAACCAGAAGGTTGTAGGTTCAATGCCAATTCATGTACAAAACTGCCCATGGGCATGACAGTTAACCCTGAACTGTCCCTGGTGGCAGTGCCAGTGTGTGTTTTAACATGTGATGGAAAAACTCTTTATGTTTTTGGTGAATACTGTGAGAATCTGTGGGTAAACGAACCTGAAATAAAGTCCATAAAAACCAAGATGATATAATGTAGACGCACTTTAATTCTAAAACAGAAGCTGCACCATCAGTAGCGGCACACAATTATATGTACACATATACACTCACACACAATTACCTAAATCTGTTATATAAAATATATAATCTGACAATGTACCTTTTAATTCCTCTTCAGAGCTCATTGAGTTACTGTGCGAGAGACTCTGGAGCTGAAGCAGACAGAGAGGTAAAGTCTCATCCACTCGTCGGGTGGGATGCAAATGCCCAGGCCAGCGTTTACTTCATTTTTACAGCATGTCAATAAAAAGGTCTGTACCCTTTGAAAAAATAATATTCTAAAAGCAATCTACAGCAAATTCACTTGAACAGGTTTGTCTGTGATGTAATTGAGAAAATTACACTTTTGAAACCAATTCCTTTACAGTGAGATGTACACACCCTCTAGGATTTGTAATATATAAAAGATATTAAGCATTAAAAATTCCACATTTAAAAACTTACAATAAATAATATATGCAGGCATTTCATTAAGATAAAATTTATAGATTGCAATCTACAGTCATTAAAAAGACAATTTATTCTCCTTTATGAAATGTCCCTTAATCTTCCAAAATGCTAAAATGGATTCTTGGCATCTGATTGATTGGTTGATTGGAGACTTCCAGTCAGTCAGTGTTGTTTAAGATACATCAGGGAGGAAGAAGAAGAGGAGGAGGAGAAGAAGAGACGCTTCCTCCGTATTTGCCCTGATGGAGTGTGAGGTCCTTTGAGTGTCGAGGATCCACAGTTCGATCTGATCTCAGCGGTTTGATCTCGTTTAGAGTTCAGAGCATGTTCATGATAAAGTTGTACATCTGGTTGAGCACCACAAAGTGAACAGGCAGACAGGAGCGGCGGTCCTGGGTCGCAGGGTCGCACGTCAGCCAGGAGAGGGCGTTGTACTGCTCTAGAACAAATCTGAAGGCAGACACAGGAGGGCAGTGTTACGACATTGTCCTTATTGGAAAAAGCAAACGGTTCTCATAGACTCTTGTTGTGTGAGCAGCTACCTGAGCACATCAGAGGTGTGGTTGGAGTCCAGCGGGTGGGAGTGTTTACTGTGCAGGAGTTCGTCTGATTGGACAGAAGACACATGCAGGTGCAGAGAGGCCTGGGGGACAGAGACAAGGAGACAAATTAAGTCAAAACACGTCAATTCATTCATGGCATCATCTCCAGTCTTGGTCTCAGAGAGACAGACCTGAGGTCATTGGGTTTTGACCATGAACAGACACAGATAATATGCACAATCTCATTTCGGCTTTTGTAAACTTTAACTGGCATTATTCTGAATGTTCTGAAAGACTGAAAGTGAACCTGAGACAAAAACAAGTTTACAGTTTTTCCACACTTTGGAACAGATTTGAGATAAATATATATACACAAATGCCACTGTACCTTGAGGAAGAGTGGGCACTGGTTCTGGGCTTGAGGGCAGGCCGACCAGAACCAGTCAGGCAGTGGTCCAGCCTTTGCTGTGGAGACGAAGTAGCCCAGAGCCATCGGCTGCTGCAGGATGTTCAGAGCCTCCTCATGGGACTCCATACGATCCGCGCTCTGACCCTGCAAGACGACATCGAGGGAATGAGACAACAGAACAACTTGTTTCCCACAGCACAGGCATTCAACTTAAATTGTTAATTTTATGTGATTCATATCCTGTTTACTATTTGTTTCTTTTGTACTGGTTATAAGCAAGAATAATAACTGAGCGGCAACAGTACGACAGCAGCCGTAAATTACTTTTCCATCCTCCAGAGCAGGAGGGAGCGCAACGTGTCAATGTCACAGCAAAATCATTAAGTATCTTGGTAGATGATGGAAGAACAAAAATGAACATGACAACAAGTGACACAATATTTAAAAAATGTCTTCATTGTCCATTTGAGGGTAAAAAAAAACGTGTTTTGATCTGTTCAATTGTGTAAAACTATGTATCAGTTCTTCATTAGAACAGGTTATCAAGTAAATAATCCATCTAACTGACCTTGCTTCCATCTCCCCCCTGGTGGTAGTGGGATCCAGGAGAGTGAACGGGGGAGGTAGTGGGGGAGTTGGGCAGGATGTTGATGAGGTCGGTATCCACCATGTCGTTGTCAAACAGGTCAAAGATTCCCATTCCATCTGATCCATCTGCAAAGAGCAAACAAGCAACAGCCTTCAACATTCACCATTCTTTACTTCTGATGCGTTTCTTCCGAAGCCTCGTCAGCGGTCAAACTCACCAGGATTTATGGGATTGAAGTTGATGTCGATGGGCTCTGCAGTGTTAGTGTTGACCTGCACCATGGCCGAGGTGGGGAACACCAGGATGTGTGTGCAGGATGTGTCCTGAGGAGTGCTCAGCTGCGATGTTTGCATGTTCAGCGTGGTGCTGCGCCCGAACACCGAACCCGTCGAGACAGAGTCTGCAGAGACACAGTGGGGAAGAAATGATCGTAAAACACACACTCAACTCAGAGGCATTAGGAATTCTTGAATGAACTTATCGCTGTAGTATTTTACCTGGCATGATGACGAAGGAACCCTGGGGCTCCATGGCAACCAGACAGGCGCTAAGGATGCTGGGAGTGTCAGCAGCAGAGATACCACACATCCTACACGTCTCCTTCAGACGCTTACTGAGGGATTGTAAGTTCCTTCTGCTCAGCAGAATACTCCAGTCTGAAACACGGTCAAGAAGAGCATATTAGTGTCTGATCTTACACATCCTTGTGAACTGCACACTCAGAAAACAGCAATGTGTGTGTGTGTGTACCTCTCAGTTCGCCGTGGCCCATCCTACCAAGCCGTCCAATGACCACCCTCCATGGCAGCGATGTCACCTGCACCAGGCCGAGACACCACTCCCACAGCTTCTGCAAACCCAGTCGTCTGGCTGAGCCCTTTTTCCTGCGAGCCCTGCAGAGACAACACATGTGGTTAGAATTAAGACACAATCCTGTGGTACTGGCTCATCTCTTTTTGGTGAGTGGGTGCATGTACCTGTTGGGAACATCGATACTAATGATGCAGGTCTCCAGCAGTTCTCCGTGCTGATCGGTGCAGGAGGCCAGCAGCCAGCGCTGGTCATGAGACAGACAGTAGCCGACAAACAGGACGTTGTACTTCTGGGACGCTTCGCCAAAAGTCTCCCCGAGCTCCGTCTGCTTGTCTTTCACTGGAGCCAGGATGAAGGGCGGCGTATAGAGACGCAGACACTCGGGCCTCTGCACAAGGGGAAATACATGTTGATTTAAAAGAGAGACAACAGAGGACCAAACAACACAATTTTGAAACATTGTTGTCCAGCGACCTCCACCAGGCATCACAGAAGGTTCATAGATGCAGCAGTTACCTCTGGGTCTTTCAGAGCCATGTCAATAGCGAGACCGGGGCCGAAGCCCGTCAGAGCCTTGAAGTTGGTGGAGTTGGGCAGAGGCCGCCGACACTGTGTGAACACGGAGAAGGCCAGAGACTTCAGGAGCTGGCCGTAGAGGTGACGCTCGCCGCTGTGCACCGGCTGCAGGAGATACTCGCAGGGAACGATCTGAGAAGAAATAAAACACAACAGTGAGAAAACATTTTATGTACTTATCCGCACCAAACTTTACTTTTTATGCATGTAACTTTTTCACTCTCCGATTGTTTAGTACTTTCACCTCTTCTGCAAATGAATATTTGCCAACTTTATTTTAAATTCCCAAATTTCTAATTTGGAAAGAAAGGTTTTAATGTCAGCGATATTGCATTTGTCCATCTGGGTTCACCGAGAATATTCAGCCTCTTGTGGTACCCAATATTTTGACAATACAGTTTTTTTCTCCATCAGTGAATAAAGTGCTCTCTAAATAGAAAACATAACATTGTCACAGAAAGTATGAATGCATGTGGATAATCTGCAAACTGCTTGGAATTTATATTTATTAGAAGATGCTTAAACCAAACCATATCATATCTATTATTTTCAATGCAATTCAAGTAACTTTTGGCAAACTAAAGCAAAGTCACAATCTGTTGGCTGCATCACTGATGGATAAGGCCATCCTCAGCGTCTGCCCTGGCTGCACTGAGGACTCCACCACTGAAACCATTAGCACATTCACACCTCTTTTGTTTCAGAGCTCCCCCTGGCATGTTGATGCAATGTTGTGTCACTATATATCACAGGTGTAGCAGTTACCACCTCCATTCGAGTCTGTTAATGAGTCCCCTGCTCCTTCTCACCTCCCTCTGTGCCTCCTGGTAATCTGCTCTATTGTAGCTAAAGAGAGGTGATTAGTTTAAACTGCAGATGACAACCATCACCGCTCAGCAGCAGACTCACTGTGTGAACTTCACTCGGTCATTTCAGGTTAATGACAGACCCTTTCTTTCATCCCTTCCCAAATAATTCGACAAATTAACGAAACGAGAATCCTTAGACCTCTTTGAGCCGTACCTGTACTGAGACAGCGTTTCTGATCTGAGCAGGCAGGAACTGGAGCATCTCCATGTAACAACGCAGCAGGCCCAGTGTGTAGGTGCTGGAGTGGACCTCTCTGTCTGCGTCCTCGTAACTGAAGGGGTCCACGATGTACACCACGATGGCGGGCGGGTAAGACACAGCGTGGGACTCTCCGTCCGTGGGCTTGCCCACTTTGTCTCTGTCCATTGTGCTGTGAAGAAAATACATAATCTTTAGTCAAGCTGTTGAAACATGTTAACATCACTGTAATGACCATATGTAAACAGAGCCAGTTGTCATGACTACAGGGAAGGTCCAAAATTCTGATATCTCTCAATTGTATGATAATACTCACAGCTGGTGGATCTGAGAAATGTGTTTTGGAGCAATTAGGATTGATTTTATGATAAATGTGTTTCAAGCATAAGAGAATGTGATGCTTCTAGAGCTGTAAAGGTCAATTGATAATAGATCAGCAGAAAATGTATCGCTACAATCTATTTTTAATCAAAATGTAAAAAAAATCCAAAAGAATTACAGCTTGTTATTTCTAGACAAAATCGGATAATTAGATTAGCTGCGGCCCGGGTCACTTTTACTTGAATCCACAGTAGAATGAATACACTATGAATACACTACATTATTAGGACGTGGGATTCACTTCAGACATACTTCTTGTGTGAAGGTCAAATTTACCAGCTGTTTGTATAGTGTCCAAAATAATGTCAGAAATATCTATACATCTTTAACTAGATTTAAAA
Organism: Pseudopleuronectes americanus; assembly: GCA_038501795.1. Lineage (NCBI taxonomy): Eukaryota > Metazoa > Chordata > Actinopteri > Pleuronectiformes > Pleuronectidae > Pseudopleuronectes > Pseudopleuronectes americanus. The sequence goes on from CM076719.1 coordinate 8,052,561, forward strand.
AATATTGATTAACACATATGGTCAATGAGTAAATATCAAAGCATGTTTAACCACATGGGTGAATGTGTGTGCTGCTGAGAGTGGCATGAATTCAGTAAAACCTCAAATCAATAACGTTTAAATCAAGTCGTCAATTGATAACAAACTACTAACACGTTTCCAACACGTTAAAACTTCACACTTCTATTAAAAGCTGATCACCATACCAACAGTAGATATAAACCCATATATAGTCCTACCTCTCTATGGTCTCAGCGGACACTTGAGGCTGATTGGCTGAGGTTCCATTTTCTGCCTGCCCCACGGCCCCCTGTTGGTTGGCCTGTGGTCCGTTCTGAGACGTGCCGCCCTGCAAGCCTGTTGTCCCAAACGGCGAGTAAGAGCTTGGCTTGGCCGGCACCATTCCACCGATGGGCTGGGAGCCTGAGGAGGTGGAGGAAGGGGTGCTGTTGACCTGGGCGGGCTGGGCAGGCTGGGCTGGCTGGGCAGAGCTGGTGCTGGAGCTGGTAGTGTTGGTGCTCTGGGGTCCTGAGGAGGTGCTGTTAGAGCTGGGGGTCTGGGGGGGGGATGACCACGGGGGGGGCCGCGCTGGGACAATAGAGAACTATCCAAAGACTGCTCTGACAAGTACGGAGCTGAAAGAAGTCATGAAGGTAAAAAGAAAACAATCAATTGCTGTTCTCACAATCTACAAAAGACATTACTAACGTTTTTTTTAAATTGTGAAACATGTTACCTAGATCATAGCGGCACACTTGAGCAAAGCGTTTGAGCTTATTAAAGGCTTCGTTGTTTGCGTCTCTCGTAGCCATCTTAAGGAACCAATCACTGAGGGGCTGCTCTGTCATGCTCCGGCTTTCTGTGGTGCCGACCTTCAAAACGCCCTCTGGGTGACTCTTACAGATGGGCCTGTGTTGCCCAAGCTGGCATGCCTGTCGGGAGAAAATGAAATGAATGTGAAAATGAAACGGAGCAAATCCTTTCTTCAGAGTGAGAAAGTGTTTCTGTGGACAAGTCAGAACAAGAAGGATGAGTTTTAGGAAGTGCCAGGTGCTTACCTCATACATAGTACTCAGATCTTTGAAGAAGGACTTGGCCCCGCGGAGCAGAGCCTCGTTCTCCGGGCAGATGACAACATATCCCACATCTCTCTGGGAGCCAAAAGGATCCAGGAGGAGCTTCTCCCAGTAAGGCAAGCCGAAGGGAGACAGCACAACAAAGTCGTACTCATAACCGACCAAAAAGGTTGGGATGGGCAGAGGCTCAGGAGACTCATCCGTGCCTGTGGGGGAGAAGAGGACAAGGTTCCTCATTGAACATTTTGTTGTTGTAAAAGACAAACGGCACAAAGATTAAAAAAATAACACTCAAGTACAAATGCTTTCCACTCACCATATGAACCCCTCCCGGCCATTTTGTGGAACTGTTGCCAGGTGAGCGGTCCCTGAACACCCCAGGAGCGAACGCTTCTCTTCTTCTGGATGGTGTCCTGCAGCACAGGCTGGAGGGACAGTAACACCCGCAGGACGTCCTGAGAGAAGAGCTTGCTCATATCTGCGGCTATAAAAAGGAAAAACCAAAAGAGATAAGTTTTAAATTCATGTTGTTTGAAGTTGAATGGAATATATGAAGGAAAACCTTGCTTGCAGGGGTAAGATTTGGTAAAAGAAGTCGTACATTTGCATTTTGGCCACTGATGAAGACAGGTGCTTTTCACTAGTGCTTCATCCACTTTTCCTCCTGACATATTGTCCATGAACTGTCTGCCATGCTCAAGTGCCATGTAGCAGTCGTTATAACAGTCTCTCTCTTCGACCCTCAGGAATGAACTGGGCGCTGAGATCGGCTTGGGGTACTCCACACCGGAAATTGGGGCGAATGGGTTGGTGCACTGGTCCTGCAGCAGCAGGATTAGCTCATCTGGAGGCTTCTCCTTCAGACTGCCGGCCTTGTGTGTGGCAGCAGCTCGGAGCTCTTCGAAGGACCGCTCTGTGTCTCGACTCGCATCGGAGCCCCGTCCCACAACGTCCAATTCGTCCTCCAGGAAGAGCCCGGCTGACTGTCCAAAGCGCCGATTGGTGACTGCACTGAAGCCACAAGTGCAGGGGTACTGGGCCTCGCCGTTGTCCTTGAGGTAAACTCCCACATCCGCCCCCCGGATGTTCATGTTGCAGACGCATACGCAGCAACTGTCGAAGTTGCAGTCCTTGTAAAGGTTCATGACCGACTCGGAGAGGATGAGGGTGACATAGAGGCTGTGGGCCTCTGGGATGGATGGTACAGTGGCCGGCTCGACTGAGCTGAGCGGTCGGCAGGTGGAGGGTGTCGAGGCCGGGGAGTAAAGGTCAGAGTTGTCATACTTGAGAGAGCCCTGCACGCTTGACGGGCCGCGGGGAGTCCGTGGAGTCCGTGGCGTGCGAGGGGTGGGCACGGAGAAGCGAGGCGTGGCTGGAGAGGGCAGGATGCCGGTGCCGCTGTTACTGGGAGGAGCACTGGTGGACATGAAGGGCGTGTGGGTCTGTGGGGTGTAGGTCTGACTGTAGTCTGGCTCCACACTGGGCACGTTACTGTGACAGAGAGATAAACAGGGATTTCAGATAATGTACATATTTTGGGAATTTCCAAAACATTCACCTTTTTATTCTTCGTATTTTCATTTAACTTCTTCAGTATTACAAATATTTCTGAGCTTTACCTGTCTTTGGTGAGGAGATTGACGTTTGTCACTGGGGGTATGAGTTCCATCTTGCCCATTGTCCAGCTGCGAGTGTAAACACAGTCTTCTGGCAGTTTGATGGGCAACATACACTGGCTGGGTAAGATTTTCAGGGGTGCGTACATGGAACAGCCAATGAGCGCCTGACTCGTTTCCGGCTTGTACACAAAGGAAAAGTCCTGAAAGCACAGACGGGTCTTAATACTTAATCGTAATAATGTTAAACAATGAAAACACAGTTGATGCAACCAAGTTTCCCACTTGCTCCTCACTCAGGTGTGTGATGCGTCCTACCTTTATTTCACATGGCTTTGGGCTGCAGAATCCCTCCTCCACCTCCATCTTGAAGTGACTGTTGAGCTGGCTGCCGTCCAACATGGTTGCCCCTGCTTCCAGACTATCCTTGCTCCCGGAGTTCATGGGGGAGTAACCCTGCTGCTCCAGGGAAGGCGGTGTCGGAAACATCTTGTGCAGGTCCGCTGAGCCTAGGGAAACAAGACATTGTTACTTCTCCTGAAACAACAAGTGTATAGATTAACCATGTACGACTAAACAATTGATTCTTAGTGTTCATACTTATGCAAGACAGGGGATCCAACATGGCAGTTTTAGGATCTTTACAGCCAAACTTGTCCTCTGCTCCAGCTCCAGCTCTTTTGAATCCAGGCTATAAAGACAGGGGAACAAGTATACTCAGTTTTCTATTTCAGTGTTTCAATCAGTTTTCCAGGAGCACAATATCAGAAAACAAAAAATGTGGGTACAGCTTTTTGGACAGACAGATGCACTTACCGCCAGCTCGTCTTCATCTGAATTGAAGATTTTATCCAGGTCGCTGTAGGACACGGCCAAGTCATTCTCATGGATGAGGCTGATCGAGGCTAAGGGTTTGCTGCCTGGCGGACCCTGACCATCTGCAATGCAAAACAAATGAGGAGGCATTTAAAAAGATGGCAAACTTCAATTTTTTTTATTTAAATCACATTTCAACTTGTATGTGACAAACAGACAGAAGGAAATATTTCTCACCATCTCCTGAAGATCCACCTCCATCGTCCCCCTGGGTCATAAAAAGGAAATTATCACAAATTATGAAAACGTAGGGAAAGACTGTTGTTTTTGAACTTGTACTGTATGGAAAATCATATCATCCTCTACCACCAGTAGTAGTTATTTCTAAGATATTGATGGAATACAACAAAAGACATATTTAGGACTGATTTAAGAAAAGAAAAAAAAAGTTGATTTGATCATAAAGGTCCATATATGTAATATTCCGAATCAGGTGACTTTCTGTGAAAGCTTAACATCAGCCTGATGAAGAGTTAAGGAAACAACCTAATAACTGATAGTTTGATACTTGCTGATGTCGACATATGTTGGTAAGAGGGCCATCAAAGTGATGTAAAAATGATAACTTCTGTTTTCCTGCAATCACACACATTCTGATCACCCCTGTCTCACCCTGCTACTAAGAGGACAGTGAGGAAAAGGACCTCAACCCAGCATTCAACCCGGGAACACACCTTGTTTTTCTTGTTGCCATCTCTCTCAGCTCCAGCCTTGTCCTTTTTCTCGTTGAAGGTGAACTCCTCGTCTCCCTCCACGAAGGCGTAAGGGTCTGGCTCATCACTGTGCTCATCGTCCCCCCTGGCGATAGCAAAGTGGCTGTTTCTTCGCTGGGCGTAAGTCTTGATCAGCTCTTCGGAAACCTTCAGCTGCTGGGTGGTGCCTGCCATCAACCTGCATGGAGAGAAATTGTGCAGTGATGCTCAGATAGGAGGAAGCAGGCTATTTAAATAAACAGCTACAATAGTTTTAATGCACGTGAGGATGAGTGATCAAGTACTTACTCAGTTACAGAAACTACATTTTCTGTTCCTCCACCTCTCCAAGAATCGTCTCGTATTTTATCCACAGGTAGCTGGGGTGTCAGGAAGTTGGAGGCCTTCTTCCTGGGCAGGTTGAAATACTTCCAGGGGTTGTGGGTAGAGTCTTCGTTGGGGTTAATGGCTGAACCTATGAAAACAGTGGGTTCTAAGGTTTCGTTGTATGCTGGGGGGAAAGGCAGGGGCATAGTCATGGTCTCCAGCTGAGGCTCCTCAGAGGAGCCCTTCTGTGGAAGCAGACACGGCTCCACTGACGGCGGGTAGAACGGTTGGTGGATGGGCGTGGACGAGCTCTTTATGCCACCTGGAGTCATGTCACCTTCGCCGTGATCGCATGGATGTGGGCTGAGAGGCGGGGGAGGTGGGGATCCGACGTGGTCTGCAGGGGGGCCGTGTGTGTGCAGCGTTGGGGCTTTGGAGGGCGCCGTGTCCACGTGGTGCAGACTGGGGTATGAGCCCTCCTCCTGCGATCTTAGACAAAGCCTCTGGTTCTGTGGCTCCATGGGCTGCTCATCACTCACGAAATTGCGGTGGTGGAACGGCGTCTGCGGCCTCCTCTGCTGCTTCTCCCCCTTCTCCAGCTTCTCGCCCAGCTTGTGCTTGGGCGCCGGCTGAGCGGGCTGGCCCGATGATGGCGGGTGTCCTGAGGTGCTGCTTGATCGCTGTTTCTGATTCTTATGTCTATGTGACGAACAACAAAGAATGATTATGAGAGGTTTTCTTTAACTTAAAAAACAAAAACACAAAAGGTGAATGCATTCAATTCTACGTACCTGGAGCAATTGCAATGCGGCCTGTGAGTTGACTCCACAAAATCCCAGAGTCCATTTTTGTCTAACTCCTCCTCACAGGACCCATTTGTCAAGGTAGTAAACTTCCTCCTGATAAAGAAGAGCAGATAGTGATTTTATCGATCAAACATGGAGGCAACACTTTGTCCGTCAAAACAACTTTGAGGAAGAGATGAAGCCAAACTTACTTGTTCCCTGTGCGGTTTATGCTATACTCCTGCCACACAGACTCCACCATCTGGCTGGCCAGTCGACGAGGGATTTTACCCCCATGAAGAGTGTTGTTAGAGCAGTAGCCATCTGAGGCAGAGGACAACTTGAGCCACCTCTGGGCAGGCTGATAATCTATGAAGCAAGACAGGACAAAACAAATTCAGTCTCTCTCCAAAGGAAAATGTCAATACATGCTCAGGTGTTTAATTCTGGTGAACGTGCAGCTCCAGTTCTTACCAGTCTGAGCCTCCTCTGGCGATGTTGGAGGAGTCAGAGTGACAGAGGACATGGCAGGATCTCTGTGAGCAGCCTGGCCCTGCTGAGCACCACACAGACTTCCTGAGGTGTTGGCCGAGCCCTGAGGGACCACAGCGGGGAGGTCCGACAGGGGGAGAAGCACCAGGCAGGAAGGGTAAACCATCCTCACCCCCGCTGGAACCAAACACATTCATTTATTTTCAAAACAGTGTGTAAGGCGCACAGAAATAAGGCATTTCTATTTAATTTCTAAAACCAGTACTGAATCAATCAATCATTCAACATCAACATCAAATCTCCACCTGGTTTGGTTCTGGCTAACTCAGATTTTGACTGTATAAACTGTATATTTAATGTAATTTGCAACTGAATTACATAGAACATGGTTATTTGATTGTTTAGACCACAGTGTCCAGCAGCAAAAATGTTGAAAGCTTTATTTAATAATTATTTCCAAACCACTCTTATACTTAGTCATAATAATTCATTATAATTGTTGGCAAAAGAAAGGGAAACAATTACACTATGTTTCCATTAAACCTTTCGACTTCTATCGGTCTTCATGTTTAAAGGCTGGGGATATTATACAAGCTATCGCCCCTTGAGAAAAACGAATTAAGCGCTGCCTCTCAAACTCAAGAAAACTAAGAATATCTTTCAAGATTTGACAATCTAATCGTTTAATTCTTGATTGCATTCAGTCACCGCTCGCCAAATTAATAAATTATCACGAGGCCTTACCAACAAGAACCTCCACGGCCGCCAGGGAATCGTCCTCCCATTCCGTATCCTCCATCTTCTCTTCCTGGGCCTCCTTGGGACTGGTGCTGATGGGATAAAACTGCCTCCACTCCTCAATGAGTTTCTGCGTGGGGTGGTCTGACATCTTAAAAGCCTGGCCGGTGAGGGTCCCATTTAAGCCATATGGGCTCAGGATGACTGGAGGGCAGAGAGGAATCAGAGTACATATGAAGTTTAATAAACCCAACAGATAACTTATCAAGATAAAAACCAGTTCAGTGTAAAACAACTCCAGATCTAGTGATCCTACCTTGCAAAGGGCTGGAGCTCTGCTGGGCGAGGCTGAGATGATCCTCGCTCAGCCACTGAAGAGGCTGATGTTGAGCGATCTCCACACTCGTGCACACGTTGCTGTCCCCATGTACGAAGAAGGTGAATGCACAAGATAGGTGCTCGCTGGAAGGTGAGTCAAAGATAAAAAAAAGAAGAGGGATCGTAGTGTTTAGAGGGATTAGTCCACAAGCGCTACCACATCATTATGTCAAAAAGAACCCCCCCCCCAAAAAACAATACCACTAATCAGATGGTGCAAAGAACAAAAACGCAGGCAAAGAAATATGGTGCAAAAATAAACCTGTGGGGATATTTAAAAACCATGAAATGTTAAAATACCCATCTTTATTTTCTATCTACTTCTGGGAGAGCAGGCTGCTAAATGCACTAAAATAGTGCTTGTTGACATGGTTGCTGTAAAACCACAGTGCACACTCAGCATTTTCCAAAGACTGCCCTGTTTACCAGCCAGAGAGCGCAGGCGACAGTGAGACCGCCAGACTCCTCTGTTAGAGGTGCTGCCTCAACGCTCACTTGTAGACATTTGTATGTAGAAACAGAGGCCAAACACCAGTGAGCAATAAAATACACTCCTGTTCGGTGCAACATTACTTAAATATACTTGGAGCTGCTAGAACTCGCATGAGCCATCGACCAAGCTGCCAGAAGGACCTCTGCATCAAACACAAGTTAGGTCGGAGCCACGCGGCCACAAAGCAGAGACTCAAATTAGCTTGTCTGGGAACTCCAGGATTCCCCAGACACTTCATTCAGAAGCAAGGGGAGGGGGGGGGGCTGTGCCTCCAGCCTTATGTTCAACAGGTAGGTAAGGAAATGCAGTGGTGCAGAAGTCCACTCTGAACCAAACAGAACTTTGTGAGCTGTTTAAGGTTAACCTGTAGCTTGTACTTCTGCGGTTACAGCACAGAGTACAGACATTAAAACTTTAACCTCAACATGTTGCTCTATTGACATAGACAAGATTAAATCGTTGTTCAACGTGCTGGCAGACTATTACCAACATTTCATATGTGAGACTAGATGAAAGATATGCAATTCCGAAAATGTGACTAGAAAGCTGTGATCATTCCAGGAATCTCAATTCTCTGAGCATGGCAGGATCTCTGTGACTCAAAGCAACATGGATCCAGTTGTAACTGACCTCAGTGGAGCTACGATGCATAAAAACGTTATTTATAAATCAGAGCAGCAGATGCTGTATCACACTCAACTGTCTAGCGTCATGTTTACACTGCTTAAGGAAAGCCATGTGTATTTATTCACGGCATATTCCTATAAGTAGATGATGTTTCATTCCCAGAAACTGCTGTCGGCCTATTACAGTGTCGTTAAAAACAATACAGCTGCGAGCAACATTTCTCCAGTTAAGTCCCAAATGGGAATTTGAATCATTAAAGTGCCACAAACTATTATGGGAACTTTGCAGCACAACTTTCAACACAATAAGAACATCTGCTCACCGCGGCTCAAGTACAACCCATACGACCTTAACATGTCTCCATCAAGGTCTGAAACACTGCTCCCAGCGCATGTCACAGTAAATCCAACTCTTTAAACATAGAAACAACTGTAAGAGCACAACGTCCACTTGCTGAAGATATTGACCAACACTCCAGTATCAAACGCTGGCTAATGCTCAGCCCTTCAAAGCGGCAAGTACATTTCAAGACCTCTTGTTCTACTGCTTAATTTATCTTCTGCAACTGGGCTGCTTTTTCATGCACCACAAACAGAAACTGCTTGAAGAATAATGGAGGTAACAAAGAAAAAGGGTATCTTGGACCGCACAGTGCATGTGTGCTGGAAAGGACCTTCGGCTGCCCAAGTTGACAACACTGCTGTCACCTATTTAACTTATCAAGTCTCTTCTGGCTACTGGATATATTATCTGATTTCCCAGAAACATAAGAGCATTAAAACCATCAGTCCATTTAAGCAGCAGAGTATTGAGATTCACTAACAGCATTAAAAAAAATATATATATATAATCACAGAGTTCAAATCTGTTGACGAGCAAAATAAATATGTGTGCAGCGACACAACCGGTCTCGGCCTGGTACCTGTAAATCTCACAGATATGAACAGAACATACCTCAGACAGAAACAAGCGACCTGACCATTCAGTAAGTGTAGGGGGGTTTGAGAATTTACGGCCTGTCATTTAACTCCGCCGTCTGCCATTAGGAAGCAGGGACGTACCTTTTATTAATGGTCTTCTCCTCCTTCTGGTACGGCTTAACGAACCACTTCCCGATGCGTACAAAGCCTCTGTTCATGAGACAGCGCTCCAGCAGGTTGTGGATGGCTTTGAACAGGAGCGTTCGACACTCGTAGGACAGGCCACTCTCCCACTCGCCATCCTCCTCACCTGTAAGCAAGAGACACAGTCAAACATCTGTTTTCCATGTTTAATATAATGGCACCATAGTAAATGTATATAGCGGTGTGTGTGATGGGGAAAATTAGACTTTGCCTGTTTTTCAAAGCACAACAACGGAAGTGACCAATTGGAACAGATTAAAAAAAACTTCAATATTTTTCGTATTGCTTTGTATTGGAATAAAACAATTCAGCTCTTTTGTCGTCAAGTTTGGTCCACAATGTTTTCTCGAAAGAGCCGTAATTCATAATGATTAAATGTGCGTTTCCAACTCTGCGATTCAGCTGAGATTTGTGTAGATTTTGCTCTGTGTGGTCTCAGAGTAACACTTGACCTTCCCTTAGGCTACTTCTGCCCTGATATGCTTTAGTTTTAAATCAGTGCCCTAAATTTAGAACGATCTCTGTCCAGCAAGCGTCGCTAAAATGTTTACACATATTGCATCTACAACTGGTTGTCAACGATTGTGTCATTTTGCCAAAAGGTCAGGTGGCTGGAGCATGACTAATAAAGGGAAGGATACATTGTGACTGATAATCAGGAAGCAAATGCAAGTATCTGAATCAAGTGATTCCAAAAGTCAGTCAATTTCAGAGGTTTTCCTAAAACTGAAACATACAAGTGTGGATGGAGGCGGAGTCTGGGGACAGAAGACCTGGTCGACGTGTCAGCTGTCAGGGGGATCTGTCTCCCAGACATGATTATAAACAAACTGGGGCGAGGCCTTTTTCCAAAAATCAAGACAGTGTCATGTGACTCTGACGCAATACAGCTTGTATTAAAGCTACTGTACACACCTGTATCTGTGGCCGAGAGCCAGTTTGGCAGACATGACCTATTATTATCCTACTTTATATCATTTAAGTTGCATAACCGATCCCTGACGCAGCTTAGAAGAGGTTGGCAGTGTCATCAAAAACACCAAAGAAGTTTTTAGGAATGGACCCATTTTGCCAGACAACCTACTACATTCTTGAATATTTGTTTCTTAACATTCAGAATAAAAGTGCCAATTCCAAAGCACTGAGCGAACTACTTAGGCCCTTTCCCAACTCACCCCTTAGCCCTAATACTTGGATCTACCCTTTCGTATTGAGCGTGGATGCTAAGGAGTAGTGTTGTCTCATTTCTCCATGTGATAAAGGGGTAGTGGCCATTAAGCCCTTCGAACACCCCTTCAACCTTAGTATTTTCAGGGCCACCTAGAAACTAAGTGGTAGACGGAAATTGTCAAGTATGAAATCTTGCAAAATAACCATGAAAACGATTTAAAAGCTAATGGAACATCATACTTTGAATCGCCGTGATGAGTGTTTCAGGGGAAATTGCTTTTCACTCTGTCAAAACAAGCATGTAAACAGACTGACTGAGCGTTACGTCTGCTACTCCCATGTCCCTTATATGAACTTTTAAAAATTAAGGGAATATTTTCTAGCCTTACCTATTGTGGCTCTGTTTGGAGGGGGGACACTACATAGCAAAGTGCACTTGGGACAGGGCCTTTTGGTTATGTAAGAATTCATCATTTAGGGTTTGTTAAAAAAATATTTGCAGTTTCTCCCCATGTGTGAAATATGTGTGTGTGAATCAGAATCAACTCTGATAGTGCAAAGAACGTGGAGTTGTTAGAACCACTCACTTGAGAGCTCATTGTGGATGAGCTCGGCGAAACTGGGGTCATCCCCCCACCAGAAAAGCCAGAGCTCTCTACGACCCGGGGTGTGGTGTCTCCTCCACACACTCAGCACATCCGCAGCCAAGCATCGGCTGAAACTACACAGGATCGGGTCCTCCTCGGTCACGGGGAATAGGATGGGCGAAGAGGTGGGCCCTTGCCACACAAAACGCCTCCATTTTATTCCGGTCAAATCGGCCTGAAGAGAGGGGGAACAACAATGTGAGAATGAGCACACAACATAGTCATACAGCATTAAGCCAGTCATCAGTTGTTGACTGCATAACTCAGTGAAAGTGTTGCTTCCCTTACATACACTCGCAATACCCAGACACACACACACAGCTTTTCCTGTCATGCATTAAATCACTTCCAGTGAAGAAAGCTGAAAACTGGGGGTTGATGGCTTCTGGAAAGTTTTGCAATACTTTTTAAATGTGACACCACAGTCCTGCCTGAACACATCACTGTCATCCAGCAATTTACTCAGCAGTTACAGACACCTAATGAGTCACTGCAAGTCAGTCTAGGATCACATCACTTTGTGTAATTAAAAACAGAGGGACTTAATTCCGGATATGTGCATTAATTACAAATGAATAGCTATTCCATAAAAGGCTGAGATGAGATGTGCACAGGCTGTGTATAATTGTGCCTGTTGGCCTGACCTGTTACCACCATGTAACTAACGCTGATGCTAGTTGGCTATCGGGTGTAATCAATGCACTGTAAACACATGATCGTGACATATTCGCGTGCAGCTCCTCAGTAAGAAAACCCTGCAGTGTGCGTCTCGTGTTATGAAAGTTAGCTGGATCGCGACCGTGCACGTCGCAGGCCCCGATGCCTTCACGCCAATCTGCAACTGACGTTACAAAGCTTGTTGCCTGATTAGCCAAAATGGCTTTCTGGCCTCTCGGTGTCGGAGCTAACGCTAGCTAGCTGCGGGGAGCAGAGGGGGACTCACCAGGCAGAAGAGGTTGGAGTGGCAGTCCTCCAAACTGGCCCCGTTCGGTACAAAGCACGAACTCATCCTTTCACTGCGGGGCTGCAACGTTAAAGTCCATTGTCTCAATCACCGTCGAGGGGGCGACAGCCGATCTCGTCCACTCGCTGGCGAGGCGACGCTCAGTTGTTCCGCTGAGGCGCTGAGCAACTTGCTAGCTTACGCCGAGCTATCGCTAGGCAAACAGACAACTTCTGCCCGGCGCTAGCCACCGCTAGCCCCGGGGGGCTACGCTAACGTTAGACGGGCAGCCTGGCAGCGTCAACTGTAAGCGATTAGCTGCTGGATTCATCAATTATATTTGAAATGTATTGTCTGGTCTGGTTAGCCGCAAGCTTGGCTGCTACGTTACCCTCACATCACGCAGCTTACATGACCTGGTTTCACCAACGCCGATTCAAACACCACAGAAGTTCTGTGTCCAATAAAGAAAAAAATACGAGCCGGAAAACTTATTCAAAGAAAAAAAAACTTCACCCCCCCTAGAAAAGCTTAGTCCCTGGTGTGCTAATGCTAATGGCAGCTAGCCGATCTGAAACAATTTCAAAGCAAAGGAACTCTCCCCTCCCCCTGATCTCTCCTAGCCTGCTAGCGCACAAGCTAACATACCAGAGCTCCAGCGCTAGCCTGTTAGCTACATAAAACAATTAGCTACGCCGCCCTCCCTTTTCACCAAAACCGCCGTAACGCTCCGTCATAGTGAAACTGCTCTTTTAAAAAAGCGGACGAAAAGCCGAGTTGGCGAGGCTACTCATCGGCTACTCCCCTCCGCCTGATCCATGGCTCCTGCAGATTTCCATTATTTCAGTTCATGGATTGAATTCTTTAATGGCGGCCGGGAGGACAACTCTGCCTCTCACCTCCCATTGGCCAATTTGCGGTAATGGGGGCGTCATCCAGCCTCAAGTAGCTCCATGACTTCACAGTTTACAAGATGAAAGCTGCGGCGCATCTGTCACACAAGTCAGCGCTCAGACATGTCTGTTACTGGACATGTTGCACCGGGCGACATCTACTGCGTGTGGCCCCGCTGCGGGAAAGTGAGGAGACACACACACGCGGGCGGATCTTCGGAACCGAACACACACCTTGATGCAAATCAAATCGAATTATTATGAATGAGAATATAATTTAAAGGGCAGTTCTATTGTTTGATTTGCGCCCCTTTTGTTCTGCGCATTGAATTGTGCCGCAGATCCGAAGTTATCTAGGTCAAGTTGTGCAGACAAAGATGTGTACGTCACTGTTCCCAGAGGTGTTTATTAAGGCTAATGTGCCTGTCGGCTGCAACGTGCACGAACAAGTTTTATCCTCCACGTGTTCAAAGTGTAAATTACGGAACTTAAAAACTTTTGCATCCAAATGGCCAAGCGCACATGGATGTGATTTTTTTCGGATGTGCTTTACATTGTGTATTTATTTATCATCATCATCACGATGCAATCAGTCCTGTCATGTCCTCAGCCGACCACAGGGCGGAGACTCCACACTGGCAAGCGATCCTCCCGCCGAGGGGGCGGAGCGACGGCCGGATGCGTCGAGAGAAAATGTCAACAACATGCCGGCGACTTCCAGAGAGACAGAGAGCGAGGCTCCCGCTGCAGGGGCGGACAGACAGAGACAGCGAGGAGACCAGGCGTCTCACAACGTGGTGTCTGTCCTATCACAGCTCGCAGATGATCATTTGACTCTTGTGCGGGTGAGAGCCTCCACCGACCTGCAGCTGGCTGGTGATGCATGAGCATGGATGTGCAAATATACTCCCATCATAGACACACAGCACCTGCAGCCACCTGCAGCTACAGCTAATCTAACAGTTTCAAATGTTAAGAAATGTCACAAATGTGGATTACTGGAGCTTTAGATCACCAATAATCCACTTTATTGATCTCATATCCTGTCAGACATCACCAGTTGACCCCAGTGGGTTTATACCCGCATGTGTTTCTCATTGCCAGTGCGCTTGAGCCTCCATTGAACTGCAGCTGACTGGTGATGCGTGATGTGCAAATATATTCTCTCACATACAGAACCTGCAGCCACCTGCATCTAGATCTAGTTTATCAGCTGGAGATTCATCCGTAAAACAAATGTCACAAATGTGGGTTAATAGAACTTTTTTTAATATCCAATAATCCATTTTATTGATCTGATAATGTGTCAAGCATTACCAGTTGACCCCAGTGGGTTTATAACCCTGGGTCTGTATGTTCTCATAGTCACTGGGCTTGAGCCTCCATTGAATTGCAACTGACTGGTGATGCACGAGCATGGCTGTGCAAATATATGGGCATGTAGAAGCTGGTTACACATGCATCTACATCCAATTAATCCATTTCAGATTTGTTTGAAGAAACCCTCCTCATTGATCTGATATCAAGGCATCACATTTTGACCCCTGTGGGTTTGTACCCACTGCCCTTCACTGCTCTCTTGTCTCTAACACAGAACATAAGCACTGGGCTCACGATTGCTGGTGTTCTGATAATTGCAAGGAGCATCAAACTGGTAAGAGAGAGACACACACACTGTTTGAATACACAACAAACTGACACAGGTTGGGTGCATACTTTTCATTTAATGCATTTGATGTTGCCTATTCCATAATTAAAACTAGATTGGCCCTCAGTATAGCAAACCTCCGCCAAGGTCCACCAGTTACCTTAATAAACCACATTTAAATTCACTAGATACAAATTTTTATTTAGATCGGCACCAAATTTCTCACAATCATAAATGTCAGTCCTCTAAACATGTCTGATTTTAAAAATCTACATCCCTGAATTGTTCTCTGAGAAATCAATGAATATGTTGAAAAACCCAATGTTAAAGAATATGAAGAACAGGGTTCCCACGCATCCTGGAAAACCGGAAAATTGTGATTATTCTTTTGCAGTCAAGGAAACAACTTTGAAATGTTCTTTATTGTCCCTCAAATTTAACTTTGCCCTTGTTAAATTCAGTGCACATTTTTTTAATTTAATGAGCTAAACCAAAAAACCACACCACACACCAAATAATAGCTTACCTACTTTATTTCAGGCTAAATTTAGACACTAATACTACTTTCTGCAGATTTAACAGAAAATGGCTCTTTCCATTCACCAGTTTGAGGTTAATAAATTACATTTTCACACATGAAACCCAAGAGTCATGAAGCATTTCCACTCGTTCCACCTCAGATCACCAAATTTAAAGCTGCGTCTGAGATCCCGGCTCTTTTCATCGAGAAGAACGTCAGCCTTCGTGGGAGAGTTCACTCCGTCACAGAGAAAGGACTTGAGGTGGAGCACGTCCCGATTCATCTGCCAGTCCTCTCAACACTACTTAACAAACAAAAGGGTAAAGAGGGGCATTGTTTTAAAGAAATCATGAGGGAATAGATAAAGTTCAAAACCAGTGCTTTATTTATGATATGTTTCTGTCTATTTACTGGAGTCTGTCCTTCTCTAGAACAACTTGCTAGTAGTCTGAGTTGTTCCCAAAGCTCAAATTCCACCTCCTGCTTCTCTCATCAGTTCCATATTGTAATTACCTAACCTTTTCATCTAGTTACAGTAAAAATGTCATCGTGACATTTTTCTTTACTTTGTAAAGTCGGGCCCAGATGCATTTTATCATCTTGTCATGATCAAGAGTTGCAGGTAAGCCTGTTAGCTGTCATATTGTATCATAGTACTCAAGGAGCAATAAAATCAGGAGGCTTCATACTGAGTGCTCCATCAGCAACTTCAGTGTGAAGGACTCACATGCAACGGACCAGCGTCATCCAGCAATTTCAAATATTACCTTTGTCCCACTTGACCTACAACACCTCACATCTGTTCTCGTCATAGTTGGTCAGTATTTTCTGTTATTTACTTATATTCTCAATCAATCATGATTAGAGTGGGCCTGACACTTTAGATCTACATTCTAAATTCAGTGTATATGTATAAAATGTATTAGATGCCTTATTTAAATGAACATTTTGTAGAAAATTTTACTATTCTATTGCAGACTCTCTAAAAATGTCTGGAACAATTTTGATGGTATTTTCCTTTGAAGAACAAAGCAGGAGATTGCCCGGGCCAGACGTGTTCACAACAGCAGGCGGGGAGTGTCTCTAGTGTGTACGTAGGAGGCAGAACATGTCGTATAGATTCAGCTGCAAAGTACAAAGCATGTTTACATTATATCGACCCCAGCGTGTATGAATCCTTTTTCATCCAGAGATATTTGTATTCCTTTTGTTTTTTTTCAGTTTATTGTCCTTTGCATATTATGAACGTCATCAACACACCCACTTACTTGCTGGGAGTTTTCCAGACCTATTCCTGCTTCATTCTCTCATTGGGTCACTCACATTTTCTGGACATTTCTCCTGGGGGAGCTGGCAGGAAAACCGTCATGTTTACTTTACTTGCATAAAGAAAACAAAAAAACATTACCTGAGAGACATGACTATTAGCTATTGAACAATTACATTTCCTCATTTGAATATTAATTAAAAGAAAAATTAATTTATTTCAGTGTCATACAGAGTTTGTACAAGACCACTTTTGAAAGATGAAACTCAACGGGTCACTTAGAGTATAACCAATGTTACTTGTGACACATATGGTCTGTGGCTCTTCTCTGTCCTCTCCAGGTGCATCCAAGTCTCCATTGCTGGTGCGTCTTGCCGGAGTGGAGCTGACACCAGAGGGGAGGGACTGGCTGCAGAAGAACCTGGCCCCCGCCCAAACAGTCTGGCTAAAGCTGATCAGCCGCGAGGACGACACACTGCACTGTTTGGTGTCTCAAAGCAGGGTGAGGCCTCCATGAACCCAGACAAAGAATTGTCAGTTTGTGAGTCATAAGTGATTCTGATGAGGAGTTTTTTCCTGAATGTCTCCTGTTGTCCAGCAGGGGTCTTTATGGAGCTACTGTGTGAACGAAGAGGTCCTCAAGCTCGGCCTTGCTCGCAGGGGGCCCATCGCAGTCCGGCCTGACTCTCGCCTCCACTGGCGTCTCCACAAACGGCTGCACAGGGCAGAGGTCAAGGCCGAGAGGAAGGGGCGGGGGCTTTGGAAGGAGGACAGCCGATGGGAGAGGACGTCCAAGGCCGTGAGGGACAGTGCTTTACTCAGACTGATGAGGAGGATCTTTAAAAGGACTTGACTGATTGATCCAAGGCAGAATGGAACAAACGTCAGTTGTATCTCAAGTTCTGATGTCATCCAAATGTGACGTCAGTCTATTTATGGACTCATATAACGGAGTTCCTGTTCTGTTCATAAAGTGTAAAAAGGGAGTTCAGGCAGCTTTGTTTGGGAAGATTTACTCGGCTGTCCTGTGGGATAGATGCACTTCTACGGCAATGAAAGATGCATTAATTTGCCTGATATCACAAAGTTGATTTCTTGTTGAAAAATGTTATTTGAAACCATGTCTCACATCCTGGTGCTAATCCCTCAGCTTTCACTTCACCCTATTAACCCACAACTCAGCACAGCCCCCTGTGTGTGTGTGTGTGTGTGTGTGTGGGACACCCCACTAAACACAAGATGGGGGCGGGGTATGTTAATTGTTCGAAATGGAGAGAGGGTGGGGGTTGCAGGGGTCCACTTGTCTGCCCCTGAAATCACTGTTGCTATAGAAACACCCAATGTGAAATACAAAGGGGCTGAACTCTATATTGGCCGACCCGAACCCCACGGGAGCCTTACATGCAGGGTGTGTGGTGGGGACTTTAAGTGCCAATGAAGAGGCTCCTTGTGTGTGTAATGTGACCAGTATTTAAGCACTGGGAATGTGACCAAACCTGTAAGAGGCCTTGGATTTTGAAGCACTATGTGTAAAACAGTGAGATAAATAAAGATGTGTTCCTCTACACCTGGTGAAGAACAAGCCCCAGTGCAAATTTCATGTGTGTCTCGGATTATGCTCGTGTGATTGTATATTTTGTTCTTGGCCAAAATTACACCTTGTGCCTTTTTTCCCCCCCGTGCACTGTGGTTTTTGTATTCCCTCTTCATCCAAGCAAGGCCAAGGAGGAGGTCCTGCAAACGAGGCCAGACTGGGATGTGTGTCCTGTGGGGTGCATGCTCGACGGGGGGGCTCGGTGTAGGGAGAGGTAGCACCGAGGCAGTCAGTCCAATGGGCACAAGGAGATTAGTGCAGAGGGGAGGAGGGTC
Organism: Pseudopleuronectes americanus; assembly: GCA_038501795.1. Taxonomy (NCBI): domain Eukaryota; kingdom Metazoa; phylum Chordata; class Actinopteri; order Pleuronectiformes; family Pleuronectidae; genus Pseudopleuronectes; species Pseudopleuronectes americanus. Next base: position 8,070,742 of record CM076719.1, read on the forward strand.
TCAAGGGGTAGAAGGGGATTTTGGGTCCGAGCACAAAAGCAAGAGAGGAGGAGTCACGGTGGAGGGGAAAGGGGGTGAAGGAAAAGGGTGATGAATCAGCTAGTCTCCCTTTTGTTGTGCAAATGTCACCAGTGACTGTTAACTGCCCAAGCTGGCTCCTGATTGGTGGGCCGGGTTTAAATTGTAAGGTGCATTTCAGCTCTGATGGCTGTTGCAGCCAGACTTTGAACTCTCAGTGAGGGAGGAGTGGGAGGGAAACCACGGCTGAGACAGACAACAGGGGGGGAGGCAGGGTGAAGCTTCTTAAACCAGTGGTCACAGGGAAGTTACACTGGTCAATGAGGTGGTGCAGATGATTTAGTGGATAACATATGAGCTAGTTACTAAAGTAACTACAGCCGTTTTTCTAAACAAACTGATAGTTGTTTTATATTTGTGCAGGTACTTTGCAACTGGTAATTAATCTTTGACTTTAAATTTATGGATTTCCATCCAGGGAATAGTTACTTGCCATATGTATAATTTACATTATTCTCTATTCAATTGATAGGAGGCTGGTTTGATTATTTATGGAGAGGTAATCTGATCTGATCTGAGAGTATGGAACAGAGAGCTCATATCTCAGTCCCCATATGAAACCACATTTAGATTCAATAGAATCCAGATTTTTCTTCTGAGCTGCACCAACTTGCACACATAGGTGTGTCAAAATCTATGAATTGTTCGCTGGAAAATCCATTAAAAAGCTTTAAAACAGTGTCATAAGTGAAAAAAGTTAAAGTGACCTGGATCTGCATCAGAATCTTCTGCTGCTTCCTTCCTTCGTATCCTGGTAGTCTGTCCAATCGTTTTTGCCTAATCTTGTTTACAAACAAACAAAGGTGTAATAATGTCCTCATTGAGAAAGAGGTGATAACTAATACAGGTTGCAGATGGACACAAGGTATTGATTTGGATGGTTTGGTGTATATGGTGTGACCTGCATTTAAATTTATAGAAATAAGAAAAATCGAAAATACAGTTTTAGACCTCAATAACATACATTTATTGAAATTCACCATACGTAATACATTTGTCCAGTTTTAATCTTGAAGTAACTGTTAAGGAGAAATAGTATAAGTTCTATGTTTAGATTAAAAAAAATGTTGAATTCAAATGAGGATTTAGGATTAATCATCATCTCCACTAAATGATGGCCTAATATTTGGCCTATGTTTTAATGTCAAATATAGTATAATTAACATTTCTCCCAAATTAATTGAAGAACATTAGGATGTTATTACATTGATAAAAGGCTTATAAGGATTTTCAGCTTCAAAAGTTCCTCCGCTTTGATTTATTTTAATTACTTGTACTTCTATTGTCTTATTATTCTTATTGTCACTCTGAATTTGAATGGTGGACTGAATGATCATGTCTTTAGTCTCCTATGGAGCAACAGCCCACTCCGGGATCCACTCCAGGCTTTGCCAGAAACTCTGGCCCCACACCAGGAGCAGTCATTTGAATAGCCAGTGTGCTGGTTGTAGTGGTGGCTACTTGCACTTGCCCACACCAGTGAAGTTGCTGGACCCTTTGCTCTCTGACACCAAACCACTGGGACTATTTTACACTATTTTACTGCTTCTTCTACTTTGACTCATCTACACTCATTGTCATGGAGTTTACGAGTGTGAAGGAAAACTGCTGTGGTCAGAGTGGGAAGATCCTGTGAGGAGGCTGACAACGTGGGTTCACCATCTGAAACTGAAGGAACAGAAGTAAGTGAGTTCATCATCACATATTTTAGTAATAAGAGAGTAGCTTTAAAGTTTTTAATTCATGTAATGAGGTACTTTTATTGACTTGTCTGCACACAGTCAGCTGTCACTTTAAATGCACTGTTGGTAGGTCAGTGTGTACAGTATCCATGCATTTGTTCACTTGCTAAACCTGTGTGCCTGGACACTCAGGCTCAGTAATACAACCACACAGGAAATGTCGCTTCTTATCTTTACTGCCCCACCTCATTCATCAATTTCCATTGTTTGTTTATTCCTGCTTCATTCTGACAAACCCTATTCCCCTGAGCAGATTGGATCCCTTGTTTGTTTTTGTCATGCACCCTTTGGTTCGGGCTGGCAGCTTCCAGAGTTGATTATAGATCGGTGTGATTGAAATATAAACTAAATACTTTTCCTCTTGCTTGCAACTCACTCCTTTCCCCCGGTGTGTTTTAGCAGCAGAGACTTGCAGCAGGGCAGCATAACAAAGGCCTTTATTACACTCAGCCGGTTGCCATCCCAGAGAGAAAGAGCTGGGGGCACTCCCCCATCACGGAGGGTCCTTGGGGGATTTTTTCTGATTTGATTTGAGTGGGTTGTCTGTAGTAGGCCGGGGTGTGAAAGACAAAGAGATTTAAAGAGACAGAAACCTGGTGTATACACTCACTGAGATGCACCCATAAGTAATTATCCATGCCTGCTGCCGTGTGATAAACCTCAGTGTGTGTTGTCAACACCAAACATATGGAGCATCTTTGTCAGTTTGTATGTAAATGGATACAGGCCGCCTGCGCCCCACGTCCAAATACATCCACTTTTAAATCTGCAGTTAACACTTCAGCCATTTGTTTTATCTGCTGTCACAATAAAGAGTCACTGGGAGGCTGTTCCATCACACACCCACATGCACTGTAGCTGCTGTGTGTGTGTGTGTGTGTGTGTGTGTGTGTGTGTGTGTGTGTGTGTGTGTGTGTGTGTGTGTGTGTGTGTGTGTGTGTGTGGAGGAATGCATCAGCCGTAAAGTGACTCCCTTGTTATTATGTGACTTGGAGTATTGTGAGCAGTGTATCAGCTTGCTGGTGTAGGTTTGTCAGAGTGGAAACACGACTCTCTGTGGGTGCTGTGATCTCTCATGAATAATTGAAGTTGCTTGTTGGAAAAAAAGGGAGGACAGAGGAGGAACAGTTTGGGTTTGAATGAACCAAACTCCGAAGGCTTATATGAAGGCACAAGACTGAAATATAAAAGCAGAGAGTGGCTTTTCTTTCTTGCACTATATTTGGCAAATAAACAAGCTGTCACTAATATGTATGGTGGGAACGATGGGAAACTGTGTTCATCACTTTTTACCAAACTTCTCTCACTGCAGAAAATGATCAGCTATCCTCTTGTCCACGAGGACACTGATCAGGACATGCAGGAAGTTGAGTCTAAAAACTTTAGAGAGTAAAAGTAAAGGATAGGAACAGGAGGGAGGGTCAGGGGGAGTCTCTGCTTGAAATAGATCTGAGGCTTTGAGTTATGACTTTACCCATCCCTCAATTCCACGGTAAAGCGAGACGACTCCTCCATACACGTTCTACCTCACACACGTGCATGCACCAAAGTTTAAATAAGAAGAACATGGCATTTATTTCACACGCTGGAGACAGAGACAGAAAAATTGGCAAATGTTTGACCATTGTTTACAGAGTAAAGGAGTTTTATTATTATGCACAGTAAAACTGTGTTTCACTTTCAAACATCATTATCACAGTATATCAGCCTTACACATTGACGCCGACCCCTTTGGTTTCACAGAGTTGTTTTTTTTACAACCCCATAAATTAGCTTGCTCAGATAGTGTCACTGTTCATCCTGCGTCTGTGTAACCCAACGCTGACCCCTCAGTAACCTCACTGCCTCAAGCCTCACTCTGTTTCCTTATCAGGTCAAAAGCTCAAACAGGACTGTTTGGTTCCATCTTCTCAAATGTGAAGAAAATGGATCGCTGATGAAACTGTTAGTTACAGTCCTCATGTCTGATGATGTTCCACTTAGGTAATATTAAACCTTGAGAAAAACATGATTAATTATTAAGCAATAAGTATAAAAAAAAAGGAACCTCAGACTGGTAAACAAACAGACAATGAATAGATAATTCAGTTTCATTAATTATTAGAAGGAATACAAACTGTATCAATTCACCAAACACTACAAGTATTTAACATGACCATGACCCCACAAATGTATTTATCTTATTTCCCGTGTTAGGTGGCACCTTGGCAGGGTGTTATCCCTGTTACACTACAGAAAGAGGATTTGAATCCCAGCCTGTCTGCGTGGATGTTGCCTGTTCTCCCCATGTTTGTGTTCTTCGGCTTCCTCCGATAGCCCCAAGACTGTTGGGTTGATGGGAGACTCTTAATTGTCCTTAGGTGTAAACTCGAGCCTGTCATGACCTGTGATAGGCTGACAGTGCTGAGTCAGCCTCTCGCCCAATGTCGGCTGCGATTGGCTCCGGCTCCCCCTGCTACCCTCACCAGGATAAGTGGTATCGAAAATGGATGTTGCCACACTTTTGTTTATGAGTGAGTTAGGGAGCACTCGTTCGGTACCGTGAAGCCATCTGTCTAGCCATCTGCATACCAAGACTGTTTACTCTCTGCTCCGATAACTGCTTAACAGGCAATTACAAGCTACTCATTGACTCTCTAGAACAGCGAGGGGCTTTAAAGGCTGAGTGCCATTAGGATCCCAGGCCTTCCCAATTGATTACCAGTGAAGAGAGTAACATACAGTGTGTTGTGTATGAGCCTGCTCCACATTTTCTGAAGCACTTCTATCCAAGTGCAATAACAGATTTAAGGAAGGTACCGTGGTTATATGTATACACCAAACTTTCTATAGAAAAATGCAAGCTACTCAACTTCCTCCAACTCTACAGAAATGAAGCCAAAGTATCCCAGTCATTCCCTCTTGTGCATGACTGGGATATTTTGGCACAGTGGATGGTGGCCAGTTCTCACCGATAAACACTCTTGACCAGTGCTGTCAATCATTGTGTTTCACAACTGGTCTTTAACAACTTCAAACCAAACTTAACAGATAATTTAGCATCTGGACATACATGAGTGTGATGAGAATTACCGAAAATGACAGAAACAATCTTAGAGAAAAAATGATTTAACGCTTATTTAGACTTTTAACTGGACCCATGTGCTATCTATTAACATGGAGGAGGTCGAATATATGAACTATGCTTCATTTAGCCACCAGGCGGCGATTGAGAGGCTTTGGCATCACTATTGGGCAGCAATCAATGTCGTCTATCTTTATTTACAGTGTGTGGTAAACACGCAGCGATAAACACACACACTCACAAACATGAAATATCTATATATTCGGACGATAAAGTCTTAGAGTCTAAATAAACACACCATGAAAATCCCTACAGTCATGGTAACTATAATGTGATGGAACTGAAGCCACTGAGCCACATTATGCAGATGTCTTTATTATTCCCATGGCTCATAATCACCCAGCTGGTCACATCAAATAAAATAGAGCAGCCATTGTGTGTCTCATTATTATGTCCAAGTAGAGTGCTCTCTGGCATGTGTCAGTATGGAGCGACAGATGCTGCTCTCTTTGTGTGCTCGTGATGAGCAGGCCCTTGTTAGAGATGCTTTTATGCCACTGTACACGATCATTGTTTTATGGTCATCGACTCTATCAACGATCACGCCTGCTTTAAAAGTTTGTCTTGGATGTTTGGTTAGTGAGACTGTGAGGAATCAGTAACAACGCACAGAACATTACTTCTTCTCTTGAGGTTAATTTTTAGGACAGACTTTCAATGGCGCTTGTATACCTGCATTATGAAGACAATTCCTGGCACATAATTATCATAAACACTTAAACCAGAGTTGTTAATTGTACTTTATTGCTATTAGCTTCCATGCAAATACTCCACAATATCACACAACCCTGAACAAGCACCTACATATCATTAGTTTTTATTACTCAATTAGCACAATCTCCTTTAAATTATAGAAAACAACAGAAATCCTTTAACTAGAGCAAAACTCAGACTTATCTGTAGCTGAACTGACAAGACACAGATGTTATCACTCAGGTCGTAAACAAGAGATAATGCCTGATCGTCGAATAGAAAGTGACAGCACTCTATTGTAAGGAACTCAGAGTTGCAAGGAGGTTAAGATAAGATGTATACATATAATATATAAGTGCTATTCATTTTAAAATAACATATAATATAATATTACGTAATATAAAAGTGTTCTTCATTAAATTGCAGGCGTATTATACTGGTATTTGTCATATAGTCCCTGAAAATACTGTAGACTGAAAAGCTTTCTGAAATCGTTATTTCTTCTAAAACATATACCTGCACCGCACAGACATCTGGGATCTGTTGTATTCTTTGTTATATCAGATGTAAAATGTTTGTACCACACATTTCAAGATGCAGGACAGAGAGGGAAAGTGGAAACACTAAATCTCTGCGTTCCCATGCTTCATATTGTTTTACTTGAGCCTGATTTGAATATCTATGACAACTTGGGGGCATCCTCGGCCTACTTCTTGTCGCCCTGAGACAGAGTGGCTCATCAGGCAGTTTGGCGGTGAGACAAGATTTGTTTTTAAGCTGCGCTCTCTTCCAGCCGTCTGACAGGGAGGCACAGACTGCGGTCCCCGGAGGTTTGGCCACTCCTGCAGATGAGAGGGCTACTAGTGTTACACGCAGTCAGAGTTAGAGTAGCGCTACTAACCTGCACATCATGAACATGGCAAACACACGGAAACAAATCTCTCATGTGCCGACAAACCAAGTGTTTATCGGCACATGAGACACAAGCTCGAGAAATCATCAGTTTCATGACGGTTTCATACAATCAAATAACTAATAAAGACCCAACTTACTGAATAATTGCAGCAGGGTGGTAAAGTAACTGCCCCTAGATGACAGTTGGGTTTATGACTTATACTGCAGCCAGCAACGAGGGGCTATCAAGATATTTTGGTTTCACTTTTGGGGTGCTGCCATGCTGCCCATCTTTGTAGACAGTCTATAGTGTGGCTTGATTTTAATGGACAGAGAAAGAGGTTTCAAATTTCTCATGTAACGCACGTTCTTAAGAATAATGTAAAATCATTCTTTCAATTTGATAACATAGGGGTGGTAGATTTTGGCAAACACATAAACACCAATAATTGATAAGGGCTGGTTTCTTTCTAAAAATCTGAAGTTATTTTTGTCACATTGTCATAATTATGAACAAAAAATGTAAAATGAGTTGCACCAACACTAAGATTGTGTTATTTTGCTGCCTGTCTCTGCTCACCCTCACATTCTGGTGACTTCTTGACTTCAGTGTTCATGGTGGTTTCCTGTAATTTAGCTGTATCACAACCTGACGTTTTCAAAGCTGCCCTAACAATACCCCGAGTCATCCACCTCTACTTGGCTCCCATCTCTAATTTGGACTCTGTTGTGAAATCAAACAGTAATTTAGAAACATCATTCTATAATTAAGCTGTAAGCCACAAGGGACTGTGCTCTACAGCGAGTTCAGAGCAGCTCCAAGGCCTCAAGGGCACCGGGTGAAGCTGAGTTAAATTGACTGTGAAGAAAAGCCTCAGATTGAGTGTATGTGTGGTTTTACAGGTTCAGACCCTTACACACCACGGATTGTTTATTGTAGAGCAGAAATTATGATTTACAGTAAGTTGTGTTTTGTTTTAAACCAAAGCATCAGATTGTAATTGAGCTGAAACACCCGCTCTTAGTTTTCAAAGTTTTGCAGGATATTTCACAAACGTTTTATTTTTTGGAAAGTTAACTTCATGCAACAACTCGGTCAACATGTCGTTCCTCCATCCTGAACACCCCCAGCCTCTGATAGGACCAAAACCTTCGAAAATAGTGCCCCAATTATAACAAATATACTGGACCTCCTTCCTCATGCTTACCATAAATTTGGGAAAAAGATTGTGTTTTTTTACCCGTTCATCCTCTCCCTCACATGAGCCTCACTGCTCTTTATAATACGTCACCTGACTTCCTCCTCTGCTCCAGGTAATAATTACTATGGCTGCTAGAGGTCACCCAGCAATAAAATGTTACTATGGGTCATAATAAGGTGCAGCACACATGACCTGTGGGGTCTTTTTCTTTTTTACAAGAGGTCGGTTTCCTGGAGGGCTACGGCTCGGTTGGTAGTGCAGTATGTCCAACATTCTTTAGGTTGGTTAGTTCGATCCCTGGCTCCTTGTGTCTACATGCTGAAGTGCCGTTGTGCAAGACGCTGAGTCAAACCTGATGTGGAGGGAATCGTCTTGCATGGAACCTCCATTATCCATCAGTGCATGTGTGTGAAAGAGACAATATTATGAAGTACTATGTAAACTGCTGTGTTGAAAAGCTGCTGTAAAACCGTCGCCCAGAGGAATGGAAATCAAATATTTGTCATGTAATCTGAATCTGAGATTGTCTTCATTGTAAAACACTAGTAAAATCCCTTCTAAGTACCTTTTTGAGTTCTGTATCATGAACCCTGATTCATCACGAGACTGGTGTCATGTTAACAGATCATGGTCTGTCATAGGCCCCACACACATCACAGGCTTCTGTGTTATAAAATGAGTTGGTGCTCTCACCTCAAAGGTACTTGACCCATGAGCTCGACGGGTTGGACCAGACGGTCACCTCTCCTCACATTATCCGGCACCAGACACCAAAGCTGTCCCAGAGGCTCCGAGCCTGTCCAGATCTATACATCTACTCTATGTGTGTGTGTGTGTGTGTGTGTGTGTGTGTGTGTGTGTGTGTTAGAGACATGGAGAGAGAAAGCGTTTGTAGTCGGAAACAATAAATCAAACGGAGACCGACGAGCAACAGGTGGGGAAACACTAGACGGGGAAAGTGGCTGTCAGGGAGGCAGGAATGAAAAGTGATCAGGAGGAAGTGGAGGAAAATTGGGAATCCGGGAATAATGGCGAGGAGAATCAGAGAAGATAAATGAGGAACACATGTTGTGGAGAAAGAGGTGAAGAAATTCCAAGGGCACAAAAAGGTTGACAAGGAGAAGTGGCTGGATAGATGGGACCAGACACTTTCATTCATTTAATTCATTAGAGGCAAAATGTTGGTCTTGTATTGCAGGTCTAGCTCATCTGGGATACTTAAGTCACAATCTGTGAAGTTTGTAATTTATAATCCTCCTTGACTTTAACATTTTTAAGTAACTCTTAAAATATGTCTTACATAATTTATCTAGCAATATGTGTCCTTTTAATTTATGAAAAAATGTATATAGTGTAAACCTTTAATCAGTCCTGAAATATTGTCTCTAATGTAATAGTCAATGATGAAAATTGTTTTCCATGAGTAGCACAGTTAATATTTGAAAGTTTAATTAAATTAAGGCAGAAAATGGTCTATGAAAAAACATCTCAACCTTTTGTCTTATAACCTTTTCATGTCATTTATGAGTTGACTCCTATATATATACATGTGCACTATTACAGTATGCTATGTAAACATTATATAATTCTTTCCTCTTTCTTGGGTCCAGCTGTTTGCCTTTCACTTCTCACCATGAGTGCCTGGGTTGTGAACAGAAAAGGAGAGCCACAATACCGCCGACACTTCCTCACAGACAACAGCATCTTCCATGGTAAGTGTCAGACACACACACAACACACACACACACGCAGTAAATAATGGTGTATATATGACAGAAGATAATGCTGCACGGTCTCATACAGATAACTGTATGTCATGGGAATGAACAGTAGAGGGAGCCTCATCTCCACTAATGTTCCTGATGGCAAACAGCGCAACAAGCTTCAGTGTTCGAAGAAATGTGATTATGTAAATTGTTAAACATGAATCATTGTGTGACAACCCTAGAATTTCATTAAAGGTGGATGCTGTGTCTTTAGTAAGTGTAAATATAAGACATCTTTTTATTCTCAGGCTGCATCACATGACATGTATTTCTTTTCAAACACATTAGTACTGATACAGTTGAGCCAAACATGCACAAGTTAAAAAAGTGTGTGCTTGTATGAATTGAATCACCCTGACACATAATGCATCTACATACCAGTTTATGCCTGTGAGTTATATTACAATTCACTATTTGATAAACCGAAGCAAATCGTTCATTTTCCCTTTTCATCCTCCATAAAGATTAATTCAGTTTTTTACAGCATCGTATGGATCTTGGTTTATGGGTTTGGAGGCGATAAGGCTGCACACTGACAAATCTTTGATGGAGCTATCTGCCTCTGTGGCTGTCACACCTACAGCACACAGACCACTTAAAGCAACAAACTGACTAAGTACAGCCTGATCCCACATCCCACCCCTGCAGCAGCTTGACAGATTCAGCCCTCATCCGTGGATGATGAATTGACCTGATTGATGCAGAGAGTAAACACAAGTGTGGGTCTGTTTCCCCCTCTGTCATTCTTAGAAATAATGACATTATTCCATTTATGGGGATTTCACCCATTTTCTACCTTTTTCTAAATGCATTTTCAACCCAAATGTTCTTTTCTTCCAGAGTCTATGGTCAATTAAGCCAGACAATAATTACAATAATCTGATTTTATACTGCATGAGTTTACGTACAGCAGAGTAGAGTGAAAGTAGCTGGTTAGCTCGCTGAGAAGCTGGAGGTGTGGATCCTGTCGCCTGCAGCTCTTTATCTCACAGCTCACTGTGGATGCTCCTTCCTGTCCATGACTCTCTGGAGCATTTCAAAAATGATCCACTGTCAAGAAAAGGCAAACTAGAATAGCTCTCAGTAGAGCACATATCTCAACCTACAGTCACCTTCAATTCAATAAAGCGTATAAAGACATTTTCTATTTATATTTACTGCCACTTAATGCAGCAGTTTTTCCAGAATCTTTAATTATTTAGCAGGAAAAGAAAGATACAGCTTTGGGTATGACTCAGTTCAAAACAGTTTTACTGCAGATTTTTTGGTGATAACAATATACACAGTCTTGGTTCAGTTACTGCAACATAAACTAAATCTCATCACAAAGAAAGTAAAAGATAGAAAGAGACGGAAACAAATGAGAACACATAGACATGAAAGAGAAGAGCTCGATGTGACAGCAACTGCAGGCTCCTATAAATCATTGGATCAAATTATGAATGTTTGAGTTGTGTAACAGAAGTTGTTGCTCTAATGTGATTGGGGATCTCATAACAGATGGTTGTTTAGGAAAATAGACTGATCTCTGATCATATTTAGTCGGTAAGATGGGACCGGAAGAAGTGCAAATGCTGTGGAGGTTTTGTTTTTGGAGTAAAGCAGTGAGTGCTGGGTGTGTGTTATTGTTTCGGACCTGAAATAAAAGAAATTGAAGGTTAAATTATTTTTATAGTTTCAGGGATGAGTCCAGGGGGGAAGTTTTTAATGAATGTTATAAGCTCTGTTGTATAGACTCGATATTGGTTAATTGATTCCTTTCATAGTGAGGAAACCAAAAAGAAGACAGTAAGAAATAGTTGAGGGAATGAACATGTAAGTGAAAACCGTGGGTGAGATATGATTGGATCCTACATTTACAGTTTCTGGTTGAGCTCATTATGAAAACAATTTGAATACAAGACGATAATATAACACCACAATATATACATATTGTAATACTTTCATTATTAAGTCATAAGCTTAAACACCAATTATCTCATTTGGCAATTAATATCGACTTAACACACATTTATAACCAAAAATCTCTGAGATTACCCTTTTCAAATGAAAAGTCTAGTTATTATGAAATACACTTTCACGAAGTTCAATTAACTTGAGCTCACAGAGGAACTGTCTGCCCCTTCTAATCCATTTCTAACAAGATTACATATTCTGATACTAATCTTTATCCTACTATTGTTATGCATGAGCCGTCGTGAAGTTTTTTCGGGGAAAGAAGAAGAGAACAAATAGTCTGGGAGCAATCTATCAGTTTATGATTCGCGGATCTCTGCCTGTGTTCGTTGCTTCATGTCTCCGACAGTTTGCCCTTTCCCGTCACTCAGAACAATTTTGAAAACCCAACCCCCGTCAAATCCTTCCTTTATTAATTTCCACATGGCTTTGCTCCACTCTGCCTCTTTCCTTTCCTCCAGTTGTTTCTTTTTTCCTCCAGTTGTTCCAAGTCTGTTGTGAATGACAGAGGGGCTCATGGTTTTTATTTGGCCAAGGTACATAAATCAGTGTGAGAGGTTGTAGGTGGGTGAGGGTCTGTGTCTGGGATCAGGCAGATGTGGATGAAGAGAGATTTACACTTAAATCAAAGTGGCTATTCACTGGAAAGCTTCAGGTACACACACACACACACACACACACACACACACACACACACACACACACGCACACACACACACACACACACACACACACGCACACACACACACACACGCAAACACTGATGGCTATTCTGGCGTGCAGACATGTCATTTTGCTTCTCCAGACAGCACTAATCGATTTGGTGACCTCTGCCTCCAAGTGTTTGAGTATGTGTGTGTGTGTGTGTGTGTGTGTGTGTGTGTGTGTGTGTGTGTGTTTGTGTGTGTGTGCGTACGTGCGTTCATGCTCGGTCCCTCAATAATTGTCTCCAGCAGATTAAATGACTTCAATGTGGAACAATGATCATGCGTAATCTGCGAGCGTCGGTGTAACCAAACTTTCATTAGGGGAGTGACTCAATTAGGACAAAGCATAATTTATAAGAAAAATAACTAGGGATTATTATATAACTTTTTTCTCGTAGGCACAATTGTGAGGCTATAAATACTGAGGGATTCACTCACTCGGAGAGAGGGAGAGACCGAGAGCGTAAAGTGGGTCAGAGAAGGAGGCATCCCTGCGCAATGGTGCCTTTCCCCCACCTCGGGATATACTCAGATGAACAGCAGTCCAAAATCAGACCCACGTACAGATGTGGCACATGCTCAAATTGCTGGGGAATCCAAACCGTCGCCAAACAGCTGCACCAGACTGTCGGGTAAAAGCTGGTGAAATATCCAAACGGCCAGCTCTGCGGGTTAAGCCGCCGCTCTGCGCGCTATCATCCACCCTCGCTCATTTCCCTCCGCCGGTCTTAAGCTCCTGCTCATTAACAACCACTCTCCCTCGGTCCATCGAGCGTGAGAGAAATCAGCTTATAGTTTCCCCACATGTGTTGCGTCTGGTGTGAGGACACGAGGCGCGTCGAGCCTGTGGATGTGAAGGGGTCTTGGTGGGTTTTTTGATTCCACTCTGCAGCCTTCACTGTCAGGGAGGCAGGTGCCGAGGAGCAGTTCGTCTCCGCGTTAGTTTTTTTGGACATAAGAAAAGTGACACTTGAGCACGATGGCGCGCTTCGTGTGAACGTCCAATCATCATGGAGAAATGGACTATTCGGGCTTGTATGATGGCGTTTGAACCGCTACAAAAACAGTGATGTCTAAAGCGCATGGATGGATCGTGTGAGACCAACAGTTCCAGTCCTAAATGGCAGAACTTGAAGTTTGCAGGAATCTCAGTTTGGAGAAGGGTAAGTGATCGGTTGCAAGCTTCTGCTCGTTTCATTATTTCGTTTTTCCTTCCCGCATGTCTCATCTGGAGAGGAATATTCTGTGTGGTGCACGCATTCCTGTAGATGCCAACACGAGCCTTTCATTGTACACAAGGCTCAAGCTCATGCGTAATTTTCCCTTTGCGCTTATTGTTGTGGGGAAATTGAATCAACCACGCTGCTGAAAACACTTCAGAAATTAATCTTAATTGAGGGTTGTCAATCTGCATTAGCAATAATCACTGTTTATTGAAATAATGGGCACAAAACGTCAGGATTAATTACATAACATTTATGTGGATTTTATCTGGATGACACATTTTCTCAGTTTCATGAGAGTGTTTCATGATGAGCGGGTGGAGCAGCGAGAAACTGGCCCTGGTGCTGAAAAATCCCCTTTGTACTGGTCACCAGGGGGTAGAGGAGCCTCCTACTGGGTTGATTTGACAGGACTCAGCCCCTCAGTCCTTATATCACATAGGTACACGCTGTTTTGGCACATCCTTGAAAATCCTGCCTCTTCTGCAGTGTTCTGGGAAACCTAACCATCCCTGAGATGTTTATGGCTTTTGTCACTGCAGCAGCTGGGTGAGAAGATGCCCGAGAGACGGACAGGGCGAATAGCGTTCAGTAACAGAGGTGGACTGAATTGTCATTGGCATCAGCAGGAATGGGAGATTCTTGATCCCAGGCAGGACATGTTGAGCACCACACAATGTGACAGAGCTTTGGGTCGAGCTTTGATGGCAAAAATTGAAGCCCTGGCTGTCCCTGGGCTATTACAGCGACCCCCTTTGCTCTGTGCCGCACGCTGTCACAAAACACGGTTCATCCCTGGCACTTGAAAAGCAGGATGTGTCAAGCTGTCAGTCTTCCCCCCTGCAGCGCCCGGGTTTGGTGTGTTTGTTTCTCTGAGAGCGTTTGGGTGCAAAGAGGAGGGCCCCAGAAAGCCTCATTGGACAAGGGGGCTATAGGTCTTTATTCATTTTGTCAACACTTGCGATCAGACAGGTCGCATTGGCACCAGGAGCCCTCACTGAGAGAGACAGAGAGGGGAAATGTTGGAGAGAGTGAGGTGAGGAGGAGCATGCATGGCTGCTAATCTCCTCCACATGGAGGGAATGGCTTTTCCATGTAAAATGCATCTTTCCACATTTGTCTCTCCTGTATTGATGATGATGAATCTCAGTACGCTCTCTCTGTCTCATAACCCCCGTCTCTGCCTCCTCCTTACTGTTGCTCTAGGGCAGAGAATCAGTGAACAGACAACAGGGGAGAGAACACATACTTATCCGCTCAGCTGTTTTTTTCTATACTATTTCTTCTACATTATTTTTAATCTCCTCTCCTCTGGGCTTTGTTTAAAACCACAACACTGTAGTGGCACTGACTGAAATGTGTAATATTGAAAACTGTCAAGTGTCAATAGCTGATGTTGAATATCAGATCAGAGTTCCCGATTTACATAAAAAATGCCATTTTAGTTTGTCAGATTTCTCAAATTAAGGTTTTGTTTATCTGAAAATTTAAATAATACAAATCCTTAACCTCGCTTGTCCTCTGGAGTGTCTGAAGAAAAAATCGGTGTCTAATCAATCATTGTGCCCACTTGCTCCGGAGGCACCACCATTTGCATTTACATAGAATTTCACCAATGACAAATTACTGTATGTGCTCGCATGTTGACTCAGCTGCCGGTACAATCACATTAGTTCTTGCCTCAAGCATGATAATTTTATCAGCCTATAAAACCTTGCGGGATTCTTTAGGCTGCCGTTGGTGCAAAGCTTATATTGGGTTGAGTGGAAGTGTATTTAGCACAATGTTTACCTGCACCAACGCCACTTATCCACAACTCTTGCCCTTTATTTAATATCTCGCCACCCACTTATCATATAATAAGCTGTAGAAGCTGAGGAATAGTGGGTGGCACTTTTTCTGGGGTTTTCCTGACAGAACACAGAGGAGTTCACAACAAGGGGAAACGTTCAGGTGAGGGGTAGCGCCTGGGTACACCACCCGGAAGGTTTGACATGACGTATGAATAAGGCTTTGTAAATCACGTATTTATGGTCACAGCATAAATTGCCATAAAATCTCACCTTTTTAAGCCGACATTTCTCTGCCGTCTTCGCTGTGTTCTCCTTTTCCTCCTGAGATATTTGTATTTTCTATTTTTGCGAAAATGTGATTTTTGCAGACATTATCCTGCCGGGTTCTATATTTTACGGATATTTTACCTGGAAGTGGCAGGAAAAGTTCAGAACACTGTATTCAGCTTCCGACTTGGACATTTGTCTTCTGCCTCTCCTGAAAATGTCCAGAAACTGTCCAGAGTTCAGTGCATATATGAAAGCAGCTTTATTGACGTTGAAGAAGTCTTCCATGTATTGAAATGAAGCGTTGAGCTGGCAAGCGTAGTTAACGGCTTCCCTCTCACATTTCCTCTGAAGCTGCTGAGATCAGACAGTTTGCATGGCAGACTGGTTCTGTTGCCAAAGATACTGTATCTCAATCTACTCACAGCCATCCAGCCTGGGTGGAAGAAAGAAGAAGCTTGAACATTGCAGGAGCAGTCGACATCAACTAATACAGAAATGTACACATAAGCCCACACACTCACACACACATGCATACGCATACGCACACGCCCTGCTCACACTTGCCCCCTTTGATGTTGGAGCTGAACTCCTACACTCGGGGAGCCCCCTGTAGCATCTTCGCTGAATACATTATAATGCTGCGGTTGTCGTTGTGTTTATTTCTATTCCGGGGCCGCTCTACACTCTGCATCCCGGGGGGACCTGAGAACCCATTTGTAGCACTGGTGACTCGAGTGCTGCCTTGAGCACTCTTAATTAGTCTTAGTGAGATAAGAGTGTGTTTTTTCCTTCCTTTCGCTCATCATTTCCCAGTGTTTCCCCCACCTTTTATGTCGCTAAGAAGTCGGTATACCAAAATATATTTTGACTTCTTCCACATGTTTTTGTGTAATTAGTTTACTCTAAAAGGTGTTTCTATTTGAACTCAATCCCCTTTGGTGCCAATTGTGAAGACTTCTATCGACGGTAGAGCTGTGAGGAAATACCAACAAAGATGAATTAACACTTTCCTTATCATGGGATTGTTGTTATTTTGTTAATGTCAGTGTCATTAGGTTATCAGGCGATAGCCATTATACAGAGAACCTTATAAAAAGATGGAAAACTCCCTTAAACCTTTTTTTTTACTAGTCAATTGGATCTACCATAACAAATTGGAGATTCCAGAGGTGGAAAAATAAGGTGGAAATCCAAAATCATTTGTTGTTTGGTTGAGTGGTTCAGTTCAAAGATTTTTAGTTCTAATTCATAGTTCTGACAGTTTTCTCCCCTGAACTAAGCTAAGCTAAGATAACGGTGCTGTAAGTGACGTGTCACCATTCAACGGCTCTTTAGTATGTGCTGCTGTAAGTGACCATTTCACAAGTCAGACCGCACGATATTCAGTATAGATTCACACTGTCTTCAGTTCACTGGTATATTGCTCATCTAAGCTGCTACTTTCAGTTCAGTGCAAATATCTATACAAGCTCTGACTGATCAGCTCACCTTCAAAAATTCTTACATGAACCAAACACCCCCCATAGAATTACTTATTGTTTCTTTTTCTTACAATCCTCCTCTTGTCTGTCAGAAGTTTGCTGATGTAACACGAGGTTGATGATCCTTTATCAAACCTTTATTCCAGAGGAGGCATTTTAAATACTGAAAAACAATTTTGTCCATTGAAACAGTTAGCCAGTCTCCATGCCACAGTAATAAATCCATCTGCCAGCAGCTGTTAAGCCTGACATGTTTTGATGATGACAGGAGATATTTTGCATGTATGCGTTGTTGCACCGGGGCTGTGGGCTCCATCCATTATACGTGTGTAGTATGCAGGTTATCTCTGCTCTCATGCAGGTTTCCTTTGTGTTGCTATCCGATAACCCACATCAGGTAGATTAAAGACCGCAGCTGTCCCACAGGTATGAATGTGAGGTTCTGTCTATCTGTGTTAGTCCTGACTCACAATGGATCCAGGCTGTTTACCTGCTGCCCACCTAATGCATGCTGGGAAAGGCTCCAAGCCTCAGTGAAAAATGAATAAATATAATTTTGTGTTATTTGTTCATTGCAGTCGTCAGTTTGTCGGCGTCACAGCGGTTGAGCAGGTGATGGGACTTGGTCCAGGCTCAGGATTACGACTTTCACCAGATATACTGACGACATTCGTCCCCCCATGGTGCAGCCTGATTTCCCCACTCATTTATCCAGAAGTCATCACTTGTCGCAGAGCTGTGCGGCTGACTAATTTAATTTAACAAGCTGTTGAATGTCCTGAGATGAACAGTCAGACAGGGTGGAGAATCAATATTCAAGAATATATTTAAGAAGATACAAAGGTTGTAGGGTTCTACCATCATTGATTTTACACCTTTCCTTGACGGTCTGTTCAGGTGCTAGAGATTGAAAACTTAACAAATTTATGTCTGGCAGAAATGTCTGTGTCATTGTTCCTGAAGTGGATGTTCAGACAATGTGACCTGCGGAAATTGTTTTCTTAGATTTCGTGAACCCAGCTTATGGAGTCTAGTGAGGTGGGATGGCAATTCGACAATGAACTGATATTTCAGGACTTAAAATGAGGATGGAAAGAAGAGAAGAAACTGCTCCATGGTCTGAATGTCATCTGTCCATCCACCCACTATGGGTTTTCCATCAAAGTAAATCTTTTGTCCCAATTGGACTCAGTCAACTCGTAGCTGTGAGTCGGTCTGGTCTCCGGAGGATTTGCGTCAGCATCTTCTCCTGCCCTTAACATTGCATCATTAGCCAATTTGAGCGGCGGCACTTACTGCTACCCAGCCACCGGCATAGGTAGCTCATTAGCTTTGTTTCTGGTGTGCAATGCATCCTGGGACAGGTTGACCTGAGAAGGATCAATGCATTGGATCCCTCGATGCTCAGGAATGGAAGGAAGCAAGTTCTCTGCCTTATTTGAAGTGGCCTTTTAAATAAGACAGCCTAGTTATAATGCAATTGGTCTTCAAATGCAGTTTCTGAATGAGGAGATCCCTCAATTAGGACGCCGCTGTAGTCTTCCTTTTATGCTTTAGTTTTTCCCTTTATAGAATGTGGGTTTCCCGATAAGGACATGATGAGGACATTTCAGGGCATGAAAGTTGAACGTGGGTAAAGAGGAGTTCACCCTGCCTGGAAAAACCTAGTGTGAAATAGAACATCCTTTAGTACAAGATGAACAGATGTGCTGATGGTGACTCTTTCTGAAGCACACACACATGGACACACCCAATCCATTAAATGTTACTTTGGGTAGTGCATTATCATGAATGTTATGTCATCATTCTTATCCCCACATCCCACTGGTTGATCCTGGGACCCTAGCTGATGCAGAGGCCCACATCTGCCACACTCTCTTAGCCTGCTCTATCTTAATCACTCCATAAGCTACACACAAACAATGCTGTAGCTGTTTGGTGCTGAATCTACATCTGTGCGTCAGGGTGGCGTGTTGGCCGCACAGACAGACACAGCCGAGAGACCTGCAAAAATCAGAGAGAGGTGGACGGGAGGAGCGGAAGGTGGGGGTGCAGAACAGCTGACCAGGAGAAAGGTGGAAACCTGTGAGATTTTAGAGAGAGAGAGAAAACTGTCAGATGAAGGCGCTGCCACAGATCTGAGCACAGCACAGAGGACGGTTCGCTTGTTGTTTGGAGTGTGGAAGCTCACAGTCTGACGCAAATCCGGAGAGTCCGACAAGTCTGATCTGAGGAAAACCCAGCACGTTTTTTTTTGTTGACCCTTTGAGCTACAGAATGTGCTTCATACTGGGACTGAGCTGAGGTGGACTTATTTTTTTCCCGTGTAGAAGATGGAGGAAATATGTTCTTCACTCTTTGGTCCAAGTGCTTTATCTGCTCACAAAGTACGAAGCACCTTTGTTGCTGGTCCTGCTGAGAAATACACCGTCTTGACTGTAGGGACTCTGCTGGCACGAAATGTCTTCCACATTGGTGGCACCGTGGCCGTGCCACAAAAATGCAGACTTACACAAATTGGTAAGTCTGTGAGTGAGTCTAAGAGTCTGTGTGTGTGAATGAGTCTATAAAGTGTCTCACAGAAGGAAACACGTAACATCTATCATGTATAAGGGATTTTTTTTGTTATCTGTTTTGTTAAAGTTGGCAATTCTCTGCAAAAAACTCTTCTTAAATATATTTTAACAATTTATCTTCCATTGATCGAACGTGTGCATGAGGAAAAACATATTGCATATTGAACATATCTCATGCTGCTGCTATTTATAGCAATGGAAAGGAGCAGAAGCTCATGTTTATGTATCAGAATATCCCCAGGCTGATCGAATTGCTCACTTTCTGTGACCATAACTGTGAACCTGTAGAAAGCTCGTCTTAATGAGCTGATGCTTATTACATGCAAGAGAAGATTTGTTTTGTTTGTGTGTTGATTTCTGAGCGCCTTCCCACTTGTCATAACCATAATCATGTGTAAATGTCATTAATTTTGTCCTGTGGACACTCAGTGAACCACAGCCGAATCACATTTTCATTAAACTTCAGCACGCAAAACAAACCTGCGGGTCACGAGGGCTAAACAGGAGAAACGGAGCATTATGTGAAAAAATTAGGGCGCCTCTCCTCCGTTCAGTTTTATTTTGGTTTGATTCCTGCCCCTGTTGTGTTTCATCAACAGTGGAACTGGCTGGGATAGTTCAGGTGCTGCTTCCTTATGTCACATGAATAGTGCATGAAGGATCAGGCAGATGCCGCTGAATATGAATTTATGTAGTTATGAATAGATTAAGATAAGTCTTTGGACTGTGGTCTATTCCAGTCATCACCGCCTGACCGAATCTCAGCAGAGATCTCACGCAGAGACATTCATGAACTGAAATATTAGCTCTCAGTAATTAAATCCTCATAGAAATGAGGCAACAGGGACGGCCAAGGGGAACTCATGTCATATTGAGATTTAAAATGACAGTTAAAAATTTAAAATGATAAACTGCCAATGATGATTATGTGATGCCGGGTGCTTTGTGTTGTGTGTTTGCAGTCCTGACCTGAATCCTTATTGTCTGGATCTAAGTGAGGTCGGGCTTTGTTCATCAGGTTATCACAGAGGCCTTTCTTTCACCAGCCACATTAAAATATGTTTGAATTAGAGCCGCTGTGGCTAGACAAAGCTTTGATCTGCTCTCTCTGCTCTGCGCCGACAGAGGTGATGAGTTTTTACTCGTGCACACTCGTATTCACACAAGCACAAATGCTGCCAAGTAAACACACACACAAACGTCAAATGGGAGTCAGATGTAAAAAAAAAGTGATGCTTCACATATTTCTTTTTATTCTCGTAGCTAGCTGAAAATCACATCTTTTTACACTTGGGTGGACTTGGCGTCTGTTGGCGTCTTTGCAAGGAGAAATCGC
Organism: Pseudopleuronectes americanus; assembly: GCA_038501795.1. Lineage (NCBI taxonomy): Eukaryota > Metazoa > Chordata > Actinopteri > Pleuronectiformes > Pleuronectidae > Pseudopleuronectes > Pseudopleuronectes americanus. The sequence goes on from CM076719.1 coordinate 8,091,583, forward strand.
AGGTGCACAGGTGCCACGGCCACAGACAGCAAAGCACGAAGATTGGAACCTGGGGATAGCTCGCATATAAATGTGAGTATAGCACAGAAAAGAATTGTTAAAAAAAACTGTACATCGGTCTGAGCAGTAATGCTTGAGGGAGAATGGGGCAAGATACGGCAGCTGAGATGTGAAGGGCACTCCTTTTTTGCTTCAACCATCACCAGTCCTCGGAGAGACACTCATATTAGACTTCATCTTTGATTACGAGGCAGCTCCACTCTTGCGGGCAGACATCCACCCTCTTTCGTCTTCTCCTGGGGTCGTCTGATTCGTAATCTTCCGTTTAACTAGGCGAGAGGTTTGACTCTTAATGGTCCTTATCATGCTGATGGAGAACGCTTGCAGATATGTCAAGGAGTAATAGGATAGACAGTAGGGTTGCGTACTGAACTCTTTTAAGGGTACCAACCGAATTACGTTGGTACAACCTTGCACTGATTCATGTTAAATTGATTGTTAAGAGAGAGTTCAATCACGCGCTACTGCTTCGCAACCAACAATATATTTATCGGGAGGTGTGAAACAGGGTACTGTTTAGGTAGTTGGAGGCAATAGTTAGCCGACAGCAGTCTCCAGTGTGCTTACACGTTTCAAAGCTGACACAATCTAATTCTCTGAGCTGATAGCATTCCAGTTGCACAGTAACAATGTTTACGTTATCCAGCAAGCCATTGTTAGCGTAACCAGTTCATAATAATGCAGCACGTGGCATTTCACCAACGCCGTAGTCACATGTCTACAGACGCTAACTGGACAGTACTATGTGCACAATAAATTAAAGTAAAAACTACAGATGTTACTGTGATAAACGCGCAGCCATCTTGGATTTTGAAGTCATTACAGTTGCAACTTGTGACCATGGGGGAAAATAGTTATAATACTTGTCAAAAAACAAACTTACTTGTTAGATCAACGGCTTAACAGATATTGACTTCAAGTAGTTATTAGCCAGTTGGAAAAGTTACAGGTTCACTGTTTAAATTATACTTTGTTAGCATTTTTGCTAACATGAGTGGAGCAACTAGCTGCATCAAAGTTATTTTACAACTTCCTCTTCTTCCCTCGGTTAACTGACAGATCGCAAACAACTTTAATGTACACACCGCCTCCTACTGTAAATGTTTTTTCAATACGCATTTTTCTGCGCAACGTGAAATTAGATTTTCTGGTATTACAGAGAGAGCAAAGTACAGAAAAAACGTACCATTGGGTATCGATGCCCTATTCGAGGTACTTGTACTGGGGTTGAATTGAAATGTAAACTGTACTTAACTCTAGTAGACAGGGAAATGCAAGGAGAAGCATGTGTGTGAGCTTATTTTTAGTTACGTTTCGACATGAAGAAACCGAGACACTGAAACCTGTACATGTCAGTTCTCCTCAGAGAGATGCCTAGCGTTCGATGTCTAGCTGGATAAAAAAAGAGACAGATTTCTTTCGTATTCCCTTTTATCTTTTTCTTGTGAAATGTGTGACTGACTGAAAAAACATACTTTTACATACTTATACTCTAAAGGAATAGTTGGGAGAATGGGCGTGCATGGAAAACTAACATTGATTCACTTTGAGCCTGATTTAGGATCTTACATATCAGAGGTAGACTGTCATTAGATGTTTTTCTCGCCTAAATCATGGATTTTTTAGGGAGGGATCGAAGAACCCAGAAGAACATGTCTGTTCAGCAGAGCCGAGTCTGTGGGTGGGTGTGATCAATACTAAAGCAAAGCCATATTTGACAGGTACCCCTACTGAATCCCATCGTTAAAGGGATAGTTCACTACTCACCACTATGTCGATGGAGGGGTGGGTGAAGAGTTTGAGTCCACAAAGCACTTTTTGAGTCTCAGGGGTGAACTTTGTTGCAGCCGAATCCGATACATTTGATGTCACCGGCGACTTATACTTCAGACGTAATAAAACAACAGGAAAAACCTTAGATTCCTCGATACTGCTTTTGTGGTGGCATCCAAGTGCCTGCAAGCCCCGACATTTATACGGCCACATATTATACACTATAAAGTACCAGCTTATTCATTAGAGAATATATAAGTTTGTATTTATCTCTACAATGTGCTACCAATTCAAAACACTTCAAATAACTCAATATAGAATAAAAATGTAGCATTTAATCTTTATTAGTTCGGTTGTTCCTTTGGGATGTAAGACTTGAGTCTAATCTGTTCTATGGTTTATTAGATAATAAACTGGTAATAAACCGTAGTGCAACCCAGGAAACGTAAGTGTTTTGTCTGTGTATATATGCTTGTGTATGTAGGTCTACTGATATAAGGATTAATTTACCATTTTCTTCCTTGACCTGAGAAAACATCCTTGTCTTTTGTCTAAATTCATCAATTAACAAGCTCCTTTGTAAATTGTTATGGTCTTCTCAGGATGCCGCTGTTGTGACAGGTCATCACAATCAATATTTGGATATTGATAGTGGATAAAATAATGATTACTGATCTCCAGCTCCATGGATCCTTTTAGTATTTTATTTAAACTCATTGTTTGGATTTCATGGCTGCATTTTCTCACTTTTCTTTCACTGCTCTTATCGACCTAAAGTCCAGTCACAAAAGGCGGCTGTTACTGGCAGCGTGTGCACCCACAGATCCAAGATGTCAGACACACAACGCTAGTGAATAACTGGTGAACATGGGTCATTTAGCAGTTGAAGAACCAGATATTTCCCCCAGAGGATGATGGGGGAACAGAACCTTAAAATAGGGTGATTACTGGAGTTGAATTCATCAGGTGGACAGATACACAATGATAGTCGCTCCCAGACGATTTGGAAAAATGAATTCTCTTTGTGCCTCCCATGTCAGATGGTCACATTTGTAATCCTTTGTATTTTACATAAGTTCAAGCATAGAAGCTTCTTTATGCTATAAAACGTGACCTTTGCATTCCATTAAATTAAACTAACCAACCGTCCATCCATTATCTACAGCGCTTATCTTTGAGGGTCACGGGTAAGAGGCAGGTTGCAGGGCTGATGGAGACAAATAACCAACAATAACAATTTAGAGTCCCCAGTTGACCTAAGCTGCATGTCCTGCACAACGTTGAACTGTCAGCTCTCAGCAAGGTGGTTCCTGGTTTACTGTCCCAGTTGGCTTGGGTCTCTCTTTGTGGAATTGCATGTTTTCCCAGAATTGGCTTGGGTTTTCACTGGAGACTCAACCATAGGTTATTTGTCTCTATATGCTGGCCATGTGAATCGCCATGGCAACCTGTCCAGGTTGTACCCCGCCTCTTGCCCAGTGTTTGCTGGGATTGGCTCCAGCCTCCCACCGACCCTCAAAGGATAAGCATTATAGATAATGGATGGATGGATGGATTTGGCCTGTGGGAGGAAGATGGAAAAAGCTCATGCAGACTCATGGAGAACATACAACACTCCCTATAAGAACCTTCTTGTTGTGGGGCAACCACTGGACCACCTTGCCACCAAACTTAGAAACTAAAGTAATCTAATCTTACCAGACTGTATTTGTCATTCACTTTTATCCCAGACCTGCTGAAAACAACAATTTGCACAACCTTTGAACAGACTTTAGTTTTTTACCTTGACCATGAGCGGATGTGTCTCTGGTGGAGACCTCACTAAACCAACAGTGAAATCTGTCAGAAGGGATATCCCGTAGGAATCAGAACCCGAGTTCACTACTTTAGTCGTTTGGCTGCTTGTTTCTCTCCCTGCATACTCCATTGTTTTATCAACCCAGCAGGCTGTGGGGCCATTAGTGCATTCATGATTTGTCATGCACCTTGGGAGGCTGCAGGGCTCAGATTCATGTGCTCAAGCTTGTGTTTGTGTATGTGTGTGTGTGTGTGTAATACAGTCCCTGGAGTGAGCATCTTCGACTTGAGAAATATCGAGAATTAAATTTGTGTCATTGCTGAGCTTGTCCCCAGGACAGAGAGCCTGTTGAGAAGTGCTCTATACTCAGCACGTGTTCTGTTAAGTACTTAAACATGGGTTTTGAATGCAGGAGAGATTTGACTTTGACGATAATCACCCTGTCATCACAGAATATAATTTTAATTTTAATTTGTTGCGCAGATGCCTGCCTCTTGTGTGCACTTCTCTGCAACCTTGTAAGGTTAAAAATGGTTTTGTCATTTTCCAAGGTCACAGTTTGAAGGTGTAAAATCTGAAGACCTTGAATCTGTCCATACTGTTTTTTAAGTCTCAATTTGTCCAAATCTACTAAGAGGTTCAAAACCTTCATTTTACAGTTATTGGGGCCATAGAGGTTCTGCTTGGAAATGTTTTTATACCTTTACCTTGATTGGAGCCTCATTGCCTTTTTATTGTGAAACTCTACAGAGACTTTCTTGGATTTTTGTTGATTACATTTGATTGCTTTTTTGTTTTTTCTTAAACTTTATCCAATCAGAACAATATGCCATTGGTGGACTCCGACTGTACAAAGATTTATGTATCTGGCTGTAATGTCCACACCTTACGAATCAGTCTTTCTTTCTTCCCTCAACAACTGCTCAGCGCATCGACTTCAAACATGGTGGGTTTATTTCCAAGGACCCCGGGAAGTGCAGTGTTTTGGATGAGTAGCTATTGATACCCCTCACCCCTCCATTTTTTTTTACTCTCAAATTTTCAGTACCGATTATTTTTAGCACCACAAATTTCCGTACATGCATGTGTCCCTTAGAGATTTGGTCCATTTGACAACAGTTTCTCCTTTGGCCTTGAAAACTCAGCTCCAACATCTCAGGGTGACAAACATTTGAACAACTGAAGCTCTTTCAAGTATGTCCCTCAACTCTCAGTATCTCCAGTAAAGCAGACGCCTCTATACTGAGGCACTTTCTCACGTCACATTAACCTTCAGTACATTGAATCTTGTGTGGCGGCTTCTCCATTGTGACCGAGGAGTATTTTATCACAACAAAATGATTGATAACAATTGGTTTTATTAGCCTGTGAATATGAGCGGGTGATATTTTGCACACTATTATTTTACAATGCAACCTTGTGTGTTCCTGGTCTTTCTTTGAGACAAAATTGATTTTGCTCTCTACTTCTACTTCTACAATCTTTACATTTACAAAGAGACATAAGTTCCACTCTCTTAACAAGACGTCAGGGGGAGAATAGCTTCAAATATTAAAACATTCTTCTGTTGCCACACATCTAAATACATCATAGCCGTGGCTGCACCAATGGGATTTTATTAACTACATATTACTTTTTCATTATCACAGTTATTTTAAGACAGATCATGGGCTATATGTCCATACTGGGACATGTAAAAATAGCCATATCGCATGAAGGCTTATGCTCAGGCACACACACACACACAAACACACAGACAGACACACACACACTCAGGCAGGCAGGCACGCACACACTCCACTAATGAGGATGGCAATCTCGCTGTCTGTATCCCTGCCACCAGCTGTCATGAAAAGTAAAAAGTTTGAAGTTTTGTCTTTTATGCTTCTCTGATGCTGGACAGTAGCAGGCAGCCAAGCAATCAAACACACAGTCACTTCTCAGCATCATCACAGTCCCTCTGTTCTTATCTTCACTCCACTATTATAATTCCTCTCCACCCATTCGAATGCTCAATTCAAGTGTCTTTAACTGAACCTTCAACTCCAGATGACTGCCAGAGATGGAGTGATCTCTTCCCGTTATATAGTGCACATACATATTGTATACTGCGGTGAAACATATTGCAGAGACAGACAGGGAGCTGTCATCAGCTTGTGCTCAGTGTGAGAATGTTACTGTGAACATGCAAGCAGCATGCGGTTGTGTCGTGACTCGTGTTGGAGCTGATGGGGCAGAGATTTTCAGAAATGCATCACTATGTAAAACTAATATAACTAGATAGGAGCTGGTACCAGCACCATGCTACCCGACATTAAATTTAGGTTCAATGCAGCCGTTTCAAAAAGAGACATATCGTGCTCATATTTGTATATCATAATTGTTATTTGGGTAATTACATGAAAATGTTCGGAAAATACACATTGCTGCAGCTCCTCTTTTCAGCCTTTTTCTGAATCTCTTTGTTTCAGCTCCTGTCTCTTTTATGAGACACTTCAGGAAAGAAACAATGTTATAAGTCTCTCACACTTCTCTAACTGTTCCATGAACCTCAATTGGACACACATGTATCCTGTTCATAGTGAGGTTTGTTGAAGAGCCAGTCATGTTGGGATTAAAACAGGTATCAATTCTATTTCTGTTGTTATTTTGGAGAACCTTGTTACAAGTTTATAGTCTTTATGTCCTGTTGAAGCAGCCCTCGCTTAGTTTCCACCTGCCTCAGCAGCATGATCCAGAGACGTTCTTCCCTCAGGCCCTGTCGGCCTCCTGTGAAACTCCGAACAGAGAGTCACACATTAGCTCGGTCTCTGTGAGATCCCTCTCTTCCTCCTCTCAGCTGCTTCCAGGAGCAGGTCAGCGGACGACAGAAAAGCAGCCCTGTGTGTTCACACAGTGGCGTCTCTGTGGCAGTTTGGACTCTGACCCACATCAGCCGCTGTCTGCTCCGCTAACTGAGCGACTCCGTGACACTTTGCTGCACCTCTTCCTGAGAGAGGACGAACAAAGTCAGACACCTGTTCCCTTTGTCTCTTAATATAGTGCTCCTCAGACCCCAGTGTTTGTATTTTCGTCTGCAGTGGAGCGATGCATGAGTGTGATGCAGTCCGGGACACAGATGGTGAAGCTGAAGGCCGGATCGAAAGGGCTGGTGAGACTCTTCTACCTGGATGAGCATCGGTCCTGCATCCGCTGGAAGCCCTCACGCAAGAGTGAGAAGGCCAAGAGTGAGTAACACACACACATGTAAACATAACACAGACCACTTAATATAAGTGTGACTCATATTTCTAGTTAGTGATGAGCATTTAAATACAATATATTTATTGTTTTACAATTTAAACCAAGGTTTTGTCCTATATCGGCAAAAATACAGTACAATACAATACTTACATTTTCTTGATGATAAGATGTGACTTGCAGCTGTGACTGATATTTATTTATTAATGAGGAGAGCTCCAATACCTGCAGTGAAACTGGGACATGAACACATACACAACATTATATTGAACATTTAAAAATCTTGCTTTTTTTATGCCTCCTTTGTGCCAGAGATTGTTAATGCAGTACTCACCTGTATTTCATTTTTAGGCATTTTAACAAACTCTCAAATTGGTCTTTTCTCTTCTTCTTTATCCCTCTTTCTCTCCTCATCAGTCACCATCGATTCGCTGTACAAAGTGACAGAGGGCGGCCAATCAGACATCTTCCATCGGCATGCAGACAGCAGCTTTGACCCGGCCTGCTGCTTCACCGTGTACCATGGCAACCACATGGAGTCCCTGGACTTGGTCACGTCCAATGCAGAAGAAGCCAGAACCTGGATAACGGGCCTTGGCTACCTGATGGCTGGGATCAGCGATGAGGACTCGCTGGCCAAACGGCAGCGGACACACAACCAATATCCTTTTAGGAAAGAGGAACACCTTCCTGGACACATCATTGTTAACATGTGTCCAGGAAGGAAAACAAGTTTTTGCTTATGCAATTTTTACTGAGAGATCCTTTATAAAGATTTTTCATAGAAAGATTTCTTCCTCCTCACAACGCTGCTCCTGAAATATTTGTTTTTATTTGTCTGGAATCAGAGGTGTTTGTGCATCATAGTGCATTCAATGATTTATGATGAGTCATCAGAAGAACAGTGCTGATAGAATAAAGCCACATATCCAAACATACCCAGTTTTCCTTAACGTGTGAGTCTGTGACGTGGATGAAGCAGACATTCGAGGAGGCGGACAAAAACGGAGACGGCCTCCTGAACATCGAGGAGATCTACCAACTTCTGCACAAGCTGAATGTCAATCTTCCTCGCAGGAAGGTCAAGCAGATGTTTCAGGTCAGTCCGAAGTTAACAGTGTGGGGTCATAAACAGAACAAAACCCATTCGATGTGTGTATCTAACATGTACTATATGCTCTTATACTTATTTTTGAGGCCTCATTATATGAAAATCAGGAAGGTAGGAACATTTTAATATCAAACCACCTAAATCAAAAACGAGGTTTGCTTCCATTTGAACGCAGAACATTCCTCACGTATAAATATTTTAAAAATCGCAGAAGTCCCATAACCGTTGCATTTTTTACTTTAATGTGCGTGGAATATTTCATATTTTCAGAAGCGAAAGAAACACTTTTAGAGGAAAAGTAAGAAGTAGATTCAGGACGGGGCTTCTTCAATTTTTTAAAACAGAAGTCAGATCGTGTAATGTCAGAAATCCACACTTTGGCTTTTTTAAATTGAGTTATGGTGTTCAGGGACACTGAAGTGCAGTGTCAGAGACCAAAACACATTTCATAATGCACATTGTTCGAGAGTTTGAAAAACTGATTTATTTGGGAAGGTACTTATTCCAACAGACAGTTGTTTTTATTTGTGTTTCAATTCATGTGTTAAATTGGACTAGGGTAAGTCTGCCAAGTTTGCAGATGTTGAGAGAACATCCATAAGCAGATGTGTGTGGGTTTAACCAGCTGGCAGAAAAATGTAGACTTATGAATAGACACACACACACACACACACACACACACACACACACACACACACACACACACACACACACACACACACACACACACACACACACACACACACACACACACACACACACACACACACACAGACAGACACACACGTCAGCACCATTAGAGCAGCCAGGCAGCAGACACAACCAAAGGGATTAAGATTAAGGCAACAAAAACAAGGCAGAGAAAACAATGACAGAGTGTTGTATATACACTGGGGACTATGAGCAGTGGCGAGCAGGTGTCAGCATAGGCGACAGTAGGGGTCAACTAGTGGACAGGTGAGGAATAGCATGCATGGAATGACGCTAGAGGTTATTGGTGTTTCATGAAAAGAGGAGCTGTTCTATTATTTTATAGATGATGAATTGTTTGAAACCAGTTTGGATTATCAACATCGAAGAAATGGGTAACTACCCCATCACCAGGGGTCCCACGTATCCCCATGTTTACAGGGTGTCACTAGTTTTTTGGTTATTTTTGGTGACAAAATGTAAACCTTGAATTTAACTTTTATTTTTGTATTATTGCTTGTACATGTTTATAGGAGAGGAGGAAATGAAGACTCATATATTTGCCTTTGGACAGTTTTGCTGGGCCATGATGAATCGACTTCACCAATTTAATGAGTTCTGTAATCTAAAGTATTGCATTTCTCTCCAACATTAAACATTTGTGACTAAAAAAGCATCTAACAAAGTTAAATTTGGAAAACAAAAGCACCTTTAGTTATTATTTATGAAGAATTTAACTTTTAAATATTCAGCCGCTGTATCAGGACTTTTTGGGGTCAGAGTTTGTTAATGTAAGAAAACACAAACGTCATCACGTTTTGATTAAAATACTGAAAAATACAGATTAGTGCAAGAAAGCATGTGATCTCAATGCCCAATTTAAACCAGGGAAAAGAGCACAAAAAACTAAATGACAGAAATCCTTCATGTGAAATAATAAAAAAAAATTAATTTGGGATACTTAAAGGGCAAAAGGCTGATTGACAGAAAATGTTTTCAGGGACATTAAACTTCTAAATAAGTCGTGTGACAATCAATTTACAAGTGTGAATTCTTTCTTCAGCTCAGAGTGACATTTTCATACAGTATTCACTATCATGAAATTTAAAATTAAAAAAAAATATCCAAACAAAGCTTTCCCCTCAAGCCTCATCAACATCTCTGTTAAATCAGAGTTGATACAGGGAATCTGAAAGTTTGCATCCGTTGATAATGAACTAAACTCTAATTTTACACTGTAAATCACTTCATCCTCTGACTTTAGATGACACGTAACAATTCATGAATTTATCCCGTTCCATTCAAGCAGTGGTACGGAGCAGCGAAAGCCACCTGAGCAGCTTGTGCCATTGTTTAGAATACCCAGAATCCCTTTGTTTTCTATCCATGCATTTCTGATGCAGTCCATCACAGTGATTTATCCGACTGGTCGTGTGTAGATTCTGTCTGTGATCGAGTCCCCGGTGCCCACGGCGAGCTCATTACGGGAGTGTGATGGAGGCATTAGCTGGTATTATTAGATTTGGTGTGGAGTCGAATGGGCCCCCGTGAGATACGGGTAATGTGAGCGGCCGAATCCCGGTGCGCGGGCGGTACGGAGTGTCAGGGTAGAACGAGCCGTGAGACACATGGAGCGACACGCAAGGTTAGGCAAAGGAAAAATAGATTTTGGAGAGGTAATGTGTTTGTGTCATAGAAGCTGGAGCGCCGTGCATGTTTTCTGGTGTGAAGACATGACGGAGATGGAGAGAGAAAGAAAAAGATGAGTTTGCAGCTGCGTGTGCGAACAGCAGCTCCCCTGACAAGACAAGACTACATTTTCTAATTTTAAACCATGATCAATAGAGTGTGAGGTTCAATATCAGCTTATGGCTACAGTAAATATTGATTTTACACCTCATGGTACCCTGATAATCAGACTGAGTTATCATTATGCTTCAATTCGATCATGTTGATTTCTTTAGAGGAGAGATGATTTTCTATTCTAACCTAGTGAGTAATACAAAATAGGCAAAATAGGCAATTGCATTATGATGTATATAACATGACATGTCCATCCCAACATCAGTTGTGGAAATAAACGCTTCGGAATTAGTTGTGTGGAGCAATTCACAAAATATTTTTCACATTTATTAAAATATGACTCAACTGTTTTTTCAGTAAGTCTACTTAAAACTACTTATGCAGATGTATTGATCCCATAGATTGTATTTAAAGATGGAGGACATAGGTGATTTCCAAACTGTCTCATTCGCTCCCTAGTGGCTGGCTGCGGTATAGGTCATAAACCCTGCCTAATCCATGTTAGTGAAAAGTACACATCAAATAATTTAGATGTTTTCTTCTTACTACACTTATAGGTCTCTATGATACAAAAGGGTTGTTTCAGATGAGGACTGTGTGAATCAAACACATAACAAGCAACCTGGCCGAGTCTCCTTCTCCTAGTGTTGGACTTATAGCTCAAGATGTAACTCTTCCTCACCCTCACAGGAAGCCGACACCGACGACCAGCAGGGCTCGCTGACGTACGAGGAGTTCTCCGTCTTCTACAAGATGATGTCTCTGAGACGGGACCTGTTCCTGCTGATGATGGCGTACAGCGACAGGAAGGACCACCTGACAGCGGAGGAGCTGGCGAACCTCCTGCGCAACGAGCAGAAGGTGAAAGGTCACGCTGGCCATGCACGGCCACGCTTTAGAGGCAATGAAATGTTCAGCCAGTGATGTTAAAGCTGACATGTATTTATGGCAAAGTTCCAGCTCTTGAATCCTCCATTAATATCCAGCCACAGAGAGGAGACATTTATTTTCCCGACCTCCTTAGTCTAATGTAAGTGTGTCTGTCTCAGCTGTCTGCCCAAAGGAGTCTGCTCCAGTAGACGAGTCTATCAGGCCTAAAATTGTTTTTTTTCCCTCTGTGTCTTTTCATTGTGTGTCTGACACATTTTTGCCCTTTTACATTCTGATGGTGTCATTTTTAATTATGCTGTATTTCTCATCTCCAGGCTGCAGTTATACAGTTCCCTGAATGAGCTGCTTAACACAGTTTTCAATTAATTTAACACCGACACAAATGTATTGTAGAAAGATGATACCATTCTGACTGCATTCGGCATTTAGACTGTGTTTAGTTATTAACTACAGTTCAAAGGATCTAATTCAGGTCATTGCATTTTCTCTCATAGTAATATTCACTCCTCTCAATCATAGTAAGGTTAAAAAGGTCATTTTACAAACAAGTCTTAAAAGTCATGGACAGGAAATTCCCACGTTATCATCAGTATTATAAGTAGATGCAATATGTTGCAAATTTGAGTATTTAATCTGTAATTCACATATTCATCTGGTGTTCAAAATAACCTTGCAATACTGCAACGCTACTGCGGGACATTTTTTATTGAAAAAACTGGTCACAACAGAAAATAGTCTCAATGTTGCGAGGCAGAATTTTACAGGGGATTGAAGAATCTCGAAAGGAGGTTCTGACCTTGAGGAATCTGCCTTTTCATTCAGAGCCATTGGAGAACGGAGCATTCTCCCTGATACTGTTCAAACAGTTGGAGATTTTATTATTTTCCCCTGATCCCCAAACATTTGTAAACAACAGTTGTGCCGACATTAGTTTGGCCAACACAGTATTCACATCTTGTGTTCTCTCAACTCTCATATTCGTTCTTTGTCTCTGCAGATAGTCAGTGTGACTCCAGAGTACGCTGCTGAAATCGTGGACAAGTTTGAGCTGTCTGACGAGAATAAACAAAGAGGTGTTTTGGGGATTGAAGGTAAATGTCTCTGGTTTCACCATCTTCTTTTCACAGCTTCAGATTCACTCCCCTTGGGCTCAGCTAATATACATAACACAGTTCATGCCATCACAAGTTTATTCATGAGGTGTCAGCCTGTAAGAGCAGAGTGGAGAACATCATGTGGCTTATGAACAGCTAATTAAGCTTGATTTTTTCAATAAATAAATGAATTAGGTTTTTTATTCTTGTTCAGAACCATTCCCAGCCTGCACAACCTTACAAGGCTCCATGAATTAATTGAAGACCGATACAGAATAGTTTCTATAACCAGACATAAAGAAGGCACTTTCATTCGTAAGTCACCGACATATGAAATGAGGAATCAAAGAAAATAATCCTTCTAACTCTTTTAAATCTAAAGAAAACTAAATTAAACCATCAATCCATGCTTTGTTGATCTAGATTTGTTAAAATTGACCAACCTGACAGATTTTCTGCTTCTGTCAGACCACACATTTACAATCAGACTCTTTTTGAATAGAAACAAAGAGGATATACATCTTTAACCTTTTGCTATTTTGTCTCTGGAAAGTGTTTATCTCTGAGTGTCACCTCCCCATGTTACTGAGGACTGAGCTTTAGGGAGACGAGCGAGGGTATCTAGACTGAGAAAATTGGGAAGCCAGAATGAGGGCGGAGGGATAGGCAAAATGAGAGTGTGACAAAAAAATAGAGTAGTGAGGACAGGCAGAGAAGATGGAGGGAGGAGGAGGAGGAGTGCGACTAATCTTGTCGTTGGAGGCATGAAGGCTAACACTGCATGTGTCTGGCTGATCACGCCAGTATGTCTGATGCCCCCCCTGCAGGCCTGAAATGTGTGTGTTTGAACATGCTTTGTGCACGGATGTGACAGAAACGTACAACCAGATTTACACTGCCACAACATTCCAGTGTGATGAGGAAACTACAATATTGGATCTCTTTATGTTTGTGTCAATGTCTATACTGTGTCCAGAGGGGGATCATAAAGTCATATGACAGTGTTTTGTTAAACTCCGGATTTCCCCATGAAAAGATTTATCCCATATTTGCATCAAATTTTTAGTAAGATTTTCCATGTCTGCCTCTTTCCTCTCGTCTGCTTTCTTGCTTGTTTCCGATTTCTCCCGCTCTTGGTATTCCCGTCTCATTCGTATTCCTCCCCCCTGGATGAAAGGATGCTTTCTTCTTTGCCACTCCTCCTTCATGCACAGAACTGTGCTTGTAATGCACTTGCCTGTGATCCTGTTATTTCCTGGAGCTCAACCTGCTGATGAAGAGATATTGTAGGTGTCACTGTCAGAAGATGCACGATAACATCTGGTTGCTGGTTGTTTGAAATAGAAGAAAGAAATGTGCCGCTTTTATTTTTAAACAACCCGGAACATTGGTTGCTGAAAATCTGTTTCTGGATCAGTTTACAAGAAGGAAATTCAAAGCTTGGATCTGTAGATTTACAAGAGAAACAAGAATAAGAGTCCACAATCAACAGCTCAGTGGGATTAAGGAACAGAGGCTAACATCGGCATGAAAATAAGCTCACAATGATTTATATAGTCTATATAAAGATTGATGGCACATCCTGTCTTTCCACCTGTGGGCGCTGGCTTCTTGCCTTGGTGGCGTCATGTGGATCCAGAGTCGTGATAGAGTGGAGTCGCTATATCTTCATCCTAACAACATCCTTGACCAATCGTGAGCTTTTTTTGTAGCATCAAATAGCTAGGCTTTTTAAAAAACAAACTTACCAGAAAATTCAAACTCAAACCTAATTTATGCCAGAAACCATCAAAAATGTATCTGACATGTAAATTGATTACTTAGATAGGTTCATGTCCCATCAAATAACATGAAGGAGTCGGAGCTATCGACCTAAAATGGGGCAATCATGATTGTTTGGCTTCATCACTATGATCACTATGCTATATAGTGTTGGCATGCTAATAGTAACTAATTACCACTAAACACAAGTTACAGTTGAGTAGGAAGGGAATGCTATTAGTGCCAATCTATTGAATAGCTCTTGAGATATGTCAAAGGATTGGTAACTACATTTAAACCACACATATCAACCCCCTGGTGGCGCTATATCAAAAGTCAGGGGGCACCACAGTCACAGGATACACCATCAGGGAACAGTTAACGTCCTTACAAATTAATTAATGTCAATTCATTCTATAGTTATTGAGATCGTATTGAGTGATGTTGCCATTCTTGAAGCCATTTTGACTCCAAATTCTGCAAATAAATTGAATCTTATTGAAATCACCTGTTTTTATTTGTCTTATCTTCAGGTTTTACGAGTTACATGCGCAGTCCAACGTGTGACATTTTCAACCCTTTGCACCACGAGGTGAATCAGGACATGGAGCAGCCGCTCTGTAACTACTTCATCGCCTCCTCTCATAACACCTACCTGACCGGGGACCAGCTCCTCTCTCACTCAAAGACAGACATGTACGCCTGGGTGCTGCAGTCCGGCTGCCGCTGCGTAGAGGGTGAGCTCGTGTTTACTTTGGAATGCTTCACAACACTAATGTTATTGTGTTGTATCATTGTGACTTAGCCCAATCGGAAAAGTATAGGTGTGAATACCGTTGGGAAATTAATGATGTCTGAATACCATTTATTTACATCAGTTTTAGGATCCTTGAATTGTCATGTCCTCATAGAAGACACAGACAGTTTAAAGGCCTATGTCGATTGGCCGAGAAGGCTTTTAATGAACTCTTTGCACAATGTTCCAAATGGTATCATTCAGTTTGGCACTATCATTTAATAAAACAATTGCAGTTCAGAGTTTTCATGTATATTTTATGGATAACCTGGATAACTGGGGAACTGCTTAGCATTTTTGTTCATGTTTTTAAATGAAAACCCTAAACTGGTTTCCCCTGTGTTGGTAATAAAATTAGAAACAGGCCCAGAGCTGCAGCAACACTGAATTAAAAAAACAAAAACAATTTAACACAATGTTATTACTATGAACCGTAAGCTTTTACTCACAGTATGTCCTGTCCCAGAATCAAGTAACACCAGTGTTCGTGAGGGGCATGAGAAATAGTGGAGAATAAAAAGCTGTGAAATCCAAAGTCCAACTGAAATGTACTCTCTTTCCTTAAATCTGAAATAAATAGTGAAGAAGTGACAGAAACAGTACAGAGAGGCACAAATGATTTCCATATTCATGCATCATTTCCTCATTTTCTTCCTGTAGTGGACTGTTGGGATGGTCCTGATGGAGAGCCGATGGTCCAACATGGCTACACTCTGACCTCCAAGATACCGTTCAAGTCTGTCTTAGAGACCATCAATAAATATGCCTTCATAAATAACCAGTGAGTCAAAGATCCCTATGGGATAGTGTATGTGTGTCTGTGTGTGTGTGCACATGATTGTTGCTGACATTTATGGAAACTAGACACTTCCGTTATCCCGTAGGTATTGTTGTTGTAGAAAAATAGTCTTGAATACCAAACAGAAATTCTATTTGACTTGTTTATTCCTCTTCAGTTTATCCTCACATATATAAATCTCAGTTGTGGTTGACGTTCTGTAAAGTTAATAATTTTTTTTTGGGCTCCGGGACAAACGGCACAGCAGAAATTGCCTTATTGATTCTATATTGCCTTTTGCTGTTTAATTGTGCTGCTGCAGGAGCGATGAGATAAACCACAATAGCTCCAATCCTCCTACTGTTTATCCCATTAAAACAAGTTTTTTTTTAACCTATATCCGTGCATTTTACCACAAGGTTTATCAAGAAAGTTGCAAGCAGTAAAAAAAAAGGGAAGTCAGGGTTGTGTTTTCCAGAGAACGCTGTGATTCCTGGCAGTAATTAGCACCTATTAGTGAGCCATCTGCTTCTCGGTGTTTCCTCTGGCTCCCGGAGGAGTCTCTGTTTGTCTCTGCTGGGTCCAACAATACCCAAACAAAGTGAGGAGTGATGCAGCTTCCTGCTGCCGTGCTGGCTCACTTACCCTCTACTGCAGCTACTTATGACTCTGTTCTGAAAGCACCACTTTATTGAAAGGTACAGACAGTATCAGGCTAAATTATGTAATCTGAAAAAAAGTGGGGCTATATTTGGCGTTGCCGCATTGGAATTGTCGCCAACTCCAAAATTGAGATTATACATCCATCCCCTAAATTAATTTTTAAATGTTAACTTAATATGGGGTTGTTTATTACTCTTTTCAAATGGTTTGTTTCTTTGAACAAGATTATAGAAAAACTAAGATAAGGATGATCTAGAAACTGGGATTGAAGGATGCGACCTGGGACAGGAAAACGACCTATTACATTATGATACAGATGTTTAGACTTTTGGATATCAGACATGTTTAGAGGACTGATAATTACGAGGGCCTGCAATTTGGTGCAGATCAAAATACAAATCTGGATCTAGTGAATTAAATGTGGTTTCATAAAATGACTGTTGGGCCTTGGCGGAGGTGCTCACTCTACTGAGTGCCACTCTGGATTGTTTATTTGTCAGGATTATGCAACCAAACCAATTTACACCAGACTTGGTGGAGGGACGAGGCTCGGTCCAAGAGAGGACTCATTCAATTTGGTGCAGATCCAGGGAATTTTACTTTATCACTTTCCTGAACATTGTGTTCCTTTTTTCGTTTATTTTTCTGTTGACTAGACAGACTTGGTGAAGATACACGTTCTAATGACTTCCATCTTCCTTCATCAATCAATCACCGGACAAAATAGATTGACAGTCAATTACCATAGGAACATAGAGACAACCCAGTTTGAGACACGTACATTCACATAAAACACTTTGTTGCTTTGATGGCTGCCTGCTATGTCTTTTGAATTAATTTCCTTTTACCTCTTTTCCATTTATTTTTTAGTCTTGACTTTATGTGTGCCTCAGATTAGAGCTGAAACATTTAATTATTCAAGACCGTGCTCCAGCGGAAATGCCAAATATTCCCTGGTTGCTTGAGATAATTTTAGTGAATGAAGTTGTATTTCTTCTCAAGGTAACTTTGCTATAGGTCCCTGT
The DNA here is from genome assembly GCA_038501795.1 of Pseudopleuronectes americanus. Classification (NCBI taxonomy): domain Eukaryota; kingdom Metazoa; phylum Chordata; class Actinopteri; order Pleuronectiformes; family Pleuronectidae; genus Pseudopleuronectes; species Pseudopleuronectes americanus. The sequence continues at coordinate 8,109,066 of CM076719.1, forward strand.
ATAACTCTGTGAATTAACTAATAAAATATTAATTGTAAATTATATATATTTTTTAATATATATATATATATATAGGTTCGCTAATTAAGAAATACCTGCATAGTAAACCTAAAAGTAATATTAACTTGTTTCTTGTCTTGCTGTTCTCACCCATTGACATGCACATTGTACATTCACAGCTATTTTATCATCAGTGCTTCCTGTTAATATGATTAATGGCCCCAGGGCTGTATTGTAATGGAGAAAGTCCCTGCTCTCCCTCCAACACACACACACATTCACACACACATCACACAGCTCACTGAGCCAACTCACCGTGTGTGTCGACATGAAATGAGTATGGGTGTTGCTCTGCGTCGTCTCTTTTTGACCTCGGTTGTGTCTAAGGGCGAGTGTGCGGGGATGCGGGTGTGTTTTGGGGATCAGAGGTGGAGGTGAGAGCAGGGCTGCGTCCCCCGAGGGGGAGCTGTCAGTCTGACAAACCTGACATTTGAGCTGCGCCGCTGTGTGGCCATAAGTCATTTCACCTTTTCTAAATGAAAAGACAGACACACACACACGCACAAGCCTCCCCCCACACACACACCCTGCCACAGAGGTGAAGAGGTGTTCAGGTAGATGTATTTTTTGTATCATTTACCTCTTTATTCTGTTTGGCAGGAAGTGAGAGAAGGAAGTGAAATGTAAAGATCTATAAAGATGGGCAATGTGTCTCCACTTCCTCCCGATGTCCAGAAATATCACAGATACGAACGCTGCCGTCTAGGACATTTGGAGCCAGAGTCTGTTATCGGGGGATGGAGCACTTGAACATACATCAGTGTGAGAGGAAACATGTAAAAGATTTATCGGATATCTACTTTGACTGCTAACATGGAGTAGGGGGAGGGGTTATAATCTATACTTCAGCCAGACACCAGGGGGTGATCAAGGTGCTTTGGTGTTACTTTTTAGGGAGCTTTCATGTCCTAACATGTTTTATTTAATGAGTATGAATCCATGTGTTTCTCTTTCCTCAGGTACCCGGTGATCCTGTCCATAGAGAACCACTGTAGCATCCATCAGCAGAAGAAAATTGCTCAGTACCTGCGAGAAATCTTCGGAGACAAACTCGACGTGGGAGACGCGCTGAGCAGAGACTCCAAAGCATTACCCAGTCCTCTCAGCCTGCAGGGCAAGATACTCATCAAAGTAAGAACAACTCAGTAGAGAGATGGATGGATGGGGGGGTGTCATACACAAGCAAACGGCAAATATAAATATTTAATCAAATTGCTACACCATAATATGCCCAGTTGGTTATGAATCAAGGGATGCGTCACACCTTTAGATTTCCTGTATAACAGCAATAAAAAGTGAGCACCATATCTCCATATATTTTATTCATACAAGTTTTTTTTGAGGGAAGGGGGGGGGGTATAAAAGGCAGATAATTAGTGCCCATTAACAGATGGAGACAAGAGAGAGGATATACGGAGGATAAAAGTATGTCGTATAACTCATATGAGAAGGGCAAGAAATTTGGATATGATGACAGAGTGGCAGCCTCCTTTGAAACTCACTAATAAAAAAATAACAGACACAAACATCATTATGAAACAGTCAGATGAATACTTCACCTTCGAAATCCCTCATTTAACCAAAACTAACACAAAATTACTATAGAACAGGCAACAGGCAAACTGATTAATAAATTATGCCGTTTTATAATTAAAATGTATGCATCACATATATTCAGTCCCCCTGGCACACTTAAAGGGTATGTATACGAGATTTTAAACATTTATATAACACCCAACAACTAGTATTATGTAAAGACAAAGTGGAGTTATGGTGTCCTGAGCATGACAATGAAGTCACGCCCACAATGTGTGTGTTGTGAGTGGAGCCTCTCACTTCTTTTTCATTGGTCCAGGGTGACTTCTTTCCAGTTAAAACCATTAATACATCCCCATGTTTATAAAAGTGAGATCGCTACAGCTCCGAACTGCTGTAATATAACATGACACCAGGGCGGACACGCTAAATTTTTAAAGCCTTTCCGCACTATTACGCATTTCAGAGACACAAACACTGTGAGCACATCTGTCACCTTCCCACCAAGGTGCTGTTAAAACAGAAATGCTGTACTTACCTTATTTTTAGACAGTCCATATCCTTCAAAGCACAGCATTGTAAGAGATGGCAGCTCGGGACACATGTTTCATGTCTGAAGGCGTCCGACATATAAAGATGGATGATGCGTCTTCACCTTTTCTTACTGTCAAGAAATGAAGCTGAAATATCAAAGATAAAAATGCTGCAATTTTTGCGCATTTGGAGCTGGAGTCGGTGCAGCTTCTGTAGTGTCTGTCATCATGCTTCACCCGTGTACTTACTTGAATACACATCAGTGGAACAATAACAAAAATTATCTTTGAGAAACATTGACTTTTTAGTTTTTCCCATCTCCTATCTACTAACATAGAGGAGACCTGGTTTAAGACCTATACTGCAGCCAGCCACCAGGAGGCAAACAAAGTGATTTGGCTTCACTTTTAGGGCACACTCCTGTCGTGGATCTTTATGTGCAATGTATTCTCAGAGTCAGATGAAGTTACTTACCCTGACTCGCATAATTATTTGTTTTCCTGAATATACAATGTAAAAAATCAAGTTGATAGATCAACCAATGGGACTGAAACACAACCAAACCTGAATATCATTTAAAATTTAAGTCGGAACCCCCTCGGATATCAGCACTGTTATGTTATTGATATTGCAGGAAAATGTGCTAGCTCCAATAGGAAATATTGATATGATCAACCCCAAAAATAATGAAAACCCATGTGTCCCTTTTATTTTATTCTCAAACATCAGCTCTCACTTTTTGAGGGCCTCAGACCACCTGATCCTCATCGTCCAGCTCAAGAGCAGCTATTTAACACAAAGAGTCCGTGAGAGACAGGAGGAGAGAGCAGGCGGATGAGCAAAGGCTTTCAGCATTTATTGTCTTTTATTAGAAGCAGATAAAATTGATTTTTTATCTTTTTTTAATGCGAAGAAAGCTTTCCCAGGGAAAAGGAGCTCTGCCTTTGTCCCTCCCTGGCCAGATGTCTGTAAAAGTGAAAGAGCATCATTGATTTTCTTTAAAGCCCTTTACTCCTCTCTGAGAGTTTCCCTCCATCCTAATCCTCCCCCTCGCTGCCCTCGTTCGAGAGCCCTCCACCTCTGCCGAGCGAGAGAACAGAGAGTCGCAAGGCAGCGGCGAAAAGGTGGAAGGGTCTTTAACAGACACAGCGAGAGGTGATGTCAGCCAGTGAAAGACTCGATTGACTGCAGGAAGCTCTGAGCCTGTTACTGATTTTTGTTTTGAAGAAGAAGAAGAAGAAGCTGAGAAAATCTTGACGCCCCCTCACACCTTCAGAATGGCTCACTAATGGTCTTCCACTCGGCTGAAAGAGCCGCCCGGGGAGTTTCTCACAGAATCTGCCGCTGATTGTGTATACAGTGTGTGTGTGTGTTTGTGTTTCCATGTGCACAAGCGTGTGTCTTGTGCTCTCTTGTGTACCTAAATGTGGCAGTAATGGCTTCCGGTCATGCTTGTAAATACTGGTAAAGGAGGCCCATGAAGGAAGAGGTCACTTTAAAGTGTGTTTGAGGTTTTTGTTTTGTGATTGTCTGAGTGAAAGCTATTTAACTTTTGCTTTTGGGTTCTAGGACTGTGTTGGAGGTCGTACCTGTGTGGGGATCCTTGTGTATTCATGGGTTGTGTTGGGTCGATTGCGTGTTCGTTGTTGTCCTCCAATTTATTTGTCTGTCTTCTCTCCTTCCAGGGAAAACGTCTGCCTTCCTATCTGTCGGCCGACGCAGAGGAAGGGGAAGTATCTGATGATGATAGCGCTGATGAAATTGAGGACGACTTCAAGCTCAAGAACAGCAACGTAAGAGAGGATTGTGGACACAAGTATCACGTGCACACAAACATGCATGACTGCTTTAATTACCACCTCCACACTGACACATTCACTCACATTGTTCAAGCTGTTCTTCCTTGATTTTTTTCTGCAACTTCTATTTGTTTATGTCAGGGCAACTTTCTTTTGTGTGGCCATGGCCATTTTCAGACAGGAGCTCTGGAAATTGTCCGGAAGCATCAGGGTAGACAAGGATGCCTCGAATCTCATTTATTTCTAAGTTGATATCTTTGTCTGCATCTTCTATGTTTATGGCGCCTCTTTTTCATCCTGAGAAGTTGCTATTCTCTGAGTTTTGTTTCCTTTCCTTTTCGGGACAATATCCTGCTGTATTCTCACGTGGGCTTACTTGGAAGTTCTCTGGACAATTTACTTGAGGTCTGGCAGGAAAAGCTCAAGAAAATGTCCGGGGCAACTGACTCGGACATTCGTGCTCTCAAATTCAATGAAAATCCAGGAAAATGTTGGTTATTTCAGGTATCACTTAATCTGTTCATTGAAACGAATAAGACAGCAACAACATCCCATCAGTAAAAAAAGGGAGAAAAGAGGCTCACACTCGTTCCTCCCCATACATCCGCCACAAACAGAGGGTGGATAATGGGATCTTAACGACATTGTTCTCCTCGACATAATGACTTCAGTAATTGGGTGGTAATGTCGGTGCTTGTTTTATTGAACTTCAATGTCTTTAATGTTTTGGAATAATCAATGCTTAACGATGCAGATACAAAATGATACGTCAGCGCAAGCGTAGAAGAATCTGAAGTAAGAAATAAGCATCAGAGAGATATGTAAAAATGTCCGAGCATATCATCGCCACATGCTGCAGATCAACTTTCCAAGTGCTATTTTCTTTTATCGTTATTTTTAACTCCTTTGTGGTTTTTGCCTCGCGTACAGTAGTGCCAGATCACCCTCATCACATTTAAGCAGTAAAACACTCTGTTCAGCTGTGTAACCGAAAAATGGCATCGCTCTCTCACATTTAGCTGGAAGCATGAGGGTGCAGATGCCACGTTGGATGATCATCGCCATTTTAAAGGGGTGGTGGCAGGTTTTTTCCACTAATGAGAGGTTTTGTATTGAGCTCATTAACGCAGCATGTTTTCACAGCAGTCACCACTTATTTGGCTGTGAAAAAAAAAGTGTGTAATGTTCTCTCTTTCTGTATGTGATGTGGTTTTTCCTCTATTAGCAAAAATGTTCCACATCTACAGGATTACATTTTTACAACCCTTGAGTTTATTTTATTGCAACATTCACCCTGAGCTGATTATAACACTTACAAACTCACCCTTTCCTCATTTAGAAGGCAACAGATTTTTTACACAAGAGGAAGCTGATTGTCAGACCTGTCGTACACATCCACGCCCCCTTTAGGAAATTGTAGTTATTGCTGTAGCAGTTTTGAGATAGAAACATGTTAGTGTGTAACTTTAAACTTGATAGTAATGGTGCAAGTGATGAAGATTAATATCAACATCTCACCTATATGGTACTGAGTATCTGTTGTACAGGGATTTGGGTGATTTTAGCAGACCAGGAGAAAGTTTTGCCAAACTTTTTACCAAATACAGAGCAAGAAAGTCTGTTAAAACATCACACTATTAATTGAATCAAATGCTAACCAGCGACACTGCACACAGCTTATGTGTTTTTGCAGTTTTTGCAGTTTTAAATTTTAACTCTGTCTTTGTAAACCCTATAACAATGTATTGCTAACATTTTGAAAAGATTCAAAAAAGTGTCTGCTGGTAAAACCCCAAATGTTTCAAGTTGTTAAGAGTTTAAAATGTCCTTATTTTGACAACTTTTAAAAATGTTTAATTTCTCTCTACATGTTGTTACACTTCATCATCTCCTCTCAATAGACACATCTAACCTTTCTCTCCTTTCACGCAGGGAAATGGTCACCACCAGGTGGAGTCTCACATCAGAAAGAAACTGGACTCTCTGCTGAAGGAGTCTCGCATCGGAGACAAGGAAGACAGCGACAGCTTCAGCATCCGAGCCCTGCTGCGCGCCACGCACCAGGGCCTCCAGAAAAACCTGCGGCAGGTACAGCCCCGGGGCGATGTGTAGTACTGCATATTGAGCATAGTAATACTTCAACAGACGGGGAGAAGAAAGAGAAGAGAGGGAGCGTGAAACTAGGCCACAGTATTAGTCACGGAAGGGAGACACAGAAAATAAAGGAGTGGAGTAGAGTAGTTGCTGCAGCACTCATAGGTCAAACCCAGCGAGCAGATGGGAAAGCACAAACAAGCAACAGCTCCCCAGGCCACTCTGGATGGGCCGTGATTTTTCCTACATGGTTGGTGGTTCATCCAAACCTTGTCAAAACAGTCTGAAAGTGAGGAGAAACTAAATGTCTGCAGTGTTACTTAATATTTAATTTCCCTGCTTGCCTCTTGTGCTATTTTTAGCTGCTTCAGTTTCCTGACAGCCATTTTAATGTCGTGGGTTCTGTGCATCGGGGTTTTCCTATTCTCTTTATTCTGCTCCTGCCTTGTTGGTGATACCCTTCACTTCATCCTGTCACTAAAGCTTCTTCTGTCTCTGTCCTTACTGTAATTTGTCTTTTTTCAGTTTTTCTATTTTGCTCCCATATTTCTCACCCACTCTCCTCTTCAGCTGTGCTCTGCTTTATTGGATGATGCCTGATGCTGGCCCTCCAGCTATTGAGCTTAAGGGTTTAAGTGACTCACTTAGTTCCAATGTGGCTGTTATTAGATTCACACCAGATAATCCACACACTTGAATGTAAACATCCACACACATGCACACGCTCGACTCTGTTTTTTTTGTGTGTTCTCCTCTCCTCCAGAACTCCAGAGGGGTTCTGAAGAAATCCCAAAGCAGATCCTTCATCACGACTCTCAAACAGAAGGTAAGCAGCATCGCAACAAAGATGGCTCTTTTTTTTTCTGCCTGATTCTTGATCTATTTGTGTGGATTCTCGAATAGCAAAATCAGGTTGGTTCACTTTTTTGTGAGGTGGCAATGAAACATTTCACTTCTCTACTACTAAACCTTTGCAAGCTTCCTTTTTAGAAACGTTAATTGAACAGTATCCATCTTCTTCTTCTGTATTTTATGTACTTGTGATCCTGTTAGGACTCCAAAACTGCCTCATACCACCAATGGTGTCTTTCAGACTTTGTTAAACCTTTACTTAATTTGAGAAATCCCTGATTCTCTCTGCAGAAGAGTCACTCAGGATTCATTCACCAGCCTTTGCCATCCTTTTAACATTGTCAATGAGACTAACAGACGATGAAAAGGTTCGACAGAGCCAAAGCTGCTGGAAACCCAAGAAACTAGAATGGTACTAACCTAGAATGTGTCCGCCAAAATCCCAAAAGTCCCCATTAAATTCAACCAAGTCTGACCAAATTGCACACTCATACATATCAGTTCCCTAAATGTGCCAGATTTTTTTCCCCATTGTTATCCCCAAAATTTAAAAAAATGCCAGATCCTTCCTCTTTTGCTTCATCTTTCTTACAGACTAACAGACAAACGGTAATCAAAACGGATCAGGCAAACTTTATTTACATAGCACCTTTCATGCAGGTTAGTGCAGTTCACAGTGCTTCACCTAGTGATTGACAATATGCTAATAAGACTGACATAAGAGAATAAAAAGGAAGTGAAAATGTAAACATCACTTCCTTGGTAGAGCCCACACCTACAGGGAAAAGTCAGCACCCCAGTGAAACCTGATGGTGCATCGTGTCTCTTAGTATTTTTGCTGAGGCCCACTTGTGTCTGGACTCTGGACAATGTGTTTTGAATGGAGGCTGGGTTTACTGTGACAAATCCCGGTTGGAAGCTTCTTTGTTGTTGTGTCTGTAATTTGCGATACGCTTAATAGTGTTCCTCTCCAGGACTGTGCTTACTGACCACTCACAACCAACTTCCAGCCTTTATCCTCACATTTAGCTAAAGTGAGCTCGAACAAGCCTTACCTCACCATTAAGCAGTTGTTGACATTTTGCTAAATCTGCATGGATGGGGGAATAATTTGTTCCAGACCGGTCTTCCTTGCAATCTCATTATGTAACTGGCTAAGAGTTTATTGTTTGTTATTGTAAGACTGTCTGCCCACTGACAGGGAGGATGTAGTGGCGGTAGGAGTAGAAGACGAGGCATAAGAAGGTGAGGGACGTGGGGGAGGAGTTGGTTTGCCGGTTTGTAGCCTAATGACATCTTCTCATTTTGGACTGAGATGGACAGTGACTCACTTTCACCTTTTGAGGTACATAGTGGTGCACTGTGGGAGTGGCTGATCCTTAACTCCGATAGATATCTCTGCCAAACTGTACATAGTGAAGTCTTTGCACAACATTATAATATTATTTCCTCACATAGCTGTTTTTTAAACAAGGAAAATATTGACATATCGAATCCTTTTTCAAATCACACTTAAAATGCAACCTTTTGTCGAGCTATCTTCAGCATGTGGTAGGTACCTCAATTAAATCCGCCACACTTTATCTTTCAATTCCACACAACAGCTGAATGCAGTGAATGTATGCATTATTCATATCAGAGAATTAAACATGCAGGTCCAATAATGTATACAGTCTTGATGTAGATCCTCTGTGAGGGACGTGTTTGTCTCTCAGGAAGCTGGTGATGGTGAGGAGCTTAAGATAAATGCTTCAAATGGGAATTGCGTTTTAAGTAAAATGTTTCTATTCCTTTTCCAGTTATCATCACTTAAATTTATTGATTTTTACTGTATAATATATGCTTTGGTGTTTTTCTTCACATTATTTCCCTCTCTGACTACATTTCTTTATTTGCTCTCCTTCCTTGGTTTAACCACTAAAATCTCCTCTTCATTCTTTAATGCATCCTTTTTGCATATCATGCATCCTCCCACGCATGTATATATATATATATATATATTTGCATGCATGGGTGCTTGCAATCGGTTGGCAAGCTGCCTAAACCCCTGCAATTACTGCGACCCTCATTCTGTTCTCAAGTCCACTTTAGCTCTAATAGAGGTGCTGCTTCTCTCAGGAGCTCCCACACTTCACCAACACTCACTCTATAATTATACTATATACATTATATACTCGTACGTTGCTAAACACATACCGGCACCAGTCGGTGCCCTGTGGTGATCTCATTTACTGCGTTTGTGTGTAGGTGGTTTCATGTGTCAGAATTTAAACTGGAAGGACATATAGAAAATTCTCCAACCAGTAAGCAAATTATAGAGGTAATTAAAACAATTAAATTGTGTGTGTGTGTGTGTGTGTGTGTGTGTGTGTGTGTGTGTGTGTGTGTGTGTGTGTGTGTGTGTGTGTGTGTGTGTGTCTGTGTCTGTGTGTCTGTGTGTGTGTGTGTGTAAATTTTTCAGAGGCACTCCAAATCCAGGCTGTCATGCCAAACCGTGGAGAAGGAGGAGGACGGCCAAGAGACGTCTGGGAGGGAGGCTGGAGGACAGTTCAACAGGTGACCTTTGACCTGCTTCACCACAACACTGACAATCACTGACAAATATAGGGTTTGATAGTTGCTGAGTCGCTTGAAGCATTAAACAATCCAAGGCATCAGTTGTGCCGTGCAGCGGTTTCAGCTTCTCTTGTAATCCTTGATGTTTGTGTGAGGGAAAGAATGATGTACTTCCTGTTTGGAACCTCCACTGAAGAGGGAGGGGATCCTGATGCGTTTTGATTCATCCCTGTCTTATGCCTTCCTGCACTATCATTACAAAAAGTGTCATTATAACAGGTCACTGAAATTGAGGCCACAACAAAATAAATCACATGTGGTGTCATCACGCAGCTCAAGGGAATCAAGGCTGAGATCATCATGTAGAATATGGTCAAGACGGACATTTTATCCCGACGCAGCTGCTCTTCTGTTACTTTTTCTTTTCTTTTTACTTCCCAAGCCCTGTGTTCTTCTTCTGTAACCACTGGTCAAATGTAAAGTATCGTAACGGTATCAATACTCCACTTTAAAAATACTTAGGGATAGTATTTAATTGTAGCCAGCATTGAAGTTGCATTTAGAAGAACATGTCGAGACTGAGCCGTTGTCAGGTGCATTGTTGGCACATTTCCTAACGAAAACCTGATCGGAAGTCAGTGACAGAGTATTACACTGTTTTCAATTATTAAGATAATGGGGCAGGTGGACACTGGCATACAGTCTGCTTATTACAATCCACCAAGGTGCAAGCGCCTCTGGCTTTTAAAGGAAGCAACACTCTGACTCAAACATAACACAACTGTGATTAATTTAGTTTAACCCTTTTGAGGCTTAGCAACTGTTTTCCAGAGTTAAATGATCACAAATGGATGTGGACATTGAAATGCACTTGCTCCGTGTTCTAAGATCGTTCCTATAGAGCCACATGTCTGATTTTAACATGCAAACCAGACTAATTGTTGTTGTTGATGTGGTGTACATCAATAACACTGTTGTATATACGTTTAGGTATCTATCACATGAACCTAGATCATTAAACTGCTCGTATATGTTTTCTCTTAATCTGCATAAAGGATTGTAAGTAGCTGTCATAGAAATGTAGTCAAGTTAAAGCACAGAATTTCATTTTGAAATATAGGGTTGTAGAAAGATACCGTAGTATAAAATATACTGTACTTCAAAACACCATTGCTTTATGCCAATTTTTATTTTTCTGCATTTCATCCACTTAACATTGGCACTTAGGCGGCCCCTCATCTTCCCTGAAGCATCATTGTGGATTTAATTATAATTGAAAGAAATAAAGGTTTCATCTGCAGCTTGAACACGGCCCAAATTCTCTTTTACATCTATTATTTGTCTACCTCTGTTTCCCTTTTTCTTTGTGATCGAGCATTGGCCAGGACGTATGGAAATTCTGTTGTGTTTTCCTCCTTCAGTCGCTCGGTGTAGAAGGGCTTTGTCTCCCTTTGTTATCTCAGTCACTGCTCCTGGTTGCATATTTATATATGCATGTCCTCAGGATCTGTCACAATACAGATTCCTGTGAGGATGCCTGAGCGGCTACGTGACTGTGCAAGACTGTTTGTGCGGAGAGCGCGAACATGAATGTGTGTGCGGGTCTTGCTGCACTGCATGAGCTCTGCTCTCCATTAAGCTTTTCGTCTTTGATGCTCTTTCCTGTGGTTTGCCAGCTGCCTCTCTGATGGACAGTCCTCTCTTGCCCGCTATGTTTTGGCCCCAGTAAATACTTAAGTGGGTAGATGAGCGACTGCATGTCTTACTTTATGTCCTTTTTACTTCAAGTGTCTCATTTATCTTTGCATGACCTTAACCCGCTCCCCTCTGCCTTCTCTTCCAATTGTGTTAGGGGAGGAAGGAAGAGGAAGACGATGAAACTGAGCAGGGATCTGTCAAACCTGGTGGTGTTCACCAACTCCGTCGCCTCACAGGAGTGCCTCAATGAAGGTAAATTAACAAAGCCATGTCACCTGAACACACACAAGCAAACTAGAATGGCCCCACTAATGAAATGTCATTTAAACTCAATATATCCAGATTTATATTTGGATCTGACCTTATTGCACAGACAGAAATATCATGCCTGTTTGTTTTTATTCTGTGAGAAATCAAGAAAAATTTCAACAAGGCCTTATCTTGCAATGTTAAAATCCTGGATAAAGGTTCTTCCCTGACTCAAATCCACATCTTTTCAACAAGTAATAAACATGTTGCATTCTTCACCCTGAAGACGTTATCTCACAAATGTTCATTGTTCCTCCTCAGGTACTCCCGGTGATGTCCTGTCATTCAGCGAGACCAGAGCTCAGTCTCTGGTCAATCACAAAACCGAACAGTTCCTGGCTTTCAACCAGAGGCAGCTGTCACGGATTTATCCCTCGGCCTATCGCATCGACTCGTCCAATTTCAACCCGCAGTTCTACTGGAACGTGGGCTGTCAGCTGGGTAAGACGTCTGTCTGTTGCTCCGAGCTTCTGACCTGTCTGGAGGTTGTCTGTTAATAGAAACACCAGGTGACTTCCCTTTAGCTGCATACCTGTCATCACACATGAACTGACTCTGAACAAGACCTGACAACAGACGTCATCTGTCACCTGAACACCACACACCTTATTTACACTCGTCATCCTGTGTAGTTAGTAAGTGGACATATGTGCAGACATTGTTATCATACTCATTAACATCCACATTACAAATCCACTCAGCTGTTTACGTTGTTTGTGTGCACTGTATGTGACTGCATGATGTGTGCATTTTGATTTGTTTACTTTATGGAAAAGGCCGGAACCTAAATAAATTAATAATAATCGTAGATGAATCAATAATGAATAAAGATTGGGGAATTGATAAAAACAAATAATTTGAATTTGTGTGTAAATGAACAGCATCATGATTCCAACATCTGATGAATCTCTTCCAAGGAAGTAAATTATCTTTCTGTTCTATTACTGTCTCAGGTGAACAAAAACAGACACTGTTTCTGAGGAGGTGTTTTCCTCATCGTCTGTTTTTCCCAAATAAGGTTTCAAGGTTGTAAAAACAAACGGAATTAATGAATAAAACAAAGAATGAATAAAACAAAGAGAAGCATGTGGTGAATACAAAAACACATCCCAAAACAATCACAGGATGATTTGGGATTTCTGCCAGTCTATCGAACAGCTCCCAGAAGATTTTCACAGTTAATGTATTCTACACCGATTTCTAGATCACAATTCAATCAGTGAATAAAGTGAATCAACTGATCAATCAATAGATGACAGAGTGTGTGTGGTCAGAGGTTGAGTGACAGTTGATTTAATGGTCTCCCTCATCCTCTCTCTTCCAGTCGCTCTGAACTACCAGACGGAGGGCAGGATGATGCAGCTCAACAGGGCCAAGTTCATGGTGAATGGAGGCAGTGGCTACGTCCTGAAGCCGCCCCCCATGTGCAAAGGTACCACAACAGTCAGACTGGGTCCAAGCCATTGCTTGAGTTTAGTGTTGGATTGTTAACTTCCATCTGTCACTGCAGAAATATATAAACATGTGATAAGAGGATTATAAATGTAAACGTAGCATGAGAAAAACAGAGAGATTATGTTATATGAAACGGAAGGTTGATGATTAATACAGAATTTGACTCATGATTGTTATTATACATTATATTATATCATGTTATGATGTAATGATCCATCTCTTAATCTCTTAATCTCTTGATCTCCAATAGTAAAAAAGGATTTGAAAAATATCATACACACAGTATATATGGTATTTGCCTGCTGCATTGCATGTACATTGTATTTTCAGTAAGAATTAAATGGAGAGCTGTTTCAGGGAATGAAGAAGTGAAGACTTGTTCATCTTGTTTTTGCTCTTCCCTCTCTTTCGGATCTCCACTAGAATTTCTATTTTTTACGCCACATGCAACAATGTTGTTAAAACAGCTATTAACCGACTGAGTTAGCTACACAGCAAATCACACGGCTGGTTGATTTTCATGGCCTTGCTGCACAAGTAGTTTACAGTGGAGCTTGTAATGATGCCATGCATATTGAGAACATATAACCCTGGGCCTCCCAGTCGACGTGATCCCAACTGCAGCCACACAACACATTGGAACCAGTCTCAGAAATAAGAATATTTTGAGAGCTTTGGATTTTCAGGCTTGAGCGATGACATAAATCAAAGTTCTCGCTCTGCTGTCGTTCCTTCCCTCCAGGCTCCTTCAACCCATTCTGTGATGATCCTCTTCCAGCTTACCCCAAGAAGCAGCTCATTCTCAAGATCATTAGTGGACAGCAGTTGCCCAAGCCACCAGACTCCATGCTGGGGGACCGTGGAGAGGTAAAAACACGCCAAGGCACAAAACCCCTGTTTCATTTCACTCGCCATCTGTCTTTCTCCCTTTCACAGATGCACAAGCATGCACCCAATATCACACTTGTCTACCCGCAGCTGTGATATAACATAATAACCAATTGATTTTATTGCCTTTTCTTCTGCATCAGATAATCGATCCATTTGTGGAAGTGGAGATCATTGGGCTTCCAGTCGACTGCTGCAAGGAACAGACACGAGTTGTGGATGACAATGGTTAGACACACACAGATTAACTTAAACAATAACACAATATCGCAACCACTGAATAATGATCAAACAAGTCAACAGGCTCTTTGGAAAACTGATAAAAATGTGTTTAAATTCAAAGAAGTATGTTTTCTGATTTGTCCATTTTCAGCCTCTTTAGTGCTTTTTTCAACTATGTTCCAGGCTTTTCACCTGTTTAAATCATGTAGTTATAGTGGAGCCATCTAATTCAATTCTAGGCTGTTAAAACCTTCCAGTGTTGACTGTATCTTAGCATTTTCTATATTTTTTCTATATGTGTGTGGCACTCAAACCAAAGCAGAAGCTGTATCAGCCACAGCTCTGTGATGACAGAGGGATGAGCGCAGAACAGAGCAGAGATGAAACGATACCACGGCCACAGATGCTGCATTTTACTTTGGGTTGTTGAGCATTTTTACTCTGAGTGTCAGATTAACTAATTAGAGGCTCAAAGGAAGTGGAAGGGAGGGGTCTGCTGGTGTCACCCCCAACATATCTCCACAGATGAGGGCATCCGGAATGAGGAGGGGGGGGGAAAGCCTTCTCCGGGAAAGGTTATGGAGCCCTGGGAGCTCAACGTTATTATAAGATTACTGTGCCGGTCATCGATCCATGAAATACAACATCTGACTCGTCACTTCTTCCACATCCATCTTTCGCTCTATTTTGAATATCTTGCGGGATGTGCAGTACATTTCTGTTTGAATGAGGCATTGATGATGTGACAGGTCCTAATCAAACTGAGTTGTGTGTATATGTTTGTGCTTTCCTCAGGTTTTAACCCAGTATGGGAGGAGACTCTGTCTTTCACGCTTCACATGGCCGAGGTGGCTTTGGTGCGTTTCCTCGTCTGGGACCACGACCCCATTGGACGAGATTTTATTGGTCAACGGACTGTTGCGTTCAGCAGCCTGATGCCTGGTATGTGCAAAATTCCTGAGCTTTATCTTAATAATAGAAACTTTGCTGCTTGAATGACATGAAGTGAGGAGAGGACACAGTTTGTCACTTGCAGTTAGAATCCATTTCACTTCTGCTATTTAACACAATTAGACAGATTCGCCAACACACACACACACACACATGCTTAAAAACACAATTTACCTTGTGGCTCAAGCCATGTTATTGCTATGGGGCTCATTATCTTGTATCTAGTGAACCATGATTTGTTTGGTTTGAATGGTAAAAGACCTGTGGCTGGGCATGTTCTTCTTCTTGTTGTCCCTGAACTCCCCCCCCACCACCACCACCACCCAGGCAAATACTACACAATCACCAGTCTGACGAAAGCCAATATCGTTCTACTGCTCACTCCCATGCTTCAATGCTTTCTCCCCCCATATCCAACAACAGGTTACAGACATGTTTACTTGGAGGGGCTGACCGAGGCGTCCATCTTTGTGCATGTGTCAGTGCATGATGTCTATGGAAAGGTAAGTGCTGCACATTCCTGGTGATATTGTTGACCCCTACCCCCCCCACCCCCCACCCTAATATGTCCAAGTTAAACAGAAGAAAACATGTTTCTCTCAATACACCGATCACTGAAGCATATCCTCCTTCAATCCTTTGTTTCTCTAGTGGAGTCCTCTAGTCCTGAACCCCAGCTTTACCATAATGCACTTTCTAGGATCTAACAAGGTATCCTGGTGCTCTGTGGGCTCTGTGTGTGGTGCTGCATGAAACAGTAATGCATGACGCGCAGCTGTCAGACGACTTGTTTGTGTGTGACATTAAACCACTGAGTCATACAGTTTGCTTTTTAGCTTCATTTTCTCATCAACAAAGACGGAATCATTTACAACATAGGCATGCAGCATCCTCAGCAGCCTCGTGTGGTGTGTGTTTTGATAATGTGAGGAGGAAGGTTGCCACCTAAGGGTAATGCATGTAAAAGCATGCCATTGTTGGATTTGGTGTGATCTATGTTATACAAGCTGTATCTTTTCATTGATAACGAAAAGTAACCCTTTAACCTTAAACTATGATGTGTAAAAAATTTAGTTAAGAAGTGCACTATGGTGGATAGCAAAATTATTTACACGTATTTTATTCACACTCTGCTTCTCCTGCCCTCAGGGTCATCAGCTGCGGGGGATCCGGGGTTTGTTTAGCCGCTCTTCCAAGTCCTCCGTGGATACAAACTCTGGCGGCCCTCGCAAACGCTCCCTCAGCGATCACCTCCTGCGGCGCACGGCCAGTGCCCCGGCGAAGGGTCGGAAGAAGACAAAGATGTTGCTATCAGAGTCTGTGGCATCAATATCGGAGTATAAGAACGGCACGAGCGCAGGAATCGGAGGCGAAGGCGTGTCAGGGAAGGAGGGAGGGGTGGAGAGGCGTCTCCAACCCAGACCCCCGCTCATCCACAGGCCGATTTCCATGCCCTTAGAAAGGCTCCTGCAAGGGCAGCTGTCCCTGTGCTCCCAAGACAAGGAACAGCACGATATATGTGCAGACACTATCTTAGGTGGGTAATTTCCATCCATTCTAGTCAAAGAATTACAAATATAATTCATCAATATAAATAATTTGCATATGACCCCCTAGTTATTAGTTATAAATAAGATAAGCTATTTATGTAACAATAGCACGAACCAAGCCTCAGCAATCTGCGGCATTGTTTGCAGAGCTACTTTTGGCTGTGGAATATTTTTGCTGTGTAATTTCTATAAATGACATGATGAAGGGTTACTTCTTGTATAATGCAATGATTGAAGTTGAAAAGCTGTACAGCAAAGTTTTGCCTTTGAATTGCTTTGAACACTGATAAATGTCAGGTATTAAGTGTTAATATTTCTCTCCTTTACTTTACTTATTATGCTAAAACTTTCTAAGACCTTGTTCAGACCTGATTATTAACATCTTTCCTGAGGGAGCTGATAAATCAGACATTCAGATGTGGCTTGGGATGCATGTTGCCAGATTCTCTATGAAGGACCCCCTACTCAGCTCATGTCTCTGAACTGTTACAGTTTCACAATAAGTCAAATGTATTTTTACGTTTCTCAGTAGCCATACGCTGATTTGTTTGTGGCCAATGCATCACAATATCAACACTGATCACCAAATGATGACTTTAGATCTGCAAACAGTTCATTGATTATCTCATCATCTCCTGAATCCGCAGTCTGAATAAACACACATAAATATTATCATCGGACACATTGGCAAACATTATTTGGTCTGCGGGAACGCATGGTGTACATGATTATTTGCATATAGAGTGAGGAAGTGAGATCTGATCACAGGAGACACGTGTGCTGGTGTGAACAGATGAACAATGTCCACTGATCAGATTTCTGAGGACAGATGTTAGAACCAGGTCTGAACAGGGCCTGAACCTCTTGTACATTAACCACGTGAACTGAGAGAACAGACTTCTCTCCATAATGCCTTAACATGCTCTTTCTGTCCCATCTTCATTTGTTGTGCTTCTTTATGGTAGAGAACTGACTAGGATGGTCCTGCAGGTAATCTAAAACACATTGTCTGGAGGTTGCATCGTTCGAAAAAATATCAGTATTGCGTCCACCCAGTGTATTTTGTTTGACAGTGGTCTGAGAAATATATTGATGTGCCATTTTATCCCATTTGACCAAACCAATCCCATTTGACCATCTTTTTCCTTATCTGATGTTCGCAAGTGTGGATTCTTCCTTTTGTTTAACCTCCAAAGCCTCATTTCCAGCTTCCCCTTCACAGTTGTATTTGGTGATCCATCTGTCTGTGTATTGCGATTGCCTTGTATTGGCTGGACTGTTAGTTGTTGTAATTGAATCGTTGGTCTGCTTGGTGTTCAACATTCAAATGGTAGTATCTAGGCCTGTATTTATTAATCTTTTTCTTTCTGTGTCCACAGGAGCTTGTCTGCTTAACAGGCCCAGGTCGTCCTCTGTTAACTTCATCAAATCATCACTTTCTTTCGAACCAAGCATCGCCTCCCCTTCCAAGACGTATAGAAATAAAGAATCTGACCAATCAGCTGAGGCTTCTTATCTGGTTATTGGTGGAGGAGACGTAAAAAAGGAAGACGACTATGTCAACTATCCATCAAAAGAAAATGAAATCAACAAATCAAAGATCATCTCCGCAGGAGCAGAGAAAAACTCTTTGGTCTCATCTTCCACGAACAACAAGATGGGACAAGAAACATCGTCTAACAGCACAACGTTCACTGCTGCACCTTCAGTCTCCTCATCCTCCTCCTCTGCCCCTTCCTCTGTGGCCCCTCTTTCTCCTGTCGGTATGGACTGTGATCTAAAGAGTCCCACCTCTTTGAACGACAGCATCTCCAGACTCATCGATGCTGTGTCCTTGGGCAATGAGCAAGACACATGTGGCTCTATTTCTGCTCTGATTGGTCAATTTGAAAGCACCATTGACCAAAATGATTTCACAACATCATCCCATGATCAAACTCCTTCCCGTCACTCGAACTGCAGGCCTACCGCTCCAAAAGCGCTGCAAGATTTAAGGCCTCTTCTAAAGACAAACATAGCCTCTCTTAACTCGAAACAACTGACAAGTCCCCAACAAGCAGCTCAAAAAATGTACCATGTAAACCATGAAATCCTTCCATCGAGTTCTCAGAGAAACACTTCTACTCCAGTCCTCTTCTCCAGCCCAGAAACCACTGAGGTTGAGGAGGTGTACACCATTCTGGATGAGGAGGTGCTGTTGCCTGCAACAGTGCAAAACATGAGGAAACAGACGGTCCGTTTTCAGGCAGACGCTGTGGTGAACACGTCTTTAAACAGCTTGGTGTCCTCTCCTGGAAAAGTGGTTCAGGGATTGGGGAAAGGCCACCATATGGCTTGGGAGGATATGCACAGGCAACGGGGTGGATGTGAAGACATTGAGGAGGCCGAGGAGAGAGTATATGAGGAAGTGAATGATTTCCCTGTACTTGAGTTTGAACAGGGTACTTCCCAAAGGTACATGAGCACGCCCGTAAACGACTCTTTCCAGTTTCATCGTGACACAGCAAGAAATGCTTTTGCCGAAGTGGAAACTAATGTCGACGAAGATCCCCTGGATATAATGCTGACTTCACCTAGACATGGCAGCCAATGGGAGGGGCTCACAAGTCCAACCAAACGCCATGCCATCTACCAAAACCACGGATCCATTCCCAACTATCCCCAACAGAAGCAGCCTTTGTCATATTCTGATCCTCAACAACAGTTTCCCTCATATCCACCTCATAGAGCAATTACACCCACCCCCTCCCCAATCAATAAACCTTCGTATCAGTTATCCAACCATCATCAACACCAGAACCACTCCCAGCCTTCAACCTTCCACAGACCCATCAACTCCAGACCCCCCAACCCTAGTCAGCAGTGTCAGAATGGCTACTCCCTTCCTCAGGGCAATTCTACAGCCCCTGACAACAGCAGAGACTTCAATAGTTCCTACCAGCAACAGAGGAGCTACAGTGGCGGCCAGCTCCTGAACAGGCCTCAACAAAACAGCCCAGGGTACAACCATAAGGAGAGGGAGCAAACGAGGGGTTTCCACAATGGTTTCTCCTCATCTGAAAGCCTCCATGGCCAATCTGCTGCGCCCACAAACACCTGTAGAGACAGAGGACTACCGACTCCATCTTCAGATTGTGATGCAATATACAGCCACCTGGAGTATGACTGCATCAAGCCCTCATCAGAGTCCTCAGCTATTCAAAACTCTCAGCCACACTGTCAAAGTCAAACTCAATCGCACACTCTGCAGTCATGGAGCAAAAATGTTACCGCCGACAGTCACCAGTCGCAGCCTGAAACCAGAGTTTTGAATTCAAGGCCTTTATCAACTCGTTCCCAGTCTGTTCCCATAGACTCCACAGCCCCCAGCCAAAGTAAGTCCAAGTCCCTGGGAGACCTGACCTCAGAAGACATATCATGCAACTTCCAGAGCAAATACCACATTATTAGTCGCAGTTTCATCACGCCACACATGAGGAAGCAGAGGAGAATGGGCACTATGGGGGGCGCAACTTTCCAATCGCAGTCGAGTGATCCACTCACAGAGCAGCTACGTAAACTGGTCAGTTTGGAGGCGGATGACAGTGACAGAGAGAGTTCCCAGTCTCCTCAGCTGCATTTTGAAGCAAAATCCCAATCCCAATTAATATCCCAACAGTCACAGACCCAGCAGACGCTCCTGTGGTTCCCAGGGACACAGAGGACTCCCCTCCGCCCCTGACCCGTCGCCTGTCCTCTCGGAGCCAGAGCCGGGTGCGCCACATCAACAACCGTGCACGGGAAAGACAGCAAGAGTCTGGAAAGTCTCGGCCAGGTGTGGCAATCAATAGTACCACTAGTGGGGTGGTGTTTAGGAATAAACCGGCCTCACAGAATCCACCAGTTAACAGACACTCAACTGGCTCATACATCGTCGGCTACCTGGATCAGCTGGAGGACAGGGGGCTTCCTGAGGGAGCTTGCACATCATTACGTTATGGAAATGGGGATCATTATGGAGATCGCTACTACACAGACGACTCTCTTCCGAATGCAAACTCCTCTCACTCTGCGTCAGAGCCCGAGGTCTACTTTCTACTCAGACTGTAGCTCTGATCTTAAACGTAAAATGAGATTAAGAATCGAGCACTGATTTTTTGATGACGTTCAGTTACACCAAAAGCCGGAGGACGAAGGGAAATACATGCTTGCCATTATGTGTTCCCATGTTCACAGAGCAGAGATTGCCTGTACAATATCAATGACACATCTCAAATAATCCATGGTTGGATCTGACAGCATGAACTTTGTGTATGAAATGTCCACTATTCAATAGTGAATGTTCTTTCTAGTCTGAAAGTGTATTGTCTATATTCTGCTTAATGTGTAAATGTACCCGGGAACTTTGATTCCCTCCAAAAGGCTTCCTAGACTGATTGTACAGATACTTGTTATCTTCGTCCCTGTGATGTACTGTCCAAACTTCGTACACTGACAACAAAGTAAAAAAAAGAATTGGTGTTTTCAGCAGAGAGGGAACTTCTTTCCTTGTATCATTTGAATGTGTAGTGTAATCGAACAGCTAGTTTTAATAGATGGGATTCATCTTTTCAAAGATCTAATGTAAGTCTTCCTCCTGTTTTTCAGTGGTATTTCTTTATTTGTGTCCTGTGAATATTCCTGTCATTGTTTCTAATCCGCGATGGATTTTAGTGAAGAGCTAACTCTAACTGTACATTTATGTTTGTGCATGTTACTTGTGAACATGTCAAGCATGACTATGCACCAGTTTATACAATAGATGTCTCATCGCTCGACATTTGCACAGAAACAAATAGTTGCGTTGAACACAACCGAGGACAGAGGCTTGTTTGTAATGGGTGCAATACAGAACATAAATACTTCCACGCTTGGACTCGTTGCTCTCTTTGATCCGTAGAATTTCATGACACGATTGCAAAGTTTTAAAGATTTGGAGTTTAAAGGTTTTTATTTTTATAATTACTTTGATACAGACAGCAAACAGAATCTCGTGTTGGTTCTGTTGTTGTGGTTTTATTTTGTATAAATTAATGAACTTGAAAAAAAGTGAAGAGCAGACTGAGGAGGGGAGGGTGGCCGAGCTGCAGTTTATTAGTTTTTTTATTGTCTTTCAGTGTTACACCATCCTTCTTTTCTTTGTATCGTTGCTCATTGGAGGACTGTGAGCATTTTCCTACAGATGCAATAAACTATTGAAATGTTTGATTTCAAGAAATCCACATGTTAATTTCCTGTTTTACTCAAAACCGTAAACAGTGTAATGAAACCAGAATGTTGCTCGAGCTCAGAATCATTTCATTATTAGGACGCAAACAGCCTCAGCGCCTTAAACATAATGGGATGTAATTGCTCATGAAATTACTGTGTAATAGAGCTGACAAACAGCACACCTGTTGCTCTGGGCATTGAATTCCCCCACTGGATCTAACCTGTTGCCACACTTTGTTAAGGCATATGGACAAATAACGTTAAAATATTCCTTGGAAAATCTAAGAGAGAAGAAAAAGTATAATCTCTCTCCTGAATTTCCCTCCAAAACTTTGCCCGAGATGGATCAGTCACTTAAGGTCATTCATGTATCCAGACAAAGGCACTACCGGATTTACTACATTATTAAATAATTCTTGTTGAAGTAGCTTTAATGCTGCATATTTTTACTCATATCACACTTCTTTTATTTAGGCTATTTATTCTTGAATGCAGTCATACACACGTTTTAAGCAGCTGATCCCACGTCTGCTGGCTCTCTTTGTTAACCTAACCATGTCCTCTCATAACCCAGAATTCTAAACTGAATAATGACCGAAGCTTCAGTGGAAAATTCAGTCTTGACTTCTCTTTCTCCACTTTCTGAGTTTCGTTTTCTAACAGTGCATTCACTTCATATGATAATAAAATACCAGGGTGTAGGATTAAGGGGAATCGATTAAGAATCATTGTGTTTTCGTAACCTTGAAAGGAATATATGTTTCTAAATTAGGAGCAGGTTTTCTTCCCTGGAGTCAGTCATGTTTCACCGCCATGTTTCTACAAGAGCCCAGAACGGACAAACCAAACAGGTCTTCGTGAACGCATGAAGGAAGGCCCGGTTTTATGAACTACACGAATTGAAGGAGAGGATGAGGTGAAGTCTGCAAAGGCATAGAAAATATTGAAGTATTTGTTTTCAGAAATCCTAAGAACAACATCCCAGGTAACAGATATAAAGAGTTGTCTACACCTCATTTTAACTAAAAGGAAAAAAATTTAAAATAAAATAATCAAAACCCTTAAAACTTCCCGAGAGGACCCACCAGGTCACTGAGCACCTACGGAGTTTGACTAAGGCTTTTATAGATGGGTTTTAGATTAACACATTTAATGAATAGATTCAAACTTAACATATTTAGTTTTGTAAGAACATTGATAAGTTTTGAACTCATTGGCTTTCTGTTCAAAACTTGACTTGCTTCATTTAACATCATGAGTAACTGTTGAGTAACTACTTCTTGATAAAACAAAGATTCTACACAGTGTCTTATATGGTCACAGTCTCCAATGGACCTATCTTACTTTTGCAACCTGACTCACCACTTTTAACATTTTATGTGGGAATCAAACATGTTATTTTATAAATCTGTTTCATATGTTGTCCATCAATCTTTAAATATAACTCCTGAATTTCCAATGCGGACAGAGACCTTAGAAAAGCAAAGGGCACAGTTTTCTCAACGAAACAACTGGTGGTGAGCAGAGAGTGTCTCAGAAGGCTCAACATGTTGGACCCTGAGGCAGAAGATGAGTTCCACTGCTGTCAGTCACAAACAGAAACCTGAGGATGCAGTGGTCCGTCTGCTGCCAACAGATCTGCAGAAGTTAGGAGATGCATCTCAACATGCACCAGAATCTCAAAGGAAAGTTTCCAACATCTTGGGACCATGAAGACCTGAGGCTGAGTGCAAAGGGAGGCTGTACACAGTATAGTATGGTGTGTGTTTGTATCTACAAAATACATACAGTATAATACATAATACAGTTCAGTGTTCAGCAGTTATTATTGATATTAAAGAGACAGGAATTCAATTTTTTTTCCAAGACCACATGATTCCCAAATTTAAGCTCACATACTCATTTCAAAAAGTTTAGGATAAAATGCGTTTTACATTTTACTTTAGCTTACTAAGTTTACTGTCCAGAAGTGGCAGATCACGTTTCAGGACATTCAGAGCATAACTTTTTTTTATTACTACATGCTAGAAGAAGCTAAAATAATAATAATACAAATAATCATAATGATGACATGTGACTTTTGCGATTGAATAACCCTGAGAAAGACAATCGGTTCTTTAAATGGCTGATTAATCCAAATAGAAATCAAGTAGCAGGGGAAAGACACCAAGGGCCTGTACTTGGTGTTTTTATTTAGTGAAGTTTCTTACTCACATAATTAAAACAATATACTTTTATCTTCTCTCTCAAGTTGTTTTTGACAGTTTAGAACACGTACACACTCACACCCTCTATAATCACTCGCTAGCAATGATTTGTTTTTCCACCATCACTCTAGAGAGGGATAATTTCGTGTTGTGCCGCTTGTGTCATCTGTTTCACTTCCATGGAAAAGGCTCCACAACAATTATATATACTCATATCAACACTTGGCCGGTGCAGGGAGGGAGGTATGTTTCTGTCAGGATTTTCTCACTTAACTTGTCAGACTTATGCTGATAGCGTGCTTTCTCTTTGCAGGTAACTGGCATGATATTGGGATTTTGCATACATTTTTATGGGATTCGTCTTTGTTGAATGGTGTGTATGAGGTACCTGCAAGTTTTAATGCAAACTCTTTCCAGTCTGGACCAGTCAGGTAAATGTGTTTGAATTCATCGCTCCTCTGGTTGATGTATATTCTGTCTCTGTCAGATGACATTTACCCAAAGTTTTTCTAAATGTCCAGAACAGCTGCATCCATGTGCTGGTTGCCCCGGCTCCACGCCCGCTGGCTCTCCTCAGCTCTGTCTCTGCTGCTCCTCAGTGCAGTGGGCAGACAGACGGGGGGTCTGGAGGGGGCGACGGGGACGACGTGCACCAGGTGGAGCGCACTGAACAACAAGGTCCTCTCTCAGGACGGGGACGTGATCCTTGGTGGACTTTTTAATCTGTATTACATACCTTCAGCTGTAGAGCAGGACTTCATCAAGCAGCCGCGCTATGAACCATGCACTGGGTAATCAATTGTGGCCCAACTGTATTTCTCCTGTTATTATGATTCTGATCTGTTCATTCAAATACCTGTAGGTCTTGATGTATGTGACACTTTTATCTTTCCGTGACTGACCTTGCAGTGGTTCAGATTTTCTCCTCCTTTCTCCTCCTGTGCTCTCAGCTTAGATCTGGAGACATTGAAATATTTGTATGCTTTGGCGTTTGCGGTGGATGAAATCAACGGGAACAGCTCCCTGCTGCCGGGAGTCAAGCTGGGCTACAGCATAGTGGACAGCTGCAGCCGATACCCGTGGGCTCTGCAAGATGCACTGTCACTGGTCGGAGGAGACACACGCAGCTGCAGCTTAACAGCATCTGCACCACAGTCTGCATCGCAACGCCAACCTGGAGACACAGGTATGACTTGATATGATTCCATATGCCTTGGACATTGGATTTGTCCATTAAAACAACACCTGGTATCCTAAATTATTTTATGCCATTCATTATCTGTTGCTATGACAGGAACAAATGGACTGTGAAGCTCACTGTGTTCTTCAGTCTGTCAAATAGTTCAAAGAAATGTAAAATTATCGATGAACAGCCACTTATTTATTGATATGTGCATGCACTGTGTGTAAATATGTATTTTCTTCATTCTTTGGTTATATTTTGTTTTTGTTGACAACATATTTTGTGAGAACATTCTGATGAGAAAGTGCAGTCTTATATTCTCTTCTCTTCTCTTCTCTTCTCTTCTCTTCTCTTCTCTTCTCTTCTCTTCTCTTCTCTTCTCTTCTCTTCTCTTCTCTTCTCTTCTCTTCTCTTCTCTTCTCATCTCATCTTTTCTCTTCTCTTCTCTTCTCTTCTCTTCTATTATCTTCTCCTCAGGTGGGAAGCCTGTTCCTCTGCTGATTGGGGCTTCCTCGTCCACAACAGGGATAATACTGTCCAGGACCCTGGGGCCTCTCTCTATACCAATTGTGAGTTTCATCACCAGAGGAAATCTTGTTCTAACTGTCAGTTGCTTGTGTTTAAATTGTTAATTTATGTAAAGATGGTGCTGTGAAAGACGCTGTGCCTCTGTGTCTCTCCCCCAGATCAGCTACCTGGCCACCTGCCCCTGTCTGAGTGACCGGCTCAAGTTTCCTAACTTCTTCAGAACCATACCCAGTGACATTTACCAGGCCAGGGCCATCGCACGACTGGCCATACGCTTCCACTGGACATGGGTTGGGGCTGTACATGCAAACACCGCCTATGGTCAATTGGCGATGCAGGTTATGAAAATGTTGATATATACTGAATTAAAATATTTCACAAATAGCAGATATTTATTGGTTGTTTTCACGTTATTGCTTCAGGTATTTAAGGAGGAGATTAAGGGGAAGGGGGTGTGTCTGGACTTCGTAGAGACCGTCCACAGGGAGACCATTGAGAAAGATGCCAGACGTGCAGCGCTCACCATTCAAGCTTCCACTGCGAGGGTGATTCTCATCTTCGCCTGGTATACTGACGTGAAGAAGCTGTTTCTGGCGCTAAATGAAAGAAATGTGAGTAACTGGCCCGGAAATTTGTATGACTTTATCTTTAGAGTGTATTTATTTGAAAAGTGCATTCCTCCTGTAGGTGACTGACAGACAGTTTCTGGCCAGTGAGGCCTGGAGCACCAGTGACGATCTCCTCCAGGACCCTGCCGTCTCCAATGTGGCCAGGGGCGTGCTTGGCGTGGCCATCCGAAGTTCAACAATACCCGGGTTTGAAAAATATCTCAGGAATTTGCACCCAGTTCGTCGTCCGCATGACGGATTCTTAAGAGACTTCTGGGAAAAGGTGTTTGGATGCAGTGCAGGGGGGGCAGCATCGTTTGCATATTCCTCTTCATCTCACCGTGCAACGAATAGCTCCACTTCATCTCCTGCCAAGGAGTCTCTTCAGAGAGCCTCTCTGCCCCCCTGCAGTGGCACAGAGTCTCTGGAGGGGCTGCAGCATCCCTTCACTGACACCTCTCAGCTCAGGGTGGTTTATAATGTCTACCTGGCTGTGTATGCTGCAGCCCACGCCCTCCACAGCCTCCTCTCCTGCTCCAGCAGAGACAGAGACATCTCAACATGCTCCTCTCCAGATCACATCAAACCAAAAGAGGTACCAGAGGAGGAATGGTTTGTGTCTGCTTTTGTCTGTCCGTTATTTAGCACTATGGGCGAATTACCACATAACTTACTGCAAAGGGAAAAAACCATTAAACCAACAAAATATTGGTGCAGATTCAGGGTCAGATTCAGGATTAAGTTTACTTTCGTTCTTTCTTTAAAATAGCAGGATAGGCAATTTTTTCACCATTTTGTGAATCTCTCAAGACATGATGCATTTTTGACACTATCCAGATCTGCACAATTACATTTTGTGCAGATCTGGATATAGTTCTGGATTTTGTGAATCAAAATAAGGGGTTCTTGCTACAGTCACTGTATTTATCACATATTCCTTTCACCTTTATCAGAGAATGCATGTTTTGCCTGCATTTAATGTGAGCAGTTTGCTGAAGTATTTGCATATTTCTGTGGACATGGTATATGTATCTGATGCAGTACATATATACTATGCAGTATGTATGCTGTGTTGTGTGCAGTATGGTGATAAAGTTCTCTAATTACTGTTCTAGCTCTAAAAGTTCTAACTGTAGTTTTGTGTACAGATTATGCTCTGAATGTTTCAATGTTTTTTCTCTTCAGCTGTTGCAGCACTTAAGTCAGGTGAATTTCACCACACCACAAGGTGAAATGTTTTATTTCCAAGGAGCCGACACTCCGGCAAAGTATGATCTCGTCAACTGGCAGAAAACTCCAGAGGGGCCAATGAAGCTCGTTCTGATTGGCCAGGTGGACGGGTTTGATCTCCTGCTTAACCAGTCAACCATTCAGTGGAGCACGGGATCCAATCAGGTCATTCATTTGAAAGAAATTCTAATTGAATACTTGCTGTTGGAAAGAATGTTGTTGTGAATTAATCGCATCGTGTCACTGACTGCTTGTGCAGGTGCCTATGTCAGTGTGCAGTGAGAGCTGTCCTCCAGGCAGCCGACTGGCCAACAGGAAAGGAGAACCCGTCTGCTGCTTCGACTGTATCCAATGTGCTGAAGGAGAGATTAGCAATACAATTGGTGATGAATTTACTACACAACACTAGCTCATGTTTCTATCCTTTACTTCACGCTTTGAGTTTTATTATTCTCTCCCCCATCCTCTCTCTCTCCCTCTGCCAGGTTCCTCTCACTGTGATCCCTGTCCGTCTGAGTTCTGGTCCAACGCTGATCGAACGGCCTGTGTCCCCCGCCAGCTGGACTTCCTCTCCTTTAATGAAACTTTGGGCATTACCTTGACGACAGCAGCAGTGTCTGGTGCCACGGTGACGGCTGCAGTTTTCCTGGTTTTTGTTTACCACCATCAAACGCCCATGGTAAGAATAACCAAGAGTTTGCTGTCTGCATTTCACCTTTCTTTCCTCCATCAACTGCTGATGTGCTTCTCCTGTAGGTGAGAGCCAACAACTCCGAGCTGAGCTTCCTGCTGCTTCTGTCTCTGAAGCTCTGCTTCCTGTGCTCGCTGCTGTTCATCGGCCGTCCCTCAGTCTGGGCCTGTCGCTTCCAGCAGGCGGCTTTTGGGATCAGCTTCGTGCTTTGTGTTTCCTGCCTGCTGGTAAAAACCATCGTGGTTTTGGCTGTTTTCCGTTCAGCTCGGCCCGGTGCTGGATCCTTGATGAAGTGGTTTGGTCTGCGGCAACAGAGAGGAAGTGTCGGCCTCTTCACCTGTATACAGGTGTGAATCATCTTATATTGATGATATTTAATCATTAACAACACAACTTGTCATTTATAACAATTCATTTACAAGAGGAGAAGAAATTCTTACCAGTCCTGCAGAGCTGAGGAAAACTTGAGTCATGATGTAATTAATTTTTTTGCAAAATCATCACCACACCTTGTTTTATATTTATGAGATACTAAGCTAAATGAAATATATTTACTATCAACACAGGTTATCATCTGTGCCATATGGCTGTCCCTCAGCCCCCCCGTGCCTCAGCAGGATTTTGGTCTCAGAGGGTCAAAGGTCACCCTGAGGTGTGCCATGGCTTCTGTGGTGGGCTTCTCTCTGGTCCTGGGCTACATCGGCCTGCTGGCCTGCTCCTGCCTCCTCTTGGCCTTTCTCGCCCGGAAACTCCCCGACAACTTCAACGAGGCCAAGCTGATCACCTTCAGCATGCTGATCTTCTGCGCCGTGTGGGTCGCCTTCGTCCCCGCGTACATTAGCTCTCCTGGGAAGTACGTTGTCGCTGTGGAGATTTTTGCGATCCTTGCCTCTAGCTATGGTTTGCTGCTCTGCATTTTTGCCCCGAAATGTTTCATAATTCTCTTGAAGCCTGAGAAAAACACTAAGAAACACCTGATGGCCAGATAGATATCGATGTGTGTATCAATTTGTTTCATAGTAATAATTCATATTTTTTAAATGTGCCTCTCTGAGTTATGGCTTAGATTAGTAGATGAATAATAACTTCTGTTCTCAGACATCATTTAAATAAACAGTACCAACATCCATTGTATTTCAATGCAATGTTACCCAATAAAACATTTATTAACTCTGTTTAAAGCTGTGTTTAAATACTCAACTTCAAACAAATAAAACTCAAAACCACATAAAGCAGTTTAAGCTCATTATTACAAGATTGTGTGTCGTATCATAATGTTTTATACACTATATACATGCATTATGTAACATTTTACACTTTGTCAATAGATCAGGTACAAATGTTTTGTATTTAAGATAGTTGAGACAAGTATACCTGCAATTTAAACAGCCTATAAATGACTCATCTATATAGTTAAAAAGAATATATAAATCTTCTTAAGTTTTTTATCAGCAGTGAGAACCATTCAATACTCATTACTTTACCTGTTGGTGTCATTTAGTTTAATATGCTTGTGCCCAGTTACAACCGCTAGATGGCAGCATTGCACAATGAAACGTTAACATGAACATGTTCCGTTCTGGGGCTAGATATCTAAATTTGTATTTGTTTCATAGTGGATATAACAACCATGAGTTGGATATAGGTAAACATTTAGTTACAGAAAAACGAATACGGACAAATACATCATGTACGACTTTTATTAAAGTTCTGCAAATATTGTAGAACTTTAATAAAAAGTTTGTTTGGAAAACATAGTTAATAGACACATTTAAATGCATTCAGTCACATGAGTTAGCAAGGTATAGTTTAGATGTTTAACTGCTGGTTCAAAGCAAACCCCATGTTCATAATGTTATAAGTCAGTGCAGACCACAGTGTGTCACTGTTGCACTACAATCCTAAACAGTATATTAATGCCCCTTTTTTTGTAAAGTATAACACAATGAGGCTACGAGGGGGACCAGGCATCACTTGAAATATACTCTTCTACAGAAAGGTTAAAGTTTCAAAGCAAAGCCAACAGAGTAATTTTACCTGAAATGCTTTTGTCACTGGCCAAAAAACTCAATTTGTAATCTTAATCAGCAGCTACAGTATAGTTAAGACTTTTTAAATTGGGTATGCGAAGTAAGGCAATGACATTTTCATTTCCTGACTCTCAAAAAAAATTGTGTCAGAGACGTCCGGCCCCAATCATCCCCAGAGGAGGTTGAAGCATTGATTTGTGAGAGCTTGAAAGAAACCACTTACGGGCACATGTCTCAGTTTTCACTGTGGAGCAGTAACTTGACCTGCTGCAATTCATGCTGTCGCTAATCTGTCACAAACACCTCAGGGGTCATGCAGGGACCAGGACAATATGAAGGATGATGACGGTTGACAGGTTTTCTATTTGAATTGTTTAATTTTAAATGTAAGTCATATTCTTTAATAATTTGTAACATTTAATTTAAAACCACAGATGCAACTTTGCATTTTTGTTAATTTTGGCGCCTCTATGGAAAGACACAATTGTGTTTCCAATGTCTCCTGTTGGGTTAGGGTTAAGGTTAGGAATAGGGTTAGGTTAAGGAGCGAAGAAAAGACACAGAGCTGTTGTGACAGTGAAATGTCAATTTAGTGTTTTCAGTTCTGCATGTCTCTGAACTGTGGGAGGAAGCTGGAGTGCTCCACACAACAAACTCCACAAATGAGACCCTGGAACCTTTTTTGCTGTGAGCCGACAGTGCTGCCCACTGCATCACCGTGCCATCTCTTCTTAAAGATGATCATACTGAACCTACATCAAAAACAACCTTGGGCCCTGATGTGAAAGGTGTGGCCCTCTGTGGATTAATTCATAAACAAATAGTTGGATGGAGATGTAACTCTGCTGGGATGTCTGTCTGTGGTCACTGCCCTCCAGCTAAACCCCCTCATGTACCACACTCTGTCGACACCCAGTCATTATACCATTGTCATGCCTTCACCTTCCAGAGAAGTGATTGGCAGGTGCAGTATCCTCCTGTTTCCAACATGGGCTTCATAAGGTATAAAAACCCAGGTTCTATGCAGAGCAGAGCAGGGGGGGGGCTTACACCTCGTCAGTCGTGAGGTCAAGTTGTATCTGTTATAATATACATTGTGCCATTAGGATTATTTCATTCGTGAAAATATTATCTTTTATTCTTTCACATGAAGACGAATTGATTTATTATTCTCTGCATGTCTCATTTTTGTATTTTTATGCTCATGAGAAGTTATCAAACGGATATATTTGGCACAATCAAAGTGTAGAGAGTCACTGCATCGATGTCTTGGTTCTCCTGGCTCTTCACGCTGCGGCCCTGCTCAGCCCCGTCCCTGCTCCTCGTGTGGCTGGTGGGCAGACAGCTGGGGCTCCGGGTGGGGTGGCAGGTGGTTCAGGCGGTGACATGTTCTCGTTGGGGTTCGTCCGGCACTCAGGGTCTGTTCCAGGACGGGGATCTAGTCATCGGTGGACTCTTCAGTCTTTACAATAAGCCTCCAGTTATAGATCAAAAGTTTACTCAGCAGCCACTTTACCAATCCTGCAGCAGGTGAAACTCTCAACTGCTTTGTTAACATATCAATTTGATATATGTAATTATTAGCCATATTCGTATAAAGTTAAGTATTTGTGGTTCTTTAACATCGATATGTACGAAATCTTTGTTAAATAAGTTGAAATGCTTATTTCTTTGCAGACTTTACAGATCATTATTACAGATGAGTATGTGTCATTTTGACTCATGTTCTCACTTTTCCTCTCCTGCGCTCTCAGTTTGGAAGATCTTCCGCTGCAGTACATATATGCGATGGTGTTTGCGCTGGAAGAAATCAACCTCAGCACAACGCTGCTTCCAGGCGTGAAGCTGGGCTACCACATCCACGACAGCTGTGCTCTGCCCCTGTGGGCTTTGCGGGCAGCACTGTCCCTTGTTGGAGGAGACGGCAGCAGCTGTAGTTTAACTGAAGAAACTGGAAAAGGGAGAGGTACTAAATGCCCCTTTGCATTTACCCAGTGTGCATCCTTACAAATCCTAATAAATGCAAATGTTGACAGTATTGACTGAACCAAGCAGAGTTTTCATTTAACTGATGATTTTATTCCACTGTTTGTTATTATGTCATCAGGTGATCCTCCCGTTCCATTGATCATCGGTGGCGATTCATCTATAACAGCCTTGATACTGTCCCGACTCCTGGGGCCACTCTCTGTTCCTTTAGTGAGTTGTATATAATGATTATAGACAGAACAAATATAAAGAAATATATGAAGTAGGGTTAGCATACAATTTTTTTAATAAACAGTTTTAAATTTATTCCATAGTTCTATATCCCGAAGCATTGTTTAATTGCTGATGTGAGGATAGCAAAATTGAACAGAAATATTTACTGTAAACTGTATTTATGGTATTATTTGTTAAAGCAGATACCATATTTCCACCTGGGTGAAAACTGTCTTTTTTTGTGCATGAGACTTTAGCATGTAAATGTGATGCAGTTTTCTGTAATCAATTAACCAAAAGTTTGGAACATATAAGGATCCTTTCACTGTTGACACGTTTGAAGAACTTTAAAAACTATTTTGGATGATTTTGCTTTTAAGTAAATAATCCATGTGTTTTCTAGCAATTACCACCTAATAATGCTTTAACCCCTTTCACACATGTTCATTGTTTTGAAATATTTCCCTGTCTTCATGTTCTGTTTTTAAGCTGGGGTCATTCTATTCATGTAAAGCACTTTTATGAAAAGTTTATTATAATGATGTGTTTTTTTTTAACCTTTAGATGAGCTACACAGCGAGCTGCCCGTGTCTGAGTGACAGACGCCAATTTCCCAACTTCTTCAGGACCATGCCCAGTGACATTTACCAAGCCCGAGCCATCGCCCAGCTTGCAATACGTTTAAAATGGACTTGGATCGGAGCGGTGGTGGCAAAAAACAGTTACGGCCTAACGGCGATAAAGGTGTTTCCATTTCTTATGTACCGGAAATGTTAAGCCATCTGCCAGGAAATCAGCAATATAATATTTAAATGTAAAACTTTGTATATCAGATATTCCAGGAGGAGACTAAGGGGGCCGGCGTGTGTCTGGCGTTTGTGGAGACTCTCCGAAGGGAAAACATTGTGAGCGATGCTAAACAGGCAGCGCTCGCAATTCAGGCCTCGAGCGCAAAAGTGATTCTGATCTTCACCTGGTACACAGATGTGAGGGAACTGTTCCTGCAGCTGGCCGAGAGAAATGTGAGACACAATTTTGTATATTAAATCTGAAAATGGTTTTATTCTATATAATTTGTTTTCCTAAATGATATTTTGATCGTGCTTTCATTGGCAGGTAACTGATAGACAGTTCCTGGCCAGTGAGGCTTGGAGCACAAGTGTTAATCTTCTCGAAAACCCTTCAACCCTTAAAGTGGCACGTGGCGTCCTCGGCGTGGCCATTAGGAGTTCACCTATACCTGGATTTGAAAAGTATCTCAGAAATCTGAATCCCTCTCATCGTCCTGATGATAAGTTCTTGAGAGAATTCTGGGAAAAAATGTTTAATTGCCGTCCTGGATCCTCAAATCTTTCCTCATCTACCACTTCACCATCCCGTGCAGAGCAGAGGGCGCCTCTTCCGCTCTGCGATGGCACAGAGTCCCTTGAGTTGGTGCAGAATCTCTTTACTGACACCTCTCAACTGAGGGTCACATATAATGTGTACCTTGCTGCTTACGCTGCAGCCAACGCCCTTCACAGCCTCCTCTCATGCCCAAACAACGACAGCTCTCCTGGAAACAGCAGCTCCACCTGCTCCTTTCCGAAACACATCCAACCCATAGAGGTAATCACAGTTATTTCAGCTTCATTTTGACAACACACATTTGAAAATCCTTAGGGTGTTGATCTGACTCACTCAAAAACATGTTGATAAATATTTACTGTGTCAACATTTTGACGCTTCCAGGTTCTGCAGCACTTGAGCAGAGTGAACTTCACCACACCTCAGG
The DNA here is from genome assembly GCA_038501795.1 of Pseudopleuronectes americanus. NCBI lineage: Eukaryota > Metazoa > Chordata > Actinopteri > Pleuronectiformes > Pleuronectidae > Pseudopleuronectes > Pseudopleuronectes americanus. The sequence continues at coordinate 8,143,252 of CM076719.1, forward strand.
GTGAAATGTTTTACTTCCAAGGGGCCGATGTTCCAGCAAAGTACGACCTCGTTAACTGGCAGAAAACACCCGAAGGCCGACTCAAGCTTGTTCTGATCGGTCGTGTGGACGGATTTGACATCCGCCTCAATGAGTCAGCCATTCAGTGGAGCACGGGATCCAATCAGGTGCTTAAAGAGGAAAGATCTCGATTCACTAATAAAACATTTACTGAATTAAATGCTGACTGTGATTTTATGTTTTATCCAGGTGCCTGTGTCCGTTTGCAGTGAGAGCTGCCCCCCCCGGGACCAGGATGGCCTCCAGGAAAGGAGAACCTGCCTGTTGCTTTGACTGCATCCCGTGTGCTGATGGAGAGATTAGCAATACAACTGGTGAGAAATAACCACTTTCCTATAAAATTGTATTCAGTCTGAACCAATAGCTTTCCAATAATTAAATTATTTGGTCATTTATTTGTCTGCATCCCTCTGCCAGGTTCCCCTCACTGTGATCCGTGTCCGTCTGAGTTCTGGTCCAACACTGATCGAACAGCCTGTGTCCCTCGCCAGCTGGACTACCTCTCCTTTAATGAAACTTTGGGTATTACCCTGACGACAGTCGCTATAACTGGTGTCGTGGCGACAACAGCAGTGTTTGTGATGTTCCTATACTATCGACAAACACCTATGGTAAGTATACAGTCTAATTCATCAAAGATTATAAAGTTCAAGAAACAATAATCTATTGCTCCGTGATCAAAATAAGGGTGTTAATTAAACATCCTTTCAATATCAGTTAAAGTCTGATTCTTATTTGTAGGTGCGAGCCAACAACTCAGAGCTGAGCTTCCTGCTGCTTCTGTCTCTGAAGCTCTGCTTCCTGTGCTCGCTGCTGTTCATCGGCCGTCCGTCAATCTGGGCCTGTCGCTTCCAGCAGGCAGCTTTTGGGATCAGCTTCGTACTTTGTGTTTCCTGCCTCCAAGTCAAAACCATAGTGGTCCTGGCAGCGTTTCGCTCGACTCGGCCCGGTGCTGGGTCCCTGATGAAGTGGTTTGGTCCGGGCCAACAGAGAGGAAGTGTCTGCGTTTTCACCTCTATACAGGTCAGAGTTGGATGTGGCTTTTTTAACAATAAGATTATGACTCTTTAGTGCATTTTCTGTCCTAAAACCTGATTTTCTGCAATGCTTTTTTTTAATCAAGGTTATCATCTGTGTTATTTGGCTATCGCTCAGCCCCCCGTTGCCTGAACCTGACTTAGAAATTCCGGGGTTGGAGGTCACTCTGAAGTGTGCCATGGCCTCTGTGGTGGGCTTCTCTCTGGTCCTGGGCTACATCGGCCTGCTGGCCTGCTCCTGCCTCCTCTTGGCCTTTCTCGCTCGGAAACTCCCCGACAACTTCAACGAGGCCAAGCTGATCACCTTCAGCATGCTGATCTTCTGTGCCGTGTGGGTCGCCTTCGTTCCTGCTTATGTCAGTTCTCCTGGAAAATATGCAGTTGCCGTGGAGATATTTGCTATTCTTGCCTCCAGCTATGGTTTGCTTTTCTGTATCTTTGCTCCAAAGTGTTTCATTATTCTCTTGAGGCCTGAGAAAAATACTAAGAAACACCTGATGGCCAGATAGTGCAGAAACTTAAGACTGCATGTGGTGACGTATGAAAAGGATAATAATAAAACAGGGGGTCATCAAATTGTTTGATTTCTTTATCAATTTCATTATCGGTTCTTTCAATTTTTTCGAATATGTGACAAACTGTAGCCTCAAATGTTAGAAAGACAAATTTGTATTGTCTACACTTTACTTAAAAATAAATTTTATTTCACTATATAATGCCAGATATATTGACATAGACGATGGAATACTTTGTGTTGTAGATAAATCCATATTTTATTAAAGTAATCTTTATTTTTTACTTCATTGTTTTATTCTACATTAATAAAGATACATGAAAATCAGTTCCATGGTTGTGTCTTTGTTTCTCATATTGATTCCACAGATCTGCTTGCATTACGGGAATGCCATTAGAGTAACAATTACAACAATAATCAATCCAGACCATAGAATACAGAAACATTTAGTTCTATTAAAAAAATGATATCATCAAGAGAACTGCAATAATTCCCAGTACAATTATTTAAACCCACTTCTACACCCACATGGATGAGATATCACACATTATTTCAAATGCTAGTGGAAGAATATGAGTCTGCTAACACAGCCACACTTCACTTGTTCTTGCATTAGAATCATTTCAATGATCTCATACATCTGCAGAGCTTCAGTGTTTTCCAGTGAAAAAGGTGCCGACATTGAGTTTAAGTCCATTTTATTTTGCATTAGATCTTCACCATTGATCATAAACTAAGGCTGTTATTTTTAGTGTTTAAGGAAAGTGATTCATTCTGTGTTATGAACAGAAACACAAACTTCAAGACTCAGTTCCTCGACTCATAATCGCTTTCTTTGTGTTCAGCTCTGGTCTGAATAGGATGATGTAACATTTGGGTCCAAACAGCGCCCCCAAGAGGCCAAAACTAGAGGCCAAGATGGCAAATACCTCCACTGCATCTGCGTATTTGCCTGGTGAGCTGATATACGCAGGGACGAAGGCTACCCACACTGCGCAAAAGATAAACATGCTGAAGGTGATGAGTTTGGCCTCGTTGAAACTGTCGGGGAGATTCCTCGCCAGAAAAGCTAACAGGAAGCTGAGCACAGCCAAAAATCCAATGTAGCCAAGCAACACTGCAAAGCCAATCGTGGAGCCGACTACACACTCATACACTATCTTGTCATTGTGATACTGGGTGTTTTTATAAGGAGCTGGTGAAGCAGACACAAGCCAGGTAGTACAGATTGCTGCTTGAACAGAAGTAAGAACCAGAACTGTCCCTCTCTGCTGCACAGAGCCAAACCACTTCAGAGTGGCTCCCCCTCCTGGTTTGGAGGCCTTGAACACAGCCAGTACCACCATGGTTTTAACCAGGATACACGACACACAAAGCACAAAGCTGATGCCAAACGCTGCATGTCTCAGCTGGCAGGTCCATGCTCTGGGTCGTCCGATGAACAGTAAAGAGCAAAGGAAACATAACTTCAATGAGAGCAGGAGCTGGAAGCTGAGTTCAGAATTGTTGGCTCTAACTAAAGGTGTCCTGCGGTGATGGATGAAGACGCCCAGGACGACAACACAGATAAATGTGCCCAGCAGGGAGGTGGTTGTCAGGCAGATACCCAGAGGCTCATGGTAGGAGAGGAACTCCGTTTTCTTTGGAACGCAGCGGTCATTCTGGGGGCTGGACCAGAAATCCTCTGGACAGCTGGTGCACTCCATGGAGTCTAGAACAGGGAAAATGTGGAGATATATGTTTATATTATATAAATATGTCCAAACTACAAAGTTTGAAATTGAACCCTAACCAGTTTTATTGCTGATTTTCCCTTCAGAACAGGAGATGCAGTCAAAACAACACAGAGCTTTCCCCTTCTTTCGGGCCATGCGGGTGCCTGGAGGACAGCTCTCACTGCACACTGACTGAGGAGGCTGCACGGATACAAAGTTACATCCATCATTACCTCACCCTACTATACTGAGTTATTGAGTTATATAATGGTCTGTAAAGTCAGAAATAACCTGTTTGGATTCAAAGTTCCAGAAGATCTTCTCGTCATGAAGTGTGAGTACTTCACCTTTAGTGGCTGATTTCTTAACCTCACCCACACGGTGAACTTTAGTTCCTCCATCAGGGAGCCACTGCCAGTTCATGATGTCATAGATCGGTAAGACATCTCCATTCTCATCAAATGACACCTCATCCCCAAATGGTGTGGTGAAGTTGATGCCTTCCAAGTAATAAACAAGCTATATAAATCAGAATTAGGGATAGAAAGAAAACCAAAGAGGGCATAGGAAAAAATTGCAGTTATTAACATGACTTTTACGAATTAAAACCCAAAAAAATGGAACTCAGTTATGCAAAGTTTTGAACATGTCACAAAATATTATGATAATTGACATGATTTAATTCTCTCTGATCTGAGAATTTTTTTTGAAAATGCTAACTACCCCATAGTAGAACTAATAAAGTATTATCTTATCTTGCCTTATCTCATTTTATAAAGCCCACTTTTATCATATCGTTAATATTTCAACAATTCTATATTACAATACAAATATATCAAATTACACTAAATGCTGCTCTGCTCTAAATGCTAAATACAGATGCACATTAACAGGCAGATTGTAATCTGATATCTCACCTGCCACAGCTCCAGTCTGTGTAAGTCCCCACAGCTGTGCCCTGTGAAAGGTCCTCTCCCCGGCTCACACTGCAGCATGTCACGCAGGGCGTAAGCCAGAGCATACACAGCCTTGTACACGTTGTACTCTGGCCGGAGGTTTGAAACGTCCATAAACTCAGTCTCCACAGTCTCCAGATCTTCCTGCCCGGTGCACAACGCTCCTCCAGCCTCCACCCAACCTGACGGGGGTGGCGCTAATCTACACTGAAATGTGTGTTCCCAAAACTGATTTACCTGGAAGATATTAAAGACTGAATGTTTTTAATGATGACATTGGATCATTCCTGCAAAAATAACACATCGGATTGCAAGGTCAAACTCTCACCAGGCTATTGCCGTAGCTGTTGTTGTGGTAAAGATCAGGACGTATTTTTAACAGAAAATCCCTGAGTCCTGGTATTTCTCCCCGACGGATGGCGATGCCCAGTGTTCCACCCAGGTAGGGCATGAGGCGGGGGGTGTGGAGCACAGCAGCTGATGTCCAGGCTTCACTGGCCATCCACTGCAGGCCTGTGACATTCTGCCTCACCACCTGTAGATTGCATGACACCAAGTATACAATTCATACTGTTATTGTAATTGTAATTTGCAATATCGCTGCACATTTTAGCAACAGTTTGAAATAGAAAAACTTTAAGGAGCATGTGGTGTTGTTTGAAATTGTATTTTCAGTCCAACCTCTTCCATGAGGTTAATCATGTGACTCTCATGTGCAAACACGATGACCACACGAGCTGTGGATTTCTTCATCACGTGCACAATCCTCCTCAGCTCAGCTCGGTCGTCGCCCCAGGGAAGAATCTCCATGTAGGCCAGACAACCTCCACCAGACGGACCCAGGTCAGACTGGAAGGATCGGGCGGCGTGGACCCCGTAGTCATCGCCGCTGATGAGCAGACCTGCCCACGTCCAGCCGAAGCGTTTTAGAAGCTGAATCATAGCACAAACCTACAGAGAAGGAGTTAGTGCACAGGCTGGATTAATCTTTCATCAGAAATCCTGCCAGTCAGGTTCCATGTTTAATTACTGTATGTAAATGTTACTCATCTGACACCATACAATCACCAATTACAAAAATATTGTTCCACGTTATACACAAAACATATCTCATTACAGTTTGAATGCTCTTAATAGCTTTTCACCTGGAAAGCATCACTCGGGATCGTCCTAAAGAACGAGGGAAACTTTTGCCGATCACTCAGACAGGAACATGTTGCAAAATAACTCACCTGCAAATAACAAAACAAAAAGACTGTACATCCTGAAAATGTGCAAAGTATATTTTATTTTCTAGCATGTGATTATATAATATCACTAATCCATCTAAAGTGTCTCTGAGCAGGGGATTATTTTATTATTTGATTATATATCATTATTATTCAAAACAATGAATACGTAATGAAGGAGAAGAACTCACCATAGGCACCCTGTATAAACCTAAGACAGTGGAGATTGCGATAGAACGTCTGGAGGAAGAATCGCCCACGACCCCCAGGACAGGAGGGGTTCCCACACATGTGTCGTGTAAAGTCACCCGCTCCTCTTGACCGTTTGCTAAAAACATCGCTGCACTGAATCCGATTCCTAGTCTGCGGCAGTTATCGTACAGACTGTATCCCAGAGTCACATTGGGCAGCAGGTCGGAGTTTCTGTTGATCTCATCGATAGCGAAGGCCATGGTCTGGGCCTGTCTGAATCCTATCACATCAAAACTAACACACAAAACACTAGTGTTCACTGATGAAAATAAAAAAATGAAAGATGCAAAACCAGTTTAATAGCAACAATAGTAAGACAATTATGTGAATTTAAAAATATACATGATTAGAATGGCATTAAGAATGTATATATTGTTTTGTTAATTTCTCCTCTGCTGTCTTCTTCTCACAGACTCACCCGTGGCAGGTCGGCTGACGTGGCGCCGATGTATACGACAGGTCTGGATAGGCAGAGAAGAAGTGGGCTGCAAACAGCCCACCCAGAACCACATCTCCAGTCTTGTGCATCCCGTTTAGATGAAACTGTCCCTGTAACCTGCAGGAGGAGGAATAAAGAGGGGAGGACACGGCCGAGGAGAAGCAGAAACACAAATACATTTGAAACAGCAAGCAAGTGTCTGAAACTACCCTCATGACTTTGCTCAGCTTTATTCTGATGAGCTGCAGACCTGTAGTTTCATTTGCTATGTTGCCACACTTTTATTGACATGCAGTGTTGTTTAATCCTGCACACACCACCCATCAGGGCAGAGGGAGAAGTAAAGGGGCGGGGCCTAAAATCCTATTTACCTGAGACTCATCTGTTGGTCTTCGATAATAGTAAATTACATGATAAAATACAATAATGTACACAAGGAGCATAGCTTTTATAAGCACGTTTTATAATTCTTTGTCATGATAATAATTATTTATGTTTAATAAATATATATTATATAAGATATTTAAGCACTTTTGATAATACTATAACAATGTTGTGTTTTTACAAATGTATGTAAGTGGTTATTTTTATATATATAATATGTAAATGTACAAAAACATAATACACACAAACAATTGTTCTGAAAAAGCCAAGGAACTCAATCTCCCAGGGGGCAGCAGGTCCCCTTGGTTCAAGACATCTTCACACAGAGGTGTGAAAAGCCACAAAAGTAGTCAACTCCAATTTGTCACTCTGGCCCTGTTGAAGGTGGGATGTATTCGAGCGGCTGAGCTTGGTGGAAAAATAACTCTCAGGAGGTCTTGGAGTTGAAGGTGTAGGTTGGGAATTTTTATTTACCCAAAAAAAAGGCCGACAAGGCAGAATTATCTAAATATATATATCAAAAAACAAAAAGAGCAACACTTGGAAATAAGAAAAAAAATGGGGCACGTGGGCCCAAACAAATGATTACAATAACAATAGACTTCTTAGAAAAACACTTCTCAGAGAGCTCGCAGACTTACGTCCTTCCATCAGGCGGTCCCCCTTACTCAATGCCCATACCGGCTTATATAGGATGAAACCCCGCCCCCCTAATTGGAACATTCCAACATACTCAGATTCACAGGGGTGTCACACGACAGGTAATCCCAGAAGCTTTAACAGCTTATATTACAATTTATATATACATAGAAAAATATTTCAGCCTTAACAAAATAAAACACTTCACGGGTTAACAAACATACACACAACACACGGACCCGGACAACAGACATGCAATATATACATTTAACATTTATAATAATCACATGAAAATGGGGCAGGGCATCACTGCCGTGACGGACGCCGTGCGCCCCGTCACAGGCCCCATGACCTGTGAGGTCACCGGGCCACTATAAGGCCAGATCTACCCCAATTCTCTCTCTTTCCATCGACCCCTTGATTCTGTGTGGTGTTTATAAGTTTGATATATGCTGTGATACTGTAATTATAACTTAAATGAAAGTTAAGGCTAGTTAAGGCCGATGTATGCTAACGGCATGTGTGTACGGTCACATACGGTTATAAAGCCCTGTCATAACGGCGCTAGCGGCGCTAGCCACCATGCTAACTGCTGTGGTAACTGTGCAAAAACCCGCTGACTTTAATCCCACGGCTGTCATGATACTATTTCTCAAACACCGTCAGGTTAGAAGCAAACACTTGGTAGTAGTTAGTATCGGGAGTCCCTGCTGACTGTGTGTGGAAGCTGGGGGGGAAGCTAGCTGCCTCGGTGAAGCTTCAAGCTGTTCAGAGACAAGACCGGGGAACCGCTGCGCAAAGACACATTAACATAAACATTATGAACGTGGACTTCTTCTGAGAACTCATGAGGTAGGCTTCTCTAAGCTCGCCTTCCGTTACGCCCCCTAATGTTCTGGCGCCCAATTGTTTTCAACAAGGGGGAATTATAAATCAAATAGTGTCCGTCCGATCTGTCCGTCAGTCCGTCCTCAACGGACTCTGAGAAGCATACATCGGCCTATAGGCTTGCCACAGATTTTCTCTCTGACTCTCTGTTTAACATCAACACAGACACACGCATATCTCTACACCTAGTTACCTCCTCCCCCACTTCAACATAATAAATGTTTTTCTTTCACAAATGTTCTTTCATTAATGTTGCATAAGTTAACTTTGCCAACTTTGTTTGTATGACTGTGGGCTGTTATTGTTCCTATTTATTCATTTATTTTTAATTATTGTGTGAATCACTGTGTTTCATGTTGCATGTATCATACTATATTTTAATGTAGTTTCTGTTTTGGGTATTATTTATAATTATTTGGAAGACTGATATCCACGAGTGTATGCAATGTTGTGTGGCTAGACTGAATTTAAAGGGAACTGTTGAGCCTTGTTTGTTTTAGTAATTTAACAAGAGTAGAAGAGAAACAGAGGCACTCAGTGAAGGTTATAAAGTACATAAGGCTAAGGAACTGAAAAATACACAGCAAGGACATCCTCTCGGTGATGTACAGTAAGATGACGTACAGTAGGAGGGACTGTTTAGTCTGAAAAGCTATATAAAGCAGTGTTTACACACTTATTGCCCACATGCACACACTTAGGGGATGATGGGGATCTCAGCTCTCTTTGTTTGCCTCGTATGGGCTCTGGGTTTGTTTGAGCTGAACTCTGCTCTTGGTTTGAACGGGGCTGGGATCAAGTGTAAGCTGCAGGATACGGCTCATCCACCTGCCTTCTCAATGGACGGGGACTATGTGGTTGGGGGGGGTTTTCTCCATTCACTACTCCATGCACACAGTGAAGTATAACTACACCACGATGCCTGAGCCTCTGAGGTGCACAGGGAGGTTTGTATAACAGGGAGAAGTGGGGAATAAAAGGATGTTGGGCCGTGTGGGGACATGAATGTTTTAAATTTGTATACTGTTCTTAAAATCTTGAGGTTTTAATTTGTTTATTTTCCATGTGTTATATTAAAATGTGTACAATGTGGCTATAGGAGAAGAGATAATGATTTGTGATTCTTAAATGAACACAATTGTTTTTTAACATTTATTAATATTTCACAGAAGAAGAACAGATTAACACTGGGAAATTAATTGTCATTAGTTGTGTGAAATAAGTTGACTGTTGACATGCATTACATCTTTTGAGAATTTTGGACTGGTATATCTATAAATTGTAGTTACTATTATTATTAATATAAGTATATATTAGTAGTATTATTAACAGTATTTGTAGTAGTAGTAGTATTTTTGGGCTATTCTGTAATAATAATATATATTATAAGTATATATAAACAATATTTTCATTAGTAGTGGTATTATTAGTACAATTACTATGCCTCGGTTTTTTCCGTTAATATGATAAGACTATGATGATAATTGTGAGTATTATTATAACTAGTATTGTTAGTAGTAGTACTTCGTACTATTAGTATTATTCTTAGGCCTGTGATTTTCCCACTAAAACATGTGATCCCATCCTATGTAAACTCCAACATGCTCCCATACATGTGTGCATGTGCAGCATCAACTCCCGCGTGTTGCGCTTTTCACGCGCCCTGATCTTCGCCATCGAGGAGATCAACAACAGCTCGAACCTGCTGCCGGGCGTCACGCTCGGTTACCACATTTTCGACTCCTGCGCCAGGGTGCTGATGGCAGCGCGTCTGGCCTTCCTGCTCTCCAACGGCCAGGACCCGGAGTTCAGCCTCGGCAACGACCACAACTGCTCCCAGTCCGGAAAGGTGATGGCCATTGTTGGCGATTCTGGATCCACACAATCCATCAGCATGTCGCGCGTCCTCGGGCCCTTTAACATCCCTCAAGTAAATCTATTTGTGTTTTTACTCAATTCATTCATTATAAATCAGTGCTATTCACAGTGGTTTTTGGAGATGAAGAATCCCATTGTGTTGCTCCAGGTGAGCCACTTTGCCACGTGCGCCTGCCTCTCCAACAAGAAGCAGTACCCGAGTTTCTTCAGGACGATCCCCAGTGATAAGTACCAGGCCCTAGCGCTGGCCAAACTGGTCAAACACTTTGGCTGGACGTGGATCGGTGCTGTGCGCTCGGATTCGGACTATGGCAACAACGGCATGGCGTCTTTCCTGGATGCAGCGCACAGAGAGGGCATCTGCGTGGAGTACTCTGAGTCTTTCTACCGCAACAACCCACGCAGCAAGATCCAGAGAGTGGCTGAAGTGATCCGAAGGTTAATATTTTCAGTCACACAACATTAGAATATAGGAAATGATTTTATTAAGATGTGCAAATACAAAACAATGTAATAATACTGAACAATAACTGACTATTCATGTTTTTTTGTTTATTGATCTTATAGGCCTGAATAAAAAAACTCATTGAAAATCTTTTTTTTTCAAAACATTGAAGTTCTCATTTTGCTGGTTTAAAAAATCTTCATCATATTAACTGTGTGCATAATGCATTACATCATCTCTCCAGGTCGACAGCCACAGTTATAGTGGCTTTCGCAGCGTCTGGAGACATGAGGATCCTGTTGGAGGAGCTGTCCCGGGAACCTTCTCCTCCTCGTCAGTGGGTAGGAAGCGAGGCCTGGATGATTGACTCACAGCTGCGGAGGTTCTCTTTCTGTTCCGGGGCCATCGGAATTGGCATCCAGCAAGCTGTCATCCCCGGCCTGAGGGACTTCCTGCTGGATCTGCCCCTGACCAAAGTGTCTGCGTCCCCGGTGCTGACTGAGTTCTGGGAGAGTGAATTCCACTGCAGGCTGGACCAGAGTGAGGAAGTTGTGCTGACTTGTTTTTTTCTCATAGAACATAAGTGACACTATAAGTTGTGTTGTGTGGTTTATTGTCACAATTTGGGGAGCTGCATGGTAATTAACGTTTATTAATTTGTGGTTCACAATTAACATCAAAGATACATGAAAAATACATGAGATAACTAAACATATGAGATGAAAATATTTACTATGGAGAACATTAAGAACATAATAAAGTTATTTAAAAGGATACTGACAGTGTACCTGCTGCATACTAATAATAATATGCAGTGATATCATAGCAATAATAATTATAATGATATATAATGATAATGAAACAGCACAATACAGCATAAAACTATGATAATATCATATTCATGCTTTTGTTTTGTAAATATTAATATAGGTAGAGTCAGTTTCAAAAAAGTAATTCAGATTTTTTTCAAGAATGTAAATAATAATTAGTAAAAAGCCCAGTCTCCTCCTCATTGTGTTTTTAGGTGCAGCCACAGGAGAGAGTTTATGTGATGGAACTGAAGACATAAAGACGCTCCAGAGCTCGTACACCGACACGTCTCAGCTCCGCATCACCAACATGGTTTACAAGGCCGTTTATGCAATAGCTCATGCCATTCATAACGCAGTGTGCCAGAAAACTAACTCAACCAGAGAGTGTGACAAACTCACCAGGATAGAGTACAAACAGGTCGGTCCAAACAAATATGTCACATACGCACCAATATAAAAATGTACTTTACATTATTTACTTCCTGTCTTCTTCCATTTCATCTTCACAGGTTCTCACTGAGCTGAAGAAAGTCAGTTTTTCCCAGAATGGTTATGATGTGTCGTTTGATGCCAACGGAGACCCGGTGGCCACATATGAGCTGGTCAACTGGCAAAGAAGTGTGAGTGGCAACATTGAGTTGGTGACAGTGGGGCACTACAATGGGTCGCTGCCGGTCGGCCAGGAATTCCACATCAGCAGGAACCTCACGTGGATGGAGGGTGGCACACAGGTGAGGAGCCAAAAGGTAACATTTATACCAGCTGTGTATCCATAGTGTGGTATCTGTGTGAGTTTGTTTGTGTCTGTGTGACAGGTGCCTGCTTCAGTGTGCACGGACAGCTGCCCTGCAGGAACCCGTAAAGTGCTGCAGAAAGGGAAACCCATCTGCTGCTATGACTGTGTACCGTGTCCTGAGGGAGAGATAAGCAATGCTACAGGTGAAATAAGAACAAGAGGAATGTTCAACACCAGATGATGCACCCACCGACTTGTAGGTAGCATTTCGGACAAAGCAGGTCTGAAGACGGGCCTCTGCTGGAAGCATAATGTTTTGGGATTATTTGATGTACAATCCATTATTGTCAATACACATCTCAGGAATACCTTTAGGGAATCCTTTTACATTTGACACAAACGTTCACTTGGAAAAAATTATGTACTGACTTGATTTTGGGAGCCAAAGCTCAAATGTCAAGGTCATTGGTGGTCTCATAACTTTGGCCTCATATTGATCTTGGTTTCTTGAAAATGAAATCTCCCGTTTGGCTGTAGAGAATTTCTTTAAAATTTGATCAGTTGTCACTGTTATAATAATGATTAAACAGTATTGAAGTTTTTTTAATTTTATTTCTTGTTATATTTGGGTGTGGTCTCTTTCAAACCATTATTGTTTTCTTCCACCTCCCACACGTACTTTACATTTAATTTCGAATTGGATGGTTTTTGTTATCTCTGTCCAGCACTTAGTGTTCATTATATAAAGTTTACATCAAATATAAGGCTCCTGAAAGTGTTTTTCTTAATTAATTTTTTCAGATTCTCCTGATTGCTTCCCCTGCTCTGACGAGTTCTGGCCCAACGCATTGAGAAACGCGTGTCTCCCTAAGCCTGTAGAGTTTCTCTCCATCCATGAGGTCCTGGGAATCATCCTGGCTGCGTTCTCTGTTGGCGGCGCGTGTCTCGCCATCATAACAGCAGCCGTATTCTTTCGTCACAGGACATCTCCGATCGTCCGGGCAAACAACTCCGAGCTGAGCTTCCTGCTTCTCTTCTCGCTGACTCTTTGTTTCTTATGTTCACTAACATTCATGGGAGTGCCCTCCGAGTGGTCCTGCATACTGCGACACACAGCGTTCGGCATCACCTTCGTCCTTTGCATCTCTTGTGTCCTTGTGAAAACTATAGTTGTGTTAATGGCCTTTAAAGCGACACTTCCAGGTCGTAGCATCATGAAATGGTTCGGCCCTCTGCAGCAAAGAATGACTGTGGTGTCCTTCACGTTTATTCAAGTTCTAATATGTATCATTTGGTTGGTTGTCAGTCCCCCTTTTCCAATGAAAAACCTGACCACATACAAGGAGAGAATCATCCTGGAGTGTGCGTTAGGTTCAGCCATTGGGTTCTGGGCTGTGCTCGGGTACATAGGCCTGTTGGCCTTCTTTTGCTTCGTGTTAGCCGTTCTAGCTCGGAAGCTACCTGATAATTTTAATGAGGCAAAGCTCATAACGTTCAGCATGTTGATATTCTGTGCCGTCTGGATCACTTTTATTCCAGCTTACGTCAGCTCTCCTGGTAAATTCACTGTGGCTGTGGAGATATTTGCCATCCTGGCCTCCAGCTTTGGATTAATTCTGTGTATATTTGCTCCAAAGTGTTACATCATATTGTTTAAGCCCGAAAAGAACACCAAGAAACATTTGATGAACAAGAATGAATCCTAGTACATCTGAGCTCTGGGAATATTTATGATGGCAGCACAAAAGTTCTTCACCTAGTTTGTATGAATATTTACATTTGCATGCTTTTTTCATATATTGTAATTTTGTGAACTTCTTAAAAATCTGTTGTTTTGTAATTTTACAATTGATTTACATTTCGTGCAGGAAATAGGAAAAATACAGTAAACTATGTTTTGCAACAAAAATAAGAGTTTTGTCTTCGATATAAAAATAAAAACAAATTGCACATCATGGTATATTAGATGTGGTGTAATTAAAATAAGTGTTATTGTAACATTGTTTGCCTGGAATGTTAACAAATACATGAGAAATAATCAGTAGCAACTTAAACAAATGAAACATTTTAATCAACAACATAAGATCATTTTATTCAAGTAACATTTAAGAAAACATAAGATTTGTAGAAAACATTGTTTATTTCTTCAGGCTTTTCCGGTTTCAGAAGAATCTACATTTGGGTCTTAACAGTGCCACCAAGAGGCCAAAACGTGTAGTCAGATTAAAATGTATAGTCTGCATTTGGTAAATGGTTTTTGTTCATATACAGCACTTTTCTTTATCTATTACCCACTCACAGTGCTTGATGTTCTCATTCATTTCAAATGGGCCAATCTCATTTCATAGTGACAATATTCTGTTTTATTTGAAATCAATCAAATTTTATTTGTATAGCCCATATTCACAAATCGCAATTCGTCTCATTGGGCATGAAAGAAATGATATCCAGTGTGATGGGTGAATTCTACATGAGAAAGGGTGGCCTATATTCTTTAAATTTAAGTAAAACATCAACAATACACAACTGTGGATCAGTTGTGGATATGACCACTAGATGGAAGCAGTCACCCATCCCCTTTCTCAGGTCTGTCGCGTTAGCCATGGTGGAAGGTATTTTTCAAATTTCACCAAAATATCAATAACTACCTTCACAATTTCATGTTTCCTCTCTTGTTGGATCTCAGAGTGAGTTGATTTCCTCGTCACATTCAAAATCCTTCTTAGCTCAGCTGGGTTTTCATGGACCGCAAAAGTTATCTGTGTAGTATAACATGGGGTGGTGTGTCCTAGGTGGTAGAGCGGGGGTTCTCCAACATGAAGTTTGCCGGTTCAAACCCCACTCTTCCCCATCTGCATGCCGAAGTGTCCTTGGCAAGATACTGAACTCCTAAATGGCCCATTTTAAATAACCTTATAACAACAGCTTTGCTGAAATAAGTTTTTTCGACCAGCTTAAAAACATTTACCATTTCCTTTTTTTCCATTTCCTCTCTTTTCACATATCAAAATACCTCAAGGCAAAACATACATCAATGCTCATTTGTTCTGAGTATGTTGCAGGTGGACAAAAAATTCAGGAGCGAAGCAAGAGGGAGTTGCAATAAAATCAATTCTACATAACAATTTGAAGCAAACAGCCAAACTAAAATCAGTGATGTATAAAGTACTTGAAAGCTATACTTGAGTAAAAGTACAGATATCTTACCTGAAAGTGAAGCTGGTAAAAGTAAAAGTCACCCGTAAGAAAATTACTTGCGCAAAAGTCTTAAAGTAGCTCATATTAAATGTACTTAAGTATCAAAAGTATCTGGTGTTGAAACGTTCTTAAGTATCAGCACCAGAATCAAACTCAAAGTTGTTCTCTTCAGGCCTTATTTCTACAAAATTATACATATAATGTATGAGGTTGAAATAGTAATGGACTACTGCACCTGAACTTCCAGGGACAACAAAGTACCAATAGAATAAACAAGTGCCTCTTGTGTCTGCCTAAGAACACTTAGAACAGTAGAACCACGAAAAAAATTGTGAACTGTCAATATCACTAAACATAGACCTTTCACTTTCTAATCAGTAGCAGCCCCTTATGATAACTCAGCAAAAGGAACAAGTTCTAAACACACATAACAGGATAGTTTTCCTCGTTACTTAACAACCTGCCCAGTGCAAGTACAGAGAAAAAACACTCACTGGACACAGTCTAGTTTTGCAGCCAAATTTCAGACCGAATAATAAAGACTGAACTGAACCGAGCTCCTGTATGAGCACCTGGATAATTCTAAATGGAATAAAAGGATGGGGAATAAGTTCGCGTTGATTAAGTCCCTGCCCTTTCTACACACATTGCTACTACCCATTGGATGGTTTAGTGAGGTCCTCGGATCGGCCCTGCCAGAGTTGGTCACGGCCCTGGCGGAGTGCCGAGAAGACGATCAGACTTCACTATCTAGAGCAGGGGTGTCCAAACTTTTTATCCCGAGGGCCACATACAGAAAAAAATTCGAAGGTCTGGGCCACTCACGCCGCCACGCCCCCCTGCCCTGGAGCGGACTGTTGACAGTGCGCCTCAATCGCGTCGCTTAGGGCGGGGGGCGTGGCGGCGTTCTGAGGGACAGCTGGCAGGTCAAACTGAGAAGTACAATACAGTGGGCCTTAGTCCATTACATTACAATTCATTTAGCTGTTGCTTTTATCCAAAGCGATTTACAATCACTGCATTCAAGGGTAGGGGAGAGCGGGTTAATGTGAGACATCGGGTAATGTGAGACACCCCACGTATCTAGGCAACGGAACACATTTGTGGTCATGTGATCATTATGTTTCGAGCCCCTCCCATTCTACCCTTGCCATGAAGGAGAACTTATATCATACATCTTGATGAACTTCCAACATATAAAACCATGAGATTGATGCAAGCTGAAGATTAGCCTGAATTGATAAGAGATGTTTGTTTTTTTAATATGTTGGCTGTGGGGTAAAGTGAGACAAATGCTGTGGGGTAAAGTGAGAAATGTCGCACAAGTTAAGTTTAGTCTTAAACATATTTAAGTGTAATATTACATTACATATGTTTTATTTTTAATGCCATAAAGATTGTAGAAGAGAGATCATGCCAAGAAACTACACCAGGAAGACAACCTGGGGCCAAACACCCCTCGCCGAGATGGAGAGTGCAGCCGATGAGGTCATGCAAGGAAAGAAGTCCTTAAGAAAAGCTGGAAGGGATAGAAATATTGACAAGACAACCCTCAAAATATTCATAAAGAAAAAAGAGAAAGGGGAAGTAAAATCAGTAGCCTGGGGTGCAGTAGCTGAGGCAAAGAGAATATTCACAGATGAGATGGAGGAGGAGCTTACCAAACACTTGAAACAACTAGCTGACCAGTTCCATGGCCTTGCTCCAGTTAAGTGCCGTGAACTGGCATCTGAAAATGCAGAGACAAACAATATCCCTATCCCTGCCAATTGGACAGAGAAACAATGTGCCGGGAAGCTAGGGTGTGCAAGAGATCACATGAATCATAATAATCATAAATGTGCTTAATTGACCCATTACAACATGTGTTGTTATGATAGTTTTAAAGTGGAAAAAGTAAGTGGACCACTTTACCCCCTTGATGTCTGTCTCACTTTATCCCTAAGCTGGGGTAAATTGAGACACAAGACCACTTTTTTAAAAACAATCATATTTTCACTTCCCTTTGTCATGAAGACATTCTGATCATTTCCATTGCTAGGAAACATCCTGAATTAATGGGAAATGTGTACATTTTACTGATAAATAATTTTAGCTCGTCTAAAGGGGAGCAAATGTAGAAAATTTCTCACATTACCCCGCTCGCCCCTACCCGAGGGTACAAACCCAGAACAACAAGAATCAAGAAAGTACAATTTCTTCAAGAATAGAGCAAAACTACAAAGTGCTATAAGTAAGTGCCATTTAAGTGCTACAAAATTGTTTTTTTGCTACTTTTTTTTTCTTTTAATTTAATGTTTTTTGAGGCGGGCCAATTTAAAATGGATGGCGGGCCGCAGATGGCCCGCGGGCCGTAGTTTGGACACCCCTGATCTAGAGGAAGTAAAACGCGTAACAAAGTTTCTGAAGGTGAACCTGCGGAGGCATCATTACCGGTACAGACCCCAGTCAACAAAGGCAGCCCGACCAAACTTCGTACGCTTAGGGTCTTGCGCTTCTCCCCGAGGACCCTCAAGCCGCCGGGCCTGCGTATCTCCCGAGCAAGGGTCACGCAAGTGAGCGCGTGAGAGGTGCAACATGTGTAAAGGAGTCCGTTGCGCCAACTTCTGCTGCTCAAGTAACAAGCCAATTTTGGGAAGATAAGTAGAAAGTACAGAAATGTGTGTTCAAATGTATCGAGTAAAAGTCAACAAAAGTCACCCAATTTATTGATTAAGTCTCATAAAAGTACTAACTAAAAAGGTTGAACTCTGATTAACAATCAAATGATTAATTATAAATGATACAATACAATTATTAATTAAGTATAATACAATCTGTAATTATAACTTTGCGTCGCAGGGCACCACCCTTTTCAGGGACCAACAAGTCAATCTTTAATTATCAGTCTCATTTGATAAAAGTAAATTAATAATCTCAAATAGTTAATATAAAAGATTATATAATAGAAGGAGTTTTAAGTTCGAGCATAGGCTATAGTAATCCAGCTGTATTCATATACAAATGCACAAATAATCACAGAATCCAGATACTTTAAGTATAAAAGGATTCATTAAAAAAGGGGAAATAAAGTTAATGTTATTCAATGATTCTTCATTTAACAAACTCCAATATTTCAAAGATGACGACAGCAGCAGCAGCAGCACTTATCACAGTTAGAAACACTGTGTGTCCGTGTGTGTGTCTGCCTGTCTGTGTGTCTAGGTATGTGTGTGGGTGTGTGTCTGTGTAACAAAGAGAAAGGGGAGTGGCTATGGTGTAATGAGGAAGTCACGTGGTGACGTTCTCTGGCCGAATTCAAGGGGACGTTACACGTCATTTCAAGATGGATGTCACCTAAGTGAAGCCACGTTGCGTAAGCAAGATGGCTGCCGGTCAGGGGCTTTTAACACAGGAGTTTTCAGACAAAGAGATTTTCTTATCTCGTGTTTCTGACGCCAAAGGGCGCCGAGATGCATTCATGCTCTTTTAGTCTAGATTTATCCATGTGAAATGAAATATGTGAAACGAGAGGCGTGTAAAATCAGGTTTAAGAGAAAGGAGAGAGAGAGAGAAAAGAGAGAGAGAGAGAGATCAGGGAACTTTCAAAACATCGTCAGAGAAAACCAGGTAACAGAAACCTTACCACTCGGTGCCCAAATGGAAGTTGTGCACTGATTCTTTTATCAGTAAAGTCTCTGAGAATCCTAGTCGACCGTTAACAGTGCTGCCGGAGGCTCTCCGTCACGGCGTGAGGCACTTTAAAACATTTTAATACGGTAAACAATGAAACCGGAAATGACGTATCGGTCTCGCCGTGTGTTAAACGGACTGAAAGGTAGAGACACGGGGTCTTCAAACAAACACTCAAATAAAATGACAAACTAAGTATTTAAACATAACTCTGCCCAGACAATAACGCCTCCTACTGTGACCGTCACAGTGTTGCATGCGTCTGTAGCGCGGATCGTCCGGAGGCCCAGTGAATCGTGGTGTGTTCCTCAGGATACTTGCGGTGGCGGATTCCTGGAATTAGATTAGAAGAAGTCGTGGCTCGAGCTTGGGAGCGCGGTTCAGTGGTACAGCGGCTCCGTGCTGGGACCGGAAGAGAGCGTATTCGTCTCATGCTCTCGGAACGGAATTCAGCTTCGTTCCTCTTCTTTGGCGGAATTTTTCCTCGCCCTTCTGCAGGGATAAACAGCTGTGGCGCCGTGGTGTGTGGATTGTGGAAAAGAAAGTGATCTTGTCAGGCGAGCTTCCTGTGAGCGGCCTTTTCAAGTTAAAACAAAAAGAGTCTTTTCAAAATAAGCTTGACTTAAATTAAAAGAAATGAAAATTAACCAAACGTTTGTGGATTGCCCCCTTAAGCAACTAAATCATCTGGGAGACCCGGACGGGTCTGGTGACGTCTTCAGAGCAGGGTAGAATGGCCGCGAGTTGAGGGGCTCTCCTGTATTTATTAACCTGAGAGGTGGGCCAGCCTCCTTGAGGAAGGGGTCATCGGTCAGTGGGCTCTCAGCCAATTGAATGTCAGAGGTCAGATCTCAGTGGGAGCGGCCAGGAGCAGATCAGGGGTTCTGGGAAACCCTGTAGATTTTTCCCCCACCATGGGGACCCTTATCTCCATGCTTGATCTGCAGGGAACTTTACGGCTGGCTTCAGCTTAGCCTACAGGCCTCACTTTCATAACCTATTGTCTGGTCATCTCACTGGGCTGTTGCCCAACACTAAGTTGAAGAAAATAGAGTTCTCGACAGTGTAGACTGTAGAGGTTGGCTGAATTCACTTATGCAACATTAATGAAAAAACATTTGTGAAAGAAAAACATTTATTATGAAGATAATAAAGTATAAAAACACAAATTACTAAAGGTGTACATAATATGTAAAGATGTGTACGTGAGTATGCGTGTGTGGCTGGCCACGCCAAAATATCACATCAACACATATCAAACCTATAAACATCAAAAGGAATCACTTTGCTTAGCCTTGTATGCTTATTAAGCACAGTTGTGTTACCGTCCTTGGAAAGGGAAAAAAAGTTGCTGTGCTGTTCGAAGTTCTGTGAAGTCGTATTGCTGGTTTGTGGCTCCAGCCTTTGTTGTTCTGCTGTGCGGTGCAGCCATTTTGCTGTTCTTTGTTTAGCTGGACCTCATGTTGCTGCTTGAAGGTTGGTATAGCTTGGATTGTGAGGAGGTTTCCTTGGAGAGATGAGCTGCAAGCTGCACCTCTCTGCTATTGATGGTTTTGTGGAAAAAGGAACCCTTATCCTCTGTAGAAAAGAGGAATCGAGCAAGAGCGGTTTCTCCTCTCAGAGAGGTGCATGGAAAGATACAGAAGAGAGGGAAGACCTGGCCATTTCTAAGCACGTTTTAAAATTCTTTATCATGATAATAATATTTATATTTATTATATATATATATATATATTTAATATAAGATATTTAAGCTCTTTTGATAATACTATAACAATGTTGTGTTTTTATAAATGTATTTAAGTGTATATTTTTATATATAAAATATATCTATCTACAAAAACACAATACACACACACACACACAGCTGTAAATATCCATTTTGGTTGGGTTTTTCTGAGCCTGGGATAAAGTGTGGGTTCAGTGTCACTATTATCACTATGATGAAATAAATACCGTAGTGGAACAAAGATTATAATCCCCATGTTTGCATCTGCCTTCTTATTGTAATCTCAACAGTGGGAAATGTTTTCACTGTTTCCCAGACCCAACTTATAAGTGCTTTAGTTGAGAACTATTTCTGTCCCCTGCTTTGAGGAAGGAGAGGTCATGTCCAGAGATTACTTTATTTCTTCTTAAAGCATTACTGTCAACAGTGATCGTGTCCCAGGGAATTAACAAATATATAATTAGAGGAAAAAACACTATATTAAAATGTAATAATATACAACCATTTCAGTCTTTTTAATAAATATATCTTTATTGTTTTGGTTTAAGCTGATAATCATGGTGGGATTAAAAAACACAGAGTGGATCATATTATTTCACAGATTTATTTTAAGAGTTAATTTTGTCACTTTGTTTGGCCTCGACTCATGATGGATTTCTTTGTGTTCCTCTCTGGTCTCAATAGGATGATGTAACATTTGGGTCCAAACAGCGCCCCCAAGAGGCCAAAACTAGAGGCCAGGATGGCAAATACCTCCACTGCATCTGCGTATTTGCCTGGTGAGCTTATATACGCAGGGACGAAGGCCACCCACACTGCGCAAAAGATAAACATGCTGAAAGTGATGAGTTTGGCCTCGTTGAAGCTGTCGGGGAGATTTCTCGCCAGAAAAGCTAGCAGGAAGCTGAGCACAGCCAGTAATCCAATGTAGCCAAGTAACACTGCAAAACCAATCGTGGAGCTGACTACACACTCATACACTATCTTGTCATTGTGGTACTGGGTGTTTTTATAAGGAGCTGGTGAAGCAGACATTAGCCAGGCAGTGCATATCGCTGCTTGAACAGAAGTAAGAACCAGAACCGTCCCTCTCTGCTGCACAGAGCCAAACCACTTCAGAGTGGCTCCCCCTCCTGGTTTGGAGGCCTTGAACACAGCCAGTACCACCATGGTTTTAACCAGGATACACGACACACAAAGCACAAAGCTGATGCCAAACGCTGCATGTCTCAGCTGGCAGGTCCATGCTCTGGGTCGTCCGATGAACAGCAAAGAGCAAAGGAAACATAACTTCAGGGAAACCAAGAGCAGGAAGCTGAGTTCAGAATTGTTGGCTCTAACTAAAGGTGTCCTGCGGTGATGGATGAAGACGCCCAGGACGACAACACAGATAAACGTGCCCAGCAGGGAGGCGGTTGTCAGGCAGATACCCAGAGGCTCATGGTAGGAGAGGAACTCTGTTTTCTTTAGAACGCAGCGGTCATTCTGGGGGCTGGACCAGAAATCCTCTGGACAGCTGGTGCACTCCATGGAGTCTAGAACCAAAATTCCGGGAATATTCAAAGCTGGAAACTTTCCATGGGAATTAACGGGAATATAAGGGAATATACGGGAATATACGGGAATTAACGGGAATTAACGGGAATAAACTGGAAATTGTGTGGGTAATTTATACTAACTGTATTTACCTTGTCATATACAGACATAAATATAAACATTTTGTTTGTCATAGGCCAATTTGAGCCCTGAGGAAACTTTGGGCACTTGATTATATGCTTCTGGATCTTTGTGTCATTCTTAACATAGGTCTTTGCACAGTATTTGCAAATGTACACAGCCTTTCCTTCTACATTGGCTTGGGTGAAATGTCTCCACACATGAGATAGTGCACGTAGCATTGCTCTGTAGAATAAGGTGAGAAAAATCTTGTAAAAAAACACTAAAGCAATGCCAGAGATATAAATAGTTGGGCAATTGGAATCATCCTTAAAAATATTTTACAATTGATGGATAAATGAATAGAAATAGGCTAGATGGACAGATGAACAATCCTCAATCAGCATGCTAATATATTTTCTCCCAGTAATATCATCGAAACTTACCTGACTAGTCCTGCACACTACAGCAGGCCTCAATAGCCCTGCTGTAATGTGCAGGATGCTTGCAATTATCTGTGCATGTGATGGAGAAATGCACAGTGCAGGGTTGAAATTCAACGTGCAGCTTCTGCTGCATTCCATACGTCTTTAAAATAGAGTTTTTTAGTGCTCAGCGTTTAATTTGTGTTTATTTTTTTTTCAAAATTCCCCAAAATTCCCGAGCTGAATATTCCCATGGAAATTTTCCAGAAATTCAAGGGAAATTTTCCTCCCCATTTGCAACCCTAATTACAATACAAATATATCAATTTACACTAAATGCTGCTCTGCTCTAAATGTTAAATACAGATACACATTAACAGGCAGAGTGTAATCTGATATCTCACCTGCCACAGCTCCAGTCTGTGTAAGTCCCCACAGCTGTGCCCTGTGAAAGGTCCTCTCCCCGGCTCACACTGCAGCATGTCACGCAGGGCGTAAGCCAGAGCATACACAGCCTTGTACACGTTGTACTCTGGCCGGAGGTTTGAAACGTCCATAAACTCAGTCTCCACAGTCTCCAGATCTTCCTGCCCGGTGCACAACGCTCCTCCAGCCTCCACCCAACCTGACGGGGGTGGCGCTAATCTACACTGAAATGTGTGTTCCCAAAACTGATTTACCTGGAAGATATTAAAGACTGAATGTTTTTAATGTTGATGTTGGATCATTTCTGCAAATATACCACATTGGATTGCAAGGTCAAACTCTCACCAGGCTATTGCCGTAGCTGTTGTTGTGGTTAAGATCAGGACGTATTTTTAGCAGAAAATCCCTGAGTCCTGGTATTTCTCCCCGACGGATGGCGATGCCCAGTGTTCCACCCAGGTAGGGCATGAGGCGGGGGGTGTGGAGCACAGCAGTTGTTGATGTCCAGGCTTCACTGGCCATCCACTGCAGGCCTGTGACATTCTGACTCACCACCTGTAGATTGCATTATACCAAGTATACAAATTCATCCTGTAATTGTAATTTGCAATATTACTGCACATTTAGCAACCGTTTGAAAATGAATAACTCTAAAGAGCAGTTGGTGTTGTTTGAAATTGTATTTTCAGTCCAACCTCTTCCATGAGGTTAATCATGTGACTCTCATCTGCAAACACGATGACCACACGAGCTGTGGATTTCTTCATCACGTGCACAATCCTCCTCAGCTCAGCTCGGTCGTCGCCTCTGGGAAGAATCTCCATGTAGGCCAGACAACCTCCACCAGACGGACCCAGGTCAGACTGGAAGGATCGGGCGGCGTGGACCCCGTAGTCATCGCCGCTGATGAGCAGACCTGCCCACGTCCAGCCGAAGCGTTTTAGAAGCTGAATCATAGCACGCACCTACAGAGAAGGAGTTAGTGCACAGGCTGGAATAATCTCTCATCAGAAATCTTGCCAGACAGGTTTCATGTTTAATTACTCTATGTAAATGCTGTTAATCTGACACCATACAACCACCAATTACAAAAATATTGTTCCATGTTATACGCAAAACATATCTCAATACAATTTGAATGCTCTTAATAGATTTTCACCTGGAAAGCATCACTCGGGATCGTCCTAAAGAACGAGGGAAACTTTTGCCGATCACTCAGACAGGAACATGTTGCAAAATAACTCACCTGCAAATAACAAAACAAAAAGACTGTACATCCTGAAAACATGCAAAGTATATTTTATGTTCTAACATGTGATTATATTATACAATATAATATGTTTATCCATGTAAAGTGTCTTTGAGCAGGGGGTTATGTGTTATTATTTGATTATATATCATTATTATTCAAAACAATGATTACTTGATGAAGGAGAAGAACTCACCATAGGCACCCTGTATAAACCTAAGACAGTGGAGATTGCGATAGAACGTCTGGAGGAAGAATCGCCCACGACCCCCAGGACAGGAGGGGTTCCCACACATGTGTCGTGTAAAGTCACCCGCTCCTCTTGACCGTTGGCTAAAAACATTGCTGCACTGAATCCGATTCCTAGTCTGCGGCAGTTATCGTACAGACTGTATCCCAGAGTCACATTGGGCAGCAGGTCGGAGTTTCTGTTGATCTCATCGATAGCGAAGGCCATGGTCTGGGCCTGTCTGAATCCTATCACATCAAAACTAAACACACAAAACACTAGTGTTCACTGATGAAAATAAAAAAATGAAAGATGCAAAACCAGTTTAATAGCAACAATAGTAAGAATATTATGTGAATTAAAAAAATATACATGATTAGAATCGCATAAAGAATGTATATATCTTGTTTTGTTAATTTCTCCCTGCTGCTTCTTCTGACAGACTCACCCGTGGCAGGTCGGCTGACGTGGTGCCGATATATACGACAGGTCTGGATAGGCAGAGAAGAAGTGGGCTGCAAACAGCCCACCCAGAACCACATCTCCAGTTTTGTGCATCCCGTTTAGATGAAACTGTCCCTGTAACCTGCAGGAGGAGGAATAAAGAGGGGAGGACACGATCGAGGAAAAGCGGGAACACATCAACATTTGAAAGAGCAAGCAAGTGTCTGATAACTACCCTCATGACTTTTGCTCAGCTTTATTCTGAGAGCTGCAGAACTGTAGTTTCATTTGCTATGTTGCCACACTTTTATTGACATGCAGTGTTGTTTTAATCCTGCACACACCACCCATCAGGGCAGAGGGAGAAGTAAAGGGGCAGGGCCTAAAATCCTATTTTACCTGAGACTCATCTGTTGGTCTTCGATAGAAAATATATAGCATGATAAAATACAATAATGTACACAAGGAGCATATCATTTATAAGCACGTTTTATAATTCTTTATCATGATAATAATAATTATATTTAATACATATATGTTCAGGCTTTTGACTACCCATGAAGGCCGAAAAGAAGGCCTGTGTTCCCACAAAAACCATGTCTCAACATTCCCCATGCGGCATCAGGATCGCACCTGACGTGTGTTCCTTGAGAAACAAGTTAAGTACAAAGCTCAGGTTTTTCTGCAGGAGGGTGTCATAATTTTCAACATCTCAAAATTAAAATTACTGTATCATTGTTTCTGTAATAAATTGCTAATGTCCTAACATGAGAGGTATGGACTACATTATTATGGAATGAAAGGTAGTCGATCCAAACATATTTACAAAGTTGGCAGTGGTATGTAAGTTTAATCAGAATTTAGTTTTTTGAGTTTGCTGCTGTTGCTAACAAAACAGTTTTCTTGTTAACTGCAAAAAACTAAATACTGACTGTCAGTACAGGGGTTAACTGTGTTGGTTATTGCCGTGAGGGGCGAGCTCTTGGTTGCCTGTGTAGTGGCCCAGGGCTGTAACGCTCTGCTGGGCTAGACTCTAAATGGACTTCACAGGCGTTGTCCCTGTGTGTTCCGTCGTAACCATATTTTGAACTGTATAAGCTCTGTTACATAGGGCATGTGGCACGCTATGTCTTAATTAAACCCCAATCTAACATTGAATATGTGATATTCAAATGTAAAAGAAATTATTAAAATTACAACAAAGAACATTCAACTGGAAATATTAGCAACGATAGCAATCTTTTAGCATAACACTATTAGGACTTAAAATGGTAGTTATTAGAGATGAGCCGGATACTCGGCTGAAACGAGTATCCGGTACGGATAAAGCACTTTTGCCGAGCACGAGTCTTATACGAGTAATAAGAGTCAATATCTGTGCTCGGACTGAGCGTCACACAGCTTCACAGCGCTCCTCCCCTTCACACACCGCTCTGCTCACTCACTCACAGAACAGCTCTCTGTCTCTCAGTCACTCAGGTTCGCGGGTCTTTTCCGTTAACGTTTAGGGTTTTTTCAGCTTGAAGTTTGTTTTTATTTCAGTTTGTACTTACTTATTAACCAGTAGAGTTCTGTTAAACGTGGGTTCGTTCAGGTGGGGACCGGCTCCCCATCGCTCCGGTACCGGAGGAGCAGCGGGGGCCCTGCTCAGGGGGTCATCGTAGCCGCATCAAGACAGGCTCTCTGCTCCGCAGCTCTCTCTCTCTCTCTCTCTCTCTCCCTCTCTCTGCAGGTCGTTGGAGTAAACTGTCAGTTGGCTCTAACCAGTTTTATTTTACTTCACGCACTGAGTGTCTGACACTTTCTAGGTAGTAGTGGTGTAAAAAATATTACAAATTAAGCTACACACACACTCCCCCTCTCTTTCTCTCTCTCTCATGATCAGTGATACAGAATAATGAGTGATACAGAGAGTATTTCAGCTGACAGTGGGTTAAATCAGACCTACTTCCGGGTTAGGCCCCGCCCACTCCGAGTACGGATACGGATACAGATAATTCATATGTTTAACAGATACAGATACAGATACAGATAATGCTGTACTCGCTCATCCCTAGTAGTTATTAATAATTGATCACGCTGGGGGCTGGACCAGAAGTCTATAGAAAAAAACAAGGAAATTCCAACTTGGAAACACTCTATTGGTAACACTTAAATGTATTAAGTGCAAAGGCCATGGTCATGGCATGTCTGAAGCCTGGAGGGTCAAAGCTAACACATAAACAGACAAAATTAACAACTGTGAAGTTATATATGTTGCTATGATATAATAAACTCTTGAGTTCAGCAGGAGTGTGAGAATTACTCCTGAAAGCTGAGCTGAGTCGGCTCTGAGGTGAATGTCAGCTCAGGGAACACAGAGGTGTGGTGGACTTCAAACAACCCACCCAGAATCACATCACAAGGCTTGTGCATCCCATTGAGATAAAACTGCCTCCTTAGCTTACAGGATGTAGTGAGAGGAAGACTCAGATGAGAAAAGGGAGAAAGGGAACATAATCAACAATGAGAAGCTATGAAACGAGAAAAATGTGTCTACAATTGGCCCCATTACTGCCAAGACAAGAACAAAGCAAAGGCATCAAGTGCTACTCAAGAAATTGAGACAGTATCATTTCAGGTTTAAGTGAACTTTTGGTGGCTATGCTTTTTTGAATGGGTATTTGTTCTCTCTCACTATAGTAAACCTCCTTGTAGAGAGGAATGGAGGACCTGTCATTTAAAAGTACAACTCTACAGTCTGTTGAATTACTAAAAGCTGAAGTAAATTGCACATTAAATAGAGTTTCAGGTGAACTCATGTTTTATGGGTTGTTTCCTTTAGAATACTAAATGACTCTTAATAATTAAAATAAAAATGTTATGTTATGTTTTACGCCCCATCCATTGGTCTGTTTTTTCAGCAGCTTATATGAAAAACCATTGAACAGGTTTTAACAAAGCTTGGTGGAATGATGGGACATGAGACAAGAAAATTATACATTCAATTTAGTTGTGGATCAGGTGAAAGGGTGATCCAGGTTCTTTTCCAACAACCTACTATAAAAATTTGAGAGTGTTTATGGGAATTTTCGAATAAATAAATAAGAAATAATTCGAAGCTCTCAACCGAAAAAAAAACTGGCACATTTAGAAAACTGATATCCACGAGTGTTGAAATGTTGCTTGGCTCGACTGAATTTAAAGGGGACTGTTGAGCCTTGTTTTAAATGGTAATTTAACAAGAGTAAAATAAAAACAGAGGCACTCAGTGAAGGTTATAATGTACATAAGGCTAGGAGCAGAAAAATACACAGCAAAGACATCCTCTCTGTGACGTACAGTAAGATGACGTAGAGTAGGAGGGAATCTTTAGCCTGAAAAGCTATATAAAATGTGATTACACACTTATTGCCCACATGCACACACTTGGGGGATGATGGGGATCTCAGCTCTCTTTGTTTGCCTCGTATGGGCTCTGGTTTCGTTTGAGCTGAACTCTTCTCTTGGTTTGAGCTGGGCTGGGATCAAGTGTAATCTGCAGGGTACGACTCATCCACCTGCCTTCTCAATGGACGGGGACTATGTGGTTGGGGGGGGTTTTCTCCATTCACTACTACATGCACACAGTGAGGTATAACTACACCACGATGCCTGAGCCTCTGAGGTGCACAGGGAGGTTTGTATAACAGGGAGTTTTGGGGAATAAAAGGATGTTTGGCCGTGTCGGGACATGACTGTTTTAAATTAGTATATTGTGCTTACATTTTTTTTATGTTAAGTGACATGTGTTATGTTAAGTGGGCTATTCTTATTATGATGTTATATATGGTTATGATGTTCTTGTTATTAATTTGTGTTCTGTGTGAAGCACTTAGTAACAGCAACTTATTGTTATAATTATTATTAGTTGTTGTAGTAGTCGTAGTAGCTGTAGTAGTACTAATAATAATATATATTATAACTATATATAAATTATATTTTCATTAGTATTGGTATTATTAGTACATTTACTATGTCTCTGGTTTTTCCGTTAATATGATTAGGCTATGATGATAATTGTGAGTATTATTTGAACTATTAGTAGTACTAGTACTTCTTATTATTAGTATTATTCTTAGGCCTGTGATTTTCCCATTAAAACACGTGATCCCATCCTATGTAAACTCCAACATGCTCACATACATGTGTGCATGTGCAGCATCAACTCCCGTGAGCTGCGCTTCTCGCGCGCCATGATCTTCGCCATCAAGGAGATCAACAACAGCTCGAACCTGCTGCCGGGCGTCACGCTCGGTTACCACATCTATGACTCGTGCGCCTCGGTGCTGATGGCGGCGTGTCTGGCCTTCCAGCTCTCCAATGGCCAGGACCCGGAGTTCAGCCTCGGCAACGACCACAACTGCTCCCAGTCCGGAAAGGTGATGGCCATCGTTGGCGAGTCTGGCTCCACGCCATCCATCAGCATGACTCGCGTCCTCGGGCCCTTTAACATCCCTCAAGTAAATCTATTTGTGATTCTCCTCAATTCATTCATTATAAACCAATGCTATTAACAGTTATTTTTGTAGATGAAGAATCCCATTGTGTTGCTCCAGGTGAGCCACTTCGCCACGTGCGCCTGCCTCTCCAACAAGAAGCAGTACCCGAGTTTCTTCAGGACGATCCCCAGTGACAAGTTCCAGGCCAACGCGCTGGCCAAACTGGTCAAACACTTCGGCTGGACGTGGATCGGTGCTGTGCGCTCGGATTCGGACTATGGCAACAACGGCATGGCGTCTTTCCTGGATGCAGCGCACAGAGAGGGCATCTGCGTGGAGTACTCTGAGTCTTTCTACCGCAACAACCCGCACAGCAAGATCCAGAGAGTGGCTGAAGTGATCCGCAGGTTTCTGCACCAGGCTGTGTTGACACTGAACTTCTGCTCATTAAAACCACTTAATATATTCAGTCACATATATGATTAGAAATATATTTATTCAGATAGTGACAAATACAAACTAATGAAATAAATACTACTGAATAATAACTGACTCTACATGTTTTTTTGTTTATTGATCTTATAGGCCTGAATAAAAATACTCATTGAGAAACTGTACATTCAGAACACTGAAGTTCTCATTTTGCTGGTTTAAAAAATCCTCATCATATTAACTGTGTGCATAATGCATTACATCATCTCTCCAGGTCGACAGCCACAGCTATTGTGGCCTTTGCAAGCTCTGGAGACATGAGGATCCTGTTGGAGGAGCTGTCCCGGGAACCTTCTCCTCCTCGTCAGTGGGTAGGAAGCGAGGGCTGGGTGACTGACTCACAGCTGCTGAGGTTCTCTGTCTGTGCCGGGGCCATCGGAATAGGCATCCAGCAAGCTGTCATCCCCGGCCTGAGGGACTTCCTGTTTGATCTGCCCCTGACCAAAGTGTCTGCGTCTCCGGTGCTGACTGAGTTCTGGGAGAGTGAATTCCACTGCAGGCTGGACCAGAGTGAGGAAGTTGTGCTGACTTGTTTTTTTCTCATAGAACAAAAGTGACACTATCAGTTGTTTTGTGTGGTTGATTGTCACAATTTGTGGAGCTGCATGGTAATTAACGTTTATTTATTTGTGGTTCACAATTAACATAAAAGATACATGAAAAATACATGAAATGGCTAAACTTAAACTTAATTTAAAAGGATACTGACAATGTACATGCTGCATACTAATAATAATGTGCAGTGATATCATAACAATAATAATTATAATAAGATAATAAGATAATCCTTTATTAGTCCCACCAATGGGGAAATAATGATATATAGTTATAATGGAACAGCACAATACAGCATAAGACTATGATAATATCATATTCATGTTTTTGTTTTTAAATATTAATACAGGTAAAGTCATTTAAAGAGAAAGAATCTCATTATTTTCATAAATGTATTGATGATAAGTAAAATGGCCAGTCTCCTCCTTGTTGTGTTTTTAGGTGCAGCCACAGGAGACAGTTTATGTAATGGAACTGAAGACCTACAGACACTCCAGAGCCCGTACACCGACACGTCTCAGCTCCGCATCACCAACATGGTTTACAAGGCTGTTTATGCAATAGCTCATGCCATTCATAACGCAGTGTGCCAGAAAACTAACTCTACAAGAGAGTGTGACAAACTCGCCAGGATAGAGTACAAACAGGTCGGTCCAAACAAATATGTCACATACGCACCAATGTGAGAATGAACTTTACATTATTAACTTCCTGACTTCTTTCATTTCATGTTCACAGGTTCTTAGTGAACTGAAGAAAGTCAGTTTTTCCCAGAATGGTTATGATGTGTCGTTTGATGCAAATGGAGACCCGGTGGCCACATATGAGCTGGTCAGCTGGCAAAGAAGAGCGAGTGGCAGCATTGAGTTGGTGACAGTCGGGCACTACAATGCGTCGCTGCCGGTCGGCCAGGAATTCCACATCAGCAGGAACTTCACGTGGATGGAGAGTGGCACACAGGTGAGGAGCCAAAAGGTAACACTTAAATCAGCTCTGTAGCCATAGTGTGATATCTGTGTGAGTTTGTTTGTGTGTGTGTGACAGGTGCCTGCTTCAGTGTGCACGGACAGCTGCCCTGCAGGAACCCGTAAAGTGCTGCAGAGAGGGAAACCCATCTGCTG
Organism: Pseudopleuronectes americanus; assembly: GCA_038501795.1. Taxonomy (NCBI): domain Eukaryota; kingdom Metazoa; phylum Chordata; class Actinopteri; order Pleuronectiformes; family Pleuronectidae; genus Pseudopleuronectes; species Pseudopleuronectes americanus. The sequence continues at coordinate 8,174,892 of CM076719.1, forward strand.
CTATGACTGTGTACCATGTCCTGAGGGAGAGATAAGCAATGCTACAGGTGAAATAAGAGCCCAAGGAATGTTCAACACCAGTTGATGCACCCACCAACTTGTAGGTAACATTTCGGACAAAGCAGGTCTGAAGAAGGGCCTCTGCTGGAAGTATTATCCAGCACTTAGTATTCATTATATAAAGTTGACATCACGTATAAGGCTGCTGCAAGTGTTTTTCTTAATTAATTTTTTCAGATTCTCCTGATTGCTTCCCCTGCTCTGACGAGTTCTGGCCCAACGCAGAGAGAAACATGTGTCTCCCTAAGCCTGTAGAGTTTCTCTCCATCCATGAGGTCCTGGGAATCATCCTGGCTGCGTTCTCCGTTGGCGGCGCGTGTCTCGCCATCATAACAGCGGCCGTATTCTTTCGTCACAGGACGTCACCGATCGTCCGGGCAAACAACTCCGAGCTGAGCTTCCTGCTTCTCTTCTCGGTGACTCTGTGTTTCTTATGTTCACTAACTTTCATGGGAGTGCCCTCCGAGTGGTCCTGCATACTGCGACACACGGCGTTCGGCATCACCTTCGTCCTCTGTATCTCCTGCGTCCTTGGGAAAACTGTAGTGGTGTTAATGGCTTTTAAAGCGACACTTCCAGGTCGTAGCATCATGAAATGGTTTGGCCCTCCGCAGCAAAGAATGACTGTGGTGTCCTTCACGTTTATTCAAGTTCTAATATGTATCATTTGGTTGGTTGTCAGTCCCCCTTTTCCAATGAAAAACCTGACCACATACAAGGAGAGAATTATCCTGGAGTGTGCGTTAGGTTCAGCTATCGGGTTCTGGGCTGTGCTCGGGTACATAGGCCTGTTGGCCTTCTTTTGCTTCGTATTAGCCGTCCTAGCTCGGAAGCTACCTGATAATTTTAATGAGGCAAAGCTCATAACGTTCAGCATGTTGATATTCTGTGCCGTCTGGATCACTTTTATTCCAGCTTACGTCAGCTCTCCTGGTAAATTCACAGTTGCTGTGGAGATATTTGCCATCCTGGCCTCCAGTTTTGGATTAATTCTGTGTATATTTGCTCCAAAGTGTTACATCATATTGTTTAAGCCCGAAAAGAACACCAAGAAACATTTGATGAACAAGAATGAATCCTAGTACATCTGAGCTATGGGAATATTTATGATAGCACCACACAATAGTTCTTCACCCAGTTTGTGTGAATACTTACATTTGCATGCTTTTTTCATATATTGTAATTTTGTGAGCGTCTTCAAAATCTGTTGTTTTCAAATTTTACAAATAATTTACATTTTGTGCAGGAAATATGAAATAAAGTAAACTATGTTTTGCAACAAAAATGGGAGTTTTGTCTTCAATATAAAACATGAAAACAAATTGCAAATCATAGTACATTAGATGCGGTGTAATTAAAATAAAAATAAAGACTGGAATATTAACAAATACATGAGAAATAATCAGCAGCAACTTTACATTTTTTTTTAAATTTAAATCAACAACATAAGATCATTTTATTCATGTAACAATTAAGAAAACATAAGATTTGTAGAAAAAATTGTTTATTTCTTCAGTTTTCTCTGGTTTCAGCAGAATCTACATTTGGGTCCTAACAGTGCCACCAAGAGGCCAAAACGTGAATTACTATTTAAGGTCTGTATTTGGTAAATGTTTTTTTTAATAATATATAGCACTTTTCTTTGTCAATTAACCACTCACAGTGCTTGACGTTCTCGTTCAGGTTTCAAATTGGCCAATCTCATTACATAGTGACAATATATGTTTTTATTTGAAAGAAAAAGATATCCAGTGTGAAGGGTGAATTCTGAATGAGAAAGAGTGGCCTATATTCTTTAAATATAAGTAAAACATCAACAATAAACAACTGTGGATCAGTTATGGATATGACCACTAGATGGAAGCAGTCACCCATCCCCTTTCTCAGGTCTGTTGTGTTAACCATGGTGGAAGGTATTTTCAAATTTAACCAAAATATCATAACTCCCTTCACAATTTCATGTTTCCTCTCTTGTTGGATCTCAGAGTGAGTTGATTTCCTCATCACATTCAAAATCCTTCTTAGCTCAGCTGGGTTTTCATCCAGGGCAAAAGTTATCTGTGTAGGATAATTGCAGCGTCATAGTCACTCATCAGCCGACAGCAGAATGTGAACAAAGGAAACTACACAGCCATTTTCCATGTGGTACTATATAAAGTTCTTGTTTCACTAAGTTTAAGTACCGTAAGTCTGAAAAAGGGAGTGGCGGGTGTGAACGTATGCTTTTAATAATGGAAAATAAATTAATTCTCTGATGATGAGTCAGGAAGAAACAAAGAAACTTACAATAAGTCAGTATGCATAAACCTGTCACACTTTTCATGATACATGTTGAGTTTAACAACAATAATCTCCATTAACAACTCACAAATTGTGTATTAACTGTAAGACAAGCAAATCCAATACATTTGTAGTTTACACTGTAAAAATGTCTTCATTGTATAATAATCAGGACCTTGCTCAGCCATGTATACGTCATCATAATTGTCTTGCCATTTTAGGAAGTGATGTAGAGGCAGGGAGGACCTAATATATCACATTTTGGCACAGTATTGAATTGAAATGTATCAACAACAAATTAAATCTTTTTGGGACAGTTTTTTCAGGGTTGAATGATTTAATGCAGTGAAAATGGTTAAATTCAATTTAGTTCATGTTTTCGTTCAGGTGTTAAATGATATAGATATAGAATCCTGTTAGTGATTGAATTGTGTGCTTTATTTTTTATGGACAATCATCAAACGTTGTCATGGTGTTCAATAAACATTACAAACCAAGACAAATATTAACACTACATAGATGTTACCTGCCATGTTCACTATAGAGGGTATACAGCAATATACCAAATTTCGGGTGTTCTCAAATTCACAGATGAGGGACAATCATTTTAAATAACCTTATAACAACAGCTTTGCTGAAATAGATTTTTTCAACCAGTTTAAAAAGATTGACGATTTCATTTTTTTCACATATAAGAATACCTCAAGGCAAAACATACATCAATGCTTACGTGTTCTGAGTATGTTGCAGGTGGACAGTATCAAAAGTATCTGGTGTTTAAAATGTACTAAAGTATCAGTACCAGTGCCAAACTCTTTTCTCTTCAGGCCTTATTTCTACTGACTGAATATTATAACCAAATTATACATATAATGTATGAGGTTCAAATAGTAATGGCCTAGTGCATCTGAATTTCTAGGGACAACAAAGAACCAACACAACAGAATAAACAAGTGCCTCTTGTGTCTGCCTAAGAGCACTTATAGACCACAGTATAACCACTAAAAAATTGTAAACTGTCACTATCGCTAAACATGGACATTTCACTTTCTAATCAGTAGCAGCCCCTTATGATAACTCAGCTGCCAAATTTCAGACCAAATAATAAAGACTGAACTGAACCAAGCTCCTGTATGAGCACCTGGATATTTCTAAATGGAATAAAAGGATGGGGAATAAGTTCACGTTGATTAAGACCCTGCCCTTTCTACACACATCGCTACTACCCATTGGATGGTTCTAGAGGAAGTAAAACTGTAACAAAGTTTCTGAAGGTGAACCTGCGGACGCATCATTACCAGTACAGACCCTGGTCAACAAAGGCAGCCCGACCAAACTACGTACGCTTAGGGTCTTGCGCTGCCCCCCTCCAAGCCGCCGGGCCTGCGTACCGAGGCATGGGGCCCGCGAGTGAGGGCGTCCGTTGCGCCAGCCTCTGCTGCTCAAGTGACGAGCCAGTTTTGAGAATATAAGAAGTAGAAAGTACAGAAAATGTGTGTTCAAATGTATCGAGTAAAAGTCAACAAACGTCAGTCAATTTATTGATTAAGTCTCATAAAAGTACTAACTAAAAATGTTGAACTCTGATTAACAATCAAATTAATAACTATAACCGAAATAACAATAGATATACTTGGCCAAGTGGAAGAATATAGAGTTCTCGACAGTGTAGAGGCTGGCTAAATTCACTTATGCAACATTAATGAAAAAACATTTTGAAAGAACAAACATTAATTATGGAGATAATAAAGTATAAAAACACAAATTACTAAAGTTGTACATAATATATCAAGATGTGTATGTGAGTCTTTGTGTGTGTGTGTCTGTGTGAGTGAGAGTGCTTCCATAATGGCGGCTGGCCACGCCAAAATATCACATCAACACAATTCAAACTTATAAACATCACAAGGAATCGAATAAACAGTCTTTGCCTAGCCTAGTATGATTAATAATCCCAGTTGTGTTACCCGTCCTTGGAAAGGGAAAAAAGTATCTGTGCTGTTCGAAGTTCTGTGAAGTCGTCTTGCTGGTTTTGTGGCTCCAGCCTTTGTGGTTCTGCTGTGCGGTGCAGCCGTTTTGCTGTTTAGCTGGACCTCATGTTGCTGCTTGAAGGTTGGTAGAGCTTGGATTGCGAGGAGGTTTCCTTGGAGAGATGAGCTGCAAGCTGTACCTCTCCGCCATTGAGGGTTTTGTGGATAGAGGAATCTGAAAGAGTGAGCTGGACACCCTTATTACTCTCGGAGGGTGGTGTAGAAAAGAGGAATCGGGGAAGAGCGGTGTGCTCCTCTCGGAGAGGTGCATGGAAAGAGACAGAAGAGAGGGGAGACCTGGCCTATTATTGGCTTTGTGACCTCATAGGGTCATGGGGCCCAGAGTGACCAATAGACACTTGTGTCTCCGTCGGTTTTCCCACCTCTGTGTGAGGTTGAGGCACCCTGGGGAGACTGAGTTCTTGAGGCCCTAGTTTTCTCCAGAACCAAGGACAGGCGGCCTTAGCCATTTGACTAAACATGTATGCCAAACTGTAGTTCACAAATACCAGGTCCAAACAGTAACTAAGTATTTGTACTTAGTTACTTCCCACCATCTGGTCAATATTATCACTATGATGACGTAAATACTGTAACAAAGATTATAATAGCCATGTTTTCATCTGCCTATTTATTGTAGACTCAACAGTGGGAAATTATTTCACTGTTTCCCATACTTCACCTATAAGTGCTTTAGTTGACAACGATTTCTGGACACTGATGTTGGTAAACGTTCTCATATAAACGACAACTGAGTTGTATATTTTTGTCGACTGCTTTGAGGAAGGAGAAAGTCATATCCATATTTTCCAGAAGAAACCACTTGAATTAGACTGTGGACCGTTGTGTGGGCTAACACTGATCCACAGATTCACTTATGAAGTCAAATGAGGTCTCCATTTTACGGTGGTCCTGAGAGCTCAACGAACAGCAACTTAAGAAAACACATGCAAGTTTACAAAACACATGCAAGTTGACAAAACACAAGCAAATTAAGAAAACATCTTCATCAATTTCACAACACAACAAACCACATTACAGAAATGCGCTGCAGATAGATAAACGCGTTGCAAATAGACAAACGCGCTGCAAATAGAGGCGACAACACAACGGAAGTGTTTCCAGAGGACAGCTAAAAGGGATGGACACTGCTGCCACAGGTTGCAAAATTCCGGGAATATTCAAAGCTGGAAACTTTCCATGGGAATTAACGGGAATATAAGGGAATATATGGGAATTAACGGGAATAAACTGGAAATTGTGTGGGTAATATATACTAACTGTATTTACCTTGTCATATACAGACATAAATATAAACATTTTGTTTTGTCATAGGCCGATTTGAGCCCTGAGGAAACTTTGGGAACTTGATTATATGCTTCTGGATCTTTGTGTCATTCTTAACATAGGTCTTTGCCAGTATTTGCAAATGTACACAGCCTTTCCTTCTACATTGGCTTGGGTGAAATGTCTCCACACATGAGATAGTGCACGTAGCATTGCTCTGTAGAATAAGATGAGAAAAATCTTGTAAAAAAACACTAAAGCAATGCCAGAGATATAAATAGTTGGCCAATTGGAATCATCCTTAAAAATATTTTACAATTGATGGATAAATGAATAGAAATAGGCTAGATGGACAGATGAACAATCCTCAATCAGCATGCTAATATATTTCTGCCAGTAATATCATCGAAACTTACCTGACTAGTCCTGCACACTACAGCAGGCCTCAATAGCCCTGCTGTAGAGTGCAGGATGCTTGCAATTATCTGTGCATGTGATGGAGAAATGCACAGTGCAGGGTTGAAATTCAACGTGCAGCTTCTGCTGCATTCCATACGTCTTTAAAATGGAGTTTTGAATGATTTGTTTAGTGCTCAGCGTTTAATTTGTGTATATTTTTCTTTCAAAATTCCCGAGCTGAATATTCCCATGGAAATTTTCCGGAAATTTTCCTCCCCTTTGCAACCCTACACAGGAGACACGAAGACGTCCAATACATCATACAGGTGTTGGCAACCCGCGGCCACCATACCATTTGTCAGCCTGTAGCTATTAAAGAAATCATAAGTAATGAGTAGCGGGCCTGCTGAAATTTAAGTAATTTTTTTGTTAGTTAGTTGCACAAGTCGTTACAGACAAAAATAAAGATGAAAATAATTGCATTTCTTCCTAAAGCATTATTGTCAATAGTGTTCTTGTCCAAGGGAATTAACAAATATATAATTCAAGAAAAAAGCACTTTATTTAAATGTAATAATATACAACCTCGTCAGTCTTTTTAATAAACACATCTTTACTGGTTTGGTTTAATCTGATAATCATGGTGGGATTAAAAAACACAGAGTGGATCAGATTATTTCACAGATTTATCTCAAGAGTTAATATTGTCACTTTGTGTGGCCTCGACTCATGATGTTTTTCTTTGTGTTCCTCTCTGGTCTCAATAGGATGATGTAACATTTGGGTCCAAACAGCGTTACCAAGAGGCCAAAACTAGAGGCCAGGATGGCAAATACCTCCACTGCATCTGCGTATTTGCCTGGTGAGTTGACGTAAGCAGGGACGAAGGCCACCCACACTGCGCAGAAGATCAACATGCTGAAAGTGATGAGTTTGGCCTCGTTGAAGTTGTCGGGAAGATTCCTCGCTAGAAAAGCTAGCAGGAAGCTGAGCACAGCCAGTAATCCAATGTAGCCAAGTAACACTGCAAAACCAATCGTGGAGCCGAATAAACACTCATACACTATCTTGTCATTGTGGCGCTGGGTGTTTTTATGAGGAGCTGGTGAAGCAGACACAAGCCAAGCAGTGCAAATCGCTGCTTGAACAGAAGTAAGAACCAGAACTGTCACTCTCTGCTGCACAGAGCCAAACCACTTCAGAGTGGCTCCCCCTCCTGGCTTGGAGGCCTTGAACACAGCCAGCACCACCATGGTTTTAACCAGGATACACGACACACAAAGCACAAAGCTGATGCCAAACACTGCATGTCTCAGTTGGCAGGTCCATGCTCTGGGTTGTCCGATGAACAGCAAAGAGCAAAGGAAACATAACTTCAGGGAAACCAAGAGCAGGAAGCTGAGTTCTGAATTGTTCGCACGCACCATGGGGGTGCTGCGGTGATGGATGAAGATGCCCAGGACGACAGCAGAGAAAATCATGCCCAGCAGGGAGGCGGTGGTCAGGCAGATACCTAGAGGTTCATGGTAGGAAAGGAACTCTGTTTTCTTTGGAACACAGTGGTCACGCTGGGAGCTGGACCAGAAATCCTCTGGACAGCTGCTGCACTCTGTGTAGTCTATCGAAAAAATAGAAGGAAATTGTCTTTTTTCTGCAAGAAAACATGTTACCAACTTGAAAACACTATAGGTAACACTTAAATGACTTAAGTTCTTGCAAATTAAGTTATCAATTTTTAAGTTGTTGTCATAAACTTTCCAATGGGGTGTTATCCTTTTGGCCAGCCACCATTTTGGGAAGCACTCTGACTTATATAGACACACACACTCGCATACACATTTTAGTTTAGTTAGTACATTGTTATTAATAAGTTTTTATACTCTATTATATCCATAATTAATGTTTTTCTTTCACAAATGTTCTTTCATTAATGTTGCATAAGTGAATTTTGACAACCTTTACATTGTCAAGAACTCCATAATCTGTTCTTTAAATAATCTTTAATAATAATAATCGTGATTTCTAATTCAACTATTTCTAAATGAGACTGATCTTTAAATTTGATTGTTGGTCCCTGATACCAGGATGGTTCCCCGTCTTTTATAAATTATAATTGCAAATTATATTATTCTTAATTGATAATTGTACTGTTTTAGATTAATGATTGCATTATTCTTAATTTATAACTTTATCGTTTAATTAATAATTGTATTATTTTTATAAATATTTTTACTATTTCAATAATCATATTTTGTGATTATTAAGAGTTAGTAAACAAGTCTACCCATTATTTCACAACATAATATATGATGGTATTTTATCAAATTGGACTGATACCAACCTGTTTCATTTGTGAACTCTCCCTCAGAACAAGGGACACAGTCAAAACAGCACACAGGTTCCCCCTTCTTTCTGGCCATGCGGGTTCCTGGAGGACAGCTCTCACTGCAGACTGACCGAGGAGCCTGCAGTCATCATCATAAAACATTTATTCTACACCATTTGATATTAATATCCCATGCCATATTAAACTAGAGCATAAACCACAACAAATATATTTAACCTGTTTGGATTCAAAGTTCCAGAAGATCTTCTCGTCATGAAGTGTGAGTTCTTCACCTTTAGTGGCTGATTTCTTAATCTCACCCACACGGTGAACTTTAGTTCCTCCATCAGGAAGCCACTGCCAGTTCATGATGTCATAGATCGGTAAGGCATCACCGTTTTCATCAAATGACACTTCATCACCAAATGGTGTGGTGAAGTTGACCTTCTCCAAGTAATACATAAGCTACAATGGGGAGAAAACAGAAGATAAACATATTATCATGGAGAACATGTTCCTTTCTTGATTGAGCACAAGCTTTCAGAATTTACTACAAACTACATGAAAATGTATTATCCGTAAATGTACAATACATATATATACACTTTAATTTGTTACCCTTAATTACCTGTGTCAAAGAGGCTATGTTTTCACCCCTGTCAATTTGTTTGTTGGTATGTTTTTAAGACAGATTACATAAAAACTACTGATTATTACAAAACTTGGTGGTAGAATTCAAACAAATAAAACAAATTTCCGGATCAGGAGGCTGATCCATGAATTTTCCTCATTTTCCAAGGGAATACTTTATGGATCTTGATTTAAAAAAAAATACATCCACATTTATGTGACTGATATCCAGTGTGTACATTTGGTACATCTTGGTTTGGGCTCTACTGAATTCCATGCTATGACAAATGAAGTGAATATTGGGTGTTTCGTATTGCGATTTCAGATATTAAATATTTTTTCTTTTACTAAAAGAAAATAAAAGTCAACGCCACCAGGCCTCTTCATATCACAGTTTATAATATCACAGTGTCAGTGGGGTTGATCAGTTTAACAAAAGGTTAAGTGTAAATTTCACACCTGCCATGGCTGCAGGCTTTGCAGAGCAGCACAGCTGTGGCCGCTGAAAGGTCCTCCCCCTGGCTCACAGCGCAGCAAGTCATCGAGTGCGTACGCCAGTGCATACACTGCCTTGTAGATATTGTACTCAGGCCGGAGGTTAGAGACATCTAGAAACTCTGTCTCCACATTCTCTATGTCTTCATCCCCAGTGCACAACACTCCTGCTGCTTCCATCCAAGCTGCTGGAGCTGGAGCAAATCTACACTGAAATGTGTGTTCCCAAAACTGTCTCACCTGAAATGGATTTAGAGGCTGAAATCACAGAATTTCTTCATTATATAACCCTGATATGCTTGTAAGTCTATAATCTCACCATGCTATTTCCAATGTTAGTGTTGTCTTCTCTGTCAGGACGGATGTGTAACAGAAAGTCCCTCAGTCCTGGTATTTCTCCCCGACGGATGGCGATGCCCAGTGTTCCGCCCAGGTACGGCATGAGGTCGGGTGACTGCAGCACAGCAGCTGATGTCCAGGCTTCACTGGCCATCCACTGCAAGCCTGTCACATTCTGCCTCACTACCTGTGCATTGCATTATACCGAATATATGTTTTTCAGAGATTATGTAAAACAGCTTTAAACTACTTTGTAGCGCAGAACAATTATAAAATATAGAAAATACAAAACTGAGACCAGTGTAAAACACTTAGTAAGAGACACGTGCACAATTTAAAATGAGGATGACTCTCAAATCTTAATGCAGAACAAGAGTTAGATAAGTAATTACCTCTTTCATTAACTGTATCATGTGGATCTGATGTGCAAACACGATGACCACACGAGCTTTGGATTTCTTCATCACCTCCACAATCCTCCGTAGTTCGACTGGGTCGTCACCCCAGGGTAGGATCTCTGTGTAAGCCAGACAACCTCCACCAGACGCAGCCAAGTCAGACTGAAAAGATCTTGAAACGTGGAGTCCGTAATCATCATCACTGACCAGCAGGCCTGCCCATGTCCAGCCAAAATGTTGGAGTATCTGAATCATGGCACGCACCTAAGTGAACAGAGGGAGGGATGAGTGCAAAGATTCATGTCTCTCAGTTAATTCTTCTTATGGTGCTCTTTCATTTAAATCCAGTATTGTGTCTGAGGCAAAATCCAGGGGACATCTTTGATGTGCAAACAACTTCCTGTGAGCCATAATTTGAATTTGTTATCTGTAGATAGAGTTTCACCTGAAAAGCGTCACTTGGTATTGTTCTAAAGAAGGACGGGAATCTTTGACGGTCACTCAGGCAGGAACACGTGGCAAAATAACTCACCTGTTAAAAAACAGCAACATATGGTATCCATACAGCAATTGCTTTTCATACAAGTCAGTAAGAATTAATTTAATAATTAATTAAAATAAAAAAATACAATGTACATGTCCTAATCAAACCATTTAACATTCCAGATGTATTCAAATTGGGCATTAAAAGCAAAGCTAAGATTGAAAAGAAACTTACAATGGGCAGTTTGAATAAACCTATCACATCAGAGGTGGCGATAGAAAACGTTGAGAAGGAATCACCCACAATCCCCAGGACTGGAGGAGGCCCCACACAGGCCTCCTGAAGCAGATAGTCCTCCTCTCGACCGCTGGCCAGAGACAACGCGGCACTGAATCCAATCACCAGCGTGGCACAGTTATCATACAGACTGTATCCCAGACTCACATTAGGCAGCAGGTCAGCGTTTCTGTTGATCTCTTCGATAGCAAAGGCCATGGTCATGGCATGTCTGAAGCCTGGAGGGTCAAAGCTAACCCATAAACAGACACAATTAACCACAGTGAAGTTATATATGTTGATATGATATAATAAAACTGGTGAATTCTGCAGGAGTGTGAGACTTACCCCTGACAGCTGAGCTGAGTCGGCTCTGAGGTGAACGTCAGCTCAGGGAACACGGAGGTGTAGTGGACCTCAAACAACCCACCCAGAATCACATCACCAGGCTTGTGCATCCCATTGAGATAAAACTGCCTCCTGATCTTACAGGACGAGGAGTGAGAGTAAGACTCAGATGAGAAAAGGGAGGAAGGGAACATAATCAACAATGAGAAGCTATGAAAGGAGAAAAATGTGTCTAAAAATGGCCCCATTACTGCTGTGCGTCCCTCCAGCCCCGTCTCTGATCTTAATGCAGGAGTGATTGATTTTATATGCAGGGGGATTTTCTTTATAGTTTCATCCCGCCCATCAGGGCTTGGGCAGACATTTAGGGGAGGGAAAGCTCATATCAAATTTATATACATGATTTAATAATTCACACACTTTGATTTGACTTATTTAGCTTTTTTGAGGTTTGAGGTAGTCTTGAGTTTCCGTCTCTCGGTCACCATGAACTATCTCGATTGGAAAGATCGGTAAATCGTCATTTTATATATAACAAAAAGTATGAATGAAAAAGGAGATTGAAGACAAGAACAAAGCAAAGGCATCAAGTGCTACTCATGAAATTGATACGTATCATTTCAGGTTTAAGTGAACTTTTGGTGTTTATGCTTTTCTGAATGGGAATATTTTTTTCTCTCTCACTATAGTAAACCTCCTTGTAGAGAGGAATCGGTGACCCGTCATTTGAAAGTACAACTCAAGAGTGTGTTGAATTAGTAAAAGCTGAAGTAAACAATTATATATTTACTAGTGTTTCGGGTGAACTCATGCGTCAAGGGTGGTTTCCTTTAAAATACTAATAATAATTAAAATTAAAAATATTTACCACCTTCCATCTTTGTGATTTGGTTGAACCTTTGTAGATCTCTGCATTTTATAAAAAAAACACACTGTTTGTATGACTGTGGGCTGTTATTGCCCCCCAGGTTATGTTTTCGCCCCGGTCTGTTTTTAGCAGATTATATGAAAAACCATTGAACAGGTTTTAACAAAGCTTTGTGGAATGATGGGAACATGAGCCAAGAAAGGGACACATTCAATTTAGTTGTGGATCAGGTGAAAGTGGGGATCCAGGCTTTTTTCCATCCACCTACTATAACAATGTGAGATTATGTTTTGGGAAATTTTTCAACAATTTCCAAGTGATATAATTCATGGCTCTCAATGCCCAAAAAATCTGGCACATTTAGAAGACTGATATCCACGAGTGATGTGAAATGTTGTGTGGCTCGACTGAAATGTAAAGGGAACTGTTGAGCCTTGTTTTTTGTTTCTTAAGTAGTAATTTAAAACGAGAAGAAGAGAAACAAAGGCACTCAGTGAAGGTTATAAAGTACACAAGGCTAAGGAACTGAAAAATACACAGCAAGGACATCCTCTCGGTGATGTACAGTAAGATGACGTACAGTAGGAGGGAAAACTTTAGTCTGAAAAGCTATATAAGCAGTGATTACACACTTATTGCCCACATGCACACACTTAGGGGATGATGGGGAACTCAGCTCTCTTTGTTTGCCTTGTGTGGGCTCTGGGTTTGTTTGAGCTGAACTCTGCTCTTAGTTTGAACGGGGCTGGGATCAAGTGTAAGCTGCAGGATACGGCTCATCCACCTGCCTTCTCAATGGATGGGGACTATGTGGTTGGGGGGGTTTTCTCCATTCACAGACTACATGCACAAAGTGAGGTATAACTACACCACGATGCCTGAGCCTCTGAGGTGCACAGGGAGGTTTGTATAACAGAGAGAAGTGAGGAATAAAAGGATGTTGGGCCGTGTGGGGACATGAATGTTTTAAACTTGTATTAAGATTAAGATACGTTTATTTATACCATTCTATAGTCTTAGGCCTGTGATTTTCCCCAAAAATCATGTGATCCCATCCTATGTAAACAACAAAATGCTAACATACATGTGTGCATGTGCAGCATCGAGTCCCGTGAGCTGCGCTTCTCACGCGCCATGATCTTCGCCATCGAGGAGATCAACAACAGCTCGAACCTGCTGCCGGGCATCATTCTCGGTTACCACATCTATGACTCGTGCGCCTCGGTGCTGATGGCGGCGCGTCTGGCCTTCCAGCTCGCCAACGGCCAGGACCCGGAGTTCAGCCTCGGCAACGACCACAACTGCTCCCAGTCCGGAAAGGTGATGGCCATCGTTGGCGAGACCGGCTCCACGCCATCCATCAGCATGTCGCGCGTCCTCGGGCCCTTTAACATCCCTCAAGTAAATCTATTTGTGTTTCTACTCAATTCAGTCATTATAAACCAGTGCTATACACGAGCATGATTTAGTTTTTTGGAGATGAAGAATCCCACTGTGTTGCTCCAGGTGAGCCACATTGCCACGTGCGCCTGCCTCTCCAACAAGAAGCAGTACCCGAGTTTCTTCAGGACGATCCCCAGTGACAAGTACCAGGCCCTAGCGCTGGCCAAACTGGTCAAACACTTCGGCTGGACGTGGATCGGTGCTGTGCGCTCGGATTCGGACTATGGCAACAACGGCATGGCTTCTTTCCTGGATGCAGCGCACAGAGAGGGCATCTGCGTGGAGTACTCTGAGTCTTTCTACCGCAACAACCCGCGCAGCAAGATCCAGAGAGTGGCTGAAGTGATCCGCAGGTAAATATATTCAGTCACACAGCATTAGAATACAGGAAATGATTTTATTAAGAAATAGACAAAAACAATGTAATAAATAGTACTGAATAATAACTGACTCTTCATGTTCTTTGTTTATTGATCTTATAGTCCTGAATAAAAATACTCATTGAGAAACTGTACATTCAAAACACTGAAGTTCTCATGTTTTGCTGGTTTAAAAAAATCTTTATCCATATTAACTGTGTGCATCTATGCATTACATCATCTCTCCAGGTCGACAGCCACAGTTATTGTGGCTTTCGCAGGCTCTGGAGAAATGAAGATCCTGTTGGAGGAGCTGTCCAAGGAGCCTTCTCCTCCTCGTCAGTGGGTAGGAAGCGAGGGCTGGGATGACTGACTCACAGCTGTGGAGGTTCCCCTTCTTATCCGGGGCCATCGGAATTGGCATCCAGCAAGCTGTCATCCCCGGCCTGAGGGACTTCCTGCTGGATCTGCCCCTGACCAAAGTGTCTGCGTCCCCGGTGCTGACTGAGTTCTGGGAGAGTGAATTCCACTGCAGGCTGGACCAGAGTGAGGAAGTTGTGCTGACTTGTTTTTTTCTCCAAGAACATAAGTGACACTATCAGTTGTGTTTGTTTGTGGAGCTGCCTGTAAATTAACATTTATTAATTTGTGGTTCACAACTAACATCATAGATACATGAAAAATACATGAGATGACTGAACATATGAGATGAAAATGATTTGAAATAAGAGAATATTTCAAATAAATAAGGTATAAATATGCAAAATGAAAATATATATGTACAAGGTAATAATGAAATAGATATTAAATAAGTGAAAAATAGAAGACAAATCCGATAAATAAACATAGATGAAACTAAACTTAAAAATGGAGAACATTAAGAACATAATAAAGTTATTTAAAAGGATACTGACAGTTTTCATGCTGCGTACTAATAATAATGTGCAGTGATATCATAGCAATAATAATTATAATGATATATAGTATAATGCAGCAGCACAATACAGCATAACACTCTGATAATATCTTATTCATGTTTTTACTTTGTAAATATTAATATAGGTACTTTTTCTTATTATTTCATAAATGTAAATGATAATTAGTAAAAAGTCCAGTTTCCTCCTCGTTGTGTTTTTAGGTGCAGCCACAGGAGAGAGTTTATGTGATGGAACTGAAGACATACAGACGCTCCAGAGCCCGTACACCGACACGTCTCAGCTCCGCATCACCAACATGGTGTACAAGGCCGTTTATGCAATAGCTCATGCCATTCATAACGCAGTGTGCCAGAAAACTAACTCTACAAGAGAGTGTGACAAACTCACCAGGACAGAGTCCAAACAGGTCTGTCCAAACAAATATGTCACATACGCACCAATGTGAAAATGTACTTTACATTATTTACATCCTGTCTTCTTCCATTTCATCTTCACAGGTTCTCACTGAGCTGAAGAGAGTCAGTTTTTCCCAGAACGGTTATGATGTGTCGTTTGATGCCAACGGAGACCCGGTGGCCACATATGACGTGGTCAACTGGCACAGAAGAGCGAGTGGCAGCATTGAGTTGGTGACAGTCGGGCACTACAATGCGTCGCTGCCAGTCGGCCAGGAATTTCACATCAGCAGGAACCTCACATGGATGGAGGGTGGCACACAGGTGAGGAGCCAAAAGGTAACACTTATACCAGCTGTGTATCCATAGTGTGATATCTGTGTGAGTTTGTTTGTGTCTGTGTGACAGGTGCCTGCTTCAGTGTGCACGGACAGCTGCCCTGCTGGAACCCGTAAAGTGCTGCAGAGAGGGAAACCCATCTGCTGCTATGACTGTGTACCGTGTCCTGAGGGAGAGATAAGCAATGCTACAGGTGAAAATAAGAGCACAAGGAATGTTCAACACCCAGTTGATGCTCCCACCGACTTGTAGGAAACATTTCGGAGAAAGCAGGTCTGAAGACGGGCCTCTGCTGGAAGCATAATGTTTTGGGGTTATTTGATATACGTCCCTAACCTGACGTTGTCATACTCATAATTCTAGTCAGAATATGAGTCTTATACTGCTCCCATTGGGCTGTGATTATGGGGAGTGTTTCAACTGAACCAAGAGAAAAAATAACATTTTGCTCATTTGGATAGACCTACAACCAATCAGAGCAACGTAGTATGTGACGTATGTTAAGCAACGCATAGTTGTTGTCAACAGAACTCAAGCGAACTTCCTCCATCCCATTTTGTCTTTTTTGGTGTTGTCTTCATACAACATGTTCTGAGGATCATACAACTTACTGCACTTCTCCACTTTAATTATTAATTTAATGTCATCCATGTTGAAAAACTTCTCCGCTGTTTGCTCCGTTAAATGTTGGGTGTCGAGGGTAAATTACGTATTCTCCACTCAAGTCTATGTGGCGAATACATAGCCCCCCCCCCTCCTCTCTCTCTTTTTATCTTCATGACTGCTTGTGTGGCTTTAGTGGATGGGCAGAGGGGGACATTTACTAGATGTCATTGGTAAAATCAAAACTCGAGGACAACAGAAGGGCAATTCAAAGTATGGAATGCATATTTGATCATTTATATCATATCAAATATGTCATCAATATCATTTTAAATCATTTTTCAGTGTATTTCCTGGCGCGATACACAAAAATCGCGATTCACAAAAATAGACTCAACGCCGATCGATCGCTTCACGGCGCTAGGCAGCCTTGGCGCAGCGCGACGCTTCAGCGTCCGGTGGGACCCGCACAGAGGTTTAACATGGGAGTGGATGGGAGCCAGCTGTTATTTAAGGCTTGGCGCTGCGCTTATGCGTCGTTAACGCGCCCCTTCAGCGTCCAGTGTGAACCCGGCGTTACATTGGCTTTGAAAAACCTCGGAGCCTAGCATGTCCCTCCACTTCTGGTTCAGCAGCCAGGATTCCGGGCTTCCGAAAAGGAGCTGGCAACGACCGCTGGTAATGGCCACCTCGTCGTGCACGCCGAGTTGCATCGCCGTGATGCCCATTTCGGTCGCCTCTTTCACTTGGTCCTCCATGAGTGCGACCAAAGGAGAAACCACAATGACCACTGGGTTTTCATTGTGTCCCATCTTCTTCGTGACCATCGAAATAAAAAATTTCAGAATCCCGAATCTTTTCGATCTACAAATGCCTTGATCGTGTTTCTCTGTTCCTCTTTCAAAATGAATGCGCTGTCGATGTCTTCTAAACCAGACTCAATGGCAGCATCTACACATCTCAGCTCTCCAGCGGCAGGCATGTTTGTTGAAAACTAATTCAACCCAAGCGCTCTTTGGTGACGTGGTTGATTATGTTACTGTTGATCATCTGTCCATCATCGTATAAAGCCCGCCCTGACAATTTGATTGGTCCGAACAGCTTCTGTTCGGGCATAGTTTCTCCTCAACGGAGAAATGCCAGACCGGACTACCCGACCTCAAATGTTGTGGGCGGGGCTAAGTTCATCTGGCATCAAGGCTAGTACGTCCCATTATTGTCAACACATATCTCAAGAATCCCTTTAGGGAATCCTTTATCTGTTGTCTGGCTGTAGGGAATTTCTTTAGAATTTGATCAGTTGTCAATGTTATACTGTTTTTTATGTTTTATTTCTTGTTATATTTGGGTGTGACTTTCTTTCAAACCATTATTGTTTTCCTCCATCCCTCACATGCATTTTAACATTTAATTTATGGACACTTCAAGTTGTCTGATTTTCGTTACCTCTGTCCAGCACATAGTATTCATTATATAAAGTTAACAACAAATATAAGGCTGCTGAAAGTGTTTTTCTTCATTTATTTTTTCAGATTCTCCTGATTGCTTCCCCTGCTCTGACGAGTTCTGGCCCAATGTATTGAGAAACACGTGTCTCCCTAAGCCTGTAGAGTTTCTCTCCATCC
This sequence comes from Pseudopleuronectes americanus, assembly GCA_038501795.1. Taxonomy (NCBI): domain Eukaryota; kingdom Metazoa; phylum Chordata; class Actinopteri; order Pleuronectiformes; family Pleuronectidae; genus Pseudopleuronectes; species Pseudopleuronectes americanus. The sequence continues at coordinate 8,192,814 of CM076719.1, forward strand.
ATGAGGTCCTCGGAATCATCCTGGCTGCGTTCTCCGTTGGTGGCGCATTTCTCGCCATCATAACAGCGGCCGTATTCTTTCGTCACAGAACATCTCCGATAGTCCGGGCGAACAACTCCGAGCTGAGCTTCCTGCTGCTCTTCTCACTGACTCTGTGTTTCTTATGTTCACTAACTTTCATGGGAGTGCCCTCCGAGTGGTCCTGCATGCTGCGACACACAGCGTTCGGCATCACCTTCGTCCTCTGCATCTCTTGTGTCCTAGGGAAAACTATAGTGGTGTTAATGGCCTTTAAAGCGACACTTCCAGGTCGTAGCATCATGAAATGGTTCGGCCCTCAGCAGCAAAGAATCACTGTGGTGTCCTTCACGTTTATTCAAGTTCTAATATGTATCATTTGGTTGGTTGTCAGTCCCCCTTTTCCAATGAAAAACCTGACCACATACAAGGAGAGAATCATCCTGGAGTGTGCGTTGGGTTCTGCCATTGGGTTCTGGGCTGTGCTCGGGTACATTGGCCTGTTGGCCTTCTTTTGCTTCGTGTTAGCTGTGCTAGCTCGGAAGCTACCTGATAATTTTAATGAGGCAAAGCTCATAACGTTCAGCATGTTGATATTCTGTGCCGTCTGGATCACTTTTATTCCAGCTTACGTCAGCTCTCCTGGTAAATTCACTGTGGCTGTGGAGATATTTGCCATCCTGGCCTCCAGTTTTGGATTAATTCTGTGTATATTTGCTCCAAAGTGTTACATCATATTGTTTAAGCCCGAAAAGAACACAAAGAAACAATTGATGAACAAGAATGAATCCTAGTACATCTGAACTGTGGGAATGTTTATGATGACAGCACAAAAGTTCTTCACCTAGTTTGTGTGAATATTTAGATTTGCATGCTTTTTAATTTTTTTTTAATTTTGTGAACGTCTTTAAAACCATTGTTTTCTAATTTTACTAATAATTTACATTTAGTGCTGGAAATATGAAATAAACTAAACAAAGTTTTGCAACAAAAATAGGAGTTCTGTCTTAACTATAAAACATAAAAACAAATTGCACATCATAGTATATTAGATGTGGTGTAATTTAAATACAAATAAAGACCGGTTACATGTCCCTCAAGTGTTATTGTAACATTGTTTGCCTGGAATGTTAACAAATACATGAGAAATAATCAGCAGCAGTGTAAACAGATTTAAAATTTAAATCAACAACATAAGATAATTTTATTTATGTAACAATTAAGAAAACTGAAGATTTGTAGAAAACATTGGTTTTTTCTTCAGTTTCAGCCAAATTGTTCTACATTTGGGTCCTAACAGTGCCACCAGGAGGCCAAAACGTGTGGTCAGATTGATTTGTATGGTCTGTATTTGGTAAATGGTCTTTATTCATATATAGCACTTTTCTTTTTCCATTAACCACTCACAGTGCTTTACTGTACGGTTTTGTCATCCACCAACTCTCACATTCATACAGTAGTTTTATGTGCAGCACATTCTCTATCACACATCATTCATACACCACCATACATGGTCTTGCCCAATGACGCTTTGGCGTGTGTGGAATGAGGGAGATGGGAATCAAACCCATCTCGACCTCCTGAGCAACCGCCAATACTTCAGTTTAAGAAAGGAAAAGGTTGATGTTATCATTCAGGTTTTAAATGGGCCAATATCATTACATGGTGACAATAATCTGGTTAATATGAAAGAAAAACAAATTCATTTGTGCAGGGTGAAATTCTGTATGAGAAAGAGTGGCCTATATTCTGTTAATTTAATTAAAACTTCAACAATGCACAACTGTGGATCAGCTCTGGATATGACCACTAGATGGAAGCAGTCAACCAATCCCCTTTCTCACTTCTGTTGTGTTAACCATGGTGGAGGGTACATTTCAAACTTTGCCAAAATATCAATAATTCCCTTCACAATCTCATTTTTCCTCTCTTGTTGGATCTCAGAGTGAGTTGATTTCCTCATCACATTCAAAATCCTCCTTAGCTCAGCTGGGTTTTCATCCAGGGCAAAAGTTCTCTGTGTAGGATAACTGCAGAGTCACTCATCAGCTTACAGCAGAGAAAGTGAACAAAGGAAACTACACAGACATTTTCCATATGGTACTATATAAAGTTCTTGTTTCACCGCTAAAAACAACATTGTTCTCTTCAGGTCTCATTTCTACTGACTGAGAAATTGTAACAAAAAAATACATATAACGTATGAGGTTCAAATAGTAATGGACTAGTGCATCTGTACTTCTACGGTCAAAAAAGAGCCAACACAACAGAATAAACAAGTGCCTTTTGTGTCTGCCTAATAGAACACTAATATACCACAGTATAGTCACTAAACAATTGTTAACTTTAAATATCACTAAACATGGACCTTTCACTTTCTAATCAGTAGCAGGAATGACATACAATGCCCCTTTGGATAACTCAGCACGAGGAAACAAGTTCTAGGCAGACATGATAGGATAGTTTAGAAAAGATAGGCAATTTATTGATTAAGTCTCAGAAGAAACCACCTGAATTAGACTGGGGACCATTGTGTGGGCTAACACTATCCACAGATTCACCTATGGAGTCAGATGACGTCTCCATTTGTCACTTTGTGTGGCCTTTCGAGCCCGGTCCCCGTCCGGACCGGACATCGTCGTGTTCGTTGATTCGAGGTTCAAGTGGGAAAGGTCATTTATTTAGACAGATTCAATTTTCAAAAGTTTCACAGTAACAAGTTTATTGTATAAGAACAATACTTACAGAGAGTCGCTGGGGTAGTTTGCTACAGCGGACTGACCCAGAAGATAAGACATAGAGGAGGATTTCATATATTTTTCTCACCACTTTTAATGAAGCATCTCTTTGTATTAGTTCTGGTATCTACTCTCCCTATTTCTGAGCACCCTTGCTTGTTGTGCAAACTATGCAGAGCCTACCACTACAAAGACTCAATGGCAACCATATCTAAAGCTAAGTTTCCATCACATACTTTTCTCCGAATTGTATTTTGCAGTCAGATTGACACTCAGATTGACACCTGCTCATGTGCCTGGTTACCACTCAGTTGCTAATGTCTGGTTTGTCTCTTTCTGTGGTCGTGCCCTTGGCCTGACCCTGTGTCTGAGTCAAAAAGATAGACAGAATTTCAGGAAAAGAAACAGTTATAGCATAAGCTTATTTCAAGGAACCAACTGTCATAAACATTTTTAGTTACACAGGTTACAGTGACAGTTTATACTTTGTATTGTGCATTATTGATTATATAGACTACGCAGCTGAAATTATTCATAGGATACAGGTAAAATATAGTCACAAGATACAGAGAAACATAGATATCTCAACAGGCCTCGACTCACGATGGCCTTCTTTGTGTTCCTCTCTGGTCGCAAAATGATGATGTGACATTTGGGTCGAAACAGCGCCACTAAGAGGCCAAAACTAGAGCCCAGGATGGCAAATACCTCCACTGCATCTGTGTATTTGCCTGGTGAGTTGACGTAAGCAGGGACGAAGGCTGAAACAGGAAGCTGAGCCCACCCAGGATGTACCCCGCCTCTCGCCCAATGTCCACTGGGATTGGCTACAGCGCATCCCTCCACCCGTAAAGCAGTATAGATGATGCATGGATGGATGGATAATATATGATGGTATTTTATAACATTGGACTGATATCAACCTGTTTCTGTCAGGATTTGTGGAATGAGATGGACCCAGGAGCAGAGGTAGTTAACAAAAAGAGTATTTAATATAAAAAGAGGCTTTAACTAGACAAACGCAAAACATAAACACTAAAGGGGTTGATAAACTGGACAAGAACAGGAGGACCAAAACACAAAGAAGCTTACACAAGGCTCAGGAGATCAGTACAGGGCATGAATGCAGGAAAGGACAGCATCAAGAAACACAGCTGGAAAAACAGACAATCCGACAGAGGACAAAGGGAAGGACAAAGGCTTAAATACACACAGGGCAGGCAGGGTCAATTGAACACAGGTATAACACATGACTGGGCTGACAATCAGAGACAGGAAGTGAAGACAGAAACAGCACACTAGGAACAGAGACTACAAAATAAAACAGGAAACTAAAAACAGAGTGTGCAAACATGAAAACAACTAGAACACCCACAACAGAGATATAGTAAAACAGGCCGCTCAGGGACAGAGTTATGAGGCTCGGGAGGGTGGCGCTATTGCCGCTCAGGGACAGAGTTCTGAGGCTCGGTAGGGCGGCGCCGTGGTCGCTAAAGGGCAGAGTTCTGAGGCTCGGGAGGGCGACCCGTGGCCGCTCAAGGGCAGAGTTCTGAGGCTCGGTAGGGCGGCACCGTGGCCGCTAAAGGGCAGAGTTATGTGGCTCGGGAGGGTGGCGCTATTGCCGCTCAGGGACAGAGTTCTGAGGCTCGGGAGGGCGGCCCGTGGCCGCTCAATGGCAGAGTTCTGAGGCTCGGGAGGGTGACCCGTGGCCGCTCAAGGGCAGAATTCGGAGGCTCGGGAGGGCGGCGCTATTGCCGCTAAGGGACAGAGTTCTGAGGCTCGGGAGGGCGACCCGTGGCCGCTCAAGGGCAGAATTCGGAGGCTCGGGAGGGCGGCCGTGGCCGCTCAAGGGCAGAGTTCTGAGGCTCGGGAGGGCGGCGCTTAAGGGCAGAATTCGGAGGCTCGGGAGGGCGGCGCCGTGGCCGCCAGATCGTTACAGTTTAATTTGTGAACTCTCCCTCAGAACAAGGGACACAGTCAATACAGCACACAGGTTCCTGGAGGAAAACTCTCACTGCAGACTGACCGAGGAGCCTGCAGTCATCATCATAAAACAGTTATTCTACACCATTTGATATTAATATCCCATGCCATATTAAACTTGAGGATAAACCACAACAAATATATTTAACCAGTTTGGATTCAAAGTTCCAGAAGATAGTCTCGTCATGAAGCGTGAGTTCTTCACCTTCAGTGGCGGATTTCTTAACCTCACTCACAATGTGAAGCCACTGCAAGTTCATGATGTCATAGATTGGTAAGGCATCGCCGTTTTCATCAAATGACACTTCATCAGCAAATGGTGTGGTGAAGTTGACCTTCTTCAAGTAATACATAAGCTACAATGGGGAGAAAACAGAAGATAAACATATTATCATGGAGAACATGTTCCTTTCTTGATTGAGCACAAGCTTTCAGAATTTCATACAAACCAATTCAAATTAAAAAATGTTATTTATTCATTTCTTTTTAATTATTGTTTGGATCACTGTGTTTTGAGTTGTATGTATCATACTATATTTAAAGTTAGTTTCTGTTTTGGGTATTAGTCATAATTATGTGGTTGCCTAGTTACCTCCACCGAGGAGGTCATGTTTTTAGCCTGTTCCATTTGTCTGTTTTTTAGCAGCTTATATAAAAAAACATTGAACAGGTTTCCACAAAGCTTTGTGGAATGATGGAACATGAGCCAAGAAAAGGACACATTCAATTTAGTTGTTGATTAGGTGAAAGTGGGGATCCAGGCTTTCTTCCAACCACCTACTATAACAAGTGTTATGTTTGGGAAATTTTCAACAATTTCCAAGGGAATAATTCATGGAAAAAAAAATCTACCACATTTAGAAGACTGATATCCACAAGTGTGTGAAATGTTGTGTGGCTCGACTGAATGTAAAGGGGACTGTTGACCCTTGTTTGTTTTACATGGTAAATTACCAAGAGTAGAAGAGAAAAAGAGGCACTCAGTGGAGGTTTTAATGTGCATAAGGCTAAGGAGCTGAAAAATACACAGCAAGGACATCCTCTCTGTGACGTACAGTAAGATAACATACAGTAGGAGGGAAATCTTTAGTATGAAAAGCTATATAAAGCAGTGATTACACACTTATTGCCCACATGCACACACTTAGGGGATGATGGGGATCTCAGCTCTCTTTGTTTGCCTTGTGTGGGCTCTGGGTTTGTTTGAGCTGAACTCTGCTCTTGGTGTGAACGGGGCTGGAATCAAGTGTAAGCTGCAGGATACGGCTCATTCACCTGCCTTCTCAATGGACGGGGACTATGTGGTTGGGGGGGTTTTCTCCATTCACTACTACATGCACAAAGTGAGGTATAACTACACCACGATGCCTGAGCCTCTGAGGTGCACAGGGAGGTTTGTATAACAGAGAGAAGTGAGGAATAAAAGGATGTTGGGCCGTGTGGGGACATGAATGTTTTAAACTTGTTTTAAGATTAAGATACGCTTATTTATACCAAACACATGCACAGACATGCACAACACACTCATGCAATGGTAGGTAAATGTATCCTCTACATTTAACCCATCTGGTGCAGGACACACAGAGCAGTGTGCAGCCATGTACAACGCTCGGGGAGCAGATGTTGGGGGAGTAAGGTGCCTTGCTCAGGGGCACTAGACAGGGTAGGGAGAATCCTGTTGGATTTTTGGACAGATCAATCCAGGTTCGTCTTTTGTTGTTTCTCCTTGGAGTCGAACCAGAGACGAACCACAGACCTTTTCTGCCCATAGTCCAAGTTTCTGCCATAACATAAGTTACATGTGTTATATAAATGTGTACAATGTGGCTTTAGGAGATGAGATTATGATTTGTGATTCTTAAATGAAAACAGTTGTTTTTAACATTTATTAATATTTCACAGAAGAAGAACAGATTAATGCTGGGAAATTAGTTTACTATTCACCTGCATTAAATTGTTTGATAATTTTGGGCTGGTATGTCTATAAATTGTAGTTACTATTATTAATAATATTAGTATATATTAGTAATAGTTTTTGTAGTAGTAATAGTAGTTTTGAACTATTCTTATTATGATGTTATGTATGATAAATTATGATGTTCTTGTTTTAAATTTGTGTTCTGTGTGAAGTACTTAGTAACAGTAACTTATTATTATAATTGTTATTAGTTGTTGTAGTAGTAGCTGTAGTAGTACTAATAATATATATCATTTGTATGTATAAACATTTTTTTCATTAGTAGTGTACTAATTAGTATTATTAGTACAATTACTATGCCTCTGGTTTTTCCCGTTATTAGTGGGAGTAGTAGTAGTCCCCAAAATCATGTAATCCCATCCTATGTAAACAACAAAATGCTTACATACATGTGTGCATGTGCAGCATCGAGTCCCGCGAGATTCGCTACTCACGCGCCATGATCTTCGCCATCGAGGAGATTAACAACAGCTCTAAACTGCTGCCTGGCATCATTCTCGGTTACCACATCTATGACTCCTGCGCCTCGGTGCTGATGGCGGCGCGTCTGGCCTTCCAGCTCTCCAATGGCCAGGACCCAGGAGTTCAGCCTTGGCAACGACCACAACTGCTCCCAGTCCGGAATGTTGATGGCCATCGTTGGCGAGACCGGCTCCACGCCATCCATCAGCATGTCGCGCGTCCTCGGGCCCTTTAATATCCCTCTAGTAAATCTATTTGTGTTTCTACTCAATTCATTCATTATAAATCAGTCCTAACCCTAACCCTGCACAGTTGTTTTTGGAGATAAAGAATCCCATTGTGTTGCTCCAGGTGAGCCACCTTGCCACTTGCGCCTGCCTCTCCAACAAGAAGCAGTACCCAAGTTTCTTCAGGACGATCCCCAGTGACAAGTACCAGGCCCTAGCGCTGGCCAAACTGGTCAAACACTTCGGCTGGACGTGGATCGGTGCTGTGCGCTCGGATTCGGACTATGGCAACAACGGCATGGCGTCTTTCCTGGATGCAGCGCACAGAGAGGGCATCTGCGTGGAGTACTCTGAGTCTTTCTACCGCAACAACCCGCGCAGCAAGATCCATAGAGTGGCTGAAGTGATCCGAAGGTTAATATATTCAGTCACACAGCATTAGAATATAGGAAATGATTTTATTAATATTAAGACAAAAACAATGTAATAAATAGTACTGAATAATAACTGACTCTTCATGTTCTTTCTTTATTGATCTAATAGTCCTGAATAAAAATACTCATTGAGAAACTGTTCATTCAAAACACTGAAGTTCTCATTTTGCTGGTTTAAAAAATCTTTATCCATATTAACTGTGTGCATTATGCATTACATCATCTCTCCAGGTCGACAGCCACAGTTATTGTGGCTTTCGCAGCCTCTGGAGAAATGAAGATCCTGTTGGAGGAGCTGTCCAAGGAGCCTTCTCCTCCTCGTCAGTGGGTAGGAAGCGAGGGCTGGGTGACTGACTCACAGCTGTGGAGGTTCCCCTTCTTATCCGGGGCTATCGGAATAGGCATCCAGCAAGCTGTCATCCCCGGCCTGAGGGACTTCCTGTTTGATCTGCCCCTGACCAAAGTGTCTGCGTCTCCGGTGCTGACTGAGTTCTGGGAGAGTGAATTCCACTGCAGGCTGGACCAGAGTGAGGAAGTTGTGCTGACTTGTTTTTTTCTCCAAGAACATAAGTGACACTATCAGTTGTGTTTGTTTGTGGAGCTGCCTGTAAATTAATGTTTATTAATTTGTGGTTCACAACTAACATCATAGATACATGAAAAATACATGAGATGACTGAACATATGAGATCAAAATATTTGAAATAAGAGAATATTTCAAATAAATAAAGTATAAATAGACAAGGTAATAATGAAATAGATATTAAATAAGTGAAAAATATAAGACAAATCCGATGAATAAACATAGATGAAACCTAAACTTAAAAATGGAGAACATTAAGAACATAATAAAGTTATTTAAAAGGATACTGACAGTTTTCATGCTGCATACTAATAATAATGTGCAGTGATATCATAGCAATAATAATTATAATGATATTTAATTTTAATGCAGCAGCACAATACAGCATAACACTCTGATAATATCTTATTCATGATTTTGCTTTGTAAATATTAATATAGGTACTTTTTCTTATTATTTCATAAATGTAAATGATAATTAGTAAAAAGTCCAGTTTCCTCCTCGTTGTGTTTTTAGGTGAAGCCACAGGAGAGAGTTTATGTGATGGAACTGAAGACCTACAGACGCTCCAGAGCCCGTACACCGACACGTCTCAGCTCCGCATCACCAACATGGTGTACAAGGCCGTTTATGCAATAGCTCATGCCATTCATAACGCAGTGTGCCAGAAAACTAACTCTACAAGAGAGTGTGACAAACTCACCAGGACAGAGTCCAAACAGGTCAGTCCAAACAAATATGTCACATACGCACCGATGTGAAAATGTACTTTACATTATTTACATCCTGTCTTCTTCCATTTCATCTTCACAGGTTCTCACTGAGCTGAAGAGAGTCAGTTTTTCCCAGAACGGTTATGATGTGTCGTTTGATGCAAATGGGGACCCAGTGGCCACATATGACGTGGTCAACTGGCACAGAAGAGCGAGTGGCAGCATTGAGTTGGTGACAGTCGGGCACTACAATGCTTCGCTGCCAGTCGGCCAGGAATTTCACATCAGCAGGAACCTCACGTGGATGGAGGGTGGCACACAGGTGAGGAGCCAAAAGATAACACTTATACCAGCTGTGTAGCCATAGTGTGATATCTGTGTGAGTTTGTTTGTGTTTGTGTGACAGGTGCCTGCTTCAGTGTGCACGGACAGCTGCCCTGCAGGAACCCGTAAAGTGCTGCAGAAAGGGAAACCCATCTGCTGCTATGACTGTGTACCGTGTCCTGAGGGAGAGATAAGCAATGCTACAGGTGAAATAAGAGCACAAGGAATGTTCAAAACCAGTTGATGCACCCACCGACTTGTAGGTAACATTTCGGAGAAAGCAGGTCTGAAGACGGGCCTCTGCTGGAAGCATAATGTTTTGGGGTTATTTGATATACGTCCCTAGCCTGACGTTGTCATACTCATAATTTTAGTCAGAATATGAGTCTGATACTGCTCCATATGGCTGTGATTATGGGGCGTGTTTCAACCGAACCAAGAAAAAAAATGCCTCTTCGCTCAATTGGATAGACCTACAACCAATCAGAAAAACGTAGTTAAGCAGCACATAGTCGTTGTCAACAGAGCTCAAGCGAACTTACATCGACACCTATAGTACTATGTTTACAACATTTGATTCATATCACGACATTGGGAGTCATTTACGAAGTCAGACAGTCTTTCTCTTACCATTTGTAAGTTAAATGAACTTCATCCACGACGATAACACGGGGTTCACGCCGGACACGAAAGCGACGCTGAAGCACCGGGCAGAGCTTATAATATCACTCGTTGATCCAGTAGTATAAAAGCATATACTTACTTGTTGCTCCAACATTAACCAACAGCGTCCCATTTGTCTTTTTTGGTGTTGTCTTTATACAACATATTCCGAGGATCATACAACTCACTGTACTTCTCCACTTTAATTATTAATTTAATGTAAATGGATGGTAAATGGATTTGTAGTTATATAGCGCTTTTCTAGTCTTGATGACCACTCAAAGCGCTTTACATTACAGTTTCTCATTCACCCATTCACACACACATTCATACAGTGCCTCTATTCCCAGCACTTTATTATTCTAAGGGGGGCCATTCGGGGTTCAGCATCTTGCCCAAGGACACTTCGGCATGCAGATGGTTCAGACTGGGGATCGAACCGCCGACCTTCAGGTTGGAGGACGACCACTCTACCCCTCAGCCACAGCCGCCCATGTTGAAGAACTTCTCCGCTGTTTGCTCAGTTAAATGATGGGTGTTACGTATTCTCCACTCAAGTCTATGTGGCGAATACGTAGCCCCCCCCTCTCTCTCTCTTTTTGTCTTTATGACTGCTTGTGTGGCTGTAGTGGATGGGCATCGCCGTGATGTCCATTTCGGTCGCCTCTTTCACTTGGTCCTCCATGAGTGCGACCAAGGGAGAAAACACAATGACCACTGGGTTTTCATTGTGTCCCGTCTTCTTCGTGACAGTTGATATATTAAACTTTTTCCGAATCCCGTAGGAAGGACAGCAAAAACATCTTTTCGATCTACAAATACCTTAAACGCGTTTTTCTGTTCCTCTTTCAAAATGAATACGCTGTCGATGTCTTCTAAAACAGACTCAACGGCAGCATCTGCTAATTCAACCCAAGCTCTCTTTGGTGAGGTGGTTGATTACGTTACTGTTGATCATCTGTCTATCATCGTATAAAGCCTGCCCTGATAAATTGATTGGTCCGAACAGCTTCTGTTAGGGCATAGTTTCTCCCCAACGGAGCAATGCCAGACCGAACTTCCCGACCTCAAATGTTGTGGGCGGGGCTAAGTTCGTCTGGCATGCGGCTAGTACGTCCCATTATTGTCAACACATATCTCAAGAATCCCTTTAGGGAATCCTTTACCATTTGGCACAAACATTCACTTGGACTTAATGATGTACTGATTTGATTTTGGGAGTCAAAGCTCAAATGTCAAGGTCATTGTTGGCCTCTTAGCTTTGGCCTCATAAAAATCTTTTTTTCTTGAGCATGATATCTCTTGTCTGTTATATTTGGGTGTGACTTTCTTTCAAACCATTATTGTTTTCTTCCATCACCCACATGCATTTTAACATTTAATTCATGGACACTTCGAATTGTCTGGTTTTTGTTACATCTTTCCAGCACATAGTGTTCTTTATATAAAGTTAACATCAAATATAAGGCTGCTGAAAGTGTTTTTCTTCATTTATTTTTTCAGATTCTCCTGATTGCTTCCCCTGCTCTGACGAGTTCTGGCCCAACGCATTGAGAAACACGTGTCTCCCTAAGCCTGTAGAGTTTCTCTCCATCCATGAGGTCCTCGGAATCATCCTGGCTGCGTTCTCCGTTGGCGGCGCGTGTCTCGCCGTCATAACAGCGGCCGTATTCTTTCGTCACAGAACATCTCCGATCGTCCGGGCGAACAACTCCGAGCTGAGCTTCCTGCTGCTCTTCTCGCTGTCTCTGTGTTTCTTATGTTCACTAACTTTCATGGGAGTGCCCTCCGAGTGGTCCTGCATGCTGCGACACACAGCGTTCGGCATCACCTTCGTCCTTTGCATCTCTTGTGTCCTTGTGAAAACTATAGTGGTGTTAATGGCCTTTAAAGCGACACTTCCAGGTCGTAGCATCATGAAATGGTTCGGCCCTCTGCAGCAAAGAATGACCGTGGTGTCCTTCACGTTTATTCAAGTTCTAATATGTATCATTTGGTTGGTTGTCAGTCCCCCTTTTCCAATGAAAAACCTGACCACATACAAGGAGAGAATCATCCTGGAGTGTGCGTTGGGTTCAGCCATTGGGTTCTGGGCTGTGCTCGGGTACATAGGCCTGTTGGCCTTCTTTTGCTTTGTGTTAGCCGTCCTAGCTCGGAAGCTACCTGATAATTTTAATGAGGCAAAGCTCATAACGTTCAGCATGTTGATATTCTGTGCCGTCTGGATCACTTTTATTCCAGCTTACGTCAGCTCTCCTGGTAAATTCACTGTGGCTGTGGAGATATTTGCCATCCTGGCCTCCAGCTTTTGGATTAATTCTGTGTATATTTGCTCCAAAGTGTTACATCATATTGTTTAAGCCCGAAAAGAACACAAAGAAACAATTGATGACCAAGAATGAATCCTAGTACATCTGAGCTGTGGGAATGTTTTATGATGACAGCACAAAAGTTCTTCACCTAGTTTGTGTGAATATTTAGATTTGCATGCTTTTTCATTTTTTTGTAATTTTGTGAACGTCTTTAAAACTATTGTTTTCTAATTTTACTAATAATTTACATTTAGTGCTGGAAATATGAAATAAACTAAACAAAGTTT